>JAPDNY010000009.1:71872193-73131329 GCA_029375565.1 Gekko gecko
TTTCTGCCCTGCCCTTCACTACCTGAAGGCGTCTCAGAGCGGCTTACAGACTCCTTCCCCTTCCCCTCCCCACAACGGACACCCTGTGAGGTAGGTGGGGCTGAGAGAGCTCTTTTGAGGACTGCCCTTGAGAGAACAGCTCTGAAAGAATTAATGACTGACCCAAGGTCACACCAGCAGCTGCATGCGGAGGAGTGGGGGATCAAACCTGGTTCCCCCAGATTAGAGTCTGCGCACTTAACCATGACACCAAACTGTCTCCCAGCAGGTAAAGGTAAAGGTTCCCTTGCTCGAAAGCCAGTCGAATCCGACTCTAGGGTTGTGGTGCTCATCTCCGTTTCAAAGCCGAAGAGCCAGCGCTGTCCGAAGACGTTTCCGTGGTCATGTGGCCGGCATGACTAAACACCAAGGCGCACGGAACGCTGTTACCTTCCCACCAAAGTGGTACCTATTTTATCTACTTGCAATTTCTTGCTTTCAAACTGCTAGGTTGGCAGGAGCTGGAACTAGAGACAGGAGCTCACTCCGTCATGCGGCACTCTCGGGTCTTGAACTGCTGAACTACTCACCTTCCACAGAAACCACAAAATGTCAGCAAGTGAGGTCATGCATAATTCTAATAGTAGCTCTTCAACACTGCAGGCAGAAATCCCGTTTAATAAGATGCCTTTTGAAACAAACATGTTGTTTAAAGGTATGTCCTTGCATACATGCCACTTACCTTCAGTCATGCTGTGAAGATACTTGTGCTATGGTGGTAACTTTTTACAAAGCTGTCCAGCCAATCAGCTCTCCAGTGGTGAACATAAATCCCCGCTTGACCTGCCCCCATCCCAGTTTGGTGCAGGGGTTAAGTGTGCGGACTCTAATCTGGGAGAACTGGGTTTAATTCCCCACTACTCCACTCGCAGCTGCTGGATGACCTTGGGCAAGCCATGGTTCTGTCAGAGCTGTTTTCTCAAGGGCAGTTCTTGAGAGAATTCTCTCAGTCCCACCTACCACACGGGGTGTCTGTTGTGGGGAGGGGAAGGGAAAGGAGTTTGTAAGCTGCTCTGAGACTCCTTCATGTAGTGAAGGGCGGGGTATAAATCCAATCTCCCCCTCGCCCTCGCCCTCCTCTTCCTCTTCCTCCTCTTTTTCTTCTTCTTCTTCTTCATCTTCTTCTTCTTCTGTGGCCCATCCAGTCACCATGGCGCCCACAGTCACCCTATTGGGAACCTCTGCACTACACTGTCAGGAAATTACTTTTCGGGTGCCTGCCAAGTATTTTGAGAAAGTGGGCGGGGCTTTTGCTCAGAAGACTTCTGATTGGCTAACCGAGATGTGATTGGCTGTGCAGATTTTTTAAAACATTGTTTTGGCACCAGCCGCCGCCACAGCACAAGGATCTGCACTGTGTGACCGACGGTAAGCTGCGGCAACCACTTTGTGGCTGCGCCCACTGTGCTGTGTCAGAATTAATAGCTCCCCAACGGGCAGCAATCAAGAAATGATAAAGGGAATCACTGGATCCAATGACAGCCAGTTTGGTGTAGTGGTTAGGAGCACGGACTCTAATCTGGGAGAACCGGGTTTGATTCCCCACTCCTCCACGTGCAGCTGCTTGTGTGACCTTGGGTCAGTTACAAGTTCTTTCGGAGCTGTTCTCTCAAGGGCAGTCCTCGAAAGAGCTCTCTCAGCCCCACCGACCTCACAGGGTGTCTGTTGTGGGGAGAGGAAGGGGAAGGAGATTGTAAGGCGCTCTGAGACTCCTAGTGAAGGGCAGGGTATAAACCCAATCTCCTCCTCCTCCTCCTCTTCCTCCTCCTCTTCTTCTCCTTCTCCTTCTATTTGGAAGGTGGGGGTCACTGTTGTGCAGACATAGAAGGCTGGGCCAGAGCCCCTCATGTCCTTAGATTAAAAAGTCTGTCCGTCTGGCAACCATTATTGCGTGTAGCCGCTAGCCGGCCTGTGCGAGACAGCTCTGGAAGTCCCCGCGCATTCATAAATGTTGGATGACATTTATTTTAAGCCCTGCCATTCATTCCTCGGGAAAGATATTATTGCCGGGCCGCCCTGCTCCAACGGCAGTTCATTTACTGCCCTCCAAGTGCTCCCTTGGCGTTTCCCCTCTCCCTTCTGGAGCCAGGGGCCATCATCTTGCAGATCCGGCACTGTCCCGTCTCAGGCCTGGCATCTGTCAAAGAGGAGGCCGGATCGCATGGGAAACCTGCTTCTCTCTGGCAGGGTCTCACGGCTGGCCGGCTTGAAGCGTTCCAGCTGTCGCTGGCCCTCTCGAAAGGACAGCCAAGATGGCAGACAGAGGGTGCGGGGGAGGGGAGAGCGTAGCACAGGGCCGCATCCCAGGCAGATAGACAGAGAGGCATGCAGAATGCCAGAAAGGTTCGGGAAAGGGGGAGAGAAGAAGAAAGGAAAGGAACAGAGGAGGAAAACTCAGTAACGGGACACGACCACGGTGGAAAAGATACCAGACCTCTATGCCCGAAATCTGTCCTTATCACAACAAACAAGACCACGGTGTATAGTTAGCCAATAAAACAATCAATCACCCTGTATAATTAAACAATGATTGGTTGTTCTTTTATATATGCCATGTGTGAATTTCAGTTATCAGCATGATTGCAAAAATAATTCTACAAAGTCAGGGATACAACTTAGCAGTACATTCAAAATAATAATACAGCTCCTAATTACAAAGGCAATCCAGACAAACGACGGCGTTCTAGTACGATATCCGTTTACGTGTCCTTCATCAGGTTTGTCCTTCTGTTGTTGTTTTTTCACAGGCATGAAGTGCTGGAAGCCGTCTTTCAAAATGCTAGTTCTTGTACACTTTTTGTTTAATCGTTTAATTATACATGGTGATTGATTGTTTTATTGGAAATCTGTCCTTATGCAAAAGAATGAATTTGTATAAATCCGACATGAAAAACCTCAATACTAAAAAAACAGTGGGAGAATTTTGAAAATATAAATCTTATTTTTGACTTTTTAAGGGGATACGGAATGAAGGAAAAAAGGACAGGCGGGAAAGGAACGAAAAATAAAAGTATGGAAACACCATACAAAGGACGATTTTTCCAGATATTAAGGATAATCCTTGAAAAATAGGTGTATATATAGGAAAAAATATGACATGGTAGCTTAGAGAACCGCTATAACAACCTACTCAACTTATTCTACCATTTTCTCATAATATATTTATCCTATCTTATCAATCTTATCAGTTGTATACTAAAACATGAATAACCTCTCAGAACCTTTCTATATAATTTTAACGTAACAGTTTGTTGTAATGAAAGTCATGCAAAAAATAATAATATTCTTAATATTGCATATAAAAACTGTCATATAATAGTAGACCATTTAAACATATAACTATGAAGACTATGGTAAGCATAGAAAACTCGCCACTTGTTTTCAAATTCATCTTTCGGTCTTCAATTAATATAGTTTCTCAGTTTTGCCCTGGCCGCATACTCTTGCATTTTGTCTATCCAGTTCTCAAGAGTTGGACAGGTCTCAGTTTCACACTTTGCTGCAAATACTAATCTTGCTGCAATTGCCATGTATCTCAGCAGTTCATGCATTGTTCTATCCGCATTCACAGGTAAAATTCCTAATACCATTGTCTCTGGTAAAAAGCTGGAGAATATTTTAATCTTCCAGGTCATTCCATTGCTGACCTAAGAGAGGCAGTCCTCAAACAGAGAAGCTTCAAGGGGAGATTATAATGTGAGATTGCTGAACTGGAGTTCATTCACAAGTTCAGAATGATGGACACACACACCCCAGCTAAATAGGGACACAGGGTTCTTATCTCACTCCAGATGCTAATTTTCTGCCTCTAATCATTTCTCCTCTTCTGTAATCAAGCTGATGACATTTTTGCACTGTACCTTGGCATCTTGGCTCCCTTCTTTGCAACACCCTTCCACCTCCTGACTGGGATATAAGGTCTCAGAGATCTCCATTCCGACTTGTATCTGATGAAGGAAGCTTTGACTTTTGTTAGCTCATGCCCTGCACACCTTGTTGGTCTTTAAAGTGCAACTGGATTCAAATCCAGTTGTTCTGCTGCAGACCAAGATGGCCGCCCTCTGGAACAAACCTGGGCCGATTTCCCACAAGCGCTGCTCCGCGATGGCTCTTCCCTTTGCCCCGATAGTATATGTGTCAATTTCACACTAAGTGCTGCGCGGCCACATTTTGCCCTGCAGCTTCGTACACACGATTTCCCCCATGTCTACTCAATCCTGTTTTTTGAGGATTGAATAGAGGTGGGGAAAATCGCACAGAGCTGTGGGACAAAATGCGGCCGCACAGCACTTAGTGCGAAATTGACACGTACCATCGGGGCAAAAGGGAAGAGTGAGCGTGGAGCAGTGCTTGTGTAATGTACCCAAGCGAACCGTCTACTCTGATCATTTCTGACCGGTCCGACATGCAGCCAGGCGAAGTGCCTGAGCTTGGACCTTGCGGACAATAGACACTCGGATCCTGAGTCCCTTCCAATCGGGGAACTAGGATCCGAGAGGTTAATGCAATTACTGTAAATAGACCACTCATGGGTGTTTGGGGTGTGTGGGATATGTTTTCCTTGGGGCATATAAGCCAGCCTGTGAGCCGGCTACTTTGTCTTGTTCCTGAGCTGAAATAAAAGTATGAGCTGATTTCACTCTACGGACTCATCAGTCTCAGTACTTTTCAGCTTGTGGGAAATCAGGCCCGATCTAACAGCCGAGGGAGTACCGTTAAGGCAAAATCTACACATTGTGTAGAATGCCGTGATTCTTTTGTTCTGCACCGTTTTTGGTTTTCTCGCCCAAAGCGGCAGAGCAATCCGTGCGGAAAGGCTGCTGAAGTCTTTCTCTTCCGGTTCCTTCCCAGCTCGATTTCATACTCCCCAAACTGTTCGTTCAGGAGGGAAGAGGAGAAACTTCGTCCCTGTATCCTCTCTTTCTCCGTTCCCCCTTCTGAGCACAAATGCCAGGGGCGGATTGAGGCTCACTGGTGCCCTAAGCACTGACCAATCTCAGTGCCCACCTCCTTTCCACACTGACCCCCAGTCCATTTGAGTTGTTGACTTGTCTGACCAGAACATAAGAACATAAGAGAAGCCAATGTTGAATCAGGCCAATGGCCCATCCAGTCCAACACTCTGTCACACAGCGACCAAAATATACCAGGTGCCATCAGGAGGTCCAGCAGTGGGGCCAGGACACCAGAAGCCCTCCCACTGCTGCCCCCCACAAGCACCAAGAATAGAGTGCATCACCTGCCCCAGACTGAGAGTTCCTATCTAGATCCGTGTGGCTAATAGCCACTGATGGACCTCTGCTCCATATGTTTATCCAATTCCCTCTTGAAGCTGTCCATGCTTGTCAGCTCCGAGTGCCCACGAGTTCTTGTGACTGTGAGTACAATGCAGATTGCAAAAGTACTTCTATTCTCAACCTGCTTAATCCCATTCGATAATCTTATAAACCTCGATCATGTCACACCTCAGCTGTCGTTTCTCCAAGCTAAAGAGCCCCACAGCGTTTTAACCTTTCTTCATAGGGAAAGTGTTCCAGACCACTTGTATCATTCTCACGTTGCCCTTCTCTGCACATATTAATTCCAATGCTATAATATCCTTTTCGAGATGTGACCAGACACTGTGCAGCGCAGTATCTCCAAACTGAGGTCGCACCAATGATTTATACAGAGGGCATGATGATACTGGCGTGATTGGTCTTCAATTCCCTTCCTAATAATCCCCAGCATGAGCACTGGCCTTGCTGCTATGTGCAGGTCGCACCCTGTCTAGACATCTGGCCATTAAGTTCTGCCACTACGACTCCGAAGGGCGGGAGGAGGCTTCGTCCGGCCATATCCTCTCTTCTCGCCATTCTGCCCTGTCTGAGCACAGGAAGTCAGGGTCGGATTGGAGGGCTCAGCTGGTGCCGCTAAAGCACTGGCCAATCTCGGTGCCCCCTCCTTTCCACACTGACCCCCGTCCATTTGAGTGGTTGACCTGTCTGACCAGATATACCATGCAGGTTGCAGCAATACAAAAATTTATTCCTATGATAACACCATAGACTGTACAAAGCGAAGCCAAGCTTTGGCGACATGAAGTTCTACAGAAACGCAAGACAACATCTCTTCTAATATTTCACAAGTTAAATGCCTCAAAGTTCCAACATTCATGACCTGAAAGGCATCTTTCTACATTTTTTTCACCTTTTCCCCAACTTTGTGGTGCCCCCTTTGGCCCCGGTGCCCTGAGCACGTCCTTAGTCTGCTTCATGGTGAATCTGCCACTGGAGAGGAAGAGGATGGCACGGACCCAGCTCCTCAGCATTTACACCCATGAAGCTGGTCAATCAGGATCAGCATTGTCTAATCAAGCTGACGGCAGCTCCCCAGGGTCTCAGGTGGAGGGTCTGTCACATCATCTACTGCCTGGTCCTCTTAACTGGAGATGCTGAGGGTTGAACCTGGGACCGTCTGTCTGCAAAGCATAAGAACATAAGAGAAGCCAATGCTGAATCAGGCCAATGGCCCATCTAGTCCAACACTCTGTCACACAGCGGCCAAAATATACCACGTGCTATCAGGAGGTCCAGCAGTGGGGCCAGGACACTAGAAGCCCTCCCACTGCTGCCCCCTCCAGCACCAAGAACAGAGTGCATCACCTGCCCCAGACTGAGAGTTCCCATCTATACCCTGTGGCTGATAGCCACTGATGGTCTGCTCCATATGTTTATGTAATTCCCTCTTGAAACTTGTAGCTGCCACCACCTCCATGCTTGTAGCTGCCACCACCTCCTGTGGCAGTGAATTCCATACGTTAATCACTCTTTGGGTGAAGAAGTACTTCCTTTTATCCGTTCTAACCCGACTGCTCAGCAATTTCATGGAGTGCCCACGAGTTCTTGTATTGAGAGAAAGGGAGAAAAGTACTTCTTTCTCAACCTGCTCAATCCCATTCAAAATCTTATAAACCTCAATCATGTCACCCCTCAGCCGTCGTTTCTCCAAGCTGAAGAGCCCCAAGGGTTTTAACCTTTCTTCATAGGGAAGGTGTTCCAACCCTTTTATCATTCTAGTTGCCCTTCTCTGCACTTTTGTTGTTATGCTGTACCAATGAGCCTGAGCCCGTCCTCCTATTCTTAGATGATGGATGGCCTTAATGTTATATTGCGGCATTGATTGAAATTTTTTTACATGTTTCCCACTGCCTATTTTAGTAGAAGGGCAGGATAGAAAAATTTTCCAAAGAACAAGAGACCTTTCACGGTATCTACAAACAGAAGTCATTCACATAATCTACTGCCTGGTCCTCTCAACTGGAGATGCGGGGGGTTGAACCTGGGACCTTCGGTCTGCAAAGCAGATGTTGTGCCCATCTTCCGACTTTAGATTTTGGATGTTCTTGGTTTTTTTATGGAAGTCTTGGTTTTATTTTTACATGTTTTCCACTGCCTATTTTAGTAGAAGGGCAGGACAAAAATTTTCCAAGAGCAGAGGCCTTTCGCAGCATCTACAAACAGAGGTCTTTCTCATCATTCTACTGCCTGGTTGTCTTACCTGGAGATGCCGAGGGTTGAACCTGGGACCTTTTGCATGCAAAGCAGAGGCTCCTCCACTGAGCCACAGCTCCTCCTGTCCCCTTCTAATACCTCTGGGAGGGAGGTTTAAGCTAGATTCTCCTGATCACTTCTGACAAGGTAAGGCCACTACAAGGTGACCTCTATCCCTTCTTGCAAGATTACATAAATGTTCTTTGGATTCTCCCATATGCATGCTCTGAACACTCTGAATTCTGAGAAGAAGAAGAAGAAGAAGAAGAAGAAGAAGAAGAAGAAGAAGAAGAAGAAGAAGAAGAAGAAGAAGAAGAAGAAGAAGAAGAAGAAGAAGAAGAAGAAGAAGAAGAAGAAGAAGAAGAAGAAGAGAGAGGAGGAGGAGGAGGAGGAGGAGGAGGAGGAGGAGGAGGAGGAGGAGGAGGAGGAGGAGGAGGAGGAGGAGATTGGATTTATACCCTGCCCTTCACTCGGAGTCTCAGAGTGGCTTACAAACTCCTTTCCCTTCCCCTCCCCACAACAGACACCCTGTGAGGTAGGTGAGGCTGAGAGAGTTCTGACAGAAACTGCTCTTTCAGGAACAGCTGTGCCAGAACTGATCTCTGTAGTCTGGGGTTCGGCTGTAGCTCCAGGAAGTCTCCAGGTCCCACCTGGGGGTTGACAAGGCTCTCAGTCTCCAGGTTTTCTGTTCAAAGTCAGAACTGAGCCTACATCAGGGATGGCCAAACTTGCTTTAACGTAAGAGCCACACAGAATAAACGTCACGTGTTTGAGAGCCGCAAGACACGCACGGATATTACACGTTTTTACTGGGAACTATGCAGATTTGCTTTTTATTAACACGAAATGAGACTGCCAAAAATAACAACAAAAGCGGTAAAAGGAGATATTGATAATGATATTTATTTGTCCAATGGTATTTGTTTGCTAATGGTATTTAGCTTCTCCTGCCGGGAGACGCACAATCTGTGTGAAAGAGCCGTGTGCGGCTACCAAGCCACAGTTTGGCCACCTGTCAGGTAGCCCTGTCATGTTATTGCCACACAAGGGGAGTGCAGCTGCCTCCCCTTTCTGCCTCTGAAGTTTTCTCACTGACTCTTATCTGGTTCTTTGACCTTGTAGCTCCAGCTGCCGGAGCTCATCGCTGGGAAACAATGGTTCCTAGAATGTTTAGCTAATTCGCTCGCCACTGCTTACTGTGCACGTGAACTGTACCAGTTCTTTGAAGGGCTGTCATGTGGAAGATGGAGCGGATCTATTCTCTCTTGCTCCAGATTGCAAGACTAGATCTGATGGGTGGAAATGACAAGGGAGTCGTTACCGGCTAAATATCAGGAGAAACTTCCTGACTGTCAGAGTGACTGAGCAGTGGAACAGACTGCCTCGGGAGGTGGTGGATGCTCCTTCCCTGGACATTTTTAAGTGGAGGCTGGATGACCATCTTTCGGGTATGTTGTAGGTATGTAGGGCGATCTTTCGGCTATGCTCCTGCAGAGTGCAGGGGGTTGGACTAGATGACCTGCAAGGTCCCTTCCAACTCTAACATTCTACGATTCTATGATATGGAAGAAGGAAATAATGACATTCACAACCCACAGCTGCTGGCAGGAAGGATGAGATGAAAATTTAATGATAAATCAACATATTGGGTTCTGGTCTGAGCCCTAGTGAGGCGCGGCTTCTGTGAAGTCTTCACTCTTTTTGGCATCTAGAAGTAAGCTACAATAGCAATTGCTGCATGCTGAGAACTCCTTCTATAAGATCAGTTGTTGTAGATTTCTCAGGCTGTCTGGCCATGGTCTTGGCCTTGTAGTACCTGACATTTTGCCTGTAGCTGTGACTGGCATCCTCAGAGGTATAACACGGAAAGATGGAGTACCTAGACTTCTTTGGTGGTCTCTCATCCAAATACGAATCAGGTCTGATCCTGCTTAGCT
Organism: Gekko gecko; assembly: GCA_029375565.1. NCBI lineage: Eukaryota > Metazoa > Chordata > Lepidosauria > Squamata > Gekkonidae > Gekko > Gekko gecko. The sequence goes on from JAPDNY010000009.1 coordinate 71,881,702, forward strand.
TACAAAAATCAGATGAGTCCGGGCTAACTTGTTCTACCCAGGGTGGGGCAGAATATCTCTCCACCCTATTCTTTGAATTGCCGGATTTCTGGGAATAGTGAGCTGGGTCCAATAAATCCCTTCCTTGGAGTTGAGTTTGGCGACTCCCTCCCACCCTGTCTTCCTCCCGCAGAGAACTGCATCTTCCCATGGAAGGAAAGGAGGAGGATGGAGACTTAGCAGAAAGAGATAAGCGGCTCTGTTTTGCTTGTTCCGTGAGTTCTTGGGCCAAAAAGTGGATGATGCAGACTTCGAATGAATAAATAGCCCGTCAGAAACCCTATCGCTTTCTAAATCCGGCTATCATTCACCCGTCACACGTTCCAGGACGTGTGGTTGAGGGGGTTCGAAGGGGGGCAAGGAGCCATTCAGGGACAAGCCCACCGTCCGAGCGGTTTCTGTCATTTCCGTTCAGAAAGAAAAAAGCCAGGTTTGATTGCAGACATATTTACAAGCCTGGCCTCCGCTGACCCAGGATTGGGGTCCCTTCCTGACGCTCCTATAATGGACTAGTTGGCTTCCAGTAGGGTTCATGTCCTTATTTGTTCTGTTGGACCCAAAATGGAAGTCATTTCTCTCCAGGTAATGAGGGCTGGGAAATACCTGGAGATTTTAGGGGTGCAGCCTGGAGACGGTGGTGTTTGGGGAACAGGGTGACCTCAGCAGGGTACAATGCCCTGGAGTCCACCAGCGTTCCCTCTAAGCTGAGTTAGTGTGAGTTGACTCACAGTTTCTTAGCCTCCAGCTCACAGGTTTTTCTCTTAGCTCAGGAATGGACGGCTCCAGAACAAACTAATTGATGCAGTCGCCAAATCGCTCGCTCACAGCTTTAATGCCAGTTGCTCACAAAGTAGAATTTTTGCTCACAAGACCCCACAGCTTAGAGGGAGCACTGGAGTCCACCCCAGCCCCCCCAAGCATCCATTTTCTCTAGAAGAGTTGGTTTTTTTTTCATACCCCGCTTTTCCCCACCCGAAGGCATCTCAAAGTGGCTTGCAATCGCCTTCCCTTTCTCTACTCGCGACAGGCACCTTGCGAGGCAGGCGATGCTGAGAGAGTTCTGAGAGGACCGTGACTGGCCCAAGGCCACCCGGCAGCTTCAGATGGAGGAGTGGGGAACTCTATGGCATTATAATCTACTGTAGTCCCTCCCCTCCTTGGGCTTCACCCCCGAGGTATTTCCCAGTCTAGAGACAGCAACCCTCCCTGTCAGGCCTTGCCGGTAGGGATGGGCACAAACCGCCTTTTTAACCATTCGTTTTGGTCTGTGGCCAGACCACAAACTGAACCGTGAACCAAAACAAACCAGGAGGATGTCGTTTGGGAAAGAGAGGGGAGCTCCAGTGGGGTTTAATCCCATATAGTCCATCCTCCAAAGAAGCCATTTTCTCCAGGGGAACCGATCTCCGTAATCAGGTGAATGGTTGTAATTCTGGGAGATCTCCAGGCCCCACCTGGAGGTTGGCAACACTGCCTGAGGGGAACCAGCTCATGCCTGTCATTTGTTAAACTGTGACTCTCAGCTTGCTGATGCTTTCCGAGCAAGGGAAACCTTTACCTTTTTAAATTTATTATTGTGCTTTATCCCGGCCTTCTTTCGCGGAGTTCAGGGCAACATACACCCTTCTCCCCTCCCCACCAGTTTGGTGTAGTGGTTAAGTGCGCAGACTCTGATATGGGAGAACCAGGTTTGATTCCCCACTCCTCCACACGCAGCTGCTGGCGTGACCTTGGGTCAGTCACAAGTTCTCTCAGAGCTGTTCTCTCACGAGCAGTTCTCTCAGAGGTCCCTCAGCCCCGCCTACCTCACAGGGTGTCTGTTGTGGGGAGAGGAAGGGAAAGGAGATTGTAAGCCTCTCTGAGACTCCAAGTGAAGGGCGGGGTATAAATCCAATCTCCTCCTCCTTTTCCTCCTCTTCTTCTTCTTCTTCTCCTCCTCACGACAACCCCTAGATTGAGAGAAAGTGTGACTGGCCCAGGATCACCCAGCGAGCTTCCTGGCAGAGTGGGGATTTGAATTCGGGACTCCCCAGTCCTAGACCAACACTCTTGCTACCACGCCACCTTGTGGCTGCATCTGATTTGACATTGGACGGGATGACATTACTGCCAAAATGGAGGATTTAACTCTGGTGGTTAATTCACACTTGGGAGTCATGGGGATGAGTGATCCATGTGAACGTGGGAACCAGGAGCCCCGGGGGAGTTTTCCTCTTCCCTGAACTGTCCGCATTTCTGATCACACTGGCCGTACACAACCGGGACACAACTCATACAGTCATCACTCATCATTTAGTTATGACACAACTCATATAGGAGTAGGAATGAGCCAGAGTCCAGCAGCAACTTAATGGCTAACAACATTTGTGGCCGGGGAGGAGCTTCCGTGAGCCGCTGCTCACTTCCTCAGATAGAAAAGGGCCAGTCCAGTGGCACCTTAATGACTAACAAAATCTGTGGCAGGGGATGAGCTTCCGTCACGAAAGTTCCTCCCCTGCCACCCATTCTGTTAGTCTTGAACGTGCTACTGGAGTCCTTCTCGTTTCTGCAGATACACTAACGCGGCGACCCATCTTGATTAGTCCACACGGGGTGGGGGGGTGAGAGAGAGAATTCACAGACCATCCTAGCTGACGACTCGGACACACAAAGCTGCCTTCTACTGAATCTGACCCTTTGTCCATCAAGATCAGTATTGCCCACTCAGGCTGGCAGCAGCTCTCTGGGGTCTCAGGCAGAGAGGTCTTTCACATCACCTACTGCCTGGTTCTTTTTAACTGGAGATGCCGGGGATTGAACCTGGGACCTTCTGCGTGCCAAATGGATGCTTTGCCACTGATCCACAGCGCCTGCAGTTTTTGGTTGATGGTTTTGTTTTCCTTTCCTTTACGGATGGAATCCTTTATTAAAGCTAGAATTGGCAGGCACACTGATGAACAAAAGCTGTTGAGGAAGAATCGGCATGGATTCTGCAAGAGAAGACCTTGTCTCACTAACCTTTTAGAGTTCTTCGAGGGGTGAACAAGCATGTGGTGACCCAAAAGATGTTGTTTACTTAGGCTTCCAGAAAGCTTTTGATAACGTTCCTCATCAGAAGAAGAAGAAGAGATTGGATTTATACCCCGCCCTTCACTGCCCAAAGGCGTCTCAGAGCAGCTTACAAACTCCTTTCCCTTCCCCTCCCCATAACAGACACCCTGTGAGGTAGAAGAAGAAGAGATTGGATTTATATCCCGCCCTTCACTGCCCAAAGGCATCTCAGAGCGGCTTACAAACTCCTTTCCCTTCCCCTCCCCACAACAGACACCCTGTGAGGTAGAAGAAGAAGAAGAGATTGGATTTATACCCCGCCCTTCACTGCCCAAAGGCGTCTCAGAGCGGCTTACAAACTCCTCTCCCTTCCCCTCCCCACAACAGACACCCTGTGAGGTAGGTGGGGCTGAGAGAACTTCTGACAGAAACTGTCCTTGAGAGAACAGCTGTGCCAGAGCTTGTGACTGACCCAAGGTCACATCAGCAGGTGCCAGTGGAGGAGTGGGGAATCAAACCCGATTCTCCTTGATAAGAGTCCGCGCACTTAACCACTACACCAAACTGGCCACACCAAACTGGCATCAAAGACTCCTAAGTAAATTCAGCAGTCCCCATGACAAGAGAGGAAAAGAGACCCAGTTTGGTGTAGTGGTTAGAAGCAGGGACTCTAGTCTGGGAGAACGAGGTTTGATTCCCCACTCCTCCACATGCAGCTGCTGGTGTGACCTTGGGTCAGTCACAAGTTCTTTCAGAGCTGTTCCTTCAAGAGCAGCCCTCAAAAGAGCTCTCTCAGCCCCACCTACCTCACAGGGTGGGGAGAGGAAGGGAAAGGGGATTGTAAGCCACTCTGAGACTCCTTCGGGTAGAGAAAGGCGGGGTATAAATCTTCTCTTCTTCTTCAAGTCCTCTTGTGGATTAAAAGCTGGTTAATTAACAGGAATCAGAGAGTGAGTATAAATGGGCAGTTTTCACAGTGGAAGGTGGTCAGCAGTGGGATACTGCAGGGATCAGTACTCGGTCCTATGCTTTTTATCTTGTTCATTAATTATTTGGAGTTGGGAGTAAGCAGTGAGGTGGCTACATCTGCAAGTGACACGAAGTTGTTCGGGGCAGTGAAAACCAGGGAGGTTTGTGAGGCATTCCAGAGGGATCTGTCGAGGCTGGGTGAGTGGGCATCAACGTGGCAAATGGGGTTCAATGTGGCCAAGTGCAAAGTGATGCACATTGGAGCCAACCATGCCAACTATAAATACACATTGATGGAGTCCAAAGTGGCGGTAACTGACCAGGAAAGAGATTTCGGACTCATGGTAGATAACTCACAGAAGACGTCGACTCAGTGGGTGACTGTAATAAAAAAAGGCCAATGCTGTGCTGGGGATTGACGGGAATTGAAAACAAAATCAGCCAGTATCATAATGCTCCTGTATAAATCATTGGTGCGACCTCATTTGGAATCCTGTGTACCGTTCTGGTCACCGCACCTCAAAAAGGATATTATAGCATTGGGAAATGTGCAAGAAAGGATAACTTCAATGATTAAGAGGATGAAACACTTTCCCTGTGAAGAAATGTTGAAGATGTTGTCAAAGGCTTTCGACAAAAGGCAGAAGAGACCCCCTCACTTCTGCAGGAGTATACCGCATATCATGCAGTTGTGGACAGGTTTACATCGGGACCACACAGCGTAGCATTCGGACAAGAATAAAAGAACATGACAGACACTGCAGACTTGGCCAACCTGAACATAGCCTAACCCAAACAGGACACAGCATTTGGTTCTGAAGTTCTGGCCCCACTGGTGGTCCTCCTGATGGCACCTGGTTTTTGGCCACTGTGTGGCACAAAGTGTTGGATTGGATGGGCCATTGGCCTGATCCAACATTGGCTTCTCTTATGTTTTCTTGGGCACCAGCAGGAGGATATTGGGGGGGGGGATGAATGTGCACCGGCATCACCCTGGCACACTTATGTCACTACCACCAAAACCCAGAAGTGACATGGGGACCCTCTAGCATTTCACAAAAGCTCTGTGGTTACCATAGAGTTTTTGAGAAACGCTAGAGCATCCCCATGTCACTTCTGGGTTTTGCCGGAAGTGACGTATGCTGCACCATAGAGTTCTTGTGAAATGCTACAGCACCCTCAATGTTACTTCTGGTTTTTACCAGAAGTGATGTAAGCATGCCCGCATGACACTGGCATGCCAGAGCGCACCTCCAGTTCCTCCTAGGGATTTGGCACTGCTGCCCAGCAACTTTACTTTCCCCACATACCTCCCGCCAAAGCGCCTTTCTTTTTCATCATGTCGCTTCTTTAGCATTTGCTGCCTGATAGAATTCTTTCCATCCTTCCTCTTCTTCCCATCACTATAAACGCCGCCCACAATATTGCTGAGTCTCTGCCGCCAGCCCCTCGCTCGCTCATCTTAATTGGGGTCAGAGAGGGCATCCCCTTGTCTGCACTCCCATGCAGCTAAGGACAGCGTTTGTTGACTCAACCCATTCTGACGCATGGAAATCCATTTATCAAATCTCTGCTACTGGAACAAATTCTGTGCTAATGTCCCACAGGCATTCTGCTGTCTCTCCTCGCTTGGTCCCAGTGTATTAAGAGCACAGCGTTTGTGCTGGATCGGACCGTGTGTTCCAGAAGGGCGGCTGGGGGTTGCAGCAGGAATTGTCCCCTGCAAAGCTTGCCCAAGCCAGGAATTGCCCAACCCTGGCATTTGGGATCCAGAAGTAAGGGACTGCTGCTAGTTCTGGAGCTTCTGTATTTAGCTGTCATGACGGATCACTGCTCCAAATAGCAGAGACCTATTCCCCTGGAGGAAATGGCTGCTCGAAAGGTGGATTCTATGGCAATTATACCCCTGAGGTTCCTTCCCTCCCCAAACCCCACCTTCCCCAGGTTCCAGCCCCAAAATTCCAGGAACTTCCCCACCCAAAACTGGAAACCCTATTATACATTCTCCCTAACTTCCTTCAATAGCTGTTGTAGATTTTCCAGGCTGTATGGCCATGGTCTTGGCATTGTAGGACCTGATGTTTTGCCAGCAGCTGTGACTGGCATCCTCAGAGGTATAATACAAAAAAATGGCGTACTCTCTGTGTCAAGGTGAGCAGAAAAAATGGTAGGCTGGTAATTTATATCTACTCAGGAAGGTGGGGTATACCACAGAAAGATGGAGTACTTTCTGTGTCAAGGTGAGAAGAAAAATGGTAGGCAGGTAATTTATATCTACTCAGGAAGGTGGGATATAACACAGAAAGATGGAGTTCTCAGTGTCAAAGTGAGCAGAAAAATGGTAGGCAGGTAATTTATATCTACTCAGGAAGGTGGGGTATACCACAGAAAGATGGAGTACTTTCTGTGTCAAGGTGAGAAGAAAAATGGTAGGCAGGTAATTTATATCTACTCAGGAAGGTGGGATATAACACAGAAAGATGGAGTACTCAGTGTCAAGGTGAGCAGAAAAATGGTAGGCAGGTAATTTATATTTACTCAGGAAGGTGGGGTATACCACAGAAAGATGGAGTACTCTCTGTGTCAAGGTGAGAAGAAAAATGGTAGGCAGATAATTTATATCTACTCAGGAAGGTGGGGTAGGGCTGAGCCAATTGTCTTGTAGAAGTTCCCCGGGAGTTTGGCCGTAAAAGCCTTCGACAACATATTCCTTCAATAGCTTGAAAACTACATCAGTATTAAGGTTTTGGTAACATGTAAATGTGTTTAAACTGAATGGACTGATCAGTCAAACAACAGATGTTTGATCAACTTAAAAACTCTTTCATCAGCCGCTTGCTATAACAAGGTCTCAGGCACAATTTTGCAGTCAGGGAGCATGGTTAGGAGCGCGGACTCTAATCTGGGAGAACCGGGTTTGATTCCTCACTCCTCTACATGCAGCTGCTGGGGTGACCTTGGGTCAGTTACAAGTTCTCTCAGAGCTGTTCTCTCACACGAAGTTCTTGAAAGAGCTCTCTCAGCCCCACCTACCTCACAGGGTATCTGTTGTGGGGAGGGGAAGGGGAAGGAGATTGTAAGCCACTCTGAGACTCCTCGGGGTAGTGAAATCCAATCTCTTCTTCTTCAGATGACTTTTAAACAATACCCGGCACACAGAGCCTGAGTGCAAAGTAGCCGCCGCCACAGTTGCTACTTGGCCGTTGGGCTCAGCAATGCTTCCTCCAAGCCCGAACAGTGCACTGTATTGAAATGCCCCTTGATGGGGTGACCGTAAGTCACCTGCGACTTCACGGAACTTTGCACCCATTGGAGCTACTATATTTGAGAGAGAATATTCTCTCATAAGAGGCCTCCACAGAGAGACTGCTCAGTGTATGAGGCTGTTAATGGTGTCCCCTCCCAGGGCTATTTTTGGGCAGGAACGCACCGGAACAGAGTTCCGGCTGGCTCCCAAGTTGGTCACACCCAGCAGGAACTCATTAGCATAATAGGCCACACCCAAGAGCAGGAACTCATTAGGACTGGCTACATTAGGGGTGTGTGGCCTAACATGGAAAGGAGTTCCTGCTCCAAAAAAAAGCCCTGGGTTTTGGCAACAAACCAGGAAAACAGAATAAGAAGCAAAAGGTGGGTGTGGCTGGATGGCCACACTTCTGGTAACATGGGGGTGTGGCCTAACATGCTAATGAGATGTGCTGTCAGAGGTGTGGCCTGTTGTGCTAATGAGTTTCTGCTGGTGGGTGTGGCCTGTTAGGCTAATGAGTTCCTGCTGGGCTTTTTCAACAAAAAAAGCCCTGTCCCCTACTATATACAATTCTGAAAAGCAGTTTGCTAGATTTGCACCATGGGATTGGGTGGGGCCGCGGCTCAGTGGTAGAGCATCTGCTTGGCATGCAGAAGGTCCCAGGTTCAATCCCACGTATCTCCAATTAAAAAGAACAGGTCATAAGTGATACGAAAGACTTCAGCCTGGAGCCCTGTAAAGCGGCTGCCAGTCTGAATAGACAGTACTGACCCCGATAGACCAAGGGTCTGATTCAGTCTAAGGCAGATCCATATATGTGTCTTCATCCAGAAAAGCTACCAAAACATTCTCCTTTTAAAAAGGCTTTCCCAGCTGCGGGCCGCCAGAATATAGATTTTTCAGTCTTGCTCTTTGTACTTTTCTCTCTGTTTGTCCTTCACGACATTTTATTATTCTAATTTAACACTCGTGGGGGAGGGGGGTGTTAATGTACTTTGGGGGGGGGTCCCGTAAGCCATCTTGGGAACATTTGCTGAAAGCCGTGGTACACATTTATAAATAAAGAAATAAATAAGGCTAAACCACTCAGCAGATGGCTTAAATACTCAGCAACTTCCCTGTCACTTAATAAATATCCAGCCGACCCAGGGCAGCCGGCCAATTGCTCGCAAAGACATTCTGAGCATTGACGGACGACCGGGAGTTTGACTTTTCTTTTTTCCTTTTTGGTTCCCAGTGCCTCTTCTCCGCCCAGCCTCCCCTCTTTCCTCACAACACTATATTTAGAAGAGAGAACGCATAGAAGAGAGAGACGATTTTGATATATATATATATATATTCCGGATGATTTTTGATTCGGATAATTCCCAAGCATCTTGGATGACAAGAACTGATTCCGTAGCGGTGGGCTTGTTTGGTATTTGGCGCCAGGCACCCGTCTGTTGTGGAACCTCAGCTTTTAACTGACAGGTAAGTCCATCTCTCTGACCCTTCTTCTGAGGCAACATTTAGGGAGTCCTGAGGGAAGATCAACTGGTCCCTAAACCCGACACAAAGGACAGTAGCCTCCGTCTCCCTTCTCAGGAAACTACTTGAGTTTTCATTTAATTTTTTCCAATCTCTAAGGTATGACCTGGGGAACCCCCCCAGAATTACAGCTCATCTCCAGAGATATACACAGATCAGTTTCCCCGGAGAAAATGGCTGCTTTGGAGGGCAGGCTCTGTGGCATTGGACCCCGCTGAGGTCCCTGTCCTCCTCAGGCCCCATCCCCAAATTTCCAGGAGTTTCCCAACCTGGATCCAGCAACTCTACCCCCCCATCCCCCGCCGGTGGCCAAAGGGAACCTGGCAACCCTGTATCAGACAATAAAACATTACTAAACAATGTTCAGTTATTGACTTCACTGAAGAAGCGGGACAGATGACTATGGCGGTCTTTTTCCGTCACCCGGGAGAGTAGCCGTTGATGTTCTCCACGAATCTGTATAACCCACTTTTAAGCCATCTATGCCCACAAGCAGGGCTATTTGGGGCAGGAACGCACAGGAATGGAGTTCCGGCTGGTTCCCGAGTTGGCCACACCCAGCAGGAACTCGTTAGCATAAGAGGCCACACCCAACAGCAGAAACTCATTAGGATTGGCTACATTAGGGGTGTGTAGCCTAACATGCAAAGGAGTTCCTGCTACAAAAAAAAAGCCCTTGACAACAAACAAGGTAAACAGAATAAGAAGCAAAAAGTAGGTGTGGCTGGATGACCAAACATCTGATAACATCAGGGTGTGGCCTAATATGCTAATGCTCTGTGCTGTCAGGGGTGTGGCCTAATATACTAATGAGTGTCTGCTGTTGGTTGTGGCCTATTATGCTAATGAGTTCCTGCTGGGCTTTTTCCACAAAAAAAGCCCTGGTCTCCAGGAGGCGGTGAATTCCACAAATTTAGGCTGCATTCACACAAACTAAATAATGCACTTTGCAACCGGGTTTTACTGTATGAACTGGCAAAATCCCGTTGGAAAGTGCATTGGAAGTGGATTATTTAGCGTGTGTAACCGCAGCCTTACTTACAGGTAAAACCAGTAAGTATTTCCCCCCCATTTCCCCAACCAAGGGGGTTGCACAAAAGCAGAGAAAGGGGAATGTGCCCACCAACTTTAAATTTGGCTAGATATGCAAAACAGCTGGTAGGTGTGGGCTCACTATTGCCTGAAATTTAGGTAGGGTTCCCAGGTTGGGGGTGAGGACATGAGGGATGTGAGACTTCATCATACAAACTGTAGATACCACAGTGTTCCTTCTAAGGAAAACCCTGAAGTGCCACAGGGTAGTTTTAGTAAGCCCCAGGAAATCTATGGTAAAACCATAGATTTTCCAGTGATTCCTAGAGCTACCCTATGGCACTTCCGGGATTTCCCTTGGAAGTTATGTAGCAACACCGGTGATGTCACTTGGTTGGTTTGTTTTGGACTCAGGAGCGGGAAAAGGCCAAGACCAGTGTCTCAGAAACATCTCCAGCAATGTGGTAATGTCACTTCCAATGTGCACTGGAAGACGAGGGGACGGAGGAGGAGAAAGAGGGGGGGTTGGTTTTATACCCCACTTTTCACTACCCAAAGGAGTCTCAGAACAGCTTACAATCCCCTTTCCTCCCTCTCCCCACAACAGACACCCTGTGAAGTAGGTGGGCCCGAGAGAGCTCCGAGAGAGTTGTGACTGACCCAAGGAGGAGTGGGGAATCACCCAGCTGGCTTCATGTGGAGGAGGAGTGGGGAATCAAACCCAGTTCTCCAGAGTAGAGCCCGCCACTCTTAACCAAACTGGCTCCCATCTCATGGTGTCATCTCGTCGCTGGTGACGTGGACTGCTCTGATATTTGGACAAAAACTCTGTGGTAGAAGCTGTTTTTACCACTGAGTTTTTGCCCAAATACCAGAGTGTCCCATGTCACCAGCAAGGCTACGACATTACTTCCGCAGTGTGTCAGAAGTGACATCACCATGTTACTGGCAACACCACTACCTCACTGGGCTAGGCCTCCCCCCATTGCTGGTAAGTCCAGCTGGTCAGCAGTGGGGATACGGGGCTTAACAGCCCTACTGTCAGCCCTAGACGTAGAAGGGAAATCACTGCAGCCTCTGTCAGCTACTTTCCTTCGCGGCATTTTTCTGAGGTGAAACGGCTCATAGGGCTCTTCTGAGAGAAAGAAGAACAATGCCACGTCAGGCTTAGCTTGGAATTTCCCCCCTCCCCCACACACATACTTTTCAACCAAGAAGAATTAGGAAGTTTCTTCAAACACGCAACTTGTGGGATTCACTGCCAAAAAGATGTAGAGATGGGCACACACTTCAACGGCTTTAAAAGGGGATTAGTCAAAGTCCTAAAGGAATAGACTAACCAATGGCTATTAGCCATGATGGCAGTCAAGCTTCCCAATTCAGATACCCATTGCTTAGGGGCTATGATAACAAAGGGCCTTCATGCCCCACAGATGAGATCCGGTTGGCTCCTGGGGGAACACCAAATGCTGGATTTGCAGGGCCCGTCTTACGTTCTTACGGTATTTCCAAGTCGATAAGCCAAAAGTGGGTTATCTGGGCATGGAATTCCCATGGTTGCCCATTGATAGAAGAGATTGGATTTATACCCCGCCCTTCACTACCCGAAGGAGTCTCAGAGCGGCTTACAAACTCCTTTCCCTTCCCCTCCCCACAACAGACACCCTGTAAGGTAGGCAGGGCTGAGAGAGCTCTTTCCAGAACTGCCTGTGAGAGAACAGCTCTGAAAGAACTTATTTTTAAAAAAATATATATTTTTATTAAAACTTTCAAATGTTTAACAGAGCAATACAAACATTGTCAACTTGGTGAGCTACATTAAGAAAAGCATTCTAAAAAAACCCAAACCAGTTTAATAATACATTTTAATGTGCCCTTATACTATTTAGTTGAGTAGTGCTAATTACATAGATATTTTGTTTCAGGAGGCAATTTAAAGAAAAGGATTGAGCTGATTAAGTACTGATCTTTGACTATGAAAGGAATGTTAACTGCTTTTTAACTTTATATCAAGAGGCCTTTTCTCTCTAAAAAAAAGGGACCATTTTTCCGGTGGATTGTACAGTTCCCTCTCATTACAGCTCTTATCGAAGAAGTAATCCCAGACTGTGGCATGCCAAGAGGCGGTTGTGGGTGATGTCTTTCCAGGAACGAGCAATTGTGGCTTTGGCTGCTGTCAATAGTATACTATTGGGGCTGAGAGAGCTGTTTGGTGTAGTGGTTAAGTGCATGGACTCTTATCTGGGAGAACCGGGTTTGATTCCCCACTCCTCCATTTGCACCTGCTGATGTGACCTTGGGCCAGTCACAAGCTCTGGCACAGCTGTTCTCTCAAGGACAGTTTCTGTCCGAAGTTCTCTCAGCCCCACCTACCTCACAGGGTGTCTGTTGTGGGGAGGGGAAGGGAAAGGAGTTTGTAAGCCGCTCTGAGACGCCTTTGGGCAGTGAAGGGCGGGGTATAAATCCAAACTCTTCTTCTTCTTCTCTTTCGAGGACGGCCCTTGAGAGAGCAGCTCTGAAAGAACTTATGACTGACCCAAGGTCAGACCAGCAGCTGCATGTGGAGGAGTGGGGAATCAAACCTGGTTCTCCCAGATTAGAGTCCACACTCCTAACCACTACATCAGACGGGCTCTCCTGATGACGCCCTAAGCTCAGCAGGTGAACATTTAGATCTAATATATGTGCTAGTTGTGATGTTTCCAGGGCCTTCACTTCACAGGTGCTGGGCAATACACTGCCTGGTTTTGAAAAACAGAGGGGTTCTCATGGCCCTGGAAGCTTGGTGTTTCAAATGCATTCAGTGGAACTGCTCTTAATACTTCTAGCGCTGCTTTTATTTTATGTTTATTTACAAACATTTGTGTGCCACCTTCCTGCCTGATGAGGGCCACCAAGGCAGCCAATAGTTAAACTTTTATAAAAACATATCATAAAAACAATCAAAACCAAACCTAAAGTAGCTATTAAAAGTGCATAAAACAGTAAGTAAGACACAGCAGAGGAAGGAGGGATCATTGAAGGAATGCCAGATGAAACAAGAAGGTCTTCACCCACTGGTGGAAGAGAGGGAGAGAAGGGTACAGGCGAGTCTCCCTGGAAAGAGAGTTCCATAATTTTGGTGCCATGTCGAAGAAGGTCCTGTCTCATGTTGCCACTTACCTAAGCACAGAAGGTGGGGGTATCTGAAACACGGCCCCAGAAGATGATCTTAGTGGTTAGCATAGTTTCCTCTAAGCTGCGCACAAAATTTTAGATGCCAGCTCAGAGGTTTCTGCTTTTGCACATAAAGTTTTTTCCCCCTCCTTTGCAAACAATGGAGGATGGGGCACCCCATTTGGGGGCCATAGAATTGGACCCCCCCTGAAATTTGGGGGGATTTTTAAGGAGAGGCACAAGCAGCTATGCTGAAATTTGGTGCCTCTGTCTCAAAAACCAGGGCCTCCCCACGAGCCCAGATACCCCCAGATCAATTCTCCATTATAGTCTATGGGGCCTATAGACTATAATGGTCCCCATAGGTTACAAAGGCGCCAGAAAGAAATGATTTTTTTTTTGCACAGTCTTATTGTGCTTTTCAGTATGATTTGTATGCTGACTTGAGTCACAGGGCAAAGTGAGATATAAATATTTGAATAAATAAGTAGTTTGGGCAAGTTGATAACATTAAAGTAACTTCCTGTTTTTTAGGTTAGGCAGAGTTCTGACAGCGAGTGTTCCTCCTTTGTTATACCTGACCTATAATGCTGGTTATCATATTTCACTTTAAAAAAGCCCAAAGTAGACTGCAAGACTTCCCCCCCCATTCTGGTATGTTTTCTAAGGCTCAGCACAAGGCGACGGTCCAAGGCCAGGTCTACCAACATAGTGGAAAGGGGTGGGTAGACCTGTTAACTAGAGGCCAAAACTACCAATATAGTGGCAAGGGATGGGTAGACATATTCTCTGGAGACCAGGTCTACCAATATATTGGCAAGGGGTGGGTAGACCTCCAGAGACCAGGTCTACCAACATAGTGGAAAGGGGTGGGTAGACCTGTTAACTAGAGGCCAAGTCTACCAGTATAGTGGAAAGGGATGGGTAGACCTATTCTCTGAAGACCAGGTCTACCAATATAGTGGGCAAGGGGTGGGTAGACCTCCAGAGACCAGGTCTACCAATATAGTGGAAAGGGGTGCGTAGATCTATTCTCTAGAGGACAAATCTACCAATATAGTGGAAAGGGGTGGGTAGACCTGTTCTCTGGAGACCAGGTCTACTAATATAGTGGCAAGGGGTGGGTAGACCTCCAGAGACCAGGTCTACCAATATAGTGGCAAGGGGTGGGTAGACCTCCAGAGACCAGGTCTACCAATATAGTGGAAAGGGGTAGGTAGACCTGTTCTCTAGAGGCCAAGTCTTATCAATATAGTGGAAAGGGTAGACCTGTTCTCTGGAGACCAGGTCTACCAATATAGTGGAAAGGGGTGGGTAGACCTCCAGAGACCAGGACTACCAATATAGTGGAAAGGGTTGGGTAGACCTCCAGAGACCAGGACTACCAATATAGTGGAAAGGGTTGGGTAGACCTCCAGAGACCAGGATTACCAATATAGTGGAAAGGGTTGGGTAGAGCTCTGGAGACCAGGTCTACCAATATAGTAGAAAAGGGTGGGTAGATCTGTTCTCTAGAGGCCAAGTCTCCCAATATAGTGGAAAGGGATGGGTAGACCTGTTCTCTAGAGGCCAAATCTACCAATACAGTGAAAAAGGGTGAGTAAACCTGTTCTCCAGAGGACAGATCTACCAATATAGTGGAAAGGAGCGAGTGAAATTTGACTTGGGCTGATTTCGCACTAGAGCTGCCTCGATGTTGCGCCGCCATTTGCCCCAATACTATTGGTCAATTTCACACCCGAAGCCACAGGGCTGCATTTTGACCCACGGCTTCACCCAATTTCCCCCGCAGTTTCATGATCCTGTTTTTTGAGGATCACAAAACTGCGGAGGAAATCAGGCAAAGCCGCAGGTCAAATGCAGCCCCACGGCTTCGGGTGTGAAATTGACCAATAGTATCGGGGCAAACGGCGGCGCAACAACAAGGCAGCTCTAGTGTGAAATCAGCCTTGATTCTGTTTTCCCTTCTAATGTTTAATTTATTCTTAAAATATAGTTCAAATATAATTGAAAAGAATTTATTCTGAGATTTTTACAAGGTTATGGATGTAATTTTCTAAAAAAAAAAAACAAACCCTAATTTACGCAAGAGTCAAATAAAGACTCACTCACAACTTCAATGCTACTATATTTTTGCTCACAAGGTAGAATTTCTGCTCACAACACTGTGGAGCTTAGAGGGAACATTGGGGTCGGGTAGGTGCCATGACTGAGAAAATCCTCTCTTGGGTTGCCAGTGCCAATCAATAAAAGGGTTGGAACACCTTCCCTATGAAGAAAGGTTAAAACGCTTGGGGCTCTTTAGCTTGGAGAAACGACGGCTGAGGGGTGACATGATTGAGGTTTATAAGATTATGAATGGGATTGAGCAGGTTGAGAAAGAAGTCCTTTTCTCCCTTTCTCACAAGACAAGAACTCGTGGGCACTCCATGAAATTGCTGAGCAGTCGGGTTAGAACAGATAAAAGGAAATACTTCTTCACCCAAAGAGTGATTAACATATGGAATTCACTGCCACAGGAGGTGGTGGCAGCTACAAGCATGGACAGTTTCAAGAGGGAATTAGATAAACATATGGAGCAGAAGTCCATCAGTGGCTATTAGCCACAGGGTATAGATGGGAACTCTCAGTCTAGGGCAGGTGATGCGCTCTATTCTTGGTGCTGGAGGGGGCAGCAGTGGGAGGGCTTCTGGTGTCCTGGCCCCACTGCTGGACCTCCTGATGGCACCTGGTATATTTTGGCCGCTGTGTGACAGAGTGTTGGACTAGATGGGCCATTGGCCTGATTCAACATTGGCTTCTCTTATGTTCTTATGTTCTTATGTTCTAAGATGGGAGTACCAGAATTATGGCCCCAGAAGACGACCTTAAAGCTTGGGTATGTTCATATGAGAGTAGATGGTCCTTCAGGTCCTTGATTTTGTTCTCAAACAAAAAAAAAATTCACCAGGGGTATACTTCTTGAAAAAAGGCCAAGAGGCAAGAGCCAACATATGCATGATAGATTAGAGACCCCTTTGAGTACCGAAGAGCCTTCCAAAGCACAGCAGTTTTGAAGGGGGGAAGCAGCCCCTCGATAGAAACTTCTGCATTAGTCAAGTCTTCTGGAAGCCCAACAGGGGTGTATTCATATGTGCCTAACCAGAAAGAAAGCATTTTTCAATCTTTCCTGCTGCAATTTCACCCTTATTAGGCAGTTCACGTTTTAACGTAAATATCGCCGCACTCCGGGGATTAGCAAGACAAGGGGATGTTTACAGCAGGCGTGTCCGGGGTCATGTCTTCGGAATAAACTCCATCCTTTCATGTAAGTTACCAGATGTGTCTAGAACTCCATCTGGGTGATTTTAAAGAAAAGCTCGCCCGAATGGCAGCGAGCCATCGTTCCGGTTTAGCTCACTGCCACCGAACTAGGAACGTGGAAAGTGTGTGAGAGAAGCACGTTCTCCATGCTTCTACTCATAAGCAGAAACTGGTTGTAGACTAGGGTTGCCATTCCACCATTTGGGCCAGGGGATCCCCCCAGTTTTGGTTGACCCAGTCTGCCATGACCCAGATGGCTGGTGGGGGACCCGCCCCACCCCGAGAAGTCCTCACCAGGCAATGGCAGTGCAATGACGTCACCCAGGAGTGACATCACATGTTTCTGACGTTGGGAGCGACACTCTAGGTTTTGGGCAAGACTCTATGGTTTTGAGGCCCAAACAACCATAGAGTTTTGCCCAAAACCTAGCATACAAAATATTATGAGGGCAAGTATGAAAAAATACAGTTGAGCCAGCGTCATTGGAAGTAAAGGGGTTCAGAAGAGCCTTTTCCTTCACTAGATGCTCTGCCCTCCCTTCCGCTGTACTTGATGGGAAATATAAGAACATCCTTTATGTGGAAAGGCTTTGCACCTGCCCACTCCGGGAGAGAGAGACTTTAGAACATATGTTCTTTAAATGCCCTCACTATGAGGTGGCGCATAGAGAGATTAACACCCCGCTGATAGGAAAAAAACTCAGGTCTATCAGAAAAACAAACAAATTGGAATTTCTTTTAATCGACAAACATCCCAAGACTACTCACCAAGTAGCCAGGTTTTGTAAGGTGATAGGTCACAGAAATTGTTTAGCGGCTTGAAGTAACTTTTATATTAAATTTGAATGCATTGTATCTGGAAGTGTTCCATTTCATATTTAAAACTTTTATATTAGTTTTTAATTTTCTGGAATCCATTATCTGCAACATACATACATACATACATCTGTAAGCATATCTGGTCTAAGGACTGTAATAGAAATCAACTAAACTGAACCTAGAGCATCGCCCCCAATGTCGGAAACACAATGATTCCACTTCCGGGTAACGTCATCACAGCATGCACACTCCACGTGCACACCAGAAGACATCCAAAATGGATCGGGAGTCCCCCAGCCCGCAGCCAGGTAAGACCTGGCAACCAGTGTTCCCTCTAAGCTGAGTTAGTGTGAGCTGGCTCACAGTTTTTTAGCCTCCAGCACACAGATTTTTGTCTTGGTTCAGGAAGGATGGGGCTCCAGAGCAAACTAATTTATGCAGTAGCCAAATCGCTCACTCACAACTTGAATGCCAGTAGTTCACAAAGTAGAATTTTTGCTCACAGACTCCACAGCTTAGACGGAACAATGCTGGCAACCCTGTCATAGACACTGTACACTGTTCCAATTGAGGCAAGCACCCGTTCCTAATCATTCTGGATCTCTCATCCAGGGTGCCCACCCATTCCTTTCCTGGCACCTACCAAGTGTTTCTAGAAAATGTGTAGGGTCAGGTGAGCCTTTTGACCAGGAAGCTTTTTAATGGGCCATTGGAGAGCTGATTGGCTGTTCGGTTTTTTTTAAAAAACATTGCTGTGGCAGCAGTTACCACCCCAACACAAGGTTCTTCACTGTGTGGCTGATAGTCAGCTGTGGTAGCCATTTTGTGGCTGGGTCCACCTCCCGCCACAACTATTTTGTGGCAGCCATTTTGTGGGTGTCCCCACTCTGGCTGTGTCAGAATCGCAAAGGTGCCCACAGGCTCAAAAGGGTTGGGTTAGAGCATCAGACTAGAGTCTGGGAGAGCTCAGATTCCCCGCTCTGCTATAAAACTCACTAGGTGACTTTCAACCAGCCACTCTCAGGATCTCCTTACACGATGCATGAAGTGAAAGATGGATGGTGGGTTCTGCCTTCCCTGTTCACATTTCATGTACCGTGTAAGGAGACCCTCACTGACCCTCACAGCCTAACCCCCCTCACGGAATTGTTGTGAGGGGAAAAAATGGAGGAGGGGAAAGCATAGGGTTATCAAACTCAAGGTGGGGCCTGGAGTCCTCTTGGACTCTGAAGGAAATAACAGCTTTGGTGGGTGGACTCTATGGCACACCATAGAGACTAGGGAAGATAGGTGCCCTAGAGTGGCCATACGCCTCCACTGAGCTCCTTCCCCTCCCCAAACTCCACCCTTTCCTGTTACCTCCTCTGAATATCTAGGAATTTTCTGAGCCTGAGTTGATAGCCCTAGGAAACCTGGTGGACCTCCTGATGTCACCTGGTATTTTTGGCCACTGTGTGACACAGAGTGTTGGACTGGATGGGCCATTGGCCTGATCCAGCATGGCTTATCTTAGGTTCTTAATGTACAGTGTCTTGAGCTCCTTAGAGGAAGCGTGTAATAAAAATGTACTAAATAAATGCATTTTCTGTCTGTAGATACCACTCTGTTTCCCTCATTTTGCATAATTACCAGTTTCCCCCAACCCCCATTGCATCCCTTGTGCTCACTCAATGGAGCAGCAGGAGAAAGAGCGGCTGGGGGGTGGGGACAACAACGGAGCAGATGCTGTGACATCACTTCCAAGTGAGCATCCAGAAGTGACATCATGGAGTCTGTGACACTCTAGGAATTTCCCCAAATCTCTATGGTCTTTATTATAGAGACTGGTGGATTTCCTAGAGCAGTGAACACACTGTGACATCACTTCTGGATACCCACCCAGGAGTGGAGCTTGCAGTGGTCTCTCTCCACAGGGTCCATCCCCCCAAATGCTTCACAGGGCTGGCAACCTTATATTCGCTACCACATGAAGCCTGTCACTACCCAGTAATTGAGCCTGGCTTGTAAATAGACTGGCAGGTGCCCATCCATGGCTGGCAAACTTCCAGGAATTCTGGCTGCTGCCTGCCAATGCTCAGCTGGTCAGTGGACGGCAGGCCTGTAGCCAGGATTTTTCAATTCAGGGGGCCTTTAAATAAGTCAGGGGGCACCCTGTGCTCCCCCAAGGGAGTGCCACAGATAAAATTTAAAAATTGGAAGTTGGGGGGCCTGGGCTGGATGGGAAGTCAGGGGGCCTTGGCAGTAAGTTGGGGGGCCAAGCCCCGGGATGCCCCACTGTAGCTACAGGCCTGGTGGGCGGGCAGGCTTGGCAAATGGGAGGCATCGATCATTGTCCCCACGTGATTACATCACTTCCGGCATGATCCAGAAGCACCGGCATTGCGCTGGGACAGTGCTCTAGTACTCTCCCAAAGAACTCTGGGCTGAGTGCTGGAGCGTCGCACTGGCATGATGCCAGAAGTTCCGGGTAACAGTGGAAATGATGTCATCACAGTGGAATCAGCTGC
This sequence comes from Gekko gecko, assembly GCA_029375565.1. Lineage (NCBI taxonomy): Eukaryota > Metazoa > Chordata > Lepidosauria > Squamata > Gekkonidae > Gekko > Gekko gecko. Next base: position 71,901,331 of record JAPDNY010000009.1, read on the forward strand.
TTAGGGAGGTGGTAGTGAGCTCCACCTCACTGGCGGTCTTTAAGCAGGGATGCTCTAGGCTGATCCTACATTGAGCAGGGGGTCGGACTAGATGACCTGTGTGCCCCTTCCAGCTCTATGATTCTATGTGATCCACCATAGGCCTGGTTTACAGAACACGACAGTATATAAGAACATCAGAAGATCCCTGCTGGTTCAGACCTGTGGTCCATCTAGTCCTTTCTCACACAGTGGCCAACCAGTTACTAACAACAGGGCATAGAGGCTGAGGCCTTCCCCACATGTTCCCTCTCGGCACTGGGATTCAGAGGCTGACTGCCTCTGAATGTGGAGGCTCCCTCTAATCACCATGCCGATCAGGTTTGTGTAGGGGAGGGGCTGTGGCTCAGCGGTAAAGTATCTGCTTTGCATGCAGAAGGTCCCAGGTGGAACCAAGTGGAGCCCACTGTACATGTCACAGAGCTTCAAATAGGCCTTCATGCCACCTTGATACAAGGGCAGAGCAGGAAAAAATAATATACCCTGAGATAGTCTGAGAATGTGAATGTTGGTCTCCAGATTCAGAAGGCCCACATAACAGGACTAGGGTTCCCATTTGTCATTGGTAGACTGATCTCTGCCATCTTGGTTGCCCGGGACAGAGAAGACCTCTATCTGAACACACCGGAGAGTTGCTGACAATCTAAGCAGATAATCCTGGGCTCGATTAATCACCGATAGGGCTGCCAAGCCCACAGTTGGAAAATGGAATCTCCCATCATCTGCTCCCATTACCCACTACATCTCTGAGGGTCGTTGGGAGAAAAAAATATGACACCAGCTGTGGTGTTACATCACTTCCAGTAAAAAAATGGAAATGATGTGGAGTAGCTCTAGGAATCTAAGGAGTCCCTTGTATGAAGATAGTTTCAAAGGGTAGCCGTGTTGGTCCACGGTAGAACAGATAAATTCCAGGAGCAACTTGGAGACCAAAAAGATTTTGACGGTATGAGCTTTCAAGGGACCTCGGTAGCTCTAGGAATCGCCAGAAACTCTATGGTAGAACCATAGACTTTTTTGGGTGATTCCTAGAGCTACCTAGGTCATTCTGCTTTTTTTTGACCAGAAGCAATGATAGCCATTGTCATCAGCTCCCTATATCCCTGCCTACAGCCCTCCCACTCCTGGTCTGACTTAATATAAGCAACTTCTTACATTGCCACTGCCAAATTTTGAGAAGCAGAGGCCCTGTTTTGCAAATAGAGGATCCCAGGTTTGTTGGCTGGCATCCAAGTCTCAGGAAAGGGGCAGGGGAAGACCTTTGCCATAGACCCAGGGGAAGTGCAGTCCAGCCTTAGAGATTTCTCAGTTAGATAGGCAACTTGCCTGATTCGAGGTGTGACAGGGTGTTGGACTAGATGGGCCATTGGCCTGATTCAACATTGGCTTCTCTTATGTTCTTATGTCCTTATGATATGAGGCCACTTCATATGCTTCTCACACACACATCTTTCATCTCGATGTTTCAAGTCCCACTCACGTATTTTTTTTTTTTACGAGACTCCATGTTTAATAAATACATGAAAGCAGTCAGAGTCCTTGTTTTTCTCCCTCTTTTGAACGCCCCACTTTGAATAAGAACTAAATGTTTATCTTCAAAGTCCAGTGCCATCGTTTAATCTAACACCACTTAATTAAATTTGGAGGTGATTCTACAGATTGTCACAAAGAAACTCAGCGGAGACGGGGCCCTGGGGCAGCGTCCAAAGGCACCAAAGGAAGGGATTTTGCGTGTTAGGGATCACGTAGAGGGCTTGAGACAGTTTACTCAGCAACTAGTTGGATCTGTTGGAGTTCATCAGCCTCCTTGTTCAGGGACACGTTTGGTAGGGTTGTCTCAGTTTTAGTTTATCGTCTTAGCCATTGGCCATAACAACACAAAATAAAACAAAATACAACAAACATTATACATCAAAGTGGGGAAGACCCTTCAATAACTTGCCGGAAGTCCTAAACTCATTCTTATCTTTTTTGCCGCCAGTGCAAACAAAGCCATTCTGCTGGTAACATGTGCATCTGTGTCAGAGAGCAAAAAAACCACCAGATCCTGATCTGAGGTCCCATTATGCAGAGGTACAATAGGATAAATAAACCTTTGCCTAAGTGATTCGTGCCATACGCATCTCCAAATGTAATGCTCGACGTCATCTACCTCACCCACACCACATTGGCATATTCTAGAGGCAGCAGGGGTACTCAAGAAGCGGCCAATGCAAACCATTGAAGGTATGGCATGGAATCTTAGGGCAGTAAAAGCCCTTCTTATCTCCAGAGTAGTTAGCTTCTCAAGATATCCTGTCCTACAATGGTCTCTCTTAAAGTTCTTATACAAGGGGGCTGTACGGCAACTTACCACCGCCTGGCGGTTCAAGAGCCCATCCTTACTAAATACCCATTCCTTCAATTTAGACTTTTGATTTTCACTGTCCAGTAAGTCATCGGGGATGGAGTATTTCAGTAAAATAGAGTTCAAAAGTTCATCTAGTCTTTTTGAGGACTTCAACAGCAACCCGAAACTTTGGACACCTAGAATATCCTGAGGTCGTTCTGAACATTTCCTCTAATAGGAGAGGAGTCTTACATTTGCCCTGGTTTTCAGAGATACCATACCCAGTTCAGCCCTCATCAATGCCGCAGGGGAACCTTTGGGTAAAACCAAAATCCACCTCATAAAGTAATTTTGCATAGTTTCAATCAGGGACAGCAGTGATTCGTCCCAAGGAAATACTTCTTCACCCAAAGAGTGATTAACACATGGAATTCACTGCCACAGGAGGTGGTGGCAGCTACAAGCATGGACAGTTTCAAGAGGGAATTAGATAAACATATGGAGCAGAAGTCCATCCGTGGCTATTAGCCACAGGGTATAGATGGGAACTCTCAGTCTGGGGCAGGTGATGCACTCTATTCTTGGTGCTGGAGGGGGCAGCAGTGGGAGGGCTTCTAGTGTCCTGGCCCCACTGCTGGACCTCCTAATGGCCCCTGGTATATTTTGGCCACTGTATGACAGAGTGTTGGACTAGATGGGCCATTGGCCTGATTCAACATTGGCTTCTCTTATGTTCTTATGTTCTAACTGGTAGGGTTGTCAGCTCTGGTTTGGGAAATTCCTGGAGATTTGGGGGTTGGGGCCTGAAGAGGGTGGGGTTTGGGGGAGGGAAGGACTTCAGCAGGGTATCGTACCGTGGAGTCCACCCTCCGTAGCAGCCCTTTTCTCCAACCAAACTACTCTCTGTAGTTTAGCGATCAGTTGTAATTCTGGGAGATTCCTGGCCCCAGCTGGGGGCTGACAACCTTACCCACATATTTGGTTCACACAGCCAGATAACCTGAACAGTCATCATAAGAACATAAGAGAAGCCAATGTTGGATCAGGCCAACGGCCCACCCATTCCAACGCTCTGTGTCACACAGTGGCCAAAAATACCAGGTGCCACCAGGAGGTCCACCAGCGGGGCCAGAACTCCAGAAGCCCTCCCACTGTTGCCCCCCAAGCAGCAAGAAGAGCATCACTGCCCGAGACAGAGTGTTCCTTCTACACCTTGTGGCTAATAGCCCTGTCAACAATAGCCATGTTCAGACTGCTGATGAGGAATATATTTCTGAATAATCAACCTGTACGGAAACAAAAAAGCAGAGCACAGAGAAAATTATAGCGAAGCAAGAGAAGGACTGAGCTAGAATTTTTCTCACTTGTGTGTGCTCATTTTCTCCATGCAGGAAGAAGTGACATCATCGTGTCGCTGGTGACAGGGGACGCTATGGTATTTGGCCAGAAACGATATGGTAAAAACAACCTCCGCCATAGAGTTTTTGCCCCTAATACCAGAGCATCCCTGCAAAACCAGTGATGCTATGATGTCACTTCTGGTGCCCAATTGCCACATCACCGGCAACCAATGGTCCCTCTAAGCCAAGAGTGTTGAACTCATTTGTTATGAGGGACGGATCTGACATAAATGAGACCTTGTCGGGCCGGGCCATGTGTGTCATAAAATGTAATGCCAGGTAGCGGAGGTATACACTTTATGAAGGACACAAACACAAAGGAGTTTTTTTAAAACTTAAAATAAAAACATGCTTAAAACCAGGGCTCTTTTTGTAGCAGGAAGTCCTTTGCATATTAGGCGACACCCCCCCTAACGTAGCCAATCCTCCAAGAGCTTACAGATCTCTTCTTACGGGGCTACTGTCAGCTCTTGGAGGACTGGCTACATTAGGGGGGGTGTGGCCTAATATGCAAAGGAGTTCCTGCCACAAAAAGAGCCCTGCTTAAAACATTAGCCCTCTTGCAATATTTTGTTTATTCAACAGTGTCTGCTAACTCAGTGTTTTTCAACCTTTTTGTGCAAAGGCACACTTTTTTCATGAAAAAAATCACGAGGCACACCACCATTAGAAAATGTTAAAAAAATTAACTCTGTGCCTATATTGACTATATATAAGTAATTCTCTTGAATAGAATCAAATAAACACAAAGAAATTATTTTGTAATTACTTTATTATGAAATAATAATACTTTATTTTATAATTGTTCATATGTTACGGATGAAATTGGAATTTTTCCACGGCACACCAGACAATATCTCACGGCACACTAGTGTGCCAGCACAGTGGTTGAAAAACACTGTGCTAACTGACACCTCTTGCTCTGAATTGTTGCATCAGAATGTCTGTGCTGTTGCCATCTTGCGTCTGCCGTTCAGGCGTGTATCTGTAAACTGCAGACCTACAATGATGCAGCAGCAGCAGAACTGGAGGAAGCAGCAGAAGACAGCCAGTTCCACCGTGGGCCTGATAGAAGCCCTCCAGGAGCCCGACCCAGTCCCCGGCCTGCATGTTTGACAGCCCTGCTCTAAGCTGCGGAGTTATGTGAGCAAAAATTCTACTTTGTGAGCTACCGGCATTAAAGTTGTGAGCAAGCGATTTGGCTGCTGAATAAATTAGTTTGCTCTGGAGCCATCCCTTCCTGAGCGAAGACAAAAATGTGTTAGCTGGAGGCTAAAAGCCTGTGAGCTAACTCACACTAACTCAGCTTAGAGGGAACACTGCTGACAACTTCACCGTAACGCCCAGCTAGGCCTCCCCCCGCTGCCGATAAGTTCCCCTTGGCCCCGTCAGTTGCAAAGTGAGGGACCTGGGAGACCTTACTCCCAGGTGTTAACGCTCTCACCGGTATACCAAAATAGCGCCAATATTGTCTTACACAATAAAACCAACAGAACAAAGTCTGAGTCCAATGGCACCTCTAAGACCAACGAAGTTTTACTCGAGGTTTGAGCTTCCGTGTGCGCATGAAAACTTATACCCAGAATTAAACTTTGTTGGTCTTAAAGTTGCTGCTGGACTTCCCCTGAATTGGGCCCAAAATGCTCTAAAATAATCCAATGTGGCCCTGTCTGTTTGGGGTTGTTGGGTTTTTTTTTTCATTTTTATCTCTCCCGTGTTTACATTGCTGTCGGTTTGGGTCTGCTTCATTTTCTCTGCTGACAGTTCTTTTTGCCATTCCGTTGACATTTTTACGGTGCGGAAATATAGTCGTCCTGATAAATCCCCCCCCTCGCCCCGAGGAGAACCAAAATCAAATTACGATGTTCAAACGAACTAAACCAGCAAGCGAGCTTGCAAAATTCCATTTTATGTCCTGTTTAAAACGTCTCTCCCTCCCTTATCTGGCTTGGCATCCTGTCTACCAGTTCCAAATAGGACTCTCTTCTGGGTTCCATCCCCCCACACACACACAAAAAAACCCTCCTTCCTGTTCTGTTCAGCTTATACATGACACTTCATCCCCCAGCATTGCGAGCAAAGCCGACCTTCCTACTTTTCACGAAAGAAAAGTACCATATTTGGCCAATCTGAGCCGTAGTTGGGCTGGAACTTGCCAAGAGACACGGCAAACCCCCCTTTTTAAAAAATAAAGATGGTTAACCCTTCGTTTATAAATACAGTGATAAATCATGGGAAGCTAATTTAAACACAGAGCTTTTGGAGAATTAAACAGAATTGGGAAACGTCCCCCGGTCGGTGGGAGTTGTACTCGGGGGCAACCACAGGGTAGAAACTAGGAAAAATTACCCGGGCAATTTAGCCGCCACAATTCAGGATGGAGAGTTGCGAAAAGGCAAAGCTGTTTATTTGAATTGTATTTGACTTTTGTTTCTTAACATCCTTTCAAGAGAGCCCGTTTGGTGTAGTGGTTAAGTGCACGGACTCTAATCTGGGAGAGAAGAAGAGACGAAGAAGAGATTGGATTTATACCCCACCCTTCACTACCCAAGGGAGTCTCAGAGTGGCTTACAAACTCCTTTCCCTTCCCTTCCCCACAACAGACACCCTGTGAGGTAGGTGGGGCTGAGAGAGCTCTGACAGAAACCACTCTTTTTCAAGAACAGCTGTGCCAGAAATACAGCTTGCCCAAGGTCATCCAGCAGGTGCAAGTGGAGGAATGGGGAATCAAACCCGGTTCTCCCAGATTAGAGCCCGCACACTTAACCACTACACCAAACCGGGTTTGATTCCCCACTCCTCCACTTGCACCTGCTGGATGACCTTGGGCAAGCCACAGTTCTGTCAGAGCTGTTCTTTCAAGAACAGCTCTGGAAAGAGCTCTGTCAGCTCCGCCTATCTCACAAAGGTGTCTGTTGTGGGGAAAGAAAGGAGTTTGGAAGCCGCTCTGCGACTCTGAGTGAAGGGCAGCATATAAATCCAATCTCCTCCTCCTCCTCCTCCTCCTCCTCCTCCTCCTCCTCCTCCTCCTCCTCTTCTTCTTCTTCTTCTTCTTCTTCTTCTTCTTCTTCTTCTTCTTCTTCTTCTTCTTCTTCTTCTTCTTCTTCTTCTTCTTCTTCTATATTCACCCAAGGCCATATGTCTTGGGATCTCTCTTTCAAAATCTCACATCCCTGAATGAGGTAAGATACTAATTAAACAGACCAGAGAGTGAATGATATTTATTTACCACAGAAAAATCCTCTATCAGTAGGGTAGGGTAGCCAACTTCTAGGTGGGACCTGGAGGTCTCCCAGAATGTCAACTGATCTTCAGTCTACTGTGTTTAGTTCACCTGAAGAAAATAGCAGTGCTGGGAGGCAGACTGTGTAACATTATATCCGGCTGAGGATCTTCCCCTCCCCAAGCTCCACCCCCCAAATCTCCAGAACTTTCCACCCTGGGGTTTCAGTGGACAGTTGTGTTGGTTGGCAGTAGGACAGCTGGATTCAAGTCCAGCCGCGCCTGAGAGACCAGTGAGATTTTGGGAGTATACCAGGCATGTCCAACTTCGAACAGGTAGTGATCTATTTTTTCCGGCCAAAAGTGCCGGTGATCTACCACCACGAAAATAAAGTTTCAAATTAGTTTCAGATTAGATTTTAACTCACTAAAGTTGGGTTCCACTGCACCCCCCCCCCAATTTATAATACACCTTCTGTCACTTACTGGTAAGCAAAATAAGCAAAAACAAAACAGAGAGACCAAGATCCAGAAAGAACTGCGAACATTTTTAAATTTTTTATTGAGTCATAACTTTCTTTAACTGTCTCAATAACTTTCTTTAACTTTCATGCAGAGTTATTTGTGTTAAATGTAGGTCAAGTATTGATACCACCAAACAATCATCCAAAAAAACCCCCCAAACACCTGTCCAGCAAACCAGGAGAGCAAGTGGGGCTGGTGATTTACCTCTGACCCCTCCGCGATCTACTGGTAGATCGCGATCTACCTGTTTGACATACCTGGAGTACACTATTTCAAGAGTCAACGCTCCTTCCATCAGAAACCCCAGGGTTGGCACCAGTGTTCCCTCTAAGCTGAGTTAGTGTGAGCTAGCTCACCGTTTCTTAGCCTCCGGCTCACACATTTCTTGTCTCAGCTCAGGAAGGATGGCTCCAGAGCAAATTAAGTTATGCAGCAGCCAAACTGCTCGCTCACAACTTTAATACCAGTAGCTGACAAAGTAGAATTTTTGCTCACAAGACTCCACAGCTTAGCGGGAGCATTGGATGGCACCAGGGGTCGTTTGGGCCCAGAGCGCGCCGGAGCGGGCACAAATGGCGGTGGCGGCAAGCTCCGCCCCCAGCTCCCCGCCTCTGCCCCCAGCTCTTTCTCTCTAGAGTCGCGCCGCTCTCTCCATTGTATTCTATGGCCCCACAGAAAACAATGGAGAGAAAAAGGGGGGGCATCTTCAAAAGCCTCCCCTTCCCCCACCAGCCTGCCAAGGGGCAGCAGGGGCGGCACGATCTCTCCATTGTTTTCTATGTCCCCAACCGCACACATCATTTCTGAGGTTACTAGAGACAGGGCCTTCTCTTCTAGCTCCTTGCCTTTGGAATACGTATGTATGTATTTGCCATCAAATGGCAACCAACTTCTAGTGACCCCAGCAAGGGTCTCTCAAGGCAAGTGAGAAGCAGAGGTGGATGGCCACTGCCTTCCACTGCAGTGTCTTCCTTGGTGGTCTCCCATCCAAGACTTATGGAGACCCCAGCACAGGGCTTTCAAGGCAAGTGGGAAGCAGAGGCAGTTGGCCATTGCCTTCCTCTGCAGAGTCTTCCTTGGTGGTCTCCCATACAAGACTTATGGAGACTCCAGCACAGGGCTTTCAAGGCAAGTAAGAAGCAGAGGTGGTTGGCCATTGCCTTCCTCTGCAGAGTCTTCCTTGGTGGTCTCCCATCCAAGACTTATGGCAACTCCAGCAAGAGGCTTTCAAGTAAATGAGAAGCAGAGGTGGTTTGCCATTGTCTTCTTCTGCAGAGTCTTCCTTGGTGGTCTCCCATCCAAGTACCAACCCTGCTTAGCTTCCAAGATCCAAGGAGATCAGGCAATATCATACCATTCCATATCCTGCCTTTGGAATACTCCTACTTATATTGTGTAATGCCAAGTTTGTTGATTTTTCAGCGCCAGGCTCCAGTTTTCCCAAGCATTTGCAGATGGTCGGTTTTCTTTCTTTCCCTTTTGTTTTTGATGTTTCCTCTATTTTTAACCAGTGATGGCTTTCTGTTTTAAATTGGTTTTATACTGGAGCCTTTCTGTGCTCTTGGGTTGGATCCAGGGGTCATTTTCTGCCAATGGGAGGCATTTCTGCCCATGGGAGGCATTTCTGCCCATGGGATGGAATTTTCCTCTCTTCTGCTGTTGCCTACAGAGTTCCCCAAAGAGCTGCCCCCTTGAGGGGACATGGAGACCCTCGGGAGTAGCTTCGGGGGCACAGTTAGGGGGTCGCACCGGGAGAAGAGAATCGGCAAAAGTGGGAAAAGATCTTCTAGGGGTAGAAGATGACCTTTGGATCCAACCCAGCATTTTATAGCTTTCGATGACAAGATTGGGAGAGAAATATTTGGATTAATGAATAAAGCACGCGCTCCATCACCGAGCGATGAGCCTTGCGGTGAACGATTACGGGGAGGTGACAGATGGATGAGTTAACGTTTTGTGACAGGAACCAAATACCAGTATCTGCATTTAGGTGGCAGATGGGAAGCTGGAATTCTTTGCCCAGAAGATGTTATTGTGTTAGGCATTCGGTGTTAGTTAGAAGAGTGAACTTGAAGCCGCAGTCAGTGAAACGCGAAATTTTATAGAGCTTCCAAATTAGACTCCCGGGGTTTGGGGGGGGGCGGTTGTAAGCAAACCTGAATTTAAAAGACGAAACGGTAGATTACAGATATTCAGCTTTAAAATTAAATTATCTTGTTGTATTGTATTTTATCATGTGGTTGTAACCCGCTCTGAGCCTTGCAACGCAGGGGAGGGAAGGCTGGAAATCAAGTAGATAAATAAAATAGTGTGTATAAAAGGTATGAATTTTGTTTACTGGCAGAGGACTTCCCTCTAAATATTTATTTATTAGAGTGCGATGTGTTAAGTGGCATCACGCTTCCAGCTCATAAGAACTTCAGAAGAGCCCTGCTGGATCAGACCAATAGTCCATCTCATCCAGCATCCTGTCTCACACAGCGGCCAACCAGTTCCTCTGGAGGGCCAGCAACAGGGCAGAGAGGCCAAGGCCTTCCCCGGAGAAGAACATCACAAGAGCCCTGCTGGATCAGACCTATAGTCCATCTAGTCCAACATCCCGTCTCACACAGCAGCCAACCAGTTCCTCTGGAGGGCCAGCAACAGGGCAGAGAGGCCGAGGCCTTCCCCTGAGAAGAACATCACAAGAGCCCTGCTGGATCAGACCAGTGGCAAGTCAGATAAAGGTAAAGGTAAAGGTTTCCCTTGTTCAAAAACCAGTCGATTCTGACTCTAGGTGGCGGTGCTCATCTCCATTTCCAAGCTGAAGAGCCAGCACTGTCCAAAGACATTTCCATGGTTATGTGACTAGCATGACTAAATGCCAAGGCACACAGATATGCTGTTATGATACATGCTGTTATATAATAATATATTGTGTGGTGTGAACCAAAGCCTGGGACTTTGAGCTTGGGCTCCCTAAAGATCAGCTTTCCAACTTGTTTTCAGTTCTTTGGCCTTGTTTGTTGTTTAAAGGTAGTAGTAGAAGAAGAGGAGGAGGGGGGGAGGAGATTGGATTTATACCCCACTGTTCACTTGCAGTCTCAGAGCGGCTTACAAACTCCTTTCCCATCCCCTCCCCACAACAGACACCCTGTGAGGCAGGTGGAGCTGAGAGAGCTCTTTCAAAAACTGCTCTTTTTCAAGGACAGCTATGCCAGAACTATGGCTTGCCCAAGGTCATCCAGCAGGTGCAAGTGGAGGAGTGGGGAATCAAAGCCGGTTCTCCCAGGTTAGAGTCCGCACGCTTAACCACTACACCAAAGTGACTCAGCATTTGTCAAACACCATTTACTTTATCATCACATAGCACCATACCTCTAGGAATTAGGTGAATGGGTGTGGCTTCCAGGTTGGCCCTCACACCCAGAACCTCCAGATTCAAAAATTAACCACGAGGCACCTCTTATTGTTGTCTTAGTAGTAGGCTTTTGGTTGAGGACAGCAACGCTTCTCCATGGTGGCTGGTGCCCTCTCCTCTCCCCCGCCGCCCAGCTCTGAGCTTCTTCTTCCTCCCCCCGGCCCAGCAGTGGCCAGACAGTCCAGAAGTGGGATACAAATTCTAGAGAAGCCACCTTGGACTTCTCAAATCTGGTTTGTAACTTTTTTATCATAATTCTGTTTGCGATCGGAATTATACGGTTTTTTACATTTGTTTGCGGCGATATGCCTTTTGTCGTATGTCACCCAGAGCCCTGCCTAGCAGCGATAGAGTGATTAATAAATAAAACTGATGATCAGTGTTCCCTCTAAGCTGAGTTAGTGTGAGCTGGCTCACAGTTTTTTAGCCTCCAGCTCACAGGTTTTCGTCTTAGCTCAGGAAGGATGGCTCCAGAGCAAACTAATTTATGCAGTAGCCAAACCACTCGCTCACAACTCTAATGCCGGTAGAATTTTTGCTCACAAGACTCCACAGCTTAGAGGGAACATTGGTGGTGGTGATGATGAAGATGATGATGATGATGATGATGATGATGATGATGATGGCTATCTTTGGGCAGGAACGCTCAGGAACGGAGTTCCGGCTGGCTCCCGAGTTGCCCACGCCCAGCAGGAACTCATTAGCATAATAGGCCACACCCAACAGCAGGAACTCATTAGGGTTGGCTACATTAGGGGGCGTGTGGCCTAACATGCAAAGGAGTTCCTGCTCCAAAAAGAGCCCCGGGTTTTGACAACAAACAAGGTAAACAGAATAAGAAGCAAAAGGTGGGTGTGGCTGGATGACCACACTTCTGGTAACATGGGGGTGTGGCCTAATATGCTAATGAGTCTCTGCTGTTGGTGATAAACGTAAACTTCTGGATTCTGAACCTGTCTCTTCCTTGCATTTTACAGGCCCCGGCAAGATACCACCAAACCATGAAGACCTCCAATAACAGCACTCTCTTTGAGGGTCTCTTCGACAAATTTGTACACCTCGACCAAGAGCTGTTGGACACCTTTTACACTCTGTGGATTGTCCTGCTGGTGGCCAACACCATTATTTTCCTGGTGGGCGTCGTGTTGAACTCTCTGGCCCTTTATGTCTTCTGCTTCCGCACCAAGACGAAGACCACCTCCGTCATCTACACCATCAACCTGATCGTCACCGATTTGCTGGTGGGCTTCTCCCTGCCCATCCGGATCGTCATGCACTATGTGGCCGGGGACTGCGAGAAGTGTGCCCTCGTCCACATCTTCATCTACTTTGTGAACATGTATTGCAGCATCCTGTTCCTGACTTGCATCTGCATTGACCGCTACTTGGCTATTGTCCAGGTGGAGGCCTCCCGCAAGTGGAGGAACCCCAACTACGCCAAAAGCATCTGCGCTTTCATCTGGGTCTTCGCCACGGTGGTGACCTTCTCCATCCTCACCATGGCCATCAAGTACTCCTACTGCTGCATCGCCAAGATCTTGCCCCTGATGGTCTGCGAGTACTTCTTCCCTCTGGTCATCATCACCTTCTTCACCACCCGGATCATGTGCGCCCTCTCCAAGCCGACCCTCATGCACCAGAGCCGAGAGAGGCGGATGCGGGCCGTGCAGCTCCTCATCACCGTCCTCATCATCTTCATGATTTGCTTCACTCCCTTTCACGTCCGCCAGCTGGCCATCTCCATCAACCCACAAATGCCCAACGACATCAGCTTGGTGGTCTACCACGTGACGGTCACCTTGAGCAGCCTCAACAGTTGCATGGACCCGATCGTCTACTGCTTCGTGACCAACAACTTCCAGTCAACCATGAAAAACATCTTCCGGAAGTCCGAACCTGAGCAGACCAGCGGAGACATCATCAGCGTGAACAAGGGCTCGGGTTCAAACGCCATCATGCCCTTCACAAATGCTGTAGGCAACACGTTGGGCTTGCCATTACCGAACAATACAGCAAACTCCTAGAGGTGACAAGGGACCAAAGGACATTGTTGGAAACGCTGAGATAGGAGGGACTGTCCTCTGTCTCTAGAAGAACTTGAGAGCATCACATTTTATCTATGGCAAGCTGGCAGCAGAACTCCTTGAAGTTCCCAGTGACACCATCAGTTTCTAGACGGCAGCTGGTTTGTGTGTGTTTTGGGGAATAAGCTGCCATGTCTAACTAATTTACAGCAGCCCAAATAGCCTAGACTGCCCTCAAGCTCATTAGAGCTTGGACGTTTAAGCAGGGTTAGTACTTGGATGGGAGACCACCAAGGAACGCAAGGATTGCTACTTAGAGGAAGGCAATGGCAAACCTCCTCTGCTCATCTCGTACCTTGAAACTCCCTCGAGGGGTCACTACGAATCAGTTGCTACTTGACAGTGCTCAATAATCACTGGTAACTAATCTACAGATTCCAGGACCGTATCCCAGGATGCAATCTGCCTTCGTTCTCTCACCAGCGCCCTCAACTTGGGAACAACAGAGGACAGGAAATATGCTGCTCAGCCCCGTAGCTAAGGAGTTTTTTTGGGGGGGCCTGGGGGGTCGCCAACCAATTAAATCAAAGTTAATTAAATTAGCTTTGATTTAATTGGTGAAACTCCTAAGGCAGCCCTGCATACACACCCAGGCTCCAGGGTAATGCCCAGTGGCCACAGCTTCCCGCCCCACGCCCCTGTCAGGGCAGATCAGTCCCCTGCGTAACTCATAGCCCTACTAACAAGAGAACTGGTGCTGAAATGGGTGACCACGGTGCATGCTTCAGAGAAATTCAAGGGGTGAGGATTCCACTCCCTCAGCTCCCCACTCGCAGCCATCAGCCTCGTCCTCCCGCAGTTCCTCCCAGAGCCTTCCGGACAGCCTCTTCTAGGCGCTCTTCCCCCCGGGCTGGCAGCCTTGCAGACTGGCTGGCTGGCTGGGTCTCTGTCCTTCCCTCCCTTGCTCGGTGGGCCATTGCCTCCTCGGACCGGCTGCGGGGCTCTCCAGGGCATGGGCGTGCTTGGCAAGCAGCGGAGCGCCCTTAAGGAGAACTAGTTTGGTATAGGAGAGCCAGTTTGGTGTAGTGGTTAAGTGCGCGGACTCTTATCTGGGAGAACCGGGTTTGATTCCCCCACTCCTCCACTTGCACCTGCTGATGTGACCTTGGGTCAGTCACAAGCTCTGGCACAGCTGTTCTCTCAAGGACAGTTTCTGTCAGAAGTTCTCTCAGCCCCACCGACCTCACAGGGTGCCTGTTGTGGGCAGGGGAAGGGAAAGGAGGTTGTAAGCCACTCTGAGACGCCTTTCGGCAGTGAAGGGCGGGGTATAAATCTAATCTCCTCCTCTTAAGTTGAGGAGCCGCTTTGGGGAGCTGCAGGGCAGCCCCGCTCTGCGGAGCAGCAAAGACACTCTGGGAGAAAGTGGGCGCTGGCACCAGGAATGAGGGAGGTGGGCATTCAGGAGCAGCAGCAGGTGGCATGGAGTCACCGGCTACTGGGCTGAGGGCAGAAATGGGGGAGAGCCAAGGATTGGGGAGGGGCCTGTAAAAACCACGGGGGGAGCGGCCCCCATGGGCCCCTGGGTAGCTACGGGCCTGATGCTTCTGTATACAGGTCTAGCCGCATCTCTGTGATCATTTGGAGGACTGGCAATGGACATGTATTCCTTCGTCCACCTATTCTGCTGAAGTTACAAGCAGGAGGAAATACAAGAAAGGCTTTGTTTTCAGAGGACAATGTTTAAAAAAAAAAGTGTGAGGAAAGCGACAGAGAGAACCTGAAAGATCTCGTGTCAGCTCAAGCGAACGCAAAAAACTACGAGAGGACGGTATCGTAAGCGAGATATTGGAAACAGCCATTCGCTAGAAGTACTGAGGGAGAATTTATTTCTGGGTACTATTATATGGTTGGCAAAGCATAACTCAAAGACTTGTTTGGAGCCCATCTAAATGTCGCATTGGTAGGGAAACGAGAACCTCAACAGGCCAATTTTTTGAATGAAAAGCAACACTGGGGAGGAGACGATTTCCAGCAGAGAAGCAACGGCAGGTGGGAGGGGAGGGTGTTGCGGTCCCTACTCTCAGCTTTTCCGATGCACAGTCCCTCCACGCTGGTTTTCCTACACAATGTTCCAATGGAAATTTGCGATAATTAGCTGTATTTCTGGAATCTCAGGTGAGGGGAAGCTCTTCGGAGCAGGGAGAGTCACAAAAGAAAAGACGTGGGATACTTAAATTACTCCCCATGTGACTATTCCCTGAAGAATTCTCCCTCCCCAGACTTTGCTTCCCATCAAAACGGAGGGCACTAGGATCTTCTGGTCCAAGCCAACCTGTTCTTGTCAGATCTTGGAATCTAAACAGGGTCAGCCCTGGTTAGTACTTGGATGGGAGACCACCAGCCCCGTAGCTAGGGATTTGGGGGGAGGGGTCCTGGGGGGGCCGCAGCTAATTAAATAAAAGTTATTTACATTAATTAAATTTGGGGCCAGCCCAGGAGGGAAAGGGTTCAGAAGAAACACGAGGGGGCCAGGCCCCGTGAGCCCCTTGTTAGCTACGGGTCTGGAGACCACCAAGGAAGACCAGGGTCTCTACCCAGAGGCAGGCAATGGCAAGCCTCCTCTGAGGTCTCTTGTCTTGAAAACACTACCGGTTTGCCGTAGGTCGCTATGACTTGACGGTAACTTTCCGTCACCAGCAGGGTTTCCTGACCTAGGACTGAATCATTTGGTTCATCCTTTAACAAAACCAGCAGGACTGTTAATTGCTCCGGATGACCCGACAAACATAAACGTTTTGCCTTCAATACAGGTATTTCACTAATAACAAAGGCCTGCTGCTTGTTCTTTCTTTGTACCACTGCAAAGTGTCATGTCATGTTCGGGAATTTTAAACCAAGGTTGCCATACTGCCCAAATATTCAGGCTGATGAGACAAGGCCGTACAGTGTGTCGCAGCGTGGTTTATGCGTACGTGAACAGGGGATAAACAAAGGAGACCAACCACTAAAGCACGGGGGGTGGGGACAGAAACCCAGAGGTACAAAATAGGGTTGCCAACCTCCAGACGGCTCCTGCAGATTCCCCGCTATTACAATTGATCTCCAGAGTACAGAGATCAATTCCATGGAAGAAAATGGTGGTTTTGGACTCTATGGCATCAATACCCTGCTAAGGATAAATGAAATCTACTGAGAGAGACAACCAGACCAGGCATTGTGAAATGAACAGACGAACATTGTTGCAATTAGTGCCAAATTTTGTCCAAAGGGGGAGGTGTTCTTGGCACCAGTGTTCCCTCTAAGCTGAGTTAGTGTGAGCTAGCTCACAGTTTTTTAGCCTCCTGCTCACACATTTTTGTCTTCGCTCAGGAAGGGATGGCTCCAGAGCAGCCTAATTTATGCAGCTGCCAAATCGCTCGCTCACACCTTTAACGCCAGTAGCTTACAAAGTAGAAGTTTTGCCCACCAGACTCCACTGCTTAGAGGGAACATTGCTCAGCACGGCTGAAAAAAGCTAGGTTCAACTCCAGTAGCATTTTAGCTCGGATCTCAAACGCTTATGGCCCCAAAATGTTGCTGGTCCCCGAAGTGGAGAACAACACAGCGACTCTCTGAAGTTATCTTCTGAAACTGAACGACGCAGGTCACCTGTATTCGGTGCCCACCAAATTCTGTGGTTCATTTCATAGTGCAAAGCTCCTTTGGAAGTTGTTAAATACCGAGTTCTGGATGCATTGGAGTGATCAGCTCTAGATTATTTAGCGACTTCAGGAACACAACAAGGACACCCAACAGGGTTTGAGCCCTGGCTATAAAGCATGCAAACATCACACCCCACCCCCACCCACTCCCGAGGATAGGCTATTTACATCACACTGTTTATCTCCTGGTCAGTCCCAGTATCCTGGTCAGCTATTGTTCTTGGGGAGCAAGCTCACCCAGTTCAGGGTCCACGCTCAGGGATGGCTCAGGCTCAATCGGGGCTTTTTTTGTAGAAAAAGCCCAGCAGGAACTCATTAGCATAATAGGCCACACCCAACAGCAGAAACTCATTGGCATATTAGGCCACACCCCTGACAGCACAGCATATTAGCATATTAGGCCACACACCCCATGTTACCGGAAGTGTGGTCATCCAGCCACACCCACCTTTTGCTTCTTATTCTGTTTACCTTGTCTGTTGTCAAAACCCAGGGCTTTTTTTTGTAGCAGGGATTCCTTTGCATGTTAGCCCGCACACCCCTAATGTAGCCAATCCTAATGAGTTTCTGCTGTTGGGTGTGGCCTGTTATGCTAATGAGTTCCTGCTGGGCATGGGCAACTCGGGAGCCAGCCAGAACTCCACTCCTGTGCGTTCCTGCCCAAAAATAGCCCTGGGCTCAATACATAATAGAAGTGATTTAGGCGAGGCCAAGAGAAAAGCAGGAATGCCGATTCCCGTCGAACTTGGCAAGACTTAGGCTAGGAAGTGATGTGGGAGGACTTGCCCCTTTGTCTAATTTGGTGAGAGCCAGTTTGGCTTAATGGTTGAGGGCAAAAAAGGGGGGGAGACAGTGTCCAAAACTAGGAGCACAAAGGAAACACCACTGACTGAAATAAGCAAACTAGCAAGTATATCATAATCATATAAGCATAACAGCAAATGTAATACAATTCAAATGAATAGGCCAAAGTGCAAAGATAAGCATACTTAAAAAGCACGGTCTATAGTCTTTCCATGTATCTACTTCAATACAGAAGCAATAATCAAGAGTCCAGGTTGAAGTGCAAGTCATCAGATTTTCTGAGCCATGAAAAGCCGACGCGTAATCCGGATGCCTGTTGCCGCGTTTCGAATCATTCTTATTCAAGCATGGCTGTAATGGGCCTGAATATAAATTCAAAACAAATACAATTGAGAATGCATACAGGATATAAATATTTACAAAATTTTGGAGCTGCAAGGAAGACTCACCCCAGTCTCAAAAGCTGGCGTATACTAAGCCAGAATAGTCAGTCAAGGAGGATTAAAGGTCCTTATCCTGCCATGTGTTACACCTGCTGGTGTGACCTGGGGTCAATCACAAGTTCTGTCAGAGCAGTTCTCTCAAGAGCAATCCTCGAGAGAGCTCTCTCAGCCCCACCTACCTCTGTCTGTTGTTGACGAGGGGAAGGGAAAGGAGATCCTAAGCCGCTCTGAGACTCCTTTGGGTAGTGAAGTATAAATCCAATCTCTTCTTCTTCTTCTTTTTCTTCTTCTAATTTGCCCCTACACTGCTGGGTCAAGCAACATCATGTCCCTCCCCATGCCCCCACACTTTAACTTCCCATGCTAGTTGGGGAGGAACCTCAGTGGGGTGTAATGCCATGCAGTCCCCCCCCCCAAAGAAGCCATTTCTCCAGGGGAGGTCATCTCTGTCATCCAAATATCAGCTGAAATTCCGGGAGATATCCAAGCTCCCTGAAGGTAACCTAACCTAATATGGCCCTACCTACAAATGCTGCAACCAAGGACTATTTGGGGGCAGGAACGCACAGGAACGGAGTTCTGGCTGGCTCCTGAGTTGGCCACGCCCAGCAGGAACTGATTAGCATAATAGGCCACACCCATCAGCAGAAACTCATTAGGATTGGCTACATTAGAGGTGTATGGCCCTAACATGCAAAGGAGTTCCTGCTACAAGAAAAAGCCCTGGGTTTTGACAACAAACAAGGTAAACAGAATAAGAAGCAAAAGGTGGGTGCGGCTGGATGACCGCATTTCTGGTAACACGGAGGTGTGGCCTAATATGCTAATGAGCTGTGCTGTCAGGTGTGTGTGGCCTAATATGCTAATGAGTTTCTGCTGGGCTTTTTCTACAAAAAGAGCCCTGCTGCAATCTAACCTAGTGTGAAAGGCTAGTTGTGATCCTGGGCATGCGGGGGGGGGGAACGGGGATGGTACTATCTACTGACGTCCGTAGGCCTGGTGGTTGTATTTGACAGAGGAGCGAACACTGGGATAACAGTTGGCAACACCCCCAAAAAATATGACTCATGGAAAGCCTTGGATGTACCTGGGTAACCCAGCTCATAAGACGAGGCAGCGGTCTTGTCTATCACCCATCACAATGTTAGACACATGAGGAACGCGGAGGTAAACATTTGCCGTTGGTGTTTAGATTATGCCCCATTAATAGCAGGAAATTAAACAACCGGCGGCCTCCACAGGCGGCCTGCCTTTTTCGTCATTCTCACAACAGAAGGCCACTTGTTGATGGTCCAGGGGACGATGGACTTCTAGTGTCCTGGCCCACACTGGTGGATCTCCTGATGGCCCCTGGTATTTTTGGCCACTGTGTGCCACAGAGTGTTGAACTGGAGGGGCCATTGGCCTGATCTGACATTGGCTTCTCTTGTGTTCTTATGTAGGCTGCCGTGCAGGTTTTCAAGACACAGAATTAATCAGAGGGGATTTGGTCTCCTCTCTTTGTTCCTGCGGGGTCCTCTGTGGGAAGGGACCCAGGAGGTGGAAAGTCTTCAAAGGAGTTTACAGTTACAAAAGAGGAAGCCCTAGTTCAAGTCTCACCTCTGCTATGAACTATCAGCACTCTCGATCAAGTGCAGATAGTCTTACCAAATGCCCATTTTCAGGAAGGGCCCTCCCATATGCCCTTGCTTCTCTGTCCAGCCGGTGAAGTAACAGGAAGTGGAAATGATGTCGGGCTATGTGCTGACATCATGTCCCGGCAATAACCCGGATGTGGCGTCAGATGGCAACTGACGCTCTAGCAACGGTCCATGTGCTGATGTCACATCCTGCTTTTTCTCCAGATGTGATGACAGGACATTGCCCAGTTTGGTGTGGTAGTTAAGTGCACGAACTCTAATCTGGGAGAACCGGGTTTGATTCGCCACTCCTCCATTTGCAGCTGCTGGATGACCTTGGGCAAGCCATAGTTCTGTCAGGGATATCCTTAAAAGGGCAGTTCTTGAAAGAGCTCTCTCAGCCCCACCTCCCTCACAGGGTGTCTGTTGTGGGGAGGGGAAGGGAAAGGAGTTTGTATGCCATTCTGAGACTCTGAGAGAAGGGCGGGGTATAAATCCAATCTTCCTCTTCCCCTTCCTCTTCCTCCTCCTCCTCCTCTTCTTCCTCTTCTTCCTCTTCTTCTTCTTTCCACCCCTTGTCTTACCCACAAAGTTCCTCAGGATACCTGGTATGATGAATCAAGCCCAGTTCTCCCAGATTAGCGTCCGCGCTCCTAACCACCACACCACACACACTCCATTTTCACATCTGCAAACCACCACAGTGACATGTTACTGGTTCCAGTGTGAAAATCATGTCACCTGTGTGGCTACATGTACTTCTCACAGCAGAGCCAATAACAGCTCCAGGGGACCATTCGAGGATAGGAAAACTGCATGGGCAAGGGAAAAGGCAAAAGATCCGTGCAAGCAAAGACGCACCATTTTAAGTAGGCCTGGCCCAGAGATCCACTGCACTAGAAACACTTGAACTCCAGACAAAGTTCAGCCAGTGACCTGAATCTAAATATTATGGGTTGGGTCTGAACTGATTTATATTATTTGGAGAGTGGGCTGCCACAATGCCAAGCCTGACGGGGCGCCTGTGCCTCTGATGAGGATGGATTTCTCCACAAAATGGCCCACGCGCTGCACATGCCCTTCGAATGTGTTGAAAAGCTGTCAAGGTGAGTCATGTCCTGTTTAACCAGCAACTGGCGTTCCACGCCTACCACCCAACCGAGCAAGCCTGCAGTCGTCTAACCCCCCCTTGACCTGCTATTATATACAGTGTGGCTCTTACAATAATTTGAGTAGCCGTTCTTCTGCAAACATTGGACGGCACGGCAGAAACAGACCAATCCTCCCACTGGTGAAAGCAGCGACTGGGCCTCAAAGATGGGCATGCCGCTTAAAAATCCATACAAGGACAAACCCTATATATGGAATTCATCAGTGCAAAAGGTATGCCTAGTATCTATACAAGAGACACATCTCTGTCACTTGTTTCTACCGTATGCGCAGTTAGTTCAACATTAGCAGGTTAATTCATCTCCATCAATCAACGTCACCCTAGGAGCAGCTAAAGCAGATTATAACCCATCCACTCCACTTAAAAGCACACATTAAATCAGTATGTATTAGAGCTGATGGTTTGGGATGTTCCTGGAAATTTGGGGGGGTGGAATGTGGGGAACAGGCCCGTAGCCAGGTTTTTGTGGCTCGTGAGGCAAATTCTTTTCTGGTGGGGCTGAAGTCCTCAGTGCAGAAAGAAAAGCCATCTGGCCACCAGAAAGCTAGATAGATAGCTCTCTGAACTGCAAGCTGTCAACCACTTTAGATGACAGTTCTCAGCTGCTGCAAGTTAATCACTTCCACCAGCCTAAGGGACAATTCGGATAACAAGCCGACAGGTAGGGGGTGATGACTTCTATAGCCAAGAAAGCTAACACTTAGGCAGAAAAACTCTCTTAAAGGAGACTAGTTTCTTGAGACAGAGTTAGAAGGGACCCTAGAGGTCACCTAGTCCAACCCCCTTGCTCAGTGCAGGAATGAGTCAACTACAGCCCCCCACTCTGCTTAAAGAAGCGCAAGCTCTGGGGAAAAAAATGTTTTAGAAGTATTGAAAAAAGCATTTACAGGATAAATTCTGGTGGGGCTGTGCCTTTAAGAAAGGGGGCAAAGCCCCCCAAAGCCCCACAGTAGCTACGGGCCTGGTGGGGCAAGAAGGGTTTGAGGAAGGGAAGGACCTCAGTAGGGCATAATGCCATAGAGCCTGCCCTCCAAAACAACCATTTTCTCCAGGGGAACTGAGCTCCGTACCCCGGAGATCAGTTGTCCCTAAGTTACACCTTCTCAGCCTTACCTGTGAGGCATTAGATCGGACCTGAGGCCCTGGCATTCACCTGGCAAAGGATCCCAATAAAAATTGACCTGGGTCAGACATGCATGAGCTCTTGACATATTAAAGGGGGATTCTCCCGCAGTGGGAATATATACACGTATAAGGCCATTTGGGTAATGTGGGATATTTCTTAAAAAGCAGGGATCAGTTTGTACTTCTGCGCTCCTGGTCTGTTTCCCTTTTCTATAAACTGTTTAGATTATTCTAGCACTGTTTAAATATGAAACTAACATATTCAGATGAGTTTCTAAGCTGGGGGGGGGGCGTGGTTCATGGAGGTCCATGGATGGACATCACACAATTGCAGAAAAACCTTGGATTTTAACAGGGCAGACTCTGCCGTGGATGAGTTCTCTCTCAATGCACGATAAGTCTCTTTTGAAGAGCCAGTTTGGTATACTGGTTAGGAGCACGGACTCTGATCTGGGAGAGCTGGCTTTGATTCCCCACTCCTCTGCATGCAGCCAGCTGGTGTGACCTTGGTCAGTCATAAGTTCTTTCAGAGCTGCTCTCTCAAGGGCAGTTCTCGAAAGAGCTCTCTCAGCCCCACCTACCTCACAGAGTGTCTGTTGTGGGGAGGGGAAGGGAAAGGAGTTTGTAAGCCGCTCTGAAACTCCAAGTGAAGGGCAGGGTACAAATCCAATCTCCTCCTCCTCTTCTTCTTCTCCATCGTAATAGTAGAACAATGGAAACAAACAGGAGTCTTTGAGCATCTTAAAAACTGACCCTTAAAAAAAATTCTAATAAAAGGTTTCCTGGACTGCATTTCACTTCCTCAGATGCAAAGCATGCATCCCCGGCTAGTAGACACAGATAGACAAGGAAGGGAAAGAATTCTGTAGACAGGCAGTTCCAAAGACAATGAAATGCCAGCATGGTGGAGACACTAGAGACTCAGAGTGTGAGACCCGGTTTCCAATCACTGCCTTGCTGTAAAGTTCTCTGGGTGACTCTGGACCAGTCCCTCTCTCTCAGCCTAATCTACCTTTCAGGGTTGTTGTGGGGATCAAATGCAGGTGAGGAGCAGAAGAAGAAGAGATTGGATTTATACTCCACCCTTCACAACCCAAAGGAGTCTAAGAGCAGCTTATAAACTCGTTTCCCTTCCTCTCCCCACAGCAGACACCCTGTGAGGTAGGTGGGGCTGAGAGAGCTCTGAGAGAAGTGCTCGTGAGAGAACAGCTCTAAGAGAACTTGTAACTGACCCAAGGTCACACCAGCATCTGCCTGTGGATTGGAGAGAATGGGATGCACTGCCCTAGGGTCCTTGAAGAACGGAAATACAAGCAGTACAGGGTGTGACGTTATTACACAAAAGTCCAATGCGCTCAAGAAAATCACAGCAACTATTTACAACATTGGTATTGGAGACAAAACAGTCTTCCTTGTTTTGCTAAATGGGAAACGCCTGTCACCACTGAGAAAAGCCTGGTCTTTGTTCAAGACTCGTTGAATGCAATCACTTTTCCTGATGAATTCTAATCTGGCAGTGTCATACAAGAAGAAGAAGAAGAAGAAGAAGAAGAAGAAGAAGAAGAAGAAGAAGAAGAAGAAGAAGAAGAAGAAGAAGAAGAAGAAGAAGAAGAAGAAGAAGAAGAAGAAGAAGAAGAAGAAGAAGAAATTGGATTTATACTCCGCCTTCACCACCCGAAGGAGTCTCAGAATGGCTTACAATCCCCTTCCCTTCCCTACCCTACCCTTCCCTTCCCCACAACAGACACCCTGAGAGGTAGGTGGGGCTGAGATAGCTCTCTGGAGAACTGTACTTGAGAGAACAGCTCTGAAAGAACTTATGACTGACCCAAAGTCGCACCAGCAGCTGCACGTGGAGAACTGGGGAATCAAACCTGGTTCTCTCAGGTTAGAATCTATGCTCTTAACCACTACACCAAACTGGTGTCTTTTGGGTGAAGAAGAATGACTTTTAGATCGACAACAGAGGGTCCTGAAATATTAAAATATTAGGAAGAAGGCCCGTTGGAGCAATAAATACAGTGGGCACTAGCTTGGCCAGGCGGTTGCCCTTGGGTAGTGAAGGGCAGGGTATAAATCCAATCTCCTCTTCTTCTTCTTCTTCTCTTGTGGGCCCCCGTCTCCTTCCCCCCCTGGCTGCTCAAGTCCCCAGCAGGGCAAGATGGCCGGCATGGTTCCTCCCGCCCCCCAGGTGATCGAGGCGCCGGTGGGCCTAGGCGGCTAGCCTCGCCTCCCCCCACCCATTCGAGGCTGCGGTGAGCCAAGCCACCTGGCCTCATTCCTCCGCCCTGTCCGTTGCGCGGGGAGGCTGAGCAAACCGCCTCTCCTTCCCTTGGCTTGCTCGGTTCCTGCCACCTCTGAGCTAATTCTGACAGGGCACAGTAGCTGAAGGGGAAGTGGGCGGGGAAGAGGAGCAGACCCAGCACCCAGCCAATGGCACACGAGTAGTCTTGAGTGGCAGCTGACGGGCCAATGGCTGAGGGAGCGCATAGAATCTTGCCACTCCAAATTGCTTTTATATAATAGGAGAGATTCCTCCGCAGGATTCTGAATACTGTATGTCTTGATTTCAGGTTTGTGTCCATTTATTCTTCTGCACAGAGAGCCGCCTGCTTGTCCTGCTTTGACAGCTGATAAGCACTGGTGACAGGTGGTCACATATTTGCAGGATTCAGAGCGGGAGGGGGAAAAAAAGAAGTGATGTGTTTTCATTCCCAGCCAGGCCAGTTTCCATCGATCTTGCAGTCCTGTCTTATTTCAAGTCCAGTAGCACCTTACAGACCAATGAGCCTTGGGAGGTAGAAGCTTTTGAGATTCAAAGGTCCCTTTGTCAGAGCTTGAAAGGGAGCTCTGAACCTTGAAAGCTTATGCCTGCAAGATTAAATGTGCTATACCATTTTCAGACCAATAATGCAGTTGTGGTTTAGGAATCACAGAATCTGTTTGAATGTTTGTGGTATAAGGAGGCCAGACAGAAATGATTCAAACCATGTACGTGCCGGCAAAATGAGCTTCTCCTAGATAT
This sequence comes from Gekko gecko, assembly GCA_029375565.1. Lineage (NCBI taxonomy): Eukaryota > Metazoa > Chordata > Lepidosauria > Squamata > Gekkonidae > Gekko > Gekko gecko. The sequence goes on from JAPDNY010000009.1 coordinate 71,926,158, forward strand.
TTTAGTTAGTAGTTACTAGTTGCCCTAGATATTTTAGTTACTAATTAACTTCCTAACTGTCAGAGTGGTTGAGCAGTGGAACAGACTGCCTCGGGAGGTGATGGATGCTCCTTCGCTGGACGTTTTCAAGCAGAGACTGGACGACCATCTTTCAGGTATGTTGTAGATACATAGGTATGTAGAGCTATCTTTCGGCTATGCTCCTGCAGAGCGCAGGGGGTTGGACTAGATGACCTGCAAGGTTCCTTCCAACTCTAACGTTCTATGGTTCTATGATAATGAATTCGAGGCCAGCAAATATTCTTTTCTTGGGTAAATTCCTTGTTCAGGCCATGGGAGTATGGGCGGCCTGTGACAAGACATCTTCTTTAACACAATCTATGTTCTCTGGCTTGGTTCTCCTTTCTCTTCTTTATTCTTAGTTGGGCATGACTGATTCTACTAAAGACCTGTAGGTCAGAGGAGGAGAAGGGGAGAGGGAGGGAGGAGGGAGGGAGGAAGGAAGGAAGGAAAATTGGAGGGAGGGGGGAGGAGGAGGAAGAAGAAGAAGAGGAGGAGGAGGCGGAGGAGGAGATTGGATTTATATCCTACCCTTCACTTGGAGTCTCAGAGCAGGTTACAAACTCCCTTTCCCCTCCCCACAACAGACACCCTGTCAGGTAGGTGGGGCTGAGAGAGCACTCTGGAGAACTTTCAAGGACAGCTATTGTCAGAACTCTGACTTGCTCAAGGTCATCCAGCAGCTGCAAGTGGAGGAGTGGGGAATCAAACCTGGTTCTCCCAGATTAGAAGAAGGAAGGAAGGAAGGAAGGAAGGAAGGAAGGAAGGAAGGAAGGAAGGAAGGAAGGAAGGAAGGAAGGAAGGAAGGAAGGAAGGAAGATCAGTGGGAGGGAAGGAGAAAGAAGAAGAAGAGATTGGATTTATACCCCGCCCTTCACTCAGAATCTCAGAGCGGCTTACAAACTCTTTTCCCTTCCCCTCCCCACAACAGACACCCTGTGAGGTAGGCCAGGCTGAGAGAGTTCTGACTGAAACTGCTCTTTCAAGGAAAGCTCTTGTCAGAACTATGGCTTGCCCAAGGACATCCAGCAGCTGCAAGTGGAGGAGTGGGGAATCAAACCTGGTTCTCCCAGATTAGAGGGAGGGAGGGAGGGAGGGAGGGAGGGAGGAAGGAAGGCATGGCTATCCTTTGAAACATTCTCCATCTTTTGTAACTGACTCATAACACTATTTGCTAAACAGGACTGAATTAAATATTCAGGCACTGAAGTGATTACAGTAATCAATCACTGCTGTAAAGGAAGTCAAAAATATTCACTAGCACATCAGACATACCTTCAAAAATTTCCCCAGTATTCTTGTTGAGTAGCTGTGGGGGCAACTGCCTCACTGAGGAGTCAGGGTAAACCTCCGTCTCAGTTATTATAATTTATTTTTTTTACTTCATTTATCCCCTGCCTCCCCCCCCTTTTTCTCTTGTTCTAACATCTTGCCTGCCTCACAGGGTTGTTGTTCTGAGGGTGAAATGGAAGAGGGGGAACGATGCAAGGATTGGCTGCGGCCGACCTTCGTAACTTCCAAGCTGTGAGGAGATCAGGCTGGGGGGGGGGGCCTATTATGCCGCTACCCCCGAAGAAAGCAAAGCAGTGGCTATGGCCCATTCAGAATGTCCCTGATTGTCTGGGGCTTATTTTGTTTGTTTAGGAACATGACTTATGAACAAACCCCTCAGGCACTGCCTCTTTCCACCAAGGAGCCGCAGACCTTTCAGAGACAGGCAATTTGCAGCCAATTTCAGTGCCCTGCTCCAGAAACCATACTGGTCATGTGATACTGCCCTCTGCTGCCCCGAATCAAAACAACTTCCTTTTAACATTACCCAAACTTGCTCAGAGAAACATCTACATCATAGGAATTGAAAGGCCAGCCAAAAACTTGTGACGCTTTGTTGTGTGTGTATGTTGGAACCACACACACACACATACAGACATACACAGAGAGAGAGAGAGAAGTGAAGACCCACAATACACAGGGGAAGGCCCGCAAGAGCCAGTTCGGTGCAGTGGTTAGGAACGCGGACTCTGATTTGGGAGAACCAGGTTTGATTCCCCACTCCTCCGCATGCAGCCGGCTGTGTGACCTTGGGTCAGTGACAAGTTCTCCCGGAGCTGCTCTCTGAAGAGCAGTTTCTGTCAGAGCTCTCCCAGGCCCATTGATCTCACAGGGTGTCTGTTGTGGGGAGGGGAAGGGAGAGGAGATTGTAAGCCGCTCGGAGACTTCGAGTGAAGGGCAGGACAGAAATCCAATCTCTTCTCTTCTTCTTGCAGGAAGGAATTTCCACCCCCCCCATTGCTGCCAATTCCCTGCACCCAATTTTGTCCCCCAAGTGTGTAGAAAGATCTGTTTAGCCTCTGTGTGGCCCTGATCTTTGGATTTAGATATCCACAGATCACAGCCATGGGTGGCTAATAGTAGTCAGATATGGTGGCAGTGGAAAATGCCATCGAGTCACAGATGACCTATTTTTTATTTCTTTATTTTTCGTATCTGTATCCCGCCCATTCTGAGAGCAGGCTCAAGGCAGGTCACATCATTTTAAATAATGTTTTATTGTGTCCTTAGTTTTTAATTCTTCTGGTTTCAGAAGTTTATATAGATGTTATCAGGGCTTTTTTTGTAGAAAAAGCCCAGGAGAAACTCATAAACATAATAGGTCACACCCATCAGCAGAAACTCATTAGCATATTAGGCCACACCCTCATGTTACCAAAAGCATGGTCATCCAGCCACACCCCATCTTTTGCTTCTTATTCTGTTTACCTGGTTTGTTGTCAAAACCCAGGGCTTTTTTTGGAGCAGGAACTCCTTTGCATGTCAGGCCACATACCCCTCATGTAGCCAATCCTAATGAGTTTGTGCTGTTGGGTGTGGCCTGTTATGCTAATGAGTTCCTGCTGGGCATGGCCAACTCGGGAGCCAGCCGGAATGCCGTTCCTGTCCGTTCCTGCCCAAAAATAGTCCCGGATATTATTGTTATATTGTTCTGTCATTGTAACGTTCCTGCCCAAAAATAGCCCTGGATATTATTGTTATATTGTTCTGTCATTGTAACGGCCTATGGCTAAAGAGAATAAACTGGAACCTGAACCTGAACCAGTAATGTTTAAATCACAATAAAACATTTACATTATAAACCTTTAAAATCAGTCATTATAGCTGCCGGTGAAAATTCCGACCCATTAATACTGATGGATGTGGCTGGTTGCTGGTAGATGGGTGGCCAGTAGGTAGGAGACAGCAACCTCGGGGAGGCCATATGTGGACGCCCGCTGCCTCCACCAAAAGCCTGGTGGAACAGCTCCACGTTGAAGGCCCTGCGGAACTGAGTGAGACCCCGCAGGGCCCTGATCTCGAGGGGGAGCATGTTCCACCAGGTGGGGGCCAGGGCAGAGAAGGTCGAGGCTAGACGGATGTCTTTTGGGCCAAGGACCACCAGGAGATGTTGATTACTACAGCATAAAGCTCTTTGAGGCATATACGGGAAGAGTTGGACCCTTAGATATGCTGGTCCCAGGCCCTATAAGGCTTTGAAGGTTATTACCAACACCTATGGTGCTCCCGCGGGGTTTCCAATGCAAGAAACATTCTACCGCGGTTTGCTGTTGGCTGCCTCTGTGTCGTCTCCCATCCAAGTTTTCGCCAGGGCGACCCTACTTCGCTTCCAAGATCTGATGAGATCTTGTCCAATGTTCCCTCTAAGCTGAGTTAGTGTGAACTAGCTCACAGTTTTTTAGCCTCTGGCTCACACTTTTTCGTCTTAGCCCAGGAAAGAGGGCTCCAGAGCAAACTAATTTATGCCATAGCCAAATCGCTCGCTCATAGCTTTAATGCCAGGAGCTCACAAAGTAGAATTTTTGCTCACAAGACTCCACAGCTTAGAGGGAACAAGTGGAGACCCGCAAGAAACTTGCGGGGTGGTTATCTCATTTGTCACACCTTTGCTTCCTCTCCTCGCCCCCTACCTCTCTCACACTATTTCTCCCCTCTGCCCCCCTTTTCTTACTCTCTATTTCTCCTCCATGCATGTGACTTCCCCTCTCTTTCTGACCTGTCATCTTTCTCTTTGTTTTTCTGCCTCCCCACTTCATCACCCTTTCTCTCTCTTTCTGCCCCCCACCCCATCATTCTTTCTTTCTGCCCCCATCACTCTCCCAGCCTCCTGCCTGCTTCCTCCCCCACTCCGCAGAGCAGCAGTAGCAGTGGTGGCAGTGCTCTCAGCCACCCACCTGCTTCCTCTCCCCCCACAGCAGCAGTGGCAGCACTCTGGGAATCACAATGGATCTCCCAGCTACAGAGATCAATTCACCTTAGGGCTGCCAGCTCCAGGCTGGGAAATTCCTGGAGATTTGGGGGTGGAGCCTTGGGACAGTGAGGCTTGGGGAGGCAAGCAGCCTCAGCAGGGTATGATGCCATAGACTCAACCCTCCAAAGCAGCCATTTTATCCAGGGGAACTGATCTCTGTTGCCTGGACAACAGTTGTAATTCTGGGTGATCTCCAGTCCTCACCAGGGGGCTGTCAATGGTGGTTCTTGTGGAGGAAATGACTGGAGGGTGGAATCTATGGCATTACACCAGTCTGAAGTTCCTCCCCTCCTCAAATCCCACCCTCTCCAGGCTTCACCCCTCAAATGTCCAGGGATTTCCCAATCTGGAGTTGGCAACCATATTTCCTTCCCACCCAACAGCCAACCTACCTTTATCTGCCTCTCTGTCTTCTGCTTTCCATCTCCACCCCCCAACCTCTACCTAGGAAAATTACAGTCTTTCTCCACAGTGGGGACCAAAGCAGCTTTAATTATTCCCTCCTCCTTTTTATCTGCACAACAACCCTGTGAGGTTGGTTAGGCTGAAATATGTGACTGGTCCAAAATCACGCAGTCACCTTCCACTGCAAGATGGGGATCTGAACCTGGGTCTTGCAGACCCTACTTTGAAGCTCTAACTGCTGCACCTCACTGGCTTTCATAGGGTGGCTGCTGATGAATGCTGGCAAGCAGCCGAGGCTAGATGAGTCATGCAAATCAGGAGGGAATCTGGCAACCCTAGACTGCTGCCAGGCCTAGAGTGGCCAACCTCCAAATGAGCCCTGGAGACCCCCCAGAATTACAACTGGACTGTAGACAGCAGAGGTCTGTCTCCCTGCAGAAAATGGCTGCTTTGGAGGGTGGACTCTGTGGCATGATACCCTGCTGAGGCCTCTCCCTTCCCCAAATGCAGCCCTCCTCCGTAGAGTCAACCACAAAATCTCTAGGAATGCCCTAGCCTGGCATTGGCAACTCTAGTGAGGCCTGGCCCCAAGGCTCCCTCCCTCCCTCCCTCCCTCCCTGAAAGGCCAAAAGAGGCCTGGAAAGGGCCCTTCCCCCACCCTTTGACTGACAGAGCCTGTCAGAAGTCCCCCCCCCAAGAAACATTCTAATCTCTGACCTTTGATGTCTGAGAGCAGATCCCTGCAGAGGCCATTTCAAAAGGTTTTGGGAGGAATTCAACCATCCCTGAAGGGATTTTCTTAGTTTTTGGATTTTTCTACAAACCCAGGAAATCTACTGACTACGTAGGAAAAGCTGTTGGTGGAGAGTGAGGCCCCTGTTGGTGGAAATAAGTATCCGCACATTTTGGCTATTAGAATGAGGACAAGAGGCGGGACCCGCGATACTCGTGGGGGGGGGTAGAGAAAACTACCACTCCCAGAAGCCTCTTTTCCCCCTCCAGCCCATGTTTTGAAAGAGTTTGCAGTCTGGGCTGTATTGTGTAGCGCGGGCCCAAGAGGACGGGGAGGGAAGCTGAAATAGGGCAGGGGGCAGGGGGGCAAGGAGCTGGTTTCTGGCTCGTTTCCAGTTGCGCCTTGGGTTTCTGCACACAGCCGTGGCAATCATATTATGGAGGCAGAAGGGTCGAGTGTTGGGGGGCCTTCAAAAAGGCAAGGAAAACAGGCAAGCCGGAGGAGGTGCAGAGATCAGGTCAGAGACCTTCCCGCCAAAGCTTCGAGCCTGCATGGGGCTCCCTAGCCAGATCTGAATTTGGGACACAGCTTTTCTCGTCCGCCAAAAACCGCCTGATCGGCAGCTTCTTGCTGCTTTAGGTGTGGCTTCTGGGAGAGGGTTCTCCTGTGTGCAGGTTCTTTAGTGTTGCCGCCCACACCGGATGAAATGATCTCTTCTGGGCAACTGTAAAAGACACAGGAGCCCTTTTAAGGGGTCAGGGTTTGTGTGCGAGGCGAAGAGAAGCTAATGTTTTGTGTGTCAAAAATAGAACCAAGCAAGAGGCGGGACCCGCGATACTCGCGGGGGGGGAGGGAGTATTCCGGACGCCAAGCTTCCCCCAGCAGTGGCGGCAGCAGCAGCGGCGAGGCCAGCCGGCCCGCCGAAATTCCCCTCCCCAGCAGCAGCAGAGGGGCGGCGAGGCTGGCCGGCCCCTCAAGCCTCCCCCTCCCTCCCCCCCCCAGCAACAGCGGCGGCAGCGGCAAGGCCAGCCAGCCCACCGAGATTCCCCCTCCCCAGCAGCAGCGGAGGGGCGGCGAGGCTGGCCGGCCCCTCAAGCCTCCCCCTCCCTCCCAAGCAACAGGGCAGCGGCAGCGGCGGCGACGTCGGGGGGGGGAGGCCGGCTGGCCGGCCCGCCAAGCCTCCCCCTCCCTTTCAAGCAGCAGAGCAGTGGCGGCGACAGCGGCAAGGGGGGGAGGCCGGCCGGCTGGCCCACCAAGCTTCACCCTCCCTCCCCAGCGGCGAGGCCGGCTGCCCGCCTAGCCACCCCCTTCCTCCCTCCCCAGCAGCAGAGGCGAGGCCAGCTGGCCCGCCAAGCCTTCTCCCGCCCTCCCATCCCTTGACGGCGCGGCAGAACGGCCAGTTTGTAGAGCGTTCCCTGCGCACGCGCAGGGAACGCTCTTACTTTTTTGGGGATTTAGATATTCCCCTTACATTTTAAAAAACTTTTTAGATTTTTCTACACACGTGGGGACCCACGTGCGCAGGAAAATCTCCCTGCCCCCAGGTGCCCCCGATGTGCGGATTTAGATATCCGCACAGAGGGGGCAACTTGGGAATTAGATATATAGATGTTGATCTTGTCACGCTCTGGCTGGCAGAGAACATTGGCTCTGTGGGGGCAAGACTGCCCCCCAGGGGACCTGCTAGGTGAGAGAACCGATCCCCGACGGCAAGGCAGGAGTGGAGGGAGGAAACCAAGCCAAGCAGAGTCTCACACGATGCTGCATGATACTGAATCAGACCCTTGGTCCAGCAAGGTCATCCTTGTAATGTCAACACCAAGCTTCCCGTTTCTGCTGTGTTGTCTCTCGGATTGCCTTCGTGATCATATTAATGGTTTAACTACCCCCAGACTCTGCAGCATGAGATTCAGAATGAAATGAGAAGTGGGGAGAACTGGCTCTTTCTTTTAAGCAGACAGCTTATAAGGGCAGTTTGGGCTTAACCCCTGAGCGTTCACAGAGCATAAGCCCAACATTCATGAAACCAAGTGGATTTTTTTTTAATCCGGTTGTGTCTTGTCGTTTCACCACAAGGGGGAGCCGTGCCCATCTCTGCAGGCAGCAAAAATTTGCAAATGTCTTGCAGCACCTTCAGCTGCAGTTACAGTCTGCTCTGTCAAATGCATAATTGCAGAGCATGAATTCCGTGCTTAAAAGCACAACCTGAGTCTCTGTATAGTTTGTTTTCACTTTGGGTTTCTACTGCAGATTTATAGTTTGGGAATCCCCCCCGTCCTACCAACGCCAATAGACATCAGCTACCATTGTTGACAGGTCTTATTTCAACAGTTTGTTCCTGGAACGTGATTTGTTGTCCCAGGCTTTGCAACACAGGACCAGAGTGAGACTCCGCAGAAGAAGGACATTCTTGGTTTCCATCATCAGTAAAGAATGGTGTCTCATCCTTGGTGATTCTCCAGTGTGGATACCTTTTGATCTAATGCTCTCTAACGGTGAGCAAGAGGCATCCATTCCAGGACAGGAAAGATTTTGCTGCCAGGATGCACACCCAGGTAACACCTAAATTAGATTACTGCAATGCGCCCTGTGTGGGGCCGCCCTTGAAGACTGTCCAGAAGCTACAGTTGGTACAGAATGCTGCAACCAGAACATTGAAGGGACTATATCGCTCCAGTCTTGTTCCTTCTACACTGGCTCCCAAATTTGCTTCTGGGACCCATTCAAGGTACTGGTACTGACCTTTAAAGCCCTATATGACTTGGGATCAGGTCCCCTAAAGGACCGACTTCTCCCACTTGAACCTTCCTGTCCACTACAATCATCTTTGAAGGCCTTGCTTTGGGCGCTCCCACCATCCGAGGCTAGAGGGGGGCAACCCAAGAAAGGGCCTTCTCTGTCGGGGCACCAAAACTTTGGAGCTCCCTCTCTAAGGAGATTCGTTCGCTTCCCTCTATTGTTGTCTTCTGCCAGTGGGTGAAAGCTTTTCGGTTGTGTTTGAGGGTCGCTCACTAACTCTTATTAGTCCTCCTCCTGGTTTGAGTGTTTTTTATGTGCTTCTGTGTTTATGGCCCCGTTCACACTGAGCATTTGCCCCCCTGAAGGCACGGGAGCCCTGCGGACTTTCCGTGTGCGATCATATGAGCACATCTGGGAGGCGTAGTGCTCCCATGGCCAACCCGCGGCTTCCCATGGAAAACGCAGAGTAAAAAACTAATAGGTTGGAAGTACTAGTTTCCGGAAACCCCGGGGCAAAGGCTGGCGTCTGATCGCGGGAGCGCCAGTATCCCGCGGCTTCCGACGCCTGCCCATGTCCCCGGGGTTTCCGGATGTTGTAAGTGTCCATGGGATGCGCACCAACGCTGAACAGCACATGCGCACACACAAGACACTCACAGCGGCCCACCCCCCAATGGCGCATGCGCACTTCGCTGCTTTTTTGCTGCGCTGCAGCAGCGCGGTGTGATCGAGGCGCAGAGCTGGAGTGTGGCAACCCGGTAGCCTGTATGATCAGGCTACCGTGCCTTATTTAGCTCCGGGGCGAACTGCCACGCCTCCCCCCCATGTTTTCTGGCCCGTATGACCGGGGCCTATGTATGTTTTATTTAAATGTTTTAAATACTTTGTGTATGTTTTTTATTTTAAGAAGTTTTTGAATATTTGCGACAGTTTAAACGTCGGGGAAAGTTTTGATGTTCACTGCCTGGGTGGGAAAGTGACATAGAAATCTTTCCAATAAATAAATAAATAAAATACTAGTCTGGATTCAACCATTCCAGTGACCTATACTGCAAGCAGTTTCCCTAGCAATGGCTTGGGAGTTCCTGCCATTACAGGTCGAGAGCCCATCTATTTCTTTATGTATTGACTTCATTGATGCCCCATTTTTCTTCCCCATGGGGACCAAAAGTGGTTTTCAACAGTCTTCATTCCTCCATTTTATTCTCTCAACAACCCTGTGAGGTACACTAGGCTGAGAGTCTGTGACTAGCCCAAGGTCACCCACCAAGCTTCCCAGTCAGAGTACCAACAGCTACTCCAGAGTGCATGAGCAACAGCTGCCAGCCCAAAGAGTAAGATTTAGGGATGGGCACAAACTGGCTCACAGACTACAGTTCATGATTAATTTTAGACAGTTTCTGGTTCGCAAACTGAAGTTCCTGAACGGAAGAGCCACCACGAACTTCCACAAATGTTGGCAGTCTGTGGCAGTTCGTTGTAGCTCGTGAAGAGCAGAAAGCAGGGGGTTAAATGGCTCTGAGCCACTTAAGCCCCTACTTTCTGCTCCCTGGGAAAAGCAGCGGGGAGCAGAAAGCAGGGGTCACAAACTGATACAAACTAGTTCAATTAGCAAAGTTCTCTTATTTCATTCTGTGTATGCTATTAAATGTATCCTAGAACTATTCAGTGGCTGCATTAGTGCATTTTTTTTAAGTGTCACTTGTTCTTCACAGTGTATCATGTAGTAAACTATGTAGTGAAACTGAGTCTCAGGCTATGGCAAAACACCTCTGAACATCACTTTTCCTTGAAAACCCCATGGGGGTCACCATAATTTGGTTGTGACTCAGTGGCACTTTCCACCACTGTGTTGTCATGCTTGTATTCTTAATTTGTGATTTTTGTTTCACCCTTCGTTGAACAAGATGTTCTTTTCTTTGAATATGTCATTGTGCATGCTGTGCAGCATTCTGATGAATGGCACATTATATCAAATGCCTGGTCCTCGATTGCTTCATCTTTCCCCTCTCCCCACTTGCTAGTTCTTCCAGCTTCATTCACCTATAATATGATGCACATAAAATGTGATGCTTTTAAGAGCCTTAATATCATGCCCCCCAAAAAAATTTTTCCTCTCCCCGCCATCTCAGATATGATAAGTGCAATACACTCCGTGGCCCAAAGGGACAAAAAATGGATGCCAGCCAGAGACAGGCCTGATCATGGAGTTTAGAAGTGTAAGAGCGGCTGACTAGCTAACGACCTCCTCCCCACCCCAGAGAGATGCATAATTTAGGACAGTGTGTCTCCCAAGAACTTATGAATTAATCTCATCAACACCCCACCTCACTTCCCCTTACCCATTTACCCTAATTAAGCAAAACACTGCTCACCAAGTCCACCTCCAAAAAACCCATGAAGTTATTGTTTAGGGGGCAAATATGTCAGCTCACCCCAGGGAGCATTTTGCCCAGTATCTGGATTCCCTAGACACCACTGTGTGTGTGTGTGTATGTGTGTGTTCTTGGACCCATACATACACCCCCAAATGCATCTGGGCCTTCTCTTCTCTCTGTGAAACACTGGTCATTTTGCTGCTGCCTCCACGGACCTCTGTCTTATAGACTGGTAACTATAGCCTTCCCTGAAATTGCTTTCCCCCTCTCCTGCTTGATTGCTTCTTAGTTAGCCTTGTCTGTGTGTTTTCAGTGTGTTTTGTGAGCTCGTTTGACCTTTCTTCCAACTTTTATTTTCAATGAAAATCCTTATTGGATGAACTTCAGCCTGGTTTATTTTGAGAGTTCTCTGATGGGGAAAAAAACCCTGTAAACACTGGTGGAGAATCCCAGTTACGCCCTCTTGCTGTCTCCTTAAGCTAATTACCCAATTAAATAGGAGACTGCCTCTTTGGGTAACACAATGGTTTGACTCAATTTAACACAGCTTCAGTTTTAATAAAGTGTTCAATTTGACTGATACCGCCGAGGAAGCCCAGGGGCCGAAGCACAGTTGGTATTGGTTCTTGCATATGGAGATGGTATGTATTTTACACTCGTATTTATGTAAAAATAGAATTTGTCTTTAGATTGGAGTTAGGTACTTATACGCTGAACCTCAGGAAAAGTTGTTTTTAAGTTATACTGTAGGAATTCTGAGTGCATTATGAAATTATATCCTGATGTTTTGTACATTCGTACTAGGGGCATTGTTTTTTACTTTTCTCTTTCTGCTACTGTGATATACATTAGGCCACCAGGTGGCAGCCACAGAACAATCTCTCTCTCTCTCTCTCTCTCTCTCTCTCTCTCTCTCTCTCTCTCTCTCTCTCTCTCTCTCTCTCTCTCTCTCTCTGCGATTCTGCACCTGGCATTGGGTCCACATTTTCTCAATACCGAGGAAACGGTGCAGCTCAAAACCACATTCAGATACTCCGGGGCAATGCCGTACTGACTGCAAAGTCACCCGTGAATGGCCATCAATCTATGCAGAAGGTACCATAAAGCCCAATGATCAAAGAAAGAGAAAGTGGCATGCGGTGTGGAGGGTACCATAAAACTAGATGATCAAAGAAAGTGAAAGCAGCATGCAATGCAGAGGGAATCTCTCTCTCTCTGTCTCTCTCTCTCTCTCTCTCTCTCTCTCTCTGTCTGTCTGTCTGTCTGTCTGCTCTCTCTCTCTCTCTCTCTCTCTCTCTCTCTCTCTCTCTGTCTCTCTGTCTCTCTGTCTGTCTCTCTCTGTCTGTCTCTCTGTCTCTGTCTCTCTCTCTCTCTCTCTCTCAGCTCCGGGCAGCCTGTCCCTCCCGCCCGATCCACTTGGATTAGTGGATTCTGCTTGGTCATGTCAACAACAGTTCCCCTTACAGCATGTTATTACTGGCTTGCATAACCAAAGCACCTCCAGTTATAATGCCCTGGCAAACCACCAGAACTGTCTCTCCCATTTCCACAGGCACCAGCGACTGTGTGCTTAGTGCTGATTTCCCCTTGCGGCTGGGAGCGCTCAGCTGTTTTCCAGAGACTTAACCTTTGGCAGTGATCTCGAGTAGCTCGAGTGAATCCCCAGTTCGGGATGGGTTGCGGTGGGGGGGGTGGATTTTCTGCTTCCAGGAAATGCAGTGAGTGATTGGCATGTGTCCGTGTAGCGAGATCCAGTTTGGGAGGGTGAATTTGCACTGTGGCGTTCGTAAGAATCTTAAAAATAAAGATTGTAAAGTGCTGCGTTGTAAAAACAATTGGTCAGGGGGGAAATGGCTTCTTTTTTGTTTGATGTCAACGGTCCATATCTTAGAGTTGCCAACCTCCAGGTGCTGGCTGGAGAGCTTCTGGGATCACAACACTACAGTATGGTGTAGTGGTTAAGTGTATGGACTCTAATCTGGGAGAGCCGGGTTTGATTCCCCACTCCTCTGCTTGCAGTTGCTGGATGACCTTGGGCATAGTTCTGACAAGCCATAGTTCTGACAAGAGCTGTCCTTGAAAGCACAGTTCTCGAAAGAGCTCTCTCAGCCCCGCCTACCTCAGAGGGTGTCTGTTGTGGGGAAGGGAAGGGAGAGGAGTTTGTAAGCTGCTGTGACACTCCGAGTGAAGGGCGGAGTATAAATCCAATCTCCTCCTACTCCTCTTCTTTTTCTTTTTCTTTTTCTTCTTCTTCTTCTCTTCTTCTTCTCCTTCTTCTGATCTCCAAGTGACAGAGATCAGTTCACCTGGAGAAAATGGCTACTTTGGAAGGTGGACTTTGTGGCATTTGACACAATTATATGCCCTCCCCTCCCCAAACCCCAACTTCTTCAGGCTCTGCCCCCAAATCTCCAGGCATTTCACAACCTCGAACTGGCAACCCTACCTGTTACTCCTTGATGTCTCTGGTGCTCCTCGTCCCCCATAATTGTTATTCAGAGTAGGCCTGTTTTTTAAAAAAGAGAATTCTAACATGGTTATTGAGGTGGTTTCTAGTTGTTTGTGAACCCGTGGAGATGTCTGTGTTGAATCACAGGTCCCCAGAATGTCATTTTCGAAGAGGCTACCAAGGTCAAGGGCATTTTCCCACTTGGTTCTTACTTGTGCCTTCAATGGTTCTCTTGTGCTACACAGAATGAGGAGGAGGAGGAGGAGGAGGAGATTGGATGTATACCCCGCCCTTCACAGCATCTCAGAGCGGCTTACAAACTCCTTTCCCTTCCCTTCCCCACAACAGACACCATGTGAGGTAGGCGGGGCTCTTTCCAGAACTGTAGTTGAGAGAACAGCTCTGACAGAACTATGGCTTCTACTGACCCCACTGGTGGACCTCCTGATGGCACCTGGTATTTTTGGCCATTGTCAGGGCCGGCTTGCCCACTAGGCGAGCTAGGTGCTCACCTAGGGCGCTGGCCCTGCAGGGGTGCCAAAATGCCCCCCACCCCGTGAAAAGCCCCCCGGGCCACCCAACGCCAGCAGCCCCAGCTTTCCCGGGTGCCTCGCAGCTGTGAGGCACCCGGGAGAGCTGCGCCGCTGCTGCTGGGAGGGAAGGGGGGCTTCTAAGCCCGTCCCTTCCCCGGCTCTCCCAGGCGCTGGGCCATCTCCAGGCCCCACCGGGAGGTTGGCATCCTCGGTGGGGTGGGCCCCCCAGGCTGTCCTGCCTAGGATGCCCAGACACCTGGGGCTGGCCCTGGCCATTGTGACACAGTGTTGGACTGGATGGGCCATTGGCCTGATCCAACATTGGCTTCTCTTATGTTCTTATGTTGGCCCAAGGTCATCCAGCAGCTGTGAGTGCAGGAGTGGGGAATCAAACCTGGTTCTCCCAGATTAGAGTCTGCGCACTTAACCACTACACCAAACTATGAAGAAATGACCTGCACCCCAGAGTTCCCACTCAGAGTTCACTGTAATGTGGTCTACACTGTTGGGTTGTTGTGAAGAAACGACGTACATCTTGCAGGAAAAGTTACTAGGCCTGGCCTTGCAGCCAGCACAAAACTGGGGGCGGAACATGGCCGTGGGATGTCGTTGCCAGGAAACCTGGAAGTGGCACCATGGCTCTCTAGGAATCGCAAGAAACTCTATGGTAAGCCCATAGGGAGCCAACAATTCCAAGAAAGATGTGATGTCACACTGCCAGCCTGATGGTCTTTTTTTTTTTCCTCCTATGGCCAAAAGGGGGGCTGTGGGTGGGGAATCCCCTGCCCCAATGGGGAAGGGGGCAGCAACCCTGCCTGCAGGATTAGTTGATACACTGGGGAAAAGACTAGCAGGGCGAGTCATTCCCCAGCCGGATAACAATCAATCCATCCCCAACAAGTGAAGCTGGCCAAGTAAGACAAAATGAAACAGTGTGCTGCGCAGGGCTGTACAGGTCCATCCTGGCAACCAGCGGGGGATGGGGGGAAGTGACATCATCATGCCAATGACTTCCAGGCAACACTCTGTTATTTGGAGAAAAACTCTATGGTAAAAAACCAGCTTCTACCATAGAGTTTTTGCCCAGCTGTCAGAGTATTGCCCAGAAGTCACTGACATGATGACTTCACTTCCTGTGTGATGTCGGCAACATGGCCTAGGCCTTCTTTCTACTGATAAGTCTCCCCGCCAGCCTGCTGATCAGCGGCCGGGGGGCAGGGCCTGGCAGCAGTGCACTCCCACCTCCACCAGGGGGTCTAGCGACCCTAGTACTGTAGTGGTTAAGAGCAGCAGACTCTAATCTGGAGAAGCAGGTTTGATTCCCCACTCCTCCTCCACACGAAGCCTGCCAGGTGACCTTGGGCCAGACACAGTTCTCTCAGAGCTCTCTCAGCCCCACCTACCTTAGAAGGCGCCTGTTGTGGGGGAGGAAGGGAAAGGCGATTGTAAGCCACTTAGAGATGCATCAGGGTAGAGAGAGGTGGAGAAGAAGAAGAAGAAGAAGAAGAAGAAGAAGAAGAAGAAGAAGAAGAAGAAGAAGAAGAAGAAGAAGAAGAAGAAGAAGAAGGAGGAGGAGGAGGAGGAGGAGGAGGAGGAGGAGGAGGAGGAGGAGGAGGAGGAGGAGGAGGAGATTCGATTTATACCCTGCCCTTCACTACCTAAAGGAGTCTCATAGCAGCTTACAATCTCCTTTCCCTTCCCCTCCCCTCCCCACAGCAAACACCCTGTGAGGTAGGAGGGGCTGAGAGAGCTCTCTTGAGAACTACCCTTGAGAGAACAGCTCTGAAAGAACTCGTAACTGTCCCAAGGTCACATCAGCAGCTTCATGTGGAGGAGTGGGGAATCAAACCCAGTTCTCCCAGATTAGAGTCTGCGCTCCTAACCACTACACCAACCTGGCTCTACTGTTCTCCTTCTTTCTAACTAACACCTCAGACGCTGTTTCACTCCCAGTGGCCGGGCAGAGAAACAGCTAGATGCTGTTCCTTCCTTTCAGGTGGACAGGAATGAACTGACCCTGGAGAGAGGGACCGTGGAGGGACCCCCCCACACACCTCAAAGTCATATAGTCTCTTCCTCTCTTGCTGTTTTCGTTCTGTTCCCTTTGGACTAAGTTGAGCCAGGTTCCTTGAAGGACACCTAAGACAGAAACAGGATTGAGGTTTGCCTGGTGCCCTCAGTGTGCTGATCTATTACACAGTAACAAACGTGGAAAGAAAGAGAGGATGCTGATCCAATGAACTTCCCATTTACCTTTCAATGGGAGGAAGGGGCAGAATGCACAGAGGGGGGAGAGAGAGAGAGGCTAGGAAAGAGGGGAGGGAGGAGAGAGACGTGGAATGAAAAACAGCAGCCGCCGTTACGCAACCTAAGGAATGAGGCAGGTGCCAGAAAGGAAAGTTTTGCGGAGGAATCTGTAAAAACAAGAAAGATGTGCTCTAGGAGGGATAGCCAGGCAGAAGGGGGCACTGAGGGAGAATGGGCAGAGTCATTTATCAGAGCTGGCATCTCCAGGCAGCTGAGCACGGCAGAGATGGAGAAGGGGCTTGGGGAGAGGTCACAGAAGAAACAGACAGTTTAGAACATTGTAAGAACTGAAAGATGTCGCCTGATGTCTTGATGTTTAATGCGTTTAGTGGAACGTTTTGCCATTAAGGTTCTCCATAAGGGTTGGACACTGATGGCCAAAGTAAGATTGGACACTAATGGCACCAGGCCCTAAGACACATGGGAGTTTTGTACCTCCAGTGGAGATTTTAGGGAAGTCCCTTGGATTTACGGGAGAGTTCTGCCATTAAGATTCTCTATGAAGGTTGGGCACTGATGGCATTAAGCAAGATTGGACACTGATGGCACCTGCACTAATACACACTAGAACTTTGTACCTCCAGCAGAGATTTTTGGAAAGTCCCTTGGATTTACAGGAGAGTTCTGCCATTAAGATTCTCTATGACAGACACTAATGGCATTAAGCAAGATTGGACACTGATGGCACCTGCAATAATACACACTGGAGCTTTGTACCTCCAGTGGAGATTTTAGGGAAGTCCTTTGGATTTACAGGAGAGTTCTGCCATTAAGATTCTCTATGAAGATTGGGCACTGATGGCATTAAGCAAGATTGGACACTGATGGCACCTGCACTAAGACACATGGGAGTTTTGTACCTCCAGTGGAGATTTTAGGGAAGTCCCTTGGATTTATGGGAGAGTTCTGCCATTAAGATTCTCTATGAAGGTTGGATACTAATGGCATTAAGCAAGATTGTACACTGATGGCACCTGCACTAATACACATTGGAGCTTTGTACCTCAAGTGGAGATTTTAGGTAGGTCCCTTGGATTTACCGGAGAGTTCTGCCATTAAGGTTCTCTATGAAGGTTGGATACTAATGGCATTAAGCAAGATTGGACACTGATGGCACCTGCACTAATACACACTGGAGCTTTGTACCTCCAGTGGAGATTTTAGGTAGGTCCCTTGGATTTACAGGAGAGTTCTGCCATTAAGATTCTCTATGAAGGTTGGACACTAATGGCATTAAGCAAGATTGGACACTGATGGCACCTGCACTAATACACACTGGAGCTTTGTGCCTCCAGTGGAGATTTTAGGTAGGTCCCTTGGATTTACGGGAGAGTTCTGCCATTAAGGTTCTCTATGAAGGTTGGGCACTGATGGCATTAAGCAAGATTGGACACTGATGGCACCTGCACTAATACACTGGAGCTTTCTATCTCAAGTGAAGCTTTTAGATGACTCCATTGAAATTTTCCACTACATTTAGTGGAGAGTTTTGCCATTAAGTTTTCATGAGGGCTGGACATTAACGGCACAAAACAGCGGTGGGGACTGATGGCACCTGCAGTAATACACACCGGAGCTTTGTATCTCCACCAGAGATTTTAGATGACTTCCTTGAACCTCCCCATTGCATGTAGAAGAGATTTTTGCTATCAAGATTGTCCATGAGGGCTGGACACTAATGGACAAAGTAAGATTGGACACTGATGGCACCAGGCCAGGCACTAAAACACAATAGAAGAAGAAGAGAGGAAAGACTGGATTTATACCCGCCCTTCACTACCCAAAGGAGTCTCAGAGTGGCTTACAATCCCCTTTCCCCTCCCCACAACAGACACCCTGTGAGGTAGGTGGGGCTGAGAGAGCTCTTTCAAGAATTGCTACTGAGAGAACAGCTCTGAAAGGACTTGTAAATGACCCAAGGTCACACCGGCAGCTGCATATGGAACAGTGGGAAATCAAGCCCGGTTCTCCCAGACTAGAGTCCGCTCTCCTAACCCCTACACCAAACTGGCTCTGTATCACTGGGTGAGATTTTAGGTGACTCCACCGAACCTCTTCGTTGTGTTTTTTGAAGAGTTTTGCCATTAAGAACACTAATGGCACAAAGCACAACTGCACAGTACATTAATACACACTAGAGCAGGGGTGTCGAACTCATTTGTTACGAGGGCCGGATCTGACATAAATGAGACCTTGTTGGGCCGGGCCACGCGTGTCATAAAATGTAATGCCAGGTAGCGGAGATATAAACTTTATAAAGGACACAAACACAAAGGAGGGGGATTTTTTACTTACAATAAAATCACGCTTAAAACATTAGCCCTCTTTGCAGTATTTTGTTTATTTAACAGTGTCTGATAACTGACACCTCTTGCTCTGAATTATTGCATCCAAGTGTCTCTGCTGTTGCAATCTTGAGTATGCCATTCACGTGTGTATCTGTAAGCTGCAAACCTACTGTGATGCAGCAGCAGAACTGGAAGAAGAAGCAGAGGACAGCCAGTTCCGCTGCGGGCCTGAGAGAAGCCCTCCGGGGGCCTGATCCAGCCCCCGGGCCGCCTGTTTGACACCCCTGACCTAGAGCTTTGTATCGCCAGCTGGGATTTTAAGTGACTTCACTGAACAGTATTTCATAAACAGATCCTTGCATATAGCTTCAGATGGACGCAGACTTGGCAAAGAAAGGACAGGGAGGTTTCATAATGCCTCCTTAATTACCCGGCACCGAATGGGAGGGCTACGTGATCCCTGGGCATTAGGCTACACAAAAGGTTTGGGTGGCGCCTGCTGGCATTCCGGCCCGTTCCTGCCCTCCCACGCTCCTGGATGGTCTTTTCCTTAATCTCCAAGCATGCAAGCAACTGGACAGGTCAGGCAGATATAAATGGCTTTGCCTCTCCCGTGACTGGTCCCGGCTCCCCTTTCGGTAATTAGTACCTGCAAGAGCAACAAGCCCAAAGGTATGGATGGGGTCCAGGCGGATGAAATGCCCAGCTGCACAAAAGAGGCCGGACACGTAATCCCTGCCGAGTTGGGTCTAATACAAACAGATTAACGTGTTGTTGGGCAGCGTTCCGTTGCCAACGGACAAGAGCTGCAGCGGCAGCGGGCGGAAGGCAAACAGAACGGCGGCTTGGAAAGTCACGCGGGCATCAGACTGGCACGAGGTTGGCACCCGTGCTCCCTCTAAGCCGTGGGGTCTTGTGAGCAAAACTTCTGCTCTGTGAGCTCCTGGCCTGAAAGTTGTGAGCGAGCAATTGGGCTGCTGCATAAATTAGTTCGCCAGCTTCCAGGTGGGGCTTGGAGAGCCAGTTCAGTGTAGTGGTTAAGTGCTCGGACTCTAATCTGGGAGAACCGGGTTCGATTCCCCACTCCTCCACTTGCACCTGGCTGGATGACCTTGGGCAAGCCGTAGTTCTGCTAAGAGCTGTTCTTGAAAAAGAGCAATTTGTGCCAGAGCTCTCTCAGCCCCGCCTACCTCGCAGGGTGTCTGTTGTGGGGAGGGGAAGGGAAAGGAGTCTGTAAGTTCAAGAGAAGGGCAGGGTATAAATCCAATCTCCTCCTTCTCCTCCTCCTCCTCCTTCTCCTCTTCTTCTTCTTCTTCTCCTCCTCCTCCTCCTTCTCCTCCTCCTCCTTTGAGGTGCAGCCTGGCCCCAGTGTCTGCCTGTCTGATTGTCCTGGGGGCACCCCACTGTGGAGCAGTTGGCACAAGAACCACTCTTTGGACCAGGAAACAGCACATGTTCCCTAGAAGGGGACAATCCCCTGGACGCGGGGGGTTATGATGAATGGTGGTCCAGACCTCCTTTTGGGGTTCAGAGAGCTTTCAAACACTCCTCAGTGTTTTTTGGTCGAATTCACGAATGAGTCGCAAAGAAGGAACAAATGAAGAACTGGGAACCAACGGCAGCCTCGTTTTAGCTTCCTGTCTGCAAATGCCCTTGGCCGTGCGCTTGAAGCTCCAAGATAAGGCATCCGCTCGTCACTTCTTAAAAACCGCAAAACAGGGCTCGGCTCGGTTTGCTGCCAAAGGTGTGGGTGCCTGTGGACCTGTGACCACGTGTGTCTCTAAAGTGCCAGGAGGTTGCAGCTGATTTACAGCAACCCCATTGGGCGTCTGAGATGAACAGGGGCGGTTTGCTGTGCCTGCCTCTGCATAGCAACCCTGGCATTCCTTGGAGGTCTCCCATCCAAACATTCATCAGGGCCAGCCCTGCTGAGCTTACCCATACAGAAGAGATCAGACTAGCTTGGTCCATCTAGGTCAGGAGTCAGGCCCTGTGATATTAGGTGATTCAGATACCCCGGGGCAACCACTGTGCTGACTGCAAAGTCACCCCTGAATGGCCATAAATCGATGCAAAAGGTCCCATAAAACCCGACGATCGAAGAAAGTGGAAGTGGCGTGCAGGGTGGAGGCTACCATAAAAACCTGATGATCAAAGAAAGAGAAAGCCGACATGCGATGCAGAGGGGAATTTCTGTTCCAAGGTGGGTTTGGGAAAAACAACAGAGGGAAAAGCCGATGCAGCCATGGAATTAAAAGACGCCTGCTCCTTGGGAGGAAAGTGATGGCAAACCTAAACAGCATATAAAAAGCAGAGACATCACCCTGCCAACAAAAGTCCGCATGGTCGAAGCAATCATATTCCCAGTAGTAACATATGGCTGCGAGAGTTGGACTATAAGGAAGGCCGAGCGCTGAAGAATAGATTCTTTTGAACTGTGGTGCTGGAGAAGAGTCTTGAGAGTCCCTTGGACTGCAAGGAGATCGAATCAGTCAATCCTAAAAGAAATCAACCCTGATTGTTCCCTGGAAGGCCAGATCCTGAAGTTGAAGCTCAAATACTTTGACCACCCAATGAGAAGGGAGCACTCACTGGAGAAGACCCTGATGCTGGGAAAGGTTGAAAGCAAAAGAAGAAGGGGACGGCAAAGGATGAGATGGTTAGACAGTGTCATCGATGCAACGAACATGAAATTGAGCAAACTTCAGACGACAGCGGAAGACAGGAGGGCCTGGCATGATCTGGTCCATGGGGTCGCGAAGAGTCGGACTCGACTGTGCGACTGAACAACAACACTAGAATTCAACAAGCAAATTTGACAAGATTGGTTGTTTTGAGTGTGTTAAGTGGGTGATTGTGTTCAAAGTGGTGAGTTTCTCTCTTCTCTTACGGGGGATGTCTCAGTGACTGCCGGGTTTACCTTGAGAAAGGATGGGAATGACAGGAATTTTTAGCTGACCCGTTGGAATCCTTGACAATTGCCACATTTGGGCTAAACACACACAGGGAAGAAACTGATAAGGAAATAATTAGAACTGAACTTTGGCACAAGGACTTTATTTAAAACAGTTATCTATTATAACTTTTGCATGGATATGGTTATATAAATGTGTTGGGTGAACAACATAATTGACTGTAGAGTCACAGGATCATAGAGCTGGAAGGGACCTCCGGGGTCATCTAGTCCAACCCCCTGCACAATGCAGGAAATTCACAACTACCTCCCCCACACACACACCCCTAGTGACCCCTGTTCCACGCCCAGGAGATGGCAAAAAACCTCCAGGATCTCCAGCCAAAGTGGCCTGGAGGAAAATTGCTTCCTGACCCCAAAGTGGTGACCAGCATTTCCCTGGGCATGTAAGAAAGGGCCACGGGAACTAAGCACCGAGGCAACCCTTCCTGCCCTCCCTCTCGTGATCTGCCTAAGTTCACAATGTTACTATACAATGTTACACTGAGTAATTATATCGCGGCTGTATTTTGATTCTTCTTCACTGCTTTCCCCGTGATCTCTTGTATATTGAAGAAGAAGAAGAAGAGATTGGATTTATATCCTGCCCCTCACTACCCAAAGGTGTCTCATAGCTGTTCACAAACTCCTTTTCCTTCCCCTCCCCACAATGGACACCCTGTGAGGTAGGTGGGGCTGAGGGAACTCTGACAGAAACTGCTCTTTTGCAAGAACGGCTCTTAGCAGAACTACGACTTGCCCAAGGTCATCCAGCCAGGTGCAAGTGGAGGAGTGGGGAATCGAACCCAGTTCTCCCAGATTAGAGTCTGAGCACTTAACTATGACACCAAACTGGCTCTCCAAGCCCCACTGGAAGTTGGCACGCCCTAGGTTGACCTAGGGATGCCAGCCTCCAGGTGGGACCTGGGGAACCCTCAGAATTACCGCTCGTCATCTCCAGACTACAGAGATCAGTTCCCCCGGAGAAAAATGGATTCTTTGGAGGGCGGACTCTATGGTATTGTACCCCACTGAGGTCCCTGTCCTCCCCGGGGCTCCTTTTCCAAAACTTCAGAAGTCTCACCATCTGGATCTGGCAACCTTACCACCACCACACCGTCCCCCACTGGCGGTCAGAGGAAACCTGCTAACCCGAAACTGACCCCCGGGTTCCCCTGGCTGAGTCCTTCCGTGATCCACTTCCTGATGTGCAAGTTCTCGGCTGCTAAGGTGAAAAACAATCCTACTTCCTCATCGTTCGTGAAGAAAGCAGGAAACGTGGTGGAGGGGAGACCCACAGAACAAAAGAGACCGATGGATTAGGACAGAAAGGCCATCAGGAAGATTTAAGTCTGTTGTGTAAAGAGAGACAAAAGGAGGGTGTGTGTCAAGCAAACTTTAGAGGGCCAGATTGTTTACTGTGACAAGAACAGAAGGTTGCTTCACAGGTGACAACGCCTAATCATGACCAGGAAAGAACTGCCACAGGGTATCTTTGCAAAACCTGAAGGACAAGAGGGTCGGGATGAAGTTCACTGGCGTCTGGTGGCAGCTGAGATTCTTCTAGGGCAGGGGTGTCGAACTCATTGGTTACGAGCAGGGCTTTTTTTGTAGAAAAAACCCAGCAGGAACTCATTAGCCTATTAGGCCACACCCCTGACAGCACAGCTCATTAGCCTATTAGGCCACACCCCCATGTAACCAGAAGTGTGGTCATCCAGCCTTTTGCTTCTTATTCTGTTTACCTTGTTTGTTGTCAAAACCCAGGGCTTTTTCTTGCAGCAGGAACTCCTTTGCATGTTAGGCCACATACCCCTCATGTAGCCAATCCTAATGAGTTTCTGCTGCTGGGTGTGGCCTGTTATGCTAATGAGTTCCTGCTGGGCGTGGCCAACTCAGGAGCCAGCCGGAACTCCGTTCCTGTGCGTTCCTGCCCCAAAATAGCCCTGGTTACGAGGGCCGGATCTGACATAAATGAGACCTTGTTGGGCCGGGCCAGGTGCCTCATAAAATGTAATGCCAGGTAGCGGAGATATCAACTTTATAAAGGACACAAACACAAAGGTGGGGTTTTTTTTACTTAAAATAAAAACACGCTTAAAACATTCGCTCTGTGAGCTGCAAACCTACTTTTGATTTACTGACATTCACCACAGAAATCTCACGCTCAGAGTTCTGAGTCGAGGACCCAGGTTAAACCATGAAATGGCTGAGGGATTAAGACAGTCTGGCGAAGCAAGTTAGAATGCAGCAGCAGCAGCGGAACTGGAAGCAGGAGATATGGCCAATTCCACTGTGGGCCTGAGGGAAGCCCTCCAGGGGCCTGATCCGGCCCCTGGGCCTCATGTTTGACACCCCTGCCTTGCTCCAGAGTTGCGTGACATGCTTTTGGTAAGACGGTGAGCAATCAAACAAGGAAGGACGTGGAGGGACAACCAGATGGGTGGGAGGTAAAGGGACTATGTCGAGGAGTGCATAACAGGTTTAAAAGGGGATGAGACAGGTTCACGGAGGAGAGGTCTATCAGCGGCTGCTAGCCACGGTGACCAAAGGAAAACTCCACGTTCAGAGGCAGTCGGCCTCTGAATCCCAGTGCCAGGAGGCAGCATCAGGGGAAGGCCTCAGCCTCTGTGCCCTCCAGAGAAACTAGTTGGCCACTGTGTTAGGCAGGATGTTGGACTAGATGGACCGTTGTGACTGGTCTAATCCCGCAGGACTCTTCTGATGTTCTCTTGAAGGCCTCGGCCTCTATGCCCTGTTCTTCCCTCCAGAGGAACTGGTTGGCCACTGTGTGAGGCAGGATGCTGGACTGGATGGACCACTGTTCTGGTCCAGCAGGGCTCTTCTGATGTTCTAATGAAGGCCTTGGCCTCTATACCCTGTTCTTCCCTCCAGAGGAACTGGTTGGCCACTGTGTGAGGCAGGATTGATGGACCACTGTTCTGGTCCAGCAGGGCTCTTCTGATGTTCTAATGAAGGCCTCGGCCTCTATGCCCTGTTCTTCCCTCCAGAGGAACCGGCTGGCTACTGTGTGAGGCAGGATTGATGGACCACTGTTCTGGCCAAGCAGGGGTCTTCTTAAGTTCTTAAATGCAGTTTCCATGTTTATTTATTTAAAACATTTCTGTGCCACCTTGCCACCCGATTCAGGGTCCCCAGAGCAGAAAACATTGAAACGTTCCAAACGTTAAAATATTTCAAGCCTTACAAAAGCATTTAAAATGTGGATAGATAAAAAAGGTTGCAAACAAATTCCCCACTCCACCACTTGCAGCTGCCGGATGACCTTGGGCAAGCCATAATTCTGACAAGAGCTCTCTCAGCCTCACCTACCTCACAGGGCGTCTGTTGTGGGGAGGAGTTTGTGAGCTGCTCTGAGACTCCAAGTCACGGGCGGGGTATAAACCCAATCTCTTCTTCTTCTTCTCTTCTAAAATGTGATATAAACACACAACAGAAAACAAACACACAACCAAGGAGGAGGACGACGACGATCAAGAGGAGGAGATTGGATTTATACCCCGCCTTTCACTACCCAAAGGAGTCTCAGAGCGGCTTACAAACTCCTTTCCCTTCCCCTCCCCACAACAGACACCCTGTGAGGTAGGTGGGGCTGAGAGAGCTCTCTTAAGGACTGCTCTTGAGAGAACAACTCTGAAAGAACTTGTGACTGACCCAAGGTCACACCAGCAGCTGCATGTGGAGGAGTGGGGATATAAAAACATACGAACATAAGAGAAGCCAATGTTGGATCAGCCAACGGCCCATCTAGTCTAACACTCTGTGTCACACAGTGGCCAAAAATATCAGGTGCCATCAGGAGGTCCAGCAGTGGGGCCAGGACACTGTTGCCCGCCCCCCCCCAAGCACCATGAATACAGAGCATCCCTTGCCCCAGCCTGAGAATTCCTATCCAACCCAGGTCTCCCAGATTAGAGTCCGCGCCCCTAACCACAACACCAAGGTAAAGGTTCCCTTGATCGAAAGCCAGCAGAATCCTACTCTAGTGTTCCAGTGCTCATCTCCGTTTCCAAGCCAAAGAGCCAGCGCTGTCCAAAGACGTTTCCATGGTCATGTGGCCGGCATGACTAAACACCAAGGCGCACGGAATACTGTTACCTTCCCACCGAAGTGGTACCTATTGATCTACTTGCAATTTCTTGCTTTCGAACTGCTAGGCTGGCAGGAGCTGAAACCAGAGATGGGAGCTCACTCCGTCATGCGGCACTCTCGGGTCTTGAACTGCTGAACGACTGACCTTCCACAGCCTGCAGTTCAGCATCTTAACCACTTGAGCCACCGCAGCTCCTTCCACAACACCAAACTGGGTCTCTAATAGTAGTTCAGAGTTGCCATGGAACCTTGCTGGGTGACTTTGGACTGGTTGCATTTTTCAGCCTAAAACAAGGAGAAGAGAATGACGTGGTCTCCTTTGTGTCCATGACAGGGAGACAGGCGACACAGATGGGGAAGAGGGGAAATAGCCCAACCTTTTATCACTGCCAACCTCCAGGTGGGGCCTAGAGTTCTCCCAGAATTACAACAGTTCTCCTGACTACCGAAATCAGTTCCCCTGGAGGAAATGGCTGCTTCAAAGGGTAATATAATATAGTTAGGGTTGCCAAGAACTGGTAGGGGATGGGGAGACTTACCAAGAGCGGGAGGGAGGCCCAGCCAGTGTGCAGCATCTTGTCTACATCACTGCCCATGTGACCCAGTGTCAGGCTCAATAGCAAGTAAGTCCAGGCATTCTTCAGATAGAGATATACTTTATTGGTATACAAGGATATTGCCCACAGTCATACTGCTATTGTCAGGAATGGCCCTGTGGAATCAGTGAGACACTGATATAGTATGATGCAAAGCCAAAACTACCAAATGAACTTTTAGCGCGCATGCGGGAAAACTCCCGGCGGGAGAGTTACTTGATGCCCGGGAGCACTACCCCCCCACCACCTAGTCACGTAAGACTGGAAAATTCCCCAGACTGAGGAACGCTCCAAAGCCTATTCATCAAGGCCACCGTGATAAGAGGCGGCGGCAAGAGAGTATTCTCCCATGTTACAGCAGGCCGATCTACGCAAGCGCGAAAGCAGGAGACAAGATAGTAAACAATGAACAATGAACATAGTGTAAATGATAATACAGAGCTTCAGCCTCCTGACATTCAGAAGTGACATCATTATGTCGGATACGTTAGGGTGACACTCTGGTATTTGGGCAAAGACTCTGTGGTAAATTTGGCTTCTACCACAGAGTTTCTGCCCAAATACCGGAGCGTCTCCCCCAACACTCCTGACACGATGCCGTCACTTCCGGTTCACGTGGGCAGTGGCAAAGGGCCAATCCGCACCTAGCATTTGCTCCGTTGTCTTATCAAACCCAGACTGGAAGAGAAAAAGATTCCGCTCAAAACCACATCTGAATACCCCGGGCCAATGCCGTACTGACTGCGGAGTCACCCCTCAATGGCCATAAAACAGCCATTAATCTATGCAGATGGCTACCATAAAACCGAGAGATCAGACGAAGTGAAAGCGGCATGCAGTCGGGACACTGCCATAAAATCCGGCAATCAATCAAAGTGGAAGCGGCATGCAATGCAGAGGGGAATTTCCGTTCCAGCGTGGGTTTGGCAAGACAGCGGAGCAAATGCTAGATACAGACTGGGGCGTCGACACGGCACTGCACGTCAGCCGGGTCTACCTCTTTTTCAGGGTAAGTTGCCCCCGTTGGCTAGCTAATCGGCGGTGGGGCAGTTGGGGCCTGACAGCAGGGGACCCCCACCTCCATAGGGGAGGGGGTCAGGCAACCCTAACTATAGCATACCATAGAGCAGGGGTGTCGAACTCATTTGTTACGAGGGCCGGATCTGACGTAAATGTCACTTTGTTGGGCTGAACCACGTGTGCCGTAAAACGTAGTGGCAGGTACAGGAGATGTAAACTGTAAGGACAACAACGGGTAAGATCTGAGTTGGTGCACCCTCACCGCAAGCCCTCACGCATTAGGAAGGAGGTGCAAAGGAAACCCCACATGGGCGGACTGAATCGCCAGCACTCCAACACTGGGCAGATGCTCCTATGCTGCTTGACTGCTACAGACAAAGCTGTTCTACCGTGCTGAAGCCACAATCCGGGTGGCTCCGCCCACTCCCCTCCCTGAGCAGTCTCCTGTTCCTTCCCTTACACCAGATGTTTCTGGGCCACATAACAGCCCTGCGTGGGCCAGAACTCCAGAAGCCCTCCCACTGTTGCCCCCCAAGCACCAAGAATACAGAGCATCCCTTGCCTCAGACAGAGTGATCCAGAAGAGGGCAACCAGGAGGGTGAGAGGGTTGGAATCCAAGTCTTATGGGGAGAGGCTGAAAGAGTTGGGTCTGTTTAGCCTGGGAAAGAGAAGGCTTAGAGGGGACATGAGGGCAGTCTTCAAGTATTTGAAGGGCTGTCATGTAAATGATGGAGCAGATCTATTCTCTCTTGCTCTGGATTGCAAGACTAGATCTAATGTGTGGGAATTACAAGGGAGTCGATACCGGCTAAATATCAGGAGAAACTTCCTAACTGTAAGAGTGGTTGAGCAGTGGAACGGTCTGCCTCGGGAGGTGGTGGATGCTCCTTCCCTGGACATTTTCAAGCAGAGGCTGGACAGCCAGCTTTCGGGTATGTTGTAGGTATGTAGGGCCATCTTTCAGCTATGCTCCTGCAGAGTGCAGGGGGTTGGACTAGATGACCGGCAAGGTCCCTTCCAACTCTAACATTCTTGGATTCTCCTTCTTTTCCTTCTTCTTCTGACTCTGCTCTTCGCCTGCTAGATGCTTCTGGGACTTAGCCAGGATGTGGCCAGTAGCCACCATGATCCAGCAACCTCATAGGATTAAAAGGCAGCAGAAACCCCATCGACGGTACCTTCCAGGGTCACCAGCTCTGAACTGGGAAATCCCTGGAGGTCCGGAGGGTGTAGCTTGGTAAGGGCGGGTTTCGGGGAGGCAAGAGAACTCCGCTGGGTATAATGCTGCAGAGTCCAACCTCCAAAGCAGCCCCTTTCTCCAGGGGACCTGATCTCTGTTGCCTGGCAATGCAGTTGTCATTCCCTGTTTCCTTGCGATCCTGTTATGGCACAGAGAGAGCTTGATGCATCGTTCAGGGGACAAAGCAGCCACAACAGGTGAAGTCCAATCTGGATGAGACTAGGTTGCCAGGTTCTCCTGGCCCCCAGTCGGGGAGAGGGGGTGGGGTTGCCAGCTCCAGGTTGGGAAAGTCCTGGAGGTTTGCGGAATGAACCCTGGGGAGGACAAGGACCGCAGTGAGGCACAGTGCCATAGAATCCACCCTCCAAAGCAGCCATTTCCTCCAGGGAAACTTATCCCTGTAGTCTGGAGATGAGCTGGAATTGCAGGGGATTCCCAGGTACCACCTGGAGGCTGGCATCTCTAGGTGGGAGGTAGGACTTCCAGGTGAAAGACCACCCTCCTTTCCGGAGCATGGATGCCTTCAAGAGGGAATTGGATAAACATATGGAGCAGAGTTCCATCAGTGGCTATTAGCCACAAGGTATAGATGGGAACTCTCAGTCTGGGGCAAGTGATGCTCTGTATTCTTGGTGCTTGGGGGGGAGGGGTCAACAGTGGAAGGGCTTAGAACATAAGAACACAAGAGAAGCCAATGTTGGATCAGGTCAACAGCCCATCCAGTCCAACACTCTGTCACCCAGTGGCCAAAAATACCAGGTGCCATCAGGAGGTCCACCAGTGGGGCCAGGACCTCCCACTGGTGACCCCCCAAGCACCAAGAATACAGAGCATCACTTGCCCCAGAGTCCAAATCTATACCCTGTGGCTAATAGCCACTGATGGACCTAGTGTCCTGTCCCCACCAATGGACCTCCTGATGGCACCTGGTATTTTGGGCCACTGCATGACAGAGAGTTGGACTGGATGGGCCACTGGCCTGATCCAACACTGGCTTCTCTTACGTTCTTACGTCCTTCTTATTACCAGCTGCACATTCACGTCTTCCCGTGAATCGAAGGCTTTTAGAAAATCGTCATTCTTCCCCCCTTGGGAATGAGAGGTCCCCCGAAGACCTTGAAAGCCAGCCAATGCAAATCCAATCAGGCAGTAAATTTCGTACAGACGGTGGCGTAACGGATCCCCGATACGATCTTCTGTTTCACAAATGTCTTCGGAGATTAAAGCCTTGTGCGTGGTCCAAGTCTCCAGGGAGAGAGCCGCATCCCTTGCGGAATCGACTCAGGCAACAGCCTTGCGTAAGAAAGGAGGGCGGGACCGCCAGTGGTCTCCTCTGCAGCATCCTTCCAAGGGCAATTACGAAATCGCAGCTCTCCATCCATCAGATGCGACCCTTCTTCATTAAGCAAAATGGCCTGGAGGAAGGGAACATGGCATCAGCTCAAGGGAAGTTTAACCCTGAGATGTAAGGTGGTTTTTACATTCTAATCTAAACTGGGCCACGGTGGCTCTGAGGTTAAGATGCTGAAGCTGCAGACCAGAAGGTTGGTAGTTTGGCAGTTCGAGTCCCGAGTGCCACATGACGGAGTGAGCTCCCATCTCTGCCAACCCAGCAGTTCAAACGCAAGAAACTGCAAGTAGATAAAATAGGTACCGCTTTGGTGGGAAGGTAACAGCATTCCGTGCGCCTTGGGGTCTAATAATGCCGGCCACATGACCACGGAAATGCCTTCAGACAGCGCTGGCTCTTCGGCTTGGAAATGGAGATGAGCACCGCACCCCTAGAGTCGGATTCGACTAGTTTTCAAGCAAGGGAAACTTTTACCTTTGCTAAACTGGAAGGTGGGGGATTAAACTGTGGTACAGTCAGGGGACCCTTTTCCAGGTAGGCTTTTCTTCCAAGGAACCAATACCAATCAGCAGGGCTGGTGTCGACATACCATGAGTTGAGGCAACTGCCAGGCCTGGGTCTTCTGTTGCTACCACCCACCCACTCGCCTAGGGTAGCCTGGTTCCTCCTGGAAACCCGCGGGAGATGGGCAGGGACTTACCAGGAGAAAGAGGAAGGCCCGGTCTCACACAGGAAGTGATGTCCTCACGCAGCAACACCACTGTGGCACTCTGGTATTTGGGCAAAAACTTTATGGTAAAAATGGCTTCTACCATAGAGTTTTTGCCCAACTACCAGAGCCTTGCCTGGATGTCACTGGTGTGGTGACATCACTTCCTGTGTGACGCCGACAACATGGCCTGGGCCTTCCTCTTTCTCCTGGGAAGTCATCCCGTTGGCCAGCTGATCACCAGCTTGGGGGAAGGGCCTGACGGTGGGGGACTCCTACCTCCACCGGGGGGTCTGGCAACCCAACACTAATCTCCCCGGCTGCCCATCTGTTTGTTGCGTGCCCTCCTGTTTCTCATGCTCCCAGATGCATGTACTGCCCAGCTCAGGCAGGGAAGGGTGGACAACAGGGTTGCCATCCTCCAGGAGGAGCCTGGAAAGTCTCCCAGATTTACAGCTGATCTCCAGGCAACAAAAACCAATGGCCACTTTGGAGGGTGGACTTGTGGTATTATACCCTGCTGAGGTCCCCCAGAACCCTAGTTTGGTGTAGTGGCTAAGTGTGCGGACTCTAATCCAGGAGAACCAGGTTTGATTCCTCACTCCTCCACTTGCACCTGCTGGTGTGACCTTGGGTCAGTCACAAGCTCTGGCACAGCTGTCTTTGAC
The DNA here is from genome assembly GCA_029375565.1 of Gekko gecko. Taxonomy (NCBI): domain Eukaryota; kingdom Metazoa; phylum Chordata; class Lepidosauria; order Squamata; family Gekkonidae; genus Gekko; species Gekko gecko. The sequence continues at coordinate 71,957,004 of JAPDNY010000009.1, forward strand.
AAAGAGTGATTTCTGTCAGAGCTCTCTCAGCTCCACCGACCTCACAGGGTGTCTGTTGTGGGGAGGGGAAGGGAAAGGCGATTGTAAGCCACTCTGAGACTCCTTTAGGTAGTGAAGGGCGGGCTATAAATCCAATCTCCTCCTCCCCCCTCCTCCTCCTCCTCCTCTTCTTCTTCTTCCAAGGCTCCACCCCCAAAATCTACAGGAATGTCCTAACCTAGAGTTGGAAACCCCAGTAAGCACTGGGAGGACTGGGTTACAAGCAAGTGGGTGGGGGAAGGACAGACGGCTAGGCAGTGGGGGAGGAGAGCTCAGGTGGGCAGGAAGGGGAGAGTGGGGTGGGCAGTGGCAAGGAAGGGGGCAGGCCCTCTGCCTGGGCGACCTTGGGCCAGTCACACTCTCTCCGCTTAACCTACCTCGCAGTGATGTTGTGAGGATAAAATGGCGGAGAGGAGAACAGTGTAAGTTGCCTTGGGTCCCCACGGGGGGGGGCAGGGGGGGCAGGCTACAAACAAAGTAAATAAATATTTATTTATTTATTTATTATCCTCAATTCGTATCCCGCCTTGCCAGGGAACCGACTCAAATAAATAAAGTAGCTAAAAACGAAACGAGGCCCAAATAACGAAAAAGATGATCCAAGTCGAAGTCCAGCAGCACCTTTAAGACCAGCAAAGTTTAATTCTGGGTCTCAGCTTCCGCGTGCATGCGGGCTTGTCGAATTACCTGGTCAAACAAGCCTTCGGCAAGCAGAAGTTGCACGGAAGCCTCCAGGGGGAAGCTGCTTATACCTTGAATCAGCCTTCCATGGAGACAGAGCTCTTCTTACAGGGGCTACTGTAAGCTCTTGGAGGATTGGCTACATTAGGGGGTGTGTCGCCTAATATGCAAAGGAGTTCCTGAAACAAAAAGAGCCCTGGAGACAGATATGGGTTAGCCATGTCGGTCTGCCTGTAGCAGTAGAAAAGAGCCAGAGTCCAGGAACACCTTAAAGACTGACAAAATATGTGGCAGGGGGAGGAGCTCTGCTGAGTCGCCGCTCACTTCTTCAGATCCAGCTGGAACGGGAGCCCATCAGTCCTATATATTGGAAAGCGGAGTGATTTCAGAAGTCGAACAAGAAAATAGCAGGCGAATGACAATAGCAGGTGATAGCAGGTGAATTGCCATTTGCCTGCTAATGTCACCTGACATCCAAAATCACTCCGCTGTCCAACACAAAGGACCGATGGACTCCCTTTCTAGCTGTGTCTTGAAGAAGTAAGCAGTGACTCTTGAAAGCTCATCATCCGTCACGTATTTTGTTAGTCTTTAAGGTCCTGCTGGACTCTGGCTCTTTTCTACTGAATAAACCTTGTTGGTCTTAAAGAGCCAGTTTGGTGTAGTGGTTAAGTACGCGGACTCTAATCTGGGAGACCCGGGTTTGATTCCCCACTCCTCCACTTGCACCTGGCAGATGACCTTGTTCTCGTGGGGACCCTAGTTCTGATAAGAGCTGTTCTTGAAAAAAGAGCAGTTTCTATCAAGAGCTCTCTCAGCCCCACCTACCTCACAGGGTGTCTGTTGTGGGGAGGGGAAGGGAAAGGAGTTTGTAAGCTGCTCTGAGACACCTTTGGGTAGTGAAGGGCGGGGTATGAATCCAATCTCTTCTTCTCTTCTTCTTCTAAAGGTGCCACTGGGCTCAAACGTTGGTCTGTTGCTCCAGACCAACACTGTGCTGGGTCTGGCCGGTCGCCACAGATACCCTTCACTTGAAAGCTGGATACGCAGTCCAAAAGCAAGCCGGGAAACAGATCCAAAGGTCAGAATACCTGGAAATCAGTTAGAGCTTTCAGGAGCAAGAAGCAGAGGCCGGCAGCCAGGACAAGGTCTGAAATCACATCCGCACTGAGGCAGGTGAGCAGGGTTGCTTATGACCAAATCCTCCCTTCCCTGGGAGGCGACCTGCAAAGACTCACAGCCCCTCATGTTGCCTTTGCAACAGCTGAAATCTGGCACTCCTTCTTCACTCCTGCACATCCAGACGCTGGTGAGCCCTGTGTCTGGGACATTCAGGTGAGCCAGGTGGGGACACTGGCCTCATGGTGTCTCCAACTGGGGGTGCTGGGCCAGGCTCTGGGCCAGGCTCTCCCTTTGACTGCACCTCAGTCTCTTCGCCTTGCTGCCCTTCCTGCGCAGATGCCGGGGCCTCTTCTCCTTCAGGTGCTGGTAAAGGTTCTTCTTCTGGGCTGACTCCAGAGGAGGCTGGGCTGCTCCATACCTCTTCCTCATCCGAGGAACAGTCAGTCCCGGTGGAGGAAGGACCCATGATAAACACGGCTACCCACAGAATCTATCTGAATGATCCCTTAGTCTTCCCTGGGGCCAGGGAGCCAGCGGAAGAGATCGGAGAGGAGAGACCAAGAGCCCTTGAGGGACTTTTCAATCCAGGGCAACTCCGGTCTCTTTTCTGCAGGCTTGTCAAATTATCTGGTCAAACAAGCATTAGACAAGCAGAAGTTACCCTGAAGCCTCCAGGGGGGAGCAGGACAGGGAGGCCTTTCAGGAGCAGGGTGAGTGAGGACTTCAGACTTCATAGGAAGGGGCCCCGGTCTGGGTAAATATTCTGGGATGCAGCTGGTGAGTCACAGGACACTCTCCCTCTCTTGAGAGGTCACCACGGTCATCCTGGAGGTGTGGAGACAGCCCTGATTTCCTCACATGCCACTTAAATAAGCCCTGCCATATTTTTATAACTCCCCCCCCCCCGCTTTTACTATTGCTCATGCCCTCAGGAAAGCTCCTTCCCATTTTTAAGACAGGGTGCAGGAGAAAATAAAAGACACCGCTTCACTGTTTACATGGCTCAGGCACACAGCAAACGACTGCCTCTTGGGTCCCGTACTCTTGTGTATGCGCAAGGGAGGCCGAACTTGCTTAATGGAAGAGCCGCATCGAACAAATGTCAGATGTCTGAGAGCCACAGGACACGAACAAGTATCACACACGTTTTTATTGGGGAAATATGCAAATTTGAGGAGCTGCGGTGGCTCAAGTGGTTAAGATGCTGAACTGCAGGCTGTGGAAGATCAGTAGTTCAGCAGTTAAAGACCTGAGAGTGCTGCATGACGGAGTGAGCTCCCATTTCTAGTTCCAGCTCCTGCCAACCTAGCAGTTCGAAAGCAAGAAATTGCAAGTAGATAAATAGGTACCACTTCAGTGGGAAGGTAACAGCGTTCCATGTGCCTTGGTGTTTAGTCATGCTGGCCACATGACCACGGAAGTGTATTCGGACAGTGCTGGCTCTTCGGCTTTGAAACGTAGATGAGCACCGCAACCCTAGAGTCGGATTCGACTGGCTTTCAAGCAAGGGAACCTTTACCTTTACCTTATGCAAATTTGCTTTTTGTTGACGTCAAGTGAGACTGCCAGAAATAACAAACAAAAGAAGAGAAGAAGAAGAGATTGGATTTATACCCCGCTCTTGACTACCCAAGGGAGTCTCAGAGCGGCTTACAAACTGCTTTCCCTTCCCCTCCCCACAACAGACACCCTGTGAGGCAGGTGGGGCTGAGAGAGCTCTGACAGAAACTGCCCTTTTTCCAAGAACAGCTCTTGTCAGAACTATGGCTTGCCCAAGGTCATCCAGCAGCTGTAAGTGGAGGAGTGGGGAATCAAACCCGGTTCTCCCAGATTAGAGTCCACGCACTTAACCACTACACCAAAAGGGGTAAAACAGATTTTGATAATGATATTTAATTGTCCAATGTTTGCTAATGATATTTATTTGTCTCAGAGAGTTTCTGCTATTGGGTGTGGCCTATTATGCTAATGAGTTCCTGCTGGGACGGATTCAAACCCCGGTCTCCCATTTCCTGCTCCAACACTCTAACCACTATACGACGCTGTGTTGCCAGTCTGTACCAGTCCCAGAGCAATGATGCCCATCTTTAGGTTATCAGACAGCCCAGACAGAAATGCTTCTTCTTTGGTTCCTTCCTTTGGAGATTTTTATTATTATTATTATTTCTTGCCACAATCTGCGGTTCTGGGGTGAGCCAAAGATTAGTTGCGTCCGCGAGGTTATTTTTAACACCACCATGCCCTGATAAATAGGCTGCTTTGTTTTGCCTTCTTGGGATCTGCCAAGCTAAACTGGTTAGAAGCGACATCAGGGGGAAAGGGGGCGGACGAAGCGATGAACGAACGGCTTAGAAATAATTACTGTTCTTAAATCATGAAACAAAAGGAGGAGCGGTTTTTCCCCACCTCCTTAATGCAGGGCGAGAGGGAGACCGTGAAGTGTGTTTGGTCATCCCCTCAGTGAGTCAGAGTGCTGGTGTTTTTCAAACGGCTTGCTCCACTGCTAGACATAGGGCTGTCAGGTCCTCCGGGAGGGCAGAGGTTCCGTCGCTAAAAGAGTCCCCAATCCGCCGGTCTGGATCAGGCCGGCAGGGGGGACCCCACTCCCAAAGTGCCCGGTTTGGGCCGACGTGCCTGGCGCAATGACATCACCCAGAACTGACGTCATCGCGTTGGGCACGTCGCCGGCTGATGCTCTAGCAATCGGCCTGAAAACTCTGTAGTACCATAGAGTTTCCAGGCCGATTGCTAGAGCGTCAGCCAGCGACGTGCCCAACGTGATGACGTCACTTCCGGGTGACATCACCGTGGCACACACGCACAAATGTCCCAGCCCGGGGCCAAGTGTCCCCCGGTATTACTTGTAAGTGACTTGGCAACCCTAGCTAGAGATCAACTGACATGTGTACGCATATGAGGCGGATCTCAGGATCTTTAACCCACTGCATCGGCTAGGGTGGCCAACTCCAGGTTGGGAAATTCCAGGAGATTTGTGGGATGGAGCTTGGGGAAGGTGGGGTTTGGGGAGGGGGGCACACAACACACACACTTCCCCCCACCCTCAGCTGCAAACAGCCACAGCTCAGGGGTATATCCATCTGCTTGGCATGCAGAAGGTATCAGGTTCAAGGTCCCGTTTTAAAAAGGCAGTAGGTTAGGGGTGTTGAACTCATAAGAACATAAGAGAAGAGAAGCCAACGTTGAATCAGGCCAATGGCCCATCTAGTCCAACACTCTGTCACACAGCGGCCAAAAATACCATGGGCCATCAGGAGGTCCAGCAGTGGGGCCAGGACACTAGGAGCCCCCCACTGTTGCCCCCCCAGCGCCAAGAATAGAGTGCATCACCTGCCCCAGACTGAGAGTTCCCATCTATACCCTGTGGCTAATAGCCACTGATGGACTTCTGCTCCATAGGTTTATCTAATTCCCTCTTGAAACTGTCCATGCCTGTAGCTGCCACCACCTCCTGTGGCAGTGAATTCCACGTGTTAATCACTCTTTGGGTGAAGAAGTATTTCCTTTTATCTGTTCTAACCCGACTGCTCAGCAATTTCATGGAGTGCCCAAGAGTTCTTGTCTTGTGAGAAAGGGAGAAAAGGACTTCTTTCTCAACCTGCTCAATCCCATTCATAATCTTATAAACCTCGATCTTGTCACCCCTCAGCTCATTTGTTATGAGGGCCAGATCTGACATAAACGAGACCTCGTTGGGTCGAGCCACGGGCGTCATAAAAGGTCATGCCAGGGAGCGGAGAGATAAACTTTATAAAGGACACAGACACAAGGGGTTGGGTTTTTTTAACTTAAAATAAAGACATGCTTAAAACTTTAGCCCTCTTGCAATATTTTGTTTATTCAACTGTCTGATAACTGACACCTCTTGCTCTGAATTGCCGCATCCAAACGGCTGTGCCGTTGCAATCCTGAGCGTGCTGCTCAGGTGTGTATCTGTAAGCTGCAAACCTACGATGACGCAGCAGCAGCAGCAGCAGAACTGGAAGAAGAAGCAGAAGACAGCCAGTCCCACTGCGGGCCTGAGAGAAGCCCTCCGGGGACCTGACCCGGCCTCTGGCCTGCATGTTTGACAACCCTACAGTAGGTGATGGGAAAGACCTTGACCTGAGAACCTGGATGGACCAATGGTCTGATGGACCAATTGACATCGATGGTCTCATCCACTATCTGCCAACTTCATGTGTCCGCATCTCCGCCAAACGCTGGGTGATGGAGCGAAGCCATTGATGAGCCGGCTTCTAACAGGTTTCCCTTGTTGAGGAATCACCCACAGTAGCGAAGGAACTTTTGGTGGGTTCGTGAAGCTCTCTCTCACCAAGTCAGGCCGCTGGTCCCCTCTTTGTCTACTCTGCCTGGAAGCAGGGCCTCCAGTCCAGGTCTCTCACTTCCTGCCGGGATTTGAACCGGGAACACTTTATATGACAAGCAGATGTCGTGCTGCCGACCCACGGCCCCCTCCCCGATGTTCTTGGCTCCGGTTCCGGCCCCCACAGGCAGAGCCCATCACACGATGAGGTCCCCAGTAACCTGTCAAAGCCACACACATGGCTGAGTGTCTCGAGGGAGAGCTGATCTATTGCAAGACCTCATTCTCAGTGGGATGTGAAATAAAGCAGGCGTCTGTCGGCGCTTCAAGACTAACAAAATGTATTCCAGCGTAAACTCCCATGAACCAGAGCTGACCTCATCTTTGGCTGGAATTCATCTGGAATGACCCCCTCGATGCAGTGGGTCTTTGCTAGGATTGCCATCTCTGAGTTGGGGGATTCCTGGAGATGTGGGGGTGGAGCCCGAGGAGGGTGTGGTTTGGGGACTGGGAGGACCTCAGCAAGAGATAATGCCATATAGTCCATAAGAACATAAGAGAAAGAAAGAGAAGCCAATGTTGGATCAGGCCAATGGCCCATCCAGTACGACACTCTGTCACACAGTGGCCAAAAATACCAGGGGCCATCAGGAGGTCCAGCAGTGGGGCCAGGACACTAGAAGCCCTCCCACTGTTGACCCCCTCCAAGCACCAAGAATACAGAGCCTCACTTGCCCCAGACTGAGAGTTCCTCTCTATACCTTAAGAACATAAGAGAACCCAATATTAGATCAGGCCAATGGCCCATCCAGCACTGTCACACAGTGGCCAAAAATACCAGGTGCCATCAGGAGGTCCAGCAGTGGGGCCAGGACACGAGAAGCCCTCCCACTGTTGCCCCCCCCAAGCACCAAGAATACAGAGCATCACTTGCCCCAGACCGAGAGTTCCTATCTATAAAGGTAAAGGTTCCCTTGCTCGAAAGCCAGTCGAATCTTGCGGTGCTCATATCCGTTTCAAAGCCGAAGAGCCAGCGCTGTCCGAAGACGTTTCCATGGTCATGTGGCCAGCATGACTAAACACCAAGGTGCACGGAACGCTGTTACCTTCCCACCGAAGTGGTACCTATTTATCTACTTGCAATTTCTTGCTTTCAAACTGCTAGGTTGGCAGGCGCTGGAACTAGAGACGGGAGCTCACTCCGTCTTGCGGCACCTGGGTCTTGAACTGCTGAACTACTGACCTTCCACAGCCTGCAGTTCAGCGTCTTAACCACTTGAGCCACCGCAGCTCCTATCTATACCTTGTGGTTAATAGCCACTGATGGACCTCTGCTCCATGTGTTGATCCATTCATAAGAACATAAGAGAAGCCAATGTTGGATCAGGCCAACGGCCCGTCCAGTCCAACACTCTATGTCACACAGTGGCCAAAAATAACCGGTGCCATCAGGAGGTCCACCAATGGGGCCAGATCTCTAGAAGCCCTCCCACTGTTGACATCACCACCACCCAGCACCAAGAATACAGAGCATCACTTGCCCCAGCCTGAGAGTTCCTATCTATGCCTTGTGGCTAATAGCCACTGATGGACCTCTGCTCCAAATGTTTATACAATTCCCTCTTGAAGTTGAATATACATCATAAGGGGGGGGTCCCAGTAAGGACCCACGTGGCCACATTCTGGATCAGCTGGAGTTTCCAGGTCAGCCTCAAGAACAACCCTGCATAGAGCAAGTTACAGTAGTCTAGCCTGGAGGCAGGGCTCTTTTTGTAGCAGGAACTCCTTTGCATATTAGGTGACACACCCCTAATGCAGCCAATCCTCCAAGAGCTTACAGTAGCCCCTGTAAGAAGAGCTCTGTAAGCTCTTGGAGGATTGGCGACATTGGGGGTGTGTCACCTAATATGCAAAGGAGTCCCTGCTACAAAAAGAGCCCTGCCTGGAGGTGACCGTTGCATGGATTACCACTGCTAGGTCAAGGCGAGACAGGTAAGGGGCCAGTTGCCTGACTTGGTGAAGCTGGAAAAATGCCATTCTGGTGACATTTGTGATCTGGGCCCTCCATTGACATTCAGTATAGTTTCCCCATACCGTAGCAAGGTAATCAACACAAACCAGTTTTGGAAGGTCGCCGTAGTGGTCTGGAATTGAAGTTCTGGATTCGAGCCCAGTAAGTACCTTAGAGACCAACCAGATTGGGGTGGGGGGTATAAACTCACAAGAGTCAAAGCCGCCTTCGTCATATGCCGGTTCACCTGCCTCTTTGGTTTTTTGAAGAGCTGCGTTTGGAACGTGCATTGTCAGAAGGCAAACCTGTTTAATTGTTTCTTGCAATAAAGCGCTCCGGTCATAGAACCAGGAAGCCAGCCAGACGAATAAACACACTGCTGAATATTCAGGCTAGGTTCGGCAGGCGACACTGGGGCCGAGCCAAGAGTTTCGCAAGCCCCGGGCTGCTGTTGAGACATCTCCCATCAGGTGAGCCTTGGGCAGGCACAGAAAGGAATACAGGTGCGCAATCCCCTGCAATGGCCTGGCTGAATGGGCTCTCTGGATTGGTCCGGCCTGGTTTAGATACCAGGAGCTTGGGCTTTGGCTCTGTCATAACAGATGGAGCGAGCGATTCAGCATGCCTGGGCACTGGGGGGCGCCACATCACTCCGAGTGTGTACAGGTGTTCTCTCCTTGAATGGGAGGCCTCTCTTTGTCTTAACCTGGGAGCTGCCCACTGACCCCTCCTCTCTCCCTTTGTCCTCTGCTGCCCCTTTTACCCAGGGCCCTTGAATCATTATGACTGCCCCTACAGAAACTACCAGTTGCATTTGCCATCCATTCAGAAAATTTCTGAAAACAAATGTTTTCATGGGTTAAGAACATAAGAGAAGCCAATGTTGGATCGGGCCAATGGCCCATCCAGTCCAACACTCTGTCACACAGTGGCCAAAAATACCCGGTGCCATCAGGAGGTCCACCAGTGGGGCCAGGACTCTAGAAGCCCTCCCACTGTTGCCCCCCCCCCAAGCACCAAGAATACAGAGCCTCACTTGCCCCAGACCCAGCGTTCCTATCTGTACCTTGTGGCAACAAGGCTCTCTCCCCCCCCCCAAATCTCCAAGAATTTCTCAAGTTGGAGTTGGCAACCCCAGCCTCCAATCTCATATCTCTGAAGAACAGAATCCAGAGTCAGGTTTTTATTCAATGATTTAAAGAAAAATGAAGGGGACGTAGGAGGCTCCCATTGGTTCTTGAGTGCTTGTAGCAAACGCAGTTTCTAAAAATAGCCACAGTTTCTAGCAGCTTACACCTCTTTTCCCTCCGGGGGGCCCTTTATTCCTCCTTGACCCCCGGAATCCGGCCTCGCATCTCCTCCAGCTGCTGTTCATTTCATGCCGTTGAGCTCCCCCATGCCCTGCCAACTTTTTTGTCTCTCGTGTTCCCGTAGCTGTCGGAGCCCGATACAAATTTTGCTGCAGCTGCGAAAAGAGAAGAAAAGGGGGGAGAGAAAAATCCAAATTAGTTGCTCTCTGGGAACCTGTGTTTAATCCTATAATCAGCTGAGAAATTTTCATCCTTGGTGCTGCCATGGCGACCGTTTCTAGCCTCACTGCTCGCTCAGGTGCTAATTAGTCCAGCTCATCTGGGCACCTCTGGCGAGTTCGAAAGCCGCTGCAAGAGCTGCAAGGAGATTACAGTCAGGAATATGGAGGGCCCGGTGGCTCTCTCTCTGAGCACATTGTCAAGAAGAGGCGCTTTTCTTTCCCACCAAGGTTCCTATGAAAGGAAATGCTTTGGGGGGCCAGCAACACCCCCCTATTTCAAGGCCAGCTGGGGCATTTTCCAGCCAAGAAAAACAGACACAGTGGCCTCTTCGCAGACCCTCTGATTCCACAGACTGAATAGTATAGGAAGTATTTCCCACTGCAAGCATTTGAGTGCGTGGAAGGTGCTGTTGAGTTGCAGCGCACTTATGGTGCTCCCATTAAGGCATTTTCAGGGGAAGAGACATTCAGGGGTTTGCCATTGATTGCTAGCTTGGTGAGAGAGCCAGTGAGAGAGCCAGTTTGGTGTAGTGCTTAAAAGCGCGGACTCTAATCTGGGAGAACTGAGTTTGATTCCCCACTACTCCACATGCAGCTGCTGGTGTGACCTTGGGTCAGTCACAAGTTCTCTCAGAGCTGTTCTCTCGAGAGCTGTTCTCTCAGTGCTCTCGCAGCCCCACCTACCTCACAGGGTGTCTGTTGTGGGGAGGGGGAGGGGAAGGAGATTATAAGCTGCTCTGAGACTCCGAGTGAAGGGTGGGATATAAATCCAATTCCTCCTCCTCCCTCTCCTCCTTCTTCAAACAAAACTAGCCTCCCCGAAGAAATCTGTGTTGTTTTTTAGTTTGGTCACTGCCATCCAGCTCATGTTCTTCCTTGATTCTACATGTGCTCATGTTCTTCCTTGATTCTACTGATGTCTCAAGCAAGGACATTTCCCCTTCCAACTGGATCCTTGAAAGGGAGGAGCACAAAGCACTTCCAGCCAATCACCTCTGGGAACAAGCCACAGAGAGCCTGCTGTTCTATTTGCCTCCCTCCTTTTGGGGGGTTGGAGACCCTGTGTTGTTCTGTGGCTGGGTAAATAGAGAGCTAGGGCAGCCTATTCAGGGGCCCATGGAATTCATCCCCTTGGTCCAATTTGCTTGCATCCTGTTCTTTAGTAGACAGGCAGAACTCACTCCATTGCAATTTTGGTGTCTGGCTGAAAGCAGCCCCTCCAGCCCCACCGAAAAGTCCTTCACGGGGCATAATGGCAGCATGTACTAAAAACATTCCAGTCCCAGGGGCTGTCATTCCACTCTGGGCACTGTCATTCTAATCTCAGAGTGTTTTATCAGTCATAGGTTCTCCTGTTCTCTCAAGAGCAGTTCTCGGGAGAGCTCTCTCAGCCCCACCTACCAATGCTCCCTCTAAGCTGTGAAGTCTTGTGAGCAAAAATTCTACTCTGTGAGCTACTGGCATTAAAGCTGTGAGCAAGTGATTTGGCTACTGCATAAATTAATTTGCTCTGGAGCCATCCTTCCTGAGCTAAGACAAAAATCGGTGAGCTGGAGGTTAAATAACTGTGAGCTAGCTCACACTAACTCAGCTTAGAGGCAACACTGCCACCTATCTCACAGGATGTCTGTTGTGGGGAGGGGAAGGGAAAGGAGATTGTGAGCTGCTCTGAGACTCCTTCAGGTAGTGAAGGGCGGGGAACAAATCCAATCTCCTCCTCCTCCTCCTCCTCCAATTGTTGTTCACAACAAGGTCTCTTTTGTCAGTGATCTGTTCTGTAGAACTGGCTCGCGTGACCGAAACCTGACCGAATGCCCCTGCTGCACCTATTCTGTCTCAGCTGGTTCCAGCTGGGTTTGTGTTCTTTCCTCTGTCCTAAATTGGCAGATGGGAAGGGGCGACAATGGTCCTCTGTGAGCTTTTCTCCTTCACCCTATCCTAATGCAAACAGCGGCCAGTTCTAATTGCACATTCCTTGTGTTAGAATCCAAGGACAGGTTGCTGTTTAACTAATCACCTTGCCCTCTTCCTAGGGTTGCCAACTCCAGGTTGGGAAATTCCCGGATATTTGGGGGTGGAGCCTCAGGAGGGCAGGTTTAGGGTGGGGAAAACCTCAGCAGGGTGTAATGCTATAAAGTCCATCCTCCAAAGCAGCCTTGGTCTGCAGGGGGACAAACATCTGTCATCTGGAGAATAGTTGTAGTTCTGGGAGATCCTTCACCATTACATAAACCGGTTCATCGTGTAGGCAGGGTACCGGGTTTGGTGGTCCAGATCCTTGTTTAGTTAGCAGAGTGCACCTGGCTTTAATGCAGTAGTGCTTGTCCCAAATCTCCCACGTGTGTTCCCAGGACTACAAAGTCACACAGAACCACGTTTCAGTTGGAAACAAGATAAGAACTACTTTATTCTAGAAATACATACTTGATAGTGCAGGGTAGAGAGATAGGTACAGTTCCTATACTATCTAACTAGGAGATGGATGCGGATGCGGAGAGGCATCCTGCATCTCCATCTTGTGTGCATGGAAGAGAGAGAGAACAGAGAGAGGAACGAGATGGGAGTCAGTGACAGCAAACCGGAAGATGCTCAGTGTCTGCCTATCTGCCTGCAACTCTGTGGTCACTTGCTTCTGGAGGCGGGGGCGCTGGGGCATCGCATCTGGTACTTCCAACACATCGTAGGGTTGCTAACCTCCAGGTGGGGCCCGGAAATCCTCCTGGAATTACAACCGACCTCCAGACTACCCTGATCTGTTCCCCTGGGAAAAATGGCTGCTTTGGAGGGTGGAGTCTATGGCATTCAACCCTGCTGAGGTCTGGGGTTGCCGAGCCTTACCTTAATTTTAGCGGGGGAGTTCTTTGGTGCGTGCACTTTGTGTGTGCGTGCCACAATGACATCACCCGGAAGTGACGTCATCGTGTCGGGAACGTTGGGGGGTGGGACCACTATCATTTGAGGGGGAACCACAGAGTTTTCCTTTGAATGATAGAGCGTCCCCCTGCAACATGCCTGGCATGATGACGTCACCTCCGTGGGCACGTCTCCACAATCCCAGCATTTTGGGGGTGGGGTTCCCCCAGCGGCGGGTAACGGACCCACCAAGTGGGGGTTTCCCCGCCTCCCTAGGGGACCTGGCAACCCTACTGAGGCCCCTCCCCTCTCCAGAACTCTCCCTCCCCAAGCACCATCCACCAAGTCTCCATGAATTTCCCAATCCGCAGCTGGCAACCCTATTCAACACAGTGGTGCTTTTACAAGATATGTTTGCTAATAAAGTCTCTTGGATCTGGGCCAACCGAGTTGCCAGTTTGCCAGCAGATCACTGATCAGAAGCGCCCACTTGTCAAAATTTTATGGATCATTTTGGATCGATCTCCCTGGCTGGTGATGAAGACAGAGTTCTTGGAATTGTGAAAGCCACCACCTTCGAGTTAGATCCTGGCCCAGTGGGTGCATTTTCATCCCGCTCTTCGTTGAAGGAGCTCAAGACAGCATGCATAATCCTCCCCTCCTCCGTGTTATATCTTAAATAAAATAAATATTGCAGAAACAGGTTAGTTATTCTTCTTGCCAGAATTATACATTCTCCTCTGGTTGAAGGAAACTTCCCGTCTGTTGGGCCTGTTGAGGGGTCTTTGTTTTTGTTTTGTTTTTCAAAAGAGCGGTGTGCTGTCTTGGCTGGCTGCCACAGAGACCACACACTGGAAGCTTGTAAACACAGTCCAGAATCAAGGTCAGTCACAGAGCCAAAAGTCAAAGAGCTGGGAAGTCAAGTCAAGGTTGCAGGTTGCAAGGACAAGGAGCGGCTGCTACACACACACGGGAGCTGGTTTGAATGAGCAAAGTTGCTGCCATGTTGGATCAGGTGCACGCAGTACTTTTGAGCAGGTCCTTCCTTCCCTGGGGTTGAGTCTTCAAAGGCTTACAGCTCTTCCCTCTGCCTCTGCAGGAGCTGAAGTCTGACACTCCTTCTTCGCTCCTGCATAGTCAGCCTCTGGTGTGCCCTATGTCTGGGGCACTCAGGAGAAATAGGCAGAGGGTCTGGCCTTGGGGTGTCTGCAACTGGGGGTGCTGGGCCAGGCTCAGGATCAGCCTCTCCTTCTGGCTGCACCTCCTGTGCAGCTGCTGGGGACTCTTCCTCCTCAGGTATTGAGGGTTTTTCTTCTTCTGGGCTAACTCCAGAGGAGACTGGGTTGCTCCCTGCCTCTTCCTCATCTGAGGAGTAGTCGGCCTCAGCAGACTTAGTACCCATGACAAGCAGCATCATCTAAGGAAGATCTTGCCCAGTTATAGACTTGTGTTAGATCTTTCCATTTTGGGCAGGATGGGCTTCTCTGCATTTGCATTTTCCTCACTTGGGGGCCTGCAGAGGGCCTGTTCCACATGTGTTTTGCTCCCTCTAGTGGTCAATTCAATATTACATAAGTTTATGTCCGGGATAAAAACCTGCAGTTTAAATCTGCAGGAAGATACGACAGGCATAAACTGATGCAATATTGAATCGGCCACTAGAGGGCACACAACATGTGCTGAATGGGGGAAACCCAAAGAAACAGGAAGTTACAAGCAAGGAAAATGAAAATGCAGGAAAAGCCAAATGATTGAGTGGATGGTAGCAGAACAATTTCAGGTATTGCTGCATGACTCATTGGACCTGAGTCTGACAAAAACACATTGTGTAATTGGGCTCTAGGGATACTCTTGGATCCAGGTTTATTGATGGAAAAACAAGTTGGAGCAGTAGCTTTAGAGTGTCTTCTTCATCTGGAGGGGGAAAGTATTTGTGAGTTTCCTGCACTGAACAGGGGGTTGGACTAGATGACCCTGGAGCTCCCTTCCAACTCTATGATTCTATGATCTTATCGAGGGATTGTCATCACTTCTAGACACTGGTGTAGTGGTTAAGTGTGCTGACTCTAATCTGGGAGAACCGGGTTTGATTCCCCACTCCTCCACTTGCACCTGCTGGATGACCTTGGGCAAGCTGTAGTTCTGGCACAGTTGTTCTTGAAAAGGAGCAGTTTCTGTCAGAGTTCTCTCAGCCCCACCTACCTCACAGGGTGTCTGTTGTGGGGAGGGGAAGGGAAAGGAGTTTGTAAGCCACTCTGAGACTCCCTTGGGTAGTGAAGGGCGGGGTATAAATCCAATCTCCTCCTCCTCTTCTTCTTCTTCTTCTTCTTCTTCTTCTCTCCCCCACCCTGATCCATGCTTCTGTAATTTCTAAACTAGATTATTATAATACTAGGAATAAGGCCCGTTGTGGAAATAAATACAATGGGCTCTAGAAAGAGGCTCTGGGAGAGTGCCCCGGCTTTGGGCACTCAGTGACAATTTGCTGTGGCGATCTCAGCAGGGTATAATGACAGAGTCCACCATTTTCTCCAGAGGAACTGATCTTTGCTACCTGAAGAGCAGTAGTAATTTTGAGTGATCTCCAGCCCACCCCCAAGATTAGTAACAGTGGTTCCCCAGGAGGGAGTGGCTGGTTTGGAGGGTGGAGTCTATGGCATTGTACCTGTCTGAGGTCCCACCCCTCCTCAACACTCACCCTTTCCACGTTCGACCCCTCAAATCTCCAGGAATTTCCCAACCTGGAGTAGATAACCCTATCTCCCTCCCAGCCAACCATCAACCTACCTTTAGTTTTCCATCGCCTCCCCACTCCCTCCTAGAGAGCAGTTGTAATTTTGAGTGATCTCCAGCCCCCAACTGGAGATTGGCAACAATGGTTCCCCATCAGGGAATGGCTGGATTGGAGGGTGGAATCTATGGCATCGTACCTGTCTGAGATGCCACCCCTCCTCAAACCTCACCTTCTCCAGGTTCCATCCCTCAAATCTCCAGGAATTGCTCACCTAGAGTTGGCAACCTGATCAGGACTGGGCCCAAAGAGTTTTCTCCCAAAGGCCAACATAGGTGTGGAAAGGGCCTTTTACTGACAGAGGAGAAAGTACAGGTGCCAACTCTGATTAGAAAATATCTGTAAATTTGGGGGAGGCGGATCCTGTGGAGGGCAGCATTTGGGGTGTGTGTGGAAGGACTCAGCAGGGTATAATGCCATAGAGTCTACCCTCCAAAGCAACCATTTTCTCCTGGGGAACTGATCTCTGTCATCTGGAAGTCAATTGTAACAGTGGGAGATCTCCAGGTCCCACCTGGAGATTGGCAACCGTAGGGGAAAGTCAGCTGCACAATGGGGAGTTGAAGAAAAATGGTTTGATGGTCGCTGGCCCATCTCATTAGCCAGCCAGCCATGCTGAAGCTAAGCAGGAGAAAGAGCCCTTTTCCATTTATTCTGACAGGAAAGTGACAGTTGGGGAGGGGGTTATGGGCGGGGGAGGGGTTAGGCTGAAAATCCTTTGTTTTTTTACTCACAGAACCAAGCTTGGTTGCCTACCAACAGCCACTGAGTGGACAGTCCCTCACAGGAGTCAAGAGAACTGTCTTCCTCAGGAGAGGAAATCTGTCTGAAGGGGGAGTGGGTGGGGAAGAGGAGCAGACCCAGCATCCAGCCAATGGCACACGAGTACTCTTGAGTGGTGGCTGATGGGCCAGTGGCTGAGGGAGGGCATTTTACAGCCAATGGGAGCGCATGGAATCTTACGAAACCAAAAGATTATTATAAGGAGAGATACCCGACATGGGACTGCCCTTGACCTGGAAGTGTTAATAAATACAGAGTATGCCTGTTGACTGGGGCATGGATATGGGTTATGTGTGCATGTATCACCATAGTTTCCTCAATCCAGGAGCACCTTAAAGACTAACAAAACATAGGCTATGAGTTTTTGTGAGTCACTGCTCGCTTCTTCAGATACTTCAGATATCTCCAGGTATCCCAAGAAGTGAGCCACTTGACTCACGAAAGTTCACAACCCGCCCCATATTTTGTTCGTCTTGAAGGTGCTCCTGGACTCTGGCTCTTTGCTACTGCTACAGACAGATTAACACGGCTAACCCATCACCATAGTTTCCTGTGACCGTCCAGTGTTCTTACAAGACCAGATCAAGTCGGTGGAGCCTGAAAGCCCAGCACGGTCTAGGACAGGGGTGTCCAAAGTTTTTTTGGTGAGGGCCAAATACAGAAAAATAAGCAAAGGCCCGGGCCACACACAAGAGGTGACATATTGAATCTGCAGGTGAAAGTTGGAAAAAGGTGTGTGGGGGGTTAAAGGATACAGGGTTTCAACCTTGCGCAGAAGTCAGACTCTGGAAGATTTTTTCCCCCCTTTGAATCTAATCCTGTGGTCATCTCATCACCCCTTTCCCCACCTTGAAGTGCACAATCCTAAACATAACATAGTAAAGGTAAACGTTTCCCTTGCTGGAAAGCCAGTCAAATCCGACTCAAGGGATGCAGTGCCCATCTCGTGGCCGGCATGACTGGAGGCCGTAACCACATAACATACCCCCGAGGTAATTCGTAAATAAGGTCAATGGAGCTTACTCGCTAGTAAGTGTTTTTACGATTGCAGCCTTGCAGTATCTCCCCCACACACACACCTGAGGGGGCCACCCGGCCTGGAGCCTCGCTTCTCCGCCTTCGAGGAAAATAAAACAGAAGTCATGAGCCTGCTGGAGGTTTTTTTTCTTTTCCTGAGGAAGCAGCCAAACAAACACCATTTATTGATTACAAAAGGAAGGGAATCGCCCGCCGCAGGGACCTGCCCGAAAGCGCGGGTCGCGGAGGGAAACCGGGGAGGCGGCCGAAGTACCCGGGGAGGCTAGCACCAGAAGGAAAGCCAGAGTCCAGCGGCGGCGCGGGGGAAACGCAGCGCAGAGCCCTCGGCGGCTCGGTCGGGAAGCCCCACAAGCCCAAGTGCTGCAGGGAGGGGGAACCCGAAGGTGCGTGGCCAGGGAGGGAGGGGCGCCCAGCCCAAAGTCACCTGCCCCGCCACGTGCGTCTCCCGCCAGTTCGTGGAGCCGAGCCTGCGCCTTGGGGAGTCCGGGGAGGGAGGGGCAGGGAGGCGCGGGAGTGTGCGTCCCTCCAAGCGCGCTGATGGCCCTCACTAAACCTTGGTGCCCAGGGAGGGCGCCTCAGACTTCTGCGTCTGCCCACTGAGGGTGGAGGAGACGGAGACGGCCTGGCCGCGGAAGGCCTTGCGCAGGCCGAGCAGGAGGAGGCACTGGGCGCGGAAGCGGCTGTCGAAGAAGGCGTAGAGGAAGGGGTTGAGGCAGCTGTTGATGTAGGCCAGGCAGGTGGCGTAGGGGTGCAGGCGCGGGATGAGCTCCTGCAGGGTGCAGGGCAGAGGGAGGAGGCCCACCCAGTGGAGGACTCGTGGTAAATATTTTGTTTAGCGCCATGTGCGGGCCATATTCAATTATATTTTCAGAATTTGCTGCGGGCCAATAAAAACTGACCCGCGGGCCGCAGTTGGCCCGCGGGCCGTAGTTTGGACACCCCGGTCTAGGACCAACATACCAGTTCTATCTCAATGGAGATATCTGTTGGCTTCGACTGGATCAAAATGTCCTTTTTCCGAAGCTACAGATGGCTGATAGTTCTGATAAGAGCTGTTCTTGAAAAAGAGCAGTTTCTGTCAAGAGCTCTCTCAGCCCCACCTCCCTCACAGGGTGTCTGTTGTGAGGAGGGGAAGGGAACGGAGTTTGTGAGCCGCTCAGAGACGCCTTTGGGCAGTGGAGGGCGGGGTATAAATCCAATCTCTTCTCTTCTTCTACCTCCCAGGGTGTCTGTTGTGGGGCGGGGAAGGGAAGGGAGTTTGTAAGCCGCTCTGAGACTCCCTTGGGTAGTGAAGGGCTGGGTATAAATCCAATCTCTTCCCTTCTTCTACCTCACAGGGCGTCTGTTGTGGGGAGGGGAAGGGGAAGGAGTTTGTAAGCCGCTCTGAGACTCCCTTGGGTAGTGAAGGGCAGGGTATAAATCCAATCTCTTCTCTTCTTCTACCTCACAGGGTGTCTGTTGTGGGGAGGGGAAGGGAAGGGAGTTTGTAAGCCGCTCTGAGACTCCCTTGGGTAGTGAAGGGCTGGGTATAAATCCAATCTCTTCTCTTCTTCTACCTCACAGGGCGTCTGTTGTGGGGAGGGGAAGGGGAAGGAGTTTGTAAGCTGCTCTGAGACTCCCTTGGGTAGTGAAGGGCAGGGTATAAATCCAATCTCTTCTCTTCTTCTACCTCACAGGGTGTCGGTTGTGGGGAGGGGAAGGGAAAGGAGTTTGTAAGCCGCTCTGAGACTCCTCTGGATAATGAAGGGCGGGGTATAAATCCAATCTCCTCTTCTTCTTCTTCTTCTTCTTCTTCTTCTTCTTCTTCTTCTTCTTCTTCTTCTTCTTCTTCTTCTTCTTCTTCTGTGGCAGACAATGCTCCCTCTAAGCTGTGGAGTCTTGTGAGCAAAAATTCTACCTTGTGAGCCACTGGCATTAAAGTTGTGAGCAGATGATTAGGCTACTGCATAAATTAGTTTGCTCTCGAGCCATCCCTTCCTGAGCCGGGATAAATATCTGTGGAGGCTAAAAAACTGTGAGCTAGCTCACACTAACTCAGCTTAGAGGGAACTTTGGTGCCAGACTCCCTGATAAGTTCGGCCATGAGTCAGATAGGGGTTCTTCCAACTCGCTCCCCTGCACCCCCTTGGCAGCTGTGGAGAACATACGTACCCAAGTGCTACAGGGCTCAGTTTGGATTGGGACCATGGCACCAGGGAAGGAAGGGCTCCAGCCTTCCCTCCTGGATATCTTCAAAAGCCGAAACGGCCCCGGGAGGAAGGGTGCTTTTTCTGCATTGCCGGACTATCCGTTGTCGGGTTGGATTAGATGGTTTGCTTCTTGGGCCAACTGGATATTTATTTATGACAGTGCGCCACCTGAACTATTGGAAAGGTGGGGCAGAAACAACTCAATAAACAAATGAATGTCGAAACCGGTTTAAATCCGTGTGTTTCAATTTCCATTCCTAGTAAGACCAGGGCTGTTCGTTGCCTAATGAGATGCATGTCAAGCATCGAGTATCCTGGCTTCATTCAAGCCAAATCGCTGCCAGATCGATAGCGAGAGAATGCAAATACAATCCCTACCCCAGTTGGATGCAGAAACTGCTGTCGTCTAGCAGCCGTGTTTGAACATGTCCCCGGGATCATTTCGCTCATGTACTGCTTGGAAAGGTGTAGTTAGGGTTACCAATTCCAGCTCAGGAAATTCCTGGAGATTTGAGGGAACGTCCTGGGGAGGGGATTCAGCAGACACGTGATTTCCTAAAGACTGCCCTCTGAAGCCGCAAAATGGGATCATAGATAATAGCCAATGGCCATACCACATAAAGAGAGATGACAGCATGGTAGATGCCAGGGCTGGGTCTTGGGCAGGCGAACACTGTTGCAATGCTTTTGGGAGAGCTGACCTGACCCATCACCTCATCCACACCATAACTTTTTGGATCCCCTCCTTTGGGACCACAGGAGTGCAATCTGCCTCAGGTTGACTTTGATGGCCAAACTCCCGCAGATCAGTATCCCAGTATTCCGTCCTTCTTATCTCCCGGATGGGCCATGCAGTGCGATGTGACTGTGAAGAAGGCTAATGCAATCTTAGGATGCATTAACAGAAGCCTTGTGTCCAGATCACAGGAGGTGGTAGTTCCGCTCTGTTCTGCTATGGTCAGGCCTCACCTGGAGTCCTGTGCCCAGTTTTGGGCACCACACTTTAGGAAGGATGTTGACAAGCTGGAGCGTGTCCAGAAGAGGGTGACCAGGATGGTGAGAGGGCTGGAATCCAAATCTTACGAGGAAAGGCTGAAAGAGTTGGGTATGTTTAGCCTGGGAAAGAGAAGGCTTAGAGGGGACATGATTGCAGTCTTCAAGTATTTGAAGGGCTGTCATGTAGAAGATGGAGCAGATCTCTTCTCTCTTGCTCCGGATTGCAAGACTAGATCTAATGGGTAGAAAATACAAGGGAGTCGTTACCGGCTAAATATCAGGAGAAACTTCCTAACTGCAAGAGTGGCTGAGCAATGGAACAGACTGCCTCAGGAGGTGGTGGATGCTCCTTCGCTGGATGTTTTCAAGTGGAGGCTGAACGACTATCTTTCCAGTATGTTGTAGGGCTATCTTTCAGCTATGCTCCTGCAGAGCACAGGGGGTTGGACTAGATGACCTGCAAGGTCCCTTCCAACTGTAACATTCTATGATTCTATGATTTCCATGGCCCCCTTCCTGATGCTCCCAAGGAGACAAATGCAGCATTCAGGGTTTGTGGTCTGTCTTGCTGGGTTGCATTATGTCTTGAATCCAGTTTCATTAACGCCGCAGCCGACGTGGAGTTGTGGAACCTGGCTGGTCGCCTTTGGGTCACTGAGCATCACGCATACATTAAGCCGGCAATTTATTTATTTTTTTTACCCTAATGTGCGCTGATCTCATCCATCGGGTGCGGAGGGGGCGAGGCTGCCGGAAGAGAGGAGAGGCAGACTCCTCAATGGGTCTCCCTGCCAGACCAGGAGAAAGAAGTTGCCAGCCGGCGCAACGGGAGGCAGCTGAGTCCAGCAAAGAAGGGGTTCCGCTTCTCTGGCGGAACACCTTAGCTGGCTTCATTGCAAGGGAAAAAATGCAGGGTAAGTCTGCACAGCAGCTCTGCTCGTCGCTACCGCTCTGTCGGGGGTGGGTGGGGAAGGAGGGGGCATGCCTGCTTTAGAACAGGGATAGAAGCCATAGCAGAATGCTATTTTTAAAATCCTTTTTTAAAAAAGAACAAGGGAAAGAACGGTTTGGGAGCAACGGCACGGATTCATGTGAACGCCGTAGCGACCTGCCTGCGTCGAGATCACTGCTAGCTGAGCTGGCAACAGAGAAGGCAAAAATGAGACTCGTTTGTTATTTATGTTGTGTAGCAGCGGACAGGGTAGATCGGCTTGCTTAGCGGTGCTCGCTCGGTGGAAGCGTGGCAAGGTCACACGGGACATGCCCGCAGAATGGGCGCCCCGAGCCGATCAAACGGCAGCCTCTGTTTATCCGAGCGGTCGGGCTCGGATGTGCTTTGAAAGCAAAGGGGTTTGGGGGTCAGAGGGACCACCTTCGAAGCAGAGTGACGGGGCTTCCGCGAAGCTGCCTCGGTCCGAATCAGACCCTGGGTCCTTCGTGGTCAGTATTGTCTACTCAGACTGGCAGCAGCTGTCCGGTGTCTCAGGTGGAGGTCTTTCAGAAGAAGAAGAAGGAGAAGAAGAAGAAGAAGAAGAAGAAGAAGAAGAAGAAGAAGAAGAAGAAGAAGAAGAAGAAGAAGAAGAAGAGGAGGAGGAGGAGGAGGAGGAGGAGGAGGAGGAGGAGGAGGAGGAGGAGATTGGATTTATACCCCACCCTTCACTACCCAAAGGTGTCTCAGAGCAGCTTACAAACTCCTTTCCCTTCCCCTCCCCACAACAGACACCCTGTGAGGTAGGTGGGGCTGAGAGAACTCTGACAGAAACTGCTCTTTTTCAAGAACAGCTGTGCCAGAGCTTATGACTGACCCAAGGTCACATCAGCAGGTGCAAGTGGAGGAGTGGGGAATCAAACCCAGTTCTCCCAGATGAGAGTCCACGCACTTAACCACTACACCAAACTGGCGAGGAGGAAGAGGAGGAGATTGGATTTATACCCCGCCCTTCACTCGGAGTCTCAGAGTGGCTTACAATCTCCTTTCCCTTCCCCTCCCCACAACAGACACCCTGTGAGGTCGGTGGGGCTGAGAGAGCTCTTTTGAGAACTGCCCTTTCAAGGACAGCTCGTGCCAGAGCTTGTGACTTGACCCAAGGTCACATCCAGCAGCTGCAAACAGAGGCGTGGGGAATCAAACCCGGTTCTCCCAGATTAGAGTCCGCGCACTTAACCACTACACCAAACTGGCTCTCTGCCGGGTCCTTTTAACTGGAGATGCCGGGGGTCGAACCTGGGGCCTTCTGCGTGCAGAGCAGAGGCTCTTCCACTGAGCCACGGCCCCTCCCACTCTTCCACTGAGCCACAGTTTTTGGCAGGATGCAGCAAGGGGAGTTCCTGAGGAACTTGCTTCTCTCAGCCCCACGTGAGGGGCTGCAGTTCAGTGGAAGAGACTCTGCTTGGCATGCAGAAGGTCCCGTCCCGGGTTCAATCCCCGGCATCTCCAGATGAAAGGACCAGGTAGTAGGTGATGTGAAAGACCTCTGCCTGAGACCTTGAAGAGCTGCTGTTTGTCTGAGTCGACACTACTAACTTTGTGGGGGGATCTGCGGCTCAGTGGCAGAGCATCTGCTTGTCGTGCAGACGGTCCCAGGTTCAATCCCCAGCATGTCTATTTAAAAGAACCAGGTAGTAGGTGATGTGAAACAACTCTACCTGGGACCCTGGAGAGCAGCTGCCAGCCTGAGTAGACAAGACTGACCTTGATGGACTGAGCGTCTGAGTCACTGTGGCAGCTTCACACCTGTGTGTGTTCAAAACTGTGACAAGTTGCGCCAACCACTATTCCCTCCTACTCTGTGATAAAAGGCTCTCTTTGCATGTGGTCACCTTAATGCTCATTTTCAGGTGTTCTGGCACCTGCTCGGAGACTCCTTCGGGTAGCGAAGGGTGGGGTATAAATCCAATCTCTTCTTCTTCCCCCCCCCAGCAAAACCATGGTCGTTCAGATGACGGCATGGGAACTAGCCAGTATGAGCTTTCATTATTCTTGGACAAAGCACTGAATATCTGTACTGATGATAGGATTTTTTTCAAATTGACTTCCCAGTCCTAACTATCATGCCCAGTTTAGCACTACTGGTTGATTGATTGATTGATTGGTTGGTTGGTTGGTTGATTGATTGATTGGTTGGTTGGTTGGTTGGTTGGTTGGTTGGTTGGTTGGTTGGTTGGTTGGTTGATTGGTTGGTTGGTTGGTTGGTTGGTTGGTTGGTTGTTGGTTGGTTGGTTGGTTGGTTGGTTGGTTGGTTGATTGGTTGGTTGGTTGGTTGGTTGGTTGGTTGGTTGGTTGGTTGGTTGGTTGGTTGGTTGGTTGATTGGTTGGTTGGTTGGTTGGTTGGTTGGTTGGTTGGTTGGTTGGTTGGTTGATTGATTGGTTGGTTGGTTGGTTGGTTGGTTGGTTGGTTGGTTGGTTGGTTGATTGGTTGGTTGGTTGATTGGTTGGTTGGTTGGTTGGTTGGTTGGTTGGTTGGTTGGTTGGTTGGTTGGTTGGTTGGTTGGTTGGTTGGTTGGTTGGTTGGTTGGTTGGTTGGTTGGTTGGCTTCTTATGCTGCCAGGGGAACGTGTCCAAGGCAGGTTACAAAATAACACCATCATAATAAAAATGCACTAAAAGTTATACATTCAAATTCAGAATTAGAAAAAACAACAAGTAGCAACTGGAATAGCCCAAACTAGCCAGATCTTGTCAGAGCTTAGAAACTAAGCAGGGCTGGTACTTGGATGGGAGACCACCAAGGGAGGTTCTGCAGAGGCAGGCAATGGCAGACCACCTCTGCTTCTCAGTTGCCTTGAACGCCCCTTGCTGGGGTCACCATAAGTTGGAAGCTAAGCAGGGCTGGTACTTGAATAGGAGACCACCAAGGGAGGTTCTGCAGAGGCAGGCAATGGCAGACCACCTCTGCATCTCACTTGCCTTGAAAACCCCTTGCTGGGGTGGCCATGAGTTAGAAGCTAAGCAGGGCTGGTACTGGGAATGGGAGACCACCAAGGAAGGCTCTAGAGGCAGGCAATGGCCAACCACCTCTGCATCTCGCTCGCCTTGAAAGCCCCTTGCTGGCGTCGCCATGAGTTGGAAGCTAAGCAGGGCTGGTACTTGAATGGGAGACCACCAAGGAAGGCTCTGCAGAGGAAAAGGTAAAGAGTAAAGGTTTCCCTTGCTCGAAAGCCAGTCGAATCCGACTTTTGGCAATGACAAACCACCTCTGCTTCTCGCTCGCCTTGAAAGCCCCTCGCTGGGGTTTCTGTAATTCAGAGGCTAAAACAGAGTCGGTACCGGGATGGAAGACCACCCAGAAAGACTCTGCCAAGGCAGACAATGGCAAACCACCTCCCAACATCTCTTGCCCGGAAAACCCCATGAGGCGGAACTTCACGGGGTGACCGTGAATCGGTTGCAATTCGGCAGCAGACTTTAACGTTGTTGTTTTTTAAAGCTAGAATTTTTTTAACGAACTGCTGAAGACAAATGGGACCTGTTTTCAGACTCAAAGGTACCCCCAAATCTTCAGCAATTCCCCAACCATGTCTCTCCCTTATCCAAAGAAATTGATGTTTATGTATCTCTCTTATCCACAAAATTTTGGAACTATTCCATAAACGTTCTCTGATTTCTTCTCCCTGTTTTCCTCCATACTTAAGTTCATGCTTTCTTGTGCTGTAATTTCAGGCCCGTAGCCAGGATTTTTTAAGTCAGGGGGCATTTAAATTTCTTAAGGGGGCACTGGCTAATCAATGTAATCCAGGGCAGAAGGATGTGACGCTACGGGCTGGATGGGGAGTCAGGGGGCCTTGCCAGCAAGTCAGGGGGCCTAGCCCCAAGATGCCCCATTGTAGCTACAGGCCTGTCCCCAACCCAGAGTTGGCAGCCTTTGTGGAGGCCCTGAATTGTCCCTTCCTCCACTTGTATAGCAATAGTACACAAAATGTCATCATCATGCACACATAGGGTTACCAACCTGCAGGGGGCGGGGCTGGAGATCTCCTGCTGTTGCAACTGATCACCAGGCGACAGAGATCAGTTCCCCCAGAGAAAACGGCTGCGGTGGAGGGTGGACTCTATGGCACTGCACCCCACTGCAGTCCTTCCCCTCCCCAAACTCTATCTCCCCAGGGTCCACCTCCAAATCTCCGGGAATCTCCTAACCCAGAGTGGGCAGCTCTAAACTGAATGGTCAACGGCAGAGCTATTTTGGGGCAGGAATGCACAGGAACGGAGTTCCAGCTGGCTCCCGAGTTGGCCACGCCCAGCAGGAACTCATTAGCATAATAGGCCACACCCAACAGTGGAAACTCATTAGGATTGGCTACATTAGGGGTGCGTGGCCTAACATGCAAAGGAGTTCCTGCTATCAAAAAAGCCCTGGGTTTTGACAACAAACAAGGTAAAAAGAATAAGAAGCAAAAGGTGGGTGTGGCTGGATGACCACTCTTCTAGTAACATGGGGGTGTGGCCTAATATGCTAATGAGCTGTCCTGTTGGGGGTGTGGCCTAATAAGCTAATGAGTTTCTGCTGTGGGTATGGCCTATTATGCTAATGAGTTCCTGCTGGGCTTTTTCTACAAAAAGAGCCCTGGTCAAGGGCATCCGAACCCAGATCCTAGTTTATTGCGCTCTGTTCATTTCATCGCGCCAACTAAACATACAACAAATCCACCTTCTTTGTACAACGTTTCGCGCACATGATGGCGCTGTAATCTCACAATCACCCTGCAGAGTAGGCCAAGGAGCCAGTGCCGTGTAGCAGTTAGAGTTTTGGACTAGGATCCAGGAGAGCCAAGTTCAAATTCCGACTCTGCCATGGAAGCTTGCTGGGTGACCTTCGGCCAGTCCCACCCTCTCACCCAGTTTGGTGTAGTGGCTAAGTATGCGGAATCTAATCTGGGAGAACCGGGTTTGATTCCCCACTCCTCCACTTGCACATGCTGATGTGACCTTGGGTCAGTCACAAGCTCTGGCACAGCTGTTCTTGAAAAAAGAACAGTTCCTGTCTGAGCTCTCTCAGCCCCACCTACCTCACAGGGTGTTTGTTGTGGGGAAGGGAAGGGAAAAGAGTTTGTGAGCCGCTCTGAGATGCCTTTGGGCAGGGAAGGGTGGGGTATCAATCCAATCTCTTCTTCTTCTTCACCCCAGCCTGCCTCACAGGGTCGTTGCGAAAGTAAAATGGAGAAGAGGCGAGCGAAAATAAGCCGCATTGGGTCTCCATGTGGAAAAAAGGCAGGGTAGAAATGAAGTAAAATAAAAGAAAGAAAGAAATGTGCAGACGTAGCAGCAGCTGAAGAAAGTGCCCTGCGAGAGGAGGAGGAGGAGGAGATTCGATTCATACCCTGCCCTTTATTACCCAAAGGAGTCTCATAAGAACGTAACAGAACATAAGAGAAACAA
Source organism: Gekko gecko (assembly GCA_029375565.1). Taxonomy (NCBI): domain Eukaryota; kingdom Metazoa; phylum Chordata; class Lepidosauria; order Squamata; family Gekkonidae; genus Gekko; species Gekko gecko. The sequence continues at coordinate 71,983,738 of JAPDNY010000009.1, forward strand.
ATGTTGGATCAGGCCAAAGGCCCATGCAGTCCAACAATCTGTGTCCCACAGTGGCCAAAAACACCAGGTGCCTTCAGGAGGTCCAGCAGTGGGGCCAGGACACGAGAAGCCCTCCCACTGTTGTCCCCCCTCAAGCACCAAGAATACAGAGCATCCCTTGCCCCAGACTGAGAGTTCCCATCTATACCTTAAGAACATAAGAGAAGCCAATGTTGGATCAGGCCAACGGCCTGTCCAGTCCAACACTCTGTGTCGCACAGGGGCCAAAAATACCAGGTGCCATCAGGAGGTCCAGCAGTGGTCTCAGGAGTGTCAGGAGGTCCCGGAATGGCTTACAATCTCCTTCCCCTTCCCCTCGAGTCCTGCTCTTGAGAGAACAGCTCTGAAAGAACTTGTGACTGACCCAAGGTCATGCTGGCAGCTGCATGTGGAGGAGTGGGGAATCGAACCCAGTTCCCCCAGATTAGAGTCCATGCTTCTAACCACCACACCAAACTACACTCAGTAATTAGCTCCTAACCACCACACACCACTACAGGCTCCATCTCTTGACTGAAAGTCCTAAAGGAATCCAAGTCCTTTTAGCGCTCTGATTCTATAAATACAGCTAATTTTTAATGGCAAAGGATGCCAGCGATGATAACGTCTCTCTTTTTGACCTCTGGCTGGAACAGTTCTGCTTTGGCACGGCTCCGATAGCACCGCTTGCATTTTTCTCTGCCGCCCAGATAGCCTGTAGCCCTTCCAGAATTCGCACGTGATGTTCCGATCAGCATATCGTCGATTGCAGAAGCCCTGTCATTTATTCAGCTTAAAGTAGACTGGCTTGAAATTCAGTTTCTGCAAGGGCGGAGTTCGCTTGCAATTATATAATGGGACTGATAACGAAATGATGGAACTCAAGAGTTAGAAATCGGAAGAACGCAAGACAGGGCTTGCTGTATCGGGCTGTAAGACCATCTGCATCCTAGTTTCCACGAGGCCCAGTCACATTTTTTGAGGAAGCCCAGAGAAGGTCAACAGCCTCCTCGGGTTGCCTCCTGAGAAGTGCTATTCAAAGGTATACTGCTTCTGAATGTGGAGGCTCCATTTAGCAACCGTGGCTTGCGGCCTTTGTGGTGTAGTGACGGCTATGATGTTGAACTAGGATCCAGGAGAGCCGGGGTCGAATCCCAACCCTGCCATGGAAGCTTGCTGGGTGACCTTGAGCCAGTCACACCCTCTAGGCCTGGCCTACCTCACAGGGTTGTGGTTGTGAGGTCAAAGTGGAGAAGAGGAGAAAAATGTTCAGTGGATAGGGAACTGGTTAGAGGATTGCACCCAAAGAGTGGTGGTCAACGGCGTTTCCTCAGATTGGAGGGAGGTGTCCGGTGGGGTGCCGCAGGAATTGGTTTGGGGCCCGATACTTTTCAATATTTTTATCAGTGATCTGGATGAAGGGTAGAAGGGCTACTCATTAAATTTGCTGATGATACCAAATTGGGAGGAGTAGCAGACACCCAAGAAGATAGAGTTACAATTCAACAAGACCTGAGTTCTCTGGAGAAGGGGGCGGTTGCAAACAGGATGCAGTTCAGCAAAGATAAATGCACATCTGGGCCACAGAAATGTCAAGCACAAATACTAGATGGGGGATACGTTTCTGGGGAGTAGTGTATGTGAAAGAGATCTCGGGGTAAGAGTGGACTGTAAACTGAATATGAGCAGTCAGTGTGATGCAGTGGCAAAAAAGGCAAATTCAGTCTTAGGTTGTATTAAAAGGGCCATAGCATCGAAATCACAGGAGTTCATAGCCCCTCTGTATACCGCATTGGTCAGGCCGCAGCTTGAGTCCTGTGTGCAGTTCTGGAGGCCTCACTTCAAATAGGATGTGGACAATATCGAGAAGGTGCGGAAGAGAGCGACGAGGACGATCAGAGGTCTGGAGACTGAGCCCTATGAGGAAAGGCTGAGGGCCCTGGGAATGTTTAGTTTGGAGAAGAGGAGATGGAGGGTGGACAAGATTGCTCTCTTTAAATATTTGAAAGGCTGTCCTTTGGAGGAGGGCAAGGAGCTGTTCCCGTTGGCAGCAGAGGAGAGGACCCGAAGCAACGGGTCTAAATCACACGCAGAAAGGTATCGGCTGGGGATTAGGAAAAACTTTTTCACGGTCAGAGTGGTCCAAAGGTGGAATCAGCTGCCTAGGGAGGTGGTGAGCTCCCCTTCACTGACAGCTTTCAAGAAGAGGCTGGACGGATATTTGTCAGAGATACTTTAGGCTGGTCCTGCAATGGGCAGGGAGGTTGGACTAGACGGTCTCTCTGGCCCAACTTTATGATTCCATGTAAGCCATTTTGGGGTCCCCGTTGGGAGAGAGGTGGGGTATAATGAAGGCTGGCAACTCTAGTGGAGGAGCTAATTTTTAGGCCTGATTTTCCCATAACTCAACATTTGTCTTTGTAGACTTGGGTCTTGACGACTGTGACATGGGGAATGGAGGTTTGTTTGTGTATAAGATAAGCGTGTACCTTCCCAGGGAAATGTTCCCCATAACTCCCTAATCAGTTTGTTCTTGCCCGGGCTCAAGTGTGCACTTTTCGGTCCAAAGCGTTTGCTACAGCTATGATATGAAGGGAGGATTCTGTCATCACATTTGTTCCCAGTTGGCGACTGAGGCCTAAGGCGCTGGGTGAGCTTCCACAGACCTCTCTGGGAATAGAACTGTTTGGTGTCGTGATGGCCATAGGAATAAAAGGGGGTGAGATAGATTTGGGGAGGATAAGTCTATCAATGGCTGCTAGTGTTGGTGACTGAGGGGAACCACCACATCCCAAGGCCCAGAGCCAGAAGGCAACATCAGGGGAAGGCCTTGGCCTCTATGCCCTGTTGTTGGCCCTCCAGAGGAACTGGTTGGCCACTGTGTGAGAAGGCTTCAGCCTTTATGCCATGTTGTTGGACATCCAGAGGAAGTGGTTGGCCACTGTGTGAGACAGGGTGCTGGACTGGATGGACCACTGGTTTGATCCAGTATGGCTCTTCTTACGTTCTTATCAGGGGAAGCCCTCAGCCTTCATGCCATTTTGCTGGCCCTCCAGAGGAACTGGCTGGCCACCGTATGAGACAGGATGCTGGACTGGATGGACCACTGGTTTGATCCAGCAGGGCTCTTCTTACTTTCTTATCAGGGGAAGGCTTCAGCCTTTATGCCATGTTGCTGGCCCTCCAGAGGAACTGGCTGGCCACTGTGTGAGACAGGGTGCTGGACTGGATGGACCACTGGTCTGATCCAGCAGGGCTCTTCTTATGTTCTTATCAGGGGAAGGCCTCGGTCTCTATGTGCTGTTGTTGACTGTCCGGAGGAACTGGCTGGCCGCTGTATGAGATGGGAGGCTGGACTAGATGGACTATCGGTTTGATCCAGCAGGGTTCTTCTTATGTTCTTATGAAACATACCAGTGCAGAGAAAGTTGGCCTAGGTAAATGGAAACTTGGCTGAACTCCCAGCGGGTACATGGAAAGCCTGTATGTGGCCAGCAGCAGTTGGAGTGGGAACCAGTTCCTAAGAATTGTTTCAATAAAACTTAGCTGATGAAGGATCTGTCACGTCGTCCATAAATCCATTAACAGATCTAGTATATTTAATTTGTATATTGTCCAGACCTCAATATCGTCTTTGGTGATGCTCTAGGGACTATAAAGTGAACCAAGGCGCTCACTTTGCAAGACCCAAGCAAGGTTGTTAACGATGGGACATTTTGGAGGTCATGCATTCATAGGGTCGCCCATAAGTCAAAGTGACTTGAAGGCACTTAACACACAGCTTGGCGTATTGGTTAAGAGCGCAGGCTCTGATCTGAGAGAACCAGGTTTGATTCCCCACTCCTCCACATGCAATTGCTGGTGTGACCCTGGGTCAGTCAGAAGTTCTTTCAGAGCTGTTCTCTCAAGGGCAGTTCTCAAGAGAGCTCTCTCGACCTCACCTACCTCACAGGGCATCTGTTGTGAGGAGGGAAAGGAGATTGTAAGCCACTCTGAGATTCCTTCAGATAGTGAAGGGCAGGGTATAAATCCAGTCTCCTCCGACTCCTACTCTTCCTCCTCTTCCTCTTCTTCTCATGCATGCAAGAGTGACTCAGGAGTAATGCTCCCTCTAAGCTGTGGAGTCTTGTGAGCAAAAATTCTACTTTGTGAGCTGCTGGCATTAAAGCTGTGAGTGAGCGATTTGGCTGCTTCCTGAGCGAAGACAGAAATGTGTGAGCCGGAGGCTCAAAAAACTGTGAGCTGGCTCACACTAACTCAGCTCAGAGGGAACACCGCTCAGGAGTAATTCATTAAGGGGAAAGATGGGATGGCAAAGAGCATCACTGGCTGGGATGGGGGAGAAACAGTGATTAATTAACTTCTGTTTAGGGTTGCCAACCTCCAGGTGGTGGCCGGAGGTTTCCTGGGATGACAACCCATCTCCAGGTGATGGAGGTCAGTTCCCCTGGAGAAAATGGCCACTTTGGAAGTTGGACTTTATGGCCTCACACCCCACTGAAGGCCCTCCCCTCACTAAACCCCGCCCTCCCTCAGGCTCCACCCCCCAAATCTCTGAGACTTTCCCTACCCAGAGTTGGCAACCCCACTTGTCTCTCTTGCCTGGCAGGTATTTGGAAGAGAATAGATCTGACCTTGTATCTGCTGAGAAGGAACTTGCATTATCTTCACTGGACTTTATTTGCCGAGCTGGAACAGGGGTGGGGGTGGGGGCGAAGTATTCCTTTTTTTCAGGGCTCTTTATGTAACAGGACCTCCTTTGCATATTAGGCGACACACCCCTAACATAGCCAATCCTCCAAGAGCTCACAGTAACTGTTAAGTATGCAACTCAACCCGACTGGATTTCAGCAAAGTGATTTCAGCTTTATGGTAACAGCAAACTCAACTCAACAACACACAGACAGAACAGCTCCCTTTTTAAATCGTCCGGGCTGTCAAAGCCACACCCATAAATAAGTTAACAACCAATAGGAGAACTAGGAAAAAGACCAATGAGGTCTGTTCCCTCCAAAACACATATATACATTGTCATTGGTTATTTACAGAAGTTTCATAGAGACCAGCCAATAGGCATGCGACAGATTACAATCCTCTTTATGTCTGAAGCTTAACATGTAAAAGTATAGGCCAGGTTCAGCTTCAGGACATAACAGTAGCCCCTGTGAGAAGAGCTCTGTAAGCTCTTGGAGGATTGGCTACATTAGGGGTGTGTGGCCTAATATGCAAAGGAGTTCCTGCTACAAAAAGAGCCCTGCCTTTTTTTAATTTCAAGCCCCCTGTAGTCTTTTTTTTTTTTTTAAGTAATGCAAACACAGACGTCACTTCCATGATCATACAAAGTCTGGTTTAAGAGAAAAGCTGAGGAGTTTGTAAAGGGAACCATGCACCAGAAATGAATGGCAATGGTACATTCTGCTCTCTGTACTGAAAGACCAGGATTCGAGTGCGGTGACACCGTAAAGACCAACAAGATTTCCAGAGTAGAAGCTTTCGAGAGTCAGCGTTCCCTTCGTCAGGTACAAGTGGGAACGGAGCTCTCTGAGTCCTTATATTCCAGTCAGAAGCAGTGTTCCCTCTAAGCTGAGTTAGGGTGAGCTGGCTCACAGCTTTTTAGCCTCCGGCTGACAGATTTTTGTCTTAGCTCAGGAAGGGATGGGCTCCAGAGCAAACTGATTTATGCAGTCACCAAATAGCTCGCTCACAACTTTAGTGCCAGTAAACTCACAAAGTAGAATTTTTGCTCACCAGACTCCACAGCTTGGAGGGAACATTGGTCAGAAGCAGTGTTCCCTCTAAGCTGAGTTAGTGTGAGCTAGCTCACAGTTTCTTAGCCTCCAGCTCACACATTTTCGTCTCCGCCCAGGAAGGAGGGCTCCAGAGTAAACTAATTTATGCAGTCACCAAATCACTCGCTCACAACTTTAATGCTAGGAGCTCACAAAGTAGAATTTTTGCTCACCAGACTCCACAGCTCAGAGGGGGCACTGGTCAGAAGGTAGGGGGGGTATTGCAAAGAAGGGAATCGGAATGCAAAGGTACAACACCCAGTATAGGTCGTGCTCATACGCACAATTAGCCACGCCATAGGCACGAATGCCAGGTGGATTTAAAGGGCGCGATCAGACACAAACATCTGGGAAGCAATGTTCCCTCTAAGATGTGGAATCTTGTGAGCAAAAATTCTACTTTGTGAGCTCCTGGCATTAAAGATCTGAGCGAGCAATTTGGCTACTGCATAAATTGGTTTGCTCTGGAGCCATCCTTCCTGAGCGAAGATGAAAATCTGTGAGCTGGAGGCTAAAAAACTGTGAGCTAGCTCACACTGACTCAGCTTAGGGGGAACACTGCTGGGAAGCACCCCGCACCCATCAGCAACTCGTTTTGCGCCGCCACAGAAGCAGGGTTAAAAGACACTAGGGAAAGTCCACTATCAAACGGGTTGCTACAGGCCACGGACGGACTTTCCCCTGTGTGATCACACCAGCACGCTCTCATGGCCTCGGGATGGTCTGATCAGGCCATCCTGACTTCATACCGTTTCCCCCCCCCGTCTCAGTATGCGCATCATCGTGCACTGCATAGGGAGCCCTCAGTGCAGAGATGTGACTCATCGATATCTCATTGAAGGGCACCAGAAACACACGGCAAAGGAAACCCCGATTCACCCGTGGTTGCGCCTGATCACACAGTGGTGGGCTGTGCCCACAGCTTCCGAGGACTGTGTGATCATGCAACTGCAGGTCAAATTCCTACGGAGCAAACAGCCTCACTTCTCCCCCGCCCCGCATTATCTTGCACGTGTGACCGCCACCATAATCAGCTTCATTAGAGCAGGGGAGAAATGCTTGTGTGTGTGTGCGCATGCGCGTGTGTGTAAAAGTTGAAGCCAATTTATGGCGACCCCAACAAGGAGCTCTGAAGGCAAGAGAGAAGCAGAGGTGGTTGGCCATCGCCTTCCTCTGCAGAATCTTTCTTGGTGGTCTCCTTTCCAAGTCCCAACCCTTTCGCTTCCAAAATCTGATGAGACTGGCCTATACCATCCTGCCTTCTCCCTGGAGAAAGGCTGAGGAGCAGAAAATTGGCGTCTGTCATGAGATAAGGATCCTGTGTCCAATGTTCCCTCTGAGCTGTTGGAGTCCTGTGACCAAAAATTCTACTTTGTGAGCGACTGGCATTAAAGCTGTGAGCAAGCAAGTTGGCTACTGCATAAACTAGCTTGCTCTGGAGGCATCCTTCCTGAATGGAGACAAAAATGCGTGAGCCAGAGGCTAGAAAAAGGTGAGCTAGCTCACACTAACTCAGCCTAGAGGGAACACTGCCTGTGTCTCTATTCAGCTGGGAGGGACCCATCATTCTGAACTTGTAAATGAACCCAGGTTCTGCAGTCTGCCATTGTATTCTCCCCTTGAAGGTTTTCTGTTTTAGAACTGCCACTCTTAGGTCAGTAGTGGAATGACCTAGTAGTAGATAACTCAATGAAAATGTCTAGACAGTGTGTAGCTGCAATAAAGAAGGCCAACGCTATGCTGGGGATTATTAGGAAGGGAACTGAAAATAAATCAGCCAGTATCATCATGCCCCTGTATAAATCATTGCTGCAACCTCATTTGGAATACTGTGTGCAGTTCTGGTCTCAAAAAGGATATTATAGCATTGGAAAAAGTGCAGAGAAGGGCAACTAGAATGATAAAAGGGTTGGAACACTTTCCCTATGAAGAAAGGTTAAAATACCTGGGGCTCTTTAGCTTGGAGAAACGATGGCTGAGGGGTGACATGATCGAGGTTTATAAGATTATGAATGGGATAGAGCAGGCTGAGAAAGAAGTACTTTTCTCCCTTTCTCACAATACAAGAACCCATGGGCACCCCATGAAATTGCTGAGCAGACGGGTTAGAACAGATAAGGAGAAGTACTTCTTCTCCCAAAGAGTGATTAACACATGGAATTCACTGCCACAGGAGGTGGTGGCAGCTACAAGCATGGACAGCTTCAAGAGGGAATTAGATAAGCATATGGAGCAGAAGTCCATCAGTGGCTATTAGCCACAAGGTCTAGATAGGAACTCTCAGTCTGGGGCAGGTGATGCACTCTATTCTTGGTGCTGGAGGGGGCAGCAGTGGGAGGGCTTCTAGTGTCCTGGCCCCACTGCTGGACCTCCTGATGGCACCTGGTATTTTTGGCCACTGTGTGACAGAGTATTGGACTAGATGGGCCATTGGCCTGATTCAACATGGGCTTCTCTTATGTTCTTGTGACCTGGAAGGTCAAAACATTCTCCTACTGTTTTTTGAGTGTTGTGATTCTTAACATCCTCCCGCATTGAGGTGTCCATTGTTTGTTTGATTGATTGAATGAATGAATGAATGAATGAATGAATGAATGAATGAATGGTAATCTGCCTTTCTCTGTGAGACTCAAGAAAGGTTACACGGTGTAAGTGAATACAATCAATAGAATGGAATGTCCGATAAACAGTGCAACAGGATTTGGATTGCAGAAATCTGGAATCAAGTAGGAATCGGAACAGGCCTGAAAATAAATTTTGTACGTTTATCCTAATAAATCCCCCAAATGAAAGCAGATGCCAAAGATTAAAAAACAAAAAACACCATGTGGTAATGCAGAGAGATATTTCCTGCAGGAAATGTTTCACCCAGTCGGAATCATTTGCATTAGCAATTTGACAGACTTCAGGATGGAGAGAGAGAAAACTGAGCAGGTATTTTAACAAGAGGAAGAACCTGTGCCATTACAGTTGTAAAATTTAAACTTCTATGATATGTAGCAGTCTGGTACTTTATACAGTGATCTTGTGTGGGGGGTCATACATGAGACATATAGCCGTCGCTCGGCTTTTTTGATCTAGAATTTGGCAATAAAGACATAATCAAGGATTCCACCAGTGAGACGAACCACTTCTAATTTTCTGTGAAATAATCTGTAACCACCAATGCACCTTGGGGATTTCAGTATTCAGTATTTTGATCTAGAATTTGGCAATAAAGACGTAATCAAGGTTTCCACCAGGGAGACGAACCGCTTCTTATTTTCTGTGAAATAATCCGTAACCATCAATGCACCTCGGGGATTTCAGTATTCAGTATTTTGATCTAGAATTTGGCAATAAAGACGTAATCAAGGTTTCCACCAGTGAGACGAACCGCTTCTACTTTTCTGTGAAATAATCCGTAACCATCAATGCACCTTGGGGGTTTCAGTATTCAGTATTTTGATCTAGAATTTGGCAATAAAGACGTAATCAAGGTTTCCACCAGTGAGACGAACCACTGCTAATTTTCTGTGAAATAATCTGTAACCACCAATGCACCTTGGGGATTTCAGTATTCAGTATTTTGATCTAGAATTTGGCAATAAAGACGTAATCAAGGTTTCCACCAGTGAGACGAACCACTTCTAATTTTCTGTGAAATAATCTGTAACCATCAATGCACCTCGGGGATTTCAGTATTCTTTAGCGCACTTTGCAATTCTGCTATTCTTGTTATAGAGTTATTGTTATGCCAATAAAGGTTATCGGAATTGGAACTGAATTGCATTTTGCAGTTGGGTTCAGCCAGATAACTGAAGGTCCTTCATACACAGATCCAACCTTGCAGTCCCTGTAACATTTATCAGTAGGATAATCTTTTGTGAAGCCTACTCCATTTACTTGTGGAAGAAAGTCTGAGTCCAGTGACACCTTTTAGACCAATGAAGTTTAATTCTGGGTATAAGCTTTTGTGTGCATGCACACCTCTTCGGATACAGGTACCGGCAGAAGTGTGCATGCACACGAAATCTTATACCCAGAATTAAACTTTGTTGGCCTTAAAGGTCCCAACTGGACTCAAACTTGGTTAAAAATTTCTAGTGTAAGCACTTGAGAATCAAAGACTCCTTTGTTGCCTAATCAGTTCTCACTATACCGTATCTAACCAGGTCACTCAAAAACGTTAGTCTCTATGGGGGTTTTGGTTGGTATATATATATCTTATGGATGTACAGAGGACAACTGCCCAGTATAATTCCTTCACCGTAAAGTCAGGCACCAGTATTTGTAAAAGTCAAACAGTACACTTCTTTATTTCTTAACAAGCCCAACAGGGGGTGGGATGTATTTACATAGGATATTTTGTTTCCTTGTAGAATGTAACTTTTTACTTTTCCTTCACATAGACCGTAGGCTCATCCCTCTCAGTTTTATACAGATGTTCTTCAGTATACTAAACACACTTATGATCTCACTCTCCAGTAACTGTTTTGTCGCTGTCCTTTGGACTTTATCTTTCTGGTCCCTTTGAGTCTAACTGGGTACCTTTCCAGCTTTCCAGACTCCTCCAGACCCTTAGCCCTTTCTCTAGCCACCTCTACAAGTTCCTTTGGAGCATTGTATCTGGTGTTTGTGACCACTGAGGTCTTATACTGTTCACTCACTGTTTGGTGTAGTGGTTAAGTGCGCGGACTCTAATCTGGGAGAACCGGGTTTGATTCCCCACTCCTCCACCTGCACCTGGCTGGATGACCTTGGGCAAGCCATAGTTCTGATAAGAGCTGTTCTTGAAAAAAGAGCAGTTTCTGTCAAGAGCTCTCTCAGCCCCACCTACCTCACAGGGTGTCTGTTGTGGGGAGGGGAAGTGAAAGGAGTTTGTAAGCCACTCTAAGACACCTTTGGGTAGTGAAGGGCAGGATATAAATCCAATCTCTTCTTCTTCTTCTTCTTCTTTCCTTTAGAGGGTACCAGTGCAGAGTTTATTTCAGCCTCAGTTTTCTACTCAAAACTAATATCAGGCTGTTTCCACAGAGCCACAGAGGTTTTTTTCCACCTCAGAGCTATTCAGTTAGCTGACTGCTTTCTGCTAACTTCTCTTCCAATTCCCTTTCTTCCAACAGTCAGCTCCCAACTGTCAGTCGTCTACTGTTATCTGTCACTCTCTGAGAACTCTGAGCCAAATGGCCCCCTACTTTCTCAATCAGGTGACTCAGCAGCTTCTTTGTTTACCTGCTGTTGTCCACAAACCTGTAATTCCGTCACAGGGAGCTTTGGCTCTCAAAAGTTTATACCTTGGGGAAACTGTGGCGGTCTTTAGAATCATGGAATCAGACAGTTGGAAGGGACCTCCAGGGTCACCTAGTCCAACCCCCTACACAATGCAGGAAATTCACAAATACCTCCCCACACACACACCTCCAGCGACCACTGTTCCATGCCCAGAATATGACAAAAAAACCTCCAGGATACCCAGCCAAATTGGCCTGGAGAAAAATTGATTCCTGACCCCAAAGTGGCGATCAGCATTTCTGTGGGCGTGTAAGAAAGGGCCACAAGAACTAAGCACTGAGGCAACCCTTCCTGCCCTCCCTCTTGTGATCTGCCTAAGTTCATAGAATCTGCATGGCCATCAGATGGCCATCTAGCCTCTGTTTGAAAACCTCCAGAGAAGGAGAGCCCACCACCTCCCGAGGAAGCCTGTTCCACTGAGGAACCGCTCTGCCAGGAAGTTCTTCCTCATGTTTAGCCGAAAACTCTTCTGATTTAATTTCACCCCATTGGTTCTGGCCTGACCCTCCGGGGCAACAGAAAACAACTCCGCACCATCCTCTATACAACAGCCCTCTCCAGGCTAAACATACCCAGCTCCTGCAACCTTTGCTCACAGGACTTGGTCTCCAGACCCCTCACCATCTTCGTCTCCCTCCTCTGGACATGTTCCAGCTTGTCCATATCTTTCTTAAATTGTGGTGCCCAAAACGGAACACAATCCTTAAAGGTGCTGTTGGACAATAATCTTGCACACATGACTGGTGTGGTTCCTACTGGCCCAGAATAGGTCAGTCTGAGGTTTCAGGAATGTCTACAGTATAACACAGTGCGAGGGGCTGTCCACTGCAGGCAACCACAGACCGAAAACCGAAACGTTTCTCTGCCTCGAGCTCAAACGGCTTTTCTCCAACCGCAGTGAATGAGTCCATTGACGAGTGGTCAGCCTCTCTCCCCCCACTAAATGAACGGGACAATCCAAAGATCAAACTAAAGCAGTTCAGGAATGCGATTCAAGAGCCACCCTAAACCCCAAGACTCTTCCCCCCCCCCAATGTTTCTAATCCTTTTTCAAAGGTACTAAGTTGCAATAAACTTTACAGTTATGGGGGGTTTTTTTTGAAAATTATCTTTTGCCTGGCCACACTAACTTTGCAAAACTGAACTGAAGCTTCAGGGGTCCTCGAAATCTCATGACAATCTTTTTGGTGCTGGGTTCTTTTCTCTGGCTGCAGAGAGGTATAGGAAGCCGATGCGCACGCCAGACTTTCTCCTCTCTACCCGCTGTTGTCATTTGCCTGCTAATGACATTTGGCATCGGGAATCACTCCGCTTTCCAATAAATAGGACAGATGAGAAGAGAAGAAGAGATTGGATTGGATTTATACCCCCGCCTTTCACTACCCAAGGGAGTCTCAGAGCGACTTACAATCTCCTTTCCCTTCCCCTCCCCACAACAGACCCCCTGTGAGGTAGGTGGGGCTGAGAGAGCTCTGACAGAAATGGCTGTTTTTCAAGAACAGCTCTTATCAGAACTATGGCTTGCCCAAGGTCATCCATCAGCTGCAAGTGGAGGAGTGGGGAATCAAACCTGGTTCTCCCAGATTAGAGTCTGCGCACTTAACCACTACACCAAAGCAGATGGACCCACATTCTAGCTGAATCTGAAGAATATGTTGTCGAAGGCTTTCACGGTTGGAGTTCGTTAGTTGCTGTAGATTTTCCGAGTTGTGTGGCCGTGGTCTTGGCATTGTAGGACCTGACGTCTCATCAGTAGCTGTGACTGGCATCCTCAGAGGTATAACACAGAAAGACGGAGTACTCTCTGTGTCAAGGTGAAAGGAAAATGATAGATAGATAGATAGATAGATAGATAGATAGATAGATAGATAGATAGATGATAGATGATAGATGATAGATGATAGATGATAGATAGATAGATAGATAGATAGATAGATAGATAGATAGATAGATAGATAGATAGATAGATAGATAGATAGATAGATAGATAGATAATCTTAGTGTTGCCAACATCCAGGTGGGGCCTGGAGATATCCCAGCATTTCAGCTAATCTCCAGACAATAGAGATCAGTTCCCCTGGGGGAAATGGATGCTTTGGAGGGTGGACTCTATATGGCATCATAGCCCCCCGAGATCCCTCTCCTCCCCAAGCTGTAGCTTGCCGAGGCCCCACACCCAAATCTCCAGGAATTTTCCAATCTGGAGCTGGCAACATCCGTCCGTCCATCTGTCTGTCCGTCTGTCTGCCTACCATCCCACCCTCCAAGGAAGTCAGTGTGGCATACTTAGTCTCACGACAACCCTTTGAGGTAGCTTAGGCTGAGAGTGTGTGACTGGCCCAAGGTCACCCAGCCATGGGGTTGCCAGCTCTGGGATGGGGAGTGCCTGGACATTTTGAGGGTGGGACCTGGGGGAGGCAGGGCCTGCGGAGGGGAGGGGCCTCACTGATATATAAAGCCAAGGGAATCCACCCCTCAAAGCAGCCGTTTTCTCCAGGTGAACCAACCACTGTAGCCTGGGGATCAGTCATAATAGCAAGAGATCTCCAGGCAGCACCTGGAGGTCAGCAGCACTAACAAGCCAGCTTCCCATGTCCAAGTGGGGATTTGAACCCGGGTCTCCCAGTTCCTAGTTCAGGAAGGAGGGGGGAGGGGAGGACTAGGAGGAGGAGGAGAGGAGGAGGGGAAAAGAGGAAGAGGAGGAGGAGAAAAGAGGAAGAGGAGGGGAGGAGGAGGAGAGGAGGAGGAGAAAGAGGAAGAGGAGGAGGGGAGGAGGGGGAGAGGAGGAGGAGAAAAGAGGAGAGGAGGAGGGGGAGGGGGAGGAGAAGAAGAGGAGGAGAGGAGAAGGAGAAAAGAGGAGGAGGAGAGGAGGAGAGGAGGAGGAGAAAAGAGGAGAGGGGGAGGGGAGGAGAAGAGGAGGAGGAGAGGAGGAGGAGAAAGGAAGAGGAGGAGGAGGAGGAGGGGAGGAGGAGGAGAAAGAGGAGGAGAAAAGAGGAGGAGGGGGAGGAGAGGAGGAGGAGAAAAGAGGAAGAGAGGAGGGGGAGGAGAAGAGGAGGAACAGGAGGAGGAGAGGAGGAGGAGGAGGAGAGGAAGAGGAGAAAAGAGGGGGAGGGGGAGGAGAGGGGGAGGAGAAAAGAGGAAGAGGGGAGGGGAGGAGGAGAGGAGGAACAGGAGATGGAGAGGAGGAGGAGAAAAGAGGAAGAGGAGGAGAGGAGGAGGTGGAGGAGAAGAGGAGGAGGAAGAGGAGAAAAGAGGAAGATGAGGGGGAGGGGAGGAGGAGGAGGAATTGGTTTTACACTCCACCCTTCACTACCCAAAGGAGTCTCGGAGCAGTTTCCCTTCCTCTCCCTTCCCTTCCCCACAACAGACACCCTGTGACTGAGGCAGGTGGGGCTGAGAGAGCTGCGACTGACCCACGACTGACCCCACCCCCTGGTTCTCTATTCTTGTATAGATATGCAGGTTCCAAGGAACTTGGGGGGGCACACGTTCCATCCATCTCATTTTATTCTCACCACAACCCTGGGAGGTAGGCTGGGCTGCGAGAGTGTGGCTGGCCCAAGGTGACCCCCCAGCAGGTGGAGATTCCGCACTGGGACCTCCCTGGGCCTCGTCCAAGACCCTGACTATGATACCACACGTCAGCAAAACTAGCTAAAAGGGAACCAGGCAAGGAACCCGTTCTGACAAGCAGACTGAACAGCCTCCAAGCGATGGGGGTCAGTCTTTCGTGCCCACGATCGATTGCCATTGCCAAGAACAACATGCCAGCTCGATCGTACCCTCCTGCAGACTTTGTCTGTACCGGATCCGATCTGCAGAAGATGACGGATTATGCCACTGGCCACAGCTTTTAGCAAGAGTGTCTCTCCTTGGATTGCCCGTCTTTCCGCTTAGCAGCTTGGCCTCCCATTGGGCTTCATTCATTCTCCTCGGACCTCCTGCTCATTTATAAGTCGCCGATGGAGCTCCGTGTTCTCTTCCGTTCACCTAAGGATCGCTTTATCAGTTTAGGTTATTATTCCGTCTTTTTCTTCCTCCCTGCTTGTCCCCTGACCTCACCGTTTGGCTTACGGACAGCTTCTAATTAAGCTAAAGTGTATTGAGTGCTTCAGAACGGTATCACTGGGAATGTAATTCTATTTAGCATGTGAGGCATAACGGTAACGTTCGACATAGAAGTCCTGGGGGGAGGCAATTCAAGCAGGGACATGGTTTGGAAAGTGAGGATTCACTCATCTTTACTTGGTCAGTTGTTGTGGAGAAGGCAATATTCACCCAAGGGCTGTGGCTCAGTAGTAGAGCATTCGCTTAGGGTGCAGAAGGTCCCAGGTTCAATCCCTGGCATCTCCAGCTTAAAGGATGAGGTTAGAACATAACATAAGAACATAAGAGAAGCCAATGTTGAATCAGGCCAATGGCCCATCTAGTCCAACACTCTGTCACACAGCGGTCAAAATATACCAGGTGCCATCAGGAGGTCCAGCAGTGAGGCCAAGACACTAGAAGCCCTCCCACTGCTGCCCCCTCCAGCACCAAGAACAGAGTGCATCACCTGCCCCAGACTGAGAGTTCCCATCTATACCCTGTGGCTAATAGCCACTGGTGGACTTCTGCTCCATATGTTTATCTAATTCCCTCTTGAAGCCGTCCATGCTTGTAGCTGACACCACCTCCTGTGGCGGTGAATTCCATGTGTTAATCACTCTTTGGGTGAAGAAGTATTTCCTCTTATCTGTTCTAACCCGACTGCTCAGCAATTTCATTGAGAGCCCACGAGTTCTTTTATTGTGAGAAAGGGAGAAAAGTACTTCTTTCTCAACCTGCGCAATCTCATTCATAATCTTATAAACCTCGATCATGTCACCCCTCAGCCGTCGTTTCTCCAAGCTAAAGAGCCCCAAGCGTTTTAACCTTTCTTCAGAGGGAAGGTGTTCCAACCCTTTTATCATTCTAGTTGCCCTTCTCTGCACTTTTTCCAATGCTATAATATCCTCTTTGAGATGTGGTGACCAGAACTGTACACAGTATTCCAAATGAGGTCGCACCAATGATTTATACAGGGGCATTATGATACTGGCTGATTTGTTATCAATTCCCTTCCTAATAATCCCCAGCATAGCGTTGGCCTTCTTTATTGCAGCTACACACTGTCTAGACTGTCTAGTCGGTTCTCAAACAAAGAAGCTTCAAGGGGAAATTGCAGCGTGAGATTGCTGAATTCGAGTTCATTCACAAGTTCAGAAGAATGGACCACCCAGTCCTGAAGAGGGGCAGAGGATTTTTATCTTACTACAGAAGCTAATTTTCTGGGGGGGGCCCAAGCATTTCCTCTCTGCTCTAATCAAGCTGATTACAAGATACAAGCAAGCATTCTTGTGGGGAGGGGCCGTGGTTCGGCGGTAGAGCCTCTGCTTGGTACGCGGAAGATCCCCGGTTCAATCCCTGTCGTCTCCAGTTAAAGGATGTGGCTGAAGGTGATGTGAAAGAGCTCTGCCCGAGACCCTGGAGAGCCGCTGCTGGTATAAGTGGACAATACCAACTTAAGTGGATCCGTGGCCTGGTTCAGTATAAGGCAGGTCCATGTGTTCATTCTTTACAACACCCATCCCATCTTTTGATACGGATAAAAAGACTCAGATCTCCTTTCCTACTCGTGTCTGAAGAAGGGAGCTTTCACTCTCAAAAGCTGATGCCCTGGAAAATTCGATGGTCTCCAAGGTGCTTCTGGACTCGCCCCAGAAGGTCGGACCAGAACCAACGGGTTGAAATTAAATCAGAAGAGTTCTCGGCTAAACATTAGGAAGAACTTCCTGACAGTTAGAGCAGCTCCTCGGTGGGACAGGCTTCCTCGGGAGGTGGTGGGCTCTCCTTCTTTGGGGATTTTCTAAGCAGAGGCTAGGTGGCCATCTGACAGCATGCCGTTTTTTGTGAACTTGGGCTGATCAGGAGAGGGAGGGCAGGAAGGGCTGCCTCAGTGCTTAGTTCTTGTGGCCCTTTCTTACACGCCCACGGAAATGCCAATTGCCACTTTGGGGTCAGGAAGCAATCCTGGAGGGGTTTTTTGTCATCTTCTGGGCATGGAACAGCAGTCCCTGCAGGTGTGGACGGGGAGGTATTTGTGGATTTCCTGCCTTGTGCAGGGGGTTGGACTAGATGACCCTGGAGGTCCCTTCCAACTCTATGATTCTATGATGAGGTAGTAGGTCAGGGGTGGGCAAACTTGCTCAACGTAAGAGCCACATAGAATAAATTTCAGATGGTTGAGAGCCGCAAGACATGAACAGATATTACGCGCACATTTTTATTCAGAAAATATGCAGATTTGCTTTTGATTACCATTAAATGAGACTGCCAAAAATAAAAACAAAAGTGGTAAAAACAGATATTGATAATGATATTTATTTGTCTAAGAGAGAGAGAAAGAGGGGGAGGTGGAAAGAAAGAATGAAAGAGGTGGAAAGAAAGAGAGAGAGAGAGAGAAACAAAGAAAGCAAATAGATAGGAGGGACGGGGGAGGGAGGGAGGAAGGGATCAAATGCATGCCTCCCCTTCACTTCCCCAGCTGCCTTGCTGGGAGCCACACAATATGTGTGAAAGAACCGCATGTGGCTCCCTGGAGAGTAGGCGATACCCTGAGTAGGCGATACTGACAATGTTCTCTCAAGGGCAGTTCTGGAAAGAGCTCTCTCAGCCCCGCCTACCTCACAGGGTGTCTTTTTCGGGATGGGAAGGGAAAGGACTTTGTAAGCTGCTCTGAGATTTCAAGTGAAGGGTGGGGTATAAATCCAGTCTCCTCCTCTTCTCCTCCTCCTCCTCCTCCTCCTCCTCCTTGCCTTCAGTTTCATCTTACTAGGACCTGTCTTCTTCTTTTCTTTTACCTGGGCTTGGAGCTGTAGCAAGTTCACCTCTTTGAAGTTAATCCCTTTACAATAAGTTCCTGCGTGAACGTGTCACTTATGATGCGCTTCTATTTCTTAAGTAAAACTTTCTTTCTCTCGTTACCATTGGTGCCAGTTCATCTCTGTAATTTGTTCGAATGGCATTTTCCCCTTCGCTGGGAAATGTGGGGGATCGGGGATTCCGCGTAACGCTTCTGGGCTTCCAAGGAAAATTATATATTTTTACAGTAAGGACTGGACCCCGATGACCTCCACCCAACGGGATCATCAAGTTCGCGTCACTGCAACTGTAGAGATGCTCTTGCCGGGGTTATGGGGCGTGAGTAAGCCTTGCCTTGGACAGCTGTTTCGAATTTTGGCTGCTTCTCAGCCCCCCCAGATCTTTCCATCTTCCCGATCTAGCACAGCGGGGCTGACCCGGGCTCTGCATGGTATCACACTGCCTTGTTCTCTTGTGGGCAATTTTTAGCCTACTCCGTGTGTGCTTTCTGAGGGGACCGTTGGGTCGTCATTTTTCCCTGCAGTTTCCTTCTTTGTTCCCGGTACAAGCTGGCTGCTTGACATTTTAAAAAGGCCTTTCGTGCCTCTCACAAGAAGCAAAGTGCCACACTGGCTAAAAAGGGACAACGAGGCATCCTTTTCGATAGCTTCAGAGGGTAGCCACGTCGGTCAGCAGTAGAACAGCGAGATTCATGGCCAGCAGTAGAATCATAGAATCACAGAATCATAGAACGTTAGAGTTGGAAGGGACCTCGCCGGTCATCTAGTCCAACCCCCTGCACTCTGCAGGAGCATAGCCGAAAGATAGCCCTACATACCTACAACATACCCAACAGATGGTTGTCCAGCCTCCACTTGAAAACGTCCAGGGAAAGAGCATCCACCACCTCCCAAGGCAGACTGTTCCACTGCTCAACCACTCTTCCAGTTAGGAAGTTTCTCCTGATATCAAGCCGGTAACGACTCCCTTGTAATTTCCACCCATTAGATCTAGTCTTGCAATCCGGAGCAAGAGAGAATAGATCTGCTCCATCTTCGACATGACAGCCCTTCAAATACTTGAAGACTGCAATCGTGTCCCCTCTAGGCATTCTCTTTCCCAGGCTAAACAGACCCAACTCTTTCAGCCTTTCTTCATAAGACTTGGATCCCAACCCTCTCACCATCCTGGTTGCCCTCTTCTGGACACGCTCGAGCCTGTCAACGTCCTTCCTACAACATGGTGCCCAAAACTGAACACAGTAGAGCGAAACTACCACCTCCCGTGATCTGGACACAATGCCAAGGCCGGCTCGGGGTGGCTTACAAAACAGAATAAGATTTCAGCAATGCATATAAAATCACAACATCAATTAATACAGGGACAGCGTTAAAGCCAAACATCGTAAAGTGCTAGCAAACATGATTTCCTCATTTTACAGCCAGCTCCTTGGTCTTCCTCAGCTGCCTAGTGTGATTAGCTCGGGCAGTAATTAAGGGATCCAGCGGATCAGGGCTCTACCGACATAAGATGTCGATTGTTGGTGGTGGTGGTGATGGTGGTAGTGGTCATAGTGGTGGCAGCTCCAAAGGCCTGGTGGAAGAGCTCCGTTTTCCAGGCCGGGGGTTGGCAACCCTACCCAGGATGCAGTTCCTTCGTGGTGCCCAAGGAGGGCGCACCGTGTTGAGATTCGAAGCTGAGCCGCCCCACCCTGAAGTCTTTTGACATTAAGACCAAAAGTTATCTGGGAGTCTCGGTAGATGGGCTTGCACCTCCGCGGAACTATGGCCTCGACTTATTTTGGAAATGTTCGTTCACCCTTCTGCACTCGGTTTATTTTGGTCTGTTTCACTTGGACGGGGAAAATAGGTGGCTCTTTTCCCACTCCAGTGTCAGCGAGCAAACATTATTACTGTTGGCTTGATGCTCTTGGTCCCCCGGGGAGTTCAGCCGCAAAGCACTGGGGGTCTGGAACTCTCGTTGCCAAGAATTGTTCTTGGATGCGGCGCGTTTGGCAAAGGTTGCTAGAGAACCAACTCGCCCAGCAGCAGCTGGAGACCCGAACGCAGAGCTTAAGGTCCAGTCGCCAACCTCCAGGTGGGGCCTGAAGATCTCCCGCTATTACAATTGATTTCCAGATGACCAAAATCAGCTCCCCTGGAGAAAATAAAGGTCAAAGTCAACCACCAATGGATGTACAGCATATTTAAGTATGCAAACCACCGGGGGGGGGGGAAGACTGTACATATAAAGTATTAGACAACAATTTGTGTCCTTAAAATGAATTCATATTTTCTTTTACAGTCCTTTTTTTTTACAGAAGTTATTGATCACTCCCTTTTTGGTCTCTGAACACGGTCTCAAATAAAAGCAGCTACGGATCGCCTAGGTTGCCGTCCGTTTCTTCCGGCTTCTTCAGGCCGCTGTCTCGGTGGTGGGGCCCCAAACGCTCTAGAAGTTAAGTCTGTCTTGCTTCAGTTCAACTCTCCCGGACAAAATTTGTGGACACCTGGGGAAGTGGCCAAATTAATATATTGTTTTGATTTGTGGAGGTGAGGGATCTACAAGATCTAAGAGCCACCATCTTTTCCTTTGTCTGACCTAAAACAACCACACAGTAGAGCCGCATATGGGGAAATGGGATTCAGGTGAGGTTGCCAGCAATGGGTTGGGAAATGCCTGGTGATTCGGGGGGTGGAGCCTGAGGAGGGCGGGGCTTGGGGAGGGGAGAGACCTCAGTGGGGCATAATGCCACGAAGTCCACCTTCCAAAGTGGCCATTTTCTCCAGGGGAACTGTCCTCTGCCGCCCGGAGATCAGTTGTAAGCCTAAGAGGTCTCCAGCCACCATCTGGAGATTGTCTATCAAGAAAAGAGCTCACGGGAGGAGATCGATGTAAAAACACACCATGAATAAATTACGAATACAAGCAGAGAGATTATATTGTACTAATCAGCTCAATCCTCAAAGAAATCAACCCTGACTGTTCCCTGGAAGGCCAGATTCTGAAGCTGAAGCTCAAATACTTTGGCCACCAAATGAGAAGGGAGCATTCACTGGAGAAGACTCTGATGCTGGGAAAGATTGAAGGTCAAAGAAGAAGGGGACGGCAAAGGATGAAATGGTGAGACAGTGTCATCGATGCAACGAACCTGAAATTGAGCAAACTTCAGAGGACAGTGGAAGACAGGAGGGCCTGGCGTGATGTGGTCCATGGGGTCGCGAAGAGTCGGACTCGACTGTGCGACTGAACAACAACAACAATCAGATCAAACAGTTCAAATTCTTATCCAATTCAACAAACACCTTTATACAGTCTTAAAGAACTAGGATCAGAAAAGTAGTTGTTAGTGTTAGTGTTTTTTGAGGGAGTGAACAAACATGTGGACAAGGGGGATCCAATAGATATTATTTACCTTGACTTCCGGAAAGCTTTTGATACAGTTCCTCATCAAAGGCTCCTAAGTAAGCTCAATAGTCATGGGATAAAAGGACAAGTCCTCTTGTGGATCAAAAACTGGCTTATAAATAGGAAACAGAGAGTGAGTATAAATGGGAAACTTTCTCAGTGGAGGGTGGTAATGATTTGGAATTGGGAGTAAGCAGTGAAGTGGCTAAATTTGCAGATGACACAAAGTTGTTCCGGGTGGTGAAAACCAGGGAGGAGTGTGAGGCACTCCAAAGGGATCTGTCGAGGATGGGTGAGTGGGCGTCAACGTGGCAAATGGGGTTCAATGTGGCCAAGTGCAAAGTGATGCACATTGGAGCCAAAAATCCTAAATATAAATACACATTGATGGGGTCTGAACTGGCAGAGATGGACCAAGAGAGAGATCTCGGAGTCGTAGTGGATAACTCAATGAAAATGTCTAGACAGTGTGTAGCTGCAATAAAGAAGGCCAACGCTATGCTGGGGGTTATTAGGAAGGGAATTGAAAATAAATCAGCCAGTATCATCATGCCCCTGTATAAATCATTGGTGTGACCTCATTTGGAATACTGTGTACAGTTCTGGTCACCACATCTCAAAAAGGATATTATAGCATTGGAAAAAGTGCAGAGAAGGGCAACTAGAATGATAAAAGGGTTGGAACACCTTCCCTATGAAGAAAGGTTAAAATGCTTGGGGCTCTTTAGCTTGGAGAAACGACGGCTGAGGGGTGACATGATTGAGGTTTATAAGATTATGAATGGGATTGAGCAGGTTGAGAAAGAAGTACTTTTCTCCCTTTCTCACAATACAAGAACTCGTGGGCACTCCATGAAACTGCTGAGCAGTCGGGTTAGAACAGATAAAAGGAAATACTTCTTCACCCAAAGAGTGATTAACATATGGAATTCACTGCCACAGGAGGTGGTGGCAGCTACAAGCATGGCCAGTTTCAAGAGGGAATTAGATAAACATATGGAGCAGAAGTCCATCAGTGGCTATTAGCCACAGAGTATAGATGGGAATTCTCAGTCTGGGGCAGGTGATGCACTCTATTCTTGGTGCTGGAGGGGGCAGCAGTGGGAGGGCTTCTATTGTCCTGGCCCCACTGCTGGACCTCCTGATGGCACCTGGTATATTTTGGCCGCTGTGTGACAGAGTGTTGGACTAGATGGGCCGTTGGCCTGATTCAACATTGGCTTCTGTTATGTTCTTATGATACAAAGGAAATACTCTGCGGCTGAGTTCAGACTGGCAGTTTGCCCCGAGATAGGCACGTTCCAGCAACATTTCCCAAGCGGATTAAAGGGGGCATTCACCCAGGCACATCTGCCTGGCATTCCCCACCCGTAGTCAACCCGTCATCTACCACTTCGCTCCCATGTTTAAAAGATACCTGGTGAAAGTGGTAGCAAATCCCAGAGAGTGCGTTTATCCCACTTCATTCTGCTTCCGGGAAGTGTGAACGCTAACCTGAAAAGCTGGGAACAACCCACGGTAATAATGTCCGCCAGGTGTTTCCACGCAGGGTTTCCCTGGAGAGGCAGCAGCGATATGATTGGATGTGCTCCGCTCTACTGCCCAATGCGATGCCGGCGCAACAGGATCCTCCCCAAATCGCCCTGATGCACTTATGCGCATGAGCACATACGCGCACATGTGCACATAGCCAAATTATCAGGAAAAAGCCATTTATAGCTGCACCTCCGGGTCAGCAGTCTGAACGCTCCCTCGTGCCTCCTCCCAGCATGCTCTCACATCAGTCGGTGCAGTGTGAATGGGAAAACTCTGAACAGTTTGTTCCAAGGCTTTTTTGCCACGAATCGCTCCCACTTCAAACTGCCAGTCTGAACTGAGCCTGAATAAAGTCCACCAGTCCTTTGTGTGAA
This sequence comes from Gekko gecko, assembly GCA_029375565.1. Lineage (NCBI taxonomy): Eukaryota > Metazoa > Chordata > Lepidosauria > Squamata > Gekkonidae > Gekko > Gekko gecko. Next base: position 72,007,019 of record JAPDNY010000009.1, read on the forward strand.
AAGCTTCAGGGGAACAGAGATTCCACATCTGCAGGAGAAGCAGCTATGCACGGCTGGCTTCGATGCTGCGTTCGCTTTCCGCTTCTTCAGATAGCTGCTACTCTTTGGCTGTGAAACTGTGTTCCTGGCGGAGCAATTCTTTCATAGCCAATGGACGCTCGGAGTTGGACTGAAAACTTAACAAATCTCCTTAAACCAGTTTTCTATATCCACTCGCCCCACTGATATGCTTTCTTTCCACCAACCAGGCTTCTATAATAATGGTGGTTGAGTTGATTAGTACAATATAATCTCTCTGCTTGTATTCGTAATTTATTCACAGAGTGTTTTTACATTGAGATACAACCATCTGGAGGTTGACAATTCTAGATTCAGACCTCGGATAACCAGGGAGTTAGGACTTACAGATGTGCAATCAATTTTTGCAGAGAGATCTCAGAGCAAATGAATCATTGTCCGTAGCGCCGTGCCCAATTTCTCCGGTTTTGATTCTCTTATTTTTGTGCAGAATAGCATTTTTGATTAGCGAACCGTACAAACATTCACTTTTTCTGTAGTAAGCAGCTGTTGTTTTGATGTCATTCTTCCTCTTTGGAAACTGTTTTGTTCTTTCTCCTTCCTGGATTATCTACCGGGGCGGTACTTAATCAATCGCGGGATTACATCACAGTGTTATGCAGCCCGGCCTGACTGCTGAGGGTCAAGTGAAGTCAAGTGAAAGTTAGGGCAGTGAAAGTTACATAATGCATGAGATGATGTCATCGCACAACACAGCCAATCAGTTTTGATTTGGTGATTATGTCACTGAAGGAGAGTCGGGAGAGACAGAACAATGTAATGAATAGACAAACATTTTCGAAACAGTGGCTGCCAGGAGGCAGAAAGGAAGAACGTTCCAGAAAAACTGTGAACTTGTTTGAGCGTAGGTCTACTTACGAGCAACCTCCTCTCTCTATTTGCCTTATTTTGGAACTTTGGGGTTCAACGGCGAGTTAAACTTCCTAAAAAAAATTAATTAATTAAAAGCTCCTTTCTAAAGGGACTTGATTAGAATGCTTCCATCAAAGGGGCCGTTACATGTCAGCTTTCCATTTACGGGAGCATCTTATTGTTCTGATGGTGAATTTGCGCATGAATTTGGGGGATCTGGTCGTTGCCGTGGTTACTTGTGTAACCGAACGGTTGCATAAGAACGTCAAAGATCTACGCATCTTCCCAGGGATTGGGAAATGGAACTGTGGGGAAAGGAGAGAAGCAAAATGCAGGCAGAGAACTGCAGATTTGCCTTCCCGGTTCCACTGCTACCAGGAAGGGCATCCCCTCGTTGAACACTTTAACAGATTCAGACATGCTGAAGATCTAAGCTGTGCCAAGTTTAAGAGCCAGTTTGGCGTAGTGGTTAGGTGTGCGGACCCTAATCTGGGAGAACCGGGTTTGGTTCCCCACTCCTCCACTTGCACCTGCTGGATGACCTTGGGCAAGCCATCGTTCTGTCAGAGCTGTTGTCTCAAGGACAGTTCTGGAAAGAGCTTTCTCAGCTCCACCTGCCTCACAGGGTGTCTGTTGAGGGGAGGGGAAGGGAAAGGAGTTTGTAAGCTGCTCTGAGACTCCTAGTGAAAGGTAAAGGTAAAAGTTCCCTTGTTTGAAAGCCAGTCAAATCCGACTCTAGGGTTGTGGCGCTCATCTCCATTTCAAAGCCGAAGAACCAGCGCTGTCCGGAGACGTTTCTGTGGTCATGTGGCCGGCATGACTAAACACCAAGGTGCACTGAACGCTGTTACCTTCCCACCGAAGTGGTACCTATTTATCTATTTGCAATTTCTTGCTGTCGAACTGCTAGGTTGGCAGGAGCTGGAACTAGAGGCGGGAGCTCACTCCTTCATGCGGCACTCTCGAGTCTCGAACTGCTGAACTACTGACCTTCCACAGCCTGCAGTTCAGCATCTTAACCACTTGAGCCAATGCAGCTCCTAGTGAAAGGCGGGGTATAAATCCAATCTCCTCCTCCTCCTCCTCCTCCTCCTCTTCTTCTTCTTCTTCTCTCTTCCTCTTCTTCTTCTTCTTGAGGCTGCACACCATTTCCCCCCCCCCAAAAAAAAACCCCACATTCTGACACTGGGATGGCCCAGGCTAGTAATCATCTGCCCAGAGACTAAATCTCCATGCATGGAAGGCTTTGGCCCTGACCTGGGCAGGCCAGGCTAGCCTGATCTTCTTAGATCCGGGAAGCTAAGTAGGGTCAGCCCTGGTTAGTACTTGGATGGGAGACCACCAAGGATGTCCAGGGTTGCTACGCAGAGGCAGGTAATGGGAAACCACCTCTGAACCTCTCTTGCATTGACCTGGATGGCCCCGGCTTGTCTTATCTCATCAGATCTGGGAAGCTAAGCAGGGTTAGCCCTGGTTCGTACTCAGATGGGAGACCGCCAAGGAAAAGTCCAGGGTTGCTAGGCAGAGGCAGGGAAAGGCAAACCACCGCTGAATATCTCTGCCCTGACCTGGATGGGCCCAGGCGAGCCCGATCTTATCTGATCTCGGACGCGTAGCAGAGTTGGCCCTGGTTTGTCCTTGGATGAGAGACCACCACCCTAGGGCCACCAGACCTGGTGTTGGACATTCCTGGAGATTTGGGGGTGGAACCTTGGGAGTGGGGAGCCTGGGGTGGGGAGAGATGATAGCTCACCAAGTAGAATTGTTGCTCACAAGACTCCACGGCTTAGAGGGAGCACTGCCTGTGAGGTAGGCCGGGCTGAGAGAGCTCTTTCCAGGACTGCCCTTGAGAGAACAGCTCTGACAGAACTATGGCTTGCCCAAGGTCATCCAGCAGCTGCAAGTGGAGGAGTGTGGAATCACACACATATTAGAGTCTGCGCGCTTCCCCACTACACCCAAATGATGCCACAGATTCCAGCTTCCAATGCAGCCATTTTCTCCAAGTAAACTGAGAGATCACTGGTAATGGCAGGAGATTCCCAGATTGGCAGCTCTAGCCAATCTGCCCTTGTAGGCCAGGTTTCGGCATACGGAGTTTAAAATCTTTACTCTTCCATAAAGTGCGCTGGGTGATCTCAGTCCCGCCATTCTCTCTCTCATCCTAGCCTACCTCATAGGTTTGTTCCAACAATCCCGCTGTTTAGGGTTAACCACGTACCCCCGCCCAGGGCGCCTGGGGATAAAACTGTGGTAGATTCCACTGTTTTCTGTCTCTCTGTAGCCAGAATCGCCGGGCCAGTTGCCAAGCCGCTGTCCTTGGTGGTAAATGATTGCCGAGCCGTTCCGCTGTGGTCATGGGCATGAAGGCTCTGACAGATTAATTATAGTTTCTGTAAACTTTTGTTTTGCTTTTTTCGCTCTGGGTCTTAAAATAGCTCCTCATACTCGGGTCTGGCTGCTAGTCCATTCCCCTGAGGGCTGCCCGGTGGGATGGAAAAACCAGACTTCTTCTACAGGGCCCGTGGAGAGAAGGGAGTCTGTCGGCAGAGAACGGCTCACGGCGTTCTCGTAGAAGGCCCATGCCTCATTGCTCGATCAATGTGTCACTCATCTCCCGGGAGCCGCTCTGGGTGATTTTTCTAGCAAGCCGCATAATGAAGCTTACGAAATTGATGTGCCGTTTGGAGCGCCGAGGGACCCGCTGGCTTGTTAATCGGTTGCTGTATGGAATGCCACTATACAGAATAATGCCACTATTATTGATTAGAATCGTGACGGCGGAACCTCTTTGGGTGTGCATTTTTGGAACCGGTCTAGGAGAAAAAGAAGAAGAAGTTTGGATTTATACCCCGCCCTTCACAGCCCAAAGGCGTCTCAGAGCGGCTTACAAACTCCTTTCCCTTCCCCTCCCCACAACAGACACCCTGTGAGGTAGAAGAAGAGAAGAGATTGGATTTATACCCCGCCCTTCACTACCCAAAGGAGTCTCAGAGCGGCTTACAAACTCCTTTCCCTTCCCCTCCCCACAACAGACACCCTGTGAGGTAGAAGAAGAGAAGAGATTGGATTTATACCCCGCCCTTCACTGCCCAAAGGCGTCTCAGAGCGGCTTACAAACTCCTTTCCCTTCCCCTCCCCACAACAGACACCCTGTGAGGTAGAAGAAGAGATTGGATTTATACCCCACCCTTCACTGCCCAAAGGCGTCTCAGAGCGGCCTACAAACTCCTTTCCCTTCCCCTCCCCACAACAGACACCCTGTGAGGTAGAAGAAGAGATTGGATTTATACCCCACCCTTCACTGCCCAAAGGCGTCTCAGAGCGGCCTACAAACTCCTTTCCCTTCCCCTCCCCACAACAGACACCCTGTGAGGTAGAAGAAGAGAAGAGATTGGATTTATACCCCGCCCTTCACTACCCAAAGGAGTCTCAGAGCGGCTTACAAACTCCTTTCCCTTCCCCTCCCCACAACAGACACCCTGTGAGGTAGAAGAAGAGAAGAGATTGGATTTATACCCCGCCCTTCACTGCCCAAAGGCGTCTCAGAGCGGCTTACAAACTCCTTTCCCTTCCCCTCCCCACAACAGACACCCTGTGAGGTAGAAGAAGAGAAGAGATTGGATTTATACCCCGCCCTTCACTGCCCAAAGGCGTCTCAGAGCGGCTTATAAACTCCTTTCCCTTCCCCTCCCCACAACAGACACCCTGTGGGGTAGAAGAAGAGAAGAGGTTGGATTTATACCCCGCCCTTTACTACCCAAAGGCATCTCAGAGTGGCTTACAAACTCCTTTCCCTCCCCCTCCCCACAACAGACACCCTGTGAGGTAGAAGAAGAGAAGAGATTGGATTTATACCCCGCCCTTCACTGCCCAAAGGCGTCTCAGAGCGGCTTACAAACTCCTTTCTCTTCCCCTCCCCACAACAGACACCCTGTGAGGTAGAAGAAGAGATTGGATATATACCCCGCCCTTCACTGCCCAAAGGCGTCTCAGAGCGGCCTACAAACTCCTTTCCCTTCCCCTCCCCACACCAGACACCCTGTGAGGTAGAAGAAGAGAAGAGATTGGATTTATACCCCGCCCTTCACTGCCCAAAGGCGTCTCAGAGCGGCTTATAAACTCCTTTCCCTTCCCTTCCCCACAACAGACACCCTGTGGGGTAGAAGAAGAGAAGAGATTGGATTTATACCCCGCCCTTCACTACCCAAAGGAGTCTCAGAGCGGCTTACAAACTCCTTTCCCTTCCCCTCCCCACAACAGACACCCTGTGAGGTAGAAGAAGAGAAGAGATTGGATTTATACCCCGCCCTTCACTGCCCAAAGGCGTCTCAGAGCGGCTTACAAACTCCTTTCCCTTCCCCTCCCCACAACAGACACCCTGTGAGGTAGAAGAAGAGAAGAGATTGGATTTATACCCCGCCCTTCACTGCCCAAAGGCGTCTCAGAGCGGCTTATAAACTCCTTTCCCTTCCCCTCCCCACAACAGACACCCTGTGGGGTAGAAGAAGAGAAGAGGTTGGATTTATACCCCGCCCTTTACTACCCAAAGGCATCTCAGAGTGGCTTACAAACTCCTTTCCCTCCCCCTCCCCACAACAGACACCCTGTGAGGTAGAAGAAGAGAAGAGATTGGATTTATACCCCGCCCTTCACTGCCCAAAGGCGTCTCAGAGCGGCTTACAAACTCCTTTCTCTTCCCCTCCCCACAACAGACACCCTGTGAGGTAGAAGAAGAGATTGGATATATACCCCGCCCTTCACTGCCCAAAGGCGTCTCAGAGCGGCCTACAAACTCCTTTCCCTTCCCCTCCCCACACCAGACACCCTGTGAGGTAGAAGAAGAGAAGAGATTGGATTTATACCCCGCCCTTCACTGCCCAAAGGCGTCTCAGAACGGCTTATAAACTCCTTTCCCTTCCCTTCCCCACAACAGACACCCTGTGGGGTAGAAGAAGAGAAGAGGTTGGATTTATACCCCGCCCTTTACTACCCAAAGGCATCTCAGAGTGGCTTACAAACTCCTTTCCCTCCCCCTCCCCATAACAGACACCCTGTGAGGTAGAAGAAGAGAAGAGATTGGATTTATACCCCGCCCTTCACTGCCCAAAGGCGTCTCAGAGCGGCTTACAAACTCCTTTCCCTTCCCCTCCCCACAACAGACACCCTGTGAGGTAGAAGAAGAGATTGGATGTATACCCCGCCCTTCACTGCCCAAAGGCGTCTCAGAGCGGCCTACAAACTCCTTTCCCTTCCCCTCCCCACAACAGACACCCTGTGAGGTAGAAGAAGAGAAGAGATTGGATTTATACCCCGCCCTTCACTGCCCAAAGGCGTCTCAGAGCGGCTTACAAACTCCTTTCCCTTCCCCTCCCCACACCAGACACCCTGTGAGGTAGAAGAAGAGAAGAGATTGGATTTATACCCCGCCCTTCACTGCCCAAAGGCGTCTCAGAGCGGCTTACAAACTCCTTTCCCTTCCCCTCCCCACAACAGACACCCTGTGAGGTAGAAGAAGAGAAGAGATTGGATTTATACCCCGCCCTTCACTGCCCAAAGGCGTCTCAGAGCGGCTTATAAACTCCTTTCCCTTCCCCTCCCCACAACAGACACCCTGTGGGGTAGAAGAAGAGAAGAGGTTGGATTTATACCCCGCCCTTTACTACCCAAAGGCATCTCAGAGCGGCTTTCCCTCCCCCTCCCCACAACAGACACCCTGTGAGGTAGGCGGGGCTGAGAGAACTTCTGACAGAAACTGTCCTTGAGAGAACAGCTGTGCCAGAGCTTGTGACTGACCCAAGGTCACATCAGCAGGTGCAAGTGGAGAAGTGGGGAATCAAACCCGGTTCTCCCAGATAAGAGTCCGCACACTTAACCACTACACAAAAAAAAGCCCTGAATGTCCTCCTGATGCCTCATCTGAGGTGATTTGGGCTGCCTTTATCAATGGCTGGATTGGATTAGCAATGCTTACAGATTGCCCAACTGTCTGTAGCTGGAAATGGTTCACATTGCCTTGGTGAAGTATCCTTTGGAAGAGAAGAAGAAGAGGTTGGATTTATACCCTGCCCTCCACTATCCAAAGGAATCTCAGAGCGGCTTACAAACTCCTTTCCCCTCCCTTCCCCACAACAGACACCCTGTGAGGTAGGTGGGGCTGAGAGAACTTCTGACAGAATCTGTCCTTGAGAGAACAGCTGTGCCAGAGCTTGTGACTGACCCAAGGTCACATCAGCAGGTGCAAGTGGAGGGGTGGGGAATCAAACCCGGTTCTCCCAGATAAGAGTTGGTGCACTTAACCACGACACCAAACTGGCTCTCAAGGGCTCTGCCGAGATTTGCGAATTCACAACTGGGGGCCAGCCGGCGACGGTTTGCCACGAAGTCAGCAGCTGTCTCATTGGACTTTGTTGGCACATGTAAAAGTCCACGCGGCGCACCATCTTCGTGGGTTGAGGTGCAAAATGGTCGGCGAGCGCCTTGACGAGGTTGTTGTACTTGGCCGCTTCCAACGTGATTGGCGCGATGAGGCCCTGGACCAGCCTCAATGTTGTGATCCCACGGGCACTGAGCAGGAGAGCCCTCTTCTTGGTTGCGTCCTGGATACCCTTGGAACACTATGTAGTACTTGAGCTGCTCCACCCAGGATTCCCAAAGCTCTGGGTGAGTGGGGTTCAAATTCCAGCAGATGTCCTGGAGCGGCAGCCACGGTCCCGGTAGCGATGCGATGTGCTTGGCGCTGGAGCTCGGTGTGCGATGCACTGCTGGAGGGCGCTGGGCTGGCTCAACAGGATCCCATCTTCGTCGCCACTGTTAAATAGTGGGTTCCATGGGTGACCAGACTCCCAGTTGAGTGATCAGCTCTACTTTATTAAGTGATTTCGGCAAGAACAAGGCTGTAGACCAGGGCCTCGGCTCGGTTATACAGCCTGCAATAGCCGCACCCCAACACACCCCACTCCCAACGATAGGCCATTTACAAAGCTTTACATCTCAATTGGTTCCTGCCAGAATCCTGTTGGTCTATTGTTATTCGGCTCCAAGCTCACCCCGTCTCTGGCAGCACAGTCCTTTCTGTCCCAATACATAACAGAAGAATACCACAGCGCCCGGTGCCAAAAGAGTTCAGATAGTTTCTACCTGCAGGCTGGGAAATTCCTGGAGGTTTAGGGGGTGGAGACTGGAGAGGGCGGGGTTTGGGGAGGGGTGGGACCGCAGTGGGGTATAATACCATAGAGTCAACCCTCCTAGCCAGCCATTTTATCCAGAGGACCTGCCACCTGGAGATCGGTCGTAATCCCAGGAGATCTCCAGCCATCACCCAGAGGTTGGCAACCGTACTAAGAGAGCTTGAAATGAAGACGTTTCCTACCTGCAGTGTAGCATAGCCTGGTCTCCCCCTCCCACCGGCCAACCCCCTGACCCCTACTTGGTAAGCTAGTGGGGGGAAATGAAGGAAAGAGCACAGTGTCATTCCCAGGCCAAACCAGAAGTGACATCATGCTGGTCTAGGATTTCATGGAAGCTATGCATTTAACCACAGAGTCAACCCTCCTAACCTGCCATTTTCGCCAGGGGACATGGTCTCTGTACCCTGGAGAGATCAGTTGCAGTTCCAGATCTCCGGGCCCCACCTGGAGGTTGGCGACATTGGCTCACAATGTGGGCCTTGGGCCAGTCACACTGTCTCAGCCTAACCTACCTTGCAGGGTTGCTGTAAGGATATAGTGGAGGAGAGGAGAGTGATGTAAGCTGCTTTGGGTCCCTGTGGGGGAGAAGGGCAGGGAATGAGCAAATGAGCGAGTCATAGAATCATAGAACGTTAGAGTTGGAAGGGACCTTGCAGGTCATCTAGTCCAACCCCCTGCACTCTGCAGGAGCATAGCCGAAAGATAGCCCGACATACCTACAACAGACCTGAAAGATGGTCATCCAGCCTCCGCTTGAAGGGGCATCCATCACCTCCCAAGGCAGCCTGTTCCACTGCTCAACCACTCTTACAGGTAGGAAGTTTCTCCTGATATCGAGCCAGTATCAACTCCCTTGTGCTTTCCACCCAATAGATATAATCTTGCAATCCAGAGCAAGAGAGAATAGATCTGCTCCATCTTCTACATGACGGCCCTTCAAATACTTGAAGACTGCAATCCTGTCCCCTCTAAGCCTTCTCTTTCCCAGGCTAAACATACCCAACTCTTTCAGCCTTCCTGATAAGACTTGGATTCCAACCTTCTCACCATCCTGGTTGCCCTCTTCTGGACACGCTCCAGCTTGTCAACATCCTTCCTAAAATGTGGTGCCCAAAACTGGACACAGCAAGCGAATGAGTGAATGAATGAATGAATGAATGAATGAATGAGTATTATTGCAACATGGGCAATGGCTTTTTCTGGCCCCTGCAAGGCTATAACCAGCCAATGACCAGCAACCAACATAACCAGTGAGACTTAAAGCTGGAATTGCATTTTATGCTTAGAAATTGCTTCAAATCAGATCTTGAAACAGATGGGAAAACAACGGGGGTGGGTGGGGAATGCCCTCTTAAGTTAGTCTTGAAAGTTAAGACACATCCTTGTTTTGATAGGTGATGGTCTCCTTTCCTGCCCAGTTACCTTTAGAATTTATCATTCAGACATGACTGTAGGTTGCCAGGTCCCCTGACTACTGGTGGGAGATGGGGGGGGTAGGGTTGCCGGGTCCAGGTTGGGGATCTCCTGGAGATTTGAGGGTGGAACCTGGGGAGGACAGGGACCTCAGTGGGTGACAATGCCATAGACCCCACCTTTCAAAGCATCCATTTTCTGCAGGGGAACTGATCTCTGTAGTCACCACACCACAAAAAGGATATTAGAGCACTGGAAAAAGTGCAGAAGAGGGCAACTAGGATGATAAAAGGGTTGGAACACTTTCCCTATGAAGAAAGGTTCAAGCGCTTGGGGCTCTTTAGCTTGAAGAAACGACAGCTGAGGGGTGACATGATCGAGGTTTACGAGATTATGCATGGGATAGAGCAGGTCGAGAAAGAAGTCCTTTTCTCCCTTTCTCACAATACAAGAACTCGTGGGCACTCCATGAAATTGCTGAGCAGTCAGGTTAGAATGGATAAAAGGAAGTACTTCTTCACCCGAAGAGTGATTAACCCATGGAATTTACTGCCACAGGAGGTGGTGGCAGCTACAAGCATGGACAGCTTAAAGAGGGAATTAGATAAACATATGGAGCAGAGGTCCACCATTGGCTATTAGCCACAAGGTATAGACAGGAACTCTCGGTCTGGGGCTAGTGATGCTCTGTATTCTTGGTGCTTGGGAGGGTCAACAGTGGGAGGGCTTCTAGTGTCCTGGCCCCACTGGTGGACCCCCTGATGGCACCTGGTATTTTTGGCCACTGTGTGACACAGAGTGTTGGACTGGATAGGTCATTGGCCTGATACAACATTGGCTTATGTTCTTATGGAGATGAGCTGTAATTCCAGGGGATCCCCAGGTCCCACTGGGGGGCTGGCCCCCTACATGACTGGCATAACACAAACCCGAAGGATAGTTCCACCCCAAAACGTTATCTTAAAGCCCAAGGGTCCGTCCCCCCCAACAAGTAACAGAGTCAATAGTCACCTATACAGAGAACGTGAGGTTTGTCCGAAGGCCAATTCAGACGTGAGCATGCTGACCCTTAGTCCAGTCACTGGATTTTAGGGCCAGCTCTCTGTAAAACCGCGCATCTAGTACCCCACGCTTCCACCCAAGAGCTCAGGGTGATGCACAAGTTTCTCCTTCCTCATTTCACTCTCACAACAAGCCTGTGAGGTTGGGCCACGTTCACCAAGGAAACTGCACAGCAAGGAGTGGCGATTGGAAGCGGTGTCTGCCAGTTCCTAAGGGCCCGGCCCTCGGAACATTCCACCACACATCACACCACCACACTCTCTCCTTTGTTTGTTCTTTTGCCGTCAAGTCGCAGCCACTACTATCTCCTAGCTACCGTCAGTCTAACATGTTGAGAACCGGGTGGTTGGCCGTGTGGGTCTGAAGTGGTAGAACAAATTTAGAGAGCCAGTTTGGTGTAGTGGTTAACTGCGCGGACGCTAATCTGGGAGAACCGGGTTCGATTCCCCACTCCTCCACTTGCACCTGCTGGATGACCTTGGGCAAGCCGTAGTTCTGTCGGAGCTGTTCTTGGAAAAGAGCTGTTTCTGTCAGAGCTCTCTCAACCCCACCTACCTCACAGGGTGTCTATTGTGGGGAGGGGAAGGGAAAGGGGTTTGTAAGCCGCTCTGAGACGCCTTTGGGCAGTGAAGGGTGGGGTATAAATCCAATCTCCTCCTCCTCCTCCTCCTCCTCCTCCTCCTCCCTCAGTTGAGAGGGTCATAATAATTATATTAGTGTAACAGAGGTCCTAGCAGTTCGAAAGCAAGAAATTGCAAGTAGATAAATAGGTACCACTTCGGTAGGAAGGTAATAGTGTTCCGTGCACCTTGATGTTTAGTCATGCTGGCCACGTGACCACGGAAACGTCTTCGGACAGCTCTGGCTCTTCGGCTTTGAAACGGAGATGAGCACCGCAACCCTAGAGTCGTATTCGACTGGCTTTGGAGCAAGGGAACCTTTACCTTTAACAGAGGTAAGCTCTGATCCGGATGGGCCAGGATAGCCCGATCTCGTCAGGCCTTGGAAGCTAAGCAGCAGGATCGATTACTCTGCAATTACTTGGACGGGAGACCACCAAGGAAGCCCAGGGTTGCTACGCAGAGACAATCAGTGACAAACCACCTCTGACTGCCTCTTGTCTTGAAAACCCAACAGGCTCGCCGTAACTCAGCTGCAACTTGGCAGCAATAGACACACAAACACAGAGAGACAGGAGACCACCAAGGAAGCGCAGGGTCACTATGCAGAGGGCCTCTGAACAGCTCTCGCCCAGATAACCCTACAGGGTCACCATAAGCCGGCTGCGACTCGATGACACTTTCCGCGGCAACGGGGGCAAGCAGCGCTGCATCCGTAACCCTCGTTTCCCGGTCAACCCTCACATTGTTGGAACAGGGAGGCAAATATTCGGGTGGATCGGAGGCCTGGTTTATTTTTTTAAAAAGGCGCTCGCGGATTTCGCCCTGCCCCGTACCCCTCATCTCCTGGAGCCGAGCACTGCTGGCTTGTTCACAGCTTCCTTTCCTTCCGCCCTCCAACGACAAATGTTGTCTTAAGTGACTTTCACCGACACTTTCAGCATCCCCCGAAGGATGATACAGGAAGCGGCGAATTTCCTCTCGGCTCACTTTCCATTCAAAGTCCATGGGAGTTCCCAACTTAATGTGTGATGGATGGCAATTTCTCTGACCTTCAGCTGCCTGCAATTATCCAAAGGAATTTCTATTGCTTCGCTGGGTGGAGGCAGAAACTGGCGGATCCCTGCTTGACAACCAGGAGATTCTCGGTTTCCAAAAAGGTAGCTTTACCCCTTAAACCAGGCACCGCTTGGCCTTAAACCTTGTACGACTTCACATCGCGTAAGGCTCCAAATATTTCTCAAATCTACAATAGTATTCAGTACATGAAATGCAAGAAATGCAATAGATAGGCTGGAGATTTAAAGCAGGATCTAACATTTACTCTCTGACACTCCCAAAAGCAAATTTCACAATCTCAAATGGACTGAAAAACATGATTTTCAAATGTCCGTAAAGCAAAGCAGATACACCCACTTCTTAAGACTTAAGATAAACAATATTCATTCATTTATTTCGGGTCTATACGACCGAAGTCTCGACCGGGAAAAGGGGAAGGAGAGAAAAATACACAAAACAAAGTATAAAATGATTATAATAACAATGAATAAAAACCAGGCTTTGGCCCAGAAGTTAAAACTTCCTAACTAAACTTGGGGCGGAGCAGACTAACTAAAATCGTCCAGTGCTTATGAGGATAAAATCAATGGTGATGAAATTTTCCGTGTCTTTTTAAAAGCAGCTACCTTGGCCAGGAACCGAACCACATTTGCTGTTATCAGTCCATCGGCGTTTGCATCACGTAGTAATACTGATAGAACCCAGGAATGCGGAGGGAGATTCATCTTGATAAGGGTAGGAGTAATGTAAGTCCCTCTATCCTGAGTCCAGTGGGGGCAGCGGAACATAAGATGATCTAGAGTTTCAATTTCGCCTGAATTGCAAGGGCAGAGGCGATCTGAATAAGGTACTCCTTCAGATAAACAATATAAAGCATCTTGCAATCAGCAAGTAGATCCCGTCCTTAGGACTTGAAACAGACAATAAGAAACAGGCTGCGAGGGAAACCTTTACCTTTACCACTCATCTTCCAGATTATTCAATGAGTTTTCGATGCCTTCATCAGGACTGCAAACGGGGACTCCCAAAGAGGCACAGCCACAGGAACTTCTCGGCCAATAATGCCAATAATGTAAAGACGGCTCAATCATTTAGATGGAAAAGCACCTACAGAGTCTAGCTATATGTATCCATCATGAATAAAGGAAAATAAGGCAGTCTTGAGACATTGCTGTACAGCTGCGGTGGCTCAAGTGGTTAAGACGCTGAACTGCAGGCTGTGGAAGGTCAGTAGTTCAGCAGTTCGAGACCCAAGAGTGCCGCATGACGGAGTGAGCGCCCATCTCTAGTTCCAGCTCCTGCCAACCTAGCTGTTCGAAAGCAAGAAATTGCAAGTAGATAAATAGGTACCACTTCGGTGGGAAGGTAACAGCGTTCCATGCGCCTTGGTGTTTAGTCATGCCGGCCACATGACCACGGAAATGTCTTTGGACAGCGCTGGCTCTTCAGCTTTGAAACGGAGATGAGCACCGCAACCCTAGAGTTGGATTCGACTGGCTTCCGAGTAAGGGAACTTTTACCTTTACCTTTAAGAAAGTTTGGAGGCATTATTGGCCGAGAAGTTCCTGTTCCTGTGCCTCTTTGGGAGTCCCCGTTTGCAGTCCTGATGAAGGCATCGAAAACTCATTGAATAATCTGGAGGATGAGTGGACTGCAGCCTGTTTCTTATTTTCTGTTTCAGGTCCTAAGGACTTGATCTACCTGCTGATTGCAGCATGCTTTATACTGTTTATCTTAAGTCTTAAGGAGTGGATGTATTTGCTTTGCTTTACGGACATTTGAAAATCATGTTTTTCAGTCCATTGAAATTGTGAATTTTGTTTTTGGGAGTGTCAGAGAGTAAATGTTAGATCTTGCTTTAAATCTCCGGCCTCTCTATTGTATTTCTTGTATCCCATGTGTTGAACACTATTGTGTGTCTGAGAAATATTTGGAGCCTTACGTGATGTTAAGTCATACGTGATTTATATTTACTCATCTGTTTCCTTAAATCATTGTTAGTTTGGCCTGAAACCTTGGCAGGTACTGGTTGCTATGAAGACATACAGTGAAAAAGAGGCGGGGGGGAGTCAGGATTACCAGGTCTCCCTCGGCCACTGGCAGGAGACAGGGAAATAGGGCTGCCAGATCCAGGCTGGAAAATTCCTGGAGATTTGGGGATGGAGCTTGGGGAAGACAGGGACCTCAGTGGGGCCCAGTGCCACAGGGTACACCCTCCAAAGTAGCCATTTTCTCCAAGGGAGCTGATCTCTGGAGTCTTGGTGCACATGTCTATTCCAGTACCCAATCTGCTATAATTCAGGTCCACAGACAGGGATTTTTTTTAGCCGGGGGCCATTTAAATTTCATCGGGGGCATCTTACTCCCGTCCCGAGCTACTCTGCAGTTTCTGCCACCCGGGCCTCTACCGAGCTGCCTCCTCCTCGCAGCAGCCCCTCGCATCTCCATAGCTGCCCCCTCGCGCCAGGACAGCACATAAGAACATAAGAACATAAGAGAACATAAGAACATAAGAGAAGCCAATGTTGAATCAGGCCAACGGCCCATCTAGTCCAACACTCTGTCACACAGTGGCCAAAATATACCAGGTGCCATCAGGAGGTCCAGCAGTGGGGCCAGGGCACCAGAAGCCCTCCCACTGCTGCCCCCTCCAGCACCAAGAATAGAGTGCATCACCTGCCCCAGACTGAGAGTTCCCATCTATACCCTGTGGCTAATAGCCACTGGTGGACTTCTGCTCCATATGTTTATCTAATTCCCTCTTGAAACTCTCCATGCTTGTAGCTGCCACCACCTCCTGTGGCAGGGAATTCCATATGTTAATCACTCTTTGGGTGAAGAAGTATTAAAAGAAGCACAGCACAGCCCGCCAGCAACAAGTACTTTCCGGGGGAAATAGACGTCCTGGGGGAAATAGAGAGGTGCAGTCTGGCTCTGCATGGCCACCATAGCCAGCCCTTCATGCCAGACATCTGTGCAGGAATACATGGCTCCTTCCCCACACCCTCCACCACTCAGGGGGCTGGGGCGGGATGGAAAGTTGTGGGGCCTTGCCAGTTGGTTGGGGGGGCCTAGCCCCAAGATGCCCAGTGGGGCTATGGGCCTGCTATAATTCTTCAGCTTTTCTTCTGCGTTGGACTCTCCGTGTGGTCTGCACGCCATCCTGTCTATACAAACTTGGCTGTGTGTTGTAGCCGTTGCAGTGTTACGATTGGACTAGATTGCGGGTTCAGATTCCGACGCCGCCATGAAGTTCACTGGGTGACCTTGGGCCTGTCTCTTTCTCTCTCTCTCTCTCTCAGCCTAACCTTACCTCGCAGGGCTCTTGCGAGGACCAAACAGGGAAGGGAAACCCCGATTTCTTTGGAGGAAAGGCGGAATGAAAAAAATGTGCTTGGTAGATAGACATCGTGGACCCCCTGACGGGCCAAAACGCGTTTTAAGGACACAACATGCAAAACGGGTGCGAGGTTCTCCGTCTCTTTTGCATTTAGACTCTCTGGGGCTCAGACCGTTATTAAAAATAAAATAAGCAAAATGAAGCGTCTCTTGGAACTGACATGTTGAGCATTATTTGGGCAAAAGGCAAGGCGAGGCGTACAGGCCTATCGGCTAGCCCGATCTCACCAGATCTCGGAAGCTAAGCAGGGTCAGGCCTGGTTAGTACTTGGATGGGAGACCTCCAAGGAATACCAGGGTTGCTACGCAGAGGCAGGCAATGGCAAACCAGCTCACACTAACTCAGCTTAGAGGGAACACTGACCATATCCCCTCTCAGTCGCCCCCTCTGGCTAAACATGTCCAGCTCCTTCAACCTTTCCTCACAGGACTTGGTCTCCAAACCCCTTCAACGTCTTCGCCGCTGGACACGTTCCAGCTTGTCTATAACACAAGGTGGGGTCTAAGCAGTGTTCTTTTATCTGGAAACTCCCAGCTTCTGAAAATAAAGAAGGAGAAGGCATTCTTCCTCTTTCTAGTCTCTCTTGCTTTCGACTCTCCCCCTCCCTCCTCCCTCCTTACCACGAAAAGTCAGGGCTGTGCCAGCAGATGGGCGTGGGAAGCTCGGGCGGACTGACTCGGGATGGGGTCGCTTCTCTGAGGCAGAAAACAACAGCTTGAGAGTGGACCGGGGGCGGGTTAGAAAGCCGTATGTGTGTGTGTGTCTATGTCTGTGTGTGTCTGTGTAAAGCCTCCTCATCTTTCTACTGGCAGGCAATACTCCCTCGAAGCTGTGGAGCAAGAATTCTACTTTGTGATCGAGCAATTTGGCTGATGCATCAATTAGTTTGCTCTGCAGAGCCACCCTTCCTGAGCTAAGACAAAAAAATGTGTGAGACGGAGGCTAAAAAAAATTGTGAGCTAGCCCACACTAACTCAGCTTAGAGGGAACACTGCTGGCAGGGTTCTTCATCGTGCTCTAATTCTCTTTGGGGTTGCCATCCTCCAGAAGGGGGTGGGGCTGGAGATCTCTTGGTATTATAGTTTATCTCCAGTCGACAGAGATCAGAGTGCCCTTGGGGAGAGTGACCTCTTTGGAGTGTGGGTTCCATGGCGTTATGTTCTGCTGAAGTCCCTCCTCTCTCCACAGGGTTGGCAGGTCCCCCTGGCCACCAGCGAGGGATTGCCAGATCCGGGTTGGAGGACTCCTGGAGATTTGGGGTGGAGCCTGGGGAGGACAGGGACCTCAATGGGGTACAAGGCCATAGAGTCCACCCTCCAAAGTACCCATTTTCTCCAAGGGAACTGATCTCTGTAAGAAGAAGAAGGAGGAGGAAGACATAAGAACATAAGAGAAGCCAATGTTGAATCAGGCCAGTGGCCCATCTAGTCCAACACTCTGTCACACAGTCTCTTCTTCTTCTACCAATCTCTTCTTCTTCTACCTCACAGGGGGTGTCTGTTGTGGGGAGGGGAAGGGAAAGGAATTTGTAAGCTGCTCTGAGACTCCCTTGGGTAACATAAGAACATAAGAGAAGCCCATGTTGAATCAGGCCAATGGCCCATCTAGTCCAACACTCTGTCACACAGTCTCTTCTTCTTCTACCCCACAGGGGGTGTCTCTTGTGGGAAGGGGAAGGGGAAGGAATTTGTAAGCTGCTCTGAGACTCCCTTGGGTAACATAAGAACATAAGAACATAAGAGAAGCCAATGTTGAATCAGGCCAATGGTCCATCTAGTCCAACGCTCTGTCACACAGTCTCTTCTTCTTCTTCTACCCCACAGGGGGTGTCTCTTGTGGGGAGGGGAAGGGGAAGGAATTTGTAAGCTGCTCTGAGACTCCCTTGGGTAACATAAGAACATAAGAGAAGCCAATGTTGAATCAGGCCAATGGCCCATCTAGTCCAACACTCTGTCACACAGTCTCTTCTTCTTCTTCTACCCCACAGGGGGTGTCTCTTGTGGGAAGGGGAAGGGGAAGGAATTTGTAAGCTGCTCTGAGACTCCCTTGGGTAACAAAAGAACATAAGAACATAAGAGAAGCCAATGTTGAATCAGGCCAATGGCCCATCTAGTCCAACGCTCTGTCACACAGTCTCTTCTTCTTCTACCAATCTCTTCTTCTTCTACCTCACAGGGGGTGTCTGTTGTGGGGAGGGGAAGGGAAAGGAATTTGTAAGCTGCTCTGAGACTCCCTTGAGTAACATAAGAACATAAGAGAAGCCAATGTTGGATCAGGCCAATGACCTATCCAGTCCAACACTCTGTCACACAGTGGCCAAAAATATCAGGTGCGATCAGAAGGTCCACCAGTGGGGTCAGGACACTAGAAGCTCTCCCACTGCTGCCCCTTCCAGCACCAAGAATAGAGTGCATCACCTGCCCCAGCCTGAGAGTTCCCATCTATACCCTGTGGCTAATAGCCACTGATGGACCTCTGCTCCATATGTTTATCTAATT
Organism: Gekko gecko; assembly: GCA_029375565.1. Lineage (NCBI taxonomy): Eukaryota > Metazoa > Chordata > Lepidosauria > Squamata > Gekkonidae > Gekko > Gekko gecko. The sequence goes on from JAPDNY010000009.1 coordinate 72,025,191, forward strand.
CCCTCTTGAAACTGTCCATGCTTGTAGCTGCCACCACCTCCTGTGGCAGTGAATTCCATATGTTAATCACTCTTTGGGTGAAGAAGTACTTCCTTTTATCTGTTCTAACCCGACTGCTCAGCAATTTCATGGAGTGCTCACAAGTTTTTTGTATTGTGAGAAAGGGAGAAAAGTAGTTCTTTCTCAGCCTGCTCAATCCTATGCATAATCTTATAAACCTCGATCATGTCACCCCTCAGCTGTCGTTTCTCCAAGCTAAAAGAGCCCCAAGCGTTTTAACCTTTCTTCATAGGGATAGTGTTCCAACCCTTTTATCATTCTAGTTGCCCTTCTCTGCACTCTTTCCAATGCTATAATATCCTTTTTGAGACGTGGCGACCAGAACTTTACACAGTACTCCAAATGAGGTCGCACCTATGATTTATACAGGGGCATTATGATACTGGCTGATTTGTTTTCAATTCCCTTCCTAATAATCCCCAGCATAGCGTTGGCCTTCTTTATTGCAGTTACACTGTCTAGACATTTTCATTGAGTTATCCACTACGACTCCAAGATCTCTCTCTTAGTCAGTCTCTGCCAGTTCAGACCCCATCAACGTGTATTTATATTTAGGATTTTTGACTCCAATGTGCATCACTTTGCACTTGGCCACATTGAACCCCATTTTCCACATTGACGCCCACTCACCCATCCTCGACAGATCCCTTTGGAGTGCCTCACAATCCTCCCTGGAGGAGGAGATTGGATTTATACCCCACCCTTAACTCAGAGTCTCAGAGCAGCTTAAAACTCTTTTCCCTTCCCCTCCCTGCAACAGACGCCCTGTGAGGTAGGTGGGGGCTGAGAGAGCTCTGACAGAAACTGCTCTTTTTCAAGGACAGCTCTTGTCAGAACGATGGCTTGCCCAAGGTCAACTAGCAGCTGCGAGTGGAGGAGTGGGGAATCAAACCTGGTTCTCCGAGACTAGAGTCCACGCTCCCAACCACTATTCTGTTCTGTAAGCCGCCAGTGGTCTCAAACTTTGTTCTGCTGCTTCAGACCAAGAAGAAGAAGAAGAAAAGAGATTGAATTTATACCCCGCCCTTCACTCAGAGTCTCAGAGCGGCTTACAAACTCCATTCCCTTCCCCTCTCCACAACAGACACCCTGTGAGGTAGGTGGGGCTGAGAGAGCTCTGACAGAAACTGCTCTTTCAAGGACAGCCCTTGTCAGAACTATGGCTTGCCCAAGGTCTTCCAGCAGCTGCGAGTGTCGGAGTGGGCAATCGAACCCGGTTCTCCCAAATTAGAGTCCACACACTTAACCACTACACCAAACTGGTGTAGTCTGGGGATGAGCTGTAATTCTAGGGGATCCCCAAGTTCTCTCTGGAAGCTGACATCCCTATCTCTCCAAACCCTGTCCTCCTCAAAGCTGCAAACCCTGCCCCCCAAATATCCAGGTATTTCCCGACCTGGATTTGGCGTCCCTCTGGCATAGAGTCTGCCTTTGAAGCTACCTCCAGGAAAGCTGATCTCTGTAATGTGGTGATCAGTTGTAATTCTGGGAGCTCCCCATACCCAGAGGCTGGGAACCCTAATTACAACCAACCATTATTCCGCTGTTTATTTATATAAAAAAGCTTTGCAGCCAAGACTATTGAAACTGTTTTGTAATTTCGTCTCGAATGCACAGAACAGCAGGCCTTTGATACTTGCCGCAAGTCCCCAGCTCCTCTGAAATCAGGGGCCCCACACTGCTGTTTTCTGAATGGCACAAGAGACAAGCTGTATGTGTCCTTCCTTATTGCTTCTATAAAGGGCACCTTGACACCGTTCCTCCGGGTTTTGCCAGATGAATCTGAAGCATCAAAGTCTGACTCTTAATAAATTACTGATTAACTTCCTTTGATCAAAAGGAGATTGGGCAGATACAGTTAAGATAACTTAATAACCAATGCATGCTTCTCCAGCCAATCATTTACATCATGGAGTAGTGAGGGACTTGATTTGTTTCTGCTGATGCTACAGCCTTACCAACTAGGAGAATAAGCATCTTTTCAAAATCTCCTGTTCTCACCTGCCAGCTCCCCAGCCAGTCCCTGCTTGACTTCATCATAGCATTGCTTCTTTTACCATTTTCTTGGAGACGCCATGCGCCAGACGCTCTTTCCTATGTCCCATTCCATTCCAAAACATGTTGACAAATTGAAACTGTTGGGGGGTCTCTTTAAACAACTGCTCTTTCTTTAACTGAAATTAGTTCCGAACATTTATACTGAATATAAATGCAGGAACAATCTTAAATGTGTGTGCATTATGTATGTGAGCGACAAATGAATGTGTAAATAAAAATACATTCAGGACAAGACAAGGTATATAAGAACTTCAAAATACAGGGTTAAGCCAGTGTAGCTACAGCATTGGATTGGATTCAGATCCACACTCTTGACATAGAACTCACAGGATAAGCTTGGTCTAGTCCTTTGGTGCAGTCCCCCTCTCACTCTCTGTCTCTTATTCTCAGCCTTGCCTGCTTTACAGGATTGTTGTGTGGAATCAACAGAAACTCTATGGTAAAACCCATTGCAGTGATCAGCTTGGGTTTATTCAGTGATCTCAGCAAAACTACAAGACAAGACCCCAGAGCCTCAGCTCTGCCTAACAGCATGCAATTGCCACACTCAAACACACCCCACTCCCCAGTGATAGGCTATTTACATAACATTACTACTTGACTGGTTTATTCCAGAGTCCTGGTCGGCTATTGCTCTTGTGCTCCAAGCTCAGCCAGTCTCTGGAGTGATTCAGTCAGGGATGATTCAATCCCAATACATAACAGAATGGCTGGCCTCGTCTGGGAGTGAGTGATAGTGCTGCATCTCAGTGCTGGGAGGGACCGCTGGTGGGGTCGCCAGGCCCCCAGCTGAGGCCTGGAGATGTCCCAGAATTAGAAATGATCTCTATAGCAATCAGGAAATGGCTGCTTTGGAGGATGGACTCTAGCGCCTTTTACCCATCTGAGGTACCTCCCCTCCCCAAACCCCGTCCTCCCCAGCCACCACTCCTAAATCCCTAGGAATTTTTCAGCTCAGAGTTGACAACTGTAGAGGCACGGCCCAGGACTTGCCCCCAGCAGGGCAAGTGGTGGAAGGAAGTCAGGAAATTCGGCACAGGTGCAAGAAAGCAACTGCCTTGTGGCTGGAGACGCTGGCCTCCCAGGAGTCTTTAGTGTTCTTAGTAACATCTTGATTACATCATACTAACAGTTCTCTTATAACCCAGCTAGCATTTCCCGATTTACGGACTGTAAAAACAGCAAAACGTATAAAGCTGTTTCTTTCCTGTAACACTGTTTCTCCTAGGTGCAAAACCCTGCCCCTAGGGAAAGGAGGGGATCGCTTTGACCCCGAATACAACATGCCGTTTAAAGAATAGCCACAGCCTCCTTCGTGCAGTCACGTGAAAATGTAAGGAGAGCCCTGCTGGATCAGACCAGTGGTCCATCTGGTCCAGCATCCTGTCTCACAACAGTGGCCAACCAGTTCCTCTGAAGGGCCAACAACAGGGGAGAGAGGCCAAGGCGTTCCCCTGAGAAGAACATCAGAAGAGCCCTGCTGGATCAGACCAGTGGTCCATCTAGTCCAGCATCCTGTCTCACACAGTGGCCAACCAGTTCCTCTGAAGGGCCAACAACAGGGGAGAGAGGCTGAGGCCTTCCCCTTATGTTGCCTCCTGGCACTGGGATTGATAGGCTGACTGCCTCTGAACATGGATGTTCCCTTTAGGCACCATGTCTGTAGCCACTGATAGACCTCTCCTCCATGAATCTGTCTAAGCCCTTTTGAAAGACATCCGTCCGTGCCTGTGGCCACCATCACATGCACTGGTAGCAAACCCGATATTTTAATCACTCGTGTGAAGGAGTGTTTCCTTTTGTCTGTCCTGAATGTACTGGACCACGGTTGCTTGAAATCACCTATCCAGTGGACCATGGTTGCTTGAAAATGCTTTCTGGCTCGAGAAACCCATGTCATTTGGAGAGCTATGCAAGCAAAAGATGCCTCCATGCATTATTTTCAGGCCTATATATGAACCTGCCTTCTACTAAATCAGACGGGGTGCGTCAAGGTCAGTATTGTCTGAGACTGGCAGCCACTCTACAGAGCCTCTGGTGAAGTTCATCACATACGATCTCATTCTCTTAATGGGAAAGGTTGGGGATTGAACCTGGCACCTCCGGCACGCAAAGCAGATGCTTCACCACTGAGCCACAGCCCTAGGGTTGCCAGGTCCCCTGGGGGGCAGGGGCTCCTCTGCTCAAAGGGCCCCCAATCCACTGGTCCAGATCCGGCTACCAGGGGGAACCCCACTCCCAAAGTGGCCAGATGGGGCTGACATGTCCGGCGTGATGACGTCGCCCAGAAGTGACATCATCACGCTGGGCATGTCGCCAGGTGATGCTCTAGCAATCACCCTGAAAACTCTATGGTACCATAGAGTTTTCAGGGTGAATCCTAGAGTGTCGCCCGGTTAGAGCATGTCCCAGAATGGGACAACCGCTCCCCCGCTGCAGCCAGTAAGTCACTTGGCAGCCCTACACAGCCCATTTCCATGATATAATCCCCCGATGTATTGTAAGGTCAGAAAGCAGTTGCAGACAGTGAGTGTGTGTTGATGTGGCAACAGCACAAGGGGTGAGGTTGCCATCCTCCAGGTGAGGCCTGGAGATCTCCCAGAATGACAACTGATATCCAGGCGACAGAGATCAGTCCCCCTGGAGAAAATGGCTGCTTTGGAAGGTGGACTCTGTGGCATTCTACCCTGCTGAGGTCCCTCCCCTCCTCAAACCCTGCCCCCTCCCCAAGCTCCACCCCCAAACTCCAGAAATTTTCCAATCCGGAGCTGGCAGCCCTAACAAGGGGGAAGGAGACAACCCACACACACACTGTCAGTGGTAATCACAGGGGGGATGGGTACCTCCCCTAGGGATGCCAGCCTCCAGGTGGGACCTGGGGATCCCCCGGAATTGCACCTCATTTCTAGATTACAGAGATCAGTTGCCCTGGAGAAAATGAATGTGATGGAGGGTAGACTCTGTGGTTTTGTACCCCACTGAGGTCCCTGTACTCCCCAGGCTTCACCCCCTAAACTCCACGAGTTTCCCAATTTGGAGCTTGCAACCCTACCCACCCCATCTAATCTGGGAGAACCGGGTTGGATTCCCCTCTCCTCCACTTGCACCTGCTGGAGGACCCTGGGCAAGCCATAGTTCTGTCAGAGCTGTTCTTGAAAGAGCTCTCCCAGCCCCACCTACCTCACAGGGTGTCTGTTGTGGGGAGGGGAAGGGAAAGGAGTTTGTAAGCTGCTCTGAGACTCCAAGTGAAGGGCGAGGTATAAATCCAATCTCCTCTTCTTCTTCTTCTTCTTCTTCTTCTTCTTCTTCTTCTTCTTCTTCTTCTTCTTCTTCTCTGGTAGGCAGGGAGGACCTGGCAACGCTAACCTCCCCTCCTTCTAAATCCCGCTTCTCTAGGCCACCCACGGCTTGACAGAGACGTGCTTCATGGCTAGTTTGTTTTCCATCAAAATGCATCGCAGGCAGAGTGTGAAACTGGCAGTCTTTGAAAGGCTTTCTTGATCGACAGGATAAGAACGGGGAGAGGATGTCAAAGTCGTGGGTAGCCCGCCAGCTGCAGAGAAACAACTTAGTGGCACGAATAACGACCCGGTTTGACCAGAAGTTGACCGCTTAACTAAAGGTTGTGCCTTGAGGTTGCTCGTGTGGGTTAACTTAGTCTTTGGAAAAGTCACAAGATTGAAATTTCAGAGGACAGTTGAAGAAGTGAGCAGTGAATCAAAATCTCATCCCCTTCCACAAATTTTGTTAATTTTTAAGGGGCTAACTAGACTCTTGCTCCTTTCTAGAGGATAGCTGTGTCGGTCTCTCGGAGAAGAGCTGAATTCAAATCTAGTAGCACCTTAGAAACTGGTAAGATTCTCGTGCTATGAACTTCCAAGAATCAAAGCCCCCTTTATCAGATACCAACAAATGATTTACATGAGGTCTTTGGAACGGTGCTTTCCCCCACCAAATTTGTACCCTTGGTATCAACTTTATCTACTGAGGAAACCTTGTTTCTCCCACTATGAAAACTCTCATGTGCATTGCCGACATCTTCTAGAGCAGTGGCCTTCAGCTCCTGGATTGGGACCCTTGGGTGAGCCACAAACGGGCTCACCAACCTCAAGGTGGCACCTGGAGATTGCCCACTATTACAGTTGATCATCAGGTGACCAAGATCAGTTGCCCTGGAGAAAATGGCTGCTTTGTAGGGTGGACTCTGTGGCATTATTTCTTGCTGAGGACCCTCCCCTTCTCAAATCCCACCCTCCCCGGGCTCTACCCCCAAAATCTCCAGGTATTTCCCAAACCAGAGTTGGCAACCCTAGCCAGTGTCAGGCTCCTTAGTCAGGTCACACAACGCAGGACTTCAATAGAAGAATCTGTTTATTGGTGAATCATAACTAAAGACACGTGTACATCTTGTGTCAGGAATGACCGGGAACAATAGGGCCCCCTAAGTTATAGTGGAATCAAACAACCCCCTAAACGAGCTGAAGCTAATGAGTATAGTTCGCGTGCGCGGGCAAAGCAAGCGAGCAAAGCGGGCAAAACAATCTAAAAGCCGTTGATTCCCAGCAGAGAAGTTCTGCTGCTGGAGACACTACAAGGTCACATAGATGATAACATACAGACAGTAGAATACTAATGGTCAGAGGCTGGTAGACTGAGAGTACTCCCTCCACATTCCAACTCCATGACAGGGCTACCTGACAACTGGTTAGGAGCATAGACTCTAATCTGGGAGAACCGGGTTTGATTCCCCACTCCACATGCAGCTGCTGGTGTGACCTTTGGTCAGTCACAAGTTCTCTCAGAGCTGTTCTCTCAGGAGCAGTCCTCGAAAGAGCTCCCTCACCCCCACCTTCCTCACAGGGTGTCTGTTGTGGGGAGGGGACAGGAAGGAGGTTGTAAGCCGCCAAGTGAAAGACAAGCTATAAATCCAATCTCCTCCTCCTCCTCTTCTTCTCCTTGCCACAAAGCCCCATCTACTAGATGGTAATCCCCTCTAGGGCTGTCTGTTGGAAGGACTGGCTGCTGGCGTTGCCAGCCTCCAGGCCTGCACACTGGAACTGAACACAGATTCGGGGACCGAGCTCTGATGTCCAGATAACAACAGGATCAGTTCCCCCTGGAGAAAATGGCTGCTTTGTGAAACTATAGCATTATACCCCAGGGAGGTCCCTCTCTTCCCTAAACCCTGCCCTCCTGAGGCTCCACGCCCTAGCCTCCAGGCGTTTCCTAACCCGGAGGTGGCAACCCTAGGCAGCTGGTAGTGTGCATAAGTAGTGAGCCAGGATGTCACAACGCCTCCTCCTCCACGCAGCAGGCCTCCTGATGCTCTGCTTGTGTTTCTTAGCCCCAAGCTCTCTCGGTCCGTTGCCCGCAGTTGGAGCTTTGACGCCAGTGAAGTCATCACTCTAGTTCCCTCCCCTGCCCATCGTGCCTGAGTCCAGTGACGCCTTTCAGACCAACACAGTTTACTTCTGGGTGTAAGCGATCTCCTGCCAACCTAGCCGTTCGAAAGCGAGAAATTGCAAGTAGATAAATAGGCACCGCTTCGGTGGGAAGGTAACAGCGTTCCATGCGCCTCGGCGTTTAGTCGTGCCGGCCACGCGACCACGGAAACGTCTTCGGACAGCGCCGGCTCTTCGGCTTGGAAATGGAGATAAGCAGCGCCACCCTAGAATTGGATTTGACTGGCTTTCGAGCAAGGGAAACCTTTACCTTTTACCTTATAAGCAAGAACTGAGTGACTCGGCATGTGTAGATGCACACTTCCTCGGATACATTAAAACAGGCTTTCTTAAGCATTACATATAGGCAAGGGGGGGTTAGTTGTCAGGAAGGGCTCATTAGAGTCAAGATGCAGAAGTAACTGAGCAATAAGTATAGCTAAGATTTTATTTATTTATAAATTTGCCATATAAACCACCCTCCCCTGTGAAATCATTCAATTCTCAAAGAAATCAACCCTGATTGTTCCCTGGAAGGCCAGATCCTGAAGCTGAAGCTCAAATACTTTGGCCACCCAATGAGAAGGGAGCATTCACTGGAGAAGACCCTGATGCTGGGAAAGACTGAAGGTCAAAGAAGAAGAGGACGGCAAAGGATGAGATGGTTAGACAGTGTCATCGATGCAACGAACATGAAATTGAGCAAACTTCAGCGGACAGCGGAAGACAGGAGGGCCTGGCGTGATCTGGTCCATGGGGTCGCTTAGAGTCGGACTCGACTGTGTGACTGAACAACAACCCCTGTGAAACAAGTATCATAGAATCACAGAGCTGGACGGGACCATATAGGACATCTAGCTCAACCCCCTGCTCAATGCAGGATCAGCCCCTGGAGCAGGGCTCTCGAACTCATTTGTTACGAGGGCTGGATCTGACATAAATGAGACCTGACCGGGCCGGGCCATGTGTGTCATAAAAGGTAATGCCAGGTAGCGGAGATATAAACTTTATAAAGGACACAAACACAAAGCAGGTTGTTTTTACTTAAAATAAAAACATGCTTAAAACATTAGCACCCTTGCAATATTTTGTTTATTTAACAGTGTCTGGGATAACTGACACCTCTTGCTCTGAATTATTGCATCGAAAACGTCTGTGCTGTTGCAGTCTTGAGTATCCCGTTCAGGTGTGTATCTGTAAGCTGCAAACCTACAATGACCCAGCAGCAGCAGAACTGGAAGAAGCAGCAGAGGACAGCCAGTTCCACTGCAGGCCTGATAGAAGCCCTCGGGGGGGGCTCATCCAGCCCCCGGGCCGCATGTTTGACACCCCTTCCCTAGAGCATCCCTGACACGTGTTTGCCCACCTGCTACTTAAAGGCTGCCAGTGAGGCTCAGGGCGGTGTACAACAGTTGTTGCAAGCACATTCAGATCAAATCAAAAACAGTAAACAGTATAACAGTATCAGATGGCCCTAAAATAAATCAGTTTTCTCACTACTCCGTTGGAGGGGGGAGGAGGGAAAAGAGGAGCCAGGCAAGATGGAGACTGTTGCCGTCCTCAACCGTTACCCTGGGAACCATTGGCCTGGCGGAACATCTCTGCCTTACAGACCCTGCAGAACTGCATTAGGTCTCACAGGGCATGGAAGTCATCCGGTAGAGAGTTCCACCAGGTCAGGCCCAGGGCTGGAAAGGCCCTAGCTCTGGTTGAGGATAGCCGGATTTTTCGGGCCAGGGGTCACCAGTAATTTTTTCTCTCCTGAGCGTAACGCCCGGGGGGGGTAGTCCCAAAGATACGTTGGTCCCAAAGATTGGATTGATGGATCTGAAGAAGTGTGCATCTACACATGCCAAGTCACTCAGTTCTCGCTTACACCCAGAATTAAAGTTTGTTGGTCTTAAAGGTGCCACTGGAGTCAAACTTAGTTCTCAGCTTTGTTTCTTAAGTCTTGTATTTGTACGCTAATTTGCTGCCGTTCACAGGTCCTACCAACTGCTTCAATCCAACCTTAGCTGTATTTATCGCTCAGTTACTTTTCATCTTGACTCTAACTAGTCCTTCCAGGCAACTAATCCTCCCCACCTATATATAAGGCTTGAGGAAGTCTTGTTTCAATGGAGGGGCCATTTCGAGGGGGAACGAGCCGGAACAGCGTTCCGGGAGTAACGAGCCCAGGAGTAGGGAACCCAGGCATGCTTGCATGCCTGCCCTTTGCTTCCCCAGCCAGCCCGCGGCATCAGGTTGACTGGGGAAGGGAAGGGCAGACATGCCTCCCTTTTCCCTGAGCCTACTTTTGCAGAGAAATTTGGGGAAGTGGTAAGCTAAAGGTAAAGGTTCCCTCGCTTGAAAGCCAGTCGGATCCGACTCTAGGGTTACGGTGCTCATCTCCGTTTCAAAGCCGAAGAGCCAGCACTGTCCGAAGACGTTTCTGTGGTCATGCGGCCAGCATGACTAAACACCAAGGCGCATGGAACGCTGTTACCTTCCCATCGAAGTGGTACCTATTTATCTACTTGCAATTTCTTGCTTTCAAACTGCTAGGTTGGCAGGAGCTGGAACTAGAGACAGGAGCTCACTCCGTCATGCGGCACTCTCGGGTCTCGAACTGCTGAACTACTGACCTTCCACAGCCTGCAGTTCAGCGTCTTAACCACTTGAGCCACCACTGCTCCCTGGCTGGGGGGGGGGATTTAAATGCCTTTCTTTCCCTTCCCCATCTGGGGAAAGGAAAGGAAGGCATTTTAAACATGCCTGGATTCCCTGCCCATGCTTGCATGCCTGCCGTTTGTCAGGGGGTGTGGCATATGCAAATAAGTTATGCTAATAAGCTCCTGCACCTCTTGTCCCCTATTTCAATGCATCTGAAAAAGTGCACATGCACACAAAAGCTTATACCCAGAATTAACTTTTGCGGGTCTTAAAGGTGCCACGGGACTCAAACTTTGTTCTGTTGCTTCAGACCAACATGGATACCCTTCTGAATCTTCCTATCATGTGAACCTGGGAAGGCTGTAGGTGCGCTCCTATGGAACACATCCCTCAGCTCCCAGGGGGTACTGATCGGGCCTGCTGGACCTCACCTCAAACTCACTGGGAACAACAGTGTCCCCTAAAACAAACATCGCCCCTTTTGCTGAATTTGTAGGAATTCGTAGGAAACGACCTCGCAGTTCAGGGCCAGTTGTCTTTCACAGATTCGGAAGCTTCCCTTTCCATTCCTTAGGTTGTTTTTCTCTCCGTGTCACATTGCAGGCTTCCCCGTCCCTTACCGTAACCCCTTTTCCCCTGCGTCCCTGCCCCCACCCCGTAATACCATTTCCCGGCCTGAGAGGTGAAACCATTTCCAATTATGCAAGTCTCCAGATTTTGAATTGGAAATTAAGCAAGCAGCACAATGAGGCAGATGCGTCTAATTGGGATTGTCCGTTTTGTTTTTGTTTTTTGCGGGGAGTTGGCTGCAGAATTCAAATTCGGTCCGGGCGTAGCCGTCTAGGCTCCTTGCCTGCTCGTACTTTCCAAAACGTCTCAGAGGCCACGTCCACACGCTCATTACTGTCACTTGTTTGTCCCGATTGCTTCGGGGTCCATCCGTCCCCCGCCACAATATGTTTTGCTCTCTCCAGTAGTCCCAGAGGGAATACAACATGTAGAAAAGGGGACGATGACCCAAAGCAATAGGACAAAGAAGTGACAAAAATAACAGCACGGAAGTGGGCCAGAAAATGCTATGTGCCGCAGGAAAACCGGCAACTCTCCTACGGCACTTCAGAGACCCATCACGAGCTGCCAGAGACAACACATCGGAGTGATTCATAGGTCTAATCTGAGTTCCTCCGACTGCTTTAACGCAGAGGGAAGAAAACACAACACAGTCTGATCAAGGGGAGCGCTGTTGACTTGACGGGAATCCAAGCCATTAGGAGACAATGTAAAAAAAAACAAACCCTAAACTTAACGTTTATCCGTGCCACAACGAATTATCAACTGCATCTCCTTTAGTTGCTGTAGATTTTCCAGGTTGTGTGGCTGTGGTCTTGGCATTGTAGGACCTGACGTTTTGCCAGTAGCTGTGACTGGTATCCTCAGAGGTAGAACACAGAAAGATGGAGGACTCTCGGTGTCAAGGTGAGCAGAAAAATGGTAGGCAAGTAATTTATTTTTACCCTGGAAGGTGGGGTAGGGCTGAGTCGATTATCTGGTGTAGTTCTCCAGGCTATGAACATGCTAATGGAGGAGCTTTCCTGAGGAGGTTCTTTTGTCTATGGATTGTTTCCTGAGGAGGTTCTTTTGTTTCCTGAGGAGGTTCTTTTGTGTGTGGAATGGCTGTTGAAACTCTAATCTTATCTGTAGTGCTATTGCCAGCTGTCGAGCATTTTGCGTTTTTCAGGACAGGACACCATGCCCTATTTATTTTTAAACTCTCTTCTTTCCTGTTGAAATTGTGTTTATATTTATGAATTTCAATGGTTTCCCTGTGTAATCTGACCTGGTAATTGGAAGTGTTGTCCAGCCTTTCAGTGTCTTGGAACCAAATGCTGTGTCCTGTTTGGGTTAGGCTATGTTCAGCCACTGCTGATTTTTCCGGTTGGCTAAGTCTGCAGTGTCTTTCATGTTCTTTTATTCTTGTCTGAATGCTACGCTGCATGGTCCCGATGTAAACTTGTCCACAACTGCATGGTGTGCAGTATACTCCTGCAGAAGTGAGGGAGTCTCTTCTGCCTTTTGCCGATCGTAGCATCTGTTGTATTTTTTCTGGTGGGCCTGAATACTGTTTGTAGGTTGTGTTGTTTCATAAGATTTCCCATCTGATCCGTGATTCCTTTGATATATGGCAAAAACACTTTTCCCTTGGGAGACTGTTTTTCCTCAGTTGTTTCTTTTACCTTTGGTTTAATCGCTCTTCTGATTTCATTCTTAGAGTAGCCATTTGCTTGAAGTGCGTGGTTAAGATGATTCAGTTTGTCATCGAGAAAGTGTGGTGCACACATCCGTCTTGCACGGCCAGTCGGAACGTGCGGCCGTCTCTTTTGCCTGCATCCTTCCCATCTCTCTGCTGGTAGGAAGCGATGAGCTTCACAGTCCTGGGAAACTGGTTCTTCTCTCTCTGCGCTGTGGTGCTTGAAGCTTTTCTGCTGTTCTCGCTGCTTCAAACTGCAGAGCCAGGAGGAAAGGCTTGCTGCAAATGGCTCCCTCGCTCACAGGCCGCTCCATTTGCGCACCGTAAAAACCCAGCCGGAGAGAGGAAACCAGTTCGGCGGTTTTTTAGCTGGCTTCAGGGTTCCCTTTGCACCGGCAGAGCTCAGTCCCAGAATCTGTGTTCAGTTCCAGCATGCAGGCCTGGAACGAAGGACACAAGAACAGATGGAGGCGTCCTAGAGTAGATGACGAATGTATGGAGCCGAGCATCCCTTTTGCTCAAAATTAGGGACAAACGGCCTGTAACGGTAAATAGCGCCATTTGCTTTCGGAAAACATAGATGGTTCCTGGCTGCTGCTAGAGATCCTGGAACTCCAGTCTGAGGATTCTCGTAGTATGTGAAGGTAAGTCCCACAGTCCTTTCGATCGGAGTTGGGGGAAGAAGAAGAGGAGGAGGAGGAGATTGGGTTTATACCCCGCCCTTCACTACCCGAAGGAGTCTCAGAGCGGTTTACAAACTCCTTCCCCTTCCCATCCCCACAACAGACACCCTGTGAGGTTAGGTGGGGCTGAGAGAGCTCTGACAGAAACTGCTCTTTTTCAAGAACAGCTGTGCCAGAACTATGGCTTGCCCAAGGTCATCCAGCAGGTGCAAGTGGAGGAGTGGGGGAATCAAACCTGGTTCTCCCAGATTAGAGTCTGCGCACTTAACCACTGCACCAAACTGAGTGGTTTTCTATTAGAAGGATATAATGAAGGTGGCTTTGCGTCCAAAATGAGATGCAAAAATGTCCCGGTTTTGTAATTTCCTTGCGGTCAGGGAGTTTTGGACTATGTCAGTAGTATAGTGCATTGGTTAAGAGTGTTGGACTGGGGAGATTGGTTCATTTATATCCTGCTTTACTCCCCAACGCGGCTTACAACGTCATCCACTCCTCTTTCATTTTATCCTCACAACAACCCTGTAAGGTAGGTTAGGCTGAAAGAGAATGACCAGCCCAAGGTCATCCAGTGAGCTCGTACAGCAGAGTGGGGATTCAAATGGAAGAAGAAGAGGAGATTGGATTTATATCCCGCCCTTAACTACCCGAAGGAGTCTCAGCGCGGCTTACAAACTCCTTCCCCTTCCCCACCCCACAACAGACAACCTGTGAGGTAGGTGGGGCTGAGAGAGCTCTGAGAGAACTGCTTGTGAGAGAACAGCTCTGAAAGAACTTGTGACTGGCCCAAGGTCACCCCAGCAGCTGCACGTGGAGAAGTGGGGACTCAAACCCGGTTCTCCCAGATTAGAGATCTCCTAACCGCTATGCCAAACTGGGTCTCTCAGATTGGGTCTCTCGGTTCCAGGTCCAAACTACTGTAGCCGATTTGGAGCGAAGAGGCTTCAGATTCCCACTCAGTCCCGAATGTGTCCTTGGGTGACCTTGAGCTCGTCACTGCTTCACAGGGTGGTGGCAGTGGAAACCAGCTGCAGCCAAATGATGGTGACCTTATAAAGGTTTTTGAGGCAAGAGACGTTCAGAAGTGGCTTGCTATTGCCTGCCCCTGCGTAATGACCCTGCGTTTCCTAGGTGGTCTCCCATCCAAGTACTAACCGGGGTCGACTCTGCTTAGCTTCTGATATTTGATGAGATCAGGCTAGCCTGGCCATTGAAGTCAGGGCAGGATCGTAATGGTAATAAAATGTAAGAGAAAATTATATAAGTTGTCCTCAGCTGCATGGATGATAGTAGGGTTGCCAGGTACCCCCTGGCCAAGAGCTAGGATGGGGGAAAGGTTGCCAGCTCCAGGTCAGGAAATTCCTGGAGATTTGGGGGTGGAGCCTGGGGAGGACAGGGACCTCAATGGGGTACAATGCCATAGAGTCCACCCTCCAAAGCAGCCATTTTCTCCAGGGGAACTGATCTCTGTAGACTGGAGATGAGCTGTAATTCCAGGGCATCACCAGGGCCCAACTGGAAGTCGGCGTCCCTAATTGAAGGGCGAGATTAAAAATTAGATGGGTTGCATTGAATTGCAATGTTTTTGTCTGCTGGGAGTCACCATGAAGTTCACTAGGTAGCCTGGGAAAAGTAAGTTTCTCTGCCTCACCTCCCTCAGAGGGTTGCTGTAACAATCCTGTGCATGCCACGCTGACCTCCGCGGAGGAAGAGCAGAGCCCAAATGTGTGGAAAACTAGAAAATGAAACCTACGCCTTTTCTCCAACAGAAGGCACCTGCCAAGACCTCCAGTTGAGAACCTTTCAAAACCCACAACGCACAAGTAAAAACACCGAGAGAGAAATTTAGCAGGTATAGCAAGAGGAACGGGTGGGCCTCTGTGTGAGACGAGATGCTGGACTAGATGGACCACTAGTTGCAGAAAAGGGCAACTAGAATGATAAAAGGGTTGGAACACCTTCCCTATGAAGAAAGGTTAAAGCGCTTGGGGCTCTTTAGCTTGGAGAAATGACGGCTGAGGGGTGACATGATCGAGGTTTATAAGATTATGCATGGGATAGAGCAGGTAGAGAAAGAGGTACTTTTCTCCCTTTCTCACAGTACAAGAACTGGTGGGCACTCCATGAAATTGCTGAGTGGTCAGGTTAGAACAGATAAAAGGAAGTCCTTCTTCCCCCCAAGAGTGATTAACACGTGGGATTCACTGCCACAGGAGGTGGTGGCAGCTACAAGCATGGACAGCTTCAAGAGGGAATTAGATAAACATATGGAGAAGAGGTCATAGAATCATAGAATGTTAGAGTTGGAAGGGATCTTGCCGGTCATCTAGTCCAAACCCCTGCCCTCTGCAGGAGCATAACTGAAAGATGGCCCTACAGCATACCGGAAAGATGGTTGCCCTTGTCCAGCCTCTGCTTGAAAACGTCCAGCAAAGGAGCATCCACCACCTCCCAAGGCAGTCTCTTCCACTGCTCAACCACTCTTACAGTTAGGAAGTTTTTCCTGATATCTAGCCAGTAAGGACTCTGTCAGTGGCTATTAGCCACAAGGTATTAGCCACAAGGCTCAAGTGGTTAAGATGCTGAACTGCAGGCTGTGGAAGGTCAGTAGTTCAGCAGTTCGAGACCCGGGTGCAGCATGACGGGGTGAGCTCCTGTCTCTAGTTCCAGCTCCTGCCAACCTAGCAGTTCGAAAGCAAGAAATTGCAAGTAGATAAATAGGTACCACTTTGGTGGGAAGGTAACAGCGTTCCGTGCGCCTTGGTGTTTAGTCATCCCGGCCACATGACCACGGAAACGTCTTCGGACTGCGCTGGCTCTTTGGCTTTGAAACGGAGATGAGCACCGCAACCCTAGAGTCGGATTCGACTGGCTTTCAAGCAAGGGAACCTTTACCTTTACAGATAGGGACTCTTGGGCAAGGGATGCTCTGTATTCTTGGTGCTTGGGGGGGGGCAGCAGTGGGAGGGCTTCTAGTGTCCTGGCCCCACCGCTGGATCTCCTAATGGCACCTGGTATTTTTGGCCACTGTGTGACACAGAGTGGTCAGTGGTGGACTGGATGGGCCCTCGGCCTGATCCAGCATTGGCTTCTCTCATGTTCTTATCCAGCAGGGCTCTTCTGACGTCCCTAAGCACGCTCATCTATGAGCGTTTGTTTGAATTTCAACCTCTCAGCCTCGGGCAAAATGTGCACTCAGGGGCTGCCGTCTCCCACGCGCATCCCCTAAAGAGCCAAGTCCCGCTGATCTCAGCCGGGATGACGTCCTGCCGCAGAAGGCGGAGACGCAGAGCCAAAGAAGAGGGCGATGTATCCCGATGCCAGCGTGCAATTGCAAAAGCCCGGTTTCCCTCGCCTCCCCGCCTCCCCTTTTCCAGGCAAGGAGAGATCTAACCCTTCAGGGCGGCCCGCGGGACGCCGGCTCCCTCCTCCCTCTTTTGCAGCACCTCCTCCGTCTTTGCGCGGCTCCAAGCAGGCATCGACCCCCGACACGCATCCGATTGCGGACCCCCCACCCCCTCTTTTGCATCCCCCTCCCCAACGGCCGGCCCCTCTATTGCAATGAAACAGGCTCCCTGATTGACACTCTCGACCACCCCCAACCTTCCCTCCCTCCCCCGTCACAAGGCCGAGCAGGTTCTCTATTCCCACCTCGGTTCTCCCCCCACCGCGCGCCGCAGCCAATGAGCGCGCGCCTTCTCCTACCCCCCCCCCACGCGCGGCAAGGGGCGCCCCTGATTGGCCCCGCGCGCCGCCTCCTCCTCCTCGTTCCCCAGGTCTCGGGCCCCGCCCCCGCCCCCCTATCTGCATATTCATGAGGCGGGCGGGCGCGAGGGAGGGGCGGAAGCGGAAGCGTTGCGCGGAGACGGTTTCCGAGGAGCCGAGGCTATAAAGCGCCGGCCTGCCGCTCGCCGCCCCGCTTCGGAGCCCGTTCGTCGCTCGGGTCGCCGGTGCTGCCGCTGCCGTCGCCGCCGAAGGTGCCTCTCCCCCCGCCCGGGATAACGCCCCCCCTCGCCTGACGGGAGCCGAGCGGAGCCCGCCCAGCCCTGCCCGCCCCTGGCCAGGGGAGCCGCCGGGCCCCAGCCGAGCCGCCCGCGCCGTCCCTCCCCAGCAGCAGCAGGTAAGGCGGCGCCTCAAGGGGGAAGCCTCGAGCGAACGAACCGCGGCTGCGCATTCCGGCTGGCCTACCTTGCAGGGGGGTTGTTGGGGGTGGGAAGAGAAGGCGGAAGGGGCAGGTGGAGAGCGGCAGAGGGAAGCGGTGCCTCTCTGTTGTGTGTTTGTGCCGGGGTGGGTATCGACCAATGTTCCCACTAAGCTGTGGAGTCTTGTGAGCAAAAATTCTACTTTGTGAGCTGCTGGCATGAAAGTTGTGAGCGAGCGATTTGGCTGCTGCATCAATTCGTTTGCTCTGGAGCCATCCCCTTCCTGAGGCTAAGACAAAAATCTGTGAGCGAGGGGCTAAAAAACTGTGAGCTAGCTCACACTCACTCAGCTTGGAGGGAACACTGGTATCGACGCTTGTTTATTTATTCCTTTTATTGGGTGTCGGGTGATTAGATGTTGCGTCCAGTGGTGCCTCCAAGCTGAGTGAGTGTGAGCTAGCGCACAG
Organism: Gekko gecko; assembly: GCA_029375565.1. NCBI lineage: Eukaryota > Metazoa > Chordata > Lepidosauria > Squamata > Gekkonidae > Gekko > Gekko gecko. The sequence continues at coordinate 72,042,939 of JAPDNY010000009.1, forward strand.
GTTTTTTAGCCTCTGGCTCACACATATTTTTGTCTTGGCTCAGGAAGGGCAAACTCATTTTATGCAGCAGCCAAATGGCTCGCTTCGCAGCCTTGATGCCAGTAGCTCACCAAGTAGGATTTTTTGCTCGCAAGGTGCCACAGCGTTGAGGGAGCATTGGACTTGCGTCTTAGTAGAAAAGAGCCAGAGATGGGTAGCTGGCTGGACATGTTAGTCTGTTTTGAGGTGTAGAAAACAGCCAGAGTCCAGGTAGCACCTTACAGACTAACAGAAATTGTGGCAGGGGTTTTGAGCCTTTTGTGAGTTGATGCTCCCTTCTTCAGATAGTGGAAAAGAGCCGGAGACCAGCAGGACCTTACAGACTAACAACATTTGCAGCTTTTGTGAGTCACTGCTCAGTTAAGGACATAGGAGAAGCCAGTGTTGGATCAGGCCAATGGCCCATCCAGTCCAACACTCTGTGTCACACAGTGGCCAAAAATACCAGGTGCCATCAGGAGGTCCACCAGTGGGGCCAGGACACTAGAAGCCCTCCCACTGATGCCCCCCCAAGCACCAAGAATACAGATCATCACCTGCCCCAGACTGAGAGTCCCTATCTATACCCTGTGGCTAATAGCCACTGATGGACCTCTGCTCCATATCTTTATCCAATTCCCTCTTGAAGCCGTCCATGCTTGTAGCTGCCACCACCTCCTGTGGCAGTGAGTTCCATGCGTTAATCACTCTTTGGGTGAAGAAGATAGATAGAGCGAGATAGAGTAAGATGGTGTTAGCCAACTGACCGTGTTAGTCTGTCTTTAGCAGTAGAAAAGAGCCAAGAGTCCAGTAGCACCTGAAAGACCAAGAAAATTTGGGGCAGGGGGTTGAGCTTTTGTGAGTCTCTGCTCAGTCCTTCAGACAGAGCACGGTGGGTAGTCGTGTTAGTCTATGTGCACCACTTGAAAAGAGCCAAGAGTCCAGGACCACCTTAAAGATTAGCAAGACTTGTGTCAGGGGGGTGAGCTTCCATGAGTCACGGCTCCCTTCTTCAGATAGATCGAGATGGGTAGCTGTGTTAGTCTGTCTGTAGCAGTAGAGAAGAGGAAGAGTCCAGCAGCACCTTAAAGGCTAACAAGATTTGTGGCAGGGGTTGAGTTTTCATGAGTCACAGCCAATATTCCCTCTAAGCTGTGGAGTCTTGTGAGCAAAAATTCTACTTTGTGAGCGAGCGATTTGGCTCCTGCATCAATTAGTTCGCTCTGGAGCCATCTCTTCCTGAGCTAGGACAAAAATGTGTGAGCCGGGGGCTAAAAAACTGTGAGCCCCAACTCACACAAACTCAGCTTAGAGGGAGCACTGGTCACAGCTCACTTCTGCAGATGTAGCTGGAATGGGAGTCCATCTGTCCTTCTGTCTTGGAGAGTGGAGTGCATGATGCTGGATAACATTAGTGGGCAAATGACAAGAGCAGGTGTGATTCAGATGGGTAGAAGTGTTGGTCAGAAGCAGCAGAACAGAGTTCGAGTCCAGTGGTACCTTTGAGACCAAAGTTTTATTCAAAGTGGAAGCTCTCATGTGCAAAACACAGTTCTTCAGACAAAACCGGGATAAAATCTCAGAAGCTGGTTACCGGGGAAAGGGTGTGGGGGGGCAGCTGTTAGGAGAGGCCACTCGGAGCCCAGAGGCATAATGCAGAGCTGAAATTGGAACGGGGTGGCTGGTAGGATCAATGGATGGCAGCAAATTAGCACGTAAATGCAAGAGTTAACAAAAGAGACGTGAGAATGGAATTGGAGTCCAGCAGAGGCAGATATGCAGAGGGGTGACAGGCGTGGAGAAACCAGCATTGGGAATGAGACAGGAAACCTAGGTCTCGTTTCAGTCCAGGTGGATGTAGTGTCTTGAGCTTCGTTCTCAGTTGCAATTCAGCAGTCTCTCTTTCTGATCTCCTTTGAAATTCCTTTGTGAGGGAACTGCTACTTTTAGGTCAGCAACTGAATTTCCTGGAAGGTTAAAATGTCCCCCCACTGGCTTTTGAATGTTGTGGTTCCTAGTGTCAGATTTCTGCCCATGAATTCGTTGTCGAAGGGACTGGCCTCTTTGTCCAGTGTAGAGGGTGGAATGCAGATATATTGTTTATTGCATTTTTGTCCCTCCTTTATTCCAAGGAGCTGAGGATGCTGTACATAGAATCATAGAATGTTAGAGTTGGAAGGGACCTTGCAGGTCATCTAGTCCAACCCCCTGCAGTCTGCAGGAGCATAGCCGAAAGATAGCCCTGCAACATACCCGAAAGATATGTTTGGCCCCTCTTCTGTTTTATCCCCACTGCAGCCTTACAATATGAGTCATCCTGAGAGAGTGAACGACTGGTCCAGTGTTACCCAGTAAGTTGGTGGGATTTAAACCCTAGTCCTATTCCACTTGCTACCGTCATCTCAGAAGTGTTCCAAAGCAGCGGCTGTGTTAATCGGTATAGCAAAAATAAATCAGTTTTGTGAAATCTGAAGGGCTAATGTCCTCGCATAAGTCTTTGCGGGCTGGAGTCTTAGCACGTATAGAGGATCCCCCTAGGCAGGCACTCTGAGAGAGAGTGAAAGGCCAATAAAAATAAAACCACAGTCTCGCGGTTCCTTAAATGTGACCGGAATTTTGTTTCATCGTTGATTGGGCTTGCTGCTGAGAAACCCAGAACAGAGTCATGTACAGTTAGTGGTGATAAGGTGCCTCCCAGCCATGAAGTGTGAAATCAAGCCCTTGGAACATTTCCACGCTTCTGCTTCTTGAATTTGTCTAATGCTTTAAAAATGAACATATACAATCTCAAAGAGCTGCCCTTCTGGAGTGGACCCCAGAATCCACCTGGTCTGGCATCCTGTCTCCCACAGTGGTCAGCTTAAATGCCTCTGGGAAGTTTCCCCCCCTGGTCCCTAGCATCTGGAACTCAAGAAGTATACTGCCTCTCAACAAGGGAGCCCCACATAGATGCCATAGCTAAGCAATTGCTTACTGCTAAGATCTTTCACAGCGTCAGTCACGACATAGTGGCGTGAGTCGTTTGCCAACTGGCAAGAATCAAGCTATTCCGGCATTCCGTTCCCGACAGCGTCCAACTGGATATCTCCAGGGACCCCAAAGAGGACAGGAATGCAACGGCTGTCCCCCGTAGTTTCTGGTTATTTGGGGGCACGCTGCCCCTGCGGAGCCTCTGTTTGCCCCTTGACACCTCTCCCTTTTAAAGCCATCCGCATGCTGCGTAGTAGAATCTTCTTCCACGAGGTGAAACAGGTGACGGAGCTCCCTGCACAGTTGCGAACACGTCTGTGTTTAGATCAGAATTGTTGCGGGGCAGGGTAGTTTTATGGCAAACGGCAAGGGGGGGGAGTACTTGGGTGCTGGAAAGGATGTATGTGTGAAATCATGCACGGAAAGGGAGAGATCTGGTGCAGGGGAAGGTAAGATCAAATGGCGTGACTCAGAGGCTGTTGTGGTTCTTTGACTTCGGAATGAGCAGGGAAAGTTGGTATGGACAGGCTTTGCGAGAAGAGTCCCTGGGCAGAGGTGTAGGGAGGAGAGCAACGAGGGGTTTCCGCTTTGGTATATTTGCTCAATGGAAGATTCCCCGGCAACTGAACTGCTCAGATGTGGGGCTCTGTGCAGTCGAACGGGAGGCAGAACATCGAAGGTGTGGGGCGTTTTGGAGGCACAGAAGCAAACCAAGAGAGTCGGGGTGGCCTTCTAGGTACCCTCGTTTGGAGCAGGGCTTGCGCGAAGCGGGAGAACCGTAAAGGCGGATCTTTAATTTGGAGTGGAAGAGAGAGGAGAAGGATTTATATCCCGGGGACCCGTTTCCGATAGAAGATTTCACGGCAAAGAAACGAGGGCTCGAGAGCCGAGCGGCGTGAGGAAGGTAGGTCAGGATGGGGTAGCTGCGTTAATCCGTAGTTGTATCAAGCGCAGGAGTCCAGTGGCACCTTAAAAGCTAACAAGAAAGCAGAGAAGGCGCTTTCTTGAGTCGCTGCTTGTTTTTTTCAGAAGAGGGGGATTCACAGTGTCGTTTTGCAGAGGCTGTGACATGGTTGCATGCGAGAGAATCCTCGGAGCAGGGGGAATGTCTGGACACAGGGAGGGTTCGAGGGAGGCAGGAGTCCAGAGTGAGGCGGGGGAAAGGGGACGCTTGGGTTGCGGTAGGGCCGATGAGAATTCCTCCGGGATGGAAGTGAGAGAACTCAGTTGTGAAAGGGCCCCTCGGTAGGCAAAGGAGGTGGTGAGTACTGGAGAGAGTTGGTTTCCGTTAGGTCTGTCTCGGTGTTTGGCCAGGGGAGGGGGTGGGGAGAAAGGGGGAGGTTCACCCTGTCTAGCCAAAGACATTTTGGAGGTAAACAAGAAACCTGTGGGAGGAGAGTGCCGGAAACCTCTAGAAAAAAGCAGAACTTAAAGGGAAGGGAGGACTCTACAGGCGGGTGTACGCAAAGCCCGTGAGAGCTCGCCGTGCGGACCCTGAGCCGAAGAGCCCCGGAGGCACAAATTTAGGATAGATTTATGCAAGACCAGTCGTGTTAAGTGCGGTCAAGTCACCTCTGACTTCAGTGACCCCGTGAACGAACGAACTCGGAAACGTCCTTCCGTCAACAGCCTTGCAAGCCAAGGTCAATGGCAAGGAAGGAGACCCCCTGCAAAGGGGGCACAGATGGAGAAGAGGCTTTGGGGGCAGACAAGTACTTGCGGCAGGGGTGTGCAGGAGAGGAGTCCACGGGCTAAAGTGGCAGGCTTGAGCTATCAAGCGCAGGGGCTCAAGAAGGTGCCGGAAGGGGGGAGTCCCCGGAGGGCCTGCAGAAGTGGATTCAGAGAGGCAGAAAAGTCCCCCGTGGATTGAGCGAAAGGCAAGTGCCGAAGGCAGTGAGCTTGTTAGGGCGAACGTCAAGAGGAAAGGATCAGAGGTGAAAAAGAAGAAGAGGAGATTGGATTTATAACCCACCCTTCACTACCCAAAGGAGTCTCAGAGCAGCCGCTTACAATCTCCTTTCCCTTCCCCTCCCTACAACGGACACCCTGTGAGGTAGGCAGGGCTGAGAGAGCTCTCTCGAGAACTGCCCTTGAGAGAGCAGCTCGGGAAGAACTTGCTACGGACCCAAGGTCACACCAGCAGCTGCATGTGGAGGAGTGGGGGAATCAAACCTGGTTCTCCCAGATTAGAGTCCGTGCTCCTAGCCACTACAGCAGACTGGCATAAGGAGTGGCTGCAGCGTATCAGATGGGGGGCGGGTAGACCCCGGGGCTAGTCCTCATGGTGGTCTCCAGTGTGCCCGAAGAAAGGATCGGGTGCTGAAAAGGACTGCGGGGGAGAGCTTGCCGAGAGAGGGAAGGAAGAGATTCTGCTCCGGAAGATCAGACGGAAGCGGGGGGGGGCAACACAAGAGCAAGGCTGCTTTGGCTCTGGGGGGAGGGGGGGTTGGCCGCTGTCACAAACCGGCTGCGGAGAAACGGGAAAGGGAAGAAGGGAGAGGTAAATAAGCGTGGAGGGGAGGAACTTCTCTCTTTGTAATGCTCAAGTAAGCAGTGCCCAAAACAGAGGCAGGGGAAAGGGGAGGGAGGATCACATGATAGGGACCTGTGAGACGGAACTAAAGGGAAGTGTCAGAGAGGGAGGAAGGTTGGGGAAGGGTGGTGCCGAAAGCCAGGGGAGTGACCTCGTGGGGAGGGGAGCAGTTGAGTTGATTAGTGGCTGCAGGTAGCGTTAGGAGAACAGGTGCGTGACAACCGAAGAGGAAGTTTTGAGGGCAGCCAGGAAGGCGAGTCATGGAGGGGGGGCTGTCACCATCCGTCTGCCCCTCCCTGTAGCCTAGAGAATGCTTATTTTTGGAGAGGGGGGTCCCCATTGGATGTGGCCACACAGGGGTACTTTACGGAGAGAGCAATGCTCCCTCTAAGCGGTGGAGTCTTGTGAGCAAAAATTCTACTTTGCAAGCTACTGGCATGAAAGTTGTGTGCAAGCAGTTTGGCTACTGCATACATTAGTTTGTTCTGGAGCCGCCCTTCCTGAGTGAAGAGAAGAATCTGTGAGCTGGAGGCTAAGAAACTGTGAGCTAACTCACACTTAACTCAGCTTAGAGGGGACACCGGGAGAGAGTGCCTCTGCAGTTTTCTCAGGGGTCAGCTCGGATCATGCATCACCGAGAAAGTCGGCTGTCGGTCCTACTAGCCTGTAGTGTCATCAATGCAAATATTCTAGAGTTGCGGCAATTGAGTAAAACGCCTTCGTTTGCATATGGCTGGAGGCGGACAGAGAACCCGTAGAACAGGGCCTCGCGTTATAAATTTGAAAACGGAATATGGTGCCGTGTTCCCATCGCGAGTGCGGTAACTGCTGCTTGTCCATTCAAGGATGTTGCACTAAATTTCAGCTTTTCTGGAGCGCGGCGGAAGGCTTTAAGGTTCTGGATCCAGTCAGAACCCAAAATCCCAAGAGGCTAGGTTTCTGTTGGCCAGAGTGCCCTTGAATATCCTTCAGCTGTCTTTGGCCTAGTTATAGCTGAGGGGTTGTTTTCTTAAAGAGAAATTTTGTGTGTGGTGGTGGGGGGGGAGAATGCCTTGCTGACCTTGAGCTTGCCTCTGGGGGGGAAAATGCAATTTGTTTTCCTGATAACTATCGGCCACAGTTAAGTAACTCTTAACGGCTTGCATGTTATCCTTCCCCTCCTTGGATCTGTCACCTGTTATTTTGGGTTGGTGTCGTCACTGATTCCAGCTTCAGAGACACGGAAAGGGGAGAGTTTACCGATGCCTGCATCCAGCGGGCCGAAATTATAGGGAGAGGAGGCGAAAGAAGCCGGAATGGAAAGGTTACTTTGACTCCCCGCTTTAGGCTTTTTTAGGGAACACAGAACCGAGCGGACGCCCGCCTGTGAATTGCCAGTCGCCTAAAGAACAGTCGGGGGCCTTTCCTTGCACAAATGCAAATAGTTTGAAATGGCGTGCCTCGCACGGTGCTCTGGCCATAAGCCCCCCTCCGATTAAGATCTGCACCACATTCCGGCCGCCCGGCTTAAGCAAGGGCTGCTAATGTTTGTCAGAAATCATCTAGGTCCGCTGCCGGTTGCTGCCAGCGCAGGAGGGCTAGGCATCAACTTGACATTACGGCGTGAGGGTGAATGCAGCTAAAAACAGCCAGATAACCAGATAACCCCACCGGGGGGGGGTACCGTTCAAGCTGTTTTACTGAGCTCCGTCACGTTCACCGAGCATTTTTTTTTGCATTTGTCCTCTGCACAAGCGCATTCTGTAAGGGAAGCCTGTAAAAACAGTTGAACGGCTGTAAAAAATAAAGAGTTGCCGGTATGAAAAAATGTTTTCACCGCCGTCCTTTAGAACAGGAGGAAGCGACTGGGACTGTACAGCTTTCAGTAAGCGATATTTTTTTTCCTGTTGTAACGAACACTTCCAGAAACGATCTTCTTTACCGACAGGCTTGGGATTTTTTTAAAAAAAAATTACTCTGCGGCCTTTGAGTAATTTTGTGCTGCTCCACAACAAAGAGCGGAATATCCTGATCTTCATTTAGGGCTTCTGAAAGCAGTTCTCCGAGGCCTCTTTTACCGGGGAGCCTGCCAAAAAGGATGACTGATGCCAGTGCTGAAATGCGACCACTTACCCAAGGTAGCAGCAGCTGTTGTCTTGGAAATAAACATTATGCCGGCTCTTTCAGAAGAGCAATTTTAATTTAGTGGGCATTAGCTCTTAGTAATTCTTTTTTTCCCCCAGCCATCTTTAAAGGACGACTCATCCCCCTCCCCCCCCAAGCAGAGAAATGTTCTGGCACACTAATGCATCAGCTGGGGGGAGGGAGGAAACACTTTTTTTTTTTTTTTGTAAAACTCTCTTAAAAAAGAGAGAATTTTATTCTTTTTATAAGAAACGGGAAGGGTAGACAGATGGAGAAAGAAAAAGATGGAGTGAAATTTTCCTGTTAGTGAGGGTTAGTTTAGGTTAATAACCAATACCAATTTTGGCATCTATCATGGTTAGAAGATCTTCTTTTTAACTATTGCAAAGTCCAAAGTCACTCTGTTAATGCAGTTAGTAAAGTCCATTGGGGTTAATAATTAAACAGCTCCTTCCAGATGTTACACGAACAGTCCTCAAAGTATCTTCTTTTTAAATCTCTTCCAGTTATGGATTGAGTCCATTTTAACTTTGAAGTCTTCCGTTCCATCACCACTTTCCCCTGGGCTGCTGTCTTCTTCACTTGTCCCAGTTTTGAATACTGCATCTTCCTCCCTGCTGGCGTGTCTCTTCAGAAGTTTCTGTATTTTGAAGATGAAATCCGTCTTCTTTCTTTTCTCTTTTTCCTTAAACTTCTGGCCTTCAAGCTTCCAGGGCTCCATAAACTCTTCAGATGAAATTAGATCTCCAATTTGTCGCTTGCTATGCTCAACATCCCCTTCTACTGGCAGAATATTCTCTTTTATAAAAGCGGAATAGGCTTTGGGAGCCTCATCCACCTCTTCTTTTAATTTTATCGCTTCACTGCCAATTAGGGGTGCCAAGACATTTGTCAAGGTAAATCCGAGATCTTCTTTCTCTTCTTCTTTAACGCCCTGGAAACCTAGAATCAGATTCGATTTCTGTTCGATCTCCATCATCTTTCTAGTTGTTTCCGATATCTGTTTCTGTCGACTGATGAGAACACTATCCATTTTAAACAGAGTTTCGTTGATTTTCTGCAATTGTTCCAGCAGGGGGCACAGCATCTCCTTTTCCTGTTGATTGACAGCAAGCTCTTGGGGGGGGCTGTCTGGACCGGAAGTCCCTCCTCTCTTCTCTTCCGGTGTCTGCAGGACTTTTTCCATTATCGACATTTTGTTTTTTTGTTTACTTTTAAAAAGTTCGTGCCGCATCCCCCAGGAAGCTAAGATGATCGCAGTCTTCCATGCAACCCCAATGGTACTTTCACCAACACTTTTTTTCTCTCAGCCCCCCTTCGCGCTCCCTTTGTAGATCTTGTTTCTCAAAGGGGGTGGGAACTCCTCCCTCCTCCCAACGCTTATACGCATGCAGGGGGCTCCGATTTACGCTTCAAAATAGATCTTCAACTCACGATTCGATGCTACTTCTTCTTTTTATTTTAAACCATAGCGCTGTCTTCACTCCTGGAAATCGGTGGCGCCGCTAAGTCCCATTACGGGCACGCCGCAGCGGGGCCGATTGGGGCGGGGAGAAAGCCTCAATTTCCCGGCTGTCTGCCGGCAAAGAGGCTACTCCCCAAGCGCCCCCGGTTCGGAGCCTTTGCCTAAGGCTCACTAGGGTCTTTCGCACATGCGAAGACCCCCCCTAACTGCGCGTGGGCTAACCGCCTCCGGGAGCGTCCCGAGAAGCGACCGCCATTCGCGACGCCGAAACCGAAACCGGGGGAGGGAGGAAACACTGATACTTTGGGTAAGTCTCTGGTGAACACCTGTGCATTCACTAATGCAGATGCGTGGACTACATTTGCAGGAAAGTGAGACGATAGAATGGACAGCAAAGCAAGGGTGCGATGCTTGTCAGGGACAGCGCTTGACTGACAAGACTGATTTTTTGCATAGTAAAAGTAAAGGCTCCCTTGCTCGAAAGCCAGTCGAATCCAACTCTAGGGTTGCGGTGCTGATCTCTGTTTCAAAGCCGAAGAGCCAACGCTGTCCGAAGACGTTTCTGTGGTCATGTGGCCAGCATGACTAAACACCAAGGCGCACGGAACGCTGTTACCTTCCCACCAAAGTGGTACCTATTTATCTACTTGCAATTTCTTGCTTTCGAGCTGCTAGGTTGGCAGGAGCTGGAACTGGAGACGGGAGCTCACTCTGTCATGCGGCACTCTCGGGTCTCGAACTGCTGAACTACTGACCTTCCACAGCCTGCAGTTCAGCATCTTAACCACTTAGAATCATAGAATCGTAGAATCATAGAATGCTAGAGTTGGAAGGGACCTTGCAGGCCATCTAGTCCAACCCCTGCACTCTGCAGGAACACAGCCGAAACTCTTGAGCCACTGCAGCTCCTTTTCTCCTTCTGCATAGAGAAATGTTTAAATATCACACACATACCCCGCAACCTGCAGTTTGTTTTATTTATTTATTTTCATTCACAGTCCGGCTTTCTCACTAATGGCAGATGACAAGTATACAAGTTACATAGCCCAGTCTGTACTGTTATAGCATGTTTCAAAAAGATTCAGGTGGGTCCACCTGTTGTTAGTCCAGAACAGTAGAACGAATTTTGAGTCCCGTGACACCTTTAAGACCAACAAAGTTTAATTCTGGGTTTTAAGCTTATACCCAGAATTAAACTTGGTTGGTCTTAAAAGTGCCACTGGGACTCAAACTTTGCGGTCCAGAAAGACGCTTAAGGTTTAAGGTTAGGGACTGTAGACTATGCCACTGTATATAGTTTGTGCTGTCAGTCGCTGCAAATAGGTTCGTGCTGTGTATTTTTTTTCGCATCATTTAACATGTCATGCCAACACTCATGCTGTGCTTCACCTCTGTTTGACTTCAAGATCTCTGCAATTCAAAACCCATAGCATTGTCTACTCAGTGGATTGTGTTGATTTATTCTGTGTAATATGTCTCAAGTCCCAGTGGGAAAGGCAGACTATAAAGAACCTAAATGTTGGTGAGTTCTGATGCAGAATCATATGAGCAGGGCTATTTTTGTAGGAAAAGCCCAGCAGGAACTCATTAGCATATTAGGCCACACCCAACAGCAGAAATGCATTAGCATATTAGGCCACACCCTGACGACACAGCGCATTAGCATATTAGGCCATACCCCCATGTTACCAGAAGTGTGGTCATCCAGCCACACCCACCTTTTGCTTCTTATTCTGTTCACCTTGTTTGTCGTCAAAACCCCAGGATTTTTTTTGGTATCAAGAACCTCCTTTGCATGTTAGGCCACACTCCCCTAATGTAGCCAATCCTAATGAGTTTCTGCTGTTGGGTGTGGCCTGTTATGCTAATGAGTTCCTGCTGGGCATGGCCAACTTGGAAGACAGCCACAGAAGAGGACAGGGCAAATCTCCCCAGGAAGAGAATTCCGGAGCGTTGGTGCCTCGACGGAGAAAGCCCTCTCCTAGGCTGCTGCCCGCCTGGTCTCAGAGGGAATGGCTGCAGAAGGAGATGGTTCTGGCGGGAACCAAATGGCAGCTGGTTCACAGAGTCATAGAGCTGGAAGGGGCCGTACAGGCCAACCCCCCTGCTCAGTGCAGGGTAGCCTGCCCCAGAGCCCACGGGGAGGGCGGGATATAAATATGAAAAATAAATAAAGCAGGGATGTCGAACTCATTACGAGGGCCGGATCTGACATCAATGTGACCATGTTGGGCTGGGCCACGTGTGTGTCATAAAATGTCATAAAATGTTATGCCAAGTAGCGGAGATCGATGTTCCCTCTAAGCTGTGGAGTCTTGTGAGCAGAAATTCTACTTTGTGAGCTACTGGCATTAAAGTGGCGAGCAAGCACATTGGCTACTACATAAATGAGTTTGCTCTGGAGCTGTCCTTCCCGAGCCAAGACAGAAATGTGTGAGCCGGAGGCTAAAAAACTGTGAGCTAGCTCACACTAACTCAGCTTAGAGGGGAACACTAGCGGAGATATAAGCTTTATAAAGGACACAAAGACCAAGGGGTTTTTTTTGTTTTTTTTTACTTAAAATGAAGACACGCTTAAAACTTTAGCACTCTGGCAATATTTTGCTTATTTAACAGCACCTGATAACTGACACCTCTTGCTCTGAGTTGTTGCGTCAAAATGTCTGTGCTGTTGCAGCCTTGAGTATGCTGTTCAGGTGTGTATCTGTAAGCTGCAAACCTACGATGATGCAGCTGCAGCAGAACTGGAAGAAGCAGAGGACAGCCAGTTCCACTGTGGGCCTGAGAGAAGCACTCCGGGGGCCTGATCTGGGCCCCGGGCCGCATGTTCAACACCCCTGGCCTAAAGTATCTCTGACAATGGTTCGTCCAGCCGCTGCTTGAAGACTGTCATTGAGGTCCCCATTGGACACGTGGAGTTTCCTTATACAATCCATTGGTCCATCAAGGTCAGGATTGTCTACTCAGGCAGCAGCAGCTCTCCAGCATCTCAAAGCATCACCTTTTATCTGGAGACGCTGAGGTCCACCACTTCCCTAGGCAGCCAGCTTCACCGAACTACTCTTACTGGTTCTAGGCAGGCCGATGGAGCGATCCAACCGTGTCTTGCTTCTTTCTCCAGCCCAGCCAGATGTGGAGACAAATCGCCCTTCCCAGCAAGCCAAGGCCACTGGCTGCTGTGGAATGGAACGTATTAGTTCAGGGGTGTCAAATATGCGGCCCGGAGGCCGGATCAGGCCCCTCAGAGGGCTGCAATCCAGTCCGCAAGGCCCTGGCTGTTTCCTGCTTCCTTTTCCAGTTCTGCTGCTGCGATAACTCAGAGCAAGAGGTGTCAGGTACCAGAGACTGCTAAATAGACAAAATATTGCAGGAGTGCTAGTGTTTCAAGCGTGTTTTATTTAAAGTTTTTAAAAGGTCTTTAATTGTGTTTGTGTCCTTTATAAGGTTTATATACCTGCTACCTGGCATTACATTTTATGACAACAAGGCCCAAACAAGGTCTCATGTCAGATCCGGCCTTCATTAGAAATGAGTTTGACACCCCTGCTTTAGTTGGGCGAGCCCAGGAGGTGCTACAGCTGCAGGAGTCCTCCCAGTACTGATTAATGGGAAGATCTGCAGATGGTTTCCCAGCTGCCGATTATAGCATGAAGTCAGGCGTAAGTCTTGTTCGTATAGGCTCTGTTCCGGCGTTCTTCACCGTTCAGGCTTCTCATCCATGTGGAGTGGGGCCACAGGAAGATAATCCAGTGTTTCCTCAAGTGTTTTTCCTTTGGCTGCGTTCCCCTGCCAAGCGGAGCGCTCACACTAAGGTCCCACCTCCAGCTTGAGAGCATCACCTGTGGGTTTATTCGTGTGGCAAAGCGTCGACCAGATCGCATAGCTGTTTAGAATTTCCGTACCATTGCAGGTTCTCTTTGAACTGTTATCGAGCCCAACTTTGTATCATCTGAAAGGGGCTTTTTCTTTACTTCCTTTCTCACGGAGACTCAAGGTGTCTTCCTAAGAGAAGTTGTTCCATAGATGATGAAGAAGAGGAGATCGGATTTATACCCCACCCTTCATTCGGGAGTCTCAGAGCGACTTACAAACTCCTTCCCCTTCCCCTCCCCACAACAGACTCCCCGTGAGGTAGGAGGGCCCGGGAGAGCTCTGACAGGACTACGGCTTGCCCAAGGTCATCCAGCAGGTGCAAGCGGAGGCGTGGGGAATCCAGCCCGGTTCTCCCAGATTAGAGTCCGCGCACTTAACCACTACACCAAACTGGCTCTGGTTGTTAATTTGCTCCACTGATCGTGAGCACACGGTGGTGGCACAGTTGGACGAACTGGAAGCTGAACGTAGGACGGGCAATACTGCTTAAAGGGATCGAGCCCAAGAAGCCAGCAGAATCCAGAGTCGGTTTACCAAGGGTCTTTTTGCAGAGATTAGAGGTACCGCTCACCAGCAAACAGTGCTTAAAGATCTCTTTATGGAGAGAGTAGTTTAACTTGCACTCCACTAGGAATTCCGTAAGTGCCCGGCTAAACCTCAGCTCGAATCAGGGGCTGGCACAATCTGTACTCCGTGTGTGCCCGGCCTCAGTTGTTAGGACACGCACCGCCAGTCCCTTGCTGGTAGTTTGACTTGGCTCAGCTTGGATTTTCTCTCTCTCCTGTCCCCTCCGGCACCTTTTCTCATCAGAGATTGGTCTTCCAGAGCACGGTCTCCTGGTTTCCAAGTGGCCTGAATTCCAGCCACTTGGCCAGTGGAGGGACTGAAGTTCACCCCAAGGTCTGGAGCCATTGCCAGAGCCTTGGGGGGGGGAAGATGTTTGTTTATCCTGGGAGAAGATGTCATTGGCTTGGCAGTTCGGAAATATCAAGCTGCCAAGCCTCCACCGTGGACTTTTGACTGTCGGCGTAATGTGGCCTTTTTTGTGCGTTAGCTGGCCGCCGGCTCGGTGTTTAGACTCTTCTCTCAAATGAAAACACGAGAGAGCCCATGATCTGATACAGCTAATCTTCGTTGCCTACGCTCCGTGCTGGGCGGTCTCCGCGTTTAGCCAGCGCTTCTTTCTGACCTGCGGCGTCCTGCAAACGTCTCCTTTTATCCCCAAGCCCTGATCCTGTTTGTTTGTCTGTTCAGTTAGTCTGGGTTTTGTAATCTAACAAGTGGGCGTCCAGATTACATATTCAACACTGACTCAGTTACCGTGCCATGTGATGCTTTGCATCCCCTCTGTCTTCCGTTCTCGTTTTTGTTGATGGTTTATCCACCGCAGTGTTTCTGTGCTGTTTTCTCGGTCCCCTTGGTGCATCTGGCAAAACTTCTGCCCATCTGTGTGAGCTCAAGGTATGCTAATCCTAGTTCTCTAAGGCAGGGGTCCCCAACCTTTCTGAGTCTTTGGGCGCCTTTGCGATTCTGGCCCAGCATGGTGGGCCCGGCCACGAAACGGCAGCTGCAGGGGGTGGAGTCAGCCACGCAATGGCTGCCACAGCCTCCGTTCAGTCCCACAGTGAAGATCCTTGTGCGGTGCCAATTTGGTGTAGCGGTTAAGAGCATGGACTCTAATCCGGGAGAACCAGGTTTGATTTCCCCTCTCCTCCACTTGCAGCTGCTGGATGACCTTGGGCAAGCCATAGTTCTGTCAGAGCTGTCCTTGAAAGAGCAGTTCTCGAAAGAGCTCTCTTAGCCCCACCTACCTCCGAGTCACCAATGTTCCCTCTAAAGCTGTGAAGTTTTGTGAGTAAAAATTCTACTTTGTGACCTACTGGCATGAAAGCTGTGAGTGAGCGATTTGGCTCCTGAATAAATTAGTTTGCTCTGGAGCTGTCCCTTCCTGAGCTAAGACAAAAATGTGTTTGCTAGAGGCTAAAAAACCTGTGAGCTAGTTCATGCTAACTCAGCTTAGGGGAAACACACAGGGTGTCTGTTGCGGGGAGGGGAAGGGGAAGGAGTTTGTAAGCTGCTCTGAGACCCCGAGTGAAGGGTGGGGTATTACTCCAATCTCCTCCTCCTCCTCCTCCTTCTTCTTCTTCTTGTGGTGGCAGCGGCTGCCAGAGCAGTAGTATTTTTAAAAAACTGCACAGCCAATCAAAACTCCAGTGGCCAATGAGAAGCTTCCCTGTGCAGAAACTCCACCTGGCCACGCCTACTTTTTAGAAACACTTGGCCGATGCTCATGGAGACCACACTGGGGGACCCCTGCCCAGAGGGCTTTTACTGCTGTTTTTCTTTCTGCTACAGATAAACATGACTCTTTTTTTTTTTACTAGTCATCCCGTGTAGGCAGAGAACATTCAGTGATTTTTTAAAATTAGGCTGAGCGCTGGGTGTTCTTAAAGGGCTGCTTCCCATGCAAATATGGTAACAATCGCAGGCTTGCCACTCAGCGTATCCAGGGAACGGCAGCCGGTTCTGGCTTTCGAGCACGTACACCTGCCTGAGATGCGTCGTAAACACCTGCTTGTCACGTTCGTTTTTATTTATTTCTGCATTTCAGGGGCCAGCTGAGACTTAAACACTTGCCTAAGAGATGTAAAGTGTGAAGAGGCTGTCCTAGCGGGGGGGGGGTGTTCCCGAGCAATGCTCCCTCTAAGCCGTGGAGTCTCGTGAGCAAAAATTCTACTTTGTGAGCTCCTGGCGTTAAAGTTGTGAGCGAGCGATTTGGCTGCTGCATCAGTTAGTCTGCTCTGGAGCCCTCCTTCCTGAGCGAAGACAGTGTGTGAGCTGGAGGCTGAAAAAACTGTGAGCTAGCTCACACTAACCAACCTTAGAGGGAACACTGGTCTCCAGCGTGGTTCTCGTGGGCATCATGGTGCCCCCATCAAGTGGGCGGGGCCCGCTAGGCAGTGGCCCTTGTCCAGCAGTGCTTCTGATTGGCCACTGAAGATCTGATGGGCCTTGCAGATGAAAATACCATTCTGTCAGCAGCAGCAGCTTTATTTCCTCTCTCCTTTCCCAGTGTATTTTTTAAATCAGCCCTCTTCTCCCCCCTGCCTTTGGGCTTCTTCTTTGCGTGCAGCTCTGCTTCCCGCAGCAGCTGTTTTTTGATTGGCACCATCTCCTGTGCCAGCCATTTTGTGGATATGCCCGACTAACCTATGTCAGAATTCAAAAAATGCCCACAGGCTCAGAAGGACTGGGATCTCTGGGTTACAGCGGCATCAAACATAAGGCCTGTCCAGGGCTCATACCCAGCCCACAAGCAACTGGTTGAAGAAGAAGAGATTGGATTTATACCCTGCCCGTCACTACCCAGTGGAATCTCAGAGCGGCCTACAAACTCCTTCCCCTTCCCCTCCCCACAACAGAGACACCCTGTGAGGTAGGTGGGGTTGAGAGAGCTCTGACAGAAACCGCTCTTTTTCAAGAATAGCTATGCCAGAGCTTGTGACTGACCCAAGGTCATCCAGCAGGTGCAAGTGGAAGAGTTGGGAATCAAACCCGGTTCTCCCAGATTAGAGTCTGCACACTTAACCACTACCTCAAACTGTATGGAAATATGAGATACTCCCCTTTTTATGGTATCCATTAGAAAAAAACCTAGTCTTGCGTATGAGTAAATAAATATATTTACTGGGGCTTTTGTGTGTTCCCCAGTAAATCAATGGCTTTCGCTGCTAGGAATCAATCGCTTTTCTTTGTATTTTGAGTAAAAAATAGTATTGTTAACTGGGTTTGCCTGTGTCCTTTATAAAGTTTATATTTCCAGTACTTGGCAATACATTTTATGGCACACATGGCCCGGCCCGACAAAGCAGCCCTCGTGAGAAATGAGTTTGACACCTCTACGAATTACATTAACAGTCTTCCGAGTACATAACTTGAGAAAGAATAGGAGGCATTTGCTTAATAATAAATACTTGGAACATATTCTTTAAGGCACAGTTTGAGCCCCTGGGCCATCAAACATCTGAAAATTGTTTTGTCCCTGCTGCTATAATTTATAAATTTCCCGTTTGGGAGTAGAATCAGGGGGCTTCGCGCTAAATACCACCAACAATGCCTAAAGGCAGTTATCGTGGAAGTCTCTGGCTTGGCGTCACCAGCTTTTATCCTGGGTCTGAGGTTCTGCCGATCGGTGGACAGGGGTCAGAGTGAGGCCACACTGATCTATAAATGTCTGTTGAAGCTCTCGAGGGAAGTGGGGGTGGAACCGCAGGGAAGCAAAGAGCAAGAACAGTGAGAGTTCTCTTCTCAGAGATGGTTTGCCATTACCTGCCTCTGCAGAATTACCCTGGTATTCCTTGGTGGGGGGGAGCTGTTTCATCCATAGTCATGCAAGCTAGCAACAGATCTGCTGGTTGTTTGCCTCTTCCCTCCATCGCCAGATGCTGATTCCATTGAATTGTGATGTCTTGAAGCTGTACAGTCATGTGATTTTTTGTTATGGCAACACCCACTACTGGGAGCCTTCCTTGCATCACGTTGCTGTGGTATAGTTTCGGGGGCGCGTGGGAGTTGAGCTGCCAACTCTATTTTTGGCAGCATGGAACTGACCACCTGGAGGGAGGTGTGCGCTGCGGAGAGATCGACGGCTCAGGAACGCTTCTGGAAGGCTGCGTAGCTAGCCTAGCTTCCCTGCCAAATGCTCGCTGTTGGTTTCCGAGTCACAGGTGTTCTGCCTTACCCAGCCCTCTGTTGGATTAGTCACAAGCCTAGTGCGTGCCTGTCTGTTTGCACCAGTTAGATTAGATGTATTTTACAAGCAAGGGTGATCAGATCGGAACTGGCTTAATTTGCATTCCTTTGCGATCGCCGGCCTCCTTCCTTCCAGTCTTTCCCGCAGCTTACACTCATCCTTTCAGAATTTGGAATTTGGTGCAGCTTTTCTAAGCAGCCAAATGAAAACCCTGGGAAACGTTCTGTTCTGTTGAGGGGTAGACGAATGGGGATCCAAATTTGTGGAACTGTAGTAAACTGCTCAAGCATCGAACAGCAAAGTTTGCCCTGCACTTTTGGAAGTATTGTGCACCACAGTGCTACCTTTAAAGCTAAACAAAAGCTTATACCTTGAATTAAACTTGGTTGGTCTTAAAGGTGCCACTGGATTCAAACTTTGTTCTGCTGATTTAGACCAACATGGCTACCCACCGGAATCTATTTAAAACTAATCAACTAGTATGGCCTTTACCTTTGTGTGGGCAGTCTCTTAACTGGAAAGATGTCAAACTTACGGGACCCTAACACTTCAGAAGAGCCAAGATATAATGTTGTGTGGTGTCCTTGCGGCAGGAAGTTCCTTCCACGGAAATCTTCCTTCTTGCAAGTCCCACTTAAGTAAGCGTTGGCCCCAGTGTTGCATCTAAGCTGAGTTAGTATGAGCTAGCTCACAATTTTTTAGCCTCTGGCTCATGCTTTTTGGTCTTAGCTCAGGAAGGAGGGCTTCAGAGCAAACTAATTTATGCAGTAGCCAAATTGCTTGCTCACAACTTTAATGCCGGTAGCTCACAAAGTGGAATTTTTGCTCACAAGACTCCGCAGCTTAAAGGGAGCATTGGTTGGCCCTGCTCCCAATACCCCCAAAGAGGGCTGGGTAGGAGTTATCCCATGGGGTAATACGTATAGGGCTGGGCAGGAGTTATTCCCAAGGGGTAATACCAACAATCCGTCTTGCCAGACCCCCCATTCTAGTGGCAAGAAGTTCCAAAGGAGTAGCCATGTAAGACTGTTGCAGGAAAAAGCGAAAAAGGAGTGTCGTAATTTAAAAGATGAAGTCTAATATAAAAATGTTTTCTTAAAAGCATGTTTAGGCTCATCTGTGTGGAGTGGCTTTCTTAAAGAAACAAAATTGGTCTCAGTAGATTTATTTGCGTCTCCGGGAGCTCTGTTTGAAACGGATGCAGTGCCGTGTGGTTACCAGCCCCTGGTTACGTCTTCCGGGTTGCGTTGCAGTTTAAATGCTAGGGTGGTTACGCTCGCTGTGTAGTTAACATGTGTTATTAGCTTATTTGGGAGTCTTATCAACTCACAAGCTATTTATTCAACTTAACAGGAGGCTTCTGAACAAATATTTGGTGGATTACTTTGGTTTCAAATGTGAGCTCGCCTCGTTTTCTCCTTGTTTGCCTTCCACTGTTCCTTTTGCCTTTTATACCGGCTCTTTAATAAAACAAGGTGACGGAGGTGCTGGCTTTGGGATGCACCAATCACCAGCTTCCTCCCATAATTCCTGCAGCTGCACCTGGGCACCATACTGCGGGCTCCGGCCTGCAGTATAAGAGGCTTTTTCCCCTCAGTGTTTCCCCAAATCTCCCAGTTTCTCCACTGAAAAGAGATAGAAGTTTATTTTCAGTGCTCCCCCAATTTTTCCATAAGAAAAACCGAAGAAGAGCCCTCTGTCAAGAAAATACCCCCCAGTTTTCCCAGTTTTTTTCATCCCAGGCCTTCACATCATCACAGTAAATAAGCTCCAGGTAAAGATAAAGGTTTCCCCTTGCTCGAAAGCCAGTCAAATCCGACTCTAGACTTGCGGTGCTCATCTCCATCTCCAAGCCAAAGAGCCAGTGCTGTCCAAAGACATTTCTGTGGTCATGTGGCCAGCATGACCAGATGCTGAGGCACACGGAACGTTGTTACCTTCCCACCAAAGCGGTACCTATTTATCTCCTTGCAATTTCTTGCTGTCGAACTGCTAGGTTGGCAGGAGCTGGGGCCAGAGACGGGAACTCACTCCATCACGCGGCACTCGGGTCTCAAACTGCTGAACTACCAACCTTCTAGCCTGCAGTAGTGTCTTAACCCTTTGAGCCATCGCAGTCTGAAGGTAGCCTCAAAGCCTCGGTAGCTGAGAATCTCTCCTTATAAATAATTATCGTTTGGTTTTGCAAGATTCCATGCGCTCCCATTGGCTGTAAAATGCCCTCCCTCAGCCATTGGCCCATCAGCCGCCACTCAAGAGTACTCACATGCCATTGGCCAGGTGCTGGGTCTGCTCCTCTTCCCCACCCACTCCCCCTGGCAGACAGCTGTCTCTCCTGAGGAAGACAGTTCTCTTGACTCCTGTGAGGGACTGTCCCCTCAGTGGCTGTTGGTAGGCAGCCAAGCTTGGTTCTGTGAGTAAAAAAACAAAGGACTTTCAGCATGGAAAACTAAAGGTAGGTTGATGGTTGGCTGGGAGGGAGACAGGGTTGTCAACTCCAGGTTGGGAAATTCCTGGAGATTTGGGGGGTCAAACCTGGAGAGGGTGAGTGTTGAGGAGGGGTGGGACCTCAGACAGGTACAATGCCATAGACTCCACCCTCCAAACCAGCCACTCCCTCCTGGGGAACCACTGTTACCAATCTTGGGGGTGGGCTGGAGATCACTCAAAATTACTACTGCTCTTCAGGTAGCAAAGATCAGTTCCTCTGGAGAAAATGGTGGACTCTGTCATTATACCCTGCTGAGATCGCCACAGCAAATTGTCACTGAGTGCCCAAAGCCGGGGCACTCTCCCAGAGCCTCTTTCTAGATCCCGTTGTATTTATTTCCACAACGGGCCTTATTCCTAGTATAAATATAAGACTCACCAGGAAAACAGTTTGAACAGTTCTTCGGTGTGGGGGTGTTAAATTATACTGATGTAATCAAAGATCTTAGGATCAAAAATTCTTAGCCGTCAACTTTTCTGGGGAAAGGGAACCAGGCTTATTCTGTAGCTGAATAACCGCAGTGTTTTGCTGACAGCGAATATCTTCCTTCAGCCGGCCATTCTTTGAGAGGCATTGCCGGCTCATTTCTTTTTTTTTTAAAGAATCCCTTCAAAACAAGTCCATTATCACCTTGAAGAGCCAAATATTTGGGGGCAGCGGGGAGCGCTCACTCAACACTTTTTACCGCCCTGTCTCTCCACAGTCTTATTTTCCCTCCATTCTTGCGTTTGTGGTATCCCGTCGGCCCGCCTGGCCAGTTTCCAGAAGGCTGTGACCGGGTCAGCGCTCTGCCATGTTCCAGAACAGCCAAGCAGGCTCTCCTGCCAGTTAATTTCCTGAAATTGCTGATCTTGTTACATGGCTTTGTAGTAGTATTTTTTAATGCATCTGCCTCCATTTGCCGCAGACAACATTTATCTGAAAGAAGGATCCTGCAGGAATTAAGTGATAAGAAACGGCACCATTGTCAGTTGGCTTGCCTCTGGCTTTGTAAAAGTAAACTCCGATCTGAATTGCCCGTGGCTTCCGTTTTTCTTTGGATCCCATGCGTACAGTTAGGGTTGAGGGGAGGGGCCGTGGCTCAGCGGGAGAGCATCTGCTTGGCATGCAGAAGGTCCCAGGTTCAGTCCCCAGGATCTCCAGTTAGAAAGGACTAGGCAGTAGGTGATCTGAAAGACCTTGATCTGGGACCCTGGCTCAGTGCTAGAACATCTGCTTGGCATGCAGAACGTCCCAGGTTCAATCTCCATGATCTCCAGCTAGAAAGGACTAGGCAGTAGGTGATGTGAAAGACCTCAGTTTGAGATCCCGGAGAGCTGCTGCCGCCCAGAGTGTGCAATGCTGGCCTTCAATGCTGGGAGCCAGTTTGGTGTAATGGTTAAGTGCACGGACTCTAATCTGGGAGAACCGGGTTTAATTCCCCACTCCTCCGCTTGCAGTTCCTCATTCTAGCAGTTCGAAAGCAAGAAATTGCAAGTAGATAAATAGGTACCACTTCGGTGGGAAGGGAACAGCGTTCCGTGCACCTTGGTGTTTAGTCATGTCGGCCACATGACCACGGAAACGTCTTCGGACAGCGCTGGCTCTTCGGCTTTGAAACGGAGATGAGCACCGCAACCTGGAGTCGGAGTTGACTGGCTTTCGAGCAAAGGAACCTTTACCTTTACTTTACCACTTGCACCTGCTGGTGTGACCTCAGGCAAGCCATAGTTCTGAGAAGAGCTGTCCTTGAAAGGGCAGTTCTTGAAAGAGCTCTCAGCCCCACCTATCTCACAGGGTGTCTGTTGTGGGGAGGGGGAGGGAAAGGAGATTGTAAGCCGCTCTGAGACTCCGAGTGAAGGGCGGGGTATAAATCCAATCTCCTCCTCTTCTTCTTCTTCTTCTTCCCCCTCCAGTGGAATGGAGAAGGGGTAGTGGCTGAGTTGGTAGAGTATCTGCTTGGCATTCAGAAGGTCCCAGGTTCACTCCCCGCCATTTCCAGTTAGAAAGGACTAGGCAACAGGTGATGTGAAAGACCTCTGACTGAGACCCTGGAGAGCTGCTGCCAGTCTCAGCAGACAATACTGACCCTGATGGACCAAGGGCCTGATTCAGTATAAGGCAGCTTCATGGGTAAGACAAGTTGCTGGACCTCCCGATGGGGCACCTGGTATTTATGGCTGCTGTGTGACAGAGTGTTGGACTAGATGGGCCATTGGCCTGATTCAACATTGGCTTCTCTTATGTTCTTATGCACAAATTCTGGTTCAACGTTGGAAGTCTCCGTTGGCCATGGTGCTCTGTAGACGGAGGGGGGAATATCTGTTCACCCCTGTATCTCTGTGGTACAAGTCCTATATGCCAGGTCTAGGCCCCAGTTCAGTTGTTTATTTTTATTACGATTATTAAAAACATTTTAATGCCACCATTCCACCCGATCAGGCTCCACAAAGCGGTGCACATAAAAAGCCTTAAAGCATTTTTACTTCATTTTGTCTCTCTCCTTATTTCTGATGTAATTCTAAAAGTTATAATAAGGTCGAGAAAGGAAACATTGAATATGTTTGTATTTGACATACATTTCTATATATTATACATCGTCCATGCCTTTGGAAGTTCTTGATAACGGTAAATACCGAACATTTTCTTTCTGATTTCAATTCCTGGTTGGCTTTCTTTTTTCTGTACCCTTATTTCTTTTTTAAAATAAATAATATATATTTTTTAAAAAGCATTAATGCATTTGAGCAATTAAAAGAAACATTTAAAATTACAAAATAATCCAATAAAAGCACTTAAGCTAGGGGTGTCAAACATGCAGCCCGGGAACACATTCCATCAGGCCCTCAGTGGAACTGGCCATCTCCTGCTTCCAGTTCTGCTGCTGCATCATAAGAACATAAGAACATAAGAGAAGCCAATGTTGAATCAGGCCAATGGCCTATCTAGTCCAACACTTTGCCACACAGCGGCCAAAATATACCAGGTGCCATCAGGAGGTCCAGCAGTGGGGCCAGGACACCAGAAGCCCTCCCACTGCTGCCCCCCAGCACCAAGAATAGAGTGCATCACCTGCCCCAGACTGAGAGTTCCCATCTATACCCTGTGGCTAATAGCCACTGGTGGACTTCTGCTCCATCCTAGCTCGCTTCACCAGACTCTCTTAATCCCTCAGCCATTTCATGGTTTAACTTGGGTCCTCGACTCAGAACTCAGAGCGTGAGATTTCTGTGGTGAATGTCAGTAAATCAAAAGTAGGTTTGCAGCTTACAGAGCTAATGTTTTAAGCGTGTTTTTATTTTAAGTAAAAAAAAAACCCCTTTGTGTTTGTGTCCTTTATAAAGTCTATATCTCCGCTACCTGGCATTACCTTTTATGACACACACGTGGCCCGGCCCAACAAGGTCTCCTTTATGTCAGATCCGGCCCTCGTAACAAATGAGTTCTGCACCCTTGACATAAGCAATACCAGAGGAGGGCCAATAAGTGTTAACAGGAGGTACACCACACCAAACAGAGCAGACTGGACCCACTGGCAAAAGACACTGATAGAGGGAGACAGGCGAATCTCCCCGGGGAGGGAGTTCCAAAGTTTTGGTGCCACAACTAAGAAGGCCCTTTTCTTGGGTCGCCACCTGTCTGGCCTCTGAACTCCATCCTCTTGGTGCTCACAGACGTGGTGGAGAGTTGCATGCTGGGAAGCAGGTGGAGAAATCACACCTTGACATCCCTAACTTGCATTTGCTTGCTGTGATATTCTGGGGGGGGGGCGGCAGCGGCGTTGAAGCAATCCCAGTTGTGCCGGAGTTACAGGAAAGGTGAACACCGACTGACCTTGCAAAAACGGAGACCGCTGTCGCTTTTTGTCTTTGGCAGCAATGGCCTTTGGGCCCTTAAGAAAAATCCGGTACAGCAGATGCTCCGTCCCCATGTTTTTTCTCTGGCGGTGAGGAGATGTGTGTTTTTGGATGGCTTTAGACCTTGGCCGCTGATCAGGGAGGCTTATATGCTTTCTCTCCCGCTTCATATTTACTAGAATGGGAGAGATCGTGTCTCAGATCTTGGCTGGGGTAGTCCCAGATGAGTGATTCAGCGGTCAGGATTGTTGGTGCTTTTCCTGCCTTAAGGGCTCGCATATTGTTATGGCTCAATGTCCCGTCAGTGTGGTGCTGCTCAAGCGATGAACCGGATTGCTTATTAAGCACAAACTTTCTTTGTAACAGCTAGGTGTGGAAAGTTTTAAAGCAAGCCAGGGGTAGGGAAAGCTCTGCTTCCCACGGGGGTAGAGTGGAGCCGGAGAAAAAGAAGAACTCCTCCTACTGCCCCCCCAATGGATTGCCTCCCTCCCATTGACATGTCTCCAGGAGGGAGGCGGAGATTGGATTTATACCCTGCCCTTCACTACCCGAAAGAGTCTCCAATTACCATGTCAGATTACACAGGGAAGCCTTTGAAATTCATAAACATAAACACAATTTCAACAGGAAATAAGAGAGTTTAAAAATAAATATGGTATGGTTTCCTGTCCTGAAAAACACAAAAGTCTTTACAGCTGACAGTAGCACTACAAATAAGATTAGAATTTCAACAGCTATTCTACATGCAAAAGAACCTCCTCAGGAAACAGTCAATCTATATACAAAAGAACTTCCTAAGGAAAGCTCCTCCTTTAGCATATTTCACAGCCTGGGGAATTCCTACATGATAATAAGTCAGCCCTACCCCACCTTTCTGAGTAGATATAAATTACCTGCCTACCATTTTTCTTCTCACCTTGACACAGAGAGTACTCCGTCTTTCTGTGTTATACCTCTGAGGATGCCAGCTACTGGCAAAACGTCAGGTCCTACAATGCCAAGACCACGACCGGGCAACCCGGAAAATCTACAACAGCTAATGAACTCCAGCCGTGAAAGCCTTCGACAACATATTGAGTCACAGAGCAGCTTACAATCTCCTTTCCCTTACCCTCCCCACAACAGACACCCCTTGAGGTAGGTGGGGCTGAGAGAGCTCTCTTGAGAACTGCTCGTGAGAGAAGAGCTCTGAAAGAACTTGCAACTGACCCAAGGTCACACCAGCAGCTGCACGTGGAGGAGTGGGGAATCAAACCCGGTGCTCCCAGATTAGTCTGTGCTCCTAACCACTACACCAAACTGGAAAATGTGGGTTCTGGTAGAGAGAAGCAGCAGTGGGGGTCCAGTCCCAGTAGTGGAAGTCTGGAATGCCTTTCATTTCCTGCTGCTCTACCTGGGAGGATTCAGTGGGAAAATAGGACATACTCAGCAGAAGTCCCTTAGCTGGATGGCCCAGGCAAGCCCATTCTCTACAGAACTCACAAGCTAAACAGGGTGTCAGGTAGCCCTGCCATGATGGAAGGGTGGGAGGTGGGCTATGATGGATGACGGGAGGGAGGTGGGCTTTTGGCGCCTTAGTGGCGGGACAGACGGGAGGTTGGAATCCGGGGAGTTGTTGATTTACACCTCGGGTGTGAGAATGGAATGTGGCTTTTATTCTTCCTATCTCTTGCAGCCTGGACGTTCTGACCTTGGCAAGTCGGGGTTGCGAGCTTCTCTATCGCTGGCATAGATGTAGCAGCTGTGGTTAATGGGGGCGGTGGGAAATTCATTTGCTTAGTAACTTTCGATTTCCCAGTCGCATGTTTATTCATTGTATGGAAGAAGGGGGGTCCCCATTCACCCCCTTCCCCTGTATAACCGCTTGCTTTCTGTAACCAAGTCATTCTGAACAAGAGACCTGTTTCAGTGATCTATCTATTGCAGCTTAATAAACGCTAACCTTGCTTGCATCAAAAAAAGGTCTGGTGTTTGCTGACTAAGTTAGGACTTCTGACAGTTTGTTCAGAATCATCATTTACTTTCGGGACTGGTCCTAAACCCACCACTCCAAAATGAGTGATGGAGAAGAAGACACTCTCCCGATCGAAGAAGAAGAAAAGGACAAGAAGCCTCCTGGGAAAGACGTACCCAAAGAAACCCCTGACACATACGTGCCGGGACAATGGGGTTTGGAGTACGACTTTGGAGGGCCCTACGGCGATCCGTATGGGGCAGCCTATGGAGGGGTGACCCACCGAGCGGGACGCAGACGGGACTGGGTGAAACCCCTGACCGAGACCCACGAGGCGTGGTTCGGGACCCCGAGAGCATCCATGGGGATGAGCCACCCCGAGAGGTCGGTACGCAAGTTGGCTACCGCCGAACCCATGGAAGACACCGGTAGGGACTCCGAGCCCCGAGAGAGTGTCGTGGTGAGGCGGAGATGGAGCGGGGAACCAAGCCAAGACCGCCTGATGCGCTTCCTGGATGAGTCCCTCGCTCGCATCCCACAGATGATTGCGGAGGGCATTCGGGAGGAGCGTGAACGACAGAGACGGGAAGAGCCGCCTGCACAAGCCCCTCCAGATCAACGCCCAGCACCGGACCAGGGCCCGGGGAACGTGCCAGCCGGACCACCGGATCAACCAGCGGGGCCAGCGCCACGGGGGCCGCCGGGGCAACAACCCCCTCGTCCTTGGGGGTTCCTGCCTCCTAAGCCTACGGAGCTCCTGGACGCGGATTTTGACGGAGACCCCGAGAAGTTCCCGTTCTTCCTGGTGCGAGCCGAGAAGTTCATCGAAACTTGGGGCCACCTGTTCCAGAGGGAAGAGCGGATGGTCGACGTCATAGCGGCTCACCTGAAGGGAGCAGCAGCTGACTGGTACGTGGGGCTCCACCAAGCCGATGGGCGCGAACTGAGAGAGATTGATTCTTTCATGTGGGCTATGAAAGAACAATTTGAAGACGTGCACTCAACTAAAGCAGCAAAAGCAACGATCCGGAGCCTCAAGCAGGGCGCGAGGTCGGTGAGAGATTACACCGCGGAGTTCCGCAGATGTGCCGCAAAGCTGCGAGGAGAAGGAAATCTCCTGGAGTTTTACAAATGGGGGCTGAATCCGGAGGTTCGCCGTGAGGTCACGCTGAACCAAGATCCGAACACCCTCACTGGATGGATCCAGGCCGCAGTCACGATGGAAAACCGGCTGAAGACCATCAAACTAGACGATGCCGCAGCGATGGCAACCCGAGGGAACGCACCGACTGCGAGAGGAAAGGCTCCCATCCAGAACCCAAAGCAGAAGGACGGAACAAGAGAACTCCGGATGAAGCAAGGTCTGTGCCTCAAATGCGGAGAAGGGGGCCATTTCGCCGTGAACCTCGCCTGCATCGACCGGGGCGCAAAAGGGAACAAAGAAGAAGTTCGACACCTCCACGCCAAAACAGGTGGCGAGACCGAAGGGGGCGAAAGCTTTGCAAGCTAAACCACTCAGCGAGCCATCCGACTCATCCGATGGCGAGGTCGTGCCACAGGGAAACGAGGCGGACCTGCTGTGAACAGCGCTGAACAGCAGGTCCCACAACCCCAGGCGCAACTCCCGGTGAGCAAAACCCCCTCTCTTTTTTTTCTTACAGTGACTTTAATGGACCCGGGTCTATTGACCCATGTGAGAGTACGGGCTCTCATTGACTCAGGGTGTGGGAGAGACCTGATCAACCCCACCCTACTGACGGGACTCGGGGCGAAAGTCCTTAAACTAAAAGACCCCTTGATTTTTACCCAAATGGACGGGTCCACAATGAAGGAACCTTGCAAATACGAGACTGTGCCATTGCGGGTGGGATTGGGGCAGCACTGGGAAGAGAGATCTTTTGTAGTTACCCCGTCCGCCCGGTTTCCCCTGGTTTTAGGAAGTCCGTGGTTCTTTGATCACGATCCTCACGTACTATGGGGGGAGGGAAAGGTAGATTTCATCTCCGAGAAATGCCGGTCCCACGTCTGGAAAACAGAGTGGGGACCCATAATCGAGGGAAAACTCTCGGTGCCGGCTGGGGTAGCCGATGCAGAACTAGAAAGCATTCCCCCCGAATACCGAGACCTAGCCCCTGTGTTTGGGGAGGAGGAAGCAGATGAACTACCCCCCACAGAAACTCTGATTGTGCAATCGAAATTCTGCCCAACCAAAAACTACCTAAAGGGAAACTATATTCTATGAGCCCTTCGGAAAAGGTGGAACTGAGAAAGTTCATTGACAAAAACCTCAGCAGGGGCTTCATACGGCCAGCGTCCTCCCCGTTCGCAGCCCCCGTGCTCTTTAGGAAAAAGAAGGACGGAGGGTTACGGCTTTGCACGGATTATCGGGGCTTGAATGCGGTGTCCAACACTAACGCTTACCCCATGCCCCTCATAAAAGACTTGTTGGCAGCAGTCGCTGGAGGGAAAATTTTCTCAAAACTTGACCTCCGAGATGCCTATTTCCGAGTCCGGATTCGGGAGGGGGACGAGTTTAAGACGGCGTTTAACACACCTCTCGGCCAGTTTGAATACTTAGTTATGCCGTTCGGACTCCAGGGGGCCCCTGGGGTCTTCATGAATTTGATTAACGAGGTGTTACACAAGTACCTGTTCAAGGGGTCCTTGTTTACCTTGATGACATTCTTTTATATTCCCCGACCTTGCATCTCATGTGAAACTGGTTAGGGAAGTACTCCAAACGTTGCATAAGCATAAACTGTTTGCCAAGCTCTCCAAGTGTGAATTTCACAAAACGGAAATCCCTTTCCTGGGCTACCGCATATCTCAAAGGGGAATTGAGATGGACCCTGACAAAATCAAGGATGTGGTGGGGTGGGAACCTCCCAAAACACGAAGGCAACTCCAGGGTTTCCTCGGATTCGCGAACTTTTATAGGTCATTCCTCTCGAACTTTGCCCAGGTGGCTCTCCCCTTAACAGACTTACTGAAAACCAAAGGGAAGCCACCCGAATGCACTCGACCGGGCGCTAAACTAGTATGGTCACCAGAGTGCCAACGGGCTTTTGACAAGTTGAAAACCCTCTTCACCTCAGAACCAGTGTTGGCCCACCCCAATGAACTTAAAAATTCATTGTCCAGGTTGACGCCTCTGACGTCGCTATGGGGGGCGATCCTCCAGGAGGGGGAGGACGGTAAATTGCACCCCCTTGCCTATGTGTCTAGGAAATTCAATGATACTGAACGGAATTGGTCCATTTGGGAGAAAGAAGCGGGGTCGATCCGTTTGGCGTTGTCTACTTGGCGCCATTGGTTAGAGGGAGCGCGAGTCCCATTCGAGGTCTGGACTGACCACAAGAACCTCGAGCTGCTCCGCTCCCCCCGTTCTTTGAACGCCAAACAGCTCCGCTGGGCAGATTTCTTCTCCAAATTCAATTTCACACTCCACCATTTCCCGGGGACGTCAAATTCGCTGGCCGATGCTCTGTCACGCCTCCCCCAACACGACAGCAAGAGGGAGGAGGTTCGGGACTCGGTATTCACTCCTTCCCAGTTGGGAGGAGCGGTAACCACGAGGAGGCAGGCCAAACGTTCCCCCTCCGCCAGACCCTCCTCCAAGTGACTGGGCGGTACGATTTTCCACTGAAATGTCTGATGCGGACAGGGAGGAGGTGGAGGGGAAGAAGGGTTGTCCCGCGATGCGCATGGCTGCTGGACTAAAAATGACAAGCTCTTTGTTCCCCGATCTCTCCGGGGGGAGGTGATGGGTTGGGCGCACGGATCCAAGCTAGCTGGACACACAGGGTTTGTGAAGTCTCTCCAGCTCTTACAGCGGCAATTTTGGTGGCCAGGGCTACGTAAAGATGTTTCACTCTTCACTTCTGCTTGTCAAACCTGTTTAATGAGCAAACCTCGCCCTGGAAAACCCCCTGGTGCCCTGCAACCCCTCCCTACGCCGGCTCGGCCCTGGGAAGTGATCTCTATGGACTTTATTACGGATTTACCCCCTAGTGGGGGGAAAACTGTTATTTGGGTGATCGTAGATCTGTTTACTAAACAGGCGCATTTTGTTCCTTTTGCAACCATCCCCTCTGCCAAGAAATTGGCTTCTGCGTTCTTACAACACGTTGTGAGACTCCACACTTTACCTGCTAAGGTAATCTCCGACAGGGGGCTCAGTTCGTTTCCAAGTTCTGGAGCGAACTAATGTCACTGCTTGGAGTAGAGAGGGGGTTAGCAGTGCATACCATCCTGAATCGGATGGACAAACTGAACGTGTGAATCAGACCCTGGAACAATACTTGCGCTGTTTTTCTAATTTCCAGCAGGACAATTGGCATTCTCTTTTACCTTTGGCTGAGTTTTGTTATAATAATACTCAGCACTCGTCGACGGGGATGTCTCCGTTTAAAGCGGTTCATGGTTATGACGCCCCGCCTCTGCCATTTTTGTCTTCTCCCGACCTCCCGGCGGGAGATGCTGGTGACTGGTGCAAACATCTGCAGGAGGCGTGGGGCTCGTTAGCAGAGACTCTGGAAGAGGCTAAGTCTGCCTACAAAATCCAAGCCGACAAGAAACGTAACCTGGCCTGGGTTCCCAAGTGTGGAGAGTTTGCTTACTTGTCTACCCAACATTTGCGTCGCATTCAGCCGAGCCGCAAACTTGGTTGGAAATTTATTGGTCCTTTTGAGATTGTGAGAGTGATTAACAATGTAACTGTTGAACTTGCGTTGCCTAAGTCTCTAAAGTCTGTGCATCCTGTTTTTCATGTGCGGCTTCTTCGCCCAGCGCCTGAAGGGAACAAATGGCGACCGCAACGGCCCACCCCACCTCCGCTGCTGGTGGGGGGGGAACCTCACTACGAAGTCTCGCAGATTCTGGACTCTAAACTCTCTCGCAATCGCTTGTTTTACCTGGTTGAATGGATTGACTTTGGGCCGGAGCAGAGGGAGTGGGTACGGGCGGAAAATGTTCTGGCCCCCGGCTAGTTACAGCCTTTCACAAATTGTACCCCCACAAACCAAAGGGGTAGAATTAGTTTCGAGGGGGCTGCATGTCAGGTAGCCCTGCCATGATGGAAGGGTGGGAGGTGGGCTATGATGGATGACGGGAGGGAGGTGGGCTTTTGGCGCCTTAGTGGCGGGACAGACGGGAGGTTGGAATCCGGGGAGTTGTTGATTTACACCTCGGGTGTGAGAATGGAATGTGGCTTTTATTCTTCCTATCTCTTGCAGCCTGGACGTTCTGACCTTGGCAAGTCGGGGTTGCGAGCTTCTCTATCGCTGGCATAGATGTAGCAGCTGTGGTTAATGGGGGCGGTGGGAAATTCATTTGCTTAGTAACTTTCGATTTCCCAGTCGCATGTTTATTCATTGTATGGAAGAGGGGGGGTCCCCATTCACCCCCTTCCCCTGTATAACCGCTTGCTTTCTGTAACCAAGTCATTCTGAACAAGAGACCTGTTTCAGTGATCTATCTATTGCAGCTTAATAAACGCTAACCTTGCTTGCATCAAAAAAAGGTCTGGTGTTTGCTGACTAAGTTAGGACTTCTGACACAGGGTCAGCCCTGGTTAGTACTTGAATGGGAGAGCACCAAGGAAGCCCAGGGTTGTTATGCAGAGGCAGGCATTGGCAAGCCACCTCTGAACGCCTCTTGCCTTGAAAACCCCGTTGAGTTGCCATAAGTCAGCTGCAACTCGACAACAAAACAATTTTAAAAAGGCGAAGACGCTGGCATGGCCTGTTCCTGACTTTTCATTTGTTCTCACGTGGAGGCACACCTCTTAGCTTATGATTGACAGCTGGACATCTGCAGCTGGGAGCTGGCCCGTGTTTCTCTTTTGCAATAAAACAGGGCTTTGGGCCAGTGTTCCCTCTAAGCTGTGGAGTCTTGTGAGCAAAAGCTCTACTTTGTGAGCTCCTGGCATTAAAGTTGTGAGCGAGCCATTTGGCTGCTGCATAATTTAGTCTGCTCCGGAGCCATCCTTCCCGAGCTAAGGCAAAAATGTGTGAGCCGGAGGCTAAAAAACTGTGAGCCGGCTCACACTCCCTCAGCGGCACCCCAAGGCAGGCTTCCTGTGGTGTCAGCGTAAGTGGGACCTGGCCCGCAAAAGCTTACGCTGCAATAAAGCTTAAATCTCTTAAGATGTCCCCGTGTCGCTTGCTGCAGCAGACAGGCACAGCTACCCCCTCTGGGATTTGTCACTGTTTTTATATCACCAGCAAAACCCAAGCAAGAGTATATTTTGCCGATGGTTGGCAAGGACAAGAGGGTCGATGGGGAGAAGGCAAAGACAGGGCAGGAAGAACGGAGAAATGGAGAAAAGGAAGTACTTTTTCACACGGCACGTAGTTAAATTGTGGAGTTCTGTTGCCACAAGCAGAAGAAGAAGAGACTGGATTTATACCCCGCCCTTCACTACCCAGAGGAATCTCAGAGCGGCTGACAAACGCCTTTCCCTTCCCCTCACCAACAACAGACAGAGATAGGTGGGGCTGAGAGAGCTCTTGACAGAAACTGCTCATTTTCAAGAACAGCTCTTATCAGAACTATGGCTTGCCCAAGGTCATCCAGCCAGGTGCAAGTGGAGGAGTGGGGAATCAAACCCGGTCCTCCCAGATTAGAGTTTGCACACTTAACCACTACACCAAACTGGCACAAGATGTGGCACCACCAGCTTCAAAGGCTTTAAAAAGGGACTGCACAAATGGTCATTATGGTCATTATGGACAGCTGTTCCCTCTAGTGCCAGGGGCTGTACACCTTCTTGGTATCAGTTGCTGGGGATCACAGCCCAGAGGATGCCGCTGTGGGCTTCCTTAGAGGCAGCTGATGGGCCGCTGTGTGAGACGGAATGCTGGACTAGACGGGCCTTTGGTCTGATCCAGCGTGGCTCTACTTACGTTCTCGCGACGGGACTGTGTGTGGACTCCGTATCCTTATTGTCCGGCTTTCTAGGGCAGGGGTGTTGAACTCTTTTGTTACGAGGGCCAGATCTGACATCAATGAGACCTTGTTGAACCAGGCCGTGTGTGCCATAAAATGTAATGCCAGATAGCGGAAGTATACACTTTATAAAGGACAAAAAACACAAAGGTTTTTTTTTTACTTAAAATAAAAACATGTTTAAAACATGAGCTCTGTAAGCTGCAAGCCTACTTTTGATTTATTGACATTCACCACAGAAACCTCAATCTCAGAGCAATGCTCCCTCTAAGCTGTGAAGTCTTGTGAGCAAAAATTCTACTCTGTGGGCTACTGGCCTTAAAGTTGTGAGCGAGTAATTTGGCTACTGCATCAGTTACTTTGCTCTGGAGCCATCCTTCCTGAGCCAAGACAAAAATCTGTGAGCTGGAGGCTAAAAAACGGTGAGCTAGCTCACACTAACTCAGCTTAGAGGGAACACTGGCTCAGAGTTCTGAGTCCAGGACCCAGGTTAAAACATGAAATGGCTGAGTGATTCAGAGAGTCTGGTGAAGCAAGCTATGATGCAGCAGCAGCAGCAGAACTGGAAGCAGGAGATGGCCAGCTCCACTACGCGCCTGGTCTGGCCCCCGGGCCATATGTTTGGCACCCCTGTTGTAGGGCTTTGGGTTGTCCTTGGAATGAAACCGGATACTGGGCTAGATGAACCTGCGTTCTGATGCGGCATGGCTGCTCTTATTTCTGAAAAACAGCCACTGTCTGTACCGCACCAAGACAGAACCTGTGTGCAGTCTACAAAAACGAGTCGGAGAAGGACAGTCAAAAAGGGGGGAATTGGACTTAATGATCCAGAAGGCGGGGTGAATCCAGGCTAATGGGTTTTACTTAGAAAGTTGGTAAGCTCCTTGAGCCCTAGATACTGAAACAGCAGAGCTACGCGTGTAAATCAAACCTGTTACATGGTGGAATCAAATGTTTAAGTGTGATCGTCGTGTGGGTCAGAAGTCAGTGCAGGGCTGAACTGGGGCATTTCGAACTCTGTTCCGTCGTTGGTTCGTTAGTGCCGTAAGCAACTCTGCCTAAGGGTTTCTTTCCCAGCATCATCTTGTAAATGTAAGATATGCCAGAAGAAGAAGAGATTGGATTTATACCCCACCCTTCACTCAGAGTCTCAGAGCGGCTTACAAACGCCTTCCCCTCCCCCTCCCCACAACAGACACCCTGTGAGGTAGGTGGGGCCGAGAGAGCTCTGACAGAAACTGCTCTTTCAAGGACAGCTCTGACTGAACTGTGGCTTGCCCAAGGTCATCCAGCAGCTGCAAGTGGAGGCGTGGGGAATCAAACCCGGTTCTCCCAGATTAGAACTTAACCGCTACACCAAACTGCCAGAGCACCACAATGTCTGTGCTTCATGTTTGTATAACACCGGGGGCACTCTGTGGCATCCAGAATGACTGGCGCCCCCTCCCCGGAGGGTTCACCGTAGCCCAAACATTTCTCAAAGAAAGTGAGATCATTGGCTGAATGTGGAACTGAGCCAATGGGGAAGTGAGTTCTGTTATACTGAGCTTGTGTTGTTGTTTTTCAAAATGTCACCAACCTTGAGCCTTCTCCTGAAACCAAAATACAGATTCTGTGAATTCATGGCCCTGGCATTGAAGCCAGCGCATAGTTAGAAGTGTTAAATGGCAAGAACATGGCTGGATCTCCCCCTCCCCCCCATGAGGATCGTAGGTTATCTCTCTGTTCTTAGAGTCCTGTGTAGCTTTAGGGGACTCATATTTAATTCGTGGCACGAAAATGTTTTTATGGGAACGACAGCAACTTATTTGGTGGCCGTACAGAAGTACAGAGTCCATCAGGAAGCTGCTTGTTAGTGGAGGCATGCAATTGATGCAGCTTGTATATCTGCATGACGATTATGGAAATCAGGCGATGTCTGATGGGCATGCTCGGTCCGGGTAGATAAAGCCATCTTTCGCTTCGCGTTTGCCGCTCAGATGACAAACACAGCTTCTCTTTCACGATTCCTCCTCCTGCGGGTAGTGCCGTGAAAATGTCGAATCGGTGTACGGCCGCTGTGAAAAAAGCAAACTCCACACCGGGGGATCCATGCCGGAAAGGAACTGAAAATAAAACGGCCAGTATCGTAAAGCTCCCGCACAGATCCGTGGTGAGCTAGGAGTAGTTCAGGGGAGGGGCAACCGAGATGATTAAGGGGTTGGAGCCCCTTTCCTGTGAGGGAAGGCTGAAGAGGCACGGACTTCTCAGTTCAGAATAAGGTCTACTAAGGAGGACATGATAGAGGTTTGTAGAATTATACATGAGAAGAGAGAATGGATGCACAAAAATTCCCCCATTCCCCAAATACTAGAATCCGGCAAAGTTGCTGGAGCGGTAGATTCAGCCTGGTTGGTTTTATACCCCATTCTTCCCTATCCAAAGGAGTCTTAGAGCGGCTTAGTAATCACCTTCTCTTCCTCTCCCCACAACAGACAACCTGTGAGAGTAGGTGGGGCTGGGAGAGCTCTGAGAAAGCTGTGACTGGCCCAAGGTCACCCAGCTGGCTTTAAATGAAAGAGAAGCGGGGACTCAAACCCAGTTCTCCAGACTAGAGTCCGCCGCTCTTAACCACTTCACCAAACTGGTTCTTCTTTACTCAACCAGTAGTTGAATTGAACTTAACTGCCAGAGGGCCTAATGATGGCCCTGCGTACAGATGGTTTTAGAGGGGGGCTAGTCAGGTTCACGGAGAATAGGTCCAACAGTGGCTGCTAGCCGGGGTGACTAAAGGGAACCTCCATATTCAGAAGCAGCAAACCTCTGAATCCTCAGCCTCTGTGCCCTTTTTTGCTAGCCCTCCATAATAGCCGGTTGGCCACTGTGAGAGACTGGTCCGGTCTAGCAGGGCTCTTCTTATGTGGTATTCCATATGGAGTTTCCATTCCAGTTGCAAAGTAAAATGCATTTGGCAATACAGCAACGTGGGACCGGATGACCTAGAATCCCTCGCAGAAGGCACTGATGTCAGATTTTCTGATTGCTGAGCTGTTGGTTTCGACTGGATATTATAGCATAGTTGCTCCATTCTTACTTCTGGTTTTTATGTATGTGTGTTGTGTTTTTTTTTTAAGGAAAAATGCAGCTTAAGCAACCTTCCCCGTCCTGACTGGCTGCACTACAAAACTAACATTTGTCCTGGGAAATAATCTTCAAAAATGCCGCACTGCGGCCTAGCGCAGACCTGCTTATGACTTGCTCTGAATGGGTCCGTTGTTCCAGCGGTAAACTGAGGCATTATCGACAAGAACGGCAGCATTGTGTGCCGAGTGCTCAACCTTTTCACTGAGGAGTTCCTTTCTTGTCAACAGATCAGTTGTTTGTTGGTTTTTTGCACAGGCCTCGGAAGTGTTCCTTTTACCCGTGTGAGGCTCTTCACTGAGGTTTGTTGGCAGCACTGGGTGCTTGGACATGAATAGGGGGGCCCACCTTTGGTGGCCCGTCTTAGAACTGTAGCATTTATTGTCTGTGCTAGATTGCTGGCCGTGTTCCAAAGCTACCTACTGTAAGCAAGCAGGTGAAACTGCAACCAGAAGTAGAAATGGGTATGTCGCCGAGGTTGAAATAATTCCTTATTTCTCTGTCTTCGGTGCATTTTGCAGAGCAAGGGAATTTCCTGACCTTGCCTCATTCTGCTGTCTGTGGGGCAGGCTGGGAATGTTCTCAAAAAAGGACGTTGCGGAGCTGGGAAAAGTACAGAGGAGGGGGTGACCAAGACGACTAGGGTGTTGGAGCACCTTCCCTAGTAGAAAAGGCTGAAGAGTCTGGGACTTTCCAGTTTAGAAAAGAGGCAACTAAGGCGTGGGGGGAACATGATAAGAGGTTTATAAAATCATGCACAGGGTGGAGAGAGTAGACAAAGCCTTCTCTCCCTCTTCCAGAACACTAGAACTTGAAGGCATTAAGTGGAGCTTGATGGGCAGTTGGTACAGGACAGACAAAAGGAAACACTACTTTACACAGAGAGTGATTAAAATGTGGCATTTGCTGCCAGAGGACGTAGCGATGGCCACAGGGATATACAGCTTTAAATGGGGGTTAGATAGATTCATGGAGGATTGGTCTTATCCAGCAGGTGTCTTCGGCCTCCGTGTCCTGTTGTTGGACCTCCAGTGGAAGTGGGTGGCCACTGTGTGAGACAGGATTCTGGACTCTATATTGGTCTGATCCAGCAGGGCTCTTCTCATGTTCTTATGGAAGTCCTGCTCAGTTCCCCTTTGGCTTCTGAGACATTTCGTGCATGTTGCTTTCAGCTTCCGTCCACAGCTGGCACATCTTCGGAGAGGGCGGCGATGCTCTGGGAGGCTGAATTCCGCACCCCAGCACCAAATTCCCTGCTCAGAATATTTGCATCCCTCGGTGCACAGCGTGGTGCCAGTCGGATTATGCATACAGTGAACGTGTGTTTCGGAACAGACCGTATTCGTCATGACCATGTGGGGTTTAGTTCAGGTGTTCCTGAGAGGATCATGAGCGCCGCCAGTCCTACAAGGACCCAACTTTTGCTTTTCGAGTGTGCCAGGATGAGTCACGCTTGTGTCTGCCCGCTAACAAAAAAGGTACTGTATGAGTTTTCGGCAGCTGGCTTGTTGACGGCCTCTTTGCGACGCCCAGTCCTGCAAGTGACTCTGTAGATGAGGAAGTGAATAGCTTATGTTGGCTGCTGGTACCGCGATGCCCCATATCTCAGCCCACCCAGCTTCTCTTCCTGGCAGCCGCCACTACCAGGCCTTTCTTCCCCTGATCCTGGTGATCTGCAGCTCGGATCTTGTGGTGTGCCGTTACCCTTGGCTTTTTTCCAGTTTGGGTTTTTTAAAATGCCCTTTACCTGTACTGTAGCAGTTTGGTTTAGTGGTTAAGTGCACGGACTCTAATCTGGGAGAACCGGGTTTGATTCCCCACGCCTTCACTTGCAGCTGCTGGATGGCCTTGGGCAAGCCATAGTTCTGATAAGGGCTGTCCTTAAAAAAAGAGCAGTTTCTGTCAGAGCTCTCTCAGCCCCCACCTACCTCACAGGGTGTCTGTTGTGGGGAGGAGAAGGGAAAGGGAGTTTGTAAGCCGCTCCGAGACTCCCTTGGGTAGCGAAGGGTGGGGTATACATCCAATCTCTTCTTCTTCTAACTTATGCAGTAGCCAAATTGCTGGCTCACAACTTTAATGCCGGTAGCTCACAAAGTAGAATTTTTGCTCACAAGACTCCACAGCTTAGCGGGGGCATTGGTTGGGTGTGTTTCAGTATGCCCCCAGCCCCAGGCTAGCCGTTTCTCCCCACCTAACCGCATAGCTCCAGTTGTGAACCTGACCTCCCGAGGAGGAGCTTTGTCCGCGCCGTGGCGTCTTGTTGCATATGATTTCTGCTTCGGCGAGAGCCCCCCCGTTTTGATTAAACGCCATTGCTCACCTCCCGGCAGCGGTTCTGACTCCTCTAATGTGATGGATTAGTTTGTCCCCGTAAAGCAGGGTTGCCGCTGGAATGGATGCGAGGATGATGGATCAAACAAAACCTTCTTTCTGACCGGGCTTGCTAAAATGAAAAATAGTCCCCGCTGGGTTTTCCCCCCTCTGAAAAAGTGGCTTTCCCAAGATTCTTTCTTTAAAAAAGGAAGTTTTCATAAGGAAAGGGCTTTCTTCTGGTTTTTCTTGCAACCAAACCCAGGTAGCTTCCAAAAACTGTTAAATATTTGAGGGCTACCTTTGCTGAGAACTGTTTTCCCCCTCCCGTAGCTCAAAGTCAGCAGAGGCTAAGGAGCCCGGAAAACACCTGTCTCTGTGTTTAGGCCAGGGATTGCCCGATCTTTTGTAACTGGGCCCGCAGTTGATCTCTGCATTAAAACTGGACGCACTCTGCGTTTCCAGAGGTGTTTTCTGATAGTGGCTGGAAGAATGCATGGTGTGCTCCGTACTGCCTCCTCACATCCCGTCCCTTTCCTCCGGCTGCTTCGGGTCGTTCCTGTGCTTTTTGGGCAATGGTGGTAATTCTGGGTTTCCCCTCTGCCCTTTGGTTGTAGCGCAGGCTGCATCCGAGAACTGCCGTTTTTAATCATTGTGCTCTCTGTTTTGGTGGAGAAAAGGTGTTGCATCGGGGGCATCTCTGTTCGGAGAGTGATGTGATACATTCAGCACGGTGGCTTAACTTTTCAGGGCTCGCTGAAGTCCCTCTTGTAGCAAATGAAAGTGCTATCGCAGCAGTGCATGGATTGAGAACATGGGTTTAGGCTTTCTGAGCTTTAGGACATATGACGCTGCCTTACAGTGAATTGGACCCTTGGTCTATCAGAGTCAGTACTGCCTAGTCCAGTTGTTACGAGGGCCGGATCTGACATAAATGAGACCTTGTTGGGCCGGGCCACGTGTGTGTCATAAAAGGTAATGCCAGGTAGTGGAGATATAAACTTCATAAAGGACACAAACATTTTTTTACGTAAAACAAAAACATGCTTTAAACATTAACACTCTTGCAATATTTTATTTAACAGTGTCTGATAACTGACACCTCTTGCTCTGAATTATTGCATCGAAATGTCTGTGGCAATCTTGAGTATGCCGTTCGGCTGTGTTTCTGTAAGCTGCAAACCTACGATGACACCATAGCAGCAGAACTGGAAGAAGAAGCAGAAGACAGCCAGTTCCACTGTGGGCCTGATAGAAGCCCTCCAGGGGTCTGATCCGGCCCCCAGGCCTTCTAGTCAGTATGGCCTGCTCCATAGGTGCCAAACTCATTTGCTACAAGGGCCAGATCTGACATAAATGTCACCTTGCCGGGCCTTGTGTGCCATAAAATGTAATGCCAGGTACCAGAGAGATAAACTGTATAAAGGACAGCAGCTAGTAAGCTCCGAGTTGTTGCATCCTCACTGCAAGGCCCCGTGAACTTGGGAGGGAAGGTGCAAAAGAAAACCTGTGTGGGTGGACTAGAGAGCCAGCGGTGCAGGACTGGGCAGATGCTCCCACGCTGCTTGCCTGCTGCAGATGAGGTTGTTCCGCCATGCTGAAGCCACAATCGGAGTGACTCCGCCCACTACCCCCTGAGCAGTCTCCTGTTCCATCCCGTGCCTTAGTCACTCATGGGCCAAATAAGAGCCCTGGACAGGCTGGTTCCAGCCCCCGGGCCTTATGTTTGACACCCCTGATCTACTCAGACTGACACTGGCTTTCCTGGGTCTCAGGCAGAGGTCTTTCACGAGTCCTATTACCTGATCCTTTCAAAGGATCGAACCTGAGGCCTTCTGCATGCAAAGCAGATGCTCCGCTACTGAGCTATGGCCTCCAGGGAAGCTCCAGCCGCTGTGACTGGGATTATCCTGGGACTTCTGCTGTGCAATCCCGGGCAGAGCTGCTCCACTCCGAGCCCACCGACGTCACTCCAGTGAAATCCACGGGACAGGCGAATTTGGAAACTTTTGCACAGAACCACACTGTAGAATTCTTGAAGTAATTTGGGGCATTTGTTGTCGCTGTGCAAGTTGGCTTCATCCAAACTAATCTCCTGCTTGGCTTGTTCTTTCCTCTGAGATGGGGGAGCTGCAAAAAAAGAGACCTGAGAAAGCTTGAGTAGACTGTACCGGGCTAGGTGGGCCGACAGCCTGACAGTCTAAGGTGATTTATTAGTTGCTGTAGATTTCCTGGGTTGTGTGGCCATGGTCTTGGCATTGTAGGACCTGACGTTTCGCCAGTAGATGTGACTGGCATCCTCAGAGGTATAACACAGAAAGATGTAACTCTCTGTGTCAAGGTGAGCAGGAAAATGGTAGGCAGGTAATTTATATCTACCCTGGAAGGTGGGGTAGGGCTGAGTCATTATCTTGTAGGAGTTCCCCAGGCTATGAACATGCAAATGGAGGAGCTTTCCTGAGGAGGTTCTTTTGTCTATGGATTGTTTCCTGAGGAGGTTTCCTGTTTCCTGAGGAGGTTCTTTTGTGTGTGGAATGGCTATTGAAACTCTAATCTTATCTATAGTGCTCTTGTCAGCTGTAGAGCATTTTGTGTTTTTCAGGACAGGAAACCATGCCCTATTTATTTTTAAACTGTTTATGTTTATGAATTTCAGTGGCTTCCCTGTGTAATCTGACCTGGTAATTGGAAGTGTTGTCCAGCCTTTCAGTGTCTTGGAACCAAATGCTGTGTCCTGTTTGGGTTAGGCTGTGTTCAGCCGCTGCTGATTTTTCAGGTTGGCCAAGTCTGCAGTGTCTGTCATGTTCTAGAACATGTCAGATTACACAGGGAAGCCTTAGACAACAAATGTAAGGTGACTTCATGGGTCTGCCTGTTCTCTGCCGCTTCCTGACTGGCACCCTTGAGAGACTCGTAACTGCAGGTTACAACATTGGCGTGGGAGCTCTGTGCCTCTCCTTCCCTCACCACACCTATCGCCAGAGCTCAGTCGAGCTAACAGCTGTGCCACAGAGGTGGGGGTTTTTTTTGCTCCCGGTGACCTGTTAAGACGAGCCATCCACACTCCTGTTCCCGGAGCACCCGGGCTAAGTGACCTCTTCTTACCCCTTTCTCTGGCAAATCTGCATTACGGATCTCTGTCAAGGCCTTCTGGAATTGCACGTGTCCATCCCTGTCTGCCGTGGAACACCCTGGAGAGCTTCTGGGGCTCTGCCCTCCCTCCTGCCCGTGCCTTGGACAGCCACTGCCGACTCAGTCCCCGTCTCACATCTGGCTAAGCAGACCCTTTGCTGCGGCCAGCACCTGATCCCGCGAGGCCTCTCCCATTTGCCTTCTGGCGTGAGCCATTGTGGGAAGGGAATCCTTAATGGTAGGACAGCTAGGTAGGAGTCCTGT
Source organism: Gekko gecko (assembly GCA_029375565.1). NCBI lineage: Eukaryota > Metazoa > Chordata > Lepidosauria > Squamata > Gekkonidae > Gekko > Gekko gecko. Next base: position 72,084,730 of record JAPDNY010000009.1, read on the forward strand.
AGGCAGTGGCAGATTAACCATGAAGCAGACTCAGCATGTGCCTTAGGGCACCAGGGCCAAAGGGGGCACCACAAAGTTGGGAAAAGGGTGAAAAGGAAAAAAAAAAAGAACGAAGATTTGTAAAAAAAAAAATAATAATAATAAAACTAGTGCAAATTGATCATGGTGCACCCTAGGGTTATCTTCTATTTTTTGTTGGCGAGGTGCCATGTCATAGGCTATGTTTAAATATTGTGTTATCATATGAATACATTTTTGTATTGCTGCAACCTGCATCGTATATCTGGTCAGACAAGTCAACAACTAAAATGGACTGGGTCCGTGTGGGAAGGAGGGGGCACCAAGATTGGTCAGTGCTCAGGGCACCAGTGAGCCTTCATCCGCCCCTGCCTGTAGGGCCTTGGAGACCAGTGGGTAGCAGTGTGTCCCTCTAAGCTGAGTTGGTGTGAGCTAGCTCGCAGATTTTTAGCCTCCAGCGCACACGCTTTTGTCTTCGCTCAGGAAGGATGACTCCGGAGCAGACTAATTTTACGCAGGTGCCAAATAGCTCACTCACTACTTTAATGCCAGTAGCTCACAAAGGAGAATGTTTGCTCACAAGACTCCGCAGCTTGGAGGGAGCATTGGTGGGTAGCCATGTTGGTCTGAAGCCGTAGAACAAAGTTTGGGTCCAGTGGCGCCTTTAACAACGTTTAATTCTGGCTATAAGCTTTCGTGCACATGCATGCTTCTTCAGATACATTCGTGTGCACGCACGCCAAAGATTTTACCCGGAATTAAACTTTGTTGGTCCTAAAGGTGCCACTGGACTCAAACTGTTGTATCTTAGAGGCCAGTAAGATTTTGGGGGCACGGGCTTTCAAGGGTCAGATACAACTTTGTCAGGTACAACTGACCCAAGCCCTATGAGGACAGGCCGAGGGACTTGGGAATGTTCAGTCTATAGAAGAGGAGGTTGAGGGGGGACAGGATTGCTCTCTTGAAGTCTTTGAAGGGTTGTCACTTAGAGGAGGGCAGGGAGCTGTCCCTGTTGGCGGCAGAGGAGAGGACTCGCAAGAATGGGTTTCAATTAAGGGCAGGAAGGTACCAGCTAGATCTTAGGAAGAACTTTTTGACAGTCAGAGTTGTGCAACAGTGGAATCAGCTGCCTTGGGAGGCGGTGGTGAATTCCCCCTCACTGGCAGTCCTTAAGCAGCGGCTAGACAAACCCTTGTAAGGGATGTTCTGGGCTGATCGTGCATTGAGCAGGGGGTCAGACTAGATGGCCCGTACGGCCCCTTCCAGCTCTGTGATTCTGGGATTCTAACTAGGAGTGGAAATCCCAGAGTACGTTCTGATTAGTTTGTGTTGGCAAAGGGGCGATCAGCATTTGTGTCAAACCAACTGTTTACTGGTATGAGAAGTTGCTTTGCAGATGAGGACCGTCCCTTCTGCACAAAAGGGTAATGCCTTTTAGCCGGTTACCTTAATTACAGGTAAATATAGTTTCTGGACCGCCAAAAAGACAAAGTGAATGGCTTCTAGATGAAATCAAGCCTGAACTCTCCTGAGGAGCTAAAATTACTAAACTGAGGCTATTGTACTTTGGTCATATTCATAGAGGACAAGAGTCACTGGGAAAGACAGTAATGTCAGGAAAAGTTGAAGGCAGCCGGAAAACTTGACAGGCGATGGATGGACTCAATCAAGGAAGCCTCCATTAGCCAGACCTGAGGAAGTAAACTGAATATGAGCAGTCAGTGTGATGCAGTGGCAAAAAAGGCAAATTCAGTCTTTGGGTTGTATTAAAAGGGCCATAGCATCGAAATCGCAGGAGGTCGTAGCCCCTCTGTATACTGCCTTGGTCAGGCCGCACCTGGAGTCCTGTGGGCAGTTCTGGAGGCCTCACTTCAAAAGGGATGTGGGCAAAATCGAGAGGGTGCAGAAGAGAGCGACGAGGGTGATCAGGGGTCTGGAGACTGAGCCCTACGAGGAAAGGCTGAGGGCCCTGGGAATGTTTAGTTTGGAGAAGAGGAGATGGAGGGAGGACATGAGTGCTCTCTTTAAATATTTGAAAGGCTGTCATTTGGAGGAGGGCAAGGAGCTGTTCCAGTTGGCAGCAGAGGAGAGGACCTAAAGCAATGGGTTCAAATTACATGCAGAAAGGTATCACCTGGATATTAGGAAAAACTTTTTCATGGCCAGAGTGGTTCAAAGGCAGAATCAGCTGCCTAGGGAGGTGGTGGTGAGCTCCCCTTCACAGGCAACTTTCAAGAAGAAGAAGAAGAAGAAGAAGAAGAGATTGGATTTATACCCCGCCCTTCACTGCCCAAAGGCGTCTCAGAGCGGCTGACAAAACTCCTTTCCTTTCCCCTCCCCACAACAGACACCCTGTGAGGTAGGTGGGGCTGAGAGAGCTCTTGACAGAAACTGTCCTTGAGAGAACAGCTGTGCCAGAGCTTGTGACTGACCCAAGGTCACATCAGCAGGTGCATGTGGAGGAGTGGGGAATCAAACCCGGTTCTCCCAGATAAGAGTCCGCGCACTTAACCACTGCACCAAACTGGCTCTCTGAAGAGACTGGACGAATATTTGTCAGGGATAATTTAGGCTGGTCCTGCATTGGGCAGGGGGGTTGGATTAGATGATCTCTATGGCCCCTTCCAACTCTATGATAGGACATTTTGGAGGTCATTAATTCATAAGTCGGAAGCAACTTGGCGGCATTTAAAACTAAACATAGTCTCAGAGGGTAGCCATGTTGGTCTCCAGTACAGCAGCTCAATTCAAGTCCAGTAGCACCTTCGAGACTTAACAACATTTTCTGGGGAAGGCTTTTGAGAGTCAGAGCTCCCTTTTGAGATCTCAAATATCAGATACCGAATACCAGATATCTGACAAAGGGAGCTTTTGTCTCTCAAAAGCTTGCACCCCTGAAAATCTTGCTGGCCTCTAAGATGCTACTGGACTCAAATCTAGGGTAAAAATATAAATATCGCATACAGTCGTTTGCATTAAAGATGCCTCTTGCGCACCCTTTGGAATCAGGATAATATTTTAACCTTTGCACCTCTGAAGATGTTAACAGAGAGGTTGATGATTAGCTAGCTTAGGGCTGCAGAAAATAGCTGCCGAGCCTCTCTGCGCAAACCTGATATCCTCCCGTCAGCACTGAGTGCCACGTGATGCCCTGCGTCAGGAGATTAAAAAGTCTAGCTGTGGCTAAAAATATAAGCTCGCAGTGATCGGCATCGCGCTTTGAGCTGGTGGAATGTACATGAGAATCCGTGTTGTGTTCAGTGCCTCCTTGTGATATGGAGTTGCTGAAAACCGTCTTGGGTCCTCACTGTGGGGGTCCTCACTGTGGAAGTGTGAGTTCTCCGTCCCCTGGCCAGATAGCCGTGGCTGCCCTTTTTGGTAGTAGTGAACAGAACGCAAGAATTAAAAGCAAGTAATTATCTTCCAACTTTTAAGAACATCAAAGGGTAGAGTGGGAAATCACCAGGCTTAACATTGCTTCCGTGCTTAGTTCTTTTGCCATGCAGGAGGCAAGATTTTGGAATCCAGGAACAGTTTAATACGTTTTTGCAGCAGTGTTAATACCTGCTAGTGCAATTGCTTTTTAGGCCTGGAGCACCTTGCAAAAATGCTTCTGTTTTTGTATATTTAAAAAAATGGCAAATTTCACTGAACATAAGAACATAAGAGAAGCAAATGTCGAATCAGGCCAATGGCCCATCTAGTCCAACACTCTGTCACACAGCGGCCAAAAATACCAGGTGCCATCAGGAGGTCCAGCAGTGGGGCCAGGACACTAGAAGCCCCTCCCACTGCTGCCCCCCTCCCACCACCAAGAATAGAGTGCATCACCTGCCCCAGACTGAGAGTTCCCATCTATACCCTGTGGCTAATAGCCACTGATGGACTTCTGCTCCATATGTTTATCTAATTCCCTCCTGAAACTGTCCATGCTTGTAGCCCTGCCACCTCCTGTGGCAGTGAATTCCATGTGTTAATCACTCTTTGGGTGAAGAAGGACTTCCTTTTACCTGTTCTAACCCGACTGCTCAGCAATTTCATGGAGTGCCCACGAGTTCTTGTATTGTGAGAAAGAGAGAAAAGTACTTCTTTCTCAACCTGCTCAATCCCATTCATAATCTTATAAACCTCGATCATGTCACCCCTCAGCCGTCGTTTCTCCAAGCTAAAGAGCCCCAAGTGTTTTAACCTTTCTTCATAGGGAAGGTGTTCCAACCCTTTTATCATTCTAGTTGCTCTTCTCTGCACTTTTTCCAGTGCTATAATATCCTTTTTGAGATGTGGCGACCAGAACTGTACACAGTATTCCAAATGAGGTCGCACCAATGATTTATACATGGGCATTATGATACTGGCTGATTTGTTTTCAATTCCATTCCTAATAATTCCCAACATAGCGTTGGTCTTCTTTATTGCAGTTACACACTGTCTAGACATTTTCATTGAGCTATCTACTATGACTCCAAGATCTCTCTCTTGGTCAGTCTCTGCCCGTTCAGACCCCATCAACGTGTATTTATATTTAGGATTTTTGGCTCCAATGTGCATCACTTTGCACTTGGCCACATTGAACCCCATTTGCCACGTTGATGCCCACTCACCCATCCTTGACAGATCCCTTTGGAGTGCCTCACAATCCTCCCTGGTTTTCACCACCCTGAACAACTTTGTGTCATCTGCAAATTTAGCCACTTTACTGCTTACTCCCAATTCCAAATCGTTAATAAACAAGTTAAAAAGCATCGGACCGAGTACTGATCCCTGTGGTACCCCACTGCTTACCACCCTCCACTGAGAAAGTTTCCCATTTATACTCACTCTCTGTTTCCTATTTATAAGCCAGTTTTTGATCCACAAGAGGACTTGCCCTTTTATCCCATGACTATTGAGCTTACTTAGGAGCCTTTGATGAGGAACTGTATCAAAAGCTTTCCGGAAGTCAAGGTAAATAATATTTATTGGGTCCCCCTTGTCCACATGTTTGTTCACTCCCTCAAAAAACACTAACAGGTTAGTGAGACAAGATCTTCCCTTACAGAACCCATGCTGAGTCTGCCTCAATAGTTTTTGTTCATCAATGTGCCTACTAATTCTTTCCTTAATAACAGTTTCCACCAACTTACCCGGTATCGATGTCAGACTGACTGGCCTGTAATTTCCCGGATCTCCCCTGGAGCCCTTTTTAAAGATGGGAGTGACATTAGCTACCTTCCACTCCTCAGGAATGGAGGCAGATTTTAAAGAAAGAATACATATTTTTGTTAGGAGATCCACAAGTTCACATTTGAGTTCTTTCAGAACTCTCGGATGAATGCCATCCGGGCCTGGTGATTTATTAGTTTTTAAATTGTCCATCAGTCGTAGGACTTCCTCTCTGGCCTGACGTTGAATCGGCAGAGGTGCTGTGGCTGAGATACCAGGGCAGGATGTTTGCAGAGCTACAGTAAAATCCTGTCCCCAGTAAACCTGTGTAAATCACATTGAAAGGTTGCATGGTGGCGTGGTCAGAGTTGAACTAGGTTGGTGGTTCTCAGATACGTTGCCTGCATTGCTTAAGCCTTCGTCGTAAAGGCTAGAAACTCTGTTTCCTTGTCAACATTAGCTGGTCCTCAGGAGTCTGAATTCTCCCCCTGTTAACTGCATCCGGTGGTTATCCTCTGCTTCTGCAGAATCACAGCAATACACTCTTGCCCCGGGCGGTAGCTAGTGTAGATCACAGGGGCCGTGGCTCAGTGGAAGAGCCTCTGCTCGGCATGCCGAAGGTCCCAGGTTCAATCCCTGGCATCTCCAATTAAAAAGGACCAGGAAGTAGGTGAAGTGAGAGCCCTCCGCCTGAGACCTTGGAGAGCAGCTGCCAGTCTGAGTAGACAATACTAACCTTGACGGCCAGATGGCCTGATTCAGTGTGAGGCAGCCTCACGTGTGTGTTACATACTTTGCACATATGGAAGGTCCCAGGCTCATTGAACACCACCTCCACTTAAACGACGTCACCAGTGCTGGGAAATGCTTCTGTGTGGAACCTTGGCGTAGACAACACTAATCCAATGTGCTGTAAATTTTGATTTCTCCTAAATAAAAACCCGGCAGCTGGGCAAGAGTGCCGGAGTGCGTATCCCACAGCGGCCAAATGAGCTGCCTTGTGCGCGTATCTGGTGTCAGGGGTTTTTCTTCTAGCTTCAGGATCTGTTGTGTTTCTTTGCTTTTCCCTTAGGGCTTTCAGAGGAGTTGCATGCCTTCCTTTTTGCATACTTCCTCTTTGCCATGGCCCCCCCAAGGAACATCAGGATTGCAAGATGATGCAGTGGTGGATTCCTTTTTAGCATAGGTAGCTGCAGGCATCCCCCCCCCCCCAATTTCCATTGTGTTCTCCTGGGACGGCCCACGCCCCCCCCCTCCTCACTTGTGAGGTCAGAACTTTCTTTTCCCTGTCACGTTTATCTGATGTCACAGCTCACCGAGCCCACCTGTTGTCACAGATCCAGCCCTTTCTCTTTCTGCCTTCCTCCCTTGTGAGAAAAAAGAACGGGATCAATTGTGAGAAGGATCCTCCTACGTAATTTCTTTGCACCGTTTAATATATCATGACAAACACTTAGGCTTTGCTTCAGTTCTGTCTTTTAGATTTCAGGTGGGTTCCAGATTTCTACAGTCCTTCTCCTATTGCAGGGGTGTCGGAACTGGCCCGTCCTATCCGGCCCGTGAGCAGTGTTCCCTCTAAGCTGAGTTAGTGAGAGCCAGTTTGGTGTTGTGGTTAAGTGCGCGGACTCTAATCTGGGAGAACCGGGTTTGATTCCCCCACTCCTCCACTTGCACCTGGCTGGATGACCTTGGGCAAGCCGTAGTTCTGATAAGAGCTGTTCTTGAAAAAGAGCAGTTTCTGTCAGAGCTCTCTCAGCCCCACCTGCCTCACAGGGTGTCTGCTGTGGGGAGGGGAAGGGAAAGGAGTTCATAAGCCGCTCTGAGACACCTTTGGGTAGTGAAGGGCGGGGTATAAATCCAATCTCTTCTCTCCTTCTTCTTAGTGTGAGCTAGCTCACAGTTTTTTAGCCTCCAGCTCACACATTTTTATCTTGGCTCTGGAAGGACGGCTCCAGAGCAAACTGATTTCTGCAGTGGCCAAATGGCTCGCTCACAACTTTAATGCCAGCAGCTCACAAAGTAGAATTTCTGCTCACAAGACTCCACAGCTTAGCGGGAACATTGTGGGCTGTGAGCAACTGGTGTGAGGGAGGTAAGGCAGGGGGGAAGTGAGTGGGCACACATGGTGAGGTTTGTGTGGTTGAAGTTGTCAAGAAATAGAAAGGAAACTGCTAGGCCAGCAGCCCTGCGAGGCCGAGGTAAAATAGTGTGGGGTGAATGGCAGTGAAGGCGGAGAAAGGGGCAGAGCCGGCAGGGGAGAGAGGAGGACGAGGAGGAGGAGGAGAGCCGGCACGTGGATTGGGAGGCAACTGGGCTGTCTTGTGTGTGCTGCTCTGAGGGGAAAGACGTCCCAGCCTTGGAAGCGAGTGGAGGAGCAAATAGGGAAAGGGACGCCGCTGTCACCGCCACGTCTGAACAGCCACAGAGCCAGGAGGTAGAGTGTCGGGGAGGGTGGGCAGCAACCTCCCTTCTCCCCCCCTGTTCTGAGTCCATGAAGGAAAAGGAAGAAGAAGAAGAGATTGGATTTATACCCCACCCTTCACTTGGAGTCTCAGAGCAGCTTACAAACTCCTTTCCCTTCCCCTCCCCACAACAGACACCTTGTGAGGTAGGTGGGGCTGAGAGAGCTCTTGACAGAAACTGCTCTTTTTCAAGGACAGCTGTGCCAGAGCTTGTGACTGACCCAAGGTCACATCAGCAGGTGCAAGTGGAGGAGTGGGGAATCAAACCCGGCTCTCCCAGGTTAGAGTCAGCACACTTAAACCACTACACCAAACTGGCTCTCTAGTCACAGGAGGACAAAAAGCACCCCTTGGAGGTTCTGGAAACAGCCTCTTCATCAGGCCTTTCCCTCAGCTCCGTCACTTCTGTGGGAAACGCAGGAAGGATGACAACTGGGGGTGGGGGGAACTGGGAGAGCCAGGGTCAGACCCCTCCTCCTCCTCCTCCTCCTCCTCCTCCTCCTCCTCCTGAGCCAAGATTTTGTCATCCGGGTTACCGGGGTCAGTTATTCAGCCTGGACCACCTCATAGGGGTGGTGGTGGTGGGGATGGAGCAGTGGAGGGGGAAATCCAGTGTGCCTCCTCGAAATCCTAAGAGGTAGGACAGGAGAGGAGACAAAGAACGAGAGACGGATCATAGCCATGCTTGGTGGGGCGTACAGAGGGAGTGCTGAAAAACTACCTTATCTGCTTGCGAAGAAGGCGACTCGTCTCCTAAAACAGCTGTATTTACAAAAACTAATTTGTATGGAAATATAAGATACCCCGACTTTTATTGTATCCCTTGGGGGGGGGGGGAACCTAGTCTTGTATATAATTAAATACAGTTATGTGGGCTTTTGTGGATTCCCAGTGAATCAATTGCTTTCACTGCTAGGAATCGATTGCTTTTGTCTGTATTTTGAGTAAAAAAAAATAATATTGTTAGTTGGGTTTGCCTGTGTCCTTTATAAAGTTTATATCTTCAGTACCCGGCATTACATTTTATGGCACACACGGCCCAGCCCAGACAAAGTAACATTTATGTCGGATCCAGCCCTCGTAACGGATGAATTCGATGCCTAGGACCCATTGCGTTGTTTATTGAGTGTCCCATTTTGTCGATTGCATTTGACTTACATTATGTAACGCACTTCCCCTTGAGTCCCTGGGAGAAAGGTGGACCATAAATGACGTAAATAAAATGATCATTCTAGAGTTTGGGAGCAAAAAGGGATGCTGCAGGATTGGCCAGTTTTTCTCTGGTGGCAGGAAACGAAATGAATGGTAACTCTTCCATGTGAGGTCCATCAGGCTATTAGCCACAAGGTATAGATGGGAACTCTCAGGCTGGGGCAAGTGATGCTCTGTATTCAGGGTGCTTGGGGCGGGCAACGGTGGGAGGGCTTCTAGTGTCCTGGTCCCACTGCTGGACCTCCTGATGGCACCTGGTGTTTTTGGCCAGTGTGTGACAGAGTGTTGGACTGGATGGGCCATTGGCCTGATCCAACATTGGCTTCTCTTATGTTCTTATTCTTGGTGCTTGGGGGGGCAACGGTGGGAGGGCTTCTAGTGTCCTGGCCCCACTGCTGGACCTCCTGATGGCACCTGGTGTTTTTGGCCAGTGTGTGACACAGAGTGTTGGACTGGATGGGCCATTGGCCTGATCCAACATTGGCTTCTCTTATGTTCTCTTATGTTGTTATGAAAGGCAACCAAAAAAGAAAGAAATCGCCCCTCTGTGCATCAACTAAACAGCCTAGTTTCCCAACAGAGATCTGGAGGTAACTGAAAGTTCCAAAGTGCAATGGACAATTCCAGTGTGAGTTGTTGGCTCTGGAAGAAATAGACATGAAGCAAACACATGTACCCATCAGTGTTTTCTAAGGCTTGAGTGTATCCTGTCTCTCCCCACCCCTGGGGCCGTTTGTCTTCCCGTGATGCCAGTTCGCTTCCCTAGCTGCCCTTTTCTCATGCCCTCTTATATACCTTCTTTCATTCTTTTTCTGTGCCTTGCCAGTTACTTATCAGATGCGGAGGCTACAGGAAGCAGAAAGGAAATGACTCGAATGTTTAGGAAAAGGTGCTTGAGAATGAATAGCTCGCCCCGGTGCCAAAGACAGTATTTAATACATATGAGAAGAGCGGAAAGAAGTACTGAAAAATGGTGACCAAGCAGAGCGGTCCCTGGATGCTCATTTTTCCTAGTCGAAAGAAGGGGTTTTTTTGCGTCAAGGGGGACTTGAAGGGCTTTGTTTCTGCTGCTGGGTTTCAAACTTTTGCAAGCAAATTCAGGGTTTGAAACAAGCCCCGGTTAGCGGGCTGTGGCTCAGTGGTAGAGCATCTGCTTGGCATGCAGAGGGCCCTAGGTTCAATCCCCAGCATCTCTATTAAAAAGGCCCAGGGAGTAGAAGAAGAAGAGGAGGAGATTGGATTTATACCCCACCTTTCACTTGGAGTCTCAGAGCAGCTTACAAACTCCTCCCCTTCCCCACAACAGACAGACACCCTGTGAGGTAGGAGGGCCTGAGAGAGCTCTGACAGGACTGTGGCTTGCCCAAGGTCATCCAGCAACTGCAAGTGGAGGGGAATCAAACCCGGTTCTCTCAGGTTAGAGTCCGCGCACTTAACCACTACCCCAAACTGGCTCTCAGTGGGTGATGTGAAAGACCTCTGCCTGAGACCTTGGAGAGCCGCTGCCAGTCGGCAATACTGGCTTTGATGGACCAAGGGTCTGCTGCATGTGAAGTAGGCAGCTTCATGTGAAGAGTTAGCTCCGATTCATGACTGGCTGCGATTAAGAGACAGAAAGGAAAGCGGTGTGGGGATGGGGGTGAAGGCACGCTTCTGTGGTCCAGGTGGGTGGCTGTGTTGGTCTGCCGTAGATGAGCAAGATTGGAGTCCAATAGCACCTTTAAAGACCAACCAGATTTCCAGAGTATAAGTTTTGGAGGGTCACCTGATAAAGGGAGCGTTGACTCTCGAAAGTTTATGCCCTGGAAAATCTGGTTCGTCTTTAAAGGCGCTTGGTCCTCTGTGGTTCAGTGCCTTAAGCGTGACTGAGACATGTGGCATGTTCTTTCTGCACCAATCCTATGTCCCGTGACTCAGTTTCTTGGCGTTGCACAGTCAAGCAGGTCCTTTTGACTCTGGTTGGGTCTGAAGCCACAGAACAAAGTTTGGGTCTGGTGGCACCTTTAAGACCAACAAGGTTTAATTCTGGGTATAAGCTTTCATGTGCATGCACATTTCTTCAGATACGTTGAAACAGACTTTGCCAACTTGTTACATATGGGTGTGGGTTAGTTGCCAGGAAGGGCTAATTGGAGTCAAGATGCATAAGTAATTGAGCGATAGGTATGGCTTAAGATTGGATTAAAGCAGTTGGTAAGACCTGTGAATAGCAGCAAATTGGCATACAGATAATAAAAGAGTTAACAAACAGATGCAAGAACTGAGTTATTAGCATGTGTAGTGAGATAAGAACACAGTATCTCTGTTAAGCCCTGGGGGTTCCATTGTCCTGAGTGTTGTAATAACTTATTCAGCAATCTCCCGTTCAAATTTCTTTGCAATAAAGCAGCTACTTTGTTACCGGTTCACACAAAATGAAAAATAGCACTTCGATTGCACAAAGTAATACTTCAAATTTATTCAGTTCTATAAAGTGTGCTGTGTCACAGGCCTTACAACGATCTTGCAAGGTAAGCCGGATATCTGAAAAGCCACGGGGCTAAGAGAGCAGCTTGTCTAAGGCCATCTAAATGAGTTTGTGGCAGAGGAGAGATTTGAACTGGGGGATTCCTCATCTGTCACTTAGAATTTTCTCATGTGTTTTTAGTCATGTTCTGCTGCATACGCCACCTGAATAAACATACACACATGAAGCTGCTGATTTATACCAATCCAGACCACAGGTGCCATCAAGGACAGTATTGTCTACACAGACTGGCAGCTGCCCTCCAGGGTCTCAGATGGTGGTTTTATACATCACCTCCTGCCTGGTCCTTTTTAACTGGAGATGCTGGGAATTGAACCTAGGACCTTCTAAACACACACACACACAGAGACACACATGAAGCTGCCTTATACTGAATCAGAACCTTGGCCCATCAAATTCAGTATTGTCTACTCAGACTGGCAGCGGCTTTCCAGGGTCTCAGGCAGAGGTCTTTCATATCACCTCCTACCTGATCCTTGAACTGGAGATGCCGGGGGACTGAACCTTGCATACCAAGCAGATGCTCTACCACTGTGAGCCACAGCCCCTCCCTGCCTCTGTTCATGAGCATGAGGCAGAGTGATTTTAGACTTCAGCTGCATTGGTTTACAAACCAGGCCAATGGCAAAAAGCACTTTCCTGACCCTATGTGAAAATGCCCATCAAGCTGAAGTTCCTTTGGCCCCTTTCCAAACACGTGTTTGGTTTTGCATCTGGATTTCTAGTTAATGCAGCAAATAAACAAATTGCAAGTTAATGTGTCATGCCCAGAGCAAAAGCTGCAGTGTGTGAGCGGATAGAAGTTTGCCAGATATTCATATTGCTTGTATCCAGAAGAACAGGTTTTATGGTGTGGGGGGGGCGTCAGTGATGGGGTTTTTGTTGTTGTTGTTTTGCCAATGCTGTGCTTGGTACTTCTCCTTTAAGACTTGGTGTGTGGGGGGGGGAGTTTCCCAGAGCTGGTTTATCAACCTGTGTCCTGTAGCTAGTCATAGTATCATAGAATGTTAGAGTTGGAAGGGACCTTGAAGGTCATCTAGTCCAGCCCCCTGCACTCTGAGGGAGCATAGCCTAAAGATAGCCCTACATACCTAAAACATACCCAAAAGGTGGTCGTCCAGCCTCTGCTTGAAAATGTCCAGCGAAGGAGCATCCACCACCTCCCGAGGCAGACTGTTCCACTGCTCAACCACTCTTACAGTTAGGAAGTTTCTCCTGATATTTGGCCGGTAACGACTCCCTTCTCATTTCCACCCATTAGATCTAGTCTTGCAATCCAGTGTGAGAGAGAATAGAATAGATCTGCTCCATCTTCGACACGACAGCCCTTCAAATATTTGAAGTCGGAAAAACACAACCGAGTCCCGAAAACACCGCCGAGCTTAATCCACCTATTCTGTGTTTGTGTTTCGAAGCGCAGCCGTGGCATTGATTTAAGTGTAATCTGACCTAATATTAGCAACAGCCCGAGGCAGAGAAGGTTGGCCCAGAATAGCCGCCTGGTTTACTCAGACTTTTCCATCAGTTTGCACAACTGCCTTTTAAAGGTAACCGGCTGGCCCTGCTCAAAAATTCCCATGCCTCCACAGGCTTCCATAAAGAAAGTTATGTATGCGGCGCTCTCAATATGCATGGTGGTTTAAGGAATAAGCAAAAGAAAAGAAAAGTGGAATAAGCAAATAAAAGTGGCATTTGAGCAACCCTTGACGTGCAAATCCATTCCCAAACTAACTTTCAGAGGCATGGACTGTAAAGCCTGCTGTGTTTAGCCAAAAAAGGAAGTCCTTGTGTTTATTGCATTGTAAATTCAAATATGCACTGGGCGCAGTAAGGGCTTCTTTTAGTCTCCTCTTCTTTTTTGCTCTCTTTTTAACTTCTGTCTACTGGTGACGGTTGAGGCTCCCCTGCAGAGAGACGGATCCATAGATTGATTCAGGTGGGTAACCATGTTGGTCCGAAGCCGCCAGAACCAAGTTTGAGTCCAGCGGCACCTTTAGGACCAACCAAGTTTAATTCTGGGTGTAAGCTTTTGCGTGCATGCGCCCTTCCGATCCGAAGAAATATGCATGCACACAAAAGCGTATTCTCAGAATTAAACTTCGTCGACCTTTAAAGGTGCCACTGGGCTCAGACTTTGTTCAGTGTCACAGATTGACAGCCATGGTGGACCCCTTGGTTTAAAAGAGATCACCTCTAGCACATTCCTTCCTGTTCCGAAAATAACACTCCTGTGTTTCGGAGCATCGGGCGAACAAAGTCTGTCTCTGGGATTGAAATGGAGGGAGAGGTCTGGCACGTTGGTCACTTCGGTGTAGTGGTTAAGTGCGCGGACTCTAATCGGGGAGAACCGGGTTTGATTCCCCACTCCTCCACTTGCACCTGCTGATGTGACCTTGGGTCAGTCACAAGCTCTGGCACAGCTGTTCTTGAAAAAGAGCCATTTCTGTCAGAAGTTCTCTCAGCCCCACCTACCTCACAGGTTGTCTGTTGTGGGGAGGGGCAGGGAAAGGAGATTGTAAGCCGCACTGAGACGCCTTTGGGTAGTGAAAGCCAGGGTATAAATCCAAACTCCTCTTCTTCCTCTTCCTCCTCCTCTTCTTTCTCTTCCTCTTCCTCCTCTTCCTCTTCTTCTTCTTCCCTAGCAAGTCAATAATGAAGCTAGGGCAGGGGCCTCCAACATGGTGCCCGTGGGCACCACGGCTTCCACCAGCAGCTTCCTTGGCACCTATGAAGTGTTTTTAAAAGTGGGTGGGACCAGGTGGGGATTTCTGATTGGCCACTGGCAGTTTGAATGGCTTTGCAGGTTTTTTAAAAAGTTTCTTTGGCAGTGGCTTCCACCACAGCACGTGGATCTTCACTGTGTGACTGAAGGGAAGGCGCAGCAGCCGTGGTCTCTGTGGCCCCACCGTTTTGTGGCTGCGCCCACCACAGAATGCCAAAGCTTGCCCGCGGGTTCAAAAAAGGTTGGGGGTCCCCTGGGGGAGAGGAAAGTTTTGGGCGGGAGTGAATCTTCAGTCATTTCTCCTTGATCCCATTTCATTTCTTGGCGTGCCATTTGAGAAGCTTGTGAAAGCCGAGAGGGGCCGGTGAATATTTAGGGGCCGTTGGTCCGTCTTGCCAATCCTCCGTTTTCGTCTCGTATTAACCGTAAACAATAGCATGATTGCTATCTTAAGCTTTGCATCAAGGAGCAGCATTGCGGAGGACTCGGTCTGAAAGGTTACTGTTGAATCATTCAAGACCAGGCGCTCGAAACTCCAAGAACAAAACAATTCTGTCTTCATGTTTTCTCCTCCTCCCCCCCCAGGTCATGCAGGTATGAAGCCTGTATCGTTTTTTACACTGCAGTGATCCGGTCAAGGGCCTTGGGGGAGGGCCCCTCTCCTTGGCGGTGGCATTTGCAAATGCATGCGATTTCCACATACTCTTTATGTCGCAGCGTCGCTGTTCACTTCTGGTTTCTGTTTCGTCCGTGGGCACAGTCTGAAATCTAGCTCCCCTGTCCGTTTACAGAAATGCTAATCTCTCTTTCGGTGAGCGCGTGACAGGAAATATGGGAGCTTATCAGGAAAGGGCACTGCCCAACTCTTAATGTTTGGCAGCGCATCGGGAAGACTGGAATATCTGTACGTTGGCATCAGTGCCCACGTTGTCATAGGATCGTAGAGTTGGAAGGTGCTGTCATAGGATCGTAGAGTTGGAAGGGGGCCATAGAGTCTGTCTAGAGCCCAACCTAGCTCCACCCCACTCCCCTGCTCAATACAGGACCAACCTAAAGCATCCATGACAAGGGCTCGTCCAGCCACTGCTTGAAGACTGCCAGGGAGGGAGGTTCGGTTTCCGGCGTCGCGAATGGCGGCCGCTTCTCGGGACGCTCCCGGAGGCGGTTAGCCCACGCGCAGTTAGGGGGGGTCTTCGCATATGCGAAAGACCCTAGTGAGCCTTAGGTAAAGGCTCCGAACCGGGGGCGCTTGGGGAGTAGCCTCTTTGCCGGCAGACAGCCGGGAAATTGAGGCTTTCTCCCCGCCCCAATCGGCCCCGCTGCGGCGTGCCCGTAATGGGACTTAGCGGCGCCACCGAATTCCAGGAGTGAAAACAGCGCTATGGTTCAACATAAAAAGAAGTAGTGGCATCGAATCGTGAGTTGAAGATCTATTTTGAAGCGTAAATCGGAGCCCCCTGCATGCGTATAAGCGTTGGGAGGAGGGAGGAGTCCCCACCCCCCTCGAGAAGCAAGCTATTCAAAGGGAGCGCGAAGGGGGGCAGAAAGAAAACAAAGAGTTGGTGAAAGTACCGTTGGGGCTGCATGGAAGAATGTGTTCATCTTAGCTTCCTGGGGGATGCGGCACGAACTTTTTAAAAGTAAGCAAAAAAACAAAATGTCGATAATGGAAAAAACTCTGCAGACACCGGAAGAGAAGAGAGGAGGGACTTCCGGTCCAGATAGCCCCCCCAAGAGCTTGCTGTCAATCAACAGAAAAAGAAGATGCTGTGCCCCCTGCTGGAACAATTGCAGAAGATCAACCAAACTTTGTTTAAAATGGAAAGTGTTCTCATCAGTCGACAGAAACAGATATTGGAAACAACTAGAAAGATGAAGGAGATTGAACAGAAATCGAATTTGATTCCAGGTTTCCAGGGCGCTAAAGAAGAGGAGAAAGAAGATCTCGGATTTACCTTGACAAATGTCTTGGCACCCCTAACTGGCAGTGAAGCGATAAAGTTAAAAGAAGAGGTGGATAAGGCTCCCAAAGCCTATTCCGCCTTTATAAAAAGAAATACTCTGCCAGTAGAAGGGGATGTCGAGCATAGCAGGCGACAAACGGGAGATCTAATTTCATCTGCTGAGTTTGTGGAGCCATGGAAGCTTGAAGGCCAGAAGTTTAAGAAAAAAAAGAAAAGAAAGAAGAAGGATCTCATCTTCAAAACACAGAAACTTCTGAAGAGACACGCCAGCAGGAAGAAGGATGCAGCATTCAAAATTGGGATAAGTGTAGAAGACAGCAGCCCTGGGGAGGGTGATGGAACGGAAGACTTCAAAGTTAAAATGGACTTAATCCATAACTGGAAGAAAATTAAGAAGAAGAGATTTTGAGGACTGTTCGTGTTACATCTGGAAGGAGCTGTTTAATTACTAACCCCAATGGACTTTACTAACTGCATTAAAAGAGTGATTTTGGACTTTGCTTTAGTTAAAAAGAAGATCTTCTAACCATGATGGATGCCAAATCTTGGTATTGGTTATTAACCTAAACTAACTCTCACTAACAGAAAAAAATTTCACTCCACCTTTTTCTTTCTCCATCTGTCTACCCTTCCCTTTTCTTATAAAAAGAATAAAATTCTCTCTTTTTTAAGAGAGTTTTACAAAAAAAAAAAAAAAGACTGCCAGGGAGGAGCTCACCAGCGCTGAGCGACTCTTGCTGTAAAAAAAATAATCTGATATACAGCCGGTATCTTTCTGCCCGTAATCTAAACCCATTATTCCGAGTCCTGTCTTCTGCTACCAACTGGAGCAGCCCCCTGCCCTCCTCTAATTGACAGTCCTTCAAATACTTCAAGAGAACATAAGCGAAGCCAATGTTGGATCAAGCCAATGGCCCATCCAGTCCAACACTTTGTCACACACTGGCCAAAAACACCAGGTGCCATCAGGAGGTCCAGCAGTGGGGCCAGGACACTAGAAGCCCTCCCACTGTTGCCTCCTCCCAAGTGCCAAGAATACAGAGCATCCCTTGCCCCAGACTGAGAGTTCCTATCTATACCTTGTGGCTAATAGCCACAACTTCCAAGGTGGGACCTGGAGATACACACAGACCCACACCCCGAATTACAGTTCATCTCCAGACCATGGACATCAGTTCTCCTGAATTTACAGTCCATCTCCACATCACGGAGATCAGTTCTCCTGGAGGAAAAGTTGGCATTGGTGGAACCCTCTGATATCAGATCCCGGCTGATATCCCTTCCCACCCTCACCCAACCCTATAAGCGTAACCTTCTGCAGAGCAAAATCCAATGCAAACTGTGGCTCCTGTGTTCAGGACGACTTGAATAGAATCCTAGAATCACAGAGCTGGAAGGGGCCCGACAGGCCATCTAGTTCAACCCTCCTGCTCAATGCAGGATCAGCCTAGAGTATCCCTGACCAGGGTTTGTCCAGCCGCTGCTTAAAGACTGCCAGTGAGGGGGGAGCTCGCTACCTCCCCAGGCAGTTGATTCTACTGTTGCACAACTCTGACTGTCAAAAAGTTTTCCGTAAGATCCAGCCGGTACCTTCCCACCCTTAATTTAAACCCATTCTTGCGAGTCCTCTCCTAAGAACATAAGAACATAAGAGAATCCAGTGTTGAATCAGGCCAATGGCCCATCTAGTCCAACACTCTGTCACAGAGCGGCCAAAATATACCAGGTGCCATCAGGAGGTCCAGCAGTGGGGCCAGGACACTAGAAGCCCTCCCACCGCTGCCCCCTCCAGCACCAAGAAGAGAGTGCATCACCTGCCCCAGACTGAGAGTTCCCATCTATACCCTGTGGCTAATAGCCACTGATGGACTTCTGCTCCATATGTCTATCTAACTTCTAACTTCTGCTCCATGTGTTTATCTTCTCCACTGCCCACAGAAACATCCCTTCCAGTACTTAAAGAGAGCAGTCATGTTTGATTATTGATTATTATTATCGATTATTATTGATTATTTTAATGTTGATCATGTTTTCCATTGGCAGATAACGCTTCTGTCAGTGGAAAAAAGGACATATTTCTCTCATTCCGCCTTTCCTCTGCAGGCTCCCAGTTTGTCCCAATACCGTTCCTAGAGCATTCTGCTGATCCCAGGAAAAGGGAGGGTGTTTAGTTTTCGGGTGCATTGCTCTTCTCATGCTGGATCAAAGCCAGTGTTTATTGCTATTACACAATTCCTTCTCTGGAGACTTCAGAGCACTTTCTCTACCGTTGTCGTGCAGCATTCCATTGACTGATTGATTGATTTCATTTATAGCCGGTTTTTCTTGCTGAGACTCAAGAGGGATTACAGAATGTTAAAAACAATGCGGTCAGGTGGGCATAAGAGTTCCAGTGAACTCTACAATAAAACTGAGGTTACAAAATTGGAAGGCGTTGCAGAAGTGGGGTGGGGGGATAATCTGAGACAGGACATAACCTCGTAAACAATGCAGAAAACGGATTGCAAAAGTAGAAGAGGAGGCAGCAAAAGTAGGCAAACTACTTTACACAGGGAGTCATTAAAATGCAGAATTTGCGGCGGGGGGGGGGCTGTGTGTGTGGTGATGGCCACAGGAACAAACAGCTTTAAAGGGAGATTAGATAGATTCATGGAAGATAAGACTATCAGTGGCTACCAGCCATGGTGAATGAGGGGAACTTCATGTCATAGGCCCTAAGCCTCTGAATCCCAGAGTCAGGAGGCAACATCAGGGGAAGGCCTCAGCCTTTTTTCCCTGTTGTCAGCTGTCCAGAGGAACTGGTCTGATCCATTAGGGCTCTTCTTGTGTTCTTGTCAGGAAAAGGCCTTGGCCTGTATGCCCTGATGTTGGCCATTCAGAGGGACTGGTTGGCCACTGTGTGTGACAGGGTGCTGGACTAGATGAATCCTCACTAGTCTGATCCAGCAGGGCTCTTCTTAGGTTCTTATCAGGGAAAGGACTCGGCCTCTCTGCCCTGTTGTTGGCCCTCCAGAGGAACTGGTTGACCACTGTGTGAGACAGGATGCTGGACTAGATGGACCACTGGTCTGATCCAGCAGGGCTCTTCTTAGGTTCTTATCAGGGGAAGGTCTCAGCCTCTCTGCCCTGTTGCTGGCCCTCCAGAGGAACTGGTTGGCCACTGTGTGAGACAGGATGCTGGACTAGATGGACCCTCACTGGTCTGATCCAGCAGGGCTCTTCTGATGTTCTTAGTGTATAGACTATAATCCCGTACCCTTATAAAAGCACCCTCCTGAACCATTCCACGGTACTACAGTTCTGTTTCCTTCATTAAAATGCGCTTCTTATCATTTCTGTTTTATACTTTCTGTAAACTGAGAGTATGAGAGTTGTCCTGACAGCCAGGATTTTGTGGCCTCCTCAACCAGGCCATCCACAACACAGAAAGCTGAGCTACAGACAGCTGTTGTTCTTATCCTTTTGTAGAGTGGCACTTTCAGAAGCCTTTGTTCAGATGAGCGAAGCTGTCCATGGTGGAGCCGAGTAGAAGAGGTGGTCCTGCCGGTGTGAGGACCCAAGGCCATGAAGGCCTTTGATATGCGATAGCCAGTACCTTCAGCTGAG
Source organism: Gekko gecko (assembly GCA_029375565.1). NCBI lineage: Eukaryota > Metazoa > Chordata > Lepidosauria > Squamata > Gekkonidae > Gekko > Gekko gecko. The sequence goes on from JAPDNY010000009.1 coordinate 72,104,383, forward strand.
TCCGGTAATTGATTGGTAAGCCAGTAGAGAGACTGCAGAATAGGTGTAATACGCATACTGCGCAGTGCACACGCTGACGGGAATGACCCAAGCTAGCTCGGTCTCATTGGAAGCCAACCAGGGTCAGCCGTGGTTAGTACTTGGATGAGAGACCACCAGTGAAGTCCAGGGTTGCTGTGAGGAGGCAGGCAATGGCAAAACCGCCTCTACTCATCTCTTACCTTGACCTGGACGGCCCACATTAGCGTCATCTTGTCAGATCTCAGAAGCTAAGCAAGGTTGGCCCCGGTTAGTACTTGGATGAGAGACCACCAAGGAAGAACAGGGTTGCTATGCAGAAGCCGGCGACGGCAGACCTCATCTGTTCATCTCTTGCCTCGTAAACCCTACCCGGATCACCATAAGTTGGCTGTAATTTGATTGCACTTTCCACCACCAGTATCCCCATCGTCTTCAAATGGGGCACCACCAAGAGCCCATTACAGTAATCTAGCAGGATGACTCGGGTCAAAACGTCACATTTCCAAGGAAAGGTTGTAACTGGTGCACCAGCCAAAGATCATAAAAGGCATAGCATGCCGTAGAGGAGACTCGGGCCTCTGTCATCATTCATTCATTTATTGATTGATTTGATTTGATCTGTATCCTGCCCTTCCTGCCGAGGCAGGCTCAGTGCAACTTACATAAGATACATTAGAGAACCAAAACACAGGATTAAATAAAACCACAACATTATAATATAATCATAAAACACAGCGTAAAGTGCTAGTGCTGTTCGTGAACGATGGCGGGTACCAGCAGCGTCGAACGTTAACATATTAATGATGATGTTAACATTGGGGGCAGGGCCTCAATTTACTGGGATGGCTCCCTAGTCGAAGGCCTGGCGGAAGAGCTCCGTCTCGCAGGCCCTGCGGAACTGTAAAAGGATCATGGATCTAATAGCACTTCAGGGCTATGAAGCTGCTGTTCTAGGGGGGATTGCAGCCCGCCTACAGCAAGCTGGCTTCTCGATACCGGCAGCTGCGGTTCTTACCCTTCTGGATGAGTTGCACCGTTGACCGACAGCACCTCGGATGAGTCTGAGCATCACCATTGGGAGGACCGGCGTCAGCATTATTTATTTATTTATTTATTTATTTATTTGATTTATATCCCACTCTCCTTGCGTAGCAGGCTCAGGGCGGCTTACAGTAGGTTAAAATACGTTAAAGCACAGATGCATTGAAACAATGCAATAACATAGTATGCAACAAATGGCCATCGTAAATACATATAAATACATATAAAAAGATAAAATGCTGATGACAGTACATAAGAACATAAGAGAAGCCAATGTTGAATCAGGCCAATGGGCCATCTAGTCCAACACTCTGTCACACAGCGGCCAAAATATACCAGGTGCCATCAGGAGGTCCAGCAGTGGGGCCAGGGCACTAGAAGCCCTCCCACTGCTACCCCCTCCAGCACCAAGAATAGAGTGCATCACCTGCCCCCAGACTGAGAACTCCCATCGCAGTAGCGTCCCATAGGGTCGAATTACACTGGCTGTATTTATTCAGGTTAACAGTTCAGATCTTAACTGTTCAGATGTTACCAATTATGTAGTCAGTGGTTAGCGGCAGCTCCCTAATCGAAGGCCGGGGTGGAAGAGCTCCGTTTTACAGGCCCTGCGGAACTGTAGGAGGTCCCGCAGGGCCCTGATGTCTTCCGGGAGTTCATTCCACCCATGTGGAACCGCCACTTGGGCATCGGCCAGGGCTTCTGGTAAGGGCCAGGGCCACTGACTACACATCCTCCCCCACCTGCTTGCAAGCACGCTACTAAACACGCATGGAGCCGTACACGGTGCCCAGCATTGTCAGGGAGAGAAGGCCATGTGAGTGGCGCAGGCGGTGAGAGAGGGCTCGTGAGCAATGCTCCGTCTAAGCTGTGGGGTCTCGTGAGCCAAAATTCTACGTCGTGAGCCACTGACATTAAAGTTGCGAGCGAGCGGTTTGGCCCCTGCATAAATTAGTTTGCTCTGGAGCCATCCTTCCCCGAGCAAAGACAAAAACGTGTGAGCCGGAGGCTAAAAAACTGTGAGCTGCCTCACACTAATTTGGCTTAGAGGGAACACTGCTCATGAGGGGTAGGGGAAGGATGCACAGGGATATGTGGGTCAGTGGGTGGGAAGGAAGGAATGAGAGGGGGGCCTGTTGGTAGGCAGAGGATAAGAAGGGGGGGGGTTCTGGGCACTCTGCCCAGGTCTCCCCAAAATATGGAACCAGCCCCGACTGCTGCGCTTTGTCAGGCCCATTACCACCTCCAGATGTTTCCTTCAGAATATTCAGCCAGTCTGGTGTAGTGGTTCAGTGCGCAGACACTAATCGAAGAGAACCGGGTTTGATTCTCCCACTCCTCCACTTGCAGCTGCTGGATGACCTTGGGCAAGCCACAGTTCTGTCAGAGCTGTCCTTGCACGAGCCGTTCTCTCAGAGGGTGTCTGTTATGGGGAGGGGAAGGGAAAGGAGATTGTAAGCCGCTCTGAGCGAAGGGTGGGGTATAAATCCAGTCTCCTCCTCCTCCTCCTCCTTCACTTGAATTACCTGATTCTGCCACTGGAGGAATAAAACTTGGGGGGGGGGGGAGCCTGCTGATTAGGCCTCATTCTGCATCCAGGGGTGACCTTCCCCAGGTGCTGCATGGGAATCTTGGCCACTTTTTAATTGCAAGGCCGTCGCCGATCCCAACAGCAAATCCAAAGCGCCGCTCTCACTCAGAACCAGCGAGGGACAAAGCGTTCCGTTCGTAATTCCAAAAAAGACTCATTGTTCAGAAGACGCAGCATATGAAGGTGATGAATCATTTATACTGATGGTGCTCCGGGTGAAAGCGGACTGCCTCACATTCTCTCTGATTTTTTTCTTTCTTTCAAAACGGGCTTATGTAGGTCACGCTGACTCACTTTGGCTGCGTGCTGGCTGGAGTCTTATCTTAAACATATGCCAGTAGTTTTAGCCTTTTTGTCTACTGCCGCAGAATCTTTCCCTAGAATAAAAACGGGTTAGTCTTTATGTTTGGACAAAACTCCCGTTTGCGATTGCCTTAACGGTACCCTGGCCTGGTGGATGACTTAGGCTGGCTGGATCCTGTCGGATCTCAGAAGCTAAGCAGGGTCGGCCCTGGTTAGTACTTGGATGGGAGACCTCCAAGGAAGTCCAGGGTCTCTGCACAGAGGCGGGGAATGGCGAAACCATCTGTGAACATCTCTTGCCTTAAAAGCCCTACAGTTCCGTCATTAGTCAGATGCGATTTGACGGTTCTTCCCAGAGGTAATAGTCAACCAGTTGCTTCTCTGCTTCTGAACAGCATCAGAGAGCCAGTTGGGTGTAGTGGTTAGGAGCGCAGGCTCTAATCTGGGAGAACCAGGTTTTGATACCCTGCTCCTCCCCATGCAGCTGCTGGTGTGACCTTGGGTCAGTCACAAGTTCTCTCAGAGCTGTTCTCACATGAGCAGTTCTCAAAAGAGCTCTCTCAGCCCCGCCTACCTCACAGGCAGTGCTCCCTCTAAGCTGTGGGATCTTGTGAGCAAAAATTCTACTTTGTGAGCTGCTGGCATTAAAGTTGTGAGCGAGCGATTTGGCTGCTGCATATATTAGTTTGCTCTGGAGCCATCCCTTCCTGGGTGTGAGCCGGAGGCTAAAAAACTGTGAGCTAGCTCACACTAACTCAGCTTAGGGGGAACACTGCTCACAGGGTGTCTGTTGTGGGGAGGGGAAGGGAAAGGAGGCTGTAAACCAGTCTGAGACTCCTTTGGGTAGTGAAGGGCAGGGTATAAATCCAATCTCCTCTTCTTCATCAAAGAATCAATGTACACACTTCAGCTAGGGCTGTTATGTACTGGTTCTTGTATCTGATTGAGAGTTTCTGCTGTGTCAAGTCTGTATCAACGGTTATTAGCCATGTTATCTGTGCCAACACCTCCATATTCGGGATATATCTGAATCAGTGTTGCCAGAGGGAATCAGAAGAATTCTTGACTTCACACAGGCTGAGGTCTCCCCAACTGTTCATCTCGTTGGTCTCTTCCAGGGCTTTTTTTTGTAGAAAAAGCCCAGCAGGAACTCATTAGCATAATAGGCCACACCCATCAAGAGAAATTTGTTAGCCTATTAGGCCACACCCCCACGTTGGCAGAAGTGTGGTCATCCAGCCACACCCACCTTTTTCTTCTTATTCTGTTTACCTTGTTTGTTGTCAAAACCCTGGGCTTTTTTGGTAGCAGGAACTCCTTTGCACGTTAGGCCACACAGCCCTAATGTAGCCAGTCTTAATGAGTTTCTGCTGTTGGGTGTGGCCTGTTATGCTAATAATTTCCTGCTGGGCGTGGCCAACTCGGGAGCCAGCCGGAACTCCGTTCCTGCCCCAAAATAGCCCTGGTCTCTTCTATCAAGCAGGTGAACTCTGCCAAAGCAGAGCCACACGGTTGTGTGAAACAGTCTTCCAGAGACAGTGCACCAAGTATAGCGGTGTGCCATGTGCCATCAAGTGGCTTTGGAATTACGAATTAACGACTTCTGAAACATCCTGTCATTAACGGTCTTGCCCAAGTCTTGTAAACCGGAGGCCATGGCTTCCTCTATTGAGTCCATCCAACTCGTGTTGAGTCTTTGTCTTTTCCCGCTGCCTTCAGCGTTTCCTAGGATTGTTGTCTTGTCCGGTGAGTCTTGTCTTCTCGTGACGTGACCAAAGTACGATAATCTCAATGTAGTCATTCTAGCTTCCAGGGAGGAATTCAAGTGCAGCCGCCTTCCCAGTTTTTAGGAAATTCTGCCAAGTAGAGGGAAGAGGAGGAGGAGATTGGATTTATACCCCGCCCTTCACTATTCAAAGGTGTCTCAGAGTGGCTTACAAACTCCCTTCCCTTCCCCTCCCCACAGCAGACACCCTGTGAGGTAGGTGGGGCTGAGAGAGCTCTGACAGAAACGGCTCTTTTTCGAGAACAGCTCTTATCAGAACTGTGGCTTGCCCAAGGTCATCCAGCAGGTGCAAGTGGAGGAGTGGGGAATCAAACCCAGTTCTCCCAGATTAGAATCCGCACACGCCAAACAGGGTGGTGGCGATACCTCTGCTAAACCAACACTGTAGATATTATTCTGTGGTCTGGTTTTTATTTTTCGTATCAAACTTCTATTTTTAGAGTCTCTGGTTCTAGTTTTATCGTATCCTGCTTTGGATCCCATTTGTTACTGGCGAGAAGGAGGCTAAAAACATTTAAACCAATGTTTAAATATAAACCTACCTAAGTCCATTGCTGGAAAAATACAGAGGAGCTAGAGGAACCCATGGCCATCCAATCCAGTACGGTTCTTACATTTTTATGAGGCTGGGAATACCTTTGCAACCCACCCCATGCGTTTTTATCCCACCGTTCCTTCAGGGTTCTCAGATCAGCAAGCGTGATTCTCATTTCCATACTTAATCCTCACAACAACCCAGGGAGGTAGGTGAGGCTTGACTGTCTGTGGCTGGCTGGACCAAGGTCACCCCACAAGCTTCACGACAGTGTGGGTGCTCGAGACCTGGGCCGTTTAGACCCTAGTCCAGTGCTTTAACCACTGCACCACACTGGCTCTTTGCATTATGGGAAAGTGGATCGTGGTGGCACAATATCTCAATGTGGCACCAATGGAAAGTGGTCCGCTTTGGTCATTTGGAAGCCCGTTTGTTTCTTCGTTATGCTCTTTCCTCTGAAGACAGATCCATGTGACTCTTCAAAGATTCATAGCTTTTAACTTTATTACTTAAATTGACCACACTTTTTTTTCCTTTAAGGAATGGGTTGTTGGAAGCACATACCTGACTGAATAAGAAAGCCAAATAAAGCCAGAGAGTCTTTTGCTAGAATCATTACTTCCTTTCCCTTTCCTTTCCCAGGAACATAAACATTTTAAAAACGGGAGGAGCTGCAGCCTGCTGGTAATAAAACCCGATATCCGAGCACAGTGTAGAATTCGAGGTCTGACCCCGGAGGGTTGGCTGCACTCCCTGAAAAAGGCTTTTGCCGGCAAAACATAATCTTATCTGCTTCCAGAACATCCAGAACTAGACTTAATCCCTGCCTGTCTGGAAAAATTAGAGTTCATTCATACAGGATGTCTTGGGATGAAATGCTCCAATTATTAACCTAGTTAACGCAGGCAAAGAGAGCTGTTAACAGGGCCTTGAGCTGAGCAGGGGGGTGGGGACGAGATGGTCCAAGCAAAAAGTATATAAAGAGGCCATTGACACCTATCCTACCTAGTGCCCACCAATGTTCCCTCTAAGCTGTGGAGTCTTGTGAGCAAAAATTCTACTTTATGAGCTACTGGCATTAAAGTTGTGAGCGAGCGATTTGGCTACTGCATATATTAGTCTGCTCTGAAGCCATCCTTCCTGAGCCAAGAGGAAAAGTCTGTGAGCCAGAGGCTAAAAAACTGTGAGCTGGCTCACACTAACTCAGCTTAGAGGGAACACTGGTGCCCCCCCACTGTTTTTTTAAAAAGTGGGTGGGGCTTTTGCCCAGCAAGGCTTCTGATTGGCCACTGGAGATTTGATTGGCTGTGCAGATTTTTTTTTTTTAAAGTTCCCTTGGTAGTCGCTGCCACCACAACACAAGGATCTTCACTGTGGGACAGACGCTAGGCTGCGGCAGCCATTTTGTGGCTGGCTCCGCCCCCTACAGCAACCGTTTTTCCATCAGTGGTTTGCGGCTGTGCCCACCACGCCATGTCAGAATTCCAGAGGTGACCGCAGGCTCGAAAAGGTTGGGGGCCCCCGGTGTAAATAACATGGAAGCAGAATTAAAGCCCTGCAGGTATTCGTTCCAGCTTGGTTTGCTTATGGTGTGTTCAGAGTAAGAGGCGCTGCAGGTTAAAGTTTGCTTGTGAGTCGGGAACTGTGTATCAGCAGGCTTGTCCCCACTGGAGATGACTTTGGAAAGAGAAGCGAGCAATTCTTTGCAGGCTGCTAAGTGCTGTCTTCAGCTGATTTATGGGTGCAGAGAAGCAATTCCTGGTAATGACTCAGGACCTCGTAGTAACACTGCAAGATGACTCCAGAGGAACACTGCAACATCCCAGTGCTTAGCATAGTTCAGGATTCCCCAACATCTTTGAGCTCGCAGGCACCTTTGGCGTTCTGATACCGGGTGGTGGGTGCAATGACAGAACGGCTGCTGCAGGAGGCCGAGCTAACCACAAAATGACAGTTAGTGAAATTATGCACAGCTCTTCCAGTAAGTCTTCCAACATTTCGGGTAGAAGCTCTGGAATAGCCGGAGATGTCTCAGGAGCCAAAGGAACAAATCCGTTTGAGAGGGCCAAGCCGCAGCTGTGTTTAAAAGAATGCCTTTTAATCTGTACAGCCAATCATAAGTCCTGCTGGGCAAAACTCCCGCCTACTTTCAAGAAGCACTTAGTCAGTGCCAGGAAAGGTGTTGGCAGGCACGAAGGGCACCCACGGGCGCTACGTTGGGGACTCCCGGCGTAGTTGGTAGTAGAAAATTGTATTGATGCTTTGGGGGAACGTCTCAACTTCACGGTTCATAAGGTTTTTCTCTCTCTCTCTGAAATGAAATAGCTGGAGAAGACTGTGATTGGATTTCCAAAGCTGTGCGGTATCTTTCTGGCACTGAGAGAGAAGATGGTATTAGAAGGCAGGGGTATATAGTCAAGGTGCTTTCTGGGCTGGTTAACCTCAACTGAATCAGAATCTAGCAGATGTTGGCAAGTTTCCCCAGAGTTCCTTACAAATCCTCTTTTAGCAGGTCGGCTACACAGGGCACGTTATTTACATACGTAGCTGCATAGGATATATGTGGCATAGAATGTCCCCCTTATACGTCTTTACAAGGAAGAGAGGAGGAGGAGGAGATTGGATTTATACCCACCCCGCCCTTCACTCAAAATCTTAGAGCAGCTTACAGTTTCCTTCCTTTCCTCTCCCCACAACAGACACCCTGTGAGGTAGATGGGGCTGAGAGAGCTCTTTGAGACCCGCTCTGAGAGAACTGTGGCGTGCCCCAGGTCACCCAGCAGCTGCATGCGGAGGAGTGGGGAGTCAAACCCAGTTCTCCCAGATGAGAGTCCGTGCTCCTAACCACTACACCAAACTACATCCAGCTTTTGATGTTTTATTTATTTATTTATATTAATTCAATATGTATTTATATTAATTCAATATATATAAGCAAGCAGGCTTAGGGAGGCTTACATAATTGGTCTAAAAATGATCGTTAAATTCACATAAAATCAATTTAAAATTCCAAATACAGTAAAAACAAACTCATAAAGTGCTAGTGCTGGTATATTGGGCACATAAGATGGCATGCTGGAAATACCTTACAGCCAAACAGTTTGCCACTCAGTGGTCTTCCTGAGCACAGTGGTGGAGGCCAGATGTTAGAACTACGGACTGGCTCGTTGGTAATAGTGGGGCTCTCCTCCGGGAGCTCATTCAACGTTATTTGAAGAAACTCTGGACATCTTAGCATCCTCATGTTGCATAATGAGGTATCTGTAACAGAGCGATATTCATTCAAAAGTTGAGTCCTAGTCTTGCTGTATTTTGATGTATCACTGCGATATTTGCTGTATCGCTGCAATATTTTAGGTATTTGATCCCCTGGGACCTTGAAGAATGGGAATTGCGGTACCACTTTCCTTCAGTCGTTTGTACCATTCTTTTGGTAGATTCTCCGGTGCCTTGATGATTAAAACACAGAATTCACTGCCTTGATGATTAAAACACGGAATTCACTGCCAGAGGATGGAGCGATGGCCACAGGAATGAACAGCTGTAACAGGGGATTAGATAGATTCATGGAGGATCAGTCTATCAATGGCTACTAGCCATGGTGACTGAGGGAACCTCCAAATTCGGAGGCACTGAATCCCAGAGCTAGGAGGCAACATCAAGGGAAGGCCTCAGCCTCTGTGTCCTGCTGTTGGCCCTCCAGAGGAACTGGTTGGCCACAGTGCGAGACAGGATGCCGGATTGGATGGTCGGATCCATCAGGGCTCTTGTGATGTTCTTAGGAGTTGGCCAACGTTCAAAGGGGCGTATCTGTTCCCAGAAACTGACTTCAAGAAGCTTGGGGACGCCGTGAGTCAAGATTAGCTACTTGCTCCTCACGGCTCTGCATTGCAGTGCTGGAAGTCACATGGTTTTGGCATCAGCCGCCTGTTCATTTTGGGCTCGGCAAAAGAGGAGGTTGTTAATTTGGGCAGCAGCCTGCTTTGCCGCGCTAACGAACAACGGTCACGTTCTAACAATGCCCGCCAGAGACGCTTCCTTGGAAGATGCTTCGTTGACACAGCCGTTCAAAAGTGGGTCCCCCCGTGCTTTTTGACATAATCTTTTTGTGTGAACATCGGCACGGTTGCCAGCAGGGGTCTTAGCCTTGTCCTGTGAATTGCGTTCGTGTTGCTGTTTGTTCACTAGAATTCAGGCAGTAATCTATGTCCATATGTGCAAAAACAAGCAGTTTTGGGGGTCTTAAGGTAATCCGTGGTCCAGAGGGTTTCTGTGTAGCTTGGAGATGAAGGAGAACAAAGGAGAGGGAGAGAAGGGTAGGAGGCTTGAAGGACATAACCGTTCTCATTCTTTATTTGCTGTGTGCATCGCAAAGAGATGCCAAGATGAAGATCGTTGTCAGTCTTAAGCTCTTTTGAACAAAATGAATTGCTGTGTCCCAACTCTCCTTTTCTGTCAAGTGAAGTATGAGGAGGACTATTTGTCATGAGTCAGATGAGCAGAGCCTGGGTAGACTGTGATCCCGGGTCTTTACTTCTGACAGCTCTTTGCTGCTTACTTGTTGTCACCCTCAGATACAAATGTCAGATAGATCCTGCACAAGCGTGGCTATCTCACAAGATGGTAATTTATGGGAAACGTCAGGAAGACATGACAGCACAGGAGAGGCTTGGGCTTTGGAATTCTGGCCGCCCCGCCACCCTGAACTTCCATTTAGACTCAAAGGTCTTGATGGGACCACTGTTCTGATCCAGCAGGGCTCTTCTTATGGAAGACAGCCAGTTTGGTGTAGTGGTTAAGTGCGCGGACTCTAATCTGGGAGAACCGGGTTTGATTCCCCACTCCTCCACTCGCAGCTGCTGGATGACCTTGGGCAAGCCATAATTCTGGCACACCTGTTCTTGAAGAAGAGCCGTTTCTGTCGGAGCTCTCTCAGCCTCACCTACCTCACAGGGTGTCTGTTGTGGGGAGGGGAAGGGAAAGGAGTTTGTAAGCCGCTCTGACTCTCTTGGGTAGTGAAGGGCGGGGTATAAATCCAATCTCTTCTCTTCTTCTACCTCACAGGGTGTCTGTTGTGGGGAGGGGAAGGGAAAGGAGTTTGTAAGCCTCTCTGAGACTCCTTTGGGTAGTGAAGGGCGGGGTAGAAATCCAATCTCCTCCTCCTCCTCCTCCTCCTAGTATTATTATTATCATCATTATTATGGCGGTTCTGCAGACCATTTTGAGATAGACCAGGGTGGGTGTTCCTCTGCAATTTTATTTCAACATTAAGTGGAGGAGCTTGAACAACAAGTCAAGAACTGGGTTTTGTTGTGTTGCTGATGCCTTTGTCCAGTTCATGCAACAGCCTTTTGTCTGTAGCGGCTTCTTATGACAACAGCAGATACATGTGGTTGAAAAGCCCCATAACCATCTCCCTCTTTGCCTTCTTGGGGTGCTGTTCATTCACCCACCTTGAGACGATTCATTTGCCGTGGGCAGGTTAAGTGGATAGATGGGTTCAAATCACAGCCCCCCCCCCCCAAAAAGGACAACTCAATTAAAGTTCACTGTACACACTTCCTGAATATACATACATTCTGATATCTTTCAGTAACCAAAACCATTGATTTAAACCTGCATGGAACCTTTAGTAATTCCAGTCATGTGTCTTTTGTGCTGCAAAATCATGTCAAGTTAAGAGACAAGGGAAGCGGTTGCAAAATTAATGGATTTCCGTTTTGCTCACTGTACATATGCAAGGAGTCCAAACAAGATTGTTTACTCAGACTAGGTATCCAGAACGTTCCAGGAGAAAGGGGCGAATACTTAACTGGAAAGGGGGAGGGAAACCTTTCTATCTCTTGGAGAAAGAGTCCAGCGCTGTTTGGTTGGGACAGTCGTTGAATATTCATAATGTGAAAAATGAACGCATTTTAGAGTTCAGGTAGTTAAGGGGGGGTGGAAAATTGTTCATATGGGATAGAAGTGTTCAGGTGACATCAAAGTTGGTGCTGGGGGGGCAGCAGTGGGAGGGCTTCTAGTGTCCTGGCCCCACTGCTGGACCTCCTGATGGCACCTGGTGTTTTTGGCCACTGTGTGACAGAGTGTTGGACTGGATGGGCTGTTGGCCTGATGGAACATTGGCTTCTCTTATGTTCTTATGTTCTTATCTCCTCCATCCTGGTGTGTGGTGATTGTGAGTCTCCAGGGCTACTAGAAACGTCCCTATAATAGACATACAGGTTTGTATTCTCCCTGAACTGGATAGCTCAGGCTGGCTCGATATTGTGAGATCTCAAAAGCTTGGGTGGGTATTTGGGTGGGATGCCACCAAGGAAATCCAGGGTTGTTGTGTAGAGGCAGGCAACGGCAAGTCTCTGAACATCTCTTGCCCTTGAACACATGAACCTGCCTTATATCGAATCAGACCATCAGATGTCCACCAAAGTCAGTATTGTCTGTTCAGACCGGCAGCAGCTCTCCTTCACTTGACCTACTACCAGATCTTTTAAATGGAGATACCGGAGATTGAACCTGGGACCCTTCCGCATGTCAAGCAAGATGCTCTACCACTGAGCCACAGCTCCCCCCTTGAAAACCCACAGGGTCACCATAAGTCAGCTGTAACGTGACAGCGCTGTCCAGCACCAGGCTTGTATCTTGCACCATTCTCCTCAGCCAGGTTTGATGTCTTCCGTCATCCCAAGGGAGCCTATCTCCAATAGAAGTGGCTTTTCCAGAGGAAGGCCCCAAAGTTGGCTGTGTTGCGTAGCATGATACAATCCATTGTGCTTGTAGTGCTCGTAGTGCTTGACCTCAAAAGATTTCCCCGTCTTCTGCTCAAAAAAGCCATCATTAATTCAGGGTGTTCAATAGATGATCACTGTTAGGTAATCCTGCCATAGCTGTGAGTGGAGGGGGAAGAGACATCTTTCACTGCTCTGGAATGCAGGAGGAACTCAGAGTCTCCAGTCTCTGTAAATTAGTATCTCTGCTGTGTGTCTTATCAATTCGCCTGACCTTGGGTCCCATGCTGCTTGGCGTGTGAAATATACTGGTCTAGGTGTTTTTTTTTTCTTTCCTAGTTTAGCACACGCGCGAAGTGTATTCGTTGGCTTGTAAGGGGGGGGGGGTTAGTTCAAATGGGGTATAATTGACCATGCTTTGTATTAGCTGGCATCACTAACAAAGAGCTGGTTCATGCATCTCTAAGACTAGTCTTTAATAAATACTGTCTTCTATGAAGCCTGGTGTTTGACTGACTATCTGGAGAACTTGACAATCACAAATTAAATGTAGGCCATTCTTATAGGCTTTAACATGTTTGCATGCATTAGATTTAATTTCATCTTTACCCGTTCCGCTTTTAGACACTTTCTATAGGTGGGTTTTCCTAGGGAGGTATTTTCTCTGTTCCCAATATCTTTCTGCAAGGGTAGAGGGCTCTTTGCCACCTTGACTACCCACTCTGCCACCCCCAAAGTTCCATTTCAGCTCAAAGATTGTAGGAACACAATCCACTTTACCAGTATAGGAAGAGACTGGCTCTCCTTCCCTGATGCTAGCAATGAAGAAACAGCCCAAAACCACCATACAGTAGCAAGGTGACTTATGCCAGGTTGAACAACTAGAAATGAGCCTCTGTCTCATCAGTTCTTTTTATCTGAAGAAAGGAGCTTTGGTTTGGCTTTCAGAAGCTTAATTCCCCGAAAAATCTTTTTGGTCTCTAGGCGCTCCTCTTTTGAAATTGCGCTTAGACTCAGTCTGGCCCCAGTGCCCAAACCTGGCTCGCTCAAGTAAAGCAGGGATATTCAGCTGTAGGATGAGATGAAAATGTACCAGTTGGCACTGTAGCACATTTTTAAAAGGTTAATGAAGGGAAGAATTGCTGTTACTTATTTGCAGTAACATTTAGTGGACATTTCAGCCGCCTCTTTTCTGAGATTACTTTTGCCTGGAATATTTTGAATTAACCACTTTTTTGAGGGAAAGGATACTTTGAGCAGTTCTGGTGAGCTGGAAATCTTACACGCTGCTATGCATCATCAGGTTGGTTCCAATAAAAAGCATCGCATGGGTCGTATTCTGTACTTTGAGCACAGTCAGGCTGCTGATGTAGCATTACCACTGTGATTTTGGTAAGTTGAAAGGAGGGGGCCGGTTCATATTTTTACATATGCTCAGTGCAGAATTTATGCAGCTTGCATAGAAATTTGACACAGGATGTTTGAAGACTCACCAGCTGCCTCACCCGTCCCTACGTGATTGAAATTTGCTTAAAAACGCTAAAGGGAACAGAAGTCTTCTTCCACTGAAAATGGCTTTCAACTTTTGGGGAAAGAATCGTGCATCTTAAGTACCCTATGAATTAATATCCTATGAATTAACATCCTTCAAGATGTTAAAGCAGGAAAAAGTGCAGAGAAGGGCAACTAGAATGATAAAAGGGTTGGAACACTTTCCCTATGAAGAAAGGTTAAAATGCTTGGGGCTCTTTAGCTTGGAGAAACGACGGCTGAGGAGTGACATGATTGAGGTTTATAAGATTATGCATGGGATAGAGCAGGTAGAGAATAGAAGTCCTTTTCTCCCTTTCTCACAATACAAGAAATCGTGGGCACTCAATGAAGTTGCTGAGCAGTCGGGTTAGAACAGATAAAAGGAAATACTTCTTCACCCAAAGAGTGATTAACACCTGGAATTCAGTGCCACAGGAGGTGGCAGGGCTACAAACATGGACAGCTTCAAGAGGGAATTAGATAAACATCTGGAGCAGAAGTCCACCAGTGGCTCTTAGCCACAAGGTATAGATGGGAACTCTCAGTCTGGGGCAGGTGATGCACTCTATTCTTGGTGCTGGGGGGGCAGCAGTGGGAAGGCTTCCAGTGTCCTGGCCCCACTGCTGGACCTCCTGATGGCACCTGGTATATTTTTGGCCACTGTGTGACAGAGTGTTGGACTAAATGGGCCATTGGCCTGATTCAACATTGGCTTCTCTTATGTTCTTATGTTCTTATGTTAAGACATTCTCTAGTTAACAGCCTTACTCAGGTCTTAGAAAATGAGACTTCCTTTATAGAGTCAATCCATCTGCTGTTGGGTCTTCCTCTTTCCCCACTGCCTTCCACTTTTCCAAATATTATTGTCTTTTCCAGCAACTCTAGCCTTCTGGGGAAAAAATTGCGCTAGCTGATAAATGCCCAAACGTAGCAGGCTGTGGCCCACAGAATGACCGCTGTCCGATTGCTGAAATGGCGGCTGTCCAATTCTACTTGCTCGGTACCCTCCGTCCAAATTGGAGGTTATTTTGGGATGCGGGCCTCCTATTTTTAGTTTTGGCCAAGTGGTGTGTGCGTAAGGTCGAGATTGGGTTTTCTGCGTATTTCACAGCGGGCGCTAAACAAATCGGCTCGACGACTCGAATCCCACAAGACGAGTCACTGCGTGAGTTCTGTTGGGTAACGTCAGCCCCTGAAAGACAAGACAGTATTGTCGGCCGTGATGCTCCGCCGCGGTGTCGGTCTGTGAATCTTCAAAGTGCACGCGCCATTTCAAATGTTTGCCTTTTTGATGACCCCTTGCGACTGAGCTCTTGCCAGACTCGGTATCTGAGGCCGGCCCTGTTTTTCTAAACTTATGATAGCTGAGACATAATCCCTTTGTTTTCATTTAAGGCAACGCTTCATTATTGCACTCTGAAGGGCTGAGCACAACACGCGATCGCTTGGCACATATTTTGGGATCACTGTAGCAAGGAAAGAGAGAGAGAGAGAGAGAGAGGTCTTGGTTGCAAATGGCTGGAGGGGAAGGAGGGGGGGATTTGGGATCTCTCGCTCGACATGTTATCTCTATTAGCTGTCATAAAGATAGCAAATAACGCGCTGATTTGTTTCCTCCTTTTTTGCATTTAAGATGCCCCGAGGTTTGTCGGTCTCCTCAATATAGAAGGTGCCTGTGTAACAAAAACACTTTTCTGTGCGTCTGCGTTTGCACTGGTCGAGGAAGGGGAGCCCAGCTGTGTTAATGCCTAGACTGCTTGAATAACAGGTAACAGCAACCCAAAAGAGGCTTGGTCTCATAATGCTGCCGTCTGAGAATGCTTCGTCTTCAGTTTTTTAAAGAAAGAAAAAATCACTGGGTTCAGATTTTTCTGAGCTCCGTCTTGCTCGTCTGGAATAACTGATAATTCGCTGGCTTTGCCCGTGCATGAAATGCAGGATTGCAACCGGGGAGCCTCTACCGTGTGTGCTGAGACAAGGCCACGTTGCATAACATAAGCATGCTTTAACTCAGTTGAGTTTGCTTGTTTCTTGCCATTCTGCTTTTGATACTACCGGGATCGCATGCGAAGGGATGGGTCGTGGCTCATCAGCAAAGCACCTACTGTGCATGCATAAGGGGGGGGGCCGTGGCTCTGTGGTAAAGCACCTGCTTGGCATGAGGAAGGTCCCAGGTTCAGTCCCTGCTGTTTCCTGTTAAAAAGGGCCAGGTAGCAGGTGATGTGAAAGACCCCAGCTTGAGACCCTGGAGGGCTGCTGCCAGTCTTAAGTAGCCGGTACAAACCACGACAGACCAAGGGTGTTATTCAGTAGAAGGCAGCTTCATTTCATGCATCCCAGGTTCAATACTGGGCATGTCTTGGCTGTGAGATCACCTTACAAGACTAGAGAGAACTGATTGGCCGGCAGTCTGACAGCTAGGGAGAGTCACGCTCAGTCTAATGTACTGGAAGCTGTAGGTATTAATTTAGGATATTTCCGTGCCGTTGCTTCAGAGCCCGGCCCGAGACAGCTTACAATTAAAACAAGGTAACCGCATAAAAACCAGCCAATTAAGAACAAGTCACTGGACATAAACAGGGTAAAATGGAAGCAGACCATCTAAAAGGCTAGTGAAACGAAAACCCCTTATTAGCACTCTTGGCCCTTTCATGATACTGAAATACTGTGCGCCATATCTGTGCATGCATTTTAGTACGCCATCTTAACTAATTAACGACATGTGTCCAGCACTTTATGATTTTACTTGCAACTGAACTATTTAAATGATTTTATGGAGATTTAATGGTCACTGTGGACCGACCAATGTAAGCCGCCCTGAGCCTGTTCGTGGGGAGGGCGGGGTGTGAATTTAATTAAATAAATAAATGATCGGGGGGGGGGTTGAGAATATTTTGGTATTAATTTGCCAATCCCGGTTTCTCCCTGCGTCCCATCAAGCACATGAAGCAATCGATAAAGGTGATTTTTCTCCCCCACAGTTGTCCTCCTCACAAAGAAAACTGGCCTTTCACAAGGGCATTGTAAATTCAGCTTTAAGTAGGGGCCTGAAGTTGTTCTTCTACAGTTCTTCTACAGAGACCAGTTTCCCCCAGAGAAAATGGCTGACTCCAAGAGCGGATTTTATGACATTATACCCTCCTGAGGTCCCTCCCTTCCCCAGGTTTGACCCCAATCCCTTTGGAATTTTCCATCCTGGAGTTGGCAAAACTAGTTTTAAGAGGAAGAAGAAGAGATTGGATTTATACCCCGCCCTTCACTACCCAAGGGAGTCTCAGAATAGCTTACAGTCTCCTTCCCCTTCCCCTCCCCACAACAGACACCCTGTGAAGTAGGTGGGGCTGAGAGAGCTCTTTCAAGAACTGTCCTTGAGAGAACAGCTCTTGTCAGAACTATGGCTTGCCCAAGGTCATCCAGCAGCGGCAAGTGGAGGAGTGGGGAATCAAACCCGGTTCTTCCAGATTGGAGTCTGTGCACTTAACCAGTACACCAAAAGAAAGATGTTTAGATTTTATTTTAAACCAGGTTATTGTAAAAAGACTTACAGCTGAGACTTTCTTTTATAAAAATCCAATTTAGTGCTCAGATGAGGAATAAAAGGTCACTCTCTGTTCCTATGGGAACTGTGGCGGGCTTGATACTGCTCCCTGAATCCTGTCTTACTCAAGAGCCGATGACGACTGGGGGTTAATCATTTTCATATGGAGTTTGGTGGTACCTAAATTTTATACTAAATTGTGCAAACCACTGTTTGAGAAGGCAACCTGACAAAATCAATGTGGTGCCCTCTTATTTGGGGAGGACTGGTTTCACTTTAAAATTGCTCTTTGTGTTCACAAACAGGGTAGATTCTGCTGCCACCAGGAATTTTAAGAAATTCCAAATCTTTTCTCTGTTACAGTTGCTGGTATTGTGACCTAGGGTCTGGCTTTTCAGAGGTCTATGTGGCCCTGAGGAAGGACTAAACTGAATTCTGGGTTAAACTCAAACAAAATATGATTTTTTTGGTTAAAGAACAAAAATAAGTTGCTAGTTAACTTTAACTATTTTGGGGGAGACAAACTGGTAAAATAAAAAGGCAAG
Source organism: Gekko gecko (assembly GCA_029375565.1). Taxonomy (NCBI): domain Eukaryota; kingdom Metazoa; phylum Chordata; class Lepidosauria; order Squamata; family Gekkonidae; genus Gekko; species Gekko gecko. Next base: position 72,122,004 of record JAPDNY010000009.1, read on the forward strand.
GTATCAGACACAGTCTTTTGATTATAAGATCCCTCTCTGACAAGAGTCACTCTTTTACTAGGCAGCCACGCTGGCTAAGCTCTTTGTATTAATTCTCTTTCTTAACTTTGGAGTCTCACAGACCCTTCTCGTATCTCTTCCACACTTAAACTTGTAAAGATATATATACTGTATTCTTTAAATTTCCACACAAAACTGCGTCATATCACTCTCTGTTAGACTCACTAATTGACTGACTCTCTTAACTGGATAACTCAGTCTGTCTCTCTCCAACTGAATAACTCTTAACTGAATTCCTTCAAGACACAAACACAGATCCACTCAGAACAACTCCTCCCACACTCTCAGTCATCCTCCAATCACAGCACACTTGTCTCCCTCGATCACTCTACTCTGCTATCACTGCACTCCAACCAAACATTTAAGACACACACACACTAAAACAAGGAATCATTACACCCAATTTCTAGAGTAGTTACGTGTTCATCCAAAACATCTCACACTAGACAGCATGTGTGTTTCATAGACTCATAAGAGTTGGAAGGGACCTCCAGGGTCTTCTAGTCCAACCCCCTGCACAATTCAGGAAATTCGTAAATACCTCCCCCTCCACACCCACAGTGACCCCTGTCCCATGCCCAGAAGATGACAAATAACCCTCCAGGATCTCCGGCCAAACTGACCTGGAGAAAAATGGCTTCCAGACCCCAAAGTGGTGATCAGCATTTCCCTGGGGGTGTAAGAAAGGGCCACAAGAACGTAAGCACTGATGCAACCCTTCCTGCCCCTCCCTCTCATGATCTGCCTAAGTTCACAGAATCTACATTGCTGTCAGATGGCCATCTAGCCTCTGTTTAAAAACCTCCATAGGAAGAGAGCCTGCCACCTCCCAAGGAAGCCTGTTCCACTGAGGAGCTGCTCTGACTGTCAGGAAGTTCTTCCTAGTGTTTAGCCTACAACTCTTCTGATTTAGTTTCACCCCGCTGATTCTGGTCTGGTCTTCTGGGGCAACAGAAAAAACTCCGCACCATCCTCTGTATGACAGCCCTTCAAGTACTTGAAGATGGTTATCATATCCCCTCTCAGTCGTCTACTCTCCAGGCTAAACCAACCCAACTCCTTTTCCTCATAGGACTTGGTCTCCACACCCCTCACCATCTTTGTCATCCTCCTCTGGACACGTCCCAGCTTGTCTATATCTCTCCTTGAATTGTGGTGCCCAAAACTGAACACAATACTCTAGGTGATGTCTAACCAGAGCAGAGTAAAGCAATACCATCACTTCACATGATCCGGACACTGTAATTCTGTTGATACAGCCCCAAAATCGCATTTGCCTTATTAGCTACCGCATCACACTGCTGACTCATGTTCAGTGTCTGGTCTACGAAGAACTGACGTTTCACAAAAGCATCCAGTATCAACGACCCCGCTCTCCTTCTGGAGCCCTGCGCCGTTCCTTCTGCCGTTTGTACATCCAGCCATAGGGCTAAGTCGATTCACTGTTGGCATCCTGAAAGGGCTGCTTAGATGTTGTTCTCCTTGGCTTTCTGGAGGCAAGCCCACACCTTGGCACGCTGCCAAGGTGTGGTAATGGACCGTGATGAAAGACTGATTGCGTTACAAAGTAGGAGTGCCAGCAGGTGTTTTAAAAAAATGGGGCTACTGTAATGAGAGAGCACACCCCCACTAGCAATGCCTGAAATGCGATATGCAGGCAGAGAGGTCATCTCTTAGATAACTTTATTTTTTTTATTTCAGACTCTGGAGGCGTACGGTGTGGCAGCAACCACATTCCTGCCCGCACGTTGAAGGCGCAGCTGAATGTCGGTTATGTGTCTAGGTGTTCCTCCTAAGTACCGTCATAGCCTTTGCACAAAATTGACATTCCCTGTGTCTGGACGGCGGGATTTGGAAAGGTTAAAAATGGCATACCCACTTCCTAAAATTAGAGTACCCTAGATGTGCCGTTTGAAAGTACACAAACTTACCACATTGTGGTGCCCTGCTCACAAACGAGCACCTGATCGCGTAAGCTGCAGGTTACTGTGAAACGATCTTGAGCATAGAGGGATGCGTTTGGGTGTGGCTCAGTTCCACCGCGGTTACTTGCAGACCTTGGTATTCAGAAGATGAAGAAGAGACTGAATTTATACCCCACTCTTTCACTCCCCAAAGGAGTCATGGAGCGGCTTACAATCTCCTTTCCCTTCCCCTCCCCACAACAGACACCCTGTGAAGTAGGTGGGGCTGAGCAAGCTCTCTCGAGGACTGCCTGTGAGAGAACAGCTCCCAAAGAACTTGTAACTGACCCAAGGTCATCCAGCAGCTGCATGTGAAGGAGGGGGGAATCAAACCCAATTTTCCCAAATTAGAATCCGCACTCCTAACCACTACACCGAACTGGCTCTCAGGTATTCCACGCCTGCTAAATTCGAGTCTAGAAACACCTTAGAAACCAGTAGATCTTTCAAGAGTCTAAGCTGTAAGATCTGACGAAAGGAGCTTTGAGTCTTGGAAACTCAGACCCAAAAATCTTGTTGGTCTCTAAGGTGTTACTGGGCTTGAATCTAGCTCCTCTCCTGCAGTCCAATACAGCTGCTCCTCCTGGTGGGTTTCTTGACGACACCTGGGGTCTTGTCCACCGTGACACAAAGTGTTGGACTGGAATGGGCCGTTGACCTGATCCAACATGGCTTCTCTTAAGTTCTTATGTTTGTATGTTCTTATGCTCTGGAATGATCTTCAGAGCCCGCCGTGAGCTGTGTTGCTTTAGTTCAAAGCTGGCAGGCCTCTCTTACACCCACGTAGATAAGCCAGTGTTCGAAGGCTATTCTAATTTGATATCCAGAACCACTGAGATGTGAGAACAGGTACACCATCAACGGGGGGGAGAGAGATTACACACAAAGGTTGCAGAAGTATGGAGGGGGAGATGGTACAGGCTGTTAGCGGTGTCAAACATGCGGCCTGGGGGCTTGAAGAGGCCCCCGGAGGGCTTCTCAGGCCCGCAGTGGAACGGGCTGTCTTCTGCTGCTTCTTCCAGTTCTGCTGCTGCTGCGTCATCGTAGGTTTGCAGTTTACAGACGCACACCTGAACAGCACACTCAAGATTGCAACGGCACAGACCTTTTGATGCAGTAATTCAGAGCAAGAGGTGTCAGTTATCTCAGGCACTGTTAAATGAACAAAATATTGCAAGGGTGCTAATGTTTTAGGCATGTTTTTATTTTAAAGTAAAAAAAAAACCCTTTGTGTTTGCGTCCTTTATTAAGTTTATATTTCTGCTACCTGACATTACATTTTATGACACACACATGGCCCGGCCCAACGAGGTCTCACCTGTGTCAGATCCGGCCCCTCATAACAAATGAGTTTGATGCCCCTGGTCTATATGGTATGGGCAGGCCATTGATTCCCCACCCCCCTTTTATAATCCTGTCTCTGCATGGGACCCTTGAGTTAATTGTGCAAACTACCTGCCAGTCAGTCTCAGGCCGATCGCTTGCAACATCCTGCCTTGGCATGAATGTTCTCCCCCCCCCGCCGTGTACTTCGTATTTTGACAGTACCGCAAGGCTGAACTTAATAACCTTGGTTTGGCAGCATCGTGAAAGTTCATTGCCTTACCTTGGGATGTGAAACAGCTTGATACCACAATTTCATTGGAGCCTTTATAGCTCTTTCAACATGCTTTGCGTTGCAGGGCTTAGATTGGCGTGAAGGCCGGTGGAAAACATTTCACGTTGCACAAGATGAAACGAGGTACCCAAGGCCCCAGTAAGATGACGTAGTAGAAATGCCCTTCCGTGGCCTTGAGCTGCACAATAGTGCTGCCATTTTTTGTAATGGAGTCCCCACTTGAATGTAACCATAGAAATACTGGTTGTGGGGCCATCTTGACCTCAGCATAGACCTGACAGGTAGGTGCTTCCCCATCATATTATATTTCTAGGATGAGTGCTGCATGCTTTGCTAGATTTGGATCCAGGTACAGCCCTCAGTTTGCAAGACCCGAATGAGAAAGTCGGGCCAGAACCAATGGGTTGAAATGAAATCAAAAAGAGTTTTCGGCTAAACATTAGGAAGAACTTCCTGATAAGAGCAGCTCCTCAGCGGAACAGGCTTCCTCGGGAGGTGGTGATTTCTCCTTCTCTGGAGGTTTTTAGGCAGAGGCTAGATGGCCGTCCGACAGCAATGCTGATTCTGTGAACTCAGGCAGATCACGAGAGGGAGGGCAGGAAAGGTTGCCTTAGTGCTTAGTTCTTGTGGCCCTTTCTTACACGCCCAGGGAAATGCTGATCGCCACTTCGGGGTCAGGAAGCAATTGTCCTCTAAGCCAGTTTGGCCATGGATCCTGGAGGTTATTTGTCATCTTCTGGGCATGGAACAGGGGTCACTGGGGGTGGTATTTGTGAATTTCCTGCATTGTGCAGCGGGTTGGGCTAGATGACCCTGGAGGTCCTTTCCAACACAATGATTCTTATGATTCTAAGGCTGTTACCAATAGGACGTTTTGGAGGTCACTAATTCATAGGGTCCCCATAAGTTGGTAATGACTTGAGCAGGGATGTCAAACATGCGGCCCAGGGCCCCCGGAGGGCTTCTATCAGGCCCACAGTGGAACTGGCTGTCTTCTGCTGCTTCTTCCAGTTCTGCTGCTGCTGCTGCGTCATCGTAGGTTTGCAGCTTACAGATACACACCTGAACAGCATACTCAAGAGCACAGACATTTTGATGCAGTAATTCAGAGCAAGAGGCGTCAGCTTTCTCAGATACTGTTAAATAAACAGAATTTTGCAAGAGGGCTAATGTTTTAAGCATGTTTTTATTTTAAGTAAAAAAAAAACCAACACCCTTTGTGTTTGCATCCTTTATAAAGTTTATATCTCTGCTACCTGGCATTACGTTTTAAGACACACGTGGCCCGGCCCAACGAGGTCTCGTTTATGTCAGATCTGGCTCCCGTAACAAATGAGTTCGACACCCTTGGACTTGAGGGGCACTGAATACCCAGGCACACATCTATGTGGTGATCAGCTCTCGTTTGTCTGAGGGAACAGCTGAAAAGTTCTCAACATAAATGTAAAGGAATTCTCCCCCCCACCTTGTGGATTTCCTTGTGGTCCAGCTTTCTCAGCTCTTTTATTTTTCCTGCCTTGATTCAAGACCAGGTTTAGAGAAGACCTGATTGCTAGGCAGGCAAAAGGCTTCAATCCTCTTATGATGCTTTGCATCCTTCCGCTGGGACTTGCGGTTGACATTAGATGAAATTGCTGTCTCCATCCATTCCCGAAGCTTTGGCGTTTGCTGAACTCCATGGCAGATATTGCTTCTGTCAACATGTTTGCATTAAGCAGGTGTAAATTAGTTTTCTCTGTCCTTTCAGTGTCACAACTTTTCTGTCTCTCTTTGCATTATTGTTTCTGCCATAAGACAATAAAATTGATCCCTTCCAACCTCTGGAACTCAGCTTGCTCTTCCAAGTATTAAGCATCTAACAAAGGCTTTGCTACCCTACATAAGAACAGAATAGAAGCCAGTGTTGGATCAGGCCAATGGCCCATCCAGTCCAACATTCTGTGTCACACAGTGGCCAAAAATACCAGATGCCATCAGGAGGTCCACCAGTGGGGCCAGGACACTAGAAGCCCTCCCACTGTTGACCCCCCCCCCAAGCACCAAGAATATGGAGCATCCCTTGCCCCAGAGTCCCTATCTATACCTTTTGGCTAATAACCACCAATAAGACACTTGAAGCCCTCCCACTGTTGCCCCCCTCAGCACTAGTTGACAGGTCAGATATTGTCTGTGACTGCCTCATTGGCCACAGGGAAGTATTTTCACGTATTCTAGAACACAAGCAGTGGACTGCAGTCTGGAGAACTGGGTTCGGTTCCCCTCTCCTCCCCGTGGAAGCCTGCAGGGCAGCCTTGAGCCAGTCACAGCTCTCTCAGAGCTCTCTCAGCCCCACCTACCTCACAGGTTGTCTGGGGAGGGGAAGGGAAAACGATTGTGAGCCACTTTGAGACTCCTTCAGGTAGAGAAGAGTGAGATATAAAAACCTACTACTACTACTACTACTACTACTATTTCCTTTGCTGATACCGTAGTCTTCAGGGGAATCGCTCAGTACATGAGCAAAACACAATCTGAATGGTCAGCAAAGGTGCCAGATTACTGCATATCTTACCACAGGGGTGTAAGGGGCACCACAACACCCGTCAGAACCTTTTCTGGTGCCCGCCAAGTGCTTTCAGAAAGTGCACGGGGCTCAGTGAGGCTTTTGCCCAGCACGACTTCTGATTGGCCGTGTCAGTTAAAAGGTGTCCTGTTAAGCAGAGCTTCTGCCCGAGATGTTGAAGAGGTCCCATTCAAGTTTTATATAACCTTGCTCCCTGTCACCTCCTCTGGCAGCCATTTTGTGGTCGTAGCCACAGTCCTGTGTCAGAATTCCAAAGGTGCCCACAGAGGCTTGGAATGGTTGAGGATCCCTGCCTTAGCGTTTCGTCAGAATGAGAAATCAATCATGCGTTTGTGCAACCTGCAGGCCTCCTCTTGGAGTCAGGAGCACGGGGTTAAGCTGTCAAAATACTGGATTTTTTTAAAATGTTACTTTCAGGAACCTTTAGCAAAATAAAATGAAGCACGGGAATTTTCCACTGTAGCTTGCTTCATTTCCTGGTTTCCACATAACCATATATATTAATGCATTTTAATTGGAGCAGTGGGGGCAGAGAAGAATTAGATGCCTGAAATTGGCACCGGATCGCTGTGAACGCTGTCGGCACACCCTAAAATTAGGGTAGCGAAACTTTAATCAGTTAAAGATGCAATTAGAGATTTTTTTTATGCATATAATTAACCGAACAGGTGGTTTTGAGTTCCTGAACATATACTTGCTGGAACTTCGAAGACCGGCCTGCATCTCAGTGGCTCTTGGAAGCCAGTTCAGCACCGCTAACATTGTGAAGGAAGTATTCAGCTCTTGACTTTGAATTTTTAGGAAGGCCGTGTTTTCATCTTTGTTCACGAGAACAAAGCAGCAGAGGAAGTATCACCTCATCAATCACAAACTCAGGGCCTCTCCGTGTGGAACTGTGGAAGTTATGAGGGCTTTGGGAGGGGTAGAAGGGCACAGGTTCAATCCCCGGCATCTCCAGTTGAAAGGACCAAGTAGGAGGTGACGTGAAAGACCTCCACCTGAGACCCCGGAGAGCCACCAGTAGACCAGGAGTCCCCAAGCTTTTTGAGCCTGTGGGCACCTTTGGAATTCTGACAGGGACCCAGGGGATCTTCTTCAATTCCACAGGAATTCCTGCAAGACGGAGCTGTTCCTCCAGGCCTTTGACGGAGGCAGCGGGGTGCCCATGTATGGCCTCCTCGAGGTTGGCTGTCATCTGGCCACCATCCCATCTAGGTCAATGGGCCAGAACCCATGAATAGCCAGCTGAATTTGTGTTTTAAGCTATAACTACCAATTTTAATGTTTTGTACAGTTTTGTGTTTTTAAGTTTTATGTCTTGACTGTATTTATTACAAATGATGTTACCTGCCCTGAGCCCAGTTCGCCGGATGGGTGGGATAGAAATACAAACAATAAATAAATAAATATGGTGGACGCAACCACAAAATGGCTGCCGCAGGAGGCGGAACCCACCACAAAATGGCCACCGCCGCTTCCCTTCAGTCACACAGTGAAGAGTCTTGCACTGTGGTGGCAGCTGCCTGCCAAAATAACATTTTTTAAAAAATCTGTACAGCCAATCAAATCTTCAGTGGCCAGTCAGAAACCTTCCTAGGCAAGAGCCCCCCACCCACTTTCTGAAACACTTGAAGGGTGCCAGGAATGGTCTCAGCAGGCTCCATGAGGCCTGTGGCGGTTGGGACTCCCGGAGGAAACAGTTCGATCACTTAGTCTGATTCGGTATAAGGCAGTTTCAGGGGTTCAGTCCACACCAGTGAATGTGTGCAAAGCATGAAGAGGCAGCTTAACGAGCATGTGCAGTGGACGTACAAGTTCATTGTGGTGCCCACCATGGTGTATGTGTGGCCAGGAATGCATTCCCCCAATATCTGAAAGCTTCACGGGCTTTCAGTTTATTTCCACGAATAATTCAGAGCAATGCTCCCTCTAAGCTGTGGAGTCTTGTGAGCAAAAAATTCTACTTTGTGAGCCGCTGGCATTAAAGTTGTGAGCAAGGGATTGGGCTACTGCATAAATGTGTTTGCTTTGGAGTCTTCCTTCCTGGGCTCGCGCTAACTCAGCTTTGGGGGAACAAATTCTTGACTGGTCTGCCCTGACCTTGGGTGGCCCCGGCTAGCCGGTTCTCATCCGGTCTCGGAAGCTAAGCAGGGTTCGCCTCGGGTAGTGCTTGGATGAGAGAGCACCAAGGATGTCCAGGCTTGCTACGCAGGGGGAGGCAACGGCAAACCATCTCTTGAAAAACCCTACCGGGGCTGCCACCAGTCAGCCGTGACTGGACCACACTTCCCACTACCACAGCTGGTCCTGGGCTGTCCTGTCTCAAGGCCCGCTTTGCTCCCGAGAATTAAGTTCAGTTTCCGGCACCCTTTTCCTGGGATCCACCTGTTCCAGGTTCAAGTGGGAAGGTTACATGGGAAGGGCCTTTCCTGTGGCCATTTACCGGTTAGGGAACGCCCTTCTCAAGTCGGTGTTTTGCCCGGCCCCTGCTCATCTTTTTTTTTTAATAAAAGTCCTTCCTGTTTGCCCGTGTTGTTAATAACAGCTGGAAAAAACCACGGCTGCTTAGCAAGCTATTTCTTGTGCTTTTATTTGCTGCGTCTGGTTGGTTCTGCAAAGCCACCCTGGATGTTTTTTTTAACACGATAATTCCCCGTGTGTGGGTGTGAGCCCACAAGTGGGTGTTGGCTCTCTTTGCCAGAGGGGTCATGAGGCCGGGAGTCAGCTGAGCTAGGGGATGAGGTTCTTTGGCAAATGTGGGTTTGCCTCTGTCTAGTTAAGGGATCTCCAACGTGCTGCCCGTGGGCACCACGGTATCCACCGACACCTTTCCCGCTGCCCCCCCCCAAGTGTTTTTAAGTAGTAAAAGTAAAGGGAAAGGTTTCCGTTGCTTCAAAGCTAGTTGGATCTGGCTCTAGGGGGCGGTGCTTATCTCCATTTCCGAGCCGAAGAGCCAGTGCTGTCCGAAGACATTTCTGTGGCCGTGTGGCCGGCATGACTAAACACTGAGGCGCACAGAACACTGTTACCTTCCCACCGAAGTGGTACCTATTTATCTACTTGCAATTTCTTGCTTTCGAACTGCTAGATTGGCAGGAGACGGGAGCTCACTCCATCATGCAGCACTAGGGTCTCGAACTGCCAAACTACCGACCTTCTAGTCTGCAGCTCAGTATCTTAACCTCTGAGCCACCGCAGCCCCTTTTAGGGAGTAGACGGGGCCAAGTGGGACTTCTGTCCCGCAAGTCTTCTGACTGGCCCTTGGAGTTTTGGTTTGTGATATGGTTTTTTTAAAAATGTGGTTTTGGCAGCGGGGGCCCGCACTGCACAAGGATCTGCATTGTGTGACTGAAGGTAAGTTGTGGCAGCCATTCTGTGGCTGGCCCCACCTCCTGCAGTGGCCATTTAATGGTTGCACCCACCACGCTGTGTCAGAATGCCCAAGGTGTCCGCAGGCTCAAAAAGTTTGGGAACTCCTGGCCTCGTGTACAGAATATAACAGCCTTCTGCTTAGTGGTGCCCTAGCTATTCACAAATGCTAAGTACAGAAAAATAGAGTGTAAACTCGTCCAGTGGCAACTGATACAGAAGCTAGATGGCCATTGGACAGCAATGCTGATTGTGTGAACTCAGGCAGATCACGAGAAGGGAGGGCAGGAAGGGTTGCCTCAGTGCTTACATTCTTGTGGCCCTTTCTTACATGCCCAGGGAAATGCTGATTGCTAATTTGAGGCCAGGAAGCAATTTTTCTCCACTCCAGTTTTGGCCAGGGATCGTGAAGGGGGGAGTTGTCCTCTTCTGGAGGTGGGGGGGGGGGCAGGTATTGGCGAATTTCCTGCATTGTGCAGGGGGCTGGATTAGATGACCCTGGAGGTCTCTTCCAACTCTTATGATTCTACGATATAAGATTACTGTGATTTTCTATTGGGAAGGGGGGAAATAACATGGAGTTACTTGCAAACAGATCTCAGAAGCTACTGTAAATGTAGTCGTGGATCATTAAAGATTTGAGAACCACCTCTCTGAGCAGAAAGATGACCCCCCCCCAGATGAACGAACGAAGTGCATAAGGGGCTTTGTTTGAACAACGCAAAGAGGCTGAGGAAGTCAGGCCACTGGGAGTATGATGGCAGTGCATGAGTTCACCAGTAGATCATCTTCTTGGCATGGAGAAGGTCCCACATTAATTCAGTCCCCACTATCCATAGGTGAACGGACCAGGCAGTAGGTGATGTGAAGGAAGTCTGACCTGAGACCCTGGATAGCGGCTTCCAGTTTGACTAGACAGTAGTTACCTAGATGGATGAATGGTTCTGCTCAAAGGAAGAGCTGTGGCTCAGTGCAAGAGCCTCTGCTCAGCATACAGAAGGTCCTGGGTTCAATCCCTGGTATCTCCAGTTAAAAGGACCAGGCAGTAGGTGATGTGAAGGAAGTCTAACCTGAGACCCTGGATAGCTGCTTCCAGTCTGACTAGACAGGAGTTACCTAGACGGACGAATGGTTCTGCTCGAAGGAAGAGCTGTGGCTCAGTGCAAGAGCCTCTGCTCAGCATGCAGAAGGTCCCGGGTTCAATCCCTGGTATCTCCAGTTAAAAGGACCAGGCAGTAGGTGATGTGAAAGGCCTCTTCCTGAGACCCTGGAGAGCCACTGCCTGTCTGAGTAGACTTAGATGAACCAGTGGTTTTGATTCAGTATAAGGTCACTTCCTACGTTCACATGAGTTACTCTTTGCTTTTATTTGCAGATTAATCAGCCACTCGATGGGGATTACCAGTGGAGCAGCTGTTTGTGTCACCTTCCCACCACTGTGTAGCAAGCGAAACAACTTCAGCAACTCTTCAATAATAATTATGAAACTGGTATTAACTGAGTGGCAATTATGGATTTTTAACTCTAGTTCACAGTAAGTGGAAAACCCAAGCCAGCAAGCCATATGTCGAATTTCCTACCAAATAGCATTTTTCTTTTGTTCCTTCTCTGAATGTTTCAACGTCTACTCGACGAATCGACGACGCAACGAATTGACGACGCAACGAATTAATGACGCAACCTGTTCGTAACGAAGGAGGGAATTACAAATATCGCTTGCACGAGGAACGCGACGCCGTTGGGAAGAGAAGACACCGTAACTTATCGTTAGAGATGATAGCGTTATTTATATAGGTATAATAAATGAATATATAAATATATATATATAGATATATATATATTTTTGTGGTAATGAAAATGGCTCCGCAGAATGCTGACTCAGAATCTATGCAAGTTCAAGAGCTACCTGTGGTGCAGCTCCAGAAGCCGGAAAATGAGAACGAGAGTAAAGAAGAGACCATCAGCGAAGGGTCCATAGACCGGATACCCGTACGTCTCTGGGTGATGCACGGTGCCGTGATGTTTGGCAGGGAATTTTGTTACGCCATGGAGACAGCTTTGGTGACTCCAGTATTGTTACAAATTGGTAAGTTCTTTTTGTTAAAAAAAAAAATGTTATCCAATGCTACAATGGATGCTCAGCAGTGTTCCCTCTAAGCTGAGTTAGTGTGAGCGAGCTCACCTTTTTCTAGCCTCCAGCTCACAGATTTTTTGACTTAGCTCAGGAAGGGATGACTCCAGAGCAAACGAATTTATGCAGCAGCCAAATCGCTCGTTCACAACTTTATTGCCAGTAGCTCACAGAGTAGAATTTTTGCCCACAAGACTCCACAGCTTAGAGGGGGCAGTGTTCCCTCTAAGCTGAGTTAGTGTGAGCTAGCTCACAGTTTTTTAGCCTCCAGCTCACAGATTTTTTGACTTAGCTCAGGAAGGATGGCTCCAGATCCCAAACAAACATTACTGGGTACCATAAGGAATGTCTTAACACGTTCTGAGCTTGCTGTCCAGATTTTTCTGCTGAGTTTGTTCAGACCTCTTGATTTCTCCTTCGCCATCAGGCCAGGTCCCCTTCTGGATGGCCGCCTCCAGTTGTAAGATAAGGAATCCCAGCAACTTTTTTGTGCTTTGGGTCAGGTCCCGTAAACATGTGCACGCCCTAGCCATAAAGCCCGCCTTGCGTTGCTTCCTACACTGCCTGTTGGTATTTCAGTTCCTGCCTTCCGGCACCATCATCCCATCACCAGTTCCCTGACCACACACTTAGCGGTGCTTAAGCGCTTAGATCTCTGCTTTATTTATGGTCAGTCTAATTGGTTGTGGGCTTCAACGGCAGGCTCAACATTCATATCTGAGAAACCACCAGTACCTGAAGGCTCCCGAGCGTGGCAGATACATCTGGCTAATGTGCTAATGCATGAGCTGCCTTCAGCTGTCAGGTGGTGTTTCTGAACATCCAGTCGTTTTACTTCCAGCAAACAAGAAAAAGCAAGCCTCACATGGGCTGTTCAGACAGGAGCCTGTGTACCACCATGGGCGTGAGTTTTAAATTGCTTGTAGTAGCTGTTATTTCTGACAGCCTCTACAGGGATCTGAGAGCCAGTTTGGTGTAGTGGTTAGGAGCACGGACTCTAATCTGGGAGCACTGGGTTTGATTCCCCACTCTTCCACATGCAGCTGCTGGTGTGATCTTGGGTCAGCCACAAGTTCTTTCAGAGCTGTTCCCCCAAGAGCAGTTCTCAAAAGAGCTCTCTCAGCCCCACCTACCTCACAGGTGAACGCTGTTAACATACTTGGGCAGCATCAGTATGCTTAGGTTAGGCTTTAGTTCAGATCTTTGCTGACTTTGACATCCCAACTAGTAAAGAAGAAGAAGAGATTGGATATATACCCCGCCCTTCACTACCCAAAGGAGTCTCGGAGCGGCTTACAAACTCCTTTCCCTTCCCCTCCCCACAACAGACACCCTGTGAGGTGGGTGGGGCTGGGAGAGCTCTCTCGGGAACTGCCCTTGAGAGAACAGCCCTGAAAGAATTTATGACTGACCCACGGTCACAAAATCCAAATAACAGCACAGCAGAAACCTCCCAGTATATAAGAATCAGTAAACACAAACTGGGGAAGTCGCTATCACATGCAAAAGATATGTATTAGAATAGTAAACAGATCAAGTATGCAATTAGAAATACATTTATAGAACATCCAATATTAGAGACCAACAGTTCTCAGTCCAACAGTGTCAACAGTTTTCCAACAGTTTGCAGTCCGACAGTATCAACAGTTTTACGGAGAGTCCGGCTTCAGCCTTGTTTCGATGGAAAACTTCATCAGAAGTGATTACCAGCAACCATTATGTGTTTGAATCCTATTTTGCAGATGAACAGAACATTCTTTATGTTGCTATGCAGTATGCTACCTGGGCTGGGACTAGCCCTTCGATAGGCCTGAAAGCTCTTTATACGTGGGCAAATCACTACACCAAACTGGCCAGATAGGGTGTATTTCTCGTGTCCCTGCAAGTTATATTTATTTATAATTCAATTTATATCCCATCCTCCCCAAATGGGCTCAGGGCAGCTAACACTTTAGGCACCAGGCCAAGATTAAAACAACTAACAATTAGGGCACAAGCCATGGTTAAAACACAAGTTAAAACAATCCAATTCCACACTAAAGTGCTGGTGCTCTAGATGTTACTACTGTCCTCAGTTCCAAGATGGGTTCTAGTAAGAATTTAAACCTAGAACAACAGTACTGCCTTCCAGTCTTCGTCCCAGGGCCGCCTTGCACCCTGATGGTTCCCATCCAAATCATGGTGGCAGTGCATTGATGGTACAATGGTGGCAGCGGCTCCTACTCAAAAGCCTGGCAGAAGAGTTCCGTCTTGCAGGCCCTGCAGAACTCCACAAGGTCCTGCAGGGCCCAGATCTCCTCCGGGAGCTCATTCCACCAGGTAGGAGCCACCACCGAAAAGGCCCTGCCTCTGGCCGCAGCGAGTTTGGCATCCCTGGGGCCTGGGGTTACTAAAAGATGTTGAACCCCTGACCGTAGTGCCCTTGGGGGAACATATGGGGAAAGGCGGTCCCTTAGGTATGCCGGACCCTGGTCATATAGGGCTTTAAATGTAAGAACCAGCAGTTGCTTGTAACGTGAGAAACAGGACTTTAGTAGAACAGCTAGGATTTGAGTCCAGTAGCTCCGTAGAGACGGACGACATTTTCAAGATACAAGCTTTCAAGTGTAAGATGTATGCTATAAGAACCTTACCTCTGTTGAGTCAGTGTGGTACCAATGAATAGTGATGGGGTTCATTGTGTGGGAGATCGAGACCCAACTCGCTGTGTGATCTTGGGAAAGCTACGCTTGATCTGACATCCCTGACACAGTGGGTTGTCATTTTTTTTAAATAAAATACACAACCTGTTCCATTATCTACCCTGGAGGTAGGGTGGAAAATAGATCCAAGCAACTCATTTACCCTGTTTAATTTGGATCCAGGATGCTGGCACAGAGACGCCCGTAAAACTGCCTCGTGGAACGCAGCACGGCATATGGGATAATAAGAGGCCAAAGGGAGTTTGATCAAAGCTGGCAGTCAGTGTGACATCCCGCATTCGGTGGTGGCGAGGACCTCCGCTGAGGATTGCAGGCTGGCGTGTCCCAATTAACTGGCGATCTCGCAGACTGATTATCCGGGCCGAGGGAAAGCTCCGGCCGCTTTTTGGCGATGTAATTTAAAGTGATTGGAACAACACGGAGGCAAAAGGGCGTGGGCGGGAAGCCGAAGGAGCTTAGCTTGTGAAATGCCGCCTGCCAATATTCCATTGTGTGGCAATTCTGCTCGGAGAGCTATATAATGCTTTGCTTTTTCACCCTAGTGAGCAAAAATCCAGTCCGAACTTGTTTTGGGGTTGTTGTTTTTTAATTCCGGCAGCTTGTTTTGCCGTGATTGAAACTTAATTGGAATGCTGGGGGGCTAGTCTGGTCAGATGAGGGTCTGTTTGCGTGCTGTCGAACACTTTGAGCCAGTTTGGTGTAGTGATTAAGTGCGTGGACTCTAATCTGGGAGAACGGGGTTAGATTCCCCCACTCCTCCACTTGCACCTGCTGATGTGACCTTGGGTCAGTCACAAGCTCTGGCACAGCTGTCCTTGAGAAGGAGTAGTTTCTTTCAGAGTTCTCTCAGCCCTGCCTACCTCACAGGGTGTCTGTTGTGGGGAGGGGAAGGGAAAGGAGTTTGTGAGCCGCTCTGAGACTCCTTTGGGTAGTGAAGGGTGGGGTATAAATCCAATCTCCTCCTCCTCCTCCTCCTCCTCTTCTTCTTCTTCCTCTTCCTCTTCTTCTTCTTCTTTGGAGCTGCCATGTCCCATGAATCTCGTTAGGAATTAGTCTGGAGTCAATATAGATGATCAGATCTACGCATGCCTTTTCACATCTCAGAATTCCTGTATGCAAGTGATCTGGGGTGGGGGGTGGCAAAGTTGTTGCCAAACTGGACAGGTACCTTCGACCTCTAGACCGCTTCCCAAGTTAAGGAGGGTGCCATTGGTGGTGCATGTGTGGAAAACACCCCTCGTTGATGTCCATGTGAAGTTCCCTGAAGCTGTGCTGCAAAATCTTTCAGCTGCATCATTGACTGTGTGACTTCCAAACTGGCTTGGCAAAGATCTTGTACATTGCATGGTAGAAAAACATGCACACACGCACACACACCATTTTGGACTTTGTAAGAACACAAGAGAAGCCATGTTGAATCGGGCCCATGGCCCATCCAGTCCAAACCTCTGTGTCACATAGTGGCTGAAACTCAGGTGCCATCAGGAGGGCGAGAACTCCAAAAGCCCTCCCACTGTTGTCGTCCCCCGCACCAAGAATACAGAGCATCACTTGCCCCAGGCAGAGTGTTCCGTCTGTACCTTGTGGCTAATAGCCACTGATGGACCTCTGCTCCATATGTTTATCCAGTCTCTGCTTGTAGCCACCACCACTTTCTGCAACAGTGAATTCCACATGTTAATTACTTTTTGGGTGAAGAAGTACTTCCTTTTATCTGTTCTAAGCCTGTTGTTGTTGTTCAGTCGCACGGTCGAGTCTGACTCTTCGCGACCCCATGGACCAGATTACGCCAGGCCCTCCTATCTTCCACTGTCCGCTGAAGTTTGCTCAATTTCATGTTCGTTGCATCGATGACACTGTCTAACCATCTTATCATTTGCCGTCCCCTTATTCTTTGGCCTTCAGTCTTTCCCAGCATCAGGGTCTTCTCCAGTGAGTGCTCCCTTCTCATTTGGTGGCCAAAGTATTTGAGCTTCAGCTTCAGGATCTGGCCTTCCAGGGAACAATCAGGGTTGATTTCTTTTAGGATTGACTGATTTGATCTCCTTGCAGTCCAAGGGACTCTCAAGAGTCTTCTCCAGCACCATAGTTCAAAAGAATATATTCTTCGGCGCTCGGCCTTCCTTATAGTCCAACTCTCGCAGCCATGTTCTAAGCCTACTACTCATTAATTGCATTGAATGCCCATGAGTTCTTGTATTGTGAGAAAGGGAGAAAAGTCCTTCTTTCTCTTCCATCTCTATCCCACACCTAATTTTGTAAACCTCTATCCTGTCACCCCTCAATCATCATTAATGTACCAGTTAAAAAGCACCAGCCCTAGTACTGAGCCCTGTGGTACCCCACTGCTGACCACCTTCCGCTGTGCAAACTGCCCATTTATACGCACTTTCTGTTCCCTGTTAATAAAACAGTTTTTAATCCACAAGAGGACTTGTCCTCTTCTCCCATGACCCCTGACTTTGCTTAGGAGCCTTTGATGAGGAAATTTGTCAGAAGCTTTCTGGAAGTCTAGGTAAACAACATCTCCTGGGTCACCCTTGTCCACAAGTTTGTTCACCCCCTGTCATGGCACCCCATGGGTTGCCACCTTCCTCTGCCACCACTTTGGACTTAGGGTCCCTTGGGAAGCCCCGAGTACCCTCCTAAGCCCAACCAAAATGCCCCTTTTAAGCCGAGGAATATAGGCATGATGACCAGGCAGAGAACATTAAGGACATGGTTTATTAATACAGTAATGGGGCAAGGGAAACAAGACAAGGTGCATAAAATATCGGTGTCTAAAGGTAAATAAAACAAACCTAACATGGCTACCTATTTCTCTTAACTGGTTATTATTCAAGGCCCACAGCCCTCTTATACCAGGCAGGTGCCTGTACTCGCTCTGTCCCAAGTGAGAGATCTTTCTCTCAGGCCAGACTGTCCTCTCAGCTTAACTCTGTGTGAGAGAAAAAGAATGCAGTTCCACAGCTCACACAGTTTAAGTAACAATCCCCTCATACAATCCCTGGACACCGATTGGTTACCACTGTCGCCAAGCATTGTGGGGATTATAGGCTGTGTCTGCTTTCGACTCCCACACTGGTCTCCTGGGCCTAGACCTCATTAGGCCTTGTTTCCCAGTCCTACACAGATCATGACACCCCCTCAAAGAACTCTTAAAAGGTTAGTGAGACAAGATCTTCCCTTATAGAATGCATGCTGATTCTTCCTCAACAGTGTGATATGTGCATTGCCAACAAGACCTCTATTGTGGCCATTCACCTGCGTAGTGTTCTTGTTCTGAACTGAATGCATCGTTGCCCTTCTGATGGTACTTTCTCCAGATTAGTAGCCGGAGACTGCGTAACCATAGCCAAGCCTTGGTAGCATTGGAACAGGAGAAAAAAGTGAGCCCTGTTTATCAGGGCAGGTTTCTCTTGTATGACTTGATTTACTGTTCCCTTCCTCCAGAAAGTTAAGATGTAGTAGGCAAATTGGAGTTGGTGAATATATTGCTCATGGAGAGGCAAGGTGGACTTTCACAAGGAAAGGCAGATGGGGAGCCAATATGGCATAGTGAATAGAGAGGTGGACTCAGACCCTGGGGAACCTGTGTTCGAATTCCTCCTTCTGGCCCGAAAGCTTGCTGGGTGACCTCAAGTCCATCACAAACTCTCAACCTGGCCAGTTTGGTGTAGTGGTTAAGTGCGCGGACTCTAATCTGGGAGAACTGGGTTTGATTTCCCACTCCTCCACTTGGACCTGCTGTATGACCTTGGGCAAGCCATAGTTCTGTCACAGCTGTCCTTGAAAAAGAGCAGTTTCTGTCTGAGGTTCTCTCAGCCCCACCTACCTCACAGGGTGTCTGTTGTGGGGAGGGGAAGGGAAAGGAGTTTGTAAGCCACTCTGAGACTCCTTTGGGTAGTGAAGGGCGGGGTATAAATCCAATCTCCTCTTCTTCTTCTCACAGGGTTATGAGAAAGATGGCTTTATACCCTGTAGAAGTCTCTCCTCTCCCAAAATCCTCCCCTTCTCAGCCTCCCGCCCACCCCCCAAAAAAAAATCTGCAGGTTTTTCCCAGCCAGCACCTGGCAATCCTGTTTAAGCCCCTTTGAGTCCCAAACGAGGAGAAAAGCAGGCTGTAAATAAATAAATGCAAATGCATGCGGGCGCTAGTAAAGTTACAAAAATTATTTGCAGATAACGCTGGTCCAAAATGCAGATCCAAAAGAACAAAATCACAGTCGATCCAACACCTTGTATAAGGACCAGTCGGAAGTGGCACAAAATGGCAGGCAAGCTTTCGGGTTCTCCAGAGCTCTTCATCGGGCAGGATACTACAAGAAAAATAATAATAATGGAAGGGGGAGAGAAAAATAGATGTTCTGTGATCAGTGCCGGCAGACGGAAAGGCACCACTGTATATCTGCTTGCTTGCCAGCATTGAGAGCAGGCATGCTGGCAAGAAAAGCCCACGAAATCATGGCCCAGAACATCGGGTTTTTGCCCCCCCACACACACTACTTTTTTATTTTGTAACATCCAACTTGATAAACGAGTTCTAGAGAACTCAAAATCTTGCTCACTGTTTTTTGTGTCCTTTAGTACTGCAGTAGATCCAGGAAAAGCAGTCGATGCAAGATGGACAAAAGGAGATATTTCTTTACACGGAGAGTGGTGAAAATGTGGAATTCACTGCCAGAGGATGTAGGGATGGCTACAGGAGTAAACAGCTTTAAAAGAGGATCAGATCTATGGAGCATAAGTCTGTCAACGGCTACTAGCCATGGTGACCGAAGGGAACCTCCATGTTCAGGGGCACTAATCCTCTGTATTCCAGAGCCAGGAGGCAACATCAGGGGAAGGCCTCGGCCTCTGTGCCCTGTTCCTGGAGCTCGCGAGGAACTGGTTGGCCTCTGTGTGAGACAGGATGCTGGACTAGATGTACCACTGGTCTGATCCAGCAGGGCTCTTTCTTATGTTCTTATTGCATGGATTGTAGTTGAGAAAGAGAAGTTTTCTTTCCGCGCTGTGCCACATAAGAACAGGTTGCAGGGGGATATAGCGTGTGCCTCTGCTGTTAAGTCACAGGCCTGTGGATCAAAAGCGCTGTTATCTCCTATCTCTTTTGCTGCTCGCAAAGATCTGTGTCTCATGCCTGCTTCTTTCAAGAATCAAGAATTCTGCTCCTCAGCAGTTTTTTGTGCAGTGGTCCCAAAAGAGAAGTGAAATAGTCTAGCGCTCCGTGGAAAAGTTCCCCTTCTCAGTGTTTTCGTAAGCAAGCTCATTCCCCCTCTGCTTAATCCTACTCAGGTATGCCGGCTTGGAACATTCTGTCTCGCTGCTCTTCTGAGTATAGATACAGCAAATCCTGTGGTTTTGTTTTCACGGTGGGAGAAAGCTGTTAGAGCCGTTCAGAACTAGAACGGGCTGCCCTCCCGCAGCTCTCGGGAAGTCAGAGTTTTTTTCACTGCTCAGAGATCGCTTTGAAGCTTGAAAGCTTGTTATCTCGAAGCGCCAGAATCTGATTTCACTAAAAAGATGTTCTGTTTTGTGCCTAATGCAGCGACCTTTACTTTTAATGCGGCAAGCGCTCGTAACTCGATTTCAAAAAGCCTTTTCTGATGTGCTGTTGAATATTGCTTGGAAACCGTAAGTTGGATCCTCTGAGTTCATCCCAGTTGATCCAACCCTTTAACTGTTTGGAAGGATAGCTTAATAAGTTCAATATTGACTCAGAGGGACTTGCAGGTACCAGTCACTGGAGGTCTCTAGTTAGATTCAAGGCAAGTTGTCCCCAGCCCCAAGGATAGAATCATAGAGTTGGAAGGGGCCATACAGACCATCTAGTCCAACCCCTGCCCAATGCAGGACCAGCCTAAAGTATCTCTGACTAGTCTCAAACAGGGCCAGGGTCTTTTCTGCCCTGGCCCCAGCCTGGTGGAACAAGGTCCCACTCGAGATCAGGGCCCTGCAGGATTTATTACAATTCTGCAGGGCCTGTAAAAGGGAGCTGTTCCACCGGGATTTCAGCTAAGGTAGCAGATATCCAAAACCTGTCTTTGGCCTCCCCTAGTCTGGAGGACGGCGGAAGACAAGGAGGGCCCAGCGTGATGCAGTCCATGGGGTTGCGAAGAGTCGGAGTCGAGTGTGCGACTGAATGATCAGCCTAAACTGAGCATAGCAGCATGAACCCTGATTGCTGTTTTTTTCTGCTGTTTAAATTACTGTTTTAATTATTTTTTAACTACTGTCATTGAGATTTTGTGACTTTGTAACCCGCCCTGAGCCCATCCACGGGGAAGGCAGGATAAAAATCGAATAAAATAAATGAATTAAATAAATATTTACTTATTTAGATTCCTACCCCGCCCTCTCCGCAAGTGGGCTCAAGGCGGCTAACAAACAGGGACACCACGTGCCAATGCAAAAAAAACCAGATAAAAGCAGAATAAATTACCCCAAAATTACATCAAGTGCTCGATGCTGTTACTCTCAAGTAAACCAAGATGGTGTCGAATAGATGTTGCCTCCATCCCTATAACCATGGTACCAATCCGCCATGCCACTGGAGTGTGATCGTCAAAAGGCCACTCCACTGGTGGATGTGGCAGTGGCAGCTCCTAGTTGAAAGCCTGACGGAAGAGCTCCGTCTTACAGGCCTTGTGGAACTGTACAAGGTCCCGCAGGGCCCTGATTTCCTCCGGGAGCTCATTCCACCAGGTAGGAGCCGCCACTGAAAAGGCCCTGGCCCTGGTTGCAGCAAGCCGGGCCTCAGAGTCTCAGAGCACCATAGAGACCAACAAGATTTTTTTTGTGGGGCGGTATTAGCTTCTGAGAGTCAAAAGCTCCCTTTGTCCAATAGCTGCATTTAGCTGCATCGATGCTGTTAAACTTTTCCCGCACTACAGGTAGATTCAGGTAGGTAGCCGTGTTGGTCTGAAGCAGCAGAACAAAGTTCGAGTCCAGTGGCACCTTTGAGACCGACAGAGTTTTATTCAAGGTGTAAGCTTTCGTGTGCACGGCTCTATCGGAAGAAGCGCGCATGCACACCGAAGCTTACACCGTGAATAAAATTTTGTTGGTCTTAAAGGTGCCTCTGGGCTCAGACACCGTTCTGCCACACCGTTGAGGAAATGTTTCGGTGACAGAAGCACGCGGGCAGGAGCTGGTTTCGTGATCAAGGACTCCTCTCCTACCCCGTGTGTTTGGATCAGTAATGATTCCCTTGTTTTAGTGTGTGTGTTCTTTTAAATGTTTAGTTTGCATGCAGTAATATGAGAAGAGTGATAGAGGGTGACAAGTGTGTTTTAATTGGCTGCTGACTGAGAGTGTGGGAGGAGACGGTCTGAGAGGGTTCTGTGTGGGTGTGGGTGTGTCTATGAGGAGATTTGGTGATATGAGAGAGACAAGTATGGAAGAGTTTTGGAGAGAGTCTGTGTGACTCAGAGTTAGGAAGGATACTGTGTGTGAAGCTTGAAGAGAGAACATAGTCGGTGTGACTATGGAATTCTGAGTCTAATTCTGTGTGAATAAGACCAACAGTTAGTCTGTGTGACTGAGAGAGTTGATTCTATTCTGTGTGAATAAAACAAAGAGACTAGCCTGTGTGGAGATATATATGAGAGAGAGGGAATATATTGAAAGTATAAGCCTGTCAGAGTGGAGTTTGGAGTTTGAAAGACTGTCACACCAAGCTTTGCTAGTTATATTTACAAATTCCTTTTGTCAGCAACTGTTCAAACCAGAAGCCTATTTTGTTCTTTATTAAATAAATCAATTATCGTTTAAACTTATTCCAGAAATCAGTACTGTACTTCCTCAGGGCCACATAGTCCTCTGAAGTGCCCAGACCCTAGGTCATAATACCAAAAGAGAGAAATTTGGAATTTTTAATTCCTGGTGGCAGCCGAAAACTACCAAGTTTATATACACAGAGAGAGTGTTTAAAGGTAAACCCATTTCCCCTATAAGCAAAGACACCACAGGATCATCTGTAAGCTACCCCATCACTTGCAAGAGCCACCCCTGGGAAGACGGCTGAAGTGCAGCTTAAATCACTGGTCTTTTCTGTTCTCAGAGCCGCTGAGCTTGAAACTCGCAGAACTGCAAGGGCAGGACAGGAAGTCGGGTGATATCAGAGCCATGTGATAGGAGAAGGGGGCACCAGAGTTACAACCTCACCAGGGTCAAGTTCAGGACCATGGGTAGCAGGACGGGGAATGCAAGCCCATTCCCAGTGAGGAACCGGGCAAAGGTCAGAGCATTGGAGGAATCTTCTCGGCCCTTAAATGACCTCGCCTCACAGTCCTGCGGTGTGCCTGCAGACAGAGGCAGGAGGCATGGCACCTTTGCCTTTCCACAAAGCAGGCCTTTCCAAAAGACAGTTTAAAAAAAAATTGCTCTAGAGCAGGGGTGTCCAAAGTTTTTTTGGTGAGGGCCAAATACAGAAAAATAAGCAAAGGCCCGGGCCACACACAAGAGGTAACATATTGACACATGATTACTGTGTGTATTTCTAACTCACCTATAATGTGAAGAACATTGCTCTCAGTGGGAGCAGTGATGCTGTTCTTTGGATTGAAGGATGGCTGGGATGTAAGGAGAAAGTTTGGTGGTTGAGACACGAAGGACTTCACAGAGATGGCTATCAGTCATTCTGGATCTCAGTCTGCTTTTGTTCTGATTTAACAGAGAAAATGTTTGTTCACATATGTATGTTGAGCCGATCGGGAGCTGCCAGGGAAAGCTCAGCCACCCTCCTCGATTGGCAGAGGAAGCGAGAGGCCAGGCTGTGGCTGCGAACTATAAGAGCAGTGAAGGACCCCACCGAAGGCTTCTTCGGGGGGCAAACAAGGAACTATCTCTCTAAGCACCAGGCGGCAGAAGTTGCCCTAAAAGTCCCGACAATGGTGGGGAGGGAGGTGGCTCACCTCGCTGAGCTCCTCTTCTTCTGTTTCCTTTTCTTCGTCGTCGTCGTCACTGTCGTCTTCATCCTCCTCTTCCTCCGACTCAGAGTCCTCCCCATCGGCGCCTTCCTCCCGGCAATCCGGCGGCCCATCCTCTCTCCTCCGCTTAGCTTGAGAGAGGCCATGCTGCCGCGTCCCTGCTCTTCCGCGCATGCGCCCCGAACCCGGAAAGGAAGGCTGCGGCGGGGAAGGGGAAAGTGTGAGCTGGATGCGGGCGGGGGTTCCCTGCCGCCGACCTGGCTCCCCTGGTGCGTTCTGAAGCTGCTACTCTGCTCACGCGACCCAGCCGCTTCCCTTCCTCCCCTCCCCTCTCCCCTCCCCGGCCGCCTGACAGGGTTCCCGCAAGTTAGACGGGCGTTCTATAGGCTGTGTCAGTAAGACGATGGCTTAGACACCGCCGAAGTGATTAGAGTCTGTGAGCCAATAAAAACTGACCCGCGGGCCGCAGTTGGCCCGCGGGCCGTAGTTTGGACACCCCTGCTCTAGAGGGTCTCATTTTCCTATGAGTCACCTGAGGATCCTGACTCATGGATTAAAGACCCCGGTAAGAACTATAAAAGAGGGTACATTAATGTGTCCTTTAATTGTTTGTGTACAGGTTAAAAGAGGGTAGCACATACATCCCATGCTTACCTGTGATCATAATCCTCCTTTGTCCCTAGGGGTGCTTGTGGCTGGCATAGGAAGGGAAGCCTTAGGTTGACGTTTCCTTTACTGGGTCCTGGCAAGGAACTCGAGGAAGATTTTATGTGGGCACCAATGTTCCCTCTAAGCTGAGTTAGTGTGAGCTAGCTCCCAGTTTTTTAGCCTCCGGCTCATGCATTTTTGTCTCCGCTCAGGACGGATGGCCCCAGTGCAAACTAATTTATGCAGCAGCCAAATCTCTTGCTCACAACTTCAGTGCCAGTAGCTCACAAAGCAGAATTTTTGCTCCCAAGACTCCAGAGCTTAGAGGGAGCGTGCCAAGATAGACAAAGCGTGCCAGAGGAGGAAGCGACTTACGTGGCTGTCTGCACGCATGATGGTTTAGGGTGGAGCTACGCAGACTTTCCCCTGATGTGGGGTATCAAATTCCCATGGCCCGTTTTCCCATGGCAAAAGCCCCACCCATTTTCTAAAAACACTTGGCCGGCACCAGGAAAGGTGTCCGTGAGCGCCACGGCACCCGTGAGCATCAAGTTGAGGACCACTGTTCCAAGCTTTTGAGAGTCAAAGGTCCCTTTGTTAAGCATTTTAATAGTCCCTCTTCTCTTCTTTCCCCCTTCCATTCCAGCCGCCTCTTTTAAATGCATCCTCATGAATTCATTCTGTGGGGGCTGGAGGAGTTGAGAAAGACAGTCCTGCAGCTCCTTTTCTCTGCCTCAAAATGCCTTAACCTAAGAAACACAAGAGAAGCCATGTCGGACCAGGCCAATGACCCATTTATTTATTTATTTATTTATTATTCGACTTTCTATCCCGCTCACCCCCTAAGGGCTCTGAGCGGCTTACATATATATATTGGGTCCATTCCTAGCCTAGGGCCACATATGTGCAGGGGGAGGTGGATATCCTACCAGGTACCCCTATTCTGTAGCAGATCTTCTGTTGCGAAGGGGACAGTCCGGCGGCGACCTCTCTCTCCAGCGCTGGTCTTTTGTTATGCTGGTCTCCGGCGCTGGTCTTTTGTTATGCAGTTCCACCTTCCTGGCCCTTGCGAATCCACCTCCAGGCCGGATCCACTCCGCACTTTCGCGCCTGCTTCACAGCGGCCTCTGTCCACGTCAGGCTCCAGCCTGCTGCGTTGCTTCACCTCTGCGCCTCATCGGTCCGGCCTCCTTCCTACGCCTCCTCGCCTCGCCAGCCGCCATGTCTCTTCCACCGTCCATCACCTCTGCCGTCCGTTGCTCTCCACCGTCGCTGCTACAAGGGCGGGTGCCCCCCTGCTCTAATAGCAGGTACCCCTTTTATCTAATCGCCCTTTACCGGGCTTTCGAACCGCTGGGTGAGCGGGAGCTGGGACAGGGCCAGGAGCTCAACCTGACCACGGCGGGACTCGAACAGCCAAAGCTGTTCGAACAGATGTTAAGGCAGGCATTCCTTTACTGGGCCAAACCCCAGGTGCTATCAGGAGGTCCACCAGTGGGGCCACAACTCCAGAAGCCCTCCCACTGTTGCCACCCCACAAGCACCAAGAATACAGAGCATCACTTGCCCCAGACATAAGAACATAAGAGAAGCCATGTTGGATCAGGCCAGTGGCCCACCTAGTCCAACACTCTGTGTCACACAATGGCCAAAACCCAGGTGCCATCAAGAGGCCCACCAGTGGGGCCAGAACTCCAGAAGCCCTCCCACTGTGTCCCCCCCCAAACACCAAGAATACAGAGCATCACTGCCTCAGTCATAAGAACATAAGAGAAGCCATGTTGGACCAGACCAATGGCCCAACTAGTCCAACGCTCTGTGTCACATAGTGGCCAAAACCCAGGTGCCATCAAGGAGGTCCACCAGCAGGGTCAAATAACCTGAGACGAGGTTCTCTGAGCGTCTTGTAGCAAAGAAAAACACTGCTGCAAGCAGAACAGTTCTGCAAGACTCAACTCTCTGTGCAGTTCTACCCACATGAAAGCAAAACAAAGACAGGTCTGTGTCCCGAGGATCTTCTATTCAACAAGGTGGGAAGAGTCTCGCAACAGAGGGGAAAAGAAGGCCAAGTGTGACAGAGCAAAGTCAGTTGATTGCATAATTATTTTGTTTCTACTCAGCTCTCTGCTTGACAGTTAAAGGTCTTTAAATTCAGCCCGTTATTAACTATTGCGCAAGCGTCCCAAGTAGCAAAGCGTCCTGTCTGTTGTTGCTAAGATTACAACACGCTGTCGGAGAATTAGGCGGACCCAAGCAAAATGCATGGGTCAGCAGGCATTTGACTAAGCTTATCAAATGACCCATCAGAACCTGGTGTAATCATTACAAACTACCTGTTTCACTGTGCGTGCGTATTTGTGATTGTGTGTGCGTGCTTTTCATTTAAGCTGTACGGAAGGCAGTAGGCACACCTGAACTCCAGGACGAATGTTCGGAGGTAACTTCAGGCAATGGAATTTTCCACCAGTTAATTACATTAAATGAACCTTTGTACCTCTTTTGCAAGGCTAGGGCTGAGGCGAGTTGCGTGTTCTTTTTAAGAGAGCATAGTGAAATCACCGTGGAACAGTATTCTGTCTGCCTCCATGCTTGACAGCAGTTAAAAGACCTTTGTCTCCGTTCTCACGAAGGAGCTCACCAGCAGGATTTTCCATGATTAAGCACCATTAATTACTAGCTGTGTTAATCAGCGTTGTAGTTGTGCAGGAGAAGCAGTTAGGGTAGGCGTGGTTCCAGTGTCTGCAGGCAAAAATTGCAGCCGTGCAATATGAACTATAGATTTGTTGGGGTCACTGTACTAGATTTGTTGGGGTCAGTATTGCAGTGTACTGCAATATGAACTCTAGATTTGTTGGGGTCAGTGTACTAGATTTGTTGGGGTCAGTATTGCAGTGTACTGCAATATGAACTCTAGATTTGTTGGGGTCAGTATTGCAGTGTACTGCAATATGAACTCTAGATTTGTTGGGGTCAGTGTAACCACCCCCAGACCAACAGGAGCAGGTGTGGCTCAGTGGTAGAGCATCTGCTCGGCATGCCGAAGGGTCCCAGGTTCAATCCCTGTCATCTCCAGTTAAGAAGGATCAGGCAGTGGGTGGTGTGAAAGACTTCTACTGGAGACCCACTGCCAGTCTACGTAGACAACACAGTCCTTGACGGGCCAGTGGTCTGATTCGGTATAAGGCAGCTTCCGGTGCTCACGTGTTCAACAGCAGTGGTATTTGCTTACGGGCAATGCAAACACAAAGTTAAAATGCTACATCGCAAGTGGGGATTTGAACCCGGCTCTTTCCCAGCACTGTTCTGTGGTTTAGTGGTTATGAGGGGCAGCCTCTAATCTGGAGGACCTCCTGATGGCACCTGGTATTTTTGGCCACTGAGTGACAGAGTGTTGGACTGGATGGGCCATTGGTCTGATCCAATATTGGCTTCTCTTATGTTCTTATGGAGGGCTGAGTTTGATTGTCCACTCCTCCACACAAAGCCTGCTGGGTGAACTTGGGCCAGTCCCAGTTCTCTCAGAGCTCTCTCAGCCCCACCTACCCCACAGGGTGCCTGTTGTGGGGAGAGGGGAAGGTGATTGTAAGCCACTTTGAGACTCCTTAGGGTAGAGAAAAGCAGGGTACCAAAAACAACTCTCCCTCCTCCTTCACATGAGGCCTGCTGGGTGACCTTGTCACGGTTCTCTTGGAACTCTCAGCCCCTCCTACCCCACAAGGTGCCTGTTGTAGAGAGAGGAAGGAAAGGTGATCGTAAGCTGCTTTGAGACTCCTTAGTGTAGAAAAAAGTGGCGTATAGAAACCAACACTTCTTCTAGTTTGCCACCTTGCACAATAGCTTGTTGTGCAATCAGTTAAACTTTCCCTGATATTACCTTGCATGTGGAGGCCTTGGAGTTCCTGGAAATGGTTATTTATATTTACAAAATATATATCCCACCTTCCTGCCCTCAACCAGGCCACCAAGGCAACTAACAGCTTAAAAACATAACAAAAGGACATTGTTCAAACAGTTTAAACCAAGGTTAAATAGACAAGCAATACAGTAAAATACACAGGCATAAAAACTGTGCTTAAAAATGCTCTTGCATGTGCCAGTATTGGCTAATGGTGCTGGAAGAAGCTGGATTGAACTTAACTGTAGCTGTTGTGGTCTGCTGTGCAGGGATACCTGGGGCTGCACATGCACAGGCCAGCCACGGGGATGGAACTTTTAAAGCTTTTTACAGCACAAGGATCATTCTCCCTTCGTTTTGCTCTGTGATGGCTCTTCCTGCCAATACCAGCACATGACAGGCCCCGCTGGTGGACCTCCTGATGGCCCCTGGGGTTTGTCCACTGTGTGACACAGAGTGTTGGGCTGGATGGACCCCGCCGGTGGACCTCATGATGGCCCCTGGGGTTTGGCCGCTGTGTGACACAGAGTGTTGGACTGGGTGGGCCCCGCTGGTGGACCTCCTGATGGCCCTGGGGTTTGTCCACTGTGTGACAGAGTGTTGGGCTGGATGGACCCCGCCGGTGGACCTCATGATGGCCCCTGGGGTTTGGCCACTGTGTGACACAGCCTGTTGGACTGGATGGGCCCTGCTGGTGGGCCTCTTGATGGACCCTGGGTTTTGGCCGCTGTGTGACACAGACTGTTGGACTGGATGGATCCTGCCGGTGAACCTCATGATGGCCCCTGGGGTTTGGTCACTTTGTGACACAGACTGTTGGACTGGATGGACCCTGCCGGTGGACCTCCTGATGGCCCCTGGGGTTTGGCCACTGTGTGACACAGAGTGTTGGGCTGGATGGACCCCGCCGGTGGACCTCATGATGGCCCCTGGGGTTTGGCCACTGTGTGACACAGACTGTTGGACTGGATGGGCCCTGCTGGTGGGCCTCTTGATGGACCCTGGGTTTTGGCCGCTGTGTGACACAGACTGTTGGACTGGATGGACTCTGCTGGTGGACCTCATGATGGCCCCTGGGGTTTGGTCACTTTGTGACACAGACTGTTGGACTGGATGGACCCTGCCGGTGGACCTCCTGATGGCCCCTGGGGTTTGGCCACTGTGTGACACAGACAGTTGGACTGGATGGGCCCCGCTGGTGGACCTCATGATTTATTTTTATTTTTTTAATTTATTTTTGGATTTATATCCCGCCCTCCCCTGGGGCTCAGGGCGGCTAACAAATATGACCTCTGGGTTTTGGCCACTGTGTGACACAGAGTTTTGGGCTGGAGGGGCCCCGCTGGTGGACCTCACAATGACCCCTGGGTTTTGGCCACTGTGTGACACAGAGTGTCGGGCTGGATGGGCCATTGGCCTGATCCAGCATGGCTTCTCTTACATTCTTACGGCTGAGAGAGGGGAGCACTCCTTCCCTCAGTCCTCTCTCTACTGCCTCATCATTTCCTTCAGTTCTGCCAGAATTGTTCTCTTTTCTTTGAGACCTTCAGATTCCTTCTTTCGGCATGGGGCTCTTTAAAAAGCACCCAACGCCCAGTGCTCCGGAAGGGGCTCTAGACCTCTGCTTTTGTTGTGGCTCCCCTGCAAAAGTTTGATGGCAAGGAAGATGACTGAGATGCTAGTCTATCTCGGGGGTCCCCAGCGTGGTGCCCATGGGCACCACAGTACCCGCAGACACCTTTCCTGATGCCCACCAAGTGTTTATAGAAGAAGAGGAGATTGGATTTATTCCCCGCCCTTCACAGCA
This sequence comes from Gekko gecko, assembly GCA_029375565.1. Taxonomy (NCBI): domain Eukaryota; kingdom Metazoa; phylum Chordata; class Lepidosauria; order Squamata; family Gekkonidae; genus Gekko; species Gekko gecko. The sequence goes on from JAPDNY010000009.1 coordinate 72,151,691, forward strand.
CCCGCAGACACCTTTCCTGATGCCCACCAAGTGTTTATGGAAGAAGACGAGATTGGATTTATTCCCCGTCCTTCACTCGGTGTCTCAGAGCAGCTTACAGAACCAGGTGGGGCTTTTGCCCATGATGGCCCATGGGAGGTTTGATCGGCTGTGCAGATTCTTTAAAAATATTGGTTTCACAGCAGCCGCCGCTACAGCACATGGGGATCTTCCCTGTGTGGCTGAAGGTGAGCTCAGGCAGCTGTTTTGTGCCGGCTTCCGTCTCCTGCGACGGCTCTTTTGTGCAGCCTTTTTGTGGACGTTCCCAACCTGTTCGGTCAAAATTCCAGAGGTGGCCACAGGCTCCAGAAGGGTTGTTTAAGATGTGTGCGGTGTGACTCCCGAATAATATGACTTAAACGGTAGAAAAGAGCAAGAGTCAAGTAGCAGGCACTACTAGATTGCTTGCTGTTTTCTACTGCTACAGATGGACAAACAAACGTGGCGACCCTTCATGAGTTAGACAGAAATAGCTTTCTGCATTAGGCATCTTCAGCCATCTCTCGACATATGGCTGAGAGTTCTTCTGTTGCATTTTTCAATAAGCTTGAAGAGAAGAAGAGATTGGATTTATACCCCACCCTTCACTCGGAGTCTCAGAGTGGTTTACAATCTCCTTTCCCTTCTCCTCCCCACAACAGACACCCTGTGAGGTAGATGGGGCTGAGAGAACTCTTTTGAGGGATGCTCTTGAGAGAAGGTATTGCTTATTTATATGTAGAGTTCATTTATATGCAGAGTACATCATGCGAAATGCCAGTCTGGATAAATCACAAGCCAGAATTAAGATTGCTGGGGAAAAGATCAACAACCTCAGATATGCAGACGATACCACTCTAGTGGCAGAAAGTGAAGAGGACCATAAGAGCCTCTTGCTCAGAATGAAAGAGGAAAGCGCAAAAGTTGGCTTGAAACTTAACATCGAAAAAACAAAGATCATGGCATCCGGCCCCATCACTCCTTAGCATATAGAAGGGGAAGCCATGGAAGCAGCGACAGACTGCACGTTCCTGGGATCCAAGATCACTGCAGACGGTGACTGAAGCCATGGAATTAAAAGACACCTGCTCCTGGGGAGGAAAGTGATGGCAAACCTAGACAGGTAGAGACATCACCCTGCCAACAAAAAGTCTGCATGGTCAAAGCAATGGTATTCCCTGTAGTAATGTATGGCTGTGAGAGTTGGACCGTAAGGAAGGCCAGGCGCTGAAGAATAGACTCTTTTGAATTAGGGTGCTGGAGAAGACTCTTGAGAGTCCCTTGGACTGCCAGGAGGTCAAATCAGTCAATCCTAAAAGAAATCAACCCTGACTGTTCCCTGGAAGGCCAGATACTGAAGTTGAAGCTCAAATACTTTGGCCACCAGATGAGAAGGGAGCACTCACTGGAGAAGACCCTGATGCTGGGAAAGACTGAAGGCCAAAGAAGAAGGGGACGGCAAATGATGAGATGGTTAGACAGTGTTTTCGATGCAACGGACATGAAATTAAACTCCGGAGCACTATGAAAGACAAGGGGGCCTGGCATGATGTGGTCTATGGGGTCGCGAAGAGTCGGACTCGACTGTGTGACTGAACAACAGCAACAACTTGAGAGAACAGCTCTGAGCGAACTTGTGATTGACCCAAGGTCACACCAGCAGCTGCAGTTGGAAGTGTGGGGAATCAAACCCAGTTCTCCCAGATTAGAGTCCGTGCTCTTAACCACTACACCAAGCTTGCTTCCACGCCTTGCCAATGTGTGGCTTTTTGACTCCTGTGTATAAATGAATTCTCTGCCTGTCTGTTGGCATGGAAGCACACACTCTGTGGGGGGGGAAAAACCGGTTTCAGAAAACGTGCAGCAGAAGGTGTTCAAGGAGAAATCTTAACATTGCAACGTAGATCTGGCCTTATGCCTCTGCCCCCACAGCCAGTAGTCTTAAATAACCAGTTTCTAAAAGGCAAGTGGTATTTTTCCATTGGCCGGTGAGAAATCAGGTTTGCTGTTTTCCAAATGTGGAGGCTCCTTGAAGCTTTAAGACAGAATGATGCCAAATGTCTCTGTTACCGACACCCCCGGCGAGTTTGTGACGGCTTTTGGCTTGCTAGGAGTTTTTTTTCCCCCCCCTGCTTGTTTTCCCAATTTGTAACGCTGGGTGCTGTACCTACGCTAGTTCTTTTGGCAAAGAAGAAGCAAGAGTTGTACCTGATACCTGGTATCAGACGTGAATTCTTCAGCCTTGGAAGAGGGGGCTGACTTGGGAATATTCCACTTGGGATGTAGAATGGAATGGAAATCACAGAGTCGGAAGAGGCCGCCCTGGCCGCCGCATCTAACCACTTGCTGAGTGCGGGATCAGCCTAGAGCCGGGGTGTCAAACTATTTGTTGCGAGGGCCGGATCTGACATAAAGGGCACTTTATTGGGCCGGGCCACGCGTGCCTTAAAACGTATTGCCAGTTACCGGAGATAGAAACTGTATAAAGGACAGCAGCTGGGAAGTTCCGAGTTGGTGCATCCTCACCGCAAGGCCCCCTGGGGTGGGAGGGGGGGTGCAGAGGAAAACCCACCCAGGCAGACCGGAGAGCCGGCCGTGCAACTTTGGGCAACTTTCCGCCCACTCCCCTTGAGTACTCCCTCCCAGTTGCTCGCAGGCTGTATAAAAGCCCCAGATAGGCCGCTTCCGGCCCCCAGGCCTTATTTTTGACACCCCTGCCCTAGAGCTTCTCTGACAAGGGTTTGTCCAGCCGCTGTTTAAGGACTGCCAATGCGGGGAGCTCACCACCTCCCCAGGCAGCCAATTCCACTGTTGCACAGCTCTGACTGTTAAAAAGTTTCCATAAGATCTAGCTGGTACCTTCCCACCCTTAATTTATTGCGAGTCCTCTCCTCTGCCGCCAACAGGAACAGCGCCCCGCCCTCCTCTTAATTGACGGCCCTTCAAACACTTCAAGAGAGCCATCCTGTCCCCCCTTCAACCGCCTCTTCTCCAGACTGAACATTCCCAGGTCCCTCGGCCTTTCCTCGTAGGGCTCGGTCTCCCAGGCCCCCGATCATCCTCGTCGCTCTCCTCTGCGCCCGCTCCATTCTGCCCATGAATTTCCCAGCTCTTAGATAAAAGATGACTCAAAGCAGTGAGTCAGCTTTTATACTTTGAAGCAATGTTGAAGCTTCGTTTAGGTCTCGTGTCCTTGCTATTAAAGGCACGGGCTCCTTCGCTCGGTCACTACAAGGATTGCTGGTTGTCATCTAATTTCTTCCCAATATAAGATCTTTAATTCTTATTAGGCGTGTCAAAAAAGGGCAGCTTTCCAGTTGGAATTCTGTGGCTTTCAGGTATTATTGCCAGCCTCCAGGTAGGGCCTGGAGATCTCCTGGAATTCTGACTGATCTCTGGAGCGTAGAGACAAGTTCCTCTAGAGGAAATGGCAGCTTTGGAGGGTGAACTCTATGGCATTATGGACCCCCCCGAGGTTCCTCCCCTCCCCAGGCTCCACCCCCTAATATCTAGGAATTTCCCAACCTGGGGTTGGCAACCGTGCTTTCAAGAAAGATGCAGCCCAGCTTAAACAAATCCTGCCTAGTTTCCTTGAAAACAGAAGAAACTGCTTTTGCGCATAGATCCTCAGCGTTTGAACACACCGTTGGGTTTGGTCTGGTGCCGCATTTGAAAGGAACCAGGAACTTAAAACCTCTTTAATGCTGCTCCCTCCCCTATTTCAGATTAAACCTCTAAAATCTTTTTTGGGGGGGTGGTAGAGGAAGCAGCAGTCAGTGTGCTATTGCCAACAGTATTAAATTTGTGACCCGGGAGAAGACAAATGACGTCTTTGTTGCTCCGCGTCAAGTGCTGCAGGCACAATCGCCCTCTTAATGCCCTTCGCTCATATAGCTGTCTATTCACAGACGGGCTTTGGTTCGCAAGTGGTGCACTGCTGAGCTTTCCCACAGTCGATTGTCTCAACAGGCACGCAGAACGAAGCCCGTGGATGCAGCTAAATGGGATTTGTATCTCTCTCCCCGAGCTGCACAGAAGGCATTAGCTTCGATAATGGGCACGTGCTGCAAGAAGCTGGTGTGTACGATTTTAGAAGCTTAATTGTCCTTTATTTGAGGACTTCGGGGTCCAGGCCGACAATGAACGGCGGCCTAGAGGAATCAATGGATTTATTGGAATTTTCGGAATGCGTAAGTCAGCAAATTTTGGGAGGGTTTTGAGCGACAAAAGAATGGTGGCTTTGCATGCGTAGAGGTCTGGAAACCACCCCAGAATGACAACTCGGGCAGAGGGCAAGCCACCCTGCCGTTGTCTCCATTGTCAACAAAGTAATCTGAGGCCTTTGGAAATTATCACAGGCAGGCTGTGCTCTGTAATGGGCTGGCAAATACAGCCACTTTGTGGTGCGATGGCTGTTCACAGGCGTTGCAGCAAACCGTGAAACTTGCATTGAGGCTTGTTTGCATAGCGGCAACCCATTTTCTCCTGCTAAATGATACATTTTGCTGTCGTTTTCAAGCGTTTTACCCACACAGAACTCTTCCCACGTAGACTTGGTGGCTGCAGAGTACTCTGGGGCTTGCTCTCATTTCACGCAGGGCACTGACCAGGTCTCCCCATGGCTCAGTGGTAGAGCATCTGCTTGGCATGCGGAAGGTCCCAGGTTCTATCCCCAGCATCTCCAGTTTAAAAAAAGAATGAGGGTTTTAAAGTATGTTGGTCCCGGGCCATACAGGGCTTTGAAGGGCAATTCCAGCCCCTTGAATTGAGCCCAGAAGCAAACTGGAAACCCATGTAGGTGGAACAAGAATGATCCCTACAGCCCACTCCTGTTAGCACCCTAACTGCAGCATTCTGTACCAGCTGTCACTTCCACAGTCTTCAAGGGCAGCCCCACATAGAGAACATTGTAGTAATCTAATCTGGAGGTCAGAATGTCTAGCTCTCGGGATTTGAAAAAAAACTCCTCATTAGCCCAGGGATTTGCATGAAAGGCACAGTCATCTAGCCCAGTTTCATCGTTTCTGTCTCACACTACCTTTCTAGAAAGTATATTTCCTGCCTCTGTTGGTCAGAGAGGTCTTTTACAAGCCTTCCCCCCTTTTCATTGGACTTCAGTTGTATCATATTTATTTCCACTCCTTCAGTCAGTTAGGTGAGTCAGTCCATGTACCATTTGTACGTCTCCTGGCCCGGTGCTTGGTTCTGCAATTCATTTTCTCACTCCTGAGGCTACCGAGGAACCACTCTAAGGTTTTCTTCAAAATCAGAAAACATTGCGTTGTGTGCTGGTGCAGACCTAGAGCGATGGACTCCTAGAGATGGAAGGGGATTTATAGGCCCTCTAGTCCAATTTGCCCCCTGCTCAATGCAGGAGATTGAAAGCTTAGGAGAGGGTTTGTGGCTCAGTGGCAGGGCATCTGCTTGGCATGCAGAAGGTCCCAGGTGTAGTGGTTAAGCACGTGGGCTCTAATCTGGGAGAACCGGGTTTGATTCCCCACTCCTCCACTTGCACCTGCTGGTATGACTTTGGGTCAGTCACAAGTTCATTCAGAGCTGTTCTCTCAAGGGCAGTTCTCCTTCAGTGGGGGGAAGTCATCCAAGAACTGGTTAGGTCACGCCTCTGCTCACTCGATAGGCTATGCAAATTTCTTTTGTTGTGTAGCTCCTGTTGGAGTGGCCTAGGCTGACCTCTCCAGTTCCTGCATAGCCCAGCGCTCGGTCGGGGTGTCTGTTGTGGGGAGGGGAACGGAAAGGAGATTGTAAATTGCTAGTCAGGCACCTTTTACCAAATCCTGCACACGTGAAAACATTCAGACACTGTTCATATTCAGAGGCTTTTGTTTCATAGCAGAAAATTCTTGGCAATATTTCGGTGGGTACCTTAGCACAGCCCCACCTTACCGGTCATGGCGGGAAGCGGTTCTGGCAACACCTTGAAATACTGAATGCGGGACAAATGGTGGTGGTGGTGGTCGTAGCTGACTTAACGGTGACCCCTCTAGGGCTTCCAAGGCAAGAGACATACAGAGGCGGTTTGCCATTGCCTGCCTCCGTGTCATGGCCATGGCATTCCTTGGTGGTCTCCCATCCAAATCCTAGCCAGGGCGGACCCTGCTTAGCGTCCGAGATCCAACAAGATCAGGGTAGTCTGTGGCCCGTCCAGGTCGGGGTGAAGGACAGGTAGGTTAGGGGGTAACTGCTGCTTTGCTTCTACTGAATATAATTTGTAAGGGTCGGAACGCTTTCCCTATGAAGGAAGGTTGAGGCGCTTGGGGCTCTTTAGCTTGGAGAAACGACGGCTGAGGGGCGACATGATCGAGGTTTATAAGGTTGTGCACGGGATAGAGTAGGTCGAGAAAGAGGTCCTTTTCTCCCTTTCTCACAATACAAGAACTCCTTGTGGGCACTCCATGAAATTGCTGAGCAGTCGGGTTAGAACGGATAAAAGGAAGTCCTTCTTCACCCAAAGAGTGATTAACACATGGAATTCACTGCCACAGGGAGGTGGTGGCGGCTACAAGCATGGGCAGCTTCAAGAGGGAATTAGATAAGCATATGGAGCAGAAGTCCATCAGTGGCTATTAGCCACAAGGTATAGAGAGGGACCCTGGGGCGAGTGAGCAATGTTCCCTCTAAGCTGAGTTAGTGTGACCTAGCTCACAGCTTTTTAGCCTCCAGCTCACGGATTTTTACCTTAGCCCATGAAGGATGGCTCCAGGGCAAACTAATCTATGTGGTAGCCAAGTCGCTGGCTCACAACTTTAATGCCAGTAGCTCACAAAGTAGAATTTTTGCTCTCAAGACTCCGCAGCTTATATGGAGCATTGCAAGTGAGGCTCTGTATTCTTGGTGTTTGGGGGGGGCAACAGTGGGAGGGCTTCTAGTGTCCTGGCCCCACTGCTGGGACCTCCTGATGGCACCTGGTATTTTTGGCCACTGTGTGACAGAGTGTTGGACTGGATGGGCCATTGGCCTGATCCAACATTGGCTTCTCTTATGTTCTCTTATGTTCTTACTTATTTGGACTCCTTCGACTGAACCCAAAGTTCTCCATCACCAGCAAGGGAAGACCTTTTACCTTTCCTTCCACTTCAGCCTTTGTCAGCTGCTCTGGGGCCACAGTCGCACTCCGGCCAGCATGTTTTTGGTGGTGTTCGTGTTTTTTTTTTAATTGATGTCATATGATGTACACCACCCTGAGCCCTTCTGGGTAAGGCGGTTAAGAAATTCAATAAATATTAAGAATTCCGAAAGGATTTTGCTCTGAGAAACAGGAGAGAAGCAGTTTAACCAGAGCCCAAGCCCGTTTTGTTTGGAAAGCATTCGCGCTTCAACCCCCATCCGTCACCCGCTGCAATTTATCTGGGCTGTTTACTCCAAAGGGAAGACGTTGCTTCTCATCATAGCGGAACCTGAGCCGAAGATATTTCAAGCATTGCGGCGTCGGGTCTCGCACAGCGGCTCTGCCCAAGTGTAAACCTTTTTTTAGGAATGCGGAAAAACTGTCACAATGTTCTCCTTAGGATCCTCAGAAATATTTTCTATTTTTTAAAAAAATGCCTTTTTTGCAGCTTGCTCCACTCCTGGGATTATGTCTTCCCTTCCCCCCCCATCATAAAAATCCTGCTGCACGGCAATTCTGAAAAATTATTTCCTTAGCTGGTCCCCAGAGATTGTTGGCTGTGACATGGGGGATTTTATAACCAGGATCTGTGGGGGCACGTACCACATCATGCTTTCCCCCTCCCTTCAAATAAATTCCTAAGACTGTTCTTTCAGAGGGTCGAACTACCAGAATACTGTATTTCCCTAACTATGACTGCGGTTCTTCAGAAATCTGGTCTGTAGAAAGAAGAAAAGGCAAGAGAAAAATTTGGAGGTGGTTTGCTACTGAGTGGCTCTGCGTTGCAGCCCTGGACTTCCTTGGTGGTCTCCCATCCAAGTGCTAACCAGGGCCGGCCCTGCTTAGCTTCTGAGATACAGAATCATAGAGTCGGAAGGGTCCATAGAGACCATCTAGTTCAACCCCCCTGCCCAATGCAGGACCAGCCTAAAGCATCCCTGACAAATATTCATCCAGCCTCTTCTTGAAAGTCATCAGTGAAGGGAGAGCTAACCATCTCCCTAGGCAGCTGATTCCAACTTTGACCCACTCTGACTGTGAAGAAGCTTTTCCTAATATCCAGCCGGTACCTTTTTGCTTCGGGTCCTGTCCTCTGCTGCCACCTGGAACAGCTCCTTGCCCTCCTCCGAATGACAGCCTCTCAAATATTTAAAGAGAGCAATCTTGTCCCCCCTCCATCTCCTCTTTTCCAAATCAAACCTTCCCAGGGCCCTTAGCCTTTTCTTGCAGGGCTCCGTCTCCAGACCCCTGATCATCCTCGTCGCTCTCTTCTGCACTCTGTTGATTATGTCCACATCTTTTTTGAAGTGAGGCCTCCAGAACTGCCCACAGAACTCCAGGTGCGGCCTGACCAAGGCAGTCTACAGAGGGGCTACGACCTCCTGCAGTTTCGATGCTATGGCCCTTTTAGTACAACCCAAGACTGAATTTGCCTTTTTTGCCACTGCATCTATGATGAGATCATGCTAGCCTGGCCAATCCAGATCAGGGCAGACAAACAGGTGGTTTGCCATTGCCTGCCTCGGCAGAGGGACCCTAAACTTCCTCGGTTTTGGACTCCCATCCAAGTGCTACCCAGGGCTGACCCTGCTTAGTTTTGAAAATCTTATGAGAGCAGGCTAGCCTGGGCCAACCAGGTCAGGACACATATTGTCTTCAGCGGCAGGATCTCTTCATAGTGGGATATATGGGGAAAACACATGGTGGGAAATCTCAAGGCCCACAGTACAGCACAGTGCTTCATAGGATGAACTGTAAGTAATGTGATGCGGAACATTTAGACTCTTCAGATTCTCAGATTCGAGAGAAAATCGCACAACGCCAGCAAGTTGCATCAGTGAGCCAAATGCCCTGTTGCGTTCCCGGCAGGTGGCCAGTTCCGCCGCAGCGCCTGCTCTCAGCTGCACCAATTAACCTGGAGAGCCCCACAGGGCGTTCGTCTCTTTGCAAGGTCACCTATGAGATAAAAGGGACGCACCCCCAAGCAAAACGCTGGAACATGCCGGTTCCAGCACCAAGTTGCTTTCCACAGCAGAGGTACTGTCTGCAATAAGCAAAGCATGGCCTCTGATTTGAGTCCAAAACAAAAGGCCTTTCACCCCACTCTGGGGCAATTTTCTTGGCAGCAAGGGACGTCTTAGTTTGCCTGTCATACCTGCACCTGGAGATTAGGATGCCCAGTGCTGGCTGCTTGCGAGGAGGCAGAGAAAATTGGGCAAGTAGTCTGAGACAGTAGGATTAGATACAGCCCAGGGTAGATTGGCTGGCCCTGCAGCTGACCTTGGGAAGTTCCTGGTGGGCCACTGGCAGCCAGGAGCAAATCCTATACCTGACAACAGGTATAGGCTCGCTGCTGGCCAGGTCCTGGGACGACTTGGGCTCAGGCTTAGCCACAGAAGCAGAGGAGACAGCAGCCATCTCCTGAGGACTGACAGGGCCTTCTCCGTAGCGGCACTGAAACTCCCTCCCCAGGGAGACTCGCTTGTCCCCTTCTCCTGAGGACTGATGGGACCTTCTCTGTAGTAGCACTGAAACTCCCTCCCCAGGGAGACTCGCCTGTCCCCTTCTCCTGAGGACTGACAGGGCCTTCTCTGTAGTGGCTCTGAAACTCTTCCCCAGGGAGACTCGCCTGTCCCCTTCTCCTGAGGACTGATGGGACATTCTTTGTAGTGGCACTGAAACTCCCTCCCCAGGGAGACTCGCCTGTCCCCTTCTCCTGAGAACTGACAGGGCCTTCTCTGTAGTGGCACTGAAACTCTGAAACTCCTCCCAAGGGAGACTCGCCTGTCCCCTTCTCCTGAGGACTGACAGGGCCTTCTCCTTAGTGGCTCTGAAACTCCCTCCCTAGGGAGACTCGCCTGTCCCCTTCTCCTGAGGGCTGGCAGGGCCTTTTCCATACTGGCACTGAAACTCTGAAACTCCCTCCCCAGGGAGACTCGCCTGTCTCCTTCTGCTTACAGGTGAAGACTTTTTTTTTGCTTCGTTCGGCGTTCCCTCAACGATCCCTCCCCTCTCACCAACGTCTTATCTGTTTTTGTTTTGTACCTTTTTTTAAACTCTGGCTTTAACTTGTTTTAATGATGTGTTCCCGTGGCTTTAAAGATGAACTTTTAATTGGTACGTTTTTATACGGTTGCTGCCCTGGCAGCAGGGTCAAAAAGACAGGGTCAAAATCTCGTTAAGGATAAGAATAACCAACAGACGTGTTCCTGTTGCCACCGCCACTTGTCAGGTCTGACGACATCCCAGAAGCTGCTCCGTTTGCTCCTGATGCTGTGTGTGTGTGTGTGTGTGTGTGTGTGTGTGTGTGTGTGTGTGTGTGAGTGAGAGAGAGAGAGAGAGAAGAATGTGTGTAAAGTGCCTTCAAGTTGCAGCCAACTTATGGGGTTTCAAGGCATAAGAACATAAGAGAAGCCCATGTTGAATCAGGCCAATGGCACATCTAGTCCAACACTCTGTCACACAGCGGCCAAAATATACCAGGTGCCATCAGGAGGTCCAGCAGTGGGGCCAGGGCACCAGAAGCCCTCCCACTGCTGCCCCCTCCAGCACCAAGAATAGAGTGCATCACCTGCCCCAGACTGAGAGTTCCCATCTATACCCTGTGGCTAATAGCCACTGATGGACTTCTGCTCCATATGTTTATCCAATTCCCTCTTGAAACTGTCCATGCTTGTAGCTGCCACCACCTCCTGAGACATTCAGAAGTGGTTTGCCACTGCCTGCCTCCATGTCACGACCCTGATATTCCTTAGAGGTCTCCCATCCAAATACTCACCGGGGCCGACCTCGCTCAGCTTCCAAGATCTGATGAGATACCTGATATCTGATGAGTCTGAGCCACCCACGGCAGGTTGGAGGCGGTTTGCCTTTGCCTGCCTCTGCGTAGCGGCACTGGGCTTCCTGGGAGGGGGGGAGGTCTCCCATTCAAGCACTAACCACAGCTGACCCTGCTTAGCTTATGAGATCCGACGAGATCTCAAGGCCATCGAGGTCAGGACTCGGCCAGAACAGCCACATCGATTCTGCCGCCACATTCTCTTTTCAGGACAGAGTGCCATTTTGCACAGGGGGGGGAACTGGATTAGCCTTATGCAATGGGCAGCCACCTCTGGCTCTCTGACGGTGTGCTTGTAGAGCGGGGGGAGGGGTCACATGTTTCCAAATACCTGTTTGTTGTTGTTTTGGTGTAGTGGTTAAGTACGTGGACTCTAATCTGGGAGAACCGGGTTTGATTCCCCCACTCCTCCACTCGCAGCTGCTGGATGACCTTGGGCAAGCCGTAGTCCTGACAAGCTGTTCCTGAAAGAGCAGTCCTCGAAAGAGCTCTCTCAGCCCTGCCTTTCCTCCTAGGGTGTCTGTTGTGGGGAGGGGAAGGGAAAGGAGTTTGTAAGCCGCTCTGAGACTCCGAGTGAAGGGCGGGGTATAAATCCAGTCTCTTGTTGTTGTAAACAATATAGATGCAAAGTTTCTCCTTCAGATTCCTTGAAGACACTTCCCGTCACCTGTCCCGCCTCTCCCGGCCACCTGCCTGCTTGAAGGCTGGGGAGAGCTTGGCTCAGGCAGGAAAGTCTCCGTGCCATCTCTACCACAAATAGAGAAAAAGAGCGAGAGTCCAGGTGCACCGTAAAGACTAACAAAATTTGTGGCAGGGGCGAGATCTCGTGAGTCACTGCCTGATCCAACATTGGCTTTTCTTTTTTTTTCTTTTTTAAACAGATTTTATTAGGATATACAATGCTTTACAACTTGGTCCAAAAATATAACATATCCTTTTTACAAAACTCCTCCCCCCCCCCACCGTTGGCTCCCAGCAATGTTTCCACCGTTCAAACCAAATGTAATACATGTTAAATCCTTGTTATCGTACTACTACAACAGGTAACTCAATTTAACTGATTAGGACTACTATAAACGCTTACTAGCTGTTTACCATTAATACAGCTCATAAACGCTTACTAGAAGTTTACCATTAATACTTCATTAGTAGTTTTCCAGGCTGAAAATACTATCCTTCATTTCCCAGTACTTCTGTATGTATTCTTTAAAATCGCTCCAGTCTGCCAAGAAGGTTTCTGCTTCTAAGTTGTTAAGTTTTCTTGTCCGTTTGTCCATTTCTGCCATAAAGAGCAATTTTCTCAACCAGTCCCAGAGATCAGAAATCTTCTCATTTTTCCAGTTTTGAGCATAGATCATTCTAGCAGTTGTTACCATGTACCATATCAATGTTCTTTTTACTCACATTTATTTCTTCTAGTTTAAGACCTAAAAGAAACATTTCAGGTTCTTTCTTAAAGGTACATTTCAAAAAAATTTCCATCTCTGTATGTCTTGCAGTCCAGAATGTTTTTGCTTTATCACAAGTCCACCGCATGGGGTAAAAGGAACCTTCCGCGGGGTTACATTTCCAACATTTGTTAGATAAATTTTTACCTATATTCGCTATCTTTTTTGGCATCATATACCATCTATACATCATTTAAAAACAATTTTCTTTAAGATTGGTACATATGTAGATATTTTTAACGCATTTTTCCATAAAAATTCCCAGGATGATATAGGTATTTCCTTATTCATATTAATTGCCCATTTAATCATTTGCTCTTTAACCACTTCATCTTCTGTATACCACTTTAACAAAGTTTTATACATTTTCGATATCATTTTCCTCCCTCCCTCCAGCCCTAAATTTTCAGTTTCATTATAATTTCCCCTGAATCCCACCATTTTTTTATCTGACTTATATAAATCCAACATTGGCTTTTCTTGTGTTCTTATGTTCTTATGTAAGTTCTTCAGATCCAAAGAAGTGAGCCGTGACTCACGAAAGTTCGTCCCTTGCCACAAATTTTGTTAGTCTTTACGGTGCTCTTGCTGTTTTCTGCGGCTGCAGACTTAACAAAGCTACCCACCTGGAGTAAATACAAGAAAGTAGCAGCTTGGCGCAGAACTTTAAACTAACATAGGACTACCATAGAGCCAGTATGGTGTGGTGGTTAAGTGCGCGACTCTAATCTGGGAGAACCGCGTTTGATTCCCCCACTCCTCCACTTGCAGCTGCTGGATGACCTTGGGCAAGCCATAGTTCTGCCAGAGCTGTCCTTGAAAGAGCAGTTTCTGTCAGCTCTCTCTGCATCACCTACCTCACAGGGTGTCTGTTGTGAGGAGGGGAAGGGAAAGGCGTTAGTAAGCCGCTCTGAGACTCGGAGTGAAGGGCGGGGTATAAATCCAATCTCTTTATTTGCTTAACTATTTAGAAACGGTAGAATTGCCATGAGATAAGTGGACTACACAGATATGAATAGCCGAATGACCAACATTCAGTGAGATGAGTGGGCTATAAACGTAAGCTGGTATACCATAGATGCAAACAGTTGAATTAAAAATTGCAGTGGGATAACCAGGCAATAACCTGAAATTAAACCCAAGTCATTATGCAAAGATTATTCCATTTCAGTGGAATCGGGAAACCCAGACTTGAGCTAATTAGGACCGGGGCCGGGGGGGCAGGGATTGCCTTACACCCTTCTGAATGGTGCGCTGTAAAGGGATACTTACCAGAGAATCTAGACCTGAGAATCTAAATAGCTAAAGCCAACTCCCACAAATGAGGGCATTTACATGTTGATATGTTTACACTGCCCTAAAGTCTGAAAATACTAAACTCTGAGTAACACGGCTCCTCAGAGAGAAGGCCCGTATCTTGCTACGGCCACAGCCCAATATCACGAGTGAGGTGCTGTTGTGTTGATACCAAAAAGACCCCTCTTGGCAACTGACTGTTGCCACTGTAGGATCTCCTCCCCCCTTTGTCTTCTAACCACCTCTCCCATCTTTGGCATTTCCCTTCCTTTAGAGAAATAAAGGTGCCTCTGAACATACAGAGAGTGTTTTCTTCCACTTAGCAACGGTCGCTCGTCCAACGCTCTTAGAAAAGGAGCAGATGACAGAGCACATGAACTCATGAAGCCACCTTATACCAAATCAGACCATCAGTTCATCACGGCCAGGATTGTCTACTCAGACTGGCAGGGTCTTGGCGTGCAGGGCCCCCCGCTTCTTACTCAGAACATTCAGAGGGACCCTTTAAATGCCTTGGGCAAGAAACGAGGGGTGGAGCAAGAAATAGGAGGGGGGTTATTCAACGCTTGGAGTACAGGTGTGGGGGGGCACTGGTCCCCAACGTGATGATGTCACTTTTGTGCAATGTCATCACAGTGGGGACGTCCCCTCCAGAAACGTGCCCCCCCCCTCCAAAGTCTTCGCCGGGGACTAAGAAGGACCTGACAATCCTACTCAGGAGTTTTTCCCACTACTCCCCAAACTGTCCAATTTTTCTAACAAAAATTGGAAAAAAAAAGGCCTTGGGGGGAGATGGGGGGGGACTCCCTCCCCCAAATATTTCTGTCTTTGGGGTGGAGGGCCTCATATCCCTAGTTGTCAGACAAGACTTCGTCAGACAGTCTCCGGGGAAGGAGGCGGAACGTGGCCCCTCTGCCGAGACCCGTGCTTGTTCTGTCACCAGGTCTGCCCCCACTTCTCTCCTCCATCCATGTCCCCTGGGGATTCAGACTTCCATGTGGGGCCTGGAGATCTCCCAGAATTACAGCTGGTCTCCAAACTGTGGGTATGTAGGGCTATCTTTCGCCTATGCTCCTGCAGAGTGCAGGGGGTTGGACTAGATGACCTGCAAGGTCCCTTCCAACTCTTAACATTCTGTGATTCTAAATGAACAAGATCTGTTCCTCTGGAGGAAACAGACTGCTTTGGAAGGTGGGCTCTGTGGCGTTAGACCTCATCGAGGTCCCCATCATCCCCAAGCCCCGCCCTGCACAGGCTGCCACCCCAAATCGCCAGGGGTTTCCCAACCTGGAGATGGCAACCCTTGTTTGGTGGCAGCATTCTGTGCAGAAACCCCAAGCGGTTGAATAGTGGCGAGACAGGCTGGGGGGGGGGATCTCCCACGGGCTAGTTGGTGTGAACTCGAAAAGTCAGTTTCCTTCGAGGCCAAAAGTTCTTCCTTTCAAGGTCCTTTTCCATTCTAGAACGTTATCGTCTGAGGGCCAGAGCAGGTTTTCCCCGCACTATCCTGACCGAGCTTATCCAAGAAGGTGTATTGAATTGGGGCACGTGACTCTTCCTGGTAATTCATGACCTCGGCGGTTCCCAAGACTCACGCTAACAACTTCCTGTGAACGGGCAGGCTCCTCTGGTCTCCCTATTGTTGGCCTGTTGGTGGGAATTTTTTTCCCACGTCTGGGGGGAGGGGGAAGGTGAGGGGGGAACAAAACAAAAATTATTTACTTGTAGTCCCATGTCCTGTTTGTTTGTAGCTAAGCTGGGAAATGCCATTTCTCCCGAGTCTCAGCGGTAGCAGTCGCTCTCAGACAAACGAAATTGTTTTCTGTCGATCTGTGTGGGATGTCAAAAGCTCTGTGCCAAAAGGCCTGGTTGTTGTGTTTTCGTGTTTTTTTAAAAAAGGTACAATCAGCTTTACTTATCAGGGGTCCTTTTGGGTGACCTGTTATTCTCAGCCGCTTCCTAAATACCTTCCGAGGGGGGAGGTGTGACCGCCCCCCCCCCAGCCTATTCAAGCCGTCAGCTGCGGGGGGAGGTTAAGCTCAGACTGATTCTCGAGTGTGATTATGCACAAATTGCTCTGTTCGGTCTTTTTCTTGATTACCCGACTGGAAGAATAATGGCAGGCTTTCTTGCAATCAGGGAGAAGCTAGTGAGGGGAATAATGCGGTTCTTGTGGGTTTCATCCCGGTAATTTTATTTTATTTTTTTCTTCGAGCCTGCTTTTTTTGCCCACGCACCAAGCCCCCAGGATAGGCTTTCAAGAACCTGAAACGGAATACAGAATCACAGAACTAGTCAAAGAGGAAAACACAAGATTGAGGTCTGAACAAGACCATGCGCAGGTGTGAGGGCACTCTTGCGCTCACCTGGGGTGAGGGGGTGTACCGATTTTCCACTTTAAGAAGCAGCGCCTTCACTCTTATCTTCAAAATTGCCGGGGGGGGGTGTGCGGAGCCACGTGAAAGGAAAGCCGAAAGGACCCTCCTGCATCTTGGAGTTTTGCTCAGAATGAATGAAATGCAGCTGGAAGAGATGATCAGTCGCGATTGCAAGACTGTCGGCTGAGGCCCTTAGAAAGAGGGAGATCTTCATAGTCCTCCTTAAAGGAGGAGGAGGAGGAGACTGGATTTATCCCCTACCCGTCACTCGGAGTCTCAGAGCAGCTTACAAATACCTTTCCCGTCCCCTCCCCACAACAGACGCCCTGTGAAATAGAGGTGGGTCTGAGAGAGCTCCTGACAGAAACTGCTCTTTTTTCAAGAACAGCTCTGACAGAACTATGGCTTGCCCAAGGTCATCCAGCCAGGTGCAAGTGGAGGAGGGGGGGATCAAACCAGGTTCTCCCAGATCAGAGTCCGCACACTTAACCATTACACCAAACTGGCTCTTCCAACATATCAAGGAGCGCTCTGTTTAACAGGATGCCTTCTAATCTGCACGGCCAATCAGAAAGCCCCACCTGGCCCCACCCACTTTCTGAGAACACTTGGCGCGCACCAGGAGAGGTGTCAGCAAACACCATGCGGCCCATTGTCACCCTGTTGGGGACCCCTGCTCTAGATAATATGAAACCTCACCGTTTGACCCCTCAAAACTTCATGGTCGCAAGACGTGCCAAGTTTTTCGTCACAGTGCCTCGTTTCAATGACTGCAGTTGCAAGTTGGAGTGTTGTTGCGGGAAAACACGGTGCGCTCAGCCCTTGCGCGGCTTACGAGACTCCAGAAACGGAAAGTTTTCCCAGCCTCCAAATAAGCGCCTGTCCCTGTCGGCCGCCAAAACGAACATTCGGAGCGGGTTTGAATGTTGCGCTTGGTCAGTTCGGATCAGATTAAGCTCCACTGTGCCCAGGCCCCTGTTGAATAAGAGTCCCTTTTCTCTGTGCCGCGGCTCAGAAACAGAGCTCTCCTTCATTCTTGCCCATACCTGGGTCCCTGGCTGTGTCGTATCCCGTGTCAGATGGGGTGATAAGCAACAGGGACTAGCAGCATCGCAGGCTGTTCAGCGATACTGGACTCTTTAAGAGCTTTTTGGTGTTTCTCCGAACCAGCTGGACTGATAACGCAGTTGTACTCACAAAGGGCCGAGAGGTCCCAGAATCCATCCTAGCTGCAGTGCCATCTGGCACGATAAGGATCCAGGAGGGTGTTGAACAGGTTGTAATAAGTACTTTGCTCCCAGGCATTGGCCCCAGGAGGAGTGGCTGTGGTCCATTGCTGAAATAACTGAAGACTCTTGCAAGCCAGAAGCACCTGTGTTGAGGAATAGGTCCTGCAGAAATGTTTGGGTTATGTGCATACTCCGCTTGGTTCCCCATTGGAGGGGACCTAGAAGCGGCTTTAAGTATTCTTCTTTCCTCCGGTTTATTTTTATAACAGCAACCCTGTGAGGTAGGTGTGGCTGAGCATGCACAACTAGCCCAGGGTCGCCCGGCAAGCTTCCATGGCAGAGTGGGGATTCGAACCCGGGTCTCCCAGCTCTTAGCCTGTCTCTCTCTTTACTACTGCACTGTAGCAAACAGGCTTCTCAATTGGCCAAGGTCATTCAGGGGCAGTTTGGTGTAGTGGTTAGGAGTGCGGACTCTAATCTGGGAGAACCAGGTTTGATTTCCCACGACGCCACAACATGCAGCTGCTAGTGTGACCTTGGGTGAGTCACAAGTTCTCTCGGAGCTGTTCTCTCAGGAGCAGTCCTCTCAGAGGTGTCTGTCGTGAGGAGGGGAAGGGAAAGGAGATTGTAAGCCGCTCTGAGACTCCTTCGGGTAGTGAAGGGTGGCGTATAAATCCAGTCTCTTCTCTTCATGCTCTTGCATGTTTTAAACGTAAACCGTTTTGGGTAGCAAAGTACACCCTTCTGCCTTTGATTTAGAAAAAGAATGCCCCAGCTGTCCACGCTGCAGGACAGTCTGTGCTGTACAGGGGTCCCCAGCGTGGTGCCCGCGGGTGCCATGACATCCACCGACGCCTTTCCTGGTGCCCAGCAAGCATTCTTAGAAAGTGGGTGGGACCCCATGGGCCTCTTGCCCAGCAGGGCTTCTGAGTGGCCATCGGAGGTCTGACTGACCATGCAGATTATACTAATGTTGTTTCAGTGTCAGCTGCCACCATGGTGTAGGTTTGCATCTCTCACACTCTTTTTTTCCCCTGTGGATTTTTAAAAATTACTTAGAATCGTAGAGTTGGAAGGGACCTCCAGGGTCATCTAGTCCAACCGTTGCACAAGGCAGGAAATTCACAAATACCTCCCCCCCATCACCCGCAGTGACCGCTGTTCTGTGCCCAGAAGATGGCAAGAAACCTCCAGGATTGCTTCCTGATCCCAAAGTGGCAATGGTCATTTCCCCGGGGCTTGTAAGAAAGGGCCACGAGAACTAAGCACTAAGGCAACCCTTCCTGCCCCCCCTCTCATGATCTGCCTCAGTTCACAGGATCAGCACTGCTGTCAGGTGGCCATCTAGCCTCTGTTTGAGAACCTCCCAAGAAGGAGAGCCCACCACCTCCCAAGGAAGCCTGTTCCACTGAGGAACCACTCTAACTGTCAGGAAGGTCTTCCTAATGTTTAGCCAAAAACTCTTCTGATTTAATTTCAACTTCTCTTCACCCCTGCGCTTTGACCTTCTCCCTTGTGTGTGTGGCTCCGCCTCCTGTGGCAGCCATGTTGTGCCTGCACCCTGCCACTCTTTGTCGGAACTCTAAAGGCTCAAAAACGGTCGGGGACCCATACTCTAAGCTATGGGTCCCCAACCTTTTTGAGCCCATGGGGCACCTTTGGAATTCCGACACAGCGTGGTGGGCGCAGCCACGGAACGGCAGAGCCAGACACACAATGGCTGCCACAGCTTACCTGCAGTCACACAGCGAAGATTCGTGTGCTGTGTTAGCAGCCACTCCCAAGGCCACATTTTAAAAAAAATTGCACAGCCAATCAAAAGCCATGCTCCACATGGCTCCACCCACTTTCTAGAAACATCTGGCAGGTCCCCGGAAAGGTGTCGGCGGGCACCCCAGCAGAGACCCCCCCGCTCTAGCAGTTGATAAAATTGCAATGTGCTTAATATTCCGAAGAAACAAATGAGGGCTTCCTCTCCTTCGGTCCCCGCTGCCTTTTCAAGTGGTGAGTTCAAATCCAAGGATCAAGGGGCTTTCCCCAAAAGCCGCATTTGTGTCCGGTCCCGTGGATCCACTCCGCTGGCAGTGGAACTTTCCTCCAGCCCGGAGCCTTTCCCTGACTCAAGAGAATGCTGCTGCCCCCACCCTCCCCCTCCCTCCCCCTTATGTAACTCTCTGCTCTCATCTGTTCTCTCCTGACGTTCCGGGCGTGAATTCCAGAGAGTTCTAAAAACATTTTTGGATGCAGAAGTGTGTTCATGTCTCAGTATAAATTCTGTCCTGATAACTCAGATCGTTCCCCTGGGTGCTGTTAAATATGCACAGAGCGTCGTCTGTCATCTACCCGAATGCTACTGGCAGGGGGGAGGCCTAGGAAGGGTTGGGGGGGTTGGGACACCAGCTTAATTATCTCACTGAATAAATGTGCGGGTGGATTGCAGTTTGTCCATTCTTCAAATAGCAGCCGGCCGTTCTTTCCAAAGCTGCCGCTTGAACGGGCTCGGCGGAGGCTCCCCACGATCTGCGGTTTCAAATTCAGGAGAAGAAACTGCCGAGGCCCGTTGATCCCCGGCTGCAAGGTCAAATCCTGGTCACCGCCTGGCCATGTGTGTCTCTGCAAAACAGATGTGTTTACTCTCTGTCGGGGTTTTGAAGATTGGCCTTTGGTAGCCTGATTGCTAATTGGGACCTATCAGATGGCTGTTTGAAGTACGTTCAGCATTGTTTTGCAGCAAGGGGGCATTTAGCAGGAAAAACCTGTTCTCGAGCGGTTGTATTGAGACTGGCACCATCTACAGGCTCGAGGGCGCTACTACACTAAGTGTAGTCCTAAACAGAGTTGTACCCTTCTAAGCCCGTTGATTTCAGTAGATTTGCAAGGGTATGATTCTATTTCGGATCGCACCGTAGGCATCGCTTATTGCATTGTTTTTGTTTTAAAAGCCTCCATAAATTCCAAGGTGATATTTCCCAAAATAAAAAACCCAGAATATCAGTCAACGTATCTAATTCTCAAGTTGGCCCAGTCTGTGGATACTTAAAGGTAGGTTGGCTGGGGGGTGGGAAGGAGAGAAGGAAGCAGGAAAGGAGGAGAGGCTATGGGGGCTCTAAGGGACGAGAAAGAGTGTGGTAGGGGGAAATGAGGTGCTCTCCATTCTTACCTGTGAAGGAAATTCATAGATAAATTTCCCAACCTAGAGCAGGCAGCACTGAAACATAGAATCATAGGGTTGGAAGGGGCCATAGAGGCCATCTAGTCCAACCCTTTGCTCAATGCAGGATCAGCCTAGAGCACCCCTGACAAGTGTTAATTTAAGGGTAAATCATCTGAATCCCAGAGCCAGGAGGTGCCATCAGGGGGAAGGTCTTGGCCTCTATGCCCTGCTGTAGGCCTTTCAGGTGAGTGGGCCAGCCACTGTGTGAGACAGGATGCTGGTCTAGATAGACCACTGGTCTGATCCAGCAGGGCTCTTCTTGTGTTCTTGTCAGGGGAAGACCTTGGCCTCTGTGCCCTGTTGCTGGCCTTCCAGAGGAACTGGTTGGCCATTGGGTGAAACAGAATGCTGAACTAGATGGACCACTGGTCTGACCCAGCAGGGCTCTTCTTGTGTTCTTGTCAGGGGAAGGTCTTGGTCTCTTTGTACTGTTGTTGACCCTCCAGAGGAATTGGTTGGCCACTGTGTGAGACAGGGTGCTGGACTAGATGGACCACTGGTCTGATCCAGTAGGGCTCTTCTTAAGTTCTTATCAGGGGGAGGCCTAAGCCTCTTTGCCCTGTTGTTGACCCCCCCAGAGGAATTGATTGGCCACTGTGTGAGACAGGGTGCTGGATTAGATGGACCACTGGTCTGATCTGGCAGTGCTCTTCTTAAGTTCTTATCAGGGGAAGGCCTTGGTCTCTTTGCCCTCTTGTTGACCCTCCAGAGGAACTGGTTGGCCACTGTGTGAGACAGGGTGCTGGACTAGATGGACCACTGGTCTGAACCAGCAGGGCTCTTCTGATGATCTTATGAACCTCGGTCTCCCAGATCCCAGTCCCTTACCATTGAATGCTACACCACACACTCTAATTCTGCCCTTGTTTCAAAAGGTATGGTTCAAAGTGCTTACAATTCTTGACCCTTGTTTCTTCTGCTTGCATTGATTCTGCTAGAGTTCTCTATGGAGGGTCAGATCTCATCTGAACATAAACCAAGAATTCAACCCGCTGGGGAGACTGACACCCTGACTCAATGTTGCTAAACTTGTGGGATGATCCCAAAAATCCCCCAAGTTAAGAAAGATTTGGTTCCTACATTATTCACCGCTGCAAGGTCTGCAATCGCCACCTCCTGGACATCTCCCTCACCCCCAATTCTTAAGAGTTGGTACAGGAACATATGAGATTATCTCACAATGGAAAGGGATACTGATACAAACCTCAAATGAAGTCCCTTAGTCTGCCTCTCCTGATTATTATAATTTTTGGTACCGTTTTAAATTTTATTGCTCAAAACAAAGACCTTTTTCATCAGAATTGTGTTATAGAAGAAGAAGAGGAGACTGGATTTATACTCCGCCCTTCGCTACGCAAAGAGTCTCAGAGCGGCTTATAAACTCCTTTCCCTTCCCCTCCCCTCCCCACAACAGACACCCTGTGAGGTAGGTGGGGCTGAGAGAGCTCTGACAGAAACTGCTCTTTTTCAAGAACATCTCTGACAGAACTACGGCTTGCCCAAGGTCATCCAGTCAGGTGCAAGTGGAGGAGTGGGGAATCAAACCCGGTTCTCCCAGATTAGAGTCTGCGCACTTAACCACTACACCAAACTGGCTTTTATAGATGTTTTACTATGTTTATTGATACTTGATTATCTACTATGATCTCATAGGTTAACGACAGTTTATTGTCACTGTATCTGATTTTCAATAAAAACCTAAAAAAAAACCAGAACCAATTGATCATCGATCAAAGATATTGATAGGGAAGAGACCCTTTGCAAGAGCCCCCCCAAGTGCAGTGTATGTTTGTGGGGGGTCTCTTTGGCCTAGTCATTTCTTTACTTGAAACGTTTATATCCTGTTTTTCTTTCAGGATGGCTGTTTGAAACATGCTATTAAATCTTTTTTTTTTTTCCTGTTACCCGTACAACCAAAAGGAACCTTGCACCATCTGAAGGGTGAAGCAGGCCTGTAGCCGGGATTTTGTAATTCAGGGGGGCCTTTAAGTAAGTCGGGGGCACTGACGTCACGAAATTTAAAAAATGAAATAAAAATGAAATTTTAAAAAACTGACTTTTGCGGCATTCGCACTCTGCCTGCCTACGTGGGGAAGGAAGCCACGCTTGGGGGAGGGGCGGGTGGTGTGGAGTCCTCCAGGCGGCCCAGAGAGTTGGGAGTTCTCTGGGTAGCCCAGAGAGCCGGGGGGGCGGGCTGGGGCTGGATGGAAGTCAGGGGGGCTTGGCAGGAAGTCAGGGGGGCCATGCCCTGAAATGCCCCGCTGTAGCTACGGGCCTGGGGCGAAGTGGTTTCTTGTGGCCTGAACTTCCCCTGATAAGAGCCCATTTCATCAGGTGCCTCTGAATCTGGTTTCTTGGAGACAGTGTCAGAGGGTAGCCATGTTGGTCTACAGTAGAGCCACTAGATTCAAGTCCAGCAGCACCTTAAGAGACCAACAAGATTTGGGAGTGGGGAATGAGCTCTTGAGAGTCAACGCTTCCTTTGTCAGATACCTTGTTATCTTGGAGTCACCTAACAAAATAGGCTCTGCTCCAAGGGTGTCAAGCACATGGCCCGGGGACCAGACCCAGCCCGTCCAGGGCTCTCATCTGGCTTGTAAGCAACGGGTGCAAGACAGAGAAGACGGGAGGCTGCTCGGGGGTGGGGTGGGGGGAGCGAATGCACGGGCACACGGCGAGGTGTGTGCGGTCAGAGCTGTCAAAAAATGAAAGGAAATGGCTAGGGAGTGGGTATGGTATCCCTTTGAGGAGACATGGCCTGGCCATAAGATTAAATGCATTTATTGGGGCTTTTGTGGCTCCCCCACGAAATCAGTCACTTTCACTCCTAGAAACCAATTGCTTTTGTTTGTATTTTGGATTAAAAAAAATAATATCGTTAATTGGGTTTGCCTGTGTCATTTATAAAGTTTATATCTCCGGTACCTGGCATTTCAGTTTGTGGAGGGCATGGCCCAGCCTTACAAAGTAACTTTTATGTCCGATCCGGTCCTTGTGACAGACGAGTTTTGACACCTCTGCTCTAGCCCTTGGAAGCATATCCGTCTGAATAAATCCATTCATCTTTAAGGTGCTGCAAGGTTCCTTTGTTTGGTTTTGCAACAGAGTTAGCCTGGTTGCCGTTCTGGAATCTGCTGTCTGGGTTAGTGCATCCACATGAGATTATCATACTCCTCTTAGCTGGATAAGTGAACCTCTCCCAGGGAAGAACTCTGGTCCCGGCTTGAGCCCTCCGGTGATAACCCTTATCTGTTGGAAAGAACTTTCCCCTGCAGTTATGAAGTACCCAGCTTGTAACTGGGGACGCTATGGCCGTTCTGTACTCTGCGCCCCGATTACGTGTGGTGCATTGGTAAACATTGCGTGCGCGTTTCTGCACATTCCTTTTGGAAGCAGAATTGCCGCATGCCAGGGCATTCCTCTCTTTTGTCTGTAGTTCTAATGCGACATGCTCAGTTTTGGGATAGGATGAAGCAAGGATATAGGAGAGCCAGTTTGGTGTAGTGGATAAGTGCACGGACCCTAATCTGGGAGAACTGGGTTTGATTCCCCACTCCTCCACTCGCAGCTGCTGGATGACCTTGGGCAAGCCACAGTTCTTTCAGAGCTGTTCTCTCAAGGACAGTTCTCTCAGAGCTCTCTCAGCCCCACCTACTTCACAGGGTGCCTGTTGTGGGGAGGGGAAGGGAAAGGAGTTTGTAAGCCGCTCTGAGACGCCAAGTGAAGGGCAGGGTATTAATCCAATTTCTTCTTCTTCGTGGAAAAGTTTAATAAGCCTCTTGTGCTTTACAGTCTGGTGTGCTGAGACAGAAGAATGGGAGCGCCCCTGCCAAAGTGTCGCCAGTAACTCTTATCCTTCTTCCCTTTTCCCCCTTCTGTTTTAGGTCTTCCTGAGCAGTACTACAGCCTCACGTGGTTCCTCAGTCCAATCCTGGGCCTGATCTTCACTCCTCTGATAGGTTCGGCCAGTGACCGCTGCACCCTCAGCTGGGGCCGCCGGCGGCCTTTTATCCTCGCCCTCTGCATCGGTGCCCTCATCGGCGTCGCCCTGTTCTTGAACGGCTCCGTTATAGGTAAGCGGCAGGCCGGGGGGAGGGCTTGCTCGGATCTCGGGACTCTCCGTTCTTCCTTGAAATAAGCATTGTGGGATCACACCGAGCAGTTGCTGTTTTTTAATCTTTTAGGAGGCATTCACATTTAGGGCCGAACGAGGTGAGGCGACACGACGTCCGTGACTAGATCACTACTGTTTTGTCGTTGTTTTAAATAACACCCGCGAGTGGCCATGGGACGGGGTGCCAGATCCGATCGGGGCCATGGGATTGGGGGAGTTTAACCGTACCAACGAGGTTGAACACACATGAAGCTGCCATGTGTATGCCACAGGAGGTGGTGGCAGCTACAAGCATGGACGGCTTCAAGAGGGAACTGGATAAACATATGGAGCAGAGGTCCATCAGTGGCCATTAGTATAAATAGGGACTCTCGGGCTGGGGCAAGTGGTGCTCTGTATTCTTGGTGCTTGGGGGCTTCTAGTGTCCTGGCGCCCACTAGTGGACCTCCTGATGGCACCTGGTATTTTTGGCCACTGTGTGACACAGAGCGTTGGACTGGATGGGCCATTGGCCTGATCCAACATTGGCTTCTCTTATATTCTTAGACTGAATCAGACCCTTACTCCATCAGTCAGTATTGTCTGTTTGGACTGTCAGCAGCTCTGCAGGGTCTCAGGCTGAGGTCTTTCACATCTCCTCCTGCCTGGTCCTTTTAACTGGAGGTGCGGGGGATTGAACCTGGGACCTTCTGGATGCCAAGCTGAGGGCCTTCCACTGAGGCACAGCCCCACCCCAGCTACTGGTCTTGTCAGCTTTCAAATACTAGTGGGTTGCAGCCGGACTTACAGCTCCAGGTAAAGCCCAGTGTGACTGGGTGGTTATAAATGCACCTCCCACATGTTGCGTCTCAAACTGGTTCTTTTTCCCCCTTTTGTGAAGATCACACCCACTTTTTAAGAACCTAAAGAGATGGTATTTTAAAATGCTTTTAAACCACCTGGTTCTGGAATCTTGCTCTAAATAAACACACCTTTTCTCTGCAACGGATGCTTGGATTACCTTTTTCACATGATTATTTTTTTAAAAAAATTGAGCACATATTATAAGGGGGAGAGCAGGTCTTGCCTTACAACGTAGCTGATTACGCTGGTGAATTTTCCAGCGCGCCTGGTTAGCAGCAGATCTTGCACAGATGGTTCTCAAATGACAACTTCCCAGACATCTTCCAGGAAACAAAAGAATCTCTCACATCTGCCTGCGTTTTATTCCGTTTGTCTGAGCTCAGCTAAACAGAAGAACGTGTAGCCAAGAGCCCAAACATATGTCATTCAGGAGATTTGTTGTGACTGCATGTCCCAGGATATTTTTCTTAAACTTGTAAGCAGCCACTGAAGGGGGGGGTGCGTGACTTCTTCCATTCCACTTTCCAGATTCCACCCCACTAAACATCGGTATTAGCCTTGGTGGTAGAAAAAGCAATAGTTTTGCCCCACGCCATTCATAACGTGTGCGTTTTCCAGTCACAGAGCCCCAGTATCTTCGAGAGATGAATTTAATTCGGAGGTCCCCAGCCTTTTTGATCTGGCAGGCACATTTGGAATTTTGAGAAGGAAGTAGTTGGCACTACCTCCAAAATGGCTTCCGCAAAGAGGCAGGACCAACCCAAAATGGCTGCCACAGAAGGTGGAGCCAAACAAAATACCTACCTCCTTACAACTCTTGGGAAGAAGGAAAGCCTTTTTTCCCCCTTCTTTTTGTGAAGTAACAGAGACATCCTTTCTCTATGGTCCTTTCTGCACTAGACCTTAAATGCTGGTTCAGCCCTGTTCCCAAACTTACATTCTACACTAGAAGAAGAAGAGAAGAGATTGGATTTATACCCCGCCCTTCACTACCCAGAGGAGTGGCTTACAAACTCCTTTCCCTTCCCCTCCCCCCAACAGACACCCAGTGAGGTAGGCGGGCCTGAGAGAGCTCTGACA
Organism: Gekko gecko; assembly: GCA_029375565.1. NCBI lineage: Eukaryota > Metazoa > Chordata > Lepidosauria > Squamata > Gekkonidae > Gekko > Gekko gecko. Next base: position 72,178,275 of record JAPDNY010000009.1, read on the forward strand.
GAAACTGCTCTTTTTTCAAGAACAGCTCTGACAGAACTATGGCTTGCCCAAGGTCATCCAACAGCTGCGAGTGGCGGAGTGGGGAATCAAACCCGGTTCTCCCAGATTAGAGGCTGTGCACTTAATCACTTCACCAAACTGGATTTCAACTACATCGTTCACCCCTGTAATTATCTCGGGGTATTTTTGCATTCTACACTACTCTCGAATTCACCCCTCTAATTATCCTGGGGTGTTTTTTGTTTCCACATTACATCACGGTCACCCCGGTTTCACCCCGCACTTGTCCCGGGATAAACGGATGCTGTTATAACCAGGGATAAATGCAAGGTATTGTGTCGCAAGTTGAACTCTGATAAAACCAGGGATGAGATCCAAGTGCGAAAAGGTCCTTTGACAGGTCTAACTACTGGAGATGTACCAAGAGAAGTACTGGCAGGTGCCTCACGGGCCCCGTGTTAGGGAACACCCCGGTTTAAATCAAGAAAATAGTTCCAGGGCTGGGGAAGGGTTAAATCCCCCTTTCCCTCTACACAGATGCTGCAACAAAACCAGACCCTCATCAGCTGCTTTAGTAATAACAGTGAAGGCAAGAATGTCCAATCGTGGGTAATGATCTCCTGCACCTCGTCTGTTTTGGCTCTAAGGGGAACTCAGGAACAGACAGAATTAGAGGGTTCTGCAGCCACCACCGAGTCAACGTGCTGCTGTATTCAGCACGGTGGACGGCCGCTTCTGCCAGCCCGCCTCCCCTTCACCGTGTCGGCCAGCACAATATTCGCCGGACTGAATGCAACCGTCTCTCGGCATGGGAAAACCGTAGGAACCTGTTCACAGGGAAATATTTCCTGTTGTGCTCCGATTTCCCTTTAACGCATATCTAGCCAACCACATCCTGTTTCCAGCATTATTCAGAGAAGGGGAAAATGATCTCTCTCTCTCTTTTTTTTTTTCTTGTTCTGTTCTTAAATGCGTGCATTGAAAAGATCACAGCAGGATTGAATAATTGTTTATCAGACGGCTACACGAGGGAAGCTGGCTTTATCTCTCTCCCTCCCAAGCTGTTAGTAATCACCATCCCGTAAGGAACAATTGAAGCCGGAAATTCACCTTCTTTGGGAAATTCGGCTTTAATCACGCCGTAATCTGGAGAAAGCGATTTGCGCCCCCTTTGGGCCATTGTTGTAGTATGGGCCGGAACGTGTTCAATCTGTCATAACGCTGCATCTAATAAAATACCTGTTAAAAGTTCCCAGAGATTAATGAAGGGGGAACACTTTCTCTCTCTGTGTGTAGCCTGGCAAGGTTTAATCTCCTTGATTAATTGGTGATTCAACACTTGAACTGCTGGCTGAAAACTGGGAGCTAACAGCACCGGTGGCACAGTGGTTTCCCTGTTGCTGCTGCAGCTGCCAGTACAGTGCAGTGGGGACTTCCACGTGGTAAGTTCCCATGCCCCAGACACCCGGCAGTGGCCATCCCTCCTCCCCCAGGCCACTGGGGATTTTGAAACTTTTAATCAGCGGCTGAGTATCATTATATCAACATAATGTTATTAAAATGTTCATAACAAGTTCTCTGAATTCCTCAGCTCAAATTTTTTTAAAAAAGCGAGTCCCCATCCTTTCCGCTGTGAAGATATGCCTTTGCCCTTATATCTCCACAACGAAAGGGGCTAGAGACTTTTTAAAGATGAAATCTGTGACTGCAGAGAACCCTTTTTTACACACCTTGCTATAACAATCTGTAATTGCCAAGTTAAAACAAAAACAAAAAAGTAGCAGGGGAACTGGCCCGCTGCAAGGATGGGGAGGGTCAGAGGAAACGGCTGCTCCCTGGAAGGTGAAAATTAAGTGGTTCTATTTTTTCAGGGTTTTTTTGTTGGCTCCTCAGTGCAATTTCAGCAACGCAGGTTTCTTTTTATCAGAGCTGGTGTTTTAATATGTAGTTCTTTTTGGAATCCCGCTTTCCTTTCTTCAGTGTTGAAAAGAACACAGGAAGGAGGAGGAGATTGGATTTATATCCCGCCCTTCACTTTTGAGTCTCAGAGGGGCTTACAAACTCCTTTCCCTTCCCCTCCCCACAACAGACACCCTGTGAGGTAGGTGAGGCTGAGAGATTATTAATGGGATTGAGCAGGTTGAGAAAGAAGTACTTTTCTCCCTTTCTCACAATACAAGAACTTGTGGGCACTCCATGAAATTGCTGAGCAGTCGGGTTAGAACAGATAAAAGGAAATACCCAAAGAGTGATTAACCTATGGAATTCACTGCCGCAGGAGGTGGCGGGGCTACAAGCATGGACAACTTCAAGAGGGAATTAGATAAACATATGGAGCAGAAGTCCATCAGTGGCTATTAGCCACAGGGTATAGATGGGAACTCTCAGTCTGGGGCAGGTGCTGCACTCTATTCTTGGTGCTAGAGGGGGCAGCAGTGGGAGGGCTTCTCGTGTCCTGGCCCCACTGCTGGACCTCCTGATGGCACCTGGTATATTTTGGCCGCTGTGTGACAGAGTGTTGGATTGGATGGGCCATTGGCCTGATTCAACATTGGCTTCTCTTATGTTCTGACACAAACTGCTCTTTTTCAAGAACAGCCGTGCCAGAGCTTGTGACTGACCCAAGGTCACATCAGCAGGTGCAAGTGGAGGAGTGGGGAATCAAACCTGGTTCTCCCAGATTAGCGTCTGCTCACTTAACCACTACACCAAACGAGTCTTCTGTAGAGGCACCGAAGTCCACTTTGGCCACCTGTCCATCACCGCAGGTCTCCCAGATGTGAAGCGCTCTCTGTGTCGAGACCCAGGTTGTGGGCCATCGTCGTCAAAGGGGCCGTTGCAACAGATTGAAGAGTGTCACTGGTCGCTGATTTTGGCCCCCGATCAACCTTTCTCCCCCCCACCCTTCTTTTGCGAAGTCACTGAGACGTCCTTTCTCTTTGCCAGGTCTAGCCATTGGAGATGTACCAAACAAACAGCCAATCGGCATAGTCCTCACCGTGCTGGGGGTGGTGGTCTTGGATTTCTGCGCCGATGCGACCGAGGGGCCGATCCGAGCCTATTTGCTCGATGTGGTGGACAGCGAAGAGCAGGACATGGCGCTCAACATCCACGCTTTCTCAGCTGGTATGTCGTTCTCCCATCCCTGGAAGCACGCATCCATGGGGCCGGCGGCATCGGCCCTCACTGAGGTGGGGCAGCTTCTACGAGGGCCCATTTCCTCTGACCCCCACGTCCCATCCACTCACATGCTGCCACTCCACCACCAAGGTCCCATTTGCACACGCTTCCCAGAGGCACCGGGGAAAGGGCGCTGCGGGCAATGGGAGGTCTTGCAAGCAGGTAGGGGAAGGACACTCGGGCAGGAGGGAAGCATTAGGAAGGGTGGGAGGGAATGAAGGTGCGAGTAGGCCTGGTGGTGGGCAGAGGTGGGGAGGGGGACCTTGGGAACTCTTTGCCCAGAGCCTCCAGAAACCTGGGACCAACCCTGCACCCAACAACGGGTCTTAAGAACGCCACGCCGAGCATCCGGGCTGCAGCTGGGATTCCCAGCATGGCATTCCTAAGAGTGTATCTTGCCTGCCGAAAGCAAGTACTTCCAGTAGCCGGCTTCCATGATTGTCCCATAAAGCAGCCTTCGTCTGGATCAGACCCTTGGTCCGTTACAGCCGGTATTGTCTACTCAGGGTGGCAGCTGCTGTCCAGGGTCTCTGTTAGGGGTTATTCACATCACCCAATTCCTCATCTGTTAACCTGGTGATGCCAAGGATCAAACCTGGGACGTTCGGTGTGCCAAGCAGATGCCATACTGCTGAGCCATGGCCCCTCCTGTCTGTACCTGTGCTCATGGTACCGTACTGAAGGGGCTATACCCCAAGTGTCTCCAGATGCCCTCTGCTAATGGCGCCGGATTCCCCTCCTCATTCACCCCTGCACACTGCCATGAGGTAGACTTATTGGCAGGCAGGCAGGCAGGCAGGCAGGCAGGCAGGCAGGCAGGCAGGCAGGCAGGCAGGCAGGCAGACAGACAGACAGACAGACAGACAGACAGACAGACAGACAGACAGACAGACAGACAGACAGACAGACAGATAGATAGATAGATAGATAGATAGATAGATAGATAGATAGATAGATAGATATACAGGGCTCTTTTTGTAGCAGGAACTCCTTTGCATCTTAGGCGACACACCCCTGACGTAGCCAGTCCTCCAAGAGCTGACGGTAGCCCCTGTAAGAAGAGCTCTGTAAGCTCTGGGAGGATTGGCTACATTAGGGGTGTGTCGCCTAATATGCAAAGGAGTCCCTGCTATGAAAAGAGCCCTATGTGTGTGTGTGTATAATTTTATTTTTATTAATTTTCAGTTAACCATAAACAATAACACTCAAAAAAGGTGAAAAACCAAGACTGCATAAAGTCAAACGTAAAATAAGTACAAACAGGACAACCGAACAATATTCCATAACCCAGCCACCATATACAATCAGTCTGTATAACAATATAAATTCTGAGGCAGTTTGGACTAAAGTATTCCGGATATAGGATAGAATGATATTTAACAGAAACGTTGTCAACTGCTGGAATTGGATTCTCCACATTCACAACAAAGGGCAGATCGTGATTTTGTACGGCAATGAACTTTATGCGTATTCTGTATCTCTCTCTCTGCATTTTTTATATAATCGTAATAAATTTTTAATTAAAAAAGAGAATTATTGGAAACAGAGGAGGAGCTAAGGGAGAAAAAGCTTAGCTGGAGACACCAGTCCAAGAAGGCGTATTTCTCATGTCCCCACAAGCTGCTTATAACGTGAGAAACGGGCTTTTAGTAGAAGAGCGAGATTGGAGCCCAGCAGCACCTTAGAGGACAACAGGGTTTTTGGAGTATTAACTGGAGCTTTGACTCTCAGAAGCTTCTATCCCAAAAATCTTGTTGGTCTCTCAAAGTGCAACTAGTCTTGAATCTGGCGGTTTTTCTGGAAACACGCAGATGCCCTGAACACAGAATCTTAATTTTGTTTGTAGAGGGCATGCAGCAACGGTTTAGGGTCTGTGTACTGCACACAACTGGAGCAAAAGTTTGTTTGTATTTTGTGTGGCTGCCACATAAGGCTTCTTAAAGGGGAGGTCTGCCCTCTCATCCCTTTAAATTGTTACAACCCATTCCACAGATAAAAAAAAAAGCGTGTGATTTTGCATCACCGTTGTTCCTTTCCCCCAGGTCTCGGAGGAGCCATTGGCTACATGTTGGGGGGCCTCGACTGGACGCAGACCTTCTTAGGGAAACTCTTCAAATCCCAAGAGCAAGTGCTCTTCTTTTTCGCCGCCATCATCTTCTCCGTCTCGGTCGTCCTCCACCTCTTCAGCATCGAAGAGGAGCAGTACAACCCTCAGCAGGACAGAATCGACGACGAGGCGGACACCCTCTCCAGCGTCAAACTGAGCGGCAGCCTCCCGCCTCTGAATCGACTGAACGTCATCAGCGAGGAAGACCCGTACGGGAACTCCATGTTTCCGGACGAGGTCCAGTCGGAACAAGACCTCAACATGGAGTTCCTCGAGGTGGACATCGTGCGGAGCAAGAGCGATTCTGTCCTGCACATGCCAGACGCCACTCTGGAAATTGAATCCGAGCTGCTTTTCCTCCACGATATCGAGCCCTCCATTTTCCAGGACGCCTCTTACCCAAACACCCCCCACAGCACCAGCCAGGAACTGATGAAGTCTAAATTCAACCGCCTGTCTGCTTTCCTCAGGGAAAACGAGAAGGAAGAGGAGATGTTACTTGATAATCACTTGAACGAAGCCAAAGTCCCCAACAGCAACGGTTCCCTACCAAAAGACCTTCTGAACGGACACGCTCAGATCGGCATGAAGCAGTCGAGCACTTCAAACTCCATGCGCCGGCGAAGGCACATGTTCTACCGCCAGCCCTCGTACACCTTCTCCTACTACGGGAAGATCGGCACCCACCGCTACCGCTTCCGGCGAGCCAACGCCATCGTCTTGATCAAGTCCTCCCGGAGCATGAACGACATCTACGACATGCAGAAGAGGCAGCGGCAGAGGTACCGGCACCGGAACCAGAGTGGCGCCACCAACTCCAGCGGGGACACAGAGAGCGAAGAAGGGGAGACGGAAACCACCGTCCAGCTCCTGTGGCTGTCCATGCTGAAGATGCCCAAGGAATTGCTGCGGCTTTGCCTCTGTCACCTCCTCACCTGGTTTTCCATCATAGCTGAGGCCGTGTTCTACACTGACTTCATGGGGCAGGTCATCTTCAACGGTGACCCCAAGGTGAGCACAAAGTTTGGGCTGCCAGTGGCAAAAAATGGGTCATAGGGACCATATCGCCGTAGTCTCGGTCCATATTGCTGTAGTCTTGGCCAGTTTGGCGTAGTGGTTAAGTGCGCGGACTCTAATCTGGGAGAACCGGATTCCGCACTCCTCCACTTGATTCCCCACGCCTCCACTCGCACCTGCTGGATGACCTTGGGCAAGCCATAGTTCTGTCTGAGCTGTCCTTGAAAAAGAGCAGTTTCTGTCAGAGCTCTCTCAGCCCCGCCTGCCTCCCAGGGTGTCTGTTGTGGGGAGGGGAAGGGAAAGGAGTTTGTAAGCCACTCTGAGACTCCTTTGGGTAGTGAAGGGCGGGGTATAAATCCAATCTCTCTTCTTCTTCTTCTTCTTCTTCTTCTTCTTCCTCCTCTTCCTCTTTTTCCTCTTCCTCTTCTTCCTCCTCCTCCTCTTCTTCTTCCTCCTCTTCTTCCTCTTCCTCTTCCTCTTCTTCTTCTTCATGGGCTCCCAAATTGTTCTTGGGCCCAGTTCAAGGTGCTGGTCTTGACCTTTGAAAGTCAGCACCAGCATACCGTAAGGATTGCCCGCTTCCCTACTGTCTGCTCTGATCCTCTTCCGAGGGCCTGCTTCCGTTGCCCCAAGGCCTCGCTGGTTCCATTTGGCATTCCCTCAATGGCCTCTCCTTCCCGCTGTATTTTTCTAATTGTCTTTTTCAAGGCATGTTTTTAATTTGGGTTTTAACTGATGCGTTTTATAATGTTCTGCTCATAATTACTAGCCGCCTTAACGGTCCTGTTTGAGCAGCAAGAAATCCATTGGGGAAGCAATCTCTTCCTTGGAAACGCCGAAGGCGCTTTCCATTAGATTCTTGTCCCACTCTTCCTCCAAGGAGATCCCGGTTCTTCCCTCCTCCATCTTGTCCTCACAAGGACCCTGTGCAGAGGGAAGATGGGCAGATGGGGGGGGACACTGTTGTGCCCGTCGAGCAGGAAGCATGCATTTTTACTCGCAAGTAAACCGGCTTGTTGGAAGCACAGAGGTGTGTATGTATTTAGGTTATTTATAGTCCGCGGCTTTCACTGGGACTCAAGCTTGCATTATCTCACCATTTCAAGCACTTCCCTGAACGTCCTCCGTGCCCCTGTAGGAGTCACGAGAGGTCACCATGGCTTCCAGGCACGGGCATACACACCCACACACACAAACACGCAAAATGAAAAATGCAAAAATACTAAAAAGAAAATTGATTGGCAGGAGTAACGGATGAGATCAGTGTGTTCCCCAAGGCCCTGCTGGTCTGCAGAGCTCTTCGCTAAATACCTGGGTGTGCCATCGAGTCAGAACTGACTGGTGGCAGCCCTGGGACCAAGGCAAGAGATGAGCAGAGGTGGTTTGTGATTGCCTTCCTCTGCGTACCAAGCCCGGCCTTCCTTGGCGGTCTCTCGTCCCCAGAACTGACCATGGCTGACCATGCTTAGCTTCCTAGCTCTGATGAAATCAGGGTAAGCTGGGCTATCGAGCTTCTAAAACTTTTTTCTCCGGTCTGTTTGTGGCGAAAGGTACCCTGAAGTCACAGGTATCTAATGCTGACCCTGTATGGCTTTTGAGGCAAGAGATAAACAGAGCGGGTTTGCGGTTGCCTGCCTCTGCGTGGCAACCCCAGACTTCCTTGGGGGTCTCCCATCCACGTTCTAACCAGGGCCGACCCTGCTTAGCTTCCAGGGTCTGACAAGATCAGCCTAACCCGGGCTATCCAAGTCACAGCAGCCATCTGCAACCAGATCTCACAAACGGGGTCTACTCCCTTCCCCTTTTATGCGCAGCACGTCCTCGGCAACTTGACACAACTCAAGTATCATTACTGTAAATAGATCAATTGCCGCGGCAGTTATTAAGCTCAGGCTTGTTAATAGTCATTTGCCTGATGTACTGTGACGGGGGAAAACATCGTCTTCGGGGTAACGAGGCATAAAGATTATTTAGGTACCGTTGGGGGGGGCAACTCCAGCTTACACACATCTGTGCTGGAGTTGACGTCACTTTCTAGAAAACGTGCACTGTCTTCCCGCAGGCTCCTTCCAATTCTACCGAGCTGCATGACTACAATGCCGGTGTTCAGATGGGCTGTTGGGGATTGGTCATCTATGCTGCTACCGCTGCTGTGTGTTCAGGTAAGAGATAATGTGTCAGCAGGCGAAAATCCGTGTCCTAAATCAGAAAAGGCAGTGCATGGCTAGCACACTGTAAAATTGGGGAGGGGCAAGAAGGAGAGCCTCCTAAACACAAGGCTAGCCCCCCCCAAACCCCAGGATCGGCAAGAGTGGCTCATGTGGTAAAGTGTGCTAGACAACCCAGCAGGGGTTGAGAGATGCTTCTTGGGAATGCCCAGTACTGCGGTGCATGTAACAGCTAGGCCGGCTCTGTGTTGCCTCAAGGAGGAAGTGTTCCGCTATAGCTTTACCCCTTAGGAGGGGGCGATAACTAACTTGGGTTGACTGTTTGCACATTCCTAAGTTCAGAGCTACCAAATCCCTAATGCAACGGTTCCAGCCTGTCACCTGTCTCTTGTGCCCCGCTCTTTCCGGTGGCTTTCAGCGCTTCAGTTTTGGTTTCCGTGTTGTCTCATCGTGCTACACGTGTCTTTTGGGGGTGCACGGTGGCCCACGGTGCAATAGTGATGTCAGAGAGCAGTGCAAGGACAACAGTGAAGAGAAGGGGAGAAGGTCAGGAAGGTCAGCTGACATCTAAAGCAGGATCTGTGGCCAGTCGGTCCAGTGGTTTCAGTTCACTTGGCTGTGGGCTGCTTCCTCGGCTCAACCAATTAACATTCCGCAAAACCCTTTTCAGCCTTATTGCAGAAATACCTGGACAACTATGACCTGAGCATCAGGGTAATCTACATCTTGGGCACGCTGGGATTCTCCATCGGCACCGCCGTGATGGCTATCTTCCCCAACGTATACGTGGCCATGATCATGATCAGCACGATGGGCATTGTGTCCATGAGCATCTCGTACTGCCCTTACGCACTTTTGGGACAATATCATGACATCAAGCAGGTACGTGACGCAGTGCAGCAGGTCGTATCCTGCCCCTCCGTGCATCAAAGCCAGGCGCATTCTGTCGATACCAGAGGGTCTCAATTCCTCGGGGTGCACTTTGTGCTGGTAGAGTACACTGGGCAAGTGGTCAGATCAAACCCAGCAGATATTCCTCCTTGTTTTGATGGAAGTGTAAGTTAAGGGGGAGCTGCCTTATGTCGTCCTACCATCTAGTCTAGAACTGTCTGTCGTGATTGGAAATTGACTCTCCAAGGTCTCAGGCAGCAGTCTTCGATTCACAGAGTTGAAAGGTACCTCCAGGGTCATCTAGTCCATCCCCCTGCACAATGCAGGAAATTCACAAATACCTGCCCCCCACACCCCCAGTGACCCCTGATCCGTGCCCAGAAGATGACAAAAAACCTCCAGGATCTCCAGCCAAACCGGCCTGGAGAAAAATGGCTTCCTGACCCCAAAGTGGCAATCGGCATTTCCCTGGACATGTAAGAAAGGGCCGCAAGAACTAAGCACTGAGGCAACCCCTCCTGCCCTCCCTCTCATGATCAACCAAAGTTCACACAATCAGCATGGCTGTCAGATGGCCATCTAGCCTCTGTTTGAAAGCCTCCCAAGAAGGAGAGCCCACCACCTCCCGAGGAAGCCTGTTCCACTGAGGAACCGCTCTAACTGTCTGGAAGTTCTTCCTAATGTTTAGCCAAAAACAGGGATGTATGGATAGGATGCAAAACTTGGGCAGCAGCAGAGTGTCTTTTGCTCCTTCCTGAGAGCCGTGAGATCGATGCACACACGACAGCCCCGGGGTTGTTTTTTTAACAATCACCATTGGCGCTGAACAGTCGAAAGTACCTTCAGATCCATGTTCTCCATCGTTTTGGGGCAGTAACGCAAAGCAACTGTGGCACTCGGAGCACCCACAGTCCGTAGCTCCTCAAAACTTGGTCGCAGCAAATTTATGTCAACCCTTCATGGGGTTCCCAAGGCAAGAGACGAACCAAGGTGGTTTGCCACGGACTGACTCTGCGTAGCGGCCCTAAACTTCCTCGGTCGGTCTCCCATCCATGTACTAACCAGGGTCGACCCTGCTTAGCTTCCAAGATCTGGCGAGATCGGGCTGGCCTGGGCTGTCTGGTTCAGAGCATGTTGGTGATATACAAATATGTAATAAGCAGCTTATCACCCCATGACCCTACTTCCTGGCACAGGGGTGTCAAACATAAGGCCCGGGGGCTGGAACTAGCCCATTCAGGGCTCTTATGTGGCCCGCAAGCAGCTGGTGCAAAGGAGGGAACAGGATACTGCTTTGGGGGGAGTGGGCGGAGCCACTCCAGTTGTGTCTTCAGCATGGCGGGACAACCTCACCTGCAGCAGTCAAGCAGCATAGGAGCGTCTGCCCAGTGCTACACTGCTGGCTCTCCAGTCCATGCTTGTGGGTTTTCCTCTGCACCCCCCTCCCAGCCCATGGGGCCTTGCAGTGAGGATACAACAACTCAGAGCTCACCAGCTGCTGTGCTTTGTACAGTATCTATCTCTGGTACCCGGCATTATGTTTTATGGCACACATGGCCAGAAGTTTCTGCAAACTTGGGAGGTCCCCCAGGTTTGCTGGAAAATCTGTTTCACATCCGTGTGGCCCTAATCTGCAGATTCAGGTATCCACAGATGGGGGGGCCACATGTTGCTAATAGTATATAGATAAAGAAGTATAAATGCTTCATGGTTTTGGTGTGGCTCAAAAATGAAATGGTTTCCTTTATACGACTTGCTTCTTGGTTGCCAGACAGATGCAAGCTGCCTTCTCCCCATTTTCTCCTACCTTCCACCCCCCCACAAAGACTTAATTTTCTCATTTGCCGCTTAGGATAGTCACTTCTACATGAAGAGGAACACAGACTTTCCTTTATTCTCCGTTCCTTTCTCAGGCAAACTCTCTGAACAGCCCAGTCAACTCCACCCCCTACAGTACAGCTACCTATTCAGTCATAGCACTCTTGATTCATCCATCCATCCTTACAGGTCTGCATTTTAAACTGTAGCAAGTATATCTTCAAACCCCCATATTGATTTGCTGAAAGAAAACAATATTTCAATAGCAAAACATGATGCTTGGCATTAAAGGGCTGCCTCTTCCATGATGTCTGCAGTGCCCATAAAACAGTGGCTCTGATACTGCAAGACAATACACCGGATGTCCCCTCTTTTGCTGTTGTTGGCTAATGCATTTCCTGTCTCTCTTTCAGTATATTCACCACAGCCCCGGCAACTCCAAGCGAGGCTTCGGCATAGACTGTGCCATCTTGTCCTGCCAGGTCTACATCTCCCAGATCCTGGTGGCCTCTGCTCTCGGAGGGGTGGTGGATCTCGTGGGCACAGTCCAGGTCATACCTGTGGTGGCCTCGGTGGGCTCATTCCTGGGTTTCCTGACAGCCACTTTCCTGGTGATCTATCCCGACGTCAGCGAAAGTCCAAAGGAAGAACAGAAAGGCCTGGCCCCTCCCGAGGCGGCCAACAGCAATGGTGTGAACGAGGAGAAACCGACCACGATCAAGTTGTCTTGGAAAGAAGCGGCTCCGTCAGAAGTGGAGAGCGAATCGACCGTTTGAGCGAAAATTATCTTCATTCGCACACATTCCAAGCCATTCAGGTGCATGAACCCAAACATTGTTACAAGCGAAATCTGAACGTTCGAGAGACGTCCCTTGCTGCCTTTTGTGCCGCAGTGGGTAGATAGTTCCTCAAGCAAAGCGTAGATGAAATCCCCTAGTTCTAGTATAGCCTTGAATGCAGATCGCTTTATCTACAATCCAGAGGATCTCCTCTCCTCGTGGTCTTTCTAACGAGCCGTCGTGCACCTGGGTTTCAAAGATAACTTTAACCAATTGGCAGGTTAAACTACCTTCTTGCGTGTTTTATTATATTTTTAAACGTCATGGTAGTTTTTGAAAATGCTCAGTTATCCACTTGGACAAATTACAATATGTGTTTTGGTGATCTTTTTTTTTTTAAGATGAAAATTGAAAACGAAAGCGATCGCTGCAGCTTTTATGCAGGGATTCCTCCGTTTCCATCCAGCTCTTTCACTCCCCCTTCAAAACTTGCAAGTTTTACCGGGGGAATCAGTTGTTTTGATCCAACAGTGTATTTTAGCAATGTGATATTGGCTTGGAAGATGCAGTTCTTTTTTAGTTGTTTTCCTCCCGTTAAACCTTCGTCTGGATTTCGTTACATTCGGTGCAGTTGTTTACCTCTCAGGCTCCTTTTCAACAGATTGCTGCAGCTGCTGAGCAAATGGCTGTCAAATTGTCACTGACGTTATTTTGATCTGAGATTTTTTTTCGAGAACATCTGTCTCCAGCAGCTGCCACTCGCTGTAGTTTCTGATGTGTATGATCCGTTTGTCCTAGAGAAGGGGGAGGTTTCGGTGGTGACGAGGGGTCTGAGCATGCCTCGGGTGGCGGGCAGTCTCCCGGAACCTGCTGTGTCCCCTTTGACCAATGAGCTGGTCAGATTTAATTCTTTGTTCTTGTTGTGGGATTTAAAGCCAGCGATCTCCTTCGTGATGAAGCTGCTTTGGGAAGAGGGGGTCCCTGTTCAGCAGCACTTACAAATGGGTTGGGAGGATTTCCTTTGGCTTAGAAGGGGTCGTGGATTGCACTTTGTTAAACTTCCGGGCTGGAAATGGTGAGGGCGGAGTTTCAAAAGGTAGCTTCGCTACAGCGAGTGAAAACCAAAGGCCTACCTCTGACGCTGCAGCCTCAAGTAGTCGTAGTTATGAGTTCTTTTTTTTTCCCCATGTGTCTTGAAACAGCTTTGGGCCTTAAAAAATCCAACATCTTAAAATGCTGTACTTTTCCCTGGGGGTTGTATGTCTCGCTGAACGATTCCCCTCACTTCCTTTTTGACCCCTTTCCTTGCCTCCGCCCCAACCCACCACACGCTGCTTTAAGTTAATACTCGTTTCAGGACGAGAGCAGTAACATGCATGAGGTTACTGTTTGAATCCCCATTTGGACTCTTTGGCCAGGCTGGGACTGTAGGTAGGCCGGACTCGGATAGGACACCCGGTACACAGTGGGGCCTAGCCGCCTATTGACAAATGTCCCTAGGAGTAGTCGCCTCAAGGGGGGTTTTCTCCATCTGAGCAGCAGCTTGTCCTCGGACATTCCTTGACAGCTGCTGAGCCGGTAAACCAGAGCAGCAGCTGTGGCTGGTTTGCAGGCTGAACACGGCGAATCGAGGCCACCCTAATGATACTTTCTGCTGTCTCGAGCTCATTTAAAATGCATGTTGTGAGCCATGCTGCCAGTAATCGTCATTCGAAAGCAAATATCTATCTATATACATATATATATATATTTCAGAATGAAAAGCAGTTTTTAATAAATTACTTGAATTGCCAATGTATTTTTTAAAAAGGTATGTCTGTATGAATGACGCGGCTCAAGTGATAATCATCTGGTCGGCATCTTCACGTAGTCTGACCGCATCTTCTGCTTGTTCCTTGGCCGTGGGTTTCAGCTCCTTATTTTTTCCCTCTCTCTTTTTGACCCTCCATTGTGAGTGAGTAGGCTCTTCGTAGGCCGGTGGAACTTCATACAAGTTCTTTTTTACTTGGGGTTTTACGGAACTGCTTTTTCAGCGTTTGAGGAGAAGACTCGAGTTTTACTTTTCCCTCAAAAGGATAGCAGGGTGGATCCCAGGGATCTGTTCTGGTGACGGTGGGTCGTTCCCCCAGTGCCAGGGTGGCTTCCTCTTCTAACGAGAAGGCCTCTTCCATCAGCAGAGCGTATTATATTCTGAAGGGAATGCACCACCAGTAGCGGAACAGACCCGCGGGATCCAACCCATTATTGTGGAGCACTTGATTGGAAATCTGCTTCTCAACGAGAGTAAGATACTACTGAACGAATCCCATTATTAAGTGGGCGAGGCTTGATTGTTGCCACCTCTAGTTAAGATTTAATAGTGTTTCCCACGCCGAATCACAAGGCATCCCTTGTTTCACCACAGAGCTGGCATTTCTTTCAAAAGCTCGCTCAACACCTCTTTTAAGTGGACGATACTTCGAGTGTAATACCGTAACTTGTTCTAAAAGGTCCCCAGTAGTAGCTCTCGGTGTCCTACGGGAAGTTTCCGTATCTGTCTTGATTCTGGGGGATGGACGGACACACATGTATTCTTTTGGAAATACCAACCTGGCTTGTCCCGCTCCTTGTTGGATGATCCCTTAAACCAGTTGAAAGCCCAGCAACCCTGCCTTGAGCTCCCACCACTTCCTTGTTTTGACCCACCTGGTCTATATGTCCAGGGTTAGGAGGGCAATGTTGTTATTGCCCAGGGGACTTGACTCTTGCTAGGATTATAAGAATTGGGCTCCTGGCCTTCCACGGGGGCCTATAACCTTCTAAACATTTCAGTAGTTGCTGAAACACCGCCTTCGTTTGACCGCTGGTCTGTGGAACACGCCATCTTTTGGAAGCCCTCCGTTTCTCTTCCTTGTTAAAAGAATACTGCGAAAATTTTGCCTGTATCTCAGAATCCAGAGAAGAGACACAATCTAGAGAGGCATAAAAGCCTCATTGGTACACTGTCAGTGTTGCCCTCTCGGCTGTTCCATTACCAAATTCTTCATGGAATTTCTCTTCCTGAATCTGACATGACGTTTTAGGAGTACCAAAATGTCTCTCCCGTCACACCCGTACCTTCAGAGAGAGAGATGCGCCATCCCTCGTCTAAGTAACATCAACACCGGCGATTGGCAGTGCTCAAAAGAGTTGTGCGAGGTTGACAGTTTTGTGCACCCTCTACTCTTTGTGAGCCGTGTCGTGAAAATATCGCTTGCATTCTCTCCCGCTGGGCATTTTCAAATGGGGATACTCAGCCTTTAGCTGTGGCGTAACTGAAGGACAAGTGTGCTCACTTTGGGGAGTCGAGAGAACTGTGTGCTTCCCGCACAGGCTGGGAAATACGGCTGTCGGGACTTAGCCAGACAAAGAGGATATCCGCGGTTCAGATTTGGTCCTGGCTGAAATGATGCTTAAGAGCGCTGTCCTGTGGGGATTTGCACGTACCCAGCATCTCATTCAAGACTACACATGCAACACAACTGTGCCTGCCGGGCAGTTGATCGGCACACACAGCCTCCCAGTTTTACTGTTCAGCAAGTGCAAAGCCCCACCCGTGAGTGGGTTTTTTTCCCCAGAATCCCATTTAAATTGAGTGTGCTTAAGCAGCCTAGTTGCATTAGCTTCCTCTCCCAAGGAATTCTGGGATCAGTAGTTCTGAATTGAGCTAGGAATCTTATAAAGAGCCCCCCAGGGTTCTGGCAAATCTACAACTTCCAGGTTTCCCTGGCAGCTGAGCAGCTTGAACCAGATATGCCCTCAGCGACTCGAGTTCTCCTTTTACAGAAGATGCTGCAACTGATTATTATGGAAGGGGAGTGGGGGGGTCCCTCTTTAATACAACCTATCCTTACCTTCAGCCATCTTTTTGGCATTAAGATTGACATCTCACGTGGGAAATGCTGAATCCTTATCTTAGTCTTAGCCGTCTGGTTGCTCAGCCGATGACCCTTGTGTTTTTTTATGGCTTATGAAAGGGTGGGATGTAATTCTTCCCAGGAACCTGCTCTCTAATGATGTCATCATATTTAAGGCAGGTCTGTACATTTTAGGGTGTCTTGGGGAGAGGATAAAAGCAATAACCTTTTTCTAGAAATGGGTTCTTATTGGATCACACGGGGAATTTTACCCGAGTCGTCTTTTTTAATAACTACCAACAATCTCTGACCCACGTGTCCTGTCATTTCAGACATCGGTGTCAGGATTGCCAGTCGGGGCACACAGAATCTTGGTCCTCCTCGAGTCTTAAGAGGAGATGGGTTTGGGGGGACAGATTGGGCAGAGGGAGCTCAGGCAACCACTATTAAGACTGGAATGCTCAATTCTTCCGTGTCCCACCCAGTACTTTTCAATTTAGTCCTCGGAAAAGGCGGGCGGTCACTGATAAAGGTTCTGCCAAGAGGGGTTGACGTCCCGATGCTGAGAATTGCTGCTACCTTCTTTGTACCCTCATTGCCAGCTCCTAAGGAGAAACCAGTCCCTGTTTTGGAGGAACATTTGGGGGAGGGGCAGTGTCTGGGGTGGAGGTGATGCCATCTATCTCCCCCCCCCCTTCGGGCTTTCTGCTGTGACCTGTCCAAGGGCACTGGGGCAGAGAGTTCAGGTCATTCGCTTGTGGCAAAACTGCACCACGCCCCTCACCCAGGTGTCTGCTGCAGTGGCCACAACGTGGTCGTCTCCACGACCTTTATTCAAGAAGGCATTTTAAGGTTCCCTTTTGTGCCACGGAGGAAGTCTTTTTCAATTTCAGTTTTCAAGAGGCCCAACCCTCCCAGGCCCTTCTGCCGAGAAGCACTTCTTCGCTAGCCGAAATTCGCTGGAATATTTCCAGCCATTTATTTTCTGCAGTTCGGGGAGGGGGCGCTGTTTGGCCTCCTCCAGTTGTTAACCTTTCTGGTAGTTAAGTCACTGAAAGCTTTATATATATTCAAGAAGGGAACGCTCAGTCCCTTACCCGGCTGGATGCCGCTGTCCACCGTGTACAGCACAGAGTCATTTTCACTACCGTTTTTCACCACCCGCCCACAATCTGCTGGCGAGGTTACCTAGATCTGTCTTGTCATTCCCCGTGCTGCTGAAGAATCCTGCATGACTCTCTTCAGCTCCCCCACAGTGCATGTAGCAGCTTTAATACCCGACACATCTTTTGTGGGTGGGAAAATCATTGCTGTGCATTAATTTACAGCTATCTTTTATTTTCTGTTAACAGGGCAAATAAAAGTAAAGGGCACCAAGTGTTGCACAGACGTGGAAATCGGTGACTGTGCTGGGCGGTGGGAGGGGGGGAGCAGATACCCATATTTTTGGTCCTCTCCTATCAGTGGATTGTTAGTCTAGCCGAGGTGGTTCTAAATTGATGGTTTCTGCAAGAAAACACCATGCTGCTGGAGTTTTTAAAAAAAGAGTAAAGAGCATTGAAAAAGGTGCGCTCTCTCGTGCATACAAAACTCTTAGCTGAGGTCGGTGTTTCCGTGTTGCACCCAAAGATAAAAATTTTAATTTCCAGGTGTTCTTTCTACTAGATCACTTGTCATGCCACCGTTTTCTTTGTGTGAGAGAGTCCCAGGAGGGTAATCCTGAGAGCAGGGACAACCTACTGGGGGGGGGGTCAGGTATTTCACACAGGCAATTAGAATTCACACAGGTGACTTTTGAGAATTGTAACAGTCCCCCAAATGGATTAACTTTTGTGTCCTCCTGAACAATTTGTAGGGAGGGGCTACTTCCAGTGTACTGTTTTGCAGCTGCGGGGGACGGGGTGGGATTCTTGTGCTCGCAACAACAAAGAAAAACATAAGTGTTTTCTGCACATCTGAACGCCTGCAAAAAAATTGTTCTTTTGCCAAGGCTGTGATTTCCACAGGCTGACCTTGGAGCAAGCTGCATGAATAACCTATCTGTGGAGACCCGTTTCACGGGGCCACTAGCTAGATTCACTCCTCGGGAGGTGCTTGAAAGGGGGTCTTCCAGCAGATGTGGCTTTTCTCTGTCGTCACACGTAGCCATGGAAGAAACTGCAGCTGGCGAAGGAGGTTCCTTCCAAATGTCTCTGGTATGGTCTCTGGAACCCCTCAAGGTTTGTACCGGGTAACCCACCAGGGTTCTCGCCACAGCTACATCTTGTTACCCATGAAACTGACACCCGTGCCTTGATTTCTCTTTCCCCTTTTGCATTAGATTTTCTCACCCGATGAGTTAGATGACTGGACATCGACACGGCTTTTCTTCTGAAAGGCAGAGGCCCTAGTTAGAGGTACACGGTTTTCCCGCTAGCTGCCAGTGAGAAACAATTTCCCGGAAAAATTCTGCATCTCAGTATAAGTTACCTTCAATCTTCAGGCCTATAACAGCTGTCATCATGCCGATCGACTGTAAACATACCGCCCACCTCTCTTTCCAAATATATATTTTTAAAGCTCTCCTAAAGATGCAAGAATTTAGTCCCATCTGCCTTGATCCTCACCCAAGTTCGTGTTCAGTTCCAAAACGTAGGGTGGTTGTTGTTGTTTTTAATTCAATACAAGCATAATAATCTTCTGAGTGTAAAGTGGTTTGAGCAGTCTGAGTGGATCCAATTAAATGGGGATCCTTTCAGGTGGAACACGGACGTGACACTTCCTCGGTAGCCAAATGGCCGGCTGATTTTTGTCTTAAAAAGAGAAACAATGCCTCACGTGGTGAAAAGCTGCATCCAGCCATCTCATAATGAAAAATATAAGAAAATAGTATAAATATATATATATATATATATATTTAGTTCCATTGTGAACTGGCCATACGACAACTCCTTTTTTATCAACTTATTAAGTTGGGGCACTCTACTAGCTCTTGCTGAGTTTAGCAATGTTTATAAGCGTGTGTTAAACACATAAATGTTTAAGTTTTCACGAGGAAAAAGGGATAACGAGCGAGTAATCTGACCGATGAATGTGTCTGCGTGAGTCCGACGGCACCGTGGGCCGGGGAGGGGGTTGATTTTCGACACAAAGCTATTTTTTTTCCCTTTTTCTGGTTTTTAAGTAAAAAAAAAGACTTTGTTGCATGGGAAACAGTTTTAACTGTTCTGCACTTTTTTGGTCTGTTTGTATAATTATTTTTTTTTCCATGTATGGATAGGAAAAAAGGCTGAATGTAGATTTAAAACAAAAACGAAACCACTATTTCACATTTGCATTGTGTTCAATCCATTGTTCTCCAGTTCAATCTTAATAAACATTTCAATATGAACCAGTGGGTCAGAGTTTGGTGTTTTTGCGGAAGGGGCCGTGGCTGAGTGGGCGAGCATCGGCTTTGGCAGGCAGAAAGTCCCCTTTGCAAGGAAGAATCACAGAATCACAGAGTTGGAAGGGGCCGTACGGGCCATCTAGTCCCGCCCCCTGCTCCATGCGGGATCGGCCTAGCCCAGGGGTGGCCAGACTTGCTTAACGTAAGAGTCACAGGCAATAAACTTCAGATATTTGAGAGCCGCAAGACATGAACAAATATTACACACGTCGTAGTCAATGCTCCCTCTAAGCTGTAGAGTCTTGTGAGCAAAAATTCTACTCTGTGAGTTGCCGGCATTAAAGTTGTGAGCGAGCGATTGGGCTGCTGCATAAATGAGTTTGCTCCGGAGCCATCCCTTCCTGAGCTGAGACAAAAATGTGTGAGCCGGAGGCTAAAAAACCTGTGAGCTGGCTCACACTAACTCAGCTTAGAGGGAACACTGGCCGTCATTGAAAAATATATAAATTTTCTTTTTATTAACATGAAATGAGACTGCCGAAAATAAAAACAAAAGGGGGTAAAAATAGATACTGGTAATGAGATTTACTTGTCCAGTGATATTTGTCTGCTAATGATATTTATTTGTCTTAAGAGAGAGAGAGAGAGGTGGAAAGAAAGAATGAAAGAGAGGGAAAGAGAGAGAGAGAGAGACAAAGCAAGCAAATAGATGGGGGAGAGGTGGAAAGCCAGCAACTTTAAATGCATCCTCTAAGCCTCCCTGCCCTCCCCCCAGCTGGCTTGACTTGAAGAAGGGATTTAAAGAGACAAATGCCTTCTCCAAGCTGGCTGGTGGGGGGGGGCCTTTGAGGACGCATTTAAAGTTCCTTTCTTTCTCTGCTCCCTCCCACCTCAAGCCTACTCAGGGATGGGATCACTGGCTGGGGAAGGGAAGACTGATTGGGGAGGCCTACCTCCCCTCCACTTCCCCGGCCACCCGGCTTGGAGAAGGCATTTGTCTCTTTAAATCCCTTCTTCAAGCCAAGCCAACTGGGGGGGGGCAGGGAGGCTTAGAGGATGCATTTAAAGTTGCTGGCTTTCCACCTCTCCCCCATCTATTTGCTTGCTTTGTTTCTCTCTCTCTCTCTCTCTCTCTCTCTCTCTCTCTCTCTCTCTCTCTCTTTCCCTCTCTTTCATTCTTTCTTTCCACATGCGGCTCCCGAGCCACAGTTCGGCCACAAATTGATCCTCGTAGATGTATTAAATGTGTCAGTGTTAATTTTATCACAGTGGTTCTTTGTTTATTGGCATGAATCTGCACACTGTGATCCCTTCTCTGGCTTTCTTGACACCCCTGGCCTAGAGCACCCCTGACAAGGATTTGCCCAGCTGCTGCTTAAGGGACTGCCAGGCCCCACAAAATCCAGAACCAGCCCTATGCTAGGGGATAATTCAATATATAATTCTACGTATACACACAAGCTGCTGATCAACAGACTTCCAGTTCTAAGATCTCCTCTGTCCCTCTCACCATTGGCTGAGGTGGTTTATCCCTGCTGTGACATCAGTGCGAGTAACCCATTGGCAACCAGAGGGACTGATAGGTCTCCCCTTGCCAAAGAACTGATCAGCCAGGTGCTGCCAGAATGGCACAGTGGTTAAGAGCGGCAGACTCTGATCTGGAGAGCCCGGTTTGATTCTCCACTCCTCCACGTGGAGCCTGCTGGGTGACCTTGGGCCAGTCACAGTTTGCTCAGGACTCTCTCAGCCCCACCTGCCTCACAAGGTGTCTGTTATGGAGAGATCGATTCAGGTGGGCAGCCATGTCGGTCTGAAGTAGTAGAACAAGTTTTGAGTCTGGCCGCAGCACCTTTAAGACCCACAAAGGTTTATTCAAGGCATGAGCATCCGTGTGCAAGCACACTCCCATTAGAGGAGAACATATAAATGGATGGTGCAACCTCATTTGGGATACAGTGTACAGTTCTGGTCGCCACCACACCTCAAAAAGGATATTATAGCACTGGAAAAAGTGCAGAGAAGGGCAACTAGAATGATAAAAGGGTTGGAATACCTTCCCTATGAAGAAAGGTTAAAACACTTGGGGCTCTTTAGCTTGGAGAAACAACGGCTGAGGGGTGACATGATCGAGGTTTATAAGATTATGCATGGGACTGAGCAGGTGGAGAAAGAGGTCCTTTTCTCCCTTTCTCACAATACAGGAACTCGTGGGCACTCCATGAAATTGCTGAGCAGTCGGGTTAGAACAGATAAAAGGAAGTCCTTCTTCACCCAAAGAGTGATTAACACGTGGAATTCACTGCCACAGGAGGTGGTGGCAGCTACAAGCATGGACAGTCCGACAGTTTCAAGAGGGGATTAGATAAAAATATGGAGCAGAAGTCCATCAGTGGCTATTAGCCACAGGGTATAGATGGGAACTCTCAGTCTGGGGCAGGTGGTGCACTCTATTCTTGGTGCTGGAGGGGGTCAACAGTGGGAGGGCTTCTAGTGTCCTGGCCCCACTGCTGGACCTCCTGATGTCACCTGGCATTTTTGGCCACTGCGTGACAGAGTGTTGGATTGGATGGGCCACTGGCCTGATCCAACATTGGCTTCTCTTATGTTCTCTTTAAGGTACCCATATCTGCTCCATCCTCCTACTCTTTTCCCATGAAAAAAATAAGAAAGACAAAAAAGACAGTCCAGACTCAAATCCAGAGCCCTTGCACCCAAGACCAGCATCCTAATCTCTGGGGTGAGAGGATAAGTTCAAAGGAAGCATGCTATCAGAAATCTGGCACTCCCCGGCAGCCCTAACACCACCCCCAGCCACACTTTCTGAGTGTGCCCACGAAAGCTCATACCTTGAATAAACTTTTGTTGGTCTCAAAGGTGCCGCCGGACTCAAAATTTGTTCTGTTGTGGGGAGAGGAAGGGAAAGCCGTTATGAGACTCCTTAAGGCAGAGAAAAGTGAGATATAAGAAACGACAGCTGCTGCTGCTGCTAACGGATATTGACAGCCTCGGGGCTCTTCCTCCAAGAGCTGCCACCCCGTCATCTTGTCGTGCATTATGCAGAGAGAACCGGTGGGCCATGCACCGCAGGAAGCTTTCTTGCCCGGAGTGCAAAATGTGGGACGTTTCCCATTCCCGGAAATCCGGCGCACATTGCCTTGGGGTTTGTCTCACGGGACGGGGTTTGGGGTACCTTGATTCCAAGCCTGCCCTCCGATCAGTTTTTTATCAGACACCTTTTTAAAAACACGATCTGCAGTGGCTTCTTATGTAGCACCGGAGCAGCCAAAAGCATGAAGATCACATTAGCCGAGGCCCATCCGTGTTGCGGCAAGGAACAAAACAGCCAGAAAGAATTAGCATTACTAGGTAAAATACAGTGAGCGGGCCGTGGTGTAGCGGTTAAGAGCGGCCGACTCTAATCTGGAGAACCGCGTTTGATTCCCCCACTCCTTCACATGCAGCCAGCTGGGTGACCTTGGCCCAGTCACTGTTCTCTCGGAGCTCTCTCAGCCCCACCTGCCTCACAGGGTGTCTGTTGTGGGGCGAAGGGGAGGCAATTGTAAGCCGCTCTGAGACTCCTTTGGGTAGTGAAGGGCAGGGTGTAAAACCCATTCTTCTTCAAATGCTTTCTAAACAAAGTTCTTCCTGCAGTGAGCAAGTCCCTATAGCAGGGCCTCCTTATTTAACCCCGGCTGTAGGTTATTTATTTCAATTTTTATCCCGCCTTGCACAGAAGTGGCTCAAGGCGGTTAACAACATTAAAAGCACTAAAACAGTAAATACGGTAAAATACAAACACAACTGCCTAAGCAGCTGAACAGTACTAATGATGATGGCGGCATGCGATATATAAACAGAGGCAATAACCAGCTGATGTTTCATGTGGGCCGAGACATATTCCAGCGGCGCATTGGTTGGTGCATTCGCCAGTGGCGGCTCCTAATCGAAAGCCTGGTGGGAGAGCTCCGTTTTGCAGGCCCTGCGGAACTGTGAGAGGTCCTGCGGGGCCCTGAGGGTCCTTAAGGGTGGCGCCACCACCAAAATGCCACTGTTCCTAGTCACCAGAATGTGGAGATTCATGGGAGGGGGAGGTTCCTCTCTTGCCCCAAAGAGCTTCAAGGGCATAGGGGCACATTTGGAATGGATGCTGTGGGCGATCCTCAGGCAAACCCCACGCCTGACAATTCGGTCTGACGAGTCTGTCTTAACTGTGCAAGTCTGTAGGTGGCTGCCTGGAAGGGGCGCAGAGGGAGCAGCTGGGATCGAGCGCCTGCTCTGCACGCCCAAAGGCCCGGGCTCAATCACCACGGGCGTCTCCCCTCCAAAGGACCCACAGCATCGGTGCCTCTGCCGGAGAGACCTGGAGAGCTGCCACCACTCAGAACAGACAATAGCATCCTTGAAGGGGACCAATATATCCAATTTGCTGCAAGGCAGCTTTGTTTGCTCAGAGAACAGAGAGTGTTGCTGTTTCGGCACTTTAGGGAAAGGATCTCACCCGTGGGCACAGGGAAGCTGGTCAGGTGGGTCCAGAGAACATACCGTCACCCTCTTTTCCCTTCCACATCTACTTCCACTCTCCCCGGGTTGCTGACTAATTGCAGGCTCCCCCCGCCTTCTCCGTGACTCGGGGTTCTTCCTCCAAGAGCTCTTCCCCTCCGACCCCAAAGCCGAGGAAAGCACTCGGGTCTTCCTGCTGCCTGGCAAAGAGCGAGGCTGCTTCTGAGAATTTATCTGCATGAATGTAGCAATTGGAGAAAGCCAGTTGCCGCTTCTGATACCCAGATCCGCCTGCTTCCCTCCGGGCTCTTGACAAAGACCACGTCCCTCCAAGGCAGAAGAGTCTTTTGAAAGTGCCATTCAGATGAAGGGAGGGAGGGACACCCGGGAAGAGACAGACTCGCCTGCCAAGAGAACGCAGGGCCTGACCTTTGCAGTGCTTTTGTGAGCATTTCTTTAGGCCAGCTGCTAAAACTCAGGGTGGAGAAAGGAAAGCCTCAACTGACGCTCCTCCGGTTTCCCTCGTCCACAGAGAGAGGCCGCTCTGGCCGCCCGGAGAGCACTTCTAGGCCCTTAGCAGGGAAATTCCAAAAGCGTTTTATCACAGCGAGGCAGAGGAGGCTCCGTATCGGGACCCCACAACCGGATGTGGCTGCCACCCCAGGCGGGCACTTTCATCGTCTCTGCGGAGAAAGCTGGCGTTGACTGATAGCCCGAGGGCTCCTGCTTTTCGCAGCCAGAACTGACAAAGCTGAAACTCTGCTGTCCCCTTTTGCTCTGCTTTTTCTTCCCGGGGTGTACAGAGACGAAAAAACACGAGGGTAGACCATCAGAGTATTCACAACTTTCACAAGTTACCATTAGACCATAGTTCTATTGCAACATAATCACAGTAAAACAATTAACAGAGGGGAATTAGTGGTCACAGTTCCAAAACACTAGTAACGATTCAAAGAACAGAAGACAGAATTTGGTGTAACATAAGAACATAAGAGAAGCCAATGTTGAATCAGGCCAATGGCCCATCTAGTCCAACACTCTGTCACACAGTGGCCAAAATATACCAGGTGCCATCAGGAGGTCCAGCAGTGGGGCCAGGACACTAGAAGCCCTCCCACTGCTGCCCCTCCAGCACCAAGAATAGAGTGCATCACCTGCCCCAGGCTGAGAGCTCCCATCTATACCCTGTGGCTAAGAGCCACTGATGGACTTCTGCTCCATATGTTTATCTAATTCCCTCTTGAAACTGCCCATGCTTGTAGCTGCCACCACCTCCCGTAGCAGTGAATTCCATATTTTAATCACTCTTTGGGTGAAGAAGTATTTCCTTTATTATTTCCTACTACAATTCAGTAGTGAAGAAAAAAATCCAACAGGCGACTCCTCTATATCCTTTCAGTAGAGTAGTGTCCTAAAGAGGCATTACTACATATCTGTACTTTGAACTCCTCGAACAGGATTTCATTGTCACACATGACCTGGAACATGTCTGTATGCGTTGCACTGTTGACCCCTATGTTTGTTTATTTCGGTGAGTTTGCATTTTGAATGTGATTAATGTTTTATTTTGTTTTGTTTATTGTTATAAAATTTAATAAAAACCATTTATTTTAAAAAAAAAGTCCACAAAAAAGGCAAAGGATGCCCCGGAGATAAATCTGCAGCCAAAACGTCCTCCCTAGGTATGCCAGACGTTTCAAAGCATTCTTCCTCAGTTGTATGGCTGAAAAGCAGAACCTGATTTCCACAATAATCTAGGCACAGCTCATGTCTCAGATGGAATCGGTGGGGGCACGGCTCAAGGTGCAGAAGGTCCCAGGTTCAGTCCCCGGCATCTCCAGTTTAAAGAATCTGGCAGGAGGTGATGTGAAAGACCTCTGCCTGAGACCCTGGAGAGCCGCTGCCAACCCGAGTAGACAATACTGACCTTGATGGACCAAGGGTCTGATTCAGGAGAAGGCAGATTCACATGTTCACATTCACGTGTTCTCGGCAGTGGGGACAATGAATCCCGTGATCCCTTGAGTAGAGAGCCACGTGGCAGAGACAGACTTTTTCTGCCTCTGGGAAACCAGAATTCTTATTTTACAGACTGATGCAGGCAGCTAGTGAGTTAACTAAGGCTGCAAAGGACACCCCAGCGGAGCAAGAACATAAACCAAAGCCCACTTCTCTAGTCCCTATAAGCCTGGAAACATTAGATATTTTTTTAAAAAATATTCATTGGCGGCCTCCCACTTACAAGGCCTAGTAACAGCAAAAAACACTGTAATAAGACGCTAAATAATTCTGAAACGAAAATAAACGTATGTATATTTTTATATCTACTGTGTAAGAAATATACAATATAAAAGCATGTTACTCTACAGTTCTGCTTAAGTCTGTACACTCAATTACAAAGGTAAGTACAATTTTTATTTTGTTAAATCATTAAGGGTTAGTTACAAGAAGAGTCAACCATATCACAGAATGTAGCATTGAAAGAAGAATCACACGAGCACCCCGGAAATAGATTCACGCATTTCATTCAACTTCCTCAGTGAAACCAGTTAATAATTTACAAAGTATTTTCTACAAAGTATATGTAAATACCAGTAAGGTGACAAATCATTCCAAAAGCAGTTGTTTACAAAATCTTTTTTGTGGGGCACCAGTTTAGAAATTAACAAAATGTAACTGGAAATTAACCAACAAAATAGAAGAAGAAGAAGAAGAAGAAGAAGAAGAAGAGGAGGAGGAGGAGGAGGAGGAGGAGGAGGAGGAGATTGGATTTATACCCCGCCCTTCACTACCCAAAGGTGTCTCAGAGCGGCTTACAAACTCCTTTCCCTTCCCCTCCCCACAACAGACACCCTGGGAGGGAGGTGGGGCTGAGAGAGCTCTGACAGAAACTGCTCTTTTTCAAGGACAGCTCTTATCAGAACTATGGCTTGCCCAAGGTCACACCAGCAACTGCATGCGGAGGAGTGGGGGAATCAAACCCAGTTCTCCCAGATTACAGTCTACGCACTTAACCACTACACCAAACTGGAAATTAACCAAATTAACCAGCATTAGAAGGCTTTGGTTAATGTCCAGTTAAATTTTGTCAGCCATGAACCAAACCACAAAAATGCAGTTCGTGCCCATCCCTATTCTCATACCTAAAATATTGATACATAGTTTTATATAAAGGAGTCCTTCTGAAGTGAGAGTGCTTCGACCTGCAGTTTCAGGCTCGTCGATCCCTTAGGGAAAATCGCACCTTTTTCTTCCTTATAAGGAATACTCCAGATCTTTAGCTCCCCCTAGTGGACTCAGGGTTACACCTCCTCACCCACTCAGCACCAGAAATAAAAAGGCTCCCCCCCCCATCCAGTACATGCAGGGGAGCCGGGGATCTTTCTACAGGCCTGTCACAGCTCAGCTCCCCACTCAAGCCAATGCAGGGAGCTATTGGTAAATCAACTGCACCCTCTGCTGTTGGAAGAAAACATTTGAAACTCCGGATCCTATTTTATGGCAGGTTTGACTCTGGTAACTTCTACATGTCTTCCTACACTCAGCTGCCTCTAAAAACCCAGCGAAAGAGAGTGGGAGGTGTCTGTGCTGAACCCAGGTTCTCATTCAGAGAGAAAAAAAAATGGTATTTCCAAATAAAACCCTATCTTGGCTATTTAGAAGGCCCACTTCATAAGAACATTAGAGAAGCCGTGTTGGATCAGGCCAATGGCTCATCCAGTTCAACACTCCGTGTCACACAGTGGCCAAAAACCAGGTGCCATCAGGATGTCCACCAGCAGAGCTAGAACTCCCAAAGCCCTCCCACTGTTGCCCCCCAAGCACCAAGAATACAGAGCATCACTGACGCACTTCAAATTAACTTCCTCAATAAAGGCTCTGGAGCTAGAGTTGCCAACCTGCATGTGAGGCTTGGAGTTCTCCCAGAATTACAACTAAGCCCCAAACTAGAGAGATCAGCTCTCTTAGATAAAATAGCAACTTTGGAGGGTGGACGCTATGGAATTTCCTACTTCAGAGTTGGCACCCCCACCTAAAATAGGGGCTTTCAAGTTATAGTGCCACAGGAACAGAATTCCCAGTGAGGGTGTTACCCAAAGAGGTAGTTTCCTAATTAGTTGGGGAAATTAGCTTTTAAAGGAGAGAAAGTGAGAGGGAGTAACTGGGATGCTCCACCAATATTTTATGGGGATTTTTCCCTTAAGAGAACTCTCAAAATAAACCAGGCAAAGGTCTCCTTATTAAAGGAGAATAAAAGAATAAAACATGCATACAAACACACTGAAAACACATACAAGGCTAGCTAAGAGAATATCAGGGAGGAAAGAATTTTGAGGGAATGCTAGAATTATCAGTCTCGAAGAAAGAGGTCCACGGGGGCAGCAGCAAAATGGCCAGTGTTTCAAGGAGAGAAGGCCCAAACAGATGGGGGGCCCATGTATGGATCCAAGAACACACACACTGCACTGGTGGCTAAAAGCTCTTGATATAGGGCAAAATGCTTCCTGGGGCAGGCTGATGTATTTGTCCCCAAAACAATAACTTGATGTGTGTTTTTGGAGGCAGACAATGATTTGGGAGAAGCTTGATGGGTTTTCCTGAGGTGGACTATAGGTGTAAATGGGGCTTGATGACCCTATAAGTACCAGATAGGAAAAGCTACCAGGACGGTGAATAAAGTATTGCTTAGTTAGGGTAAATGGGTGTGGGGAAGTGAGGCTGGGTGTTGATTAGTCCAAGGTGAGTCAATAGGTTCTTGGGAGACCCATTGTCCTAAATTATGTGTCCAGGGTGTAGCAGACGCAGTAGACAGTCAGTCACTCTTACACTTCTGAACTATATGTCTGGACTTGTCTCTGGCTGGCATCTATTTTGTGTCATTTTGGGGCCAGGCAGTGTCTCGCACTTAACAATATTTGACATGGTATATTAGGAAGGGTGTTTATGGTTTTCTAGCCATAAACTGCCCCTCAGCGAGAGGAGGGGTCTATCTGCTAACAAGGGGACCCAGAAAGCCTGTTTCCCTTTTAAACCAAAACAGTTAGAGAAAGCCTGTTCCATCCAAGCCTTCACACAATATTACCAGGGGGAATACCTTCATCTCACTTAAAGTGAGCTTCATGAAGGGGTAGGAGCTAAGGATTTGTGCCCAAGGGTCTGTGGACAAGATCAAGGAGGGAGGTGGAGAGGGGAGATAAAGCCAATCCTGGTTGGGAAACTCCTGGATATTGGGGGAGGCACCCGAGGAGGGTATAGTTTGGGGGGGAAGGCTCTCAGTGGGGCATAATGCCATAGAGGCCACCATCCAAAGCTGCCTTTCCCCCCAGGGGAACTGATCTCTCTAGGCTGGAGATCAGGTCTCCTCCCAAGAGATCTCCCAGCCCCACCTGAAGGTTGGTAAGCCTACCATGGAGGGCTTTGAATGCAGAAATTGAAGTGGTAGCCGACCTGGCTGCAGGCAGGAAGGCGGAGCATCAATTTACCATGAGAGAGAACGATTTGGAGGCAGCGTGGTGACTCAAGGCCACTGGTCTTGCGCGCAGCACTGGATTACCAGACAGGAAGGGTTTTCAGATGAGGTGACTGGATTTATATCCTGCCCTGCACTACCCAAAGGAGTCTCAGAGCAGCTTTCCCTTCCTCTACCCACAACAGACACCCTGTGAGGTAGACGGGGCTGCAAGAGCTCTGGGAGAACTGTCCTTTCAATGACAGCTCTTATCAGAACTATGGCTTGCCCAAGATCATCCAGCAGCTGCATGTGGAGGACTGGGGAATCAAACCCGGTTCTCCCAGATTAGAGTCCATATACTTGAGTTGCGGTGGCTCAAGTGGTTAAGACGTTGAACTGCAGGCTGCGGAAGGTCAGTAGTTCAGCATTTCAAGACCCGAGAGTGCCGCATGACGGTGTGAGCTCCTGTCTCTAGTTCCAGCTCCTGCCAACCTAGCAGTTCGAAAGCAAGAAATTGCAAGTAGATAAATAGGTACCACTTAGGTGGGAAGGTAACAGTGTTCCGTGCGCCTTGGTGTTTAGTCATGCCGGCCACATGACCATGGAAACGTCTTCGGACAGCGCTGGCTCTTCCGCTTTGAAACGGAGATGAGCACCGCAATCCTAGAGTTGGATTCGACTGGTTTTCGAGCAAGGGAACCTTTACCTTTACCTTACCTTACTAAAGCACTACACCTAACTGCCGTAGATGACCAGCACGTTAGCAAGAGTTTTTACTTGGGAGCAGTGATCTCTCTAAGCTGAGCTAGTGTGAGCTAGCTCACAGTTTTTTAGCCTCTAGCTCACACATTTTTTTGTCTTAGCTCAGGAAGGATGGCTCCAGAGCAAACTAATTTATGCAGCAGCCAAATCGCTTGCTCACCACATTAGTGTCAGTAGAATTTTCACAAAGTAGAATTTTTGCTCACAAGACTCCACAGCTTAGAGGGAACATTGCCTGTGAGGTAGGTGGGGCTGAGAGAGCTCTTTCGAGAACTGCTCCTTCAAGAACAGCTCTGACAGAACTATGGTTTGCCCGAGGTCATCCAGCAGGTGCAAGTGGAGGAGTGGGGAATCAAACCCGGTTCTCCCAGATTAGACTCCACACGCTAAACCACTACACCCAGCTGGCATAGATGACCAGCGTGTCAGCAAGAGGTTTTACTTGGGAGCAGTGATCCCTCTAAGCTGAGTTAGTGTGAGCTAGCTCACAGTTTTTTAGCCTCCAGCGCACAGATTTTTTGACTTAGAAAGGATGGCTTCAGAGCAAACTAACTTATGCAGTAGCCAAATCACTTGCTCTCACAACTTTAAGGCCAGTAGCTCACAAAGTAGGATTTTTGCTCACAAGACTCCACGGCTTAGAGGGAGCATTGCTTGGGAGGGGTGGCTAGGGAGGACTTTTATTTTAGCAACCGCTTACAGGGGAAACCCCGACCGGGATGGCTCAGACTAGCCTGATTTGTCAGACCTCGAAGCTAAGCAGGGTCAGCCGTGGTTAGTACTATGCTGGGAGACCCCCCAAGGGAAGTCCAGGCTTGCTGCACGGAGGCAGGAAATAGCGAAACCGTCTCTGAATGTCTCTTGCTTTGAAAATCCCGTGAAGGGTTGCCTGTAAGTGGGCTGTGACTCAACGGCACTTTACGTGCACTTACACAAGGAAACAACTTGCCTTGGCGACCCGCTGAACGCAAGGAGCAGAGGAAAGAGACGATAAAGCAAAAGGCCCTGCGGACACTGGCAAGGAAGAACCAGTGTGCGGGAAGGTGGCGTGGGAAGAAAGGTTTAAAGCCTGATCTTGGAACTCGCCCAGTTTGAGAGAAGAACGAGATGCTAGGATGCTTCCTGAATTGTTTTTGCTTTAAGAGCCAGTGTGGTGCAGAGCTCAAAATGTCGTGTCCAGTTCCGGGAGACCCGCATTCAAATGCCCACTTTCAAGAAAGTTGGTTGGGTGAACTTGGGCTGGTCGTTCAGCACCCAACCCAACCCACGGTGAGGATAAAATGGGGAAAGGGAAAGCGGCACACGATACTCTGAGCTTCTTGGACAAAGGGGAGGCTAAAAATGTACTAGATAACATAGATATTAATGTGTTTCACTGTTGCGGGGTTTTCTTGAACTCTTTCTCCTTTTAATTATTTAATCTGTCGCACCATATAGCAGACGGAGCAGAAAGGCAGGTTGAAAACATCAAAATGAAGATACCGCAGCTGCAAGGTGCCGTTAACACTACCCTAACCCTATCACGAGGCATGGCTGGAGTTTAAGAATGAAAGCAGTGTGGCACAAGAAACAGGAAACACACATACAGTGGGGTCTGGAGGTTCCTTCCCACTAACACCAGGGGCACTTCCACTCACACTAGATTTCTGATTTCCAGCCAGTTTGGTGTCATGGTTAAGTGCACGGACTTTAATCTGGGAGAACCGGATTTGATTCCCCACTCCTCCACTTGCACCTAGCTGGATGACCTTGGGCAAGCCGTAGTTCTGATAAGAACTGTCCTCTCAAGGGCAATTCTCCCAGAGCTCTCTCAGCCCCGCCTACCTCACAGGGTGTCTGTTGTGGGGAGGGGAGGGGATTGTAAGCCGTTCTCAGACACCTCTGGGTAGTGAAGGGTGAGGTATAAATCCAATTTCTTCTTCGTCTGCTTCTTCTCTTCCTGCAGGCATCTCAAATTGGGGCCCACCCACCCGCCCTCAAGAGTTGCACTTCAAAGAGCACTGCAGGCTGAAATGGGAACATTTGGGGCAGGTACTGCACTCTATTCTTGGTGCTGGAGGGGGCAGCAGTGGGAGGACTTCTGGTGTCCTGGCCCCACTGCTGGACCTCCTTATGGCACCTGATATTTTTGGCTGCTGTGTGACAGAGTGTTGGACTAGATGGGCCATTGGCCTGATTCAACATTGGCTTCTCTTATGTTGTAAAACTCTCTTAAAGAAGAGAGAATTTTATTCTTTTTATAAGAAAGGGGAAGGGTAGACAGATGGAGAAAGAAAAGGGTGGAGTGAAATTTTTTCTGTTAGTGAGGGTTAGTTTAGGTTAATAACCAATACCAAGTTTTGGCATCAATCATGTTTAGAAGATCTTCTTTTTAACTAATTCAAAGTCCAAAGTCACTCTGTTAATACAGTTAGTAAAGTCCATTGGGGTTAGTAATTAAACAGCTCCTTCCAGATGCAACACGAACAGTCCTCAAAGTATCTTCTTCTTAATTTTCTTCCAGTTATGGATTAAGTCCATTTTAACTTTGAAGTCTTCCGTTCCATCACCCTCCCCTAGGCTGCTGTCTTCTGCACTTATCCCAATTTTAGGTGCTGCATCCTTCCTGCTGGTGTGTCTCTTCAGGCGTTTCCGTGTTTTAAAGATGGAATCCGTCTTCTTTCTTTTCTTTTTTTCTTAATCATCTGGCCTTCAGGCTTCCAGGGCTCCACAAACTCTTCAGATGAAATTAGATCTCTCGTCTGTCGCCTGCTATGTTCGACATCCCCTTCTACTGGCAGAGTACTTCTTTTTATAAAGGCGGAGTAGGCTTTGGGAGCCTTTTCCCCCTCTTCTTTTAACTTTATCGCTTCACTGCCAGTTAGGGGTGCCAAGACATTTGTCAAGGTAAATCCGAGATCTTCTTTCTCTTCCTCTTTAGCGCCCTGGAAACCTGGAATCAAATTCGATTTCTGTTCAATCTCCTTCATCCTACTAGTTGTTTCCAGTATCTGTTTCTGTCGGCTGATGAGAACACTTTCCATTTTAAACAATGTTTGGTTGATCTTCTGCAATTGATCCAGCAGGGGGCACAGCATCTCCTTTTTCTGTTGATTGACAGCAAGCTCTTGGGGGGGGCTGTCTGGACCGGAAGTCCCTCCTCTCTTCTCTTCCGGTAGCAGCAGGGCTTTTTCCATTATCGACATTTTGTTTTTTTGTTTACTTTTAAAAAGTTCGTGCCGCATCCCCCAGGAAGCTAAGATGATCACATTCTTCTATGCAGCCCCAACGGTACTTTCACCAACACTTTGTTTTCTTTCTGCCCCCCTTCGCGCTCCCTTTGTATGACTTGCTTCTCGAGGGGGGTGGGGACTCCTCCCTCCTCCCAACGCTTATCCGCATATAGGGGGGCTCCGATTTACGCTTCAAAATAGATCTTCAACTCACGATTCGATGCTACTTCTTCTTTTTATGTTGAACCATAGCGCTGTTTTCACTCCTGGAATTCGGTGGCGCCGCTAAGTCCCATTACGGGCACGCCGCAGCGGGGCCGATTGGGGCAGGGGGAAAGCCTCAATTTCCCGGCTGTCTGCCGGTAAAGAGGCTACTCCCCAAGCGCCCCCGGTTCGGAGCCTTAACCTAAGGCTCACTAGGGTCTTTCGCATAAGCGAAGACCCCCCTGACTGCGCGTGGGCTAACCGCCTCCGGGAGCGTCCCGAGAAGCGGCCGCCATTCGCGACGCCGAACAACATTGGCTTCTCTTATGGTCTTATGTCCTTCCAGTGGGACCAAGCTCTTAGCAAGGAGCACGTTCAAGTCTTGAGGAACTGTGCCAGCTATTGTGGATGGCTTCCACCTGGTCCCTCTGGCTGCAAGACAGTTCTTATGGCTAGCCCCGTGCTCCCCCCAGCTGCAGCCATGGGAAGGTTTGTTTTATCCTGGCAGGAATGGCGCTCGGGAACGGCCAAACTCATGAACACGAGAAGCAACGTTCTACCGAATCAGACCCTTCGTCCGTTGAGGTCAGTATGGCCCACTCAGACTGTCAGCGGCTTTCCAGGGTCTCCGGCAGAGATCATTCACATCGCCTACCATCGGATCCTTTTAACTGGAGATGCCACGGATCGAGCCCGGGACTCGCTGCATGCCAGGCAGGAGGCTCTACCACTGGGCCGCAGCCCCTCCCAACTCACACCTTGTTCCTCGGCATTATTTCTCAGATGGGCCGGTGAGGCCAGCGGCAGCGAGTCCTTGACAGCACTAGTGAGCCCCGGAGGCAGCTGAGAACAAGATCAGCTGTAGCTCCCATATTTTTATTTTTTTCTGCACACCTGGGGACTCCCCCACGTTTGCACGAAAATCTGTTTAGAGTCAGCATGACCCAGTCTACGAAAGGTATCCACAGATGTGGGGAAGCACGTGTCGTTATTAGACAGAACCATAGAATTATAGAGATGAAAGGGGCCATAAAGACCATATAGTCCAACCCCCTGCCCAATGCAGGTGATGCACTCTATTCTTGGTGCTGGATGGGGGGGCAGCAGTGGGAGGGCTTCTCGTGTCCTGGCCCCACTGCTGGACCCCCAGATGGCACCTGGTATTTTTGGCCGCTGTGTAACAGAGTGTTGGACTGGATGAGCATTGGCCTGATCCAACACTGGCTTCTCTTAGGTTCTTATGATAGGAACTCTCAGTCTGGGGCAGGTGATGCACTCTATCCTTGGTGCTGGAGGGGGCAGTAGTGGGAGGGCTTCTGGTGTCCTGGCCCCACTGCTGGACCTCCTGATGGCACCTGGTATATTTTGACCGCTGTGTGACAGAGTGTTGGACTGGATGGGCCACTGGCCTGATCCAACACTGGCTTCTCTTATGTTCTTATGACCAGCCTAAAGCATCCCTGACAAAGATTTGTCCAGCCTCTTCTTGAAAGCTGTCAGTGAAGGGGAGCTCACCACCCCCCTAGGCAGCTGATTCCGCCTTTGGACCACTCTGTATAGATATACAGATTAAAATTCACATTAAGTCCCAGCTGGCCTGACGTGTACAGGTGATCTTTCTGACTGCAAATGAATGAATGAATCCCAAAAGAACACTCTGAAGACGGGCTCAGAGCTATCCACCTTGGCTAGCCGTTCCCGACAAAGATTTTCCAGTTAACACACAAAGGCTCAGTCCAGCATGTTTTATTATGACACTGACGTCCTTCCGTTAGTAACTCGTAACAACATATGAAATTAGTAGTTTATGACACTTGCCCGCGGACCGTTCATCGAGCCGCTTTACGGGAAGAACAATTTTTCTATCTTTACAATATTTTATTGTCCTACACCTCGATAGGACACAGTCAAGAAGCATGGCGACTTTCCTTCAGGCCCATCGTCTGTTTTAAAAAAAAGGATCTGGGGGGAGGGAGTGGAGGGAGGGGATGTTCGCATTCCACCGAGACCCACCGGACTCTGCTGGGGGAGTTCTCTTGGGAGCACCCGCCCCGGGAGAGGCCACTGGCCGGAGGAAAGAGGGGCAGAGGGCAAGTCGATACAAGCCATCTTTTTGTGCAACACGCTTAACAATGGAACTGACGGATGTGTTTTTAAAAGGCACGTGACGTGCTAAATCAGAAAACTTAAAGGGGTTGGAAGAGCTGTGTTTTGCACGCGGACCAGAGCGCTGTTAAAAATAACTCCTGCCATCTAATCGAAACGTATTGATCAGACGGGACAGGCAGTCCGACCTTGGGAACATCAGCTGGTTCTGCGTTCATGAGAGCGGCCACCTTTAGAAGCCCCGCATGAGCTACTTCGTCCCACCGGCGCTATTGTCCCAAGGCAGTTTCAGAGGGTGGTGGCCACGTTGGTCTGGAGGAGAAGAGCTGGGTTCGAATCCAGCAGCATCTTTGAGAACAACAAGGTTTTTGGGCTGTGAGCTTTCAACAAGCCAAAGCTCCCAAAAATCTTGTTGGGTCTTGAAGGTGCTACTGGGCTTGAACCTAGCTGTTTCAGGGCAGCAGCCCTCTGCAACAGCGCACCGTGTCTCTTATGCTGTCCAGGCACTTGGAGGGAACAATTTGTTTTGATGGAGAAGCCCACTGCCTGCAGAAGTTCCAAGAGCTGATCCCAAGTGTTCACAAGATCAAGTCAACAGGGGCATACCAAGTCTGTTTCAACCACCTTGCCTAACTCAATGGACCCCATGGGACCAGTAAACACTGGCAACTACTTGAACAAGAATGGGAGACACATCAGACTGTCAAAACTTTCCCAGATGAAAAGCTGTGCTACATTGTCCAGAGGGGTTTGTGTTTCAGGAAGCGCTGGATTGCAGCGGTTGAACCAGAGGACGTTATCGGTTCGGTCTAACAAAAGTTCACCAGCACCTCTGCGAATAACTTGACGCGAAAATCGTCATCCGAAGTTACAAATGACCCAGCGACTTCCCCCATTATGTTTTCAAGGTTCTCAATCAACATGCCGGCTCGGGGTCCTCAAAACTATGTATAAGTAGTGATTTCCTTCTGCTGCTTCGTATTTCAGTAACTTCGTTGCACTGAATATCGTTCTAATAAATTAAAAACACTGACGGATAAAATACACGCAGAACTGAAGCTAACAGAATCCTACCCCACTTCCTACAGCCGGGGTTAAAACTGTGAAAAACATTCCGGCCTATTCGACCTTCCAGATAGCGATCTTCCCTTCTTCCTTCCCAGAGCCACTGAGAACGTATCTGTCCTCGGCGGAGCAAAGGGCCTTCACCGCGTCGATGTGCCCGACCAGCTCCTTTTCCACCGTCTTCTTTTCGGCGTCAACCACGTAGATCTTCCCTTTGATTTTGCCTTGGGAAAGTCCCCTGCCGCCAACCCACATCTGAAAAACAAGAGCTACCCTTTAAAGGGCTGCATTTCCACTGTGTGCCTAAACATTACAAAACTCAGATTGGTTTTTATTTACTATTTTATTTGCTGTTTTATTTAGTTAACAGTCCTAGATAAAGAGCTAGAACTGAGTGCTGTCACACCTCAGAGACCAATGAGATGTTTGGGGTATAAAGCTTTTGAGAGTCAACGCTCCCTTTGTCCAAAGCGAGGGGGTATTAACCACATGGTATAGATAGGAGCTCTCAGTCTGGGGCAAGTGATGCTCTGTATTCTTGGTGCTTGGGGGGCCACAGTGGGAGGGCTTCTGGAGTTCTGGCCCTGCTGCTGGACCTCCTGATGGCACCTGGGTTTTGGCCACTGTGTGACACAGAGTGTTGGACTGGGTGGGCCACTGGCCTGATCCAACATGGCTTCTCTTATGTTCCTATGTCTGGGGCAGGGATGCTCTGTATTCTTGGTGCTTGGGGGGGCCACAGTGGGAGGGCTTCTGGAGTTCTGGCCCCACTGGTGGACCACCTGATGGCACCTGGGTTTTAGCCACTGTATGATGCAGAGTGCTGGACTGGATGGGCCACTGGCCTGATCCAACATGGCTTCCCTTATGTGCTTATATTCTCTTAAGCACACAGGGTAGTTCTATTTTTCCATTTCATCCAAGTATTGCCTCAAAAGCACTCCCTCTCAGCACATCCCTTCTGCACGTGGCTGAAAACGAAAGGCCATGCAGAGCCCCCCAAGGCAACCTAATGGCAGAGACGAGCCAATCCCCTTTCAGCTGATTATGGCTTATTGGACTGAAGCCAACAGATATAAACGGTAGAATATAACATTCCAGTTTGGCTTGGCTAATGCTAGATGAGCAACACATGTCGAACGGTGCTCCTAGTCTGGAAATACCCTTCTGCAGCCCACCCGGACAACCACTTGGCTTTGAGAGATGAGCTCATAACATTATTGAAAATGCTGCAGATGCAGGAAACCTGAAACAACTCCAAATCTTCCTGAGGGCGTTTGGGGCCTGTGATGTGGGAAGCTGCTTTTGAAACTCTAAGAGCAGGTTCTTCATGATACAATCTGGTGGGGGTGGGGAATGATCAGCTGTGTTCCATTTGGAGAAATTCCACTGGGCAAAGCGCCTGCCCCTCTCAGAGGAGTCAGTCATGTTAGTCTGTTGCTGCTAAATAGCAAAAAGCCCAGAAGCAACTTTGAGACTAACAAACTTTATTGTAGCTTCTGCTACAATAAAGTGTGTTAGTCTTAAAGGTGCTACTGGGCTTTTTACTATTTTGCCCCTATCAGGACCAATGCTCCTTCTAAAGATGTGGAATCTTGTGAGCAAAAATTCTACTTTGTGAGCTACTGGCATTTAAAGTTGTGAGCAAACAATTTGGCTACTGCGTAAATTAGTTTATCCTTCCTGAGCTAGGACAAAAACCTATGAGCTGGAGGCTAAAAAGCTGCGAGCTGGCTCACACTAACTCAGCCTAGAGGGAACACTTTGCACACATCTGTAGGTGTTTATTTCCATCCTGCTTTTCTCCCCAGCTGGGACTCAAAGCGGCTCAGGTCACCGGTCTTCCCAACCCCTCAAAGTCACCCAGAGAATTTCCATGGCACAGGGGTGGGGATTCGAATCCCGGTTCCCCGGAACCCTAGTCCGCCACTGTATAAACTGCACAACGCTGGCTCTTGACCAGTCAGCACACCAAACAGAAACAGCGTCCCCCTCGGCGTTTGGTTTACCTGGTTCTTTACTCTCATCATGCAGGTGATCTCGGCACAGTCCTGCAGGCTGATCTTCTGAGTGGGTGTCGAGAGATCCGTCATGTTCCAGATATAAAGGTCGGGACTCCCTGAGCAGGATGCCCACACCTGTTCCCTCTACGGCAGAAGACAGTCAAGGGTAAAAGCACGCTCGCGCCAACAGGTGACACCCCCTAGCCTGATCATTTTAAGTTTGCGACAGCTGACGTGTGCTTTTCTGCCTACCTCAGGAAACAACTGGAAAGAGAGCAAGGACGGGAGGGGATCCCTCACGTAGTCTTCCATTTTCACCTTCTGCCGAACGAAGCCGTTTGTCGTGACGACCAGGATACAGCTGCCTACGCCTTCGGTGCAGAAACAAAGAGGGGTTAAAAACGTGACACGGACGGCTTGTGTTTTTTGTTTTAACCAGAAGACGACGGGTGCCGGGACTTTCTGCACCAGACACTTCTTCTCGTCTTCACTGCACAGGTTATTGTTATTTCTCTTTTTGCATTATTTTTTTTTTTTGGAGGAGGACAACAGCTGCTTCCGAGAAAGGGTGGGAAAATGTTTGAAACGTGATCTGCTTCGGGGTCCCCGACCTTTCTGGGTTTGCCGGCACCTTTGGGTGAGCGTGGCCGTGAAAGGAGTGCCACAGGGGGGCGGAGCCAGGCACAAAATGGCGGCCCTCGCTTAACCTTCCGTCACACGGTGAAGATTCTTATCCTGTGCTGGCAGCTGCTGTCCAAGCAGGATTTGAAGAAGAAAAAAACTGTAGACCCCATCAGGCAAAACCCCTTCCTGGCCCCTCCCACTTCCTCAAACTTTTGGCAGGTTCCAGGAAGGTGCTGGCAAGCACTGTGGTGCCCGTGGGCACCGTGTTGGGGGCCCCTGCTATTTATTTATTAAACTGGATTTACTAGGCCCGCCCTTCCTTGCAAGCAGGGCTCAGGGCGGCTTTCCACAAAATAATATACAGAATTAAATAAAGCCAACATTAAAACCACCTAAAAGCAGATCAGTAAATAAAGCAATATGTATATACAGATGGCCGGGGGGGGGCGGAGTCAGCTCCCTGGCCTCCTTGGGTGGGGGCGAGAGGTTGTGAGGGATGGGGAAGCACATGAGAGTGCCAGAAGTCACACGGTACCCCATCGCTGTCCTCGACCGAATCTTATATTTCACCTTCTGAGGTTTTCCTTTTGGCATTGCCTTTCTGGCATCCTGCTGCCCTCTCCTCCAAATACAACACCGGGGAGAGGCAACCAGTACTGTACTTCGGGTTACCAACCTCCTGGTGGTGGCTGGATTGCTGAGACTACGACTGATCTCAAGGCGACAGAGATCCGGTTCCCTTGGAGAAAATGGCCACTACGGAAGGTGGACTCTATGACATTATACCCCACTGACCTTCCTCGCCTCCCCAAATCCTGCCCTCCTCCAAAATCTCCGAGTATTTCCCAACTCAGGGCTGGAAAACCTTCTCTTGCTAGTGAGAGCATTTCAGTAGATTCATGTGAGCCCCAGAAGGGATTTCTTCCTACGGTACAGAAAGTGTTCCACCCACCAACAAGTCACAGATGTCATATGCTGGCCATTTCCTTGCAATAAATTTAAGTTAGTAAAGGTAAAGGTTCCCTTGCTCGAAAGCCAGTCGAATCTGACTCTAGGGTTCGGGTGCTCATCTCCATTTCAAAGCCAAAGAGCCAGCACTGTCCGAAGACATTTCTGTGGTCATGTGGCCAGCATGACTAAACACCAAGGCACACGGAATGCTGTTACCTCCCCACTGAAGTGGTACCTGTTTATCTACTTGCAATTTCTTGCTTTCGAACTGCTAGGTTGGCAGGAGCTGGAACTAGAGACGGGAGCTCACTCCGTCATGCGGCACTCTTGGGTCTCGAACTGCTGAACTACTGACCTTCCACAGCCTGCAGTTCAGTGTCTTAACCACTTGAGTCACCGCAGCTCCTAGTTTAAGT
This sequence comes from Gekko gecko, assembly GCA_029375565.1. NCBI lineage: Eukaryota > Metazoa > Chordata > Lepidosauria > Squamata > Gekkonidae > Gekko > Gekko gecko. Next base: position 72,218,772 of record JAPDNY010000009.1, read on the forward strand.
TAACCAAGGGATTAATAGAACAAAGTTTTGAGTCCAGGGGCACCTTTAAGACCAACAGGGACACTTCTTCAGGGGTTAATCGAGCAATCAATCAAGTACAAGCACACTTCTTCAGGTATCCGTCAATCAAGGGATTAATAGTTCTAGCAAAGTACCAGTGAAGGAGCCACGGGGGAGATGAGGGAGAGGGAAAGGTCTGTTATCATTAAGAGCAATGTCATGAACAAAACTGAGAGTCTTTTGCACCGCATTTCTTTAAAGGATATTAGACACAGGAAACATACAGCACCAAAGGCGGTTGTTGTGGTATTTGATGGACGTCAGCGTCTCGCAGGGCAGCTGAAACCGGTGGTTGACTTTCAAGGTGCTGACGCTCCAGGCGATCACCGTCCCATCGACACTGCACGAATAGGCCTCACTGCCATTGGGGGAAGGGAACGGGTGAGAACGCTGTAACCCCAGGGGGTTAAATGCAACCTCCCCCCTCCCCCCAAAAAGCAGTGCTGTGGACCGAAGCAAAATCCTGGGCCCATTTCTGAGTTTTCAGCTCGAATCACTAGAGAAAGAGCAGTGCGGTGGGTTAGTGTGCTGAACCAGGAGCCGGGAGGGCTGGGTTCAAATCCTCACTCTGCAAAGGAAGCTCGGGTCAGGGACCCCGTCTCACCCTGATCTTCCTCACAGGATTACTGCGAGGATAAAGTGGAGGAGAGGAGAATGCTGTAAGCGGCTTTGTGGGTTTCCGCTGGGGAGAACGGTGAAGTATACAGGAAGCAAAATAAATAAATAGTTGCAGGTCGCATCAGCCACGGAGGGACAGGGTGACTGGCTCCCTGTTGGTGGTGGGAAGTGCCATCGAGTCCCAGCTGACTTATGTCGACCCGATAGGGTTTTCAGGGCAAGAGACAAACAGCAGTGGCTAGCCATTGCCTGCCTCTGCATAGCTACCCTGGACTTCCTTGGTGGTCTCCCATCCAAGTACTGATCAGGCTGACCCTGCTTAGCTTCCGAGATCTGATCAGACCGGGCTAGTCTGGCCCATCCAGGCCGGGGCGCTCACTCTTCCTGGGTTCCATTTTTCCCCTCCTCCCTCCCTTCTGGATGCCACCTGAAGAATACCGGCCACGTTCTGTGGCACACTGCTCTTCGGTGCAGCCTTTCAGTCATACTTTCCAGACTCCTGAATACACTTTTGCTTTACTTTGACCGTCTTCAGTGGAGTTTAACTAAACTTTTAAAACTAGGGTTTCCGACGGGCAAGGTAATCAAATCGTATTGGGGACAAATAATATCAGAAATCGCATGTATAACAAAAGTCACACTCCCACTAAGCCCAGAAGTAATTCTTTTAAATCTTTGGGAAACCTTGAAAACTTCTCAGCTCAAGAAAGACCTTGTGCTCACAGTAGCAAATCATACCATAGCCTTAAAATGGAAAGACAAAAGTGATCCCATGATCCATCTCTGGTACACAAAACTGTGGGATTACTACATTATGGAAAAAATATCCGGTGATACTGAACATACAGAGACACGGGTTAAAGATTCATATGTAATCAATAAATGGGCTCCTTTTTTGAAATGGAGACTGCAACATGACAACTCACTAGATTCTGCTCTATGGGCTAATTTTTGTTCTATTATGACAACTGAATAACTATTAAGATCCATAGTAATCCATGTTATGTGTATGCTCTAGCAAAATGTACAATAAGTACTGCCTAGAAGAAATTCGATGTAAGCTGTTTTTTTCTTTAATCTTCTCACTCTTCAAAGTTATATAATGTTTAAAGGTAAAGGTAAAGGTTCCCTTGCTCAAAAGCCAGTCGAATCCGACTCCAGGGTTGCGGTGCTCATCTCCGTTTCCAAGCCGAAGAGCCAGCGCTGTCCGAAGACATTTCCGTGGTCATGTGGCTGGCATGACTAAACACCAAGGCGCACGGAACGCTGTCACCTTCCCACTGAAGTGGTACCTATTTATCTACTTGCAATTTCTTGCTTTCGAACTGCTAGGTTGGCAGGAGCTGGAAGTAGAGACGGGAGCTCACCCCGTCATGCGGCACTTACAGGTCTTGAACTGCTGAACTACTGACCTTCCACAGCCTGCAGTTCAGTGTCTTAACCACTTGAGCCACTGCAGCTCCTGTTTATGCTTTATCAAATTGTATAAGAAATGCAGCCTGGGTGGATTCTGATATAATCTTCTTATTTTCCAATAAAGGAAATATTTATTTATTTTTTAAAAAACGAGGGCTTCCCTGGGTAGGAGAAGGGAGTCTTTTTAATGTCTGGGCTGCGAATTTCCATAATATTTGTTCTGCAAACTATCCACTCCCACCCCTCCTCGGAATGAGTATTTAAAATTGTACAATGCCGAGCAAACTAATTCTGGAAAGAAAAGCTCCTTCCCGTATCAGCTGCCGGCAAACAAAATGACCTTTCCTTATCTAAAAATGAACCAAAAAAAGTTCAGACTGCCCCACACAAAGAGAAAGCCATCTCAGGAAGAAATGTGAAAATGGCAGCTCATTGTTAAACACAAGGAACACAAGAGAAGCCCGGCTGGATCAGACCTGGGTCAGTCTAGTGCACCATCCTGTCTCACACAGAGGAACTGGTTGGCCAACAACCAGGGCAGAGAGGCCTCCTGGCACTGGGGTTCAGAAGTTTTCTGCCTCTGAGTATGGAGGTCAACGAACTGGAAGATCAAATCAAGTGCCGAATGAGCTTTCTAACCAGTACCTTCATCTCCTTGCAAAGAGCTCCCTTGCCACTTTGAAAACCTTTCTTGGTGTGGAAGTTCAAAAGGAGATAAGAACATCAGAAGAGCCCTGCTGGATCAGGCCAGTGGTCTACCTAGTCCACCATCCTGTCTCACACAGTAGCCAACCGGTTCCTCAGGAGAGCCAACAACAGGGCAGAGAGGCTGAGGCCTTCCCTTGAGGAACAGCCCTGCAGGATCAGAACAGTGGTCTATCTAGACCAGCATCCTGTTTCACACCGTGGCCAACCAGTTTCTCTAGAGGGCCAATAACAGGGCAGAGAGGCTGAGGCCTTCCCCTGATGAGAACACAAGAAGAGCCCTGCTGGATCAGACCAGTGGTCAATCTAGTCCAGCATCCTGTCACACACAGTGGCCAACCAGTTCCTCTGGAAGGCCAGCAACAGGGAATAGAGGCCAAGGCCTTCATAAGAACATACAAAGAGTGCTGGTTGAATCCAACCAGTGATCCATTTGATCCAGCATCCTGTCTCACACAGTGCCCACCCAGTTCCTCCGGAAGTCCAACAACAGGGCAGAGGTTGAGGACTTCCCCTGATAAGAACCTCAGAAGAGGCCTGCTGGATCAGACCAGTGGTCAATCTAGTCCAGCATCCTGTCTCACACAGTGGCCAGCCAGTTCCTCCGGAGGTCCAACAACAGGGCAGAGAGGCCGAGGCCTTCCCCTAATGTTGCCTCCAAGCACTGGGATTCAGAGGTTTACTACCTCTGAACATGGAGGCTGAGTTTTCCCCAAGAATCATTTCATGGAAAATGAAAAACATATAAGACATGTGCGGCTACCACAGTAGCTTGAAAGCAATACCATTTGCCCTCCATCGCTTGAAGAGAGACACAAAGGATAACTCATGGCAAATGCTACTGCTAACCATCCAAGTTAAGTGCTTAATTAGCAAAGGGCTTCTTAATCAGGATGCATTTCCTAGAGAGCCTCAGTACCGGAGAAGACACCTGCCCCCGCCCACCCTTGGTGGAACTCGGCTGACCTGGACAGGCTGTCTCTGTTCTGCACAATGATGTCCATGACTTCCGAGCGATGGTCGTTCAGCTGCTTGTTGCAAGACATGCTGTGGGTGTTGATTATGTAGATGATGGAGTCTTGGGAACCAATCCAGACTTGGCTCTGCTCCGCCATCACCATGCATTTCTGCATTTACAAGACACAATATAAAGGCGACTGAACAATGACCAGCACTGTACAAATAACGCAGACCACAAGTCCTCAAGAAGTTATGCACAAAAGTCAATTTATATAATAGGGGACCACATAGATCAGTAAAACCAGATTACATCATACAATGTGCAGGTCCATAAATAGTACAAGTCCAGAAATGGTACATAGACAAAATGAATAGTACAAGTCCATAAATGGTACACAGACAAAAATGGACGAAGACTCCGGATTCTGATCTTCGTTTCGATCATTCTTCTTCAAGTTCACACTTCATAAAGTACAGAAGACTCTTAGAAGGAAAAATCCTTAGCCTAGCACTCACAGTGTATAAAAGCCTTCAAACCAATATTACAGGGGAAAATTCATTCCTATTATAGTCATCCAAAGCCGGGCACCCGATCAACAATAGCGCGAACTCTCCAATAGTCGGTAAGCCTCCATAACTCCTTGAGCACTTGTGGTCTGGGTTATTTGTGCAGTGCTTGTCTACCTACTGTATATTGTCTACTGTGATATCGCATTTGTTAATAATGACTGAACAATGACCCCCCAGGAGGTCAAAGAACTGAGAAGCTGCACCACAGTGTTTTCTTCTTCACCCCTTCCAAACATATCAACCAGTGCATACGGGCCAGGGTCAATGTCACGTTGAACACTAAGAAGAAGAAGAAGAGTTTGGATTTATACCCCGCCCTTCACTGCCCAAAGGCGTCTCAGAGCGGCTTACAAACTCCTTTCCCTTCCCCTCCCCACAACAGACACCCTGTGAGGTAGGTGGGGCTGAGAGAGCTCCTTCCAGAACTGTCCTTGAGAGAACAGCTCTGACAGAACTGTGGCTTGCCCAAGGTCACATCAGCAGGTGCAAGTGGAGGAGTGGGGAATCACACCCGGTTCTCCCAGATAAGAGTCCACACACTTAACCACTACACCAAACTGGTGTAAGAGACAACTGGAGAGCCAGTGTGGTGCAGAGGTTAGAGTGCAGGACTAGGATCCGGGAGACCTACTGTCCTTTTTAAGGTACGGTGACCACAACTAGAACAAGTTTAGAGTCCAGCGGCACCTTTGAGACCAGCAAAAGCTTTCGTGTGCAAGGCATACTTTTTCAAATACTTTGGAATGGAGGTTGAGGTTCTAAACAGGAAGACAGGGATTTAACAGCAAATTAACGTGTCACATGATGATGTTTTAAGTTATGCAAAGTGAAAAACTAAATAACAAGTTAAGGCTATAAGGTCAACAGCTGTAAAGCAGTAACTATGTCACAACAGCAGATAAATGTCCAAAGTTGTTTTTTCCTAATTGTGGGAAGTAATAGAATCTTAATTATCTCCTCTGAGGTGTAGAGAGCACGTGAAGGGCACCTAAAGGTCTTAAAAGTGCCACTGGACCTTTCTTTTCTTTTTTTTTAAGAAATTTTATTAACAGGATATAGTAACATGTTCCATAATTGGTAACCAATTCTTAACATATCCTTTTCTACAATTTTCTTCCCTCCCCTCCCCCGGCTCCCAGCGATGCTCCACCCCATTAATATTTCAGTCAGTATTCTCTTACATTCAATTCTTACTCAATAATCAAACCTACATTTTAAACATTTTCCTTTTCTATTTCTCCCTCTTAGGTGACATTTTGAATACAATCCATTTCTTATACTATTTCAGTTCTTAATAATGATCAAAGCAAAGTAATCTATTTTTAACATCCCAATTCAGTTCTAAGTAAACTTTAAAGTCTTTCCAATCTGCTAAAAATTCTTCATCTTCTTTTCCATTAATTTTTTGTCAATTTGTCCATTTCTACCATAAAAATCATCTTCTTTATCCATTCCCATTTATCTGGTGTCTTCTCCTGTTTCCAAAATTGAGCATAAGTCATTCTTGCCGTTGTGATTAAATACCATAACAATGTTCTCTTTGTCACTTTGATTTCTTCCATTTTAAGCCCTAAAAGTAACATTTCTGGCTCTTTTTTCAAAGTACATTTCAGGATCTTCTGAATTTCATTATGAACCTCAGTCCAAAAAGCAGCCACTTTTTCACACGTCCACCACATATGGTAAAACGAGCCCTCTTTTTTCTTCTAACATTTGTTAGACATGTTCCCATTCGTATTAGCAATTTTTTTTGGTGTCATATACCATCTATACATCATTTTATAACAATTTTCTTTCACATTGACACATGTTGAAATTTTTTGCCACTGGACTTTTCTGATGCCTCAGACCAGCAGGGCTGACTACCTGGGTCGGTGACCACAACTGTACGCCACATTCCAAGTGAAGCCACACCATATACAGAGGCATTACAGTATTGGCCTGCATATAAGTACGATTGTGAACTATTGACTGAAATAACCCACTACCTTCGAACCAGCCAAAGGCTTCGCAAACTATTTGGCTGAGATCAAGGGTAGCATAGTGTGTAACTAACCACAGAAGAGGAGGAAATAAAAATACATGCATCCGTTGCCCTGCGCTGCTGAAACAACTATTAACGGGGAGGATGGCTCAGGAAAGCTTAAGGCAACAACATGCTGAAATTATGCATCTAACATAAGAACAGAAGAACAGAAGAGAAGCCAATGTTGGATCAGGCCAATGGCCCGTCCAGTCCAACACTCTGTGTCACACAGTGGCCAGAACTACCAGGTGCCGTCAGGAGGTCCAGCAGTGTGACACTAGAAGCCCCCCACTGTTGCCCTCCCCCCAAGCACCAAAAATACAGAGCATCACTTGTCCCAGACCAAGAGTTCCTATCTATACCTTGTGGCAAATAGTTCTCTCTTGAAGCTGTCCATGCTTGTAGCCGCCACTTCCTGTGGCAGTGAATTCCATGGGTTAATCACTCTTTGAGTGAAGAAGTACTTCCTTTTATCCATTCAAACCCGATTGCTCAGCAATTTCATGAAGTGCCCACGAGTTCTTGTATTGTGAGAAAGGGAGAAAAGGTCTTCTTCCTCAACCTGCTCAATCCCATGCATAATCTTATAAACCTCGATCCTGTCACCCCTCAGCCGTCGTTTCTCCAAGCTAAAGAGACCCAAGCGCTTTAACCTTTCTTCATAGGGAAAGTGTTGCCCTTTCTAGTTGCCCTTTTCTGTACTTTTCCCAATGCTATAATATCCTTTTTGAGGTGTGGTGACCAGAACTGTACACAGTACTCCAAATGAGGTCGCACCATCGATTTATACAGGGGCATGATGATACTGGCTGATTTGTTTTCAATTCCCTTCCTAATAATCCCCAACATAGCATTGGATTAGTGGTACGTAAATATTTTTAAATAGTTGTGTGTTGTTTTCAGTGCTCCATACTACTTTCCGTGGTGGTGGAGCGTGCCAACAAGTCACAGTCAACTTACGATGATCCCGGAGGGTTTCCAAGCAAGAATCATTCAAAGGTGGCTTGCCCTCACGTACCTCCACGTAGAAACCCTGGACTTCCTTGGTGGTCTTCCACCCAAGTACATTCCTGCTTAGCTTCCAAGATCTGAACACTACTCATTTTACATTTATATATTTGTACTATATGACTCTAGGAGACTTTGTTGAGAAGAGCCATACAAATGCATTCTGTCGCCACCACTACCACCACCACCACCGGTATTTCCAAATTCATAAACAGAGCTTCAGCAGTACCTCCCGAGTCGATGTCACTCACCAGCTTAGAGCTTCCCACTTTAAAACAGTGTTGTTTGGACCACGTAGATGCGTCAAAGACGGCCACCTTCCCCTCGTCCAAAGCACACCACAGCTTGGGATTGGCATCTCCGTGTTTCTCCACTGGATCGAGCTGCCCTGCGCATCAGAGGGAGACAGAAAGGAGGCCTGGATCCAGAAGAGCAACGCACCGGCTGAGAACCGTGTCGAGCGCATTGCTCCAGTGGGCAAGTTGAATGACACTGATGCTGGAGAACGCCGTGCAGGACACTACGGCAGCACCTCTGAAGCCCCACTGCCTCCCTCGACGGTTATTTCTTGAGTAGACGATGCTCTGCTCAGGACCCTTTTTTTGCCTTTAGGACAACGCTCCACACAGCCTAACAGCATCTTGACACTTAGGGCAATGTGCTCCTAGCTATACTGGCAGTTATCATTTAACCTGTACAACAAGGGGTCCCCAACATAGTGCTCGTGATGCCTTGGCGGCAGCTGCCACACAAGGATCTCCATGGAATCATAGAGCCACAGAGTTGGAAGGGACCTCCAGGTTCATCTAGTCCGACCCCCTGCACAAGGCAGGAAATTCACAAATTCCTCCTCCCCCGACACCTGCAGTGACCCCTGTTCCAGGCCCAGAAGAAGGGGAAAAACCCTCCAGGATCCCCGGCCAAACTGGCCTGGAGGAAAATTGCTTCCGGACCCCAAAGTGGCGATCAGCGTTTCCCTGGGCGTGTAAAGGCCACGAGAACTAAGGACTGATGTAACCCTTCCTGCCCTCCCTCTCATGATCAGCCTGAGTTCACAGAATCTGCATTGCTGTCAGACAGTCATCTAGCCTCTGTTTGAAAAAGGTTGAGAAAGAAGTCCTTTTCTCTCTTTCTCACAATACTAGAACTCGCGGGCACTCCATGAAATTGCTGAGCAGTCGGGTTAGAACAGATAAAAGGAAGTCCTTCTTCACCCAAAGAGTGATTAACATATGGAATTCACTGCCACAGGAGGTGGTGGCAGCTACAAGCATGGACAGTTTCAAGAGGGAATTAGATAAACATCTGGAGCAGAAGTCCATCAGTGGCTATTAGCCACAAGGTATAGATGGGAACTCTCAGTCTGGGGCAGGTGATGGACTCTATTCTTGGTGCTTGGGGGGGGCAACAGTGGGAGGGCTTCTAGTGTCCTGGCCCCACTGCTGGACCTCCTGATGGCACCTGGTATTTTTGGTCGCTGTGTGACAGAGTGTTGGACTGGATGGGCCATTGGCCTGATCCAACATTGGCTTCTCTTATGTTCTTATGTTACGTTCTCCACAGAAGGAGAGCCCGCCACCTCCTGAGGAAGCCTGTCTCACTGAGGAACCGCTCTGTCTGGAAGTTCTTCCTAACTTTTAGCCGAAATACTGGGGGAATGACTGAAGGTAAGCTGCGGTGGCCATTTTGTGGTTGCACCCACCACACTGTTATTGGAACCCCAAAGGTGCCCACGGGCTCAAAAGGGTGGGTGGCCCCTGCTGCACAACAGACTGAATAGAGTTACAGCTTGGGAGATGGGGGACCCCAAAATCAAGTCTGAGCCTTCAGGTTTACTGGCTGGCTTTGGGCAAGGTCCTTCTTTCTGGTTCTTTCCGCACTTTGGATCTCATCCCTGGTTTTGTCAAGAGTTCAACTCGGGACGCAATAATAACTTGCATTTATCCCTGGATATAACAGCACCCGCTTATCCTGGGACAACTGTGGGGCGAAACCGGGGTGACCTCAGTGTAATGTGGAAACAAGAAATACCCCGAGACAATTACAGGGGTGAACTTGCGTGTGTCAGCATATCCAGATTGCTTGCAAGATCACAGCCAGTCATGCAGCCAGACTGTGTAGATCAGGGCAATCTAGTTTGACAGTTGTGGAGTCATAGGGTCAGGATCATGTTGTCTAGGTTTGCATCAGTTCTTCCGGAGTCACTGTGACTCAGCACCATTTCAGCACTGTTCACATCTGTGTTCTGATTGGACTACCTGTGTATATATTGTAACCAGTTCTTGATGAAGGGTGGCCTGTCTGGTTACTGCTGTTCTGTGTAGCACTTTGTCGGTGGAAGTCCTGAAGTTGCTACTGTGCATATAGTCTCTGTAAATAAACTGTGCATACTCTGTAAGTATATCAGAGTCCTCTGCTTTTTTCCGGCGTCAAATACCGTCAGCGTGATGGGTAGAATGTAAGTTCGGGGACGGGGCTGAACCGGGATTTAAAGGTCCAGTGCGGAAAGGACCTCTGTCAACCGACCTGACGTGGCCAATGAGAAGATAAGGCAGATCAAGCTGCAAGACTCCATCCTGACCCAACCAGGATGCAAAGGCATCCCAGAACACTGGCCTCCACCTCCGAACCACCTTCTCTCCCCTTCCCTCAGCCCCACAGGCCCCCCCTCGCCCCCGAGTTCCTTACCGGGTGTATAAAGCAAGAATTCCACTGCCTGTGGGAAAGTTTCGCCAGCGGATGGATTGATCTTGTGCTTCAGCGTTTCGGCTGTCGTTTTGGGGACCATCATGGGCACTGCGTGACAGCAAATATATACATTTTAACTTGCTGCAAGAGATAAGAGGGACTGGATCCTGCTGCAAAGCTTGCAGGAAGAGCTGCCAGAGTTAATCTTTTCCCCACCTTCCCCTGTTATCTAGCACAGGGGGTCCCCATGTGGTGCCCACGGGTGTCACAGCACCCGCCCACACTCTTCCTGGTGCCCATCAAGTAGAAGAAGAAGAGGGGGAGGAGGAGGAGGAGATTGGATTTGTACCCTGCCCTTCACTCAGAGTGGCTTACAAACTCCTCTCCCTTCCCCTCCCCACAACAGACACCCTGTGAGGTAGGCGGGGCTGAGAGAGCTCTTTTTCCAGAACTATCCTTGATGGAACAGCTCTAACAGAACTATGGCTTGCCCAAGGTCATCCAGCAGCTGCGAGTGGAGGAGTGGGGAATCAAACCCGGTTTTCCCAGATTAGAGTCTGCACTCCTAAGCACTACACCGAACTAGAAAGCGGGCAGGGCCAGGAGGGGCTTGTGCCTAGCAGGGTTTCTGATTGGCTGTGCACATTTAAAAGGCATCCTGTTAGACAGAGCTTCTGTTTTAAATGTCAAAGAGTCACTATAAGAGTCATGCATAATCTTGTTCCCTGAAATGTTGTGGTTGTTGCACCCACTATCCTGTATCAGAATTCCAAAAGTACCCAGGGGTCAAAAATGTGGGGACCCCTGCTCTATTGGGGGGGGGCAGGATTTGGCCCAATCTCCCCTCCTCACTGCAGCATCCCATACTGGGGCTCATTTGGCCTCTGAGGGTTCCCTAATTTCCAGCACAAGCAGAAGGTGACTGGGAGAAACTGGAGAAAGAGCCCCTGCACCAGTTACGTCTGCAAGTTTTGCCACTGGACCCAACTCTGAGTCCCTGTGGCGTACAGGCCAATGGCCAGCACAGGAAGAAATGCACACACGACTCTGAGCATGAAAGAAGGCCAGATCCAGTCAAGGCAAGGCATCTTGTTCCCTCCATCAAATGGCCCAAGGCCTGGCTGGGATCTGCTATAGTTACAAACTCTTTTGAGAAATAGAAAAGAGAATGACAAGACTCCTAATTGCTTACGCTTTGATTACATGGAAGAGAGCCGGAACTTCCTACGGCGTGCTTTGCTTATTGTCTGGGAATGGAACTTTACCACTTGAAAATTCATTTGCCTGTTTTCCACGCTGTGTCCTTCAAAGGAAGACACACCACCTGTCTTTTTGATGTACCCGTGATGTACTTTATGCACCGGTGCAATTAACACATGTTAACTATGTTAACTATTACTCATCTGTGTTTCCCTGAGAGAACCTTTTAAATATGGATTTAGTACCTGTGAGTTTAACTCCGTCCCAATAATCATTTTTCTCGTTTTGCAATACTGCCTTCAGGTTTTTTCATCAGTTGGCGTGACCCATCCATTTCAAATCATACAGTGTGGTGGCTTTTTAATTTTTTTTTCTTTCTGTTTCTACATCCTGTATTCCCTTTTTGGTGCTGTCTATGGGAGTTGCTGTGAGCACCCCAAACTCAACCACACCATCTGCTTCGGTATCCCTGGGCTTCCCTGCCTACGGATGCGCAAGACGACAGATGAAACTTCCCATCAGAATTGGAGGGGAGTTGCCCTGACCTGGATAGCCCAGGCAAGCCCCGATCTCGTCAGATCTCACAAGCTAAGCTGAGTCGACTCTGGCAAGTACTCGGACAGGAGACCTCCTTGGAATACCAGGAGTCGGGAGGACTGGGGCAGGCTTTACTCAGCCACCTCTCTGAATATCCCCCAGACCCCCAGTAGGGGTCAGTCACCAGAGGTTGCCATGACTTCCACATGCATGCACACACACACACAAAATGCAAACAATAAAAGGGTCTTGGGATGTATCTGGAAAATGCAGAGGTGTGCCCTGACCTTTATTTATTTATTTATTTTATTTATTTTTGTATGTATACCCCGTCCTCCCTGCAAACGGGCTCAGGGCGGCTTAGGTTCCCTTGCTCGAAAGCCAGTCGAATCCGACTCTAGGGTTGCGGTGCTCATCTCCGTTTCAAAGCCGAATACAAGAGGGCAAAAAAATATGCCTATACATAAAACAAAATAAAAACAGTAAAAACCAACAAATATTACAAATAAAGCGCTCGAATTTACACAAGATGGTCATTCATTTGAGGTAGCTGATTTTTTCATGGAGGTAGGTAGCCCAGGAAAACTCAGCCTCATCGGATCTCAGCAGCTAAGCAGGGTCGACTCTGGCAAGTACTTGGATGGGAGACCTGCTTGGAATGCCAGGAGTCAGGAGGCGGGACAGGCTTTGCTCAGCCACCTCTCTGAATATCCCCCAGGCCCCCAGTAGGGGTCAGTCACCAGAGGTCGCCATGACTTCCAGGTGCACCCACACTCCCACGCATATGAACAATACAAAAAAATACCCCAAAAAATAGGGGGAGGGCAGGTACATAAAAAGCCAACTACTCCACTGGCAGCCTAGAATCCATAACCCGACTCACCTTCATTCTTCATCTTGTCAAAATAAGACAGCTTGGAAGCAGCATATATAATCTTGGAAGACTGCAAGGCGCCAACTACGGCATCCATCAGGAGGACATTGGTAAGGGCTTGCTGGATGTACTGTGGATCCTAGAGGGGCAGGGAGGGGAGTGAAGGAAGAAGAGGAGATTGGATTTACACCCCCCACCCTTCACTCTGAGTCTCAGACTGGCTTACAAACTCCCTTCCCTTCCCCTCCCCACAACAGACACACTGTGAGGTAGGGGAAGTTGAGAGAGCTCTGACAGAAACTGCTCTTTTCCAAGAACAGTTGTGCCCGAACTATGGCTTGCCCAAGGTCATCCAGCAGCTGCAAGTGGAGGAGTGGGGAATCAAACCCGGTTCTCCCAGATTAGAGTCCGCGCACTTAACCACTACGCCAAACGAAGCATGCCAAGGGTTTTTTTGCAGGTTATATTTGAATTACAGCCCTCCCTGTTTGAGAGCTGCAGCCAACAACCAAGAGATCCATAAAACATGAAGCTGCGGCCTCCCGTCACCGCAAATATTTCTGCCTGGACACACATTTCTAACACTGCTTTTTAACAGATCCTGGGCAGATACCAAAGCGGAACCGGCGTGCTGGATACATGCCAACCTGGTGACCTCTTTTGCTTTGAGAACTCTTTCAGCCTTGTGAGATACGGAAAGAACACGGCCGTCTGAGCAGAATGTCAGTCTTCTGTTATGTCCGGTTGGATGACTACGGCCTATCGTGTGCTGCAATAATGATCGATGCCCTCAGTAAGTGAGGCATTCATCCATCTCCTCTTGCAAATGCTGGGACGTGCAAGGGCCCCAGATGAAAACAAACCAAGAAGTGGAATGGAGCTGCATACAAACGTACATTACTGCGGCAGCAGGCCAGCCGAGGAAGCGTGCGCACTTCGGTCTGACAGAAGCGCGGTGTTTGACCAAGGAACGGGCTTCCTGTTTAGAGCAGGGACCAGACATGCTCGGCACAGATAGGCTGACCTCTCATTCACACCACTGCTTCACAAAAGCAATCCACCCCCTCCTTTACCAGAACAGATTTCAAAGTTTAAACGAAGGTGTGAAACAGCTGTATTTATTTAAAACATTTATTAGCTGCTTTTTTTCCTTACAGGACCTCAAAGCGGCTTACAATGTAAATAACAATAAAATAGATAAAAGCCACTAGTTGAAATCACAAATTTAAAACTGCCGGTAGACAAAAGAACTGATCTAATGTCGTCGGCTGCCTCCTAAAGATTGAAAGTGAGGGGGCCAGGTACGCCTCACTGGGGGACATAAGGACATAAGAGAACATAATGTTGGATCAGGCCAACAGCCCATCCAGTCCAACACTCTGTGTCACACAGTGGCCAAAAACACCAGGTGCCATCAGGAGGTCCACCAGTGGGGCCAGGACACTAGAAGCCCTCCCACTGTTGGACCCCCCCCCGAAGCACCAAGAACACAGAGCATCACTTGCCTCAGAGTCCCCATCTACACCTTGTGGCTAATAGCCACTGATGGACTTATTATTTATTATTTTCCATTTATATCCCGCCTTGCCGAGAATCGGCTCAAGGTGGCTCACAACATTCAATCAATAAAATAATGCGTTAAAATACACTAAAATATACATCAACATTCTACGCAACATCCTAAAAACTGACAGCACTAGACAACGGAACAAACTCATGGCGGCCTCAGTTTACCTTCCCCTCACCAGCGGCATATGGACTTCTGCTCCATATGCTTATCTAATTCCCTCTTGAAGCCGTCCATGCTTGTAGCCGCCACCACCTCCTGTGGCAGTGAATTCCATGTGTTGATCACTCTTTGGGTGAAGAAGGACTTCCTTTTATCCGTTCTAGCCCGACCGCTCAGCAATTTCATTGAATGCCCACAAGTTCTTGTATTGTGAGAAAGGGAGAAAAGTATCTCTTTCTCTACCTGCTCTATCCCATGCATAATCTTATAAACCTCGATCAGGTCACCCCTCAGCCGTCGTTTCTCCAAGCTAAATTGCCCCAAGCGCCTCAACTTTTCTTCATAGGGAAAGTTCTCCAACCCTTTTATCATTCTAGTTTCTGCACTTTTTCCAAAGCTATAGTATCCTTTTGGTGTGGCGACCAGAACTGTACACAATATTCCAAATGAGGTTGCACCATTGATTTATACAGGGGCATAATGGGAGGTGGTCCCATAACCGGGGGGGGGGCTGCCAGTGTAAAGGCCCTCTTTCATGCACCAATCACACAAGCTTCTTTGATTGAGGGGACAAGTCAGGAGGGCCCCTCCCTGTGATCTTAGCTCCCGGGCAGGAATGTCTGGGAATCCGAGAAGCACACAGTTGGGAGGGGCCGTACAGGCCATCTAGGCCCACCCCCTGCCCAGTGCAGGATTAGCCAAGAGCATCCCTGACAAGGGTTTGTCCAGCCGCTGCCTTAAAGACTAAATACAACGGGACCACGGAGGTACTAAGTACAAGGACAAAAACAAAATACACCGTGGAGAGAACGGATTGCTCAAGGTCAAGTACCACTAAAGTGCTACTTAAAGGCATACGCCTCAAACATAGTAAATGAGAAAAATCACGTGTGGAGATTAAACTGTAAATCTTTTTGTATGATCCACATATACTTATTGCTTATTAAAGCACAAAGGCTATGAAACAAATACACAAGTACAAACAAACCTTCCTAAAGTAAATGGGCTGTATACGGTCCTTGGGAACACTGTAATCTTCTTCGCTGTTTCTTAGTTTCCAAACTTTCAGGTCTGCAGGGAGGCTGAGGAAACAGGCTGATATCTCTTGTCGGCCGAGAGAGTTTAAGTTCTACTTCTTCAGAGCCAATATATTCTTATGGGACCACACAGTTTATGTGTTTTGCATGCCTTATCATACTCCCACATGGGCTCGTTACAGTCCTTACGGCAAAGCGGTTTAGTGGTATGTGGCCTTGAGCAATCCGTTCTCTCCACGGTGTATTTTGTTTTTTTCATGCTGCTTAAAGACTGGCAGTGAGGGGGAGAAGATGGTTATTCAGATACCCCAGACCTAAGCCATGTAGGGCTTTAAAGGTCAAAACCAACACTTTGGCTTCGGCTCAGGTGCAGACTGGTCACTGGTGTAACTGCTGTAGGACTAGGGTCACATGATCCGGGTTAACTCGCCACATCTGGGAGTCTCGGGGCAGCATTCTGCTCTAACTGCAGCCTCCGGGCACTCTTCATGAAAATAGACCATTAAGGAAAACACTGATAAAAGGTGTGAGCCTACTTTAAGCATTGATGGGGGAAAGACGCCGCAGGTATGTCATATGGGGGAGGTGGAGCCCACCCTACAGTTGAACAACCTATGTCTCTTTGAAATGTATGCCAGAAGGCACCCTAACCCTTCTTTTTTAAAAAATCGAAAAGGTACGCTTCAGCTGCCAGCGTTAAGTGTCAAACCTTGTGATCGTCTGCCATTTTCTTCCCAGCCCACATCTCCTTCACCATCAAGTGCCAAAGGTCACACTCGGACTTAAGATTTGCTTCGAATATTTCCTTTTTAGATACCGCTTTTATCTTGAGAGTAGGAATTCTGAGGAGAAGAAAGGCGACTGTAGTACTCTTCACCTCCTGGAAGGGGAACAAAATACCCAGTGAAAGCAAGAATTTCAATTGGCAAGAGATGGAATAAATTCTACCACAATCTCTTCTCTTGGCCTGTCCCTCAACCACTGACCCATTCCTCCAATCCCTTCTTGTATCTTTTCAGGTCCCCTAGAGTACAAATTTCTTGTAGAGGCTCAAGAATAGGGGTGTACAAAAAAACAACAACAGTATTTTCCAGGTTCAGGTATATTCAACCCAAAAAAAAAATTGGTATTTCCTGATATTCCCGAATCCCAGTACTGGTATGGTATTCAGATTCGGTAAATATTCAGGATTCCTGAATTTTTCTGATTCCATTACAGTCAATGGTCCCCATAGGGTATAATGGAGAATCGATCCAGGCATATCTGGGGCTCTGAGGGGGCTATTTTTTGAGGCAGAGGCACCAAAGTTGCAGCATAGCTGCTGGTGCCTCTCCTCAAAACCCCCAAAGTTTCAAAAAGATTGGACCAGGGGTCCAATTCTGTGGGCCCCCAAAGAAGATGCCCCCATCCTCCATTGTTTTCAACGGAGGGGGGAAAGCCATTTAAAGGGATTGTGGTCTCTCGAGATGCCTTCACCAAGCTGCAACTCCATAGGTGAACTCCAAAGGCATTTAAAGGGCTCGCAGGCTCTTTAAATACCTTCTCTAAGTGGCGAGTTCACCCAGAAGGTGTTTAAAGGGACTGGGATTCCTTTAAATGCCCTTTAGCTTCTACTATCCAACACTCCTGAATATTTTCAGGATTTCTGGGGACCAGCTATCTGAAGAATTGCCAAGTCTATATCTGGCTGAAGTAATATCCAGAAAATACCAATAAGGTATTTTCTGGATCTTTTTTCAGCTCAGATTTAGGCAAATGCCCTACTCAGCAATAAGCTGCATGCAACCCATTGGCAATCAGTCAAACCCCATGCAATCATATGTCAGCCTTCATTTCAAAAGGGGCAGAGAAGGGCAGATAGAGGTCTACAAGTGTAATGGCAAGTTGCTGCTGCTGTCCTCAGTACTGAACAAGTAGCCAAACCTGCTCTAGCAGTTTCTGTGATACAACCAACACCAGTACGCTCCATTTATCTTCGTGGGCCCTGCTTCTGTTGACCCCTATCCCCATCTGAGTCTGTACAGGTGGCAACTTGAGAAAAGGCTTTCACAGTTGTGGCACCAAAACTTTGGCACTCCTTCTCCAGGGGAGAATCATCTGTCTCCCTCTATTGGTGTCTTTCACCAGCAGGTGAAGACTTTTGTTTCATTTGTCATACCCCCAGTAACAGTATTGGCCCTCCTTTCTAGTTCTGGTATTGGTTGTATGTATTTTTATTGTATTATTTTATAATTTTAAATGCGTTTTTGATTGTTCAACAGTTTTAATATGTTTATGTTCACCATCTTGGGAACACTAACCAGGTGGAAAGGCAGCACAAAAATGAAGTTTGCTACAGTACAACTGACGCCAGAGGATAAAGTATTTCATATTAAGTCCTGCATGAGATTATAACAACACTCTCTCGTATCTAAATCAACCTCACACCATTTCTTTTCAGACCTTCCAAGCCCAAAATCCATCATGGTATAATAAAGATTTAGGAAAAAACTAGGTTATTCAGCTATCGTGTCTACGTCACAATCACCTCTATGTCTCTGAAAGTGGCGATGTCTTCATAGCCTGGCCGACCTCCTTCGGTCAAAAGAAACAAGCGCTTCTGGGTCATGGCTATTTTCCCAACCCCTTTGTTAGTCTTAACTGAGGCTGACAACTTGTAGACGCATTCATTTTTGTCTAAGCGTTCGATCACGGCGGGTGGTAGGTCTACATCTTGTGCCTCCGATTCCGTCTCCTTCCAGTAGTTGTAGAAGTCTTTAAAGGTTTCTGGGTCTATTTGTTTCTGGTGGCCTTAAAATTGAGGAAGTACATTTCTTGTTAACAATTCTCAACCACCTCTGTGTTAAAAGCCTAGACGATGTAGAAGCGAGAACAGCTCTGACGGATCAGACCAAAACATCCCCCATGTTCAACAGGGACCTCCCAAGATTAAGACATTTCTGGATTATGCAGTGATGGTGGAATAAACAACCTATTTGAGAAACAGATCAGTTACGAAATTGGAGGAGAGATGGAGTGTGTTTTATGCAAGTAGGAGACAAATTTAGAATGAGAAGTGGTTTTAAATATTGTATACAAGTGCATTGCAATGAAGAAACAGAATGAGAATTAGCTCTACATGTAAAATGTGGAATATAAATGTATCCCAACCGAAGTTATTTTTACTGTCTTCCATAGACAGTGTTTTAATTTTTTTTTCTGTGTAATGGAGGGGCACTGGGGAGAAATATTTTCTATTATATGATAATTATTTTCCTTTCTATATTTTCATTGTATTATCTATTTGCCAAAAGTAATAGCAAACATGCAGTAATGGTGAAATGATGCAGTACTGAGTATGCAGCAATGGTGAAACTAATAATATATTTGAGAACAAATCTGAAATGTAAAATCTTGATTATAAATGTATCCCAACATAAGTAATTTTTATTGTACCTTATAGACAGTATCCCAAAAATCCATTTAATTTAATGAAGGGAGTGTTTGGGAGAAATATTTCTTATTATTTTGCTTATGATATAGAACCATTTTTCTTTTTCTGTATTTTCTTTATATTATCTGTTTTCCAAAAATGATAGATAGATAGATAGATAGATAGATAGAGAGATAGATAGATAGATAGATAGATAGAGAGAGAGAGAGGTAGGTAGGTAGACAGATAGATAGGTAGGTAGAGTAGAGTAGATGATGAGAGTAGATAGATAGATAGATAGATGAGAGTAGAGAGGTAGATAGATAGATGATAGATAGATAGATAGATAGATAGATAGATAGATAGATAGATAGATAGATAGATAGATAGATGATAGATAGATAGATAGATAGATAGATAGATAGATAGATAGTAGATAGAGAGGTAGATAGATAGATGGTAGATAGATGGTAGATAGATAGATGGTAGATAGAGAGGTAGGTAGATAGAGAGGTAGGTAGGTAGAGAGGTAGATAGAGAGGAAGATAGATAGAGAGGTAGATAGATAGAGAGGTAGATAGAGAGGTAGGCAGGCACATTTCTATATTGCTTCTTCAAGGTGTTTTCCAGAACATATCAAAATATACAATCTACATCAAAAACCATCACCTGAGGCTATCAAACAAAAGCATAAAAATAATCAGCAATCAAACCACAGCAATATCAAAGCATATAGAAGCATACCTGTATTAATATAGAATACCATTCCAAGACCAGAAGAAAAGAAGAAAGCGGAAAATAAAAGAAACTGGCACCAGATGCAAAGGCATAATTGTTGTTAGTTAACCCTAGCACACTCACAGGTCTCCTGTCAAGAGCAGAACAGTCAACATCAATACCTGTTACCATTCCTGCATCAGAGCGCCTACATGTCCCAAAGCACTCTGGTGAAAAGAATAAAACGAGAGCCCCGCTAACACTTAACCCCAGAGATATTTTTAACATACACCCGTCTAATTCTGAGGGCACAAAATATAAACTTTACCCACAAGAACACAAGCACAGGAGCCACAGGGTGTAGCTTAGAGTGCTGGAGTGGGAACTGAGAGACCCAGGTTCAAAGTCCTGTTCTCACTGGGTAACCTTGGATAGTCACTCCCTCTCTCTCTCTCTCTCTCCGCCTAACCTGCCTCAAGGGGAGGTTGTGAGGATAAAATGCAGGAGAACAGACCAATGTGAGCTGCTTCGTAACTAAGCTGATTCGGGCTGGAGAGAGAGGCAAGGTGTGAGCATCTAAATAAACAAAATAAACACAAACGCAAGGAAAACTGCTGCTGTTATAATGAACTCACACATAAGACAAAGGATATAAAATCTAGTAATAATCAGGGCTTTTCTTCTGGGGGAAAGCGCCGGAACTGAGTTCCGGAACCTCTTCGACAAAATTATTTTAGAAATGTTTTAAAGTTCATGAGTTTTCAGTATACAGATTGAAAACTTCATTTCCCTCTTGAGAGTTCCGGCACCAATCCCGCCCCCCCCAAAAAAAACCCTGGTAATAACCAATAACTTTACAAATGATAACTAGCAGCTCAGCTGTTTGGTTTAAATGGCTCCGAGCCATTTAAACCCCTGCCTTCTGCTCCCCTCCAGCTTTTACAGGAAGCAGAAAGCAGGGGTTTAAACTTTAAATGGCTCACAAACCGATACAAACCAGTACAGTTCACGAACCGGCCTATCGGTACGTAGTTCGATTTGTGGTTCAGCCACAAACCAGGAACCGAACTGCGAAAATACAGTTCACGCCCTTCCCGAATAACCACCACCCACTTTAGACTATTCCTCATCCCATGGAGGAAATAGGAACAGCCAGTTTGGTGTAGTGGTTAGGAGCGCAGACTCTAACCTGGGAGAACCGGGTTTGATTCCCTACTCCTCCACTTGCACCTGCTGATGTGGCCTTGGGCAAGCCATAGTTCTGTCAGAGGTGTTCTTGAAAAAGAGCAGTTTCTGTCAGAGCTCTCTCAGCCCCGCCTACCTCACAGGGTGTCTCTGTTGTGGGGAGGGGAAGGGAAAAGGAGTTTGTAAGCCTCTCTGAGACTCCAAGTGAAGGATGGGGTATAAATCCAATCTCTTATTATTATTATTTGTTCATTTAAAATCTTAGATTGATAGACAGATGACAGACAGATGGACAAATGACAGAAGGACAAACAGACAGACAGGATGGACAGAGAACCATTTGCCACATGGCCCTCTCCTAGGTATGTAACTACTTGATGAGCCAGACATCAGTATGGGCCTCCTATGCTGTATGTAAGATTTTACCTTACCTCTGCACCCTGGTGAGCCTGAGCACAGCCTTGAATATGGATTAAACTAGAGATCTGAATTTGGGCCTCAGAGATCCAAGCCTAATGTTCTCCACTAGACTATAATAGCTTGCTAACAATAAACTTGCTGCCAACTTCTTGGCAGCCATAAACCATATGGCAAATAGTCACGAGTATGCAAACGAAAAAGCAGCCTTCTTCAGGACAAACATTTGTTCAGGGGAAAATGTAAAGAGACAAAGCCCATACGAAAACATGTGCCAGTTTCCCCATTGCTTTTACCCACCTACAGTTAACGCGTCAAACAGCCGGTGTATAGTGTCGATATCTTTGACGATCCCAGATTCTTGAATGCGTTTCACGAAGTCATCCAGCTGCATGTGAGTTTTTGGCAACGCAAAGTTCTTCACGTGATCGTCCGCTTTGGTGATTTCCCTTTGTTTGTCCAGCACCTGGCTTATCAGCCTCTTCAGCTCAGGCTTGTGATCTGCTTGGGAGCGGTCCGAAGGAGGAAGGGTTTCCACCACCTTCCTCACAAGGTCGGTCGGGAATATCCTGACGTCCGTCTTGTACAGATTCTGGAAATCCGAAAGGGCGTTCAGAAGCTTCCCTTGCATCAAACCGATAAGCCCCCGAAGGTAGAAATACCTGGCCAGCAACGCCGAGTTCGCGGGGGGCAAAATATTGATAGCTCTGCTGAGATGGTTGACGAAATCAATGTAGTAGGAGTGAACGCATTGGCCCACCAGAGGGAAGTGGATTTCTGGGATCTTGAAAGTGCTCACTGATTTAGAAATTAGTCTTGTGGCTGGGAAAAGAGGAACAACAAAAAGGCTATTTATATGTACAAAACACCAAAAGCCACTATGCTGTACCCTGAACACACTCATGTCTCATCCGCTTGAGTGAGCTTTCCTTCCATTTCTGTAATTTGCCTTCCAGAAAGGGCCCTCAAAGGAGGGGCTGAATGAACCGTATAGGGCTTCACGGTGGGTTATACTGGCTTTCAAGGGCCGACGGCCAGTCCACAACAGCCTTACCAGCCCAGGGCCTGAAGTACAAAATACAGCCCCATGTGGCAATGCGAGAGAGGAGAAATGCCAAACAGAACTGATAAGAACGTAAGAGAAGTCATGTTGGCTTGGCACCCATCAACAAGGGTGCCTTGGAAGGCACGCACTATCGTGCCTTCTCCTGTCCCCGATTCATGGCACACGTCTCTCGCTACTGCGAGAAGCCGCGGCCATTTCTGAAACACTGAAGCTCTGCCCTCCTGATAAGAACGTAAGAGAAGTCATGTTGGATCGGGCCAGTGGCCCATCCAGTCCAACACTCTGTTATCACACAGTAGCCAAACCCAGGTGCCATCAGGAGATCCACCAGCAGGGCCAGAAGCCCTCCCACTGTTGCCTCCCAAGCACCAAGAAAACAGAGGATCACTTGCCCCAGACAGAGTGTTCCTTCTATACCTTGTGGCTAATAGCCATTGATGGACCTCTGCTCCATATGTTTCGGCTTGTAGCTGCCACCACTTCCTGCAGCAGTGAATTCCACGTGTTAATTACTGCTTGGGAGAAGTAGTACTCCCTTTTATCTGTTCTAAGCCTATTGCTCATTAATTTCCTTGTGTGCCTACGAGTTCTTGTATTGTGTAAAAAGAAGAAAAGTACTTCTTTCTCTACCTTCTATAACCCATGCATAATTTTGTAAACCTCTAGCATGTCACACCTCAGTCATAATTTCTCCAAGATAAAGGGCCCTAACCTCTTTAACCTTTCTACATAGGGAAGGTGTTCCATCCCCTTAACCATTTTACTCGCCCTTTTCGGCACCTCTTCCAATGCTATAATATCTTTTTTGACATGCGGTAACCAGAACTGTATGCAGTATTTCAAATGAGGCCACACCACAGATTTATACAGGGACATTATCATACTGGCTGGTTTTCGATTCCCTTCCTAATAATCACCAGCATAGCATTTGCCTTTTTTATTGCAGTCACACACTGAGTCGACCTCTTCAGGGAGTTATCTACGACGACTCCAAGATCTCTCTCCTGGCCAGTTACCACCAGTCCAGACCCCATCGATGTACATTTATCCTTAGGATTTTTGGCTCCAATGCTCATTACTTTACACTTGCCCACAATGAACCTTGTTTGCCATATTGATGTCCACTTGCCCACCTTCAACAGATCTCTCTGGAGTGCCTCACTGTCCTCCCTGGTTCTCACTACTCTGAACAACTTAGTGTCATCCACAAACTTAGCCACTTCGCTGCTTTCTCCCAACTCCAAATAACTAATGAGCATGTTAAAAAGCACCAGACCCAGTATCGAGCCCTGCAGTACCCCACTACTTCCCACTTTCCACTGTGAAAACTGTCAGTTTATACTCAATCTCTGTTTCCTCTTCATTAACCAACTTTTATTCCACAAGAGGACTTGTCCTCTTACCCCATGACTGACTGCTGAGTTTACTTAGGAGCCTTTGATGAGGAACTTTATCAAAAGCTTTCTGGAAGTCTAAGATAAACATCTACTGAGTCACCCTTGTCCACCTGTTTGTTCACCCCCTTAAAAGAACTCTAAAACTGATCTTGGGAAAACATTCTCTGAGTGGACAGCAAGTCCCAGTGAGAAGCAAGACCACTTGTGGAAAAAGAAAGTATAGGCCTTTCTCTCCAAGAACAACAATTTAGTGAAAACGTGTCAGCTGACGAATGGAAGTCCAAATGGCCTCCAGCCCATACACAAGATCAATCGGAGGCCCTGTTATCTGTGACAGCTCAGAGAGAAAGCAGTAAGACCACAGCTTCACAATACATGCTCAGGGTTTATTTTGGCATAAGCATTTGTGAGTCACTCCAACGATGGGAGCTCTGGTTCACAAAAGCTTATGCAGAAACCTACAGG
Source organism: Gekko gecko (assembly GCA_029375565.1). NCBI lineage: Eukaryota > Metazoa > Chordata > Lepidosauria > Squamata > Gekkonidae > Gekko > Gekko gecko. The sequence continues at coordinate 72,242,859 of JAPDNY010000009.1, forward strand.
TGCCACTGGACTCCCACTTAATGCTGTTGAGACCGACTGACATTGCTATCCCTCTGGGATCATGCTCATGATATAGCCGCCTGTTTTACGGTTTTGGCCTTCCAGAGACTCCTCCCCCCGTATTCGTAAATGTGGCCCTGGCGTCACTGCTATTCTGCCGTCTCCCCCCCCCAAACAAACAAACAAACAAACAAACAAATAGAAACTATGGGCAAATAAAAACTATGGATGGGACAGTAATTCCAGAGGAGCAGCCGTGTTAACCTGTTGCAAGAAATAAAAGCAGAAGTTCACTGGCACTTTGAAGATGAGTAATATTTATTCCAGCATAAGCCTTTGTGAGCCAGGGCTCCCTTCAACAAATGTAAGGAGGGTGGATTCTTGGCACTTATTTATACTCAGGGTTATAAGCAATAAGGAGCTGCAGTGGCTCAAGTGGTTAAGACGCTGAACTGCAGGCTGTGGAAGGTCAGTAGTTCAGCAGTTCGAGACCCGGGTGCCGCATGACGGGGTGAGCTCCCATCTCTAGTTCCAGCTCCTGCCAACCTAGGAGTTCGAAAGCAAGAAATTGCAAGTAGATAAACAGGTACTACTTCGGTGGGAAGGTAACAGTGTTCTGTGCGCCTTAGTGTTTAGTCATGCCGGCCACATGACCACGGAAACGTCTTCAGACAGCGCTGGCTCTTCGGCTTTGAAATGGAGATGAGCACCGCAACCCCAGAGTCGGAGTCGACTGGCTTTCGAGCAAGGGAACCTTTACCTTTACCTATAAGCAGTAAGGTTATAAGGTATGGGGAGATATTACAATGAGAGGCCAGTCTGGAACAAAAACCCATCAAAAAGGAAACCAATCTATATCAAGCAGGTGAGGACCACTCCTAACGGTAAAGACCGGCAGAGCAAGATAAACATAAAATGATGGTGCAGCGTGAGATAAGATAATTGGAACTGAACATCTATAAAGGATGGGTCATGCTGAGCTACAAACACCTACAATGAGTGCGGCAACTTGCGCTTTTCTTCAGGCGCGGGGGAAATGACAGCACGGAATCGCCTGATGGATTCCAGCTCAGCGCTTTCATGCTGGATTCTTCCTTTGAAGTTATTTTGTAGAACAGTAGCTTTTATATTAGAAACAGGAAAGGAAGGCAGGTGGGTTTTGCCCATTGACTGACAAGAACCCTGTATGCAAACTAGTAAGCAAGAAACCAAGACCGTCAGCTACCTTTTGTCCTTACCAGGCTTAGTGTTTGTACTCCGAAGAGATGAATTCCTAGCTGGATAATCCTTCGGCTTGATTTCTTGCAGATTGGGCAGGCTCATCCCCATACGTTTGCTGATCATGTACTCGGGATTAAACCTTTTAGAAGCCATTTTCTCCATGGTCGGTCTCCTTGGGCTATCGATAGAACTAAAGGGAGAAACGGGGTGGGGGGGGTTGCCTGTGAGAGATGCATATGTAACAGGACATTATTTGATCAAACAGCTGCCGGGCTATGACACACAACTGCCACCATCTGCAAAATGACTCCCTATCCCATGCTAAGAAACAATATCTAGACCTCAGACGTTTTGTGTAGCAAACTGGTCTTCCTTGGTGGCCGCCCATCCAAGTACTAACAAGGGCTGCCCCTGCTTGGTTTCCAAGCTCTGATGAACTTGGGTTACAGGCGGTTTGTCATTTTTTGAGCTCCTAAGACAGAGAAAATCCAGCTTTTCATCATTCCAAAAATATCCTCAGAATGCTAAATTCTGCACCGGCTATTACATTCTGCTCTTGTGCAGAGAACCTGTGAGGACTATAGAACGCCTAGAACTCATGCTTGTGAGTTCTTGCCTATGCCTAGAAACCCAGGCTGTGACACAAAAGGGATTTGTTGTCGAAGGTGTTCATAGGCTGAACATAGCCTAACTCAAACAGGACACAGTATCTTATTCCAAGACACTGAAAGGTCAGACAACACATCCAATTACCATGTCAGATTACACAGGGAAGCCATTGAAATTCATAAACATAAACACAATTTCAACAGGAAAGAAGAGAGTTTAAAAATAAATAGGGCATGGTTTCCAGTCCTGAAAAACACAAAATGCTCTACATCTTACAATAGCACTACAGATAAGATTAGAATTTCAACCTCCTCAGGAAAGCTCCTCCATTAGCATGTTTCACAGCCTGGGGAACTCCTACAAGATAATGACTCAGCCCTACCCCACCTTCCTGAGTAGATACAAATTACCTGCCTACCATTTTTCTTCTCACATTGACACAGAGAGTACTCTATCTTTCTGTGTTATAACCCTGAGGATGCCAGTCACAGCAGCTGGTGAAACATCAGGGACTACAATGCCAAGACCACGGCCAGACAGCCCAGAAAATCTACAACTAACAAAAGGGATCTTCTCCCACCAAAGCTTCATAAAGGTGTAGCGTGCCCCTGCTGGGTGTAAAGAAATAATCTGCCATGCGCTTTCCTGCCAGAGAGAACGAGAGTATAACATTCTATGGTGAAAAACCTTACCTATCTTCTTCACTTTGAGTGCTCAGCTCCAGACGAGCGAAAGCATCCATCCTTCTGTTCAGGCGAGCTTTGAGAAAAGAATGAAACATATAGGTTTCCAAAACCTGCAATACAGAAGGGAAGGGCAAGATTAATAGCTGGACGTGTTGAAAGCATTAAAACGTTTGCTCAGCCAAACCACCAACAACCGAACTTTCAGACTTAACTATTACTCTTAAGTATATGCGGCTGCACCAAATGTTCACCCGTTTTATTTTTCACGGCCAAGGTAGTACTTGGAAGCAATGCTCCCTCTAAGCTGTGGAGTTTTGTGAGCAAAAATTCTACTTTGTGAGCTACTGGCATTGAAGTTGTGAGCGAGCAATTTGGCTACTGCATAAATTAGTTCGCTCTGGAGCCACCTTTCCTGAGCTAAGACAAAACCGTGTGAGCCGGAGGCTAAAAAACTGTGAGCTAGCTCACACTGACTCAGCTTAGAGGGAACACTGCTTGGAAGACCAAAATATTTTCCCCAAATCCCTTCCTACACATTATTCTGGTCTCTCTTGTCTGCTGCTGCTTTGATATCTTTCAGTGAGTCCTGGGAGCTGTCGTATGGGCAATCCCAGGCACTCAGAAATCATGCATTAAACACGGCGATGTAACACAAGGCCTGTGCCCTTCTCCTCAGCAGATGACAACTTGATTTCAATCACCTGGAAAGGTCATCAAAAGTGGAAGCTGTGGCTCAGTTAGCAGAGCCTCTGCTTGTCATGCAGAAGGTCCCAGGTTCAATCCCCGGCATCTCCAGCTAAAGGAGAAAGCAGCAGGTGATGTGAAAGACCTCAGTCTGAAACCCTGGATAGTCTGAGTAGAAAACGTTGACCTTGACGACACAATGGCCTGATTCACTACAAGGCAGCTTCATGCGCCACCTGAAGTACCCTGACTCTGCCAAAAATGTTTGCAGACAATGCCCCTAATTCCATGTTAGCCATTCTTTTAATGTCTTTAAATGGGCATTTTAGTAACAGTCCTCAGGCGCTGCATTCCTGTCCCTAGAACTTTAGTCACTGTTTTACCATCTCTGTATTAAAACAGCTTTTGTGCTCTTGCCGGTATAAATCAAAGATTCCAGCAGATGACACAGACTGGCAATGCTATGAATGATGAAACAGGAAATACATTTATCACAGCCTTGATGTACAGTCCAATGCTTTCCCAGAAGCCACTGTTCCCCTTCAGTAGATACGACTCCAGCATCCTGTTCCACACCCTGGCCAATCAGACACTCCCAAAAGACCTACAAAGCAGGACATGGAGACCAGGGCCTCCCCCTCTAGTTGCCCCCCACCGGCTTCTGCCTCTGAACATGGAGATCCCACTTCCTCATCTTGGCTAATAGCCATTGGTGGACCTCTCTTGCTCCATGAATTCGCCTAATCCCCTTTGAGAGCCAGTGTGGTATAGTGGTTAACTTAAGGGCGGTGGACTCTATTCTGGACATTTGATTCTCCATTCCTCTACATGAATCCTGCTGGGTGACCTTGGGCCAGTCCCGGTTCTCTCATCCCCACCTACCTCACAAGGTGCCAGTTGTGAGGAGAGGAAGGGAAAAGGCAATTGTAAGCCTGTTGTTTCTTCTTCTTCTAAAACAGTTGACCTGTGGCATCCTGTGGCAGGAAATTCCACAAGACACCCTTTGAGTGTATTTTGAACTGTTGCTAAATGTGACGCAAATGCTACAGTGGATACTGACAGCAGTACATATTTGTAGTTCAGTTCAGTTTAATGTAAATAAACATTGGCTGTTAACAAGTTTACAAAACCCTCAAAAGAGAGGAATACAAATTGTACACAAACTATAAATCAGCAAATAAATAAAAATACCATGTAGTACATATATATTTTTTTTACTGATTGGCCAAAGCCAAAGCCCAGAACGCAACATAAAACTCCCTTATATCCCTGGAGGGGGAGCCATGTTTGCTTGGCTGCAGCAGCAAAATAAAGAAGAAGAAGAGAAGAGATTGGATTTATACCCCGCCCTTCACTGCCCAAAGGCATCTCAGAGCGGCTTACAAACTCCTTTCCCTTCCCCTCCCCACAACAGACACCCTGTGAGGTAGGTGGGGCTGAGAGAACTTCTGACAGAAACTGTCCTTGAGAGAACAGCTGTGCCAGAGCTTGTGACTGACCCAAGGTCACATCAGCAGGTGCAAGTGAAGGAGTGGGGAATCAAACTCGGTTCTCCCAGATAAGAGTCCGCGTACTTAACCACTACACCAAACTGGCTCTCTAAACAGAAGTCAGCTGGCACCTTGAAGACCAACAAGCCTTTATTCCGGCATTGAGTCTAGTGGATCTGTGCCAAATGGCTCTCGTCTAGAAATCTTACCCTACAATAAATACTGGCTAGTCTTTAAGGTGCTGAAATACCGAGAAACATTTTTCATGCAATGCCTTTGCAGAGGGGCCTCATTCTAATCCATTCCTTTTCACAACATTTTTGCACAGGTAAGATGATTTTGTGATTAATGCATAAATAAATAGCACAGACACTACAGCCAAAACATGTGAAAATTATTCCTTAATGTTCTAATTAAAAACAAAAGGGGGGGGACAGTTCAAACAAATTCTGAACAAGATTTACCTTTCTATAAAACGGCTGATCGCCAGGCGCTCTCGTTTTCATAAATTCTTCACTATTAAATACTCTGTGTTCATAATTCAGGTGGTCTTTTACCTCCCTGTTGAAAAAAACAGGATTACATGGGAGTTCATGACGACACATTTGTATAGGGCTCAAAGGTGGACATATAATGGGTAGGAAGATCAAATCCGCATTCCTTTAACCACTGATCTAGCCTACCAAAGACAGCATAAGAACATAAGAGAAGCCAATATTGGATCAGGCCAATGGCCCATCCAGTCCAACACTCTGTGTCACACTGTGGCCAAAAAAAATACCAGGTGCCATCAGGAGGTCCACCAGCGGGGCCAGAAGTCCAGAAGCCCTCCCACTGTGCCCCCCCAAGCACCAAGAATACACAGCATCACTTGCCCCAGACCAAGAGTTCCTATCTATACCTTGCGGCTAATAGCCACTGATGGACCTCTGCTCCAGATGTTTATCCAATTCCCTCTTGAAGCTGTCCATGCTTGTAGCCACCACCACCTCCTGTGGCTGTGAATTCCATGTGTTAATCACCACACAGTGGCAATGGAAACTAATGCCAAGGCAGATGTCATGGAACTACATAAGGTGGGGGACTTTATTCTGGGGACAGTTCAGTTTGCCGCACTTGGAAGAAATATTAGCAAACTGTGATTATATAATAAGACCCTGCTTCTTTCAAAATTGTTCAATGCTTATTTAACTAGAGCAGGGATCCCCATCTTTTTTTTTTTAGTCTCCGGGCATATTTGGAATTCTCCCACGACGGGAGGGGGGCACAGGAGGTGGAGGAGATGCTGCTGCAGGAGATGGAGCCAGCCGCAAAATTATTGCCACAGCTTAACTGCAGTAATGCAGTGTAGAATCTTGTGCCATGCTGGCAGCTTCTGCCAAAGCAATGTTTTAAAAAATCTGCACAGCCGATCAAATCTCCAGCAGTCTATCAGGAGCCTTGCTCGGTGCCACTTGGCGGGTGCCAGAAAAGATGTTGTGGGCACCATGGGAGACTATAGGCACATGTTGAGGACCCCTGCGCTAGAGGAACAGAGGGAAAAAACACTGTGTTGCAACTTCACAGGCAGAAAGAGAGACTGGGAGACTCAACCACAACAGGAATCCCATGAACCACAACCCTTTAAGTCAGAAGTTCTGTCTTCTGTCCTGACCTGGCTAGCCCAGGCAAGCCTGATCTCGTCAGATCTCAGAAGCTAAGCAGGGTTGACTTAGATGGGAGACTTCCTTGGAATAACAAGTCGGGAGGACAGAGGCAAGCTTTATTCAGCCACCTCTCTGAATATTCTCCAGGCCCCTACAATGCTCCCTTTTAAGCTGTGGAGTCTTGGGAGCAAAAATTCTACTTTTGAGCTACTGGCATTAAAGTTGTGAGCAAGCAATTTGGCTACTGCATCAATTAGTTTGCTCCGGAGCCATCCCTCCTGAGCTAAGATGAAAATGTGTGAGCCGGATGCTAGAAAACTGTGAGCTAGCTCACACTAACTCAGCTTAGAGGGAACACTGGGCCCCCAGTAAGGGTCAGTCACCAGAGGTCAACGTGACTTCCAGGTGCAGACACCCATATATACACACACAGAGAAAATACCAAAAAATCCAAAAAGAAAGTTCTGTATTCTACCCATTAAGGCAAAGGGTTGTCACATTAAGAAAAGACAGCTACTGCAGAGGTCGGTGGCATTTTATAGTCTGATAACTGCACAAATGCTTTAAAAAAAAAGCACTCCCTATTTGTCCCTAGTATTTGATAATCAGACCTCCCAACAGACGTCTTTATACAGAGACAATCAATTCTTGTCTGGATTAGGCAGTAATCATCAACAAACCTACTGGGAATGAGCAGGATCCTTTTTAATAGCCATCTTTTTTCTTTTCTTTTCTTTTTGCCATCAAGTCACAGCTGACTTTTGGCCACTCACCTGATAATTAGCCCTCCCAAAAGATGTCTCTGTACACTGACCGTTCTTGCCTGAGTTAGTACTACCAAAGACAGCATTAGTAAGAAGTGAATTAGTAAGAGCCTTTTTAAAAACCATTCTAACTTTTTCTTTTCTTTTTGCCATCAAGTCACTTATTAGGGAGACGGTTTTACCTTTAAAACACTCTCTGTGTACCTAAACTTGGTAGATTTCTGCTGCCACCAGGAATTAAAAATTCCAAATCTCTCTCTTTTGGTAGAATGACCTAGGGTCTGGGCACTTCAGAGGACTATATGGCCCTGAGGAAGACTATTCTGATTTCTGGGATAAGTTTAAACAAAAGCTGATTTATTTAATAAAGAACAAAATAGGTTGAACTGCTGGTGATGAAAGGAACTTGTCAATATTAACTGGCAAATCTTGGTGTCACAAACAGTCTCTCAAACTCCCAAAACTCCATTCTGACAGGCGTAGACACTCAGTCTAATCTCTCTCTCATCTATTTATCCAAACAGGCTGAACTCTTTTTCTTATTCACACAGAATAGACTCAGAACTCATATTCACACAGACTAAACTGTTTGTCTTATTCACACAGAATAGACTCAAAAACTCCCATAGTCACATAGACTATGCTCTCTCTTCAAACTTCACACACAGAATCACCTCATAGACACCCCTCCTTCCACACTCTCAGTCATCAGCCAATCACATCTCACTTATCTCCCTCTCATATTACTGCAGTCACACTAAACATTTAAAGAAACACACACACGAAAAATGGAATCATTACAGTCATTGCTGGCTCATGGCAACCTGCACAGGGTTTTCATGGAGAAGTAAACAGAGGTGGTTTGCCATTGCCTCAATCTGAGGAGCAACCCTAGATTTCCTTGGTGGTCTCCCATCCAAGTACTAACCAGGGCCGACCCTGCTTAGCTTCCGAAATCTGACAAAATCAGGCTAGCTCGGGCAATCCAGGTCAGGGTTCCTCTAAGTGAAAGGCTGTAAAACATGGTTTATTCTAGCCTTGTATCCCTGCATGCAACAGGTGACCTTATCGCCAACTTTTATAAACACATACCCTGATTTGCAAGCAAGAAATACTTCAAATATTTACTTTCCTTTGTTCCTGGATTCCGGTGCTTAGAGCAGAAGGAAAGAAAGACGCTACTGGGGGGAAAAAGAAGAGAAGAAAGAGAAGAGAAGTTGCAGGGAAATGAAATCAAGCCACCCGGCAGAATGCTGACTGGCTACAGTTCTACATCATTTTACCCCTTTACAGGAATGCATTGGTTGAATACTTATCACACGTAGGACACAGTTCTCACACAGACCTTAAATATTCATTAGTCTGTGATAAAACCTAGTAAATCACATTCAGAAAATCTGATAAAGAATATAGGAAAGCCTGTCTGATGATTACCCCAAGACTACCCAAATCTGACCTCTGAATTACTAGTTATCCAAGTCCTTCTACATTCTTATCCACATTTCAAGAGTGGGGTTGTCACATATGTCCTCTACAGAGGTAGAAGATGAGCTTCTTAAGAATCCAAATTCTGCTTTGGATCACAACGGTATGGAAGATCTGTTGCAGTGAAGCGTAACTGACATTAAGGTTGGTGCAGCTTTCGCTATGCCTGAGGGCCTAAACCCACAGGCTCCCCTCCCCCCACCTGCACTCAAATGCTCCCCCCACCTCCGCCTTCTTTCAACATTAACCATGGACTTAGCATTGTGTCAACACAGAGGCTGACATTCAAAGCGCTTAACCTGTAAGCAGGATCCAAAGCTTGTTCAAAACTCTTCTTCAAAGCCCATTGGTTAGCAACTTTAGTACAAGATACAATGCTAAACCATGCGTCAAGTTGAAAAAGGCAAAGCAAACAACAAAAGCAGAAAGAAAGGGGGAAAGAACAGGCAAGCCCAAAAGATGCTCCCAATCTGTTAACCATAATCCTTATTCTAATAGCCAAAAAGTGCGGATACCTATTCCCTCCAACAGGGGCCTCACTCTCCCCCAACAGCTTTTCCTGCATAGTCAGTAGACTTCCTGGGTTTGTAGAAAAATCCCAGAAGTGAAGAAATCCCTTCAGAAACTCTTGAATTCCCCAAAAAGCCTTTTGAAATGGCCTCGGCAGGGACCTGACTCCAGGCAGCAACGGTGAGAGATTAGAACGTTGGGGGGGGAGGGGGAGGGAGAGGCTTCTGACTGGCTCTGTCGGTGGAAGGGGTGGGGGAAGGGCCCTTTCTTTCCAGGCCTCTTTCGGCCTTGGAGGGAGGGAGGGGAGGGAGCCTTGGGGCCAGGCCTCACAAAAGTTGCCAGGGCCAGGCTGGGGGATTTCTAGAGATTTTGTGGTGGACTCTAAGGAGGAGGGCTGGGTTTGGGAAGGGAGAGGCCTCAGCTGGGTATAATGCCACAGTTTCCACCCTCCAAAGCAGCTATTTTCTGCAGGGAGACAGACCTCTGCTGTCTAGAGTCCAGTTGTAATTCTGGGGGTCTCCAGGGCACATTTGCAGGTTGGCCACTCTAGGCCTGGCAGCATTCTAGGCTTGCCAGGTCCCCCTGATTTGCATGACTCACCTAGCCTCGGCTGCTTGCTACCATTCATCAGCAGCCACCCTATGAAAGCCAGTGAGGTGCAGCAGTTAGAGCTTCAAAGTAGGATCTGCAAGGCCCAGGTTCAGATCCCCATCTTGCAGTGGAAGGTGACTGTGTGATTTTGGACCAGTCACATATTTCAGCCTAACCAACCTCACAGGGTTGTTGTGCAGAAAAAAGGAGGAGGGAATAATGAAAGCTGCTTTGGCCCTCACTGTGGAGAAAGACTGTAATTTTCCTAGGTAGAGGCTGGGGGGTAAAGATGGAAAACAGGAGACAGAGAGGCAGATAAAGGTAGGTTGGCTGTTGGTTGGGAAGAAAATAGGGTTGCCAACTCCAGGTTGGGAAATCCCTGGACATTTGAGGGGTGAAGCCTGGAGAGGGTGGGATTTAAGGAGGGGAGGAACTTTGGACTGGTGTAATGCCATAGACTCCACCCTCCAGCCATTTCCTCCATGAGAACCACCATTGCCAACCTCTGGGTGAGAACTGGAGATCACCCAGAATTACAGCTGTTGTCCAGGAGACAGAAATCAGTTCCCCTGGATAAAATGGCTGTTTTGGAGGGTTGAGTCTATGGCATCATACCCTGCTTGCCTCCCCAAGCCTCACTGTCCTAAGGCTCCACCCCCAAATCTCCAGGAAATTCCCAACCTGGAGCTGGCAACCCTAAGGTGAATTGATCTCTGTAGCTGGGAGATCCATTGTGATTCCCAGAGTGCTGCCACTGCTGCTGTGGGGGAGAGAAAGCAGGTGGGTGGCTGAGAGCACTGCCACCACTGCTACTGCTGCTCTGCGGAGTGGGGGAAGAAGCAGGCAGGAGGCTGGGAGAGAGGCTGGGGAGCAGAGAGAAAGAAAGAATGATGGGGTGGGGGGCAGAAAGAGAAAGAGTGATGAAGTGGGGAGGCAGAAAAACAAAGAGAAAGATGACAGATCAGAAAGAGAGAGGAAATCACATGCATGGAGCAGAAATAGAGTAAGAAAAGGGGAGCAGAGGGGAGAAATAGTGTGAGAGAGGTAGGGGATGAGCAGAGGAAGCAAAGGTGTGACGAATGAGATAACCATCCCGCAAGTTTCTTGCGGGTCTCCACTTGTTTAAAACTAATATGGAAGAAAACAAAAGAATAAACAGGCACAAAGGCAACTGGTAGACACAAAGACCCATCTCAAAGCACAACATCAGCAGCCTTTGGCTATAAGAATGGAATTCCTTTCCTTGGACATAGCTTCAGAGAGCAGCTGTGCCAGTCTGCAGTAGAACAGCCAGATTCTAGTCCAGCAGCACCTTAAAACACCAACAAGATCTTCAGGGTAGAAGCTTTCAGGACTCTCGAAAGCTTATGCCCCGAATCTTGAACAAAGACTTTCCCCACAGACCCTGATCCTGTATTCCCCTAAATCTTATGAACTTAGTCTTTGTGCTGTTCATGGTACCTAAGAACATAAGAGAAGCCAATGTTGGATCAGGCCAGTGGCCCATCTAGTCCAACACTCTGTCACACAGTGGCCAAAAATACCAGGTGCCACCAGGAGGTCCAGCAGTGGGGCCAGGACACTAGAAGCCCTCCCACTGTTGCCCCCCCCCAGCACCAAGAATACAGAGCATCCCTTGCCCCAGCCTGAGAGTTCCTATCTATACCTTGTGGCTAATAGCCACTGATGGACCTCTGCTCCTTATGTTTATGGTAGCATCCCAACCTTTGACAATTTGCAAAGCAGGTTTTTCTCACACGTCACACACTGTACAAAATGGTTCACAAAGTTACTTGGATAAACTGTTAGGGACTGTGGTCTATACTACTGTATATAACTTGTACTGCTAGCTGCTGTTAAGATGGGATCCAGCTATGTAATTCTGTATCAACTAATATGTTATTTATTTATGCTTTCCTTCAGTTCTGCTTCCAGATTTCTGGTTGGTTCCAGTTTTCCACTCTCCAAATCCTGTTGCACTGTTTATTGAATGCCCCACCTTCTTGACTGAATTGACTCAGTCTGTGTAGCCCGCCTTGAGTCCAAATGGGAAAGGCGGGCTTTAAATAATGTCAACAAATTAATAAATGTGAACTGTGGGCAATGTGAACCCGGAGTCGATTTACCACTCATTGGTGCACTGAGCGTTAATGTCACAACCCTATTGATTCAGATATGAAGCAAGAGCTAACAGTTGCACACCTACAGCATCCTACAGCACACCTGCGCATCTGACGAGCACTTCTGTCACCACCTACCTGAAAATATTGACTATCAACTGCAGAGTGATCTGCTGGATTTCGGAATTCAGCTTCTGTTGCCAGTTCCTCCTGCGGAGCTGCACTTCGCCAAGGTCTGTGCAGGAGCCAAAGTGGCAGCGCTCGAGGTCGTAATGCAGCTGGAGGCCTTCAGCCCTGCCGGGAGAACAAAAGAAAAAAGTTTAATCCCTTGGACATGCCTTTGTTTCAGAGGAACACCCAGTTGGATTCATACCAAGGGTCACGGTTTAATATCTCCTTTTGTTCGTAATTCCCAGGCACATGGGCATGCATGGCACCCACACCACAGGAGGGAAAAGCCTAGGAGTGGTGGCGTCCAGCAAGTAAAACAGGCCAACTCTGCTCTAGGAAGAATCTCCTACCTAAACCCCCAAATAAAACAACAATAACACTGTTCTGGTAGCAGGTGGCGTTTGCACACTTGCCCTTGCGGAACACCCAAAGCAATACAGGGCAAGGAATACACATGAGCTTTGACTGACACGCATTATTGGGCATTGAACACAGAAGAAGAGGAGATTGGATTTATACCCCGCCCTTCACTACCCAAAGGAGTCTCAGAGCGGCTTACAAACTCTTTTCCCTTCCCCTCCCCACAACAGACACCCTGTGAGGTAGGTGGGGCTGAGAGAGCTCTTTCAAGAACTGCTCATGAGAGAACAGCTCTGAAAGAACCTGTAACTGACCCAAGGTCACACCGGCAGCTGTATGTGGAGAATTGGGGAATCAAACCCGGTTCTCCCAGATAAGAGTCCATGCTCCTAACCATAAAGAGTTTATACAGTGAGCATAATAAATCTAGTTAGCTTTTACTAGGGAAACAATCAGGTTACGTTGGATAAGTCTATGGAAATTTTCATCATCGTATTGAAAGGTGCGCTTTAAAATCAGAACATTTTGCTTGAAATCTTATCACTCTGATTTTTTTTTTAAAAAAGGATACAACAGAGAACAAATAATTCAAAGAAAAGGAAACCAGACTAAATTAAATGCCCAGGTAACATATATTGATGTAGTCACACAAAGATCTTGCTCTGGTGACTTTTTTCTTTGAATCGGACAACGCATCTTGAAGAATCTCACTGTGATGTATTTGTTTTTACCTTGTTATAAATATTTCTGCAGCTTGCAGTGGGATATCTGGAATGTCAGGCTCATCTTCAAATGATTTGGATTGTGCAATGTCCCCATTATCAATGTTAATTAGAATTAAATCATCAGCTTCCTTTTTGAAATTTTAGAAACAGACAAGTTAGTAATTAAGAATTATAATGACGATGCAAAATTAGCAGGACAGAACCTTACATTTATGCTTATTTCTAGACGTTTGCTGATCTATTTTATTTTTAAATACAGTCTTTAAAAAATACCAACTCAAAATAGATCCCATGCCAATATTAACAGCGGAAACCGTTTTAATCGTTATCGTGCATTATTATCTACCAGATTTGGTGACCCCGGTGCTCAAGTTCAGCACAGATGGTAAAGCAAGAAGATAAAAACTTTGTACAAGGATGTGAAACACACACAGATTTATTCAATGGAAGTATTAATACGGGTCAGTGGAAAGAATGTTAGAAGACCAGTGTTGAACACCACTCAAGCCATTGTCTCCCTAGGAACAGAGCAAGTAAGTCAAGGTCCTCTGTCCTTTGGCCACAATCCAAACCCACATGCACAAATAATGCTTCCATTTCCATTTCCAACTGTGCTGGTATTGACCTTTAAAGCTCTGTACAGCCTGGGACTAAGATACACCTTAAGGACCGCCTTCTCCCATATGAACCTACCCACTCACCCTGGTCATCTCCAGAAGCTGTGCTTTGGTTGTCCCCACCACCAATGTTCCCTCTAAGCTGTGAAGTCTCGTGAGCAAAAATTCTATTTTGTGAGCTCTTGACATTAAAATTGTGAGCAAGCAATTTGGCTCCTGCCTAAATTAGTTTGCTCTGGAGCCAGCCTTCCTGAGTGAAGACAAAAATCTGTGAGCCAGAGACTAAAAAACTGTGAGCTAGCTGACACTAACTCAGCTTAGAGGGAACAGTGCCCACCACCTGAGGCTAGCTGGGTGGCAACCCAAGAAAGGGCCTTCTCAGTCGTGGCACCAAAACTTTGGCACTCCCTCCTCAGACACATTTATCTGTCTCCCGCTATTGGTGTCTTTTGCCAGCGGGTAAAGACTTTTTTTGTTTCATTTGGCACACCCCCAATAAAGCTGGTTGGCCCTCCTCCTTGGTTTTGGTGTTGTTTAGTTATGTGTTTTTATTGAATTATTTTATAATTCCAAATGTTGCTTTTAATTGTCCAAATGCTTTTATGTGTGAGCATCCTTGAGCACCCTGATTGCCAGCAGCATGAGATGAGAGTTAACAGAAGCAGACTGGAGAGGACCAGGACACAGGAGTCAAGGACACCGTACCATGTAGCTAGTCATCCAGGGGCAAAAGCTACTACACAAGTAAGTCACAAGTTACAAAGGTGTACTATGCAAGTAAGACTACATATACTATCTACAAGGCAAGTTCTCCAAACAGAACCCCAATATACAAATCACAGGGACCAAAGGTCTCTATTTGACTTAGGTAAAGGTAAAAGTTTCCCTTGCTTGAAAGCCAGTTGAATCTGACTCTAGAGGGGTACGGTGCTCATCTCCGTTTCCAAGCCGAAGAGCCAGCACTGTCCGAAGACGATTCCGTGGTCATGTGGCCGGCATGACTAGACGCCGAGGCTCACGGAATGCTGTTACCTTCCCACCGAAGCGGTACCTATTTATCTACTTGCAATTTCTTGCTTTTCGAACTGCTAGGTTGGCAGGAGCTGGGACCAGAGACGGGAGCTCACGCCTTCATGCAGCACTCGGGTCTTGAACTGCTGAACTACCGACCTTCCAGTCTGCAGCTCAGCGTTTTAACCACTGAGCATCTGTACAAATCAATGTTTTTTGTTAAATCATTTGATTTTGTTAAATCAAAATCTAGGACAGCATATACATTGTCACAGTTGGCATTTTGTACGTATGCATGTGAATCTTGCAGTCCTTTGGAAGTATCTTTACTCACTCTCTAAACTGATGTCTTACCTAGCCCAAGGAAAATATTCTAATCCCAAATGTAAAGTGAAAATTCAATTGTTCTGTATATGAGCACCTGGCCGTGTATGTGACAGACATATATTTGCCTCAAGGGCTCCAATGAGAGTCAAGCAAACCCCAGTGAAACAGGGTTTTCCGAATAAGGCACAGCTGTAGCTTATTTGCTACATTCATGGTGCCTTCTTCACTCCTCCAACCTCTCGCTTCCTCTGATCTGATTGAAGCATTCCACAACTGGATGAAGCTCCAGCTTGCTAGGATGTCCAAATTATTATTTACTTCCTTTACACCCTGCCTTTTCTTCCCAATTTTGGGGACCCAAAGCGGCTTACATCGTCCTCCTGTCCTCCAATTTATCCTCGCTACAGCCCTGTGTGGTAGTGACTGGCCCAAGGACACCCAGCAAGCATCCATGGCAGAGTGGGGATTCGAGTCTGGGTCTCCCATGTCTGAACAGTGCAAGTCATCTTTAGAACATAAGAACATAAGAGAAGCCAATGTTGGATCGGGCCAATGGCCCAGCCAGTCCAACACTCTGTCACACAGTGGCCAAAAATACCAGGGGCCATCAGGAGGTCCAGCAATGGGGACAGGACACTAGAAGCCCTCCCACTGTTGCCGTCCCCCAAGCACCAAGACTATAGAGCATCACTTGCCCCAGACCGAGAGTTCCTATCTATATCTTGTGGCTAATAGCCATTGATGGACCTCTGCTCCAGAAGTTTATCCAATCCCCTCTTGAAGCCATCCATGCATGTAGCTGCCACCACTTCCTGTGCCAGTGAATTCCATGTGTTAATCACTCTTTGGGTGAAGAAGGACTTTCCTTTTATCTGTTCTTACCCAACTGCTCAGCAATTTCATTGAGCACCCACGAGTCCTTGTATTGT
This sequence comes from Gekko gecko, assembly GCA_029375565.1. Taxonomy (NCBI): domain Eukaryota; kingdom Metazoa; phylum Chordata; class Lepidosauria; order Squamata; family Gekkonidae; genus Gekko; species Gekko gecko. Next base: position 72,258,805 of record JAPDNY010000009.1, read on the forward strand.
GAGAAAGGGAGGAAAGGACCTCTTTCTCTATCTGCTCCATCCCATGCACAATCTTATAAACCTCGATCATGTCACCCCTCAGCCATCGTTTCTCCAAGCTAAGGAGCCCCAAGCACTTTAACCTTTCTTCATAGGGAAAGTGAAACTGGACCCCAAAGGAGATTAGAGTTCAACCAAGCTGCAAAATTAATCAGTCTCACTTGGAGGTCACAATAAGCTCTCATTAAAGTGAAGCATCTCGCTTACTTCCCATGGCCACACAACTGAGGCACTAACAGTGTGTAACTCTTGGATTACCCCACACACCCCTAAAGGAACTGTTCATATATTACTTCAGGTTGATTTTGGTAGAAACGTATTTTCCACCCTGACCTGGACAGCCCAGGCTAGCCTGACCTTGTCAGATCTCGGAAACTAAGCAGGGTTGGCCCTGGCTAACATTTGGATGGGAGACCGCCAAGGAACACCAGCATTGTGAAGGAGGAGAAGGAGAAGGAAGAGATTGGATTTATACCCCACCCTTCACTACCCAAAGTAATCTAAGAGCATCTTACAATCTCCCCACAACAGACACCCTGTGAGGCAGGTGGGGCTGAGAGAGCTCTTTCGAGAAATGCCGAACTTGTGACTGACCCAAGGTCACACTGGCAGCTGCATGTGGAGGAGTGGGGAACCAAACCCGGCTCTCCCAGATTAGAGTCTGTGCTCCTAACCGGAGCTCTTTTTGTAGAAAAAGCCCAGCAGAAACTCATTAGCATAACAGGCCACACCCACCAGCAGAAACTCATTAGCCTATTAGGCCACACCCCTGACAGCACCGCTCAGTAGCATATTAGGGCACACCCCCGTGTTACCAGAAGTGTGGTCATTCAGCTACACCCACCTTTGGCTTCTTATTCCGTTTACCTTGTTTGTTGTCAAAACCCAGGGCTTTTTTTTGTAGTAGGAACTCCTCTGCATGTTAGGCCACACACCCCAAATGTAGCCAATCCTAATGAGTTTCTGCTGTTGGGTGTGGCCTATTATGCTAATGAATTCCAAGTGGGCGGGCCAACTTGGGAGCCAGCTGGAACTCCGTTCCTGTGTGTTCCTGCCCAAAAAGGAAGGGAATTGATAACAAATCAGCCAGTATCATCATGCCCCTGTATAAATCACTGGTGCGACCTCATTTGGAATACTGTGTACAGTTCTGGTCACCACATCTCAAAAAGGATATTATAGCATTGGAAAAAGTGCAGAGAAGGGCAACTAGAATGATAAAAGGGTTGGAACACCTTCCCTATGAAGAAAGGTTAAAATGCTTGGGGCTCTTTAGCTTGGAGAAACGACGGCTGAGAGGTGACATGATCGAGGTTTATAAGATTATGAATGGGATTGAGCAGGTTGAGAAAGAAGTCCTTTTCTCCCTTTCTCACAATACAAGAACTCGTGGGCACTCTATGAAATTGCTGAGCAGTCGGGTTAGGGGTAGAACAGATAAAAGGAAATACTTCTTCACCCAAAGAGTGATTAACATATGGAATTCACTGCCACAGGAGGTCGTGGCAGCTGCAAGCATGGACAGTTTCAAGAGGAAATTAGATAAACATATGGAGCAGAAGTCCACCAGTGGCTATTAGCCACAGGGTATAGATGGGAACTCTCAGTCTGGGGCAGGTGATGCACTCTATTCTTGGTGCTGGAGGGGGCAGCAGTGGGAGGGCTTCTGGTGTCCTGGCCCCACTGATGGACCTCCTGATGGCACCTGGTATATTTTGGCCGCTGTGTGACAGAGTGTTGGACTGGATGGGCCATTGGCCTGATTCAACATTGGCTTCTCTTATGTTCTTATGTTCTTATGTTCTTAAAAATAGCCCTGCTCCTAACCACTACACCAAACTTGCAAGGAGGCGGGCAACGGCAAACCAGCACTAAATATCTCTTGCCTTGAAAATCCTACGGAGGTCACCCTAAGTCAGCTGTGACTGTATGGCAAGAAAAAAAAAAGCAAAACAAAAAAAACGCCACGTATTTTCCCCTCAAAAGTTAGTCACACTAACGTCCCCAGAAAAAAAACACAGAAATTACTCACGACAGACCTTACTAACTTCTCCAAAGTGATCGAGGTGACAGCCCATGAGGAAGGATGTCGGGGCCATGACAAAATCCAACATCTGACGGGACAGAATCGGTACGAAAGTGTGCTGCCACTGAATAGGGTGAAGGTACAGCATGAAGCATTCGGACGCGAGCGTCAGCAGCGACCAGTCAGAAGAAAAGAAGACTATTTTGCGCTCGGTTAAAATGCATGTTATGATCTGGGGAAGAGGGGCAGAAAAAAAGACCCAGATCAGCAAAACTTTGACATGTTGAGGAACACGGAATACAGCCGTATATAAGGCTGGATCTTTTATCTAGCACTTTTCAGGTGTTCAAAACACTTCATAAGCGGGATCCCAGGAACCCACATAACAGCTGTGTAGAGCAGGCCATTCTATCGGCATGTTCCCTCATTTTGGCGACCTTGCCAAACACCAAACTGTGTCAAGGATCTGACCTCACAGAGTTCAGCACCACATATCTATCACTAGCACAGGAGAATGACTTCTCTCAAGTCATCACGGTGACACTCTGTGAAAGAAACACATAGACCCCCTATTTGAGAAGAAGAGAAGAAGAAGAGTTTGGATTTATACCCCGCCTTTCACTGCCCAAAGGCGTCTCAGAGCGGCTTACAAACTCCTTTCCCTTCCCCTCCCCACAACAGACACCCTGTGAGGGAGGTGGGGCTGAGAGAGCTCTTCCAAAGACTGTCCTTGAGAGAACAGCTGTGCCAGAGCTTGTGACTGACCCAAGGTCACATCAGCAGGTGCAAATGGAGGAGTGGGGAATCAAACCCGGTTCTCCCAGATAAGAGTCCGCGCACTTAATCACTACACCAAGCTGGCAGCCCTGAGAGGAGCTAGGCACTTCCAATTTAAGACTCGGTGAGGATGGGCAGGTTACAGCATGACTGTATGGATCCACAGAACAGTCAATAAAGAAGGGTTCTGGGAATGCTAAAGCTGAAGGACTGGAGAATCCTAAGAGCTTGCCCTGCCACCCATCCATACACGGGGGCTCCCAGAACCTCCCTGTGACCCGACCTAAACAAATACGAAAGCCGTCCCAGGAAAGAGTGGTCAAGCGTGAGTTCATTTCGCAAATAACCACCACCAGGGCCTCCAGGAAGTCCATTTCCTCTATTGAGAACTTAAGCTTTAGCCCTTAATATTGTGAAACTATCAAATGCGAGGACCTGGGAACAAGCGTCCACTAGATTCGAACGAAACAGCCATACTGTACCTGCAACACCTGCTCTGGTTTGAAGCACAAGAAGGGAAGATGAAGATCCAAATCGATAAGGGGACTGTCAGGGTCTTCCCGAGATGGAAAAATTACCTGGAGTGGCTTCATATTAAATACCTAGAGGAAAAACAGATAAGGAGGTCATCTAGCTAGCCCTGTGTTGCAGAGGTCCTCACCCACAAGCCCTTACGGGAAACTTCAAACTTAAAAAAAAAAAAAACAGGTAAAAACAAGCCCAATTCTCAAAAACAAAAAAAATTTAACTTTATGCACAAAACAGATCTACATTACACAAAACATTACATGCCATATTATCCTGTCTACCAGTAAGAAGAAACTTCTTTTGTGTGTGTGCTTTTATTTCTTTTTATTTTATTTGGCTTCATAGGATGAGAGACCAAAACTGAAAGTAAACATTTGCTTCTGACGGAGTTGTGGAAAATCTATCCCAACCGGACACGGTTTTTGAGCAAGATTGCTAATTCATGCTCAGGGGAAGAGAAAACAGAAACCGGGTTACTGAGCAGATGGATTGTAGAAGCACGGCCAGAACTACACAACAGAAACAGGGCATCACTCCTGTTTAGCTTATTTTTTTTCACGGACCTCTATGACCAGTTGCTGCACAAACTCAGTAGTATAATGCGGAAGGACAACTTACATCAATTGCATCACTCAGTGACACCTCACGCTCTCCCTCAGACCAGGGCTCCAAAGCGACACTACAGAACTGTAACAAATTCTAAGGATTGCCAAATACTGAACTGTCCCCCTGGGAACTGTTGAGCCCAAATCAGTTGACACAGGATCAACCAAATCTTAGCAAGTTCCCTGACAAAGAGAAAGAAAGAGGATCGCATGCATCCTCCTAAGAATTGCACTGAAAACAAAAAACTTCATGACATGTTTGCTTATACGAAATGCGCCATATCCTAAACTGGAGAGAATCTCCATTATTCTCTTTCTTGCCTCTAATAATTTTACACCTCAATTCTCAACATAAAATTTTTTCACAAAGTGCATTTGCAATAACCAACATAAGGAATAACTAGGCTCTTTTTGTAGCAGGAACTCCTTTGCATATTAGGCGTCACACCCCTAATGTAGCCAATCCTCCAAGAGCTTACAGAGCTCTTCTTACAGGGGCTACTGTGAGTTCTCGGAGGATTGGCTACATTAGGGGTGTGTCGCCTAATATGCAAAGGAGTTCCTGCTACAAAAAGAGCCCTGACTAGAATAAAATTCAAGTCTAGTAGCACCTCAAAGACCAACAAAATGTTCCAGGGTGCATCAAGGCTCACTTCGTCAGATACAAATGAGAATGGGGGTCCATCAGCCCTTATATCTAGGTCAGAAGGTGGGAGAAGTGTTACAAAAGAAAAGCCTGTCGGAGTCACGATGCAGGGGTACGATGCAGGCATAATGTAATGAGCTTCACTGGAGCTAGGAGAGATGCACAGATGGGAAATGCAGAAACAGTGTGGGAAGGAGGAAGTGGCTGGGACCTGGGAAGCTGAAAGCACAAGAGATCCCAAGAAGCAGAGAAACCACCACACACGGCAGGAACTGGCTCATGTTGTCAGGCCAAGATTGTCACTAAACTGTGCTAAAGCAGCAAGATAGATGGTTCTCCAACAGCAAAGCCACAGTCAGGAGGATCGAACCTTTCTCCTGCCCGCTTGTTCCCCTGAAGCACCTTCTCCTCCCAGGCAGGTGCGTTTCAGTGAAAATGGCAGTAGGAAGAGTGACATGTAGAGAAAAGGACTGGTGCCCATGAAGGAGCGTGCATGCATACACATGCAGCCACATATGCCCAGGGCTTTTTTTGTAGAAAAAGCCCAGCGGGAACTCATTAGCATATTAGGCCACACCCCTGACAGCACAGCTCATTAGCATATTAGGCCACACACCCCATGTTGCCAGAAGTGGGCTCATCCAGTCACACCCACCTTTTGCTTCTTATTCTGTTTACCTTGTTTGTTGTCAAAACCCAGGGCTTTTTTTGGAGCAGGAACTCCTTTGCATGTTAGGCCACCCACCCCTAATGTAGCCAATCCTAATGAGTTTCTGCTGTTTGGTGTAGCCTGTTACGCTAACGAGTTCCTGCTGGGCGTGGCCAACTTGGGAGCCAGCTGGAGCTCCGTTCCTGTATGTTCCTGCCCAAAAATAGCCCTGCATATGCCTCACCTTCTTGGAAACAGCAAAGCCAGTCCTGTCTCTTGATGGCTGCTGGCAGTGCCCACTCACATGAAGCTGCCTTATACTAAATCAGACCACTGGCTCCACCAAGGACAATACTGTCTATTCAGACTAAGCAGCAACTCACCAGGGTCTCATGGTCTTTCACATCACCTACTGCCTGGTCCTTTCTAACTGGAGATGCCAGGGATTGAATCTGGGACCTTCTGCATGCCAAGCAGATGCTCTAGCACTGAGCTGCAGCCCCTCTCCCTTTGAAGACACAAGTCTCTTGCCCTGCTATGCAGTTCCACCCTAAAGTGACGAAACCCTGGAAGGAAGGAGCATGACAGGAGGAGAGCCAGAATAGGTACTGGATTGAGAAAGGGGACCTGGATGGAAAGCAGGTGTATGAGACCGAGGCAACGAGAGAGAGAGAGAGAGAAGGCCTAAAGGAGAATGAAAAAGCATACGTTCCTATCTTCTGTTTGTTTTAACAACCACACATGAACAGTGACTAATTTTGTTACTCTTTAAGGTGCTGCTGGACTCTTAACTCTTTTCTACTGCTGTAGACAGACTAACATGGCTACCCATCTTGATCTACATGCTTGAACAGTTGGGTTCAGACTCAGGGGCATAGCCAGAAAACTTTGGTTGTGGGGAGTAAGGAAATCGGGGGGGGTGTCCCCAGCCGCACCTGCTGCTCCTCCTGCAGAAGCAGCAGCTCTGGCTCTGCTGTGACCTCTAGTCCTCCTCTAGTCCTTTTGAACGGAGAGACTCGATTCCAGGCTGCTTCTCTGTGTAAGAGGGGGGCTCTCCAACACTCTCTATTTTGTATTTTGCAATTTCATTTTACTTTATTGCATTTTAATAACCTATTTATTTTTTGGCCTGGAAAAAGAGGGGGGGAATGAGACTGAAGCTTCCCTGACTGTGCCTGGGGTCATGTTGGAACAGCCACACGTATCTTACTCTCTCTTTTTGTCTGGGGGGCAGCACTCATATGTGGGGGCACTGCCCCCAAATGCCCACTGTGGCCATGGGCCTGTTCAGACTTCAGAATTCCAAAACAAAACTCATTGCAGAGAAACCACACACAAGAACAACTTCGGTGTCATTGAATACAGCAGGCTGAATCATTACCAAGTGGAGGGGTCCTGGGGGAGGACTGGGTATTAAAGACAGCTTTGCAGCAAATTCTTTTATATAATCGTCCACGTCTGAGTCTTTGTAAGGCTTCAACTGCACCAGTAAACTGAAATGGAAAAGAACAGCAAATAGTAAGACACAAAATGGGAGGCAAAACCCCTTTTCCGAGGGAATCACCATTCCTTTAAAACATTTTTTTCTTCTGCTGTTTAGTTTCCACCTTATTCACGATCCAAACCAGGGGTCCCCAGGGTGATGTCGTGGGCACCTTGGTGCCCGCTGATGCCTTTTCTAGAGCCCACCAAGTGTTTTTAGAAAGTGGGTGGGGCCATGTAAGGCTTTGATTAGTAGTGCAGATGTAAGGCTTTTGATTGGCGGTGCAGATTTCTTAAAATGTTGCTTTGGCAGCACCTACCACCACAGCATACGGATCTTCACTGCATGATTTAAAGGTGTGCTGCCACAGCCATTCTGTGGCTGGCTTCACCTTCCCCAGCAGCCGTTTTGTGGCTGTGTCCACCACGTTGTGTCAGAATTCCAAAACTGCTTGCAGGCTCAAAAGGGTTAAGGACATTTCAGCCCACCTCTGCACAAACAACAGCTCATAAACAAAAGAAGTCAAATTGATATTGATATATAAGCCATGATTTGTCACTTCATGTACCACTTGGAACAAGCATATATATGCTCTCTGTAATTCCCCTCTGCCATTCCTGTTTGGAAGCAAACTGTTGTTTGCTACTGTATCTGAACCAGCAAACTGCGGTTTAGGCTCACCCTTCAAACTGCAAATCAGAATGAGGGTACAGAGCAGCCAGATGAATAACATACATTAACACTCCTTACCAAGACAGGCAGTCTTTCAGGGCATTGAAGTACGGGTACCTGGATATGACACAAATAGCGTATGGTACAAAATATGCGGCAGCTTTAGAAGACTGTACAGTTTCCCAGTGAACCTGCCCATTGGAGGAGATGTGTCCATCCTGCAAGAAAGTGGCATGTTACTTTGGGTGTAAGGCCCAGAACTACAAACTGGAATTTTCAGTTTTGGAAAGCCCGGAAATCAATACCCAGAGCATGAAGGTCTGCCGTTGACCAGACTCGGACATGATACAATATACATCTCAGGCACCAACATACATTAATTTTTAAAATATTTGGCAAACTAATTCCCATATTCTCGTTTTAGAATCCAACTCTACAAGTTTTTTGTCATCTTCTGGGCGTGGAACAGTGGTCACTGCAGGTGTGGAGGGGGAGGTATCTGAACATTTCCTGCATTGTGCAGGGCCATTGGCCTGATTCAACATTGGCTTCTCTTATGTTCTTATGTTCTTATGACATGATCGAGGTTTATAAGATTATATATGGGATTGAGCAGGTTGAGAAAGAAGTACTTTTCTCCCTTTCTCACAATACAAGAACTCCTTGTGGGCACTCCATGAAATTGCTGAGCAGTCGGGTTAGAACAGATAAAAGGAAATACTTCTTCACCCAAAGAGTGATTAACATATGGAATTCACTGCCACAGGAGGTGGTGGCAGCTACAAACATGGACAGTTTCAAGAGGGAATTAGATAAACATATGGAGCAGAAGTCCATCAGTGGCTATTAGCCACAGGGTATAGATGGGAATTCTCAGTCTGGGGCGAGTGATGCACTCTATTCTTGGTGCTGGAGGGGGCAGCAGTGGGAGGGCTTCTAGTGTCCTGGCCCCACTGCTGGACCTCCTGATAGCACGTGGTATTTTTGGCCGCTGTGTGACAGAGTGTTGGACTAGATGGGCCATTGGCCTGATTCAACATTGGCTTCTCTTATGTTCTTATGTTCTTATGAGTTGGGCTGGATGATCCTGGAGTCCCTTCCAACTGTACAATTCTAGGACAATATGGCCAGGGTCCAACATACCTACGGGACCGCCTTTCCCCAAGAGAGCACTACGGTCGGGGTCGCAAAATCGATTGACCCTCCCAGGCCCCAAGGATGCCAGGCTTGCTACTACTAGGGCCAGGGCTTTTTCAGTGGCGCCCCCAAACTGGTGGAATGAGCTCCAGAAGAAGATCAGAGTCCTGCAGGATTTCTTACAGTTCTGCAGGGCCTGCAAGACGGAGCTCTTCCGCCAGGCTTTTAGCTAGGGGGCCGACAGAATATAGAGCCCTGGCCCTTGGTTTCTGACATCTAGCATGGCTTTGACACCTAGCCTGGGCCGCAGGAAGGTCTGAGCAGAAGGACATCTAAGCTTGAAGTGTACTCTGAAAGTATGCCATCTTGAATAACCAACCAACCAACCAACCATCTTCAGCACCTTATGAAATTGTATTAGTTATTATGGAACTGTTTTAGCTGATTTTATGTTGTTGTAATGTTTTTATGTATTGACTGTAAGCTGCCCTAAGCCTGCATTGCGGGGAGGACGGGGTATAAATGAGACTGACAAAAGACCCTTCATGCATTTAGCTCTACATTATGAGTTGCACTTGTGAACATCGAGAATCACCCTCTGTCTGTTTCAGAGAAGGAATGCTCTAAGCCAGAAGAACCTACCAAAAGACAGACACTTGAATACTTTTTGGCAACAGTCAACATTTGCTAATTACTAATTAAGCACTTGGAATGATTCCATGTGAAATGTAACCAAAAAAACCCTAAGCAACGTACTTGAACGGGCTGGTAATATTGTGCGACTACGCCATATGTTCTGTTACCACAAACATCCGTGAAAACCAGAAAATGGATATGGTCCTCCTTTGATTCACTTGTTACAAAAAATCCTCCTATAGAACAAGACAATTTTTTTTAGCATTGCTTAAGTAGATATATTCCATGCCCCCATTAACCAATGACGCCGGTTACAACCCCCCACTTTTAAAAAGGCAGACACTGAGACAGAGAAGTGGGGGTCAGGAATGACAAAACTTGGTATAATCTTTTGCAGCGTCATACACTACGCACTCCTCAACATTAATGGCCCCGATTGCCCTCCGGTGGTTCATGATCAGTGTACATTCTGAAGGTGTTAGGTTATTTTTACCCCTCCCACAATTGCACTGTGTAACAGAAACTAAAGTTATCACATAGGCTGGAATCAGCAGAATGATTTCCCCACAACTTTCATGTATTACTGCTGTTCTATTCCAAAGTAAACTATTCATAAAGGGCTAGTGTGCGTTTTTTCTTGGCAGCAGGTGACAACAATTTCAATTAAGCCTTACTGATTTCAAAGCCATTCTCTGTTGCACCCAGATAATAATAATAATAATAATAATAATAATAATAATAATAATAATAATAATAATAATAATAATAATAATAATAATAATATACTTTATTGTCATTGTACATAGTACAACAAAATTAAACTGCAATCCTCTCGGTGATCTACAACAATAATCATACGCACTCACACTTAAAATTCACATAACAACTGAACCACTGATGTCACCCAATCCGATTTCATACAGCATTTAAGGCAATGATGGCTCTCGAGTAGAAACTGTTTTTTAATCTGTTTGTCCTTGCTTTAATTGTCCTATATCTTCTGCCCGAAGGCAGCAATTCAAACAAGGAATGTTCAGGGTGTGATGAATCCTGCAAAATGTTCTTTGCTTTTTTCAAACATCGAGAACTGTACTATTCCTCCAAATAACTTCCCACCCACCGTTTCTTGCGCAAACCAACCACTAAGGCAGGGGCCCCCAATGTGGTGCCCAGGGGCACCAAGGCACCCCTCACCAATGCTTTTCCTCGTACCCACCAAGTATTTTTAGAAATGGGCTGGGGCTACATGGGGTTCTTGCCCAGCAGAACACCTGACTGGACACTGGAGATCTGATTGATTGTACAGAGTAAAATGACACTGTTTCAGTCCCAGCTGCCTCAAGTTTTGGTTTTATTTACACCAGTTGGGTGTAGTGGTTAAGTACACGAACTCTATTCTGGGAGAACCGGGTTTGATTCCCCACTCCTCCACTTGCACCTGCCGGATGACCTCAGGCAAGCCATAGTTCTGTCAGAGCTGTTCTTGAATAAGAGCCGTTTCTGTCAGAGCTCTCTCAGCCCCACCTACCTCCCAGGGTGTCTGTTGGGGGGAGGGGAAGGGAAAGGAGTTTGCAAGCCGCTCTGAGACTCCTTTGGGTAGTGAAGGGCAGGGCATAAATCCAATCTCTTCTTCTTCTTCCTCCTCCTCCTCTCTCTCCTTTTCCCCAGTGTATTTTTAAATCACCCCTCTTTCCCCCTGCACTTGGGCTGTCTCTGCTTGTGTGGCTCCGCCTCCTGTGTTAGCCATTTTGTGGTTGCGCCCATCACCCTGCGTCAAAAGTACAAAGGTGCTCATGAGCTCAAAAACATTGGGAACCCGTGCACTAAGGGATGACCTCTTAAATGAGGCCATTTCTCCAGTCAAAATTGCCCAACCCTGCTCCTTTCCACCCCCCCGTGGGGAAAGCCACGGGATCCTTCCCCACCCCCCAAGACGGAAAAGCAGATGAGGGAAGGATGAGGCTGAAGGGCAAAATGGCCCAAACAAAAGGGTTAGGCAGCTCCTCTCCCACCCGCCTTTTCCTGCACCTGATACAACCCTCTGGGACCGCTTTACATTGCAAAAGACTGTGCCTAACATGTAGCCAGCGTTATTTACTGGTTTCACTCTGAAAGAGAAAATATCTTCCACTTTTAAGTTTGGATACAAAGGAGAAGGAGGAGGAGGAGGTGGTGGTGTTGGTGGTGGTTGGATTTATATTCCACCCTTCACTATCCAAAGGAGTCTCAGAATGGCTTACAATCTCCTTTCCCTTCTCCTCCCCACAACAGACACTCTGTGAGGCAGGTGGGGCTGAGAGAGCTCTCTCTCGAGAACTACTAGGGAAACCCCTAGTTGCTTTTTTCCATGAGAATTTGGCCAAGAAAGGAAAGAGGTGATTCATCCATGCGGCTGGCAAAGCTTAAGCATTCCGCAGCATCAACCCTAATCAATCGATCAGTGGGCGAGATTTCATCCTGTAATTAAAGCTACTAGACATTTGTTCCGGAGACCATGGTGGGCACTTGTGTGTCAGAATCCTGGTTCTTTCTTTCTTTTTTTAAAAGAAATCCAGTTCCGGCGACTGTTCAAAGCATTCCGAATTAAAACTGATTCCAAGCCTCCTACTCAAATTGCACGAAGAGGAACTGAGCGACTCCAGAGAGTGTTCTTATGGCAGAGGAGCCGGAGGTTTATCCCCAGATCAACTGTGTTTCATCTCCCTACATAAGCCACCTCGGGAATTCCCCTGCTTCAAATGGCAGGGAAGAAACTGCAGGAAGAAATGAAGAGCAAAGTCATCCCTGCTGCTACTGTTGTTTCTACAGATTCTGTAAACAGCCTTGAAGGCTAAATAATGTGGGATAGAAATACTTTATAAACAAACAAACAAGCGAACAGAGAACGAAATACATCTAACCCGACAGATGCTTAATGTATCCCATGTTTACAAGATTTCATGACAATTCTGTGTTAGATAAATATATGCAAATCAGCTTGTGGGCACCTAGTTCAGAGTGTATAAATGGGTGGTTTTCTTTCCTAAGCAGACTGCTTTTGGGAATGTACGGTATCAAGGCCCAGTACATATGAGGAAATAAACCTTTTATGAAAGAAGTTATGAGGAAGCCTCAAGAGCTGAGACCTATGGTTATGGTTAACTACTGAAGACTGCCCTGTTTAACTGGAAACCATTAACAGCTGCATGTTGATGCTATGCGAGGAATGGTTTACATGCCCTTCATTTACATATAGTCTCAATTAACGTGGCTGATGCCAAACTACAGAAGATAGGCAGGTTGCATTCATTCTGTGACAAACCTATTTTGGATGTCGTCAGTTATGAAGCCTTACAAGCTCATTCAAGCAAATGAAAAAAAAAATTACAGTCCTTTGTTGCAGGGGAAAATGACATAAATAGACATTGTATTTACTTATTTATGTTATTTTACAGTCTGCCTTTCCCACTGGGACTCCAGGAGGATTACACAGAATAAATCAACGCAGCCAATAGATGGAATGGGACATCCAACAGGCAATGCAATAGGATGTGACTTGCTGGAAACCAACCAGAAGTGAAGCATAGGTAAGTAAAGTTGTGGGCAAACAATTTAGCTAGTGCATAAATTAGTTTGCTCTGGAGCCATCCTTCCTGAGCTGAGACAAAAATGTGTGCGCTGGAGGCTAAAAAACTGTGAGCTAGCTCACACTAACTCAGCTTAGAGGGGACACTGTTTGTCTGTCAAAGTCATCATCGTCTACTCAGACTGGCAGCCGCTATCCAGGCTGTCTGGTTGAGGTCTTTCACATCACCTACTGCCAGATCCTTTCAGCTGGGGATGTCAGGGATTGAACCTGGGACCTTCTGCATGCAAAGCAGATGCTTTCCCTTTGAGCCACAGCCCCTCCCCTTCATTCACCAAAACGATGCTCAAATGAAAGGGCCACATGATACCTGGAAAGCAGAGCTGCAGTAATCCATTCAGGTCAACATCTTTGGGAATGCTAATATCCTCGGTGAAGGGGCGGGGGAGCCTTGGGGCCTGCTATTTTACCGCTCTTTTTAGCTGGGAATGTTTGACCACGAGGAAAGTTTTAATATATAAATAAATAAAACATGACACCTTGAATGAAAGCCAATATTGCAAACTGTTATCATCCAAGCACTTCTACCATGCCCATCTATGAGCTTATTCAGAAAGGCTTTGGGTACTTTCTGCACGATTCCTCACCGTGTATACAATATAGTGTCGAAGTGGGGAGTTCCGTGTGGATATCTGTTGGTGCAGCCAGTCAATTGATGGATGTGCGCGCACACTCCCAAGAAAGAAAAATCATACCAACTGGCATCAGATCTCCACATGAAGCACCACATATCATACTAGGTTATGCACAGGGCGCTCCCACAGCTATAGAAGAAGAAGAAGAGAAGAGATTGGATTTATACCCCGCCCTTCACTCAGAGTCTCAGAGCGGCTTACAAACTCCTCTCCCTTCCCCTCCCCACAACAGACACCCTGTGAGGTAGGTGGGGCTGAGAGAGCTCTTTCGAGAACTGCTCTTTCAAGGACAGCTCTGACAGAACTATGGCTTGCCCAAGGTCATCCAGCAGCTGCAAGTGGAGGAGCGGGGAATCAAACCTGATTCTCCCAGATTAGAGCCCATGCACTTAACCACTACACCAAAGGAAGGAAATCATTGTAGGGTAAGAACATGAATCGGCTGTTTAGACTTCTGGGACAGCACGTGCATTAAACCCAGTCTCCATCACAGGAGCCTCCCAATTTCCTGGAAGTACTGTGCATCACCTGCAAGTCAACCTAACACCTGCCTACTGAACACACGATGCTGCTTTATACTGAATCAGACCCTTTGTCTGTCAAAGTCATTATCATTTACTCTGACTGGCTGCCGCTCTCCAGGGTCCCTGGTAGAGGTCTTTCACATCAGCTACTGCCAGACCCTTTCAGGTGGAAATGTCAGGGATTGAACCTGGGACCTTCTGCATGCAAAGCAGATGCTTTCCCACTGAGCCACAGGCCCCTCCCCTTCATTCACTCAACTTCCAAATGATGGTGAAATGAAAGGGCCACATGATACCTGGAAAGCAGAGCTGCGGTAAGCCATTCAGGTCAACATCTTTGGGAACGCTAATATCCTCGGTTTCCGGCAGTTTCTGAGCTCCGTTCAGATTCTTTGCACTTTCGATCTTTGATTTCTCTTTTTTCTTCCGAAAGGAACGGCGTTTTGTTTTATTGAATGCATTGCTATTTATAGTCGTCGCCTGGAATTCCTGCTTGCTGATAAAGGGGGGTACAAAAACAGAAAGGACTTCTGGTTCAAAGGGTGGAAAGCTCTTCACATGATTTTTCTGGGCAACCTACACACAAAAAAGAAGGAAAATAAGATTACATTCTCCCCCTTAACTACTTTTTCCTCAAGTGATGGTTCACATATCAGAATCTTGCTTTTCTGTTTAGCAACCTTGCCTTTCGTTTTCAGCCACCCACTGATGCTAAAACGTTTTCACTTCCCAAAGCAGATTAAGGAAACATGATTTTATTACTCACAGTTCCTCCTCTGAAGTTTATAACCTGGTGTGCTGTCTTTGTTTTATACACAGGAAGACCCAGGAAGAGAAATCTGGGCTGGAATTCTCTGCAAATTTGCCTTGCAGTAAGTCAACAAAGACTGGGGCAATTACACTAACAGACCAATCCTAAACCTTGAACTATCTGTTGACACAAGATTAGGACTCAAGTGTATTTAAGAATATAAGAACATAAGATAAGCCAATGTTGGATCAGGCCAATGGCCCATCCAGTCCAACACTCTGTCACACAGTGGCCAAAAATACCAGGGGCCATCAGGAGGTCCACCAGCAGAGCCAGGACTCCAGAAGCCCCCCCACACACACACACAAACACACTGTTGTCTCCTAAGCACATTCACTAGGCAACAGTCCATCTTCTCACTGCCTTTGCATTTCTTGCCTCTATGCATGTCTCCTAGCTCTAATCAAGCTGATTATCTTTTGCTTTATACTCTCTGCATCCTAACTGGCCCTTCCTTGTAACATCCTCCCACCTTCTGACCTGGACATAAAAGCTTATGGACCTTCATTCTATCTGTATATGCTTAAGTCAGTTTTGGCACACGAAACCTAATTCCCTGGGGAAATTCTCTTGGTTTTTAAGGTGCTCTTGGATTCTAGTACTGTTCTTGGCACCAATATAATTTTAGATGTTTAAATAAAAGAGAACATCGAGGGCACTATATAAACACTGCCCTGCCCTGGATGGCCCAGGATAGCCAGATCTCGTCAGGACTCAGAAGCTAAGCAGGATCAGTCCTGGTTAGTCGTTGGATGAGAGACCACCAAGCCAAGCCAAGGTTGCAATGTAGAGACAGGCAATGGCAAACCACCTCCAGATATCTCTTGCCTTGAAAACCTTACAGGATCGCCGTAAGTTAGCCATGAATTGACAGTGCTTTCCACCACTATCGAATACATGTTGCATTTCTGAACATGCACAGAAAGGAACGGGGGAACAACCAATGGATGGAACACGTGGTCAGAAACTGGGGAAAAAATGACTGCCGGAAAGTTTGGGCAAAGATTAGGACAAAACTTAGAAGGGTGATTTGGTTTAACAGGGATACAAGTTTGAAAGACTGTGAACTGAGAGACAGGATAGTTACAGACGGACAAAAGGCGGAAAACATAACTACAGCAGACAAGACAAGGAACCAGCAGTTGGGAAAGGATGAGAATTCAAAAATCAGTTATAACAAGGGGAGGGGGTAAGAGCACTGACAGCTGAAAATCTATAGACAACAATCCAAATATCTACTGAGGGAACATTGACTCCATGTATATAATTTAAATAAGAATAAAGACATAATTGCATCTGCAAACCATTCCGATGCTTACATCATACAAAAAGGGACATCTAACAGTTCAGAACATTTACAGAATAAAGAAAGGAATAACTGTATTAAATTGTTCAAAAGGAAAAAGTACAAGATAAGAATAAAATGGTTTTCACATTTATTTATTACACCCATCCGCCAAAATATCCCAGGAAGATAGGAGGGATAGTATACCTCCTTTCTTCTTGCGTAACTTGAACCTGCAACCTCAGAGTTGCCAGATCCCTTGCAGCAGCCAGAGTCGATCGAGGTACAGCACTAAACTAGTGACATTAATTAAGCTAGTGACTATTCTTCACCCAAAGAGTGATTAGTACATGGAATTCACTGCCACAGGAGGTGGCAGCGGCTACAAGCATGGATGGCTTCAAGAGGGAATTAGATAAACACATGTAGCAGAAGTCCATTGGTGGCTATTAGCCACAGGGTATAGATGGGAACTCTCAGTCTGGGGCAGGTGATGCACTCTATTCTTGGTGCTGGAGGGGGCAGCAGTGGGAGGGCTTCTAGTGTCCTGGCCCCACTGCTGGACCTCCTGATGGCACCTGGTATTTTTGGCTACTGTGTGACAGAGTGTTGGACTGGATGGACCATTGGCCTGATCCAACATTGGCATCTCTTATGTTCTTATTTATTTATTTGAACTCATTTGGGGACCCAAAGTGGCTGACATTGACCTTTTCTCCTCCATTTTATCCCCACAACAGCCCTGCAAGGTACATTAGGCTGAATGTATATGGCTGGCCCAAAGTCACTATGGCGGAGCGGAGGTTCAGATCTGGTTCTCCCAGATCCTACTCCGACACTCTAACCTTGCAATACGCTGGATCTCTTTTATGTATATACTTTAATGGAAGACTGTATATGTTCTTATAACCGCACTGTTAATGTATGTCTTATCCTGCTGGTCTATGACTGCAATAAGAAAAGAATGAAGGGCCACACCAATAGGAGCAAAGAGATGAAGGAAAAAATGCAAGAAGTGCGTCGAGGGGGAGGAGGATTCTTTATTCCAAATATAAATACTGCGACGTGTTTTGCGCCAAGCGTCCTCAGGGGGTTCTGTAGAATGTAAACACAGCAGCGCTCTCACTAAAAAACAGACACGCTGAGCTGACTTTTACATCTAGCCAAACCTATCTTACAGAGTTGTTGTGAGAATAAGATGCAAGGGGATGTCCGTGCAGACTACGCTAAGACCAAGTGAGACGTGACTCACAAAAGCTCGCCCCCAACCACAAAACTTGTTATAGTCTTTAAGGGGCTACTAGACTTTTGCTCCTTTCTGCTGCTGCAGGTGAATACAGCTACCCGCCTTAATCTACCCTAAGCTCCTTAGAGGAATGGCAGAATAAAAGTATAATAAATAAACTGTCTGAAACAGGATGATGTAAACCAGGGGTGTCGAACTCATTTGTTATAAATGAGACCTTGTTGGGTCAGGCCATGTGTGTCCTAAAAGGTAATGCCCAGGTAGCGGAGATATAAACTTTATAAAGGACACAAACACGGAGGGGTTTTTAACTTAACATAAAAATATGTTTAAAACATTAGCAGTCTTGCAATATTTATTTTATTTATTTATCTTAGTGTTTAGGGGCACTGGGACCTCCTGATGCACCTGGATATTTTGCCACTGTGTGACAGAGTGTTGACTAGATGGGCCATTGCCTGATTCAACATTGCTTTCTATGTTCATGTCTTAATGGTGTCTAATAACTGACACCTCTTGTTCTGAATTACTGCATCAAAATGTCTGTGCTGTTGCAATCTTGAGTATGCTGTTCAGGTGTGTATCTGTAAGCTGCAAACCTACGATGATGCAGCAGCAACAGAACTGGAAGAAGAAGCAGAAGACAGCCAGTTCCACTGCGGGCCTGATAGACGCACTCCAGGGGCCTGATCCAGCCCCTGGGCCACATGTTTGACACCCCTGATGTAAACAGTGTACAGAAGAGCAATTCGATGCACAAAAAGATACGTTGCAAAAAACATCTTTAAGCACATGGGAAAGCAGAACTAGTAAACAATACAAATAAAAGTTTAAAACAATACTTAAAAGCCAAAGAAAGTTGTAATTTTATAACAGAAAGAGGGAAGCTGGAGCAAAATACATAAAACACAAAATTCTCTCCAGTCTCTACTTGTTCCAGACATAAAAGGAAGGATGACTCTGGGGCCATGCCAATTTAAGCAAAACCACTGCAATTTATGAGGTCAGAGAAGTAACACACAGGAAGCCGTGGATACTAGAAATAAATTCATCTAGCTGCATTCAAAGCTCAGCATATTTCAGAACTGACGCACAGGCATTGTTGTTTGGAATGTGGTCGTTTGAGGATCAGAATAAAGTGAACTCTTGTGAAACTGGAATCTGATGCCTGGCTTGAAGGGAAGTTCACGTTGACAGATAAACATCTTGCTAATCTGAACCGTATTATTAACACAATACTTCATATGCAACTATAGTCTTTCCCCAGGATTGCAGCTTTGAAGAGGGAACAGGGTAGACAATTCGGTCTTTACTACGTCTAGTTTGCTCTTCTTGCAGTCCTATATGGTGGTGCAAAAAGCCATTAAGTCACACCTGATATACGGCAACCTGTGTAAAGTTACCAAGGCAAGAGATTAACAGAGATGGTTCACCAATGCCATCCTCTGCATAGCAACCCTGGTCTTCCTTGGTGGTCTCCCATCCAAACCTGCTTAGCTTCGAGGATCTGAGATGGGCTTACGTATGTATAGAAAAATAAACTTCAATATGGTATGCCAGTTTGGTGGTTAAGTGCGCGGAATCTAATCTGGGAGAACCGGGTTTGATTCCCCACTCCTCCACATGCAGCTACTGGTGTGACCTTGGGTCAGTTACAAGTTCTTTCAGAGCTGTTCTCTCAAGGGCAGTTCTCTCAGCCTCACCTACCTCACGGGGTGTCTGTTGTGGGGAGGGGGAGAGGAAGGGATTGTAAGCCACTCTGAGACTCCTTCGGGTAGTGAAGGGCGGGAGTATAAATCCAATCTCTTCTCTTCTTCTTCTATGCTAAGTATATACATATTAGAAGTGGCTCTCTAAAGAAAGCCAGTGTGGTGTAGCCACTAGAATGGCAGACAGGGTCTGGGGGAACCAGATGTGAATTCCTACTCCGCCGTGGAAGCTTGCTGGGAGATCTTGGGCCAGTCACACTCTCAGTCTAGCCTACCTCACAAGGTTGTTGTGAGAACAATGCTGACCACTTCAGGCCCCCATTGGGGAGGGCCAACAGCATACCGAGTACGCTTCAAGGTGCTGGTACTTACCTTTAAAGCCCTATATGGCCAGGGTCCGACATACCTGAGGGACCGCCCCTCCCCACACAGACTCCAGAGAGCACTACGGTCGGGGTCACAACATCGTCTAGTGATTCCAGGCCCCAAGGAGGCCAGGCTCGCAGCAACCAGGGCCAGGGCCTTTTCTATGGCAGCTCCTACCTGGTGGAACGAGCTCCCGGAGGAGATCAGGGCCCTGTGGGACCTTGCACAGTTCCGCAGGGCCTGCAAGACAGAGCTCTTCCGCCAGGCTTTTAATTAGGAGCCGCCTACTACTACCACCAACTATTACTAGCAGTAACACCGGGGTAGCAGGCGGCCCCGTATGGAGATCAAGCTACAGCGGCGCATGAGACCGAACACCGCTGATTTGGGATTCAGTGTCACATTTGTAGTATGCCATCTGTAATTTGACTGTAAATTGATTGGAAGATCGATCGAATAATATTCTTCTGAGCACTTTAATTGTAACATGAATGTTTTATCTTGTTTTTATATGTTTGGGCACATGGTGCCCCTGACTGTGAGCCGCCCTGAGCCCGTCTGCGGGGAGGGCGGGGTAGAAATACAATAAAATAAATAATAAATAAAGGCAAGCCCCTTCATTGCTTTCAGCACTTTTCCCAGCCCAGCTCAATATGGAGGAAAAGTGCTGAAATTAACAGGCCACGGTGAGTTTCAGGTGGGTAGCCATGTTGGTTTGTAGCAGCACAAACAAAATCCAAGTCCAAGAGCGACTTAGAGACCCGCAAAATTTTCCAGATACCATTTGATGCAGTGAGCTTTGGCTCACAAAAGTTTACATTCTGAAGCGTTTTGTTGATCTCTGAGGTGTGATGGGACTCGAATTTTGTTCAGGCAACAGTGAGGTAAAGCCAAGGGAAGAGGCAGGGTTCACCTCGTCTCTTCCACGCACTCAGTTTAAAAAGAGATTCGTCCACACGCAGCTTTAGAGGCGAAGAGGTAGGATGCGTGGTTAAACGCACGCAGGCACTCTCTGCCGTTCCCGCTTGCCTGGCTACATGTGAACGGACTCTGCCTCATCATTATGATGTTGTCCCAGTCCTGCTCTTTAAAAGGCTGCCAGGCAGACAAAAGGTTCCAGCTGGCAGCTCTGAATAAAAGCCTGCCAGCACAGCCATGCTATTAATTCACAGACAGAACAGCGAGGAACGGTTTCATCAGGCAGCTTGACACCGTCTTACAGACCAATAACATGCCAGCGGTGAGGTTTACAAACACATTACAGAGTTCACAAAAGGCATCTTTTCGTCTCAGACATGATTTGCTTGGGGGGGGAGGGTGTTGGTCTGCCATGAGCGTCACCCCTCTTTTTCAAAACTTCTCCTAATCCTGGAAGCCTGTCATTTAAAGGACGATTGACATGTTACGCTGTGCAGATGGACATCTACAAAACATGACATGTGAATGAGGGACGTAAGCTTATGAAAACACCTGGGCATCATCGAAGTCCCAGGGCTCACTTCGGCTACAGTGTTTTTTGTGTTCTTTTGCTGTCAAGTTGCAGTTGACTTATAGCAAGACAACCCTGTAAGGTTTTCAAGGTAACAGGCGTGCAGAAGTGGTTTGCCACTGCTTGCCTTTGCACAGCAACCCTGGACTTCCTTGGCGGTTACCCTTCCAAGTACTAACCACAGAATCATAGAGTTGGAGAGGACCTCCAGGGTCATCTAGTCCAATTCCCTGCACAATGCAGGAAATTCACAAATAGCTCCTTCCCCCACCACACACACACCCCACTGACCTCTGTTCCACACCCAGATGACAACAAAAAACCTCCAGGCTCTCCAGACAAACCGGCCAGGAGAAAAAACTGCATCCTGGCCCCAAAGTGGTGATCAGCATTTCCCTAGGAGTGTAAGAAAGGGCCACGAGAACCCAGGATGATCCTGCTTAGTTTCTGAGATCTAAGGAGATCGGGCTAACCTCAGTCACCAAACTCAAAGAGAGTTAGTGTGGTGTAGTGGTTTGAGCTTTAAACTAAGATCTGGGAGACACTGGTTCAAACCTGGACGTTTTCAAGCGGAGGCTGGACGACCATCTTTCAGGTATGTTGTAGGTATGTAGGGTTATCTTTCACCTATGCTCCTGCAGAGTGCAGGGGGTTGGACTAGATGACCTGCAAAGTCCCTTCCAACTCTAACATTCTATGATTCTATTGGGGGAAAAACCATCATGAAGCAATTTTTTTTAAAAAATAATTATTTTATTTTTTGGATTTGTATCCCATCCACAGCCAGTCACCTTCTCTCAGCCTAACTTATCTCACAAGGTTGTCGCGAGGATCAAATGGAAGAGAAGAGAAATATGTACAGACACACGAACGCACACACACGAGTTCCACAAAGGACAGATCCGATAAAACCAAAACTGGCATAGGGAGATTTTCTGCTATGCCAGTGTTAGGGAAATAGGACTACATGGAGTAAGAGATGGAAAAAAGCAAGATTGGTAGGTGGCATCACCCGTTCAGGTAAAATTCCCAAATGATCCCTCCAAAGAGGATGAATTGGCACCAAACAAAAAAAATCTTAACTGCAGATAACACGGGTGTCTTTTGCACAGAGCTTTTTCCCTACCTTTCCTCTCCAACTGTAATGATTTTCGTAATTTAAAAAATAATATTTATTTTTGCTTTGACACTCTGTGGTTCCTGGGGCTATTCGCTTTACATCAGAGCAAAAGTAACACCACCCCTTCCCTCGTTATTCTGGCTCGGAGAGGAGACCAGAAGGTGGCTGCAAAGTGACATTTGGCCTCCACCCAATCTGGGAGGGAAGCAGAGCTAGGTTATGCCTCCAAAATGACAGAGAGAGCACCACTTCAAACCCTTTTCAAGGCTTTTTTTTAAAAAAAATTAACAGCTGAGCCGCAGCTTAACTGCTAGCAGGGAAGGAGGAAGGGGGAACTGTCTGGCCACCAGGTGGGGCAGGTGGCAAAATTCTCAAAGTTGTCACGCTTCTGCACCAACACAACCAAAGGGAAGGGAATAGCAACAGCAGCGGGCAACGCGAGGTGTCCAGCAGCCATGCACCCTATGGGCAAATGTTCCTTGCCCACATGCAGAATGCACCACAGATGTGTTCTAAATGTGTTTTTCAGGAAAGTCCTTCTGCGGTCATAGCAGAAAGCATCATCTCAATCTGCTGCAGTGGTAAAAAGACAAACCGGCATACTAAGCTTTGGGAATTAATGGGAAATGGATGAAAACTGATATAGGTACCATAAAGCCAATACGAAACCTACAATACTTGCTGATCTAAAATACTGTGTGCTGTTCTGGTTGCTCTGTCTGAAAACAGCACATGAAAAGTTGAGTCTCCTCCCACCTATTCCTACTCTGCAGCTACACAGTTAGACAGTGTATATCAAGCACTGCATATAAATCCACATCCTGCATCCCTAGGAACACATGTTCAAAATCTTCCTGGCTCTGAGCACGATGCATCCATTCTCTTGTGCCAACAAATCACAACCACGTTTCTATACTGGCACACAATGTGCAGGAACTTTATACATTGTGAAACTAAAATAAAATTAACTCCTGCGCTCAGAATTCCTCACCTGGGATTAGTGTACGTGGGAAGTGTTTTAGCAATACCCTGTTCCATTTATGAGTAAGAGAGGAAGTTATCCCAGTAGCTTAACCATTAATACTACAGAATGCTAAGGAGTATTTGGTCACTGCGCAACTCATTATTTCTTTTTTAAGAAACAGAAAGCTGGCAGAGGACAGAAAGAGTGAACACATTTTTATTCTCAAGGAATAGTTCATGGAATTGCCAGACATGTGTCCCCAATCCTGCTTTTACATTTTTTATCTATATACGCAACACAGGACAAGCATATATATATATCAAAAATCCTCAGAGATAATGAACATGGATCAGACTTTTTTCTTACTAAGGAAATCCAACAGCAAAATCCTTTCTGGCTTCGTATAGGATAAAAGAGACCCTCTTTCAGCCAGGTACCTGTTGACCAGACATAAAGTAATAAACCCAACACTGTGCCTCGAAACTGGGAAATATTTACTAAGCATGAGGACCAAAATACATGAAAAAAAACCCTAAATAGTCCTAAAATTATGTAACAGAACATCACTTAGGATTCTTGTAATGGAACAACTAAATCAAAGTACAAAGTTTTAAAGATAGAGTCCAGGGACACCTTTAAGCCCAACAAAGTTTTATTCGAGGTACAAGCTTTCGTGTGCATGGACACTTTTTAGAGAATTTGCTTGATTTATTCCCCTGCTTTCCACTTTGTGGACAACCTCTTACTAGAAGCCTGTCCCAGTAAAGAGAAGATACTAGGCATTCTGAAAGGAGGTTGTATTAGCACATTGTTTATCCAGTGAGGGCAGCTCACTTTTCAACGGCATAATATGCCACATGTATTTCCTTTTCCTAACAAAAATTCAAACAGATCCAACATCCATTCTGTTCAAATGCATCTGATAAGACTCTAGTCCACGAAAGCGTACATTGGTACAATCATATGTACACACCAAAATGCCTATTAAATTGCTGGTCCAAAGTTCATCTTTGTTTACATAGCAGCACCTGCCTCTTCGATTGTACATACCAGCTGTCCTGACATACCAGCACTCCTCTAACTTTCCCAGACAATAGCTGATTGCTTCCTGGTACCAGGAAGCATCGTGTTCCTTGGCCATAAAAGTCCGGTAAAATAATATTGTCTCTCTCTGTTTTCAAAGTTCTGAGACACCAACTCATTCATACAGTATAGTATCTCACAAAATATTTTTTTACAATTCTGTAGAACAAAGTTTTGAGTCCAGTGGCACCTTTGAGACCAACAACATTTTATTCTGGGTATAAGCTATCGTGTGTCCACCTATGCCTGCACTTGAAAGCTTATACCCAGAATAAAACTTTGTTGGTCTCAAAGGTGCCACTGGATTCAAACTTTGTCCTGATACTTCAGACCAACACCCAAATCTATTTACAATACTGTGTTTTTAGAGAACTGTTTCAGTTGATCTGTAGCTGTTTTTAACACGAAAAAGGTATATGGGGAGGGGTGGCGGAGTAGTGAAATCCGTCTTACAAACTAGTTCAAATTTTACGGCAGCTTCCCTTAGAACTTGTAATACCCTGAAGTCTAATCTTCTGCACTGCTTTTAATGGACTTAGACCAGCGTAACTCTGCATATGATACCACTGTTTTTCTTGTTTCCCTCAGTTTGTCTTTGTCTATTTTATGTAAACCATGACTAGCGTTAAGCATGTGTCCAAAAAGGGGGCATTTAGCTGCACTATCCCATGACACAACTTTCCATACATTGTAAATAATGATGCCCTAGTACTATCAGTATTAAAATAACCCAAGAAATTTCAAGGGGAGGAGGGGGTAAGAACACAAAGATTTTTAAAAGCATAATGGGAAGTAGGATCAACTTTAACTGTTATCTCCGTGGGGTTTTTCCCGTCTTTGCGGCCAGTGACTCTTTTGGAAACTGTTACAGGGATTATGATTTCACTCCTCGCTTGCGTCTAAACATTAAACTGTGAATAATCTTTACAGATCTACCAACACAAATGATATAGACCACAAGGTAACTTGAAAGACAGGCCTCCAGAGTACAGCAAATATATATCACTGCCTTGGGCTGGGTAAGATTATCGGTCTGTTTAGCTCAGAGCTTCCTACTCCAACTACCTGCAGTTCTCCAAAGTCTCTGACTTCTAACAGGAGGTTCCAGTGCATGTTTGCAACCACCAAGCCAGGGTCCCACAAACTTCTGTGCCCGTGTTTTTAAGTCACCAATCAATCGGAAGTTCCATGCTTCACAGAAACAGCTTACCTCGCGCAAAACTAAAGCGAGAGAAAAGAGGCTCGATGGAAATAACAATATTAATAAAAATCGGTTTAATCAAAAGGGCTAGAAGATAAAACATCCCACTAACTGAAATTCATGGATAAGGTGCAGAGATTTTGTGCCCAGGAATTCCTCAGAGACTAGCACCTCAGTTCAAAAGACAATTGATTCCCATGAGCTGAGTATACAAACGATGGGGCTTCCATTCCTGAAGAGCATTAGAACACGAACATACTTCTGCATAGACATCAGGTAATGCCAATTTCAGGCATTGCAGGAAACTGGGTACCTTAATGATTCAACCTAACATAAGCATTTTATGGCTCAAACGAGACCTATTTCATCAGATCTCAGAAGCTAGGCAGTGTCAGCCCTTGGGTGGGGGACCACCATGTAAGTGCAGAAGCCAGCAATGGCAAGCCACCTCTGAACTTCTCTTGACTTGAAAACCCTACAGCAGGGGTGTCAAACATGTGGCCCGGGGCCAGATCAGGTCCTCCCTGGAGGGCTTCCATCAGGCCAGCAGTAGAACTGGCCATCTCCTGCTTCCAGTTCTGCTGTTGCATCATAGCTTGCTTCACCAGACTCTCTTAATCACTCAGCCATTTCATGTTTTAACTTGGGTCCTCGACTCAGAACTCTGAGCATGAGATTTCTGTGGTGAACGTCAATAAATCAAAAGTTGGTTTGCAGCTTATAGAGCTAATGTTTTAAGCGTGCTTTTATTTTAAGTTAAAAAAAAATCTTTGTGTTCGTGTCCTTCATAAAGTTTACATCTCCGCTACCTGGCATTACATTTTATGACACACATGGCCTGGCTCAACAAGGTCTCATTTATGTCAGATCCTGCCCTACAGGGTCGCCAAGATGGCCACAACTTGATGGTACTTTCCACCACTGCCAAGGATTTTATGGAATTATCTGAATTCCAAGAAAATGCTTTTGCATTCTTCTCAGGGTACATCCAGTTCATTCTGTCTATAAGGATTCACTGGAAGATCATGGAATCATAGAACGTTCAAGTGGGAAGGGACCTTGCAGGTCATCTAGTCCCACCCCCTGCACTCTGCAGGAGCACAGCCAAAAGTTAGCCCTACAACATACCCAAAAGATGGTCATCCAGCCTCTGCTTGAAAACGTCCAGCGAAGGAGCATCCACCGCCTCCTGAGGCAGTCTGTTCCACTGCTCAACCACTCTGACAGTTAAGGAAGTTTCTCCTGATATCTAGCCGGTAACGACTCCCTTGTAATTTCCACCCATTAGATCTAGTCTTGCAATCGGGAGCAAGATGCCCTCCTGTCCATTTTTATCACATTGCATAAGTAATACAAGAGACCCACAATGCCATCTTTTACTGGGCTAAGTTCTATTGGTATAGGGCATGTGTCCCCAACCTATGGGCACCTTTGGAATTCTAAAAGTTGAGTGCAGCAAACAAAAAAATAAAACAAAAAATATTTATTACACAGTGTACCAATAAGCAATTAAAAACAATACAGTTTTAGGCCACCAAAGAAGACCCTCAGGGCCAAAATGCGTCTGGTGGCTTTTTATGTAATATTCGCTTGTGTGATTTATGATCAGTAGATGTGCAAGTCCAGTAGGCTGCTGTATAAGATACTTTTATTTTATCTGCATGTATTGTTTTAATCGCTTACTGAGGCACTGTGTAATAAATATTTTGTTTAAATTTTTTTTGCTGCACTCAACCTTTTGAATGCCTACCTTCTTGTTCAGGTTGGGATTGTTTCCCTTTGCTTTTCTTTCCACCTTCGGAATTCTGACAGAGTGGCAGGCAGTGTTCCCTCTAAGCTGAGTTAGTGTGAGCTAGCTCACAGTTTTTTAGCCTCCAGCTCACACATTTTTGTCTTAGCTCAGAAAGGATGGCTCCAGAGCAAAGTAATTGCTCACTCACAACTTTAATGCCAGTAGCTTACAAAGTGGAATTTTTGCTCACAAGACTCCACAGCTTAGAGGGAGCATTGGTGGTGGGCACAACCACAAAATGGCCACCACAAAGAGGCGGGCGAACACACACACACACACACACGAGAGAGAGAGAGAGAGAGAGAGAGAGAGAGAGAGAGAGAAAGCCCAGTGGCAAGGGACATGAGGAGTAATTTTTAAAAATACAATGGTAAGAGAGAATGAAATCAAACCTGTAGTGGCGTCTTCTGCCAAAACAATGTTATTTTAATCTGCACAGCCAATCAGATCTCCAATGGCCAGTCGGAAGCCCCACGGGGCAGGAGGCCACACTTTGCCCCACCCTTTTCCCCAAAACACTTGGCAGACACCAGGGAAGGTGTGTATGAGTGTCATGGCACTCACAGGCGCCATGCTGGAGACCCTTGGTGTTGGAGAGGCAAACTTTTCACGTTCATGTAAAAGTTAAAAATTCACTGTTGTGACCCGCTTTGACCAGCTTTGACTTCGGGTCCTCAGGGGAGGAGCCAGAGGAGACAAGATTGGCAGCTTAAGGAGGACCAGAGGGGCCACAAAGGGACATAAGAATATAAGAGAAGCCAATGTTGGATCAGGCCAATGGCCCATCCAATCCAACACTCTGTCACACAGTGGCCAAAAATACCAGGTGCCATCAGGAGGTCCAGCAGTGGAGCCAAGACACTAGAAGCCCTCCCACTGTTGACCCCCCCGAGCACCAAGAATTCAGAGCCTCACTTGCCCCAGAGCCCCTATCTACACCTTATGGCTAATAGCCACTGATGGACTTCTGCTCCATATGTTTATCTAATTCTCTCTTGAAGCCATCCATGCTTCTAGCCGCCACCACCTCCTGTGACAGTGAATTCCATGGGTTAATCACTCTTTGGGTGAAGAAGTAGCAGCAGCAGAACAAGCAGCAGCAGCGACCACCCTGCCAGAGTCTACAAGGGAAGGCTTACCACTGGCCCCTGAGGTAGCTGCCAGGGCAAAGCTCAAACCCAGGCCCGCAGCCCCCCAGGACTTTCTCCCAATCCACAGGAACGGCATCAGCCGAAGGCCCAGGTCAGCGCAGCACAGAGGAGGCAAAGTGCTAAACAACCCGACTGTAGAACTAGAGCAGTGCACTGTGGGTGGTATTTCCTTGCAGGATCCTGGCTAGACTACAGCACAGCCTCAGGAACTCCAGCACCTTTAGGCAGGGAAGCAAGGGCCAATTACTTCCCAGCCTATTTAGGCGGAGGCTGGGAAGACAGCCTTGCCGGGTCAACCAGTTCATAAGGCCACAATTTTGGGTGCTAGACACAGCTCCAGACCCTGACTAGTGATCATCGGCAAGGTAAGTTCTGGTGCTCAAAGAGACTGGCAGACCATGAAGCCTTGAAGCCAGAACATATATCAGCAGAAAGCTGGTCTAAAAAGAGACAACCCCGTGCCTAACCTGTTTGTATAAAATAAGGCTATCAAAGTCCAGGAGCCTCATCTGATGTACTGGTGTTCCCAAAATGGCTTGCACCCACCTCAACACACACTGGACACAAGTTACGGAGCCATCTGGGCTAGGAGGCCAGCAGACCAGTAGAGCAAAGGGGCTGGCAGCATGACTCACTATTTATTTAGCGAGGGCACAGGAAGGTTGGCAAGTCATCTGCAGTTCCCCGACTCACATCACCACTTGAAGTGATTTGGTCACATGCCAATGCATAACCCTCCTAAAATCCTCTCAAGTGTTGTGTAGAGCTGACAACTTGCCAGCACAACAGCCAAAGGGAACGAATGAATGGTAGTAGACGTCAGTGGATTGAAAAGCAGATTTGGGTAACAGGATGTTGATGTAGCTGCTTTATGGAGTCGGACTCGACTCTGCGACTGAACAACAACAACAGCAAATGTTGATGTTGCTGCTTTCTGGCACTCAGGAGGATGTCTGGAGGCCAAGCAACAGCATATAGGAAAGGGGCTTAACATGAAGAAGAAGAAGAGATTGGATTTATACCCCACTCTTCACTACCCAAAGGAGTCTCAGAGCGGCTTACAAACTCCTTTCCCTTCCCCTCCCCACAACAGACACCCTGTGAGGTAGGTGGGGCTGAGAGAGCCTTGACAGAAACTGCTCTTTTTCAAAAACAGCTCTGACAGAACGATGGCTTGCCCAAGATCAT
Organism: Gekko gecko; assembly: GCA_029375565.1. Classification (NCBI taxonomy): domain Eukaryota; kingdom Metazoa; phylum Chordata; class Lepidosauria; order Squamata; family Gekkonidae; genus Gekko; species Gekko gecko. Next base: position 72,288,192 of record JAPDNY010000009.1, read on the forward strand.
CCAGCAGGTGCACAGTGGAGGAGTGGGGAATCTAACCCGGTTCTCCCAGATTAGCGTCCACACACTTAACCACTACACCGAACTGGCTCTTCTTAACCATTGCACCAGACATGGACTTCTGACAGAGGCTCTTCCAGGGTTTTCAGGTCTAGGTTTTTCTTCTACTGCTTAGTCCTTTAACTGGAGATGGCCAGGAACTGGAACCTGGGACCTTCTGTATGCAAGACATGTACATGCACATGAAAGCTGATACCCAGAATTAAACTTTGTTGGTCTTAAAGGTGCCACTGGACTCAAACTTTGTTCTAATCTAGAGCTTCTACCAGTGGGCCACGGCCCCTCAAAGATCAACACAGCAAATACTGTCTTGTTGCCAATGTTTGTAATATGGCAAAACAATAATAATTATCTTCCCCCAAAGCAAACAAAGTAGTCATAGCTACACGTAAGAACTGCTACGGAAACAAGTTCATAAGAATGAGCTTCATCTTGTTCTCCTATTATACCAAACTAGCCCTTATTTTAAAAATAATAATAATGTTGTGGGGCAGACAGGTGAAAACAACTTACTGGCCAAAAGGAAAAGGCTAAAATTGAAGTTTCCAGAGACTCAGTGACTAAGTGAGATTACTGCACATCAAAGTGGTGTCACAAGTTGGCCACCCATTTCATAACTTTTCACCCAGCAGATTTGTGCAAGAACAATTCGCTCACTTTGCAAAACGCAAGACACTTTTAACAACACTTAAAACACTGTGTACAGTTTCCTGGTTTTCAAGCCTGAACTCTCTACACAGAACAAGAGGAGGAAGTTAACACATCAAGGAGCTGGGCATGGTAATTCCAAGCACCTTTAAATCATTACCTATTTACAAGTCAGAAGAAAGCAAGTTTTCCTTTTCCACCTCAGGCTAGACGTACTGGTGCATTCAGAACATTTTAGAAACCTGCCCAATTGGAGCAGGAAAACACGGTTGCACTTCTTTAAACAGTATCCAGACGTGAAAGGGGAAAATGGCAAAAATCTATTCTGCTTTCCTTCCCCCCCCCCCATCAACCATTGCTACAAAACTGCAACGGCTGTCACCACAGAGCCTTGTGGAACCTTAAAAGACAAATGGCATTTATTGTGATATAAGCTTTCGCAAGGCAAAGCCCAACACCAAATGCGCTTGGGCTCTCTGTCACCTGAAACTTGAGTCACAATGATAAATTCCTCAGTCATTAAGATCCCACAAGACTGTGCAGTGACTCTGACCGTGACACAGCAAGTCCCGCGGTGCAGAACACCAAAAACGTCTATTCCTGCCCACGTGGTGGAAAGTGCCGTTAAGTCAAAGCAAAAATTATGGCAACCCTCATGGAGTTTTCAAGGCAAGAGTCGTTCAGAGGTGGTTTGCCATTATGTAGCTCGGAATAGCGACCCTGGACTTCCTTCGTGGTCTCCTGTGTTCCCCCTAAGTTGTGTGAGTAAGCAGCTGCTTATTAACACGGGAAGCCCCGCTAAGGAACAATGTGGAGCCACACAGGGTCTTGCACTGCCAAATGCCCCTTTTCAGGTTACAGCCATTATATTCTGCCCAGGATGTGAACTACTCCACTCAGTAGAGGGGGGGAAATCAGAGGGAACACTGGCGGTCTGCCATTCAATACTAGCCAGGACTGACCCTGCTTAGCTCCCTGGATCTGATGAGATCGGGCGAGCCCCAGCCACCGCTAGGCAATAACCAAAGCATCGCTATTCTTCCCCCCCCCTTTATTTTTTTACCTGGCAGACTTCTTTCACTTTGTCCCTGGAGACTCCAACCAGCACGCAGATTTCCAGTACAGCAGAAGGCAGCAGGTTCTCCATGGCAAGGGCACGGAAGCAGCAGGAAGCAGGGGGCACGGGAGGGACCCCAACGCTCTGCCCCCCCCACCCTGGTCCAAAAACCTACCGGGGGAGCAGAGTTCAGTTCCAGACAACGTCACACCTAAAAGGAAACGAAGAGAAAGGAGATGAAGCCAAGCTGCCGTCAGACGTCACCTAGAAGGGAGGGAAAAAACAGAGAATGCCCGCCGGTCGCATCCCAAGAGGGAGGAGCAGCTGAAGCTACAATGCTGGGCACAGGGCCCCCCCCCCAAAAAAAGAGGGAAACACAATTCTTCTCTTCCCACTCTTGGGGGGGGGGGAAGTAAAGCAAGGGGAGGGGAGGGAAAAGAGGCATTTTGGAATAATAATACTAACATTCATAATAAAGTAGTATTGATAGTTTAGTTAAAATAATAATAATAATAATAATAATAATAATAATAATAATAATAATAATAATAATAGTAGTAGTAGTAGTATTAAAGTGTTATTGTTAAAGTATTTAGTTACTAAAGTATTAATTATTATTAAAGTATTTAGTTATTAAAGCATTAATTATTATTAAAGTATTTAGTTATTAAAGTATTACATTAATTATTAAAGTATTAAATTTATTATTATTAATATTATTAAAGTATTTAGTTAAAGTATTAATGCTTCATTATTATTTGTAATAATTTGTTACTAATAACAACAATAGTATTGATAATAATAAAGAAAAGACCCCCCTGCCAAACACAGTTCTGCCTTCAGCACCCCAAATGGGAAAACTTTGGCCCCTAAATTCTTCCCCTCTTCCAAACTAAAGAAATAACTAACAACTGGGGGGGTTGCTTTCCTTTTACCTTTCCTCACCCCAAAGTAAGGGCTAGGCTACCCCACCCTCCATTTATTTTACAGTCTCTTTCCTCAGGATCTCTTCCCCCACCCCAAAAAAAGTGGGGGGGAAGGGAAGTGAGGGAAAGAGAGCCCCCCTTTCCCACCCAGAACACAAAAAGTCTCTCCTCCCCCTTCCAAATGAGAGGCAGGGGGCTGGCCTGGACCTCCCCCCCTCACAAATTAAACCCCCTAATGGGGGGGAGTAAATGTCCCTGCTTGTCCCCCACATGCAGGGGGATTTCCCCCCCAAAAGAAAAGAGAGAATGGGGGGAGAAATGGAGGGGGGGAAGGACGGAAGACCCACCCCTTGCCAGGGCACCGCAGCGCCCCCCCGCGGCCCATTCCCGCCCACCTGGGGCGCGGGAAGCGGCGCGGCCCCCTCTCCCCTCACAACCGCCCCGCCGCCCCCGGGAGACTGGCGGGTCCGAGGGCCGGGAGGAGCGCGCGCGTCAGTCACCAAGCCAACGGCGCTCCTGGTTGGGCGCCGCTCTTTCCTCGCCCCGCCTTCGCAGAGGGCGAGGGCCAATGGGAGCGGCGGAGGCGGTGCAGTGGGCGGGGCGGGTGTGCAGGCAGGAAGGGAGGGGCGGGAGGGGGGCGTTGGGTAACCAGGCAGCCTGAGGCTGGGCTGGGTGGCAAATCTGGACGGGTTGCATTGGTTTTTGTGTGCGCGCTCGGTGTAGGCAAAAGATTAATGTGAAATTCAAAGCCTATACGTTTTTTAGCAGTGGAACAGAGCTGGAGACTTAACAAAATATGTGCTAGGGTAGGAGCTTTCCTGAATCCCTGCTCACTTCTTCAGATCTATACATTTAAGAAAAAAACGTCCTGGTCTATACATTTTTTAAAATAAATAACAGTTGGGTTTTATTTTTAGGGGGAGGGGGTTGTTTGTTTGTTCATTCCATTGGTTAGTCTGGTCCCCCGCCTTTCTGCCCTATGGAGACCCAAAGCGGTTTACAGCATTTTCCTCTCCCCATCTGATCCTCACAACAACCCTGCAAAGTAGATTAGGGTCAAAAGAGTGTGACTGGCCCAAGAAGAGAGCGGTGACTCACAAAAGCTCATCCCCTGCTACAAATTTTGCTAGTCTTTATGAAAGTGCTTCTGGTCTCTTGCTCTTTTCTGCTGCTACAGACAGAATAACAGGGTGACCCGACTTGATCTATCTCCAAAGTTACCCAGCAAGTGGAGATTCAAACCTGGGTCTGGTCCTGCACGCTTAACCACCACTCCACGCAGGCACACTACTACTCATTACCACAATATCCTTTTTCATAATGATCATGACACATAGCATGTACATGTTTGGAGGACTTTTTTGGCTGGCTCTGCCTTTGGATTATTAAAATAACACACAAAGGTGACTTAAACAGCAAAAGGCTGTTCTGGAACTATGTCCTTCAGAAAGAAGCTTGGAGTAAAGTTTTAGGAGCTGCAAACTGTACTGCTGTGTATAGTTTGTACCATCTATGGATGTAAGTAGGTTCCTAATGCAATCTTAGGATGCATTAACAGAAGCCTTGTGTCCAGATCATGGGAGGTGGTAGTTCCACTCTGTTCTGCTATGGTCAGGCCTCACCTGGAGTCCTGTGTCCAGTTTGGGGCACCAGACTTTAGGAAGGATGTTGACAACGTCGAGCGTGTCCAGAAGAGGGCAACCAGGATGGTGAGAGGGTTGGAATCCAAGTCTTATGAGGAAAGGCTGAAAGAGTTGGGTCTATTTAGCCTGGGAAAGAGAAGGCTTAGAGGGGACATGATTGCAATCTTCAAGTATTTGAAGCGCTGTCATGTAAAAGATGGAGCAGATCTATTCTCTCTTGCTCCGGATTGCAAGACTAGATCTAATGGGTGGAAATTACAAGGGAGTCGATACCAGCTAGATATCAGGAGAAACTTCCTAACTGTAAGAGTGGTTGAGCAGTGGAACAGTCTGCCTCGGGAGGTGGTGGATGCTCCTTCCCTGGACGTTTTCAAGTGGAGGCTGGACGACCATCTTTTGGGTATATTGTAGGTATGTAGGGCTATCTTTCGGCTCTGCTCCTGCAGAGTGCAGGGGGCTGGACTAGATGACCTGTAAGGTCTCTCCCAACTCTAACATTCTATGATTCTATGATACTATGTAATTTTTGCATTCCTTTAACATATCATGTTAATAATTATTATCGTTGGGCATTGTGTGTAGTAAAGCCAGGAGAGCCTAAGGTTGTCTGGCAGCCTGAAGTTCTAGCTATTTTTGTGTTATGCACCACTAGGTGGCAAGCTAGACTTATTGGGGGGGCTGAGAGAGCTTTGAAAGAGCTGTGATTGATCCAAGGACGCCCAGCTGGCTTCATGTGGAGGAGTGCAGAATCGAACCTGGTTCTCCAGATTAGAGTGTCACGTTAATAGTTATGCATTGCTTCACCTCTGGCTACATCCAGATTGTCTATTTGGATGTCCCACCCTGTTGATTGTACTGACTTATTCTCTGTAATCTGCCTTGAGTCCTGCTGAGAAAGGCGGACTACAAATAACATTGATAAATAAACAAGCAGTACTGCGGTGGCTCAAGTGGTAAAGATGCTGAACTGCAGGATGGAAGGTCTGTAGTTCAGCAGTTCAAGATCCAAGTGCCGCATGATGGAGTAAGCTCCCATCTCCGGTCCCAGCTCCTGCCAACCTAGCAGTTCGAAAAGCAAGAAATTGCAAGTAGATAAATAGGTACCACTTTGGTGGGAAGGTAACAGTGTTCCGTGCACCTCGGTGTTTAGTCATGCCGGCCACATGACCACAGAAACGTCTTCGGACAGCGCTGGCTCTTCAGCTTGGAAATGGAGATGAGCACGGCAGCCCTAGAATCAGATTCGACTGGCTTTCGAGCAAGTGAAACCTTTACCTTTACTCTGAAGAAGAGAAGATTGGAGTTATACCCTGCCCTTCACTTGAAGTCTCAGAGTAATTTACAATCTCCTTTCCCTTCCCCTCCCCACAACAGACACAACAGGTAGGTGGGCTTAGAGAGCTCTTTCAAGGACTGCGCTTGAGGGAACAGCTCTGAGAGAACTTGTGACTGACCCAAGGTCACACCACAAACTGCACGTGGAGGAGTGAGGAATCAAACCCAGTTCTCCCAGATTAGAGTCCGCACTCCTAACCACTACACCAAACTAGTGGCAGCTTAAAGACGGACAAACAGTTACCCTGGCACACTACAGCCCGTTTTGTAAAAAATGGAAAGTTGGCTCTGAAAAGATTTATTTAAAAAACAACAGCAATAAAATGGCAATCTCAGATTCAAATGTGAGCTGCTAGAATTAATTTTTAAAACATTTGTTGCAGATGGCAGTGACATAGACCAGCATGAGAGCCAGCATGGTGTCGTTGTTAAAGTGTCGGGCAAGGATCTGGGAGACCCAGGTTCAAATCCCCAGTTTGCCGTGGAAGCTGGCTGGGTGACCTTGGGTCAGTCACATACTCGCAGCCTAACCTACCTGACAGGGTTGTTGTGGGGATAAAACCAAAGAGAGGAGAACAATGTCAGCTACCTTGGGTTCTCACGGGAAGACCAGGAAATAAAACCGAGGGTGATTGGGAAACCCATAAGATTTGTCATAGTTTTCTCAAGAGCAGAAAGGTGTTGTTTTCCCCTTGGTTTGCTAAATCTGTGGTATGTCTACATCTGTGTGCCTGTTCCATTCTGAGCTGTGTTAGGCTTTCTCAAGAAGTATTAAGTGGAAAGAGTCATATCTTCAGGCACTCTGGAAATAATAAATCAGAGATACGAAACAACACATAAATTTCCCCTTTAAGAAAAGGAAGAAGAAGAAGAAGAGATTGGATTTGTACCCTGCCCTTCACTACCCTAAGGTGTCTCAGAGCAGCTTACAAACTCCCTTCCTTTCCCCTCCCCACAACAGACACCCTGTGAGGTAGGCAGGGCTGAGAGAGCTCTTGACAGAAACTGCTCTTTTTTCAAGAACAGCTCTTATCAGAACTACGCCTTGCCCAAGGTCATCCAACCAGGCACAAGTGGAGGAGTGGGGAATCAAACCTGGTTCTCCCAGATCAGAGGCCACGCACTTAACCACTACACCAAACTGGCTCATTGTTCATGATGCCTAGGGTTCCCAACCTCCAGGTATTGGCTGGAGATCTCCCGCTATTACAACTGATCTCCAGGCGAAAGAGAGCAGCTCTCCTGTAGAAAATGGCCACTTTGGAAGATGGACTCTATGGCATTATGCCCTGTTGAAATCCCTCCCCTGCCCAAACCCCACCCTATTTAAGCTCCACCCCCAAAATTTCCAGATATTTTCCAACCGAGAGCAGGGAGCCCTAGTGGCACCACATCTGCAGTATGCATGCAACACATTTTGTGAATTTGCTGGGTTATACCTCAGTCCCTAATTCCAATGGCTAAGAGCAAGATGCCATCTTTTTGATCAGAAACTGTGATATGCAAGCATTTTTTGCCCAAAGCAGCCCAGTTTGGTGTAGTGGTTAGAAGCACAGACTCTAATCTGGGAGAACCAGGTTTGATTCCCCACTCCTCCACTTCCACCTGCTGGATGACCTTGGGAAAGCCGTAGTTCTGGCAGAGCTGTCCTTGAAAAAGAGCGGTTTCTGTCAGAGCTCTCTCAGCCCCGCCTACCTCACATGGTGTCTGCTGTGGGGAGGGGAAGGGAAAGGAGTTTGTAAGCCGTTCTGAGACTCCGAGTGAAAGGCGGGGTATAAATCCAATCTCTCTCTTCTTCTTCTTCTTCTTCTTCTTAACATTTACAGCATTCAGGGGTCCCCAGACCATGGTGCCCACAGAGTGTTATTAGAAAATGGGTGGGGCCAGGTCGGGCTATTGGAGATTTGATTGGCCATGCAGGTTTTTTAAAAGGTTACTTTGGCAGCAGCTTCCAACACAACACAAGGGTCTTCACTGAGGTAAGGCGAGGCAGCCATTTTGTGGCTGGCTGCGCCTCCTGCAGTAGCCCTGTTGTGTCTCCGTTCACCGTGTTGTGTCAGAATTCCAAAGGTGCCCACAAGTTCAGAAAAGGTCAGGGGGGATGCTGATCTAGGAAATCATTGTGCGTGGCAGACTGAAAATACGTTGTAACTACAAAAGGACTGTCCTTCACCCAAACGTACCTGCCCACACTGTGAGGTCATCTGAGGACAGTATGCTGCAGGAACTCACAGTGGTGAAGCTACATTTGGCAGGGACCCGTGTCCAGGTCTTCCTGACTGGCACCCATAGCCTTTGGAACTCTCTCCCCCTGGATTAATGTGCGGTCCATGAACTGGAGGCCTTCTGATAGCAGCTAAAGAGATTTCTATTTCAGAAGGTCTTTTTAATTTTAGAAGGAGGAGGAGGAGGAGATTGGATTTGTACCCCGCCCTTCACTCGGAGTCTCAGAGTGGCTTACAAACTCCTTTCCCTTCCCCTTTCCACAACAGACACCCTGTGGGTGCGTTCAGACAGGCTGTTTAGTCTGCTTTCGGCACGCTTCAGTAACGGATTTTATATCCATGTTCACACACCCAACATCTGCGCACCGTCCCCAGCCGTCGCTTTCTGGCTCAAACCCCCTTTAAAACAGAGTATTTTGATACTCCCCTCCCTGCTCGAAAGCTGCCCGAGATTTCCGCTTTTCACCTGCCATTTTTTTAATGTGTTGGCAGTGTGCACATAGGCGGAGCTCCGCCACCACATTTAGAAAACTGACATTTAAATTGTCATTTGTTTTAGCATTTAGATGAGTTTGGGATCTGATGGAGGCCATTTTCAAGTCAAACATTTAAAGGGAAGTCTTTTGTTGGAGGGTTGGATTGATTCGCCCTGGTGGTTCTGCGCATGTGCCGTGACAGTTTCCCCCCCCCTTCTACGGAGGGGCACCAATGTGCATGCGCAAACTGAGAAAAAAAAATTAAAACCAGCCAACACATGCTCCTGCGCATCAGTAGTGTAGACGCCAGGGAGTGACGTGACTGCGCAGTGAGGCAGGATAAAGGAGGTGAGTCTGATTGCAATTATCCAGATCAAATATAATCTGGTTAGAACCAGAGCAGTTTAACCTGCTCTCTGCACGCCATCTGACCGCACCCTGTGAGGTAGGTGGGGCTGAGAGAGCTCTTTCGAGAACAGCTCTTTCAAGGACAGCTCTTGTCAGAACTATGGAGGAGTGGGGAATCAAACCCGGTTCTCCCAGATTAGAGTCCGCACACTTAACCACTACACCAAAATGGCTCTTTTAAACTCCTTCCCTATTACCATTCAAGTTTCAATAACCTTTAATGACATAAATTATAATAAAATACAGAGACAATCTCCTACCCTTTTTACGGTGACGAAACTGAAAATGTTAAAAGAATTTGTATTCCTTGGCAGAGATGGCAACCAAGAAATCAGGAGGAGACTGAGACTTTGAAAGGCGGCTATGAAGGAACTAGAAAGGAACTAGAAGGAACTCGCTGGGGACCAAGATCAAAATAATTCACATTATGGTATTCCCCATTGCTAGGTGGGAAAGCTGAACAATGAAGGAAACCGAGAGGAAGGAAATCGATTTGTTTGAAATGTGGTGCTGGAGGAGAACTTTCTGGAAACCGTGGACCTCCGTAAAACAAACAAGTGGGTTCTAGATCAACTCAAGCCAGAACTCTTCCTAAAAGCTGAGATGACTAAACTCGTACTTTGGTCACATCATGAGAAGACAAAGAGTCCCTGGAACAGACGATAACATTAGAAAAAGTTGAAGGCAGCAGGAAAACAGGATGACCCCCCCCCAACATGAGGTGGATTGACTCAATCAAGGACGCCATGGCCCTCAGTTTGCAAGACTTGAGTAAAACTGTGAACGAGAGGATGTTCTGGAAGATATTAATTCACAGGGTCGCCGTAAGTCAGCACTGACTTGACTGCACATGACGCACACAATCCAGTTTGACTCTCGCTGAGAAAGGCAGACTACATTAAAAATGGGGGGGGGGGCAGAAGAAGGCAACGAGAATGATAAAAGGGTTGGAACACTTTCCCTATGAAGAAAGGTTAAAACGCTTGGGGCTCTTTAGCTTGGAGAAACAACGGCTGAGGGGTGACATGATCAAGGTTTACAAGATTATGCATGGGATGGAGCAGGTCGAGAATAGAAGTCCCTTTCTCCCTTTCTCACAAGACAAGAACTCGTGGGCACTCCATGAAATTGCTGAGCAGTTGGGTTAGAATGGATAAAAGGAAGTCCTTCTTCACCCAAAGAGTGATGAACACATGGAATTCACTGCCACAGGAGGTGGCAGCAGCTACAAGCATGGACAGTTTCAAGAGGGAATTAGATAAACATACGGAGCAGAGGTCCACCAGTGGCTATTAGCCACAAGGTATAGATAGGGACTCTGGGGCAAGGGATGCTCTGTATTCTTGGTGCTTGGAGGGGTCAACAGTGGGAGGGCTTCTAGAGTCCTGGCCCCACTGCTGGACCTCCTGATGGCACCTGGTATTTTTGGCCACTGTGTGACAGAGTCTTGGACTGGATGGGCTGTTGGCCTGATCTAACATTGGCTTCTCTTATTGTAAAGTACTGGGTTTCGGGCCTCATGACTCGGACGACGACATAAGAGAAGACGTGTTTATTCGTACTTCACACAAGACAAAGAACACCCAGTAACGGCCGGAGGCCAACTATATACAGTTAGGGGGACGGCCCTATATTCCTATTGGCGGGTTTGAATCGCCCACCAATGCTGCCATTGGTTCACTACTGGCGAGCTCAGGAACCTAGTCCCTATTGTTCTCAGAGAGCGAAGCTTGGCTGTATTTCGCCAGCTCTGCCTTCTGATCCCAGGACACAACACCCCTCCCCCATAGTTCGTCTCCTATCAGGTGACGTAGTCTTTTAAGTATGTTGGTGCCCTCCGTTCTCTTAGCGATCGTCGGGGGGCCGGTACCGGACTGGCGGGGCCCCTATCGGGTGGTCTGCCAGCACAAGGAGCTTGGATCTCTGGTAGTAGCCGAGGCGGTGACGGTGGTGGCTGTAACGGCGGCGGCAGCAGCGGCGGCGGTTCCGCTGTCACCGGGGCCCCCTCCGAATTCCGTGGACTTTCCGGCGCTGGCTCCGCTGTCGGTGCTTGCAGTCGATCGGATGCTGGGGCGGCCGTGGCATTTCCCGGTAACTGGATCTCTGTGTCGGGGTCTTGCCGCCTCCGGAGCTGGTCGACGTGTTTACGGAGGACCCGGTCCCCATCTGTTAGGACTTCGTATGACACTGGCCCGGTGGGTTTTAGGATGCGCCCGGCCACCCACTGAGGCCCCGCCCCGTAGTTCCGGAAGTAGACAGGTTCCCCCGGGAGGAAGCTTCGGGGCGCCTCCCGGTTCTCGACCAGCTTTCTCTCTGGGGCTCGGTCCGGGTGGAGCCTGTCTAATAAAGTGGTAGGGTGGCGGCCCATTAATAGTTCTGCGGGGCAATGCCCGGAGATGGGGTTTGGGGTGGTGCGGTACGTTAGAAGAAAGCGGGCCAGCCGGAACTCCCAGTCCCCCTCCGTTATGCGGCTCAGGGCTTCTTTGGCGGTGCGTACCGTTCTCTCCGCCTGTCCATTTGTTGCCGGGTGGAAGGGCGCTGATCGTATGTGCCTGATTAGGTTCCTTTCGAGGAACGCTTGAAACTCAGCAGATGTGAACGCTGCCCCGTTGTCCGACACGATTGTGTCTGGTAACCCGTGCGTCGCGAATATTTTCCGCAGGGCCCTTATTGCCGCTTTGGCAGAGGTGGTAGACACTGGGCTTATTTCCACCCATTTCGAGTAGGAGTCTACCGTCACCATGAACTGGAGCCCCTGAAACGGCCCCGCAAAATCTATGTGTAGGCGTGACCACGGCTTGTGGGTAGACTCCCAGCTTTGGGTTGGCGCTCTCGGGGGATTGGGGCGGACTTCCTGACACCGTGTGCACCCTCGGACCCAGGTTTCAATTTCGGCGTCCATCCCGGGCCACCACACGTAGCTCCTTGCCAGAGCTTTCATGCGTACAATGCCGGGGTGGGCCTCATGTAGCGTTTCTAGAACCCCTTGTCTCATGGGCCCCGGGATGACCACCCTGTCCCCCCATAACAAGCACCCTTTTAAGGCGGATAACTCTTCCAGCCTGGCTTTGTATGCTGTGAACTCTGGCCCTGTCTGTTCCGCTGGCCATCCCCTCACCACCCAGTTTAGGACCCGGGAGAGAATGGGATCTCGGGATGTGCGGGCGGCCACGTCTGTAGCCTGAAGGGGGGGGGTTGGCAGCTCCTCCATTAGCAAGACTGCGGGAGCCGGGGCCGGATCTTCCCCTGTATGCGGCAGCGGCAGGCGGCTCAAGGCATCGGCATGACCCAGCGCCTTGCCCGGCCGATGCTCCAACTGGTACTGGTAGCCCGCTAAAAACAAGGACCAGCGCAACACCTGGGGCGACAATACCTGCGGCGTTTGTTTGTCCGCCGCGAACAGTCCCAGGAGCGGCTTATGATCAGTTACGAGCGTGAAGGGCCGCCCGTACACAAAGTTGTGAAACTTTTTAACCCCCGCCACCAGTGCCAAGCCCTCCCGGTCGATTTGTGCATAGTTCCGCTCCGCGGGGGACAGCGTGCGGGAGTAATAAGCCACCGGGACTTCCCTTCCATCCGGTAGCTTGTGTGCCAAGACTGCCCCGACCCCATACGGTGATGCGTCGCACGCAAGGATTACCGGGAGCTTTTCATCAAAGTGGGCGAGCACCGCGTTAGAAATCAAGAGTACTTTAACCCCCCGAAACGCCGCCGCCTCCCTCGCTCCCCATGCCCAAGGTGTCGCCTTATCCAGCAGCCTGTGCAGGGGTTCGGCCACGGCGGCTTTGTGGGGGAGAAAGGCGTGGTAAAAGTTCAGGAGGCCTAAGAACGCCTGGAGCTCGGCCTTGGACTTCGGGGCGGGGGCCTCCACGATGGCCTTCACCTTGTCCCTCGCTGGATGCAGGCCTGTTGCGTCTACCCAGTATCCCAAGAACTCCACCTCCGGCACCCCGAGGAGGCACTTTTCCCGCTTCACTTTCAGCCCCGCGGCTTGGAAGCGTTCCAGTACAGTTCGGAGGCGGGCGGCGAAGCTTTCCGGGGTGGTCGCGGCGATGAGGACGTCGTCGAAGAACGGCGTCACCCCAGGGATCCCTTTCAACAAATCGTCCATTAGATTTTGGAATATCCCTGGGGCCACACTGACCCCGAACTGCAGCCGCTTCACCCGGAAGGCCCCCCGGTGGGTCACTATGGTTTGCGCCTCGGCAGTGGCCTCATCTACCGGGAGTTGCTGGTACGCCTGCGCGAGATCCAGCTTTCCAAATATGCGCGCCCCCGCCAGTGTGGCTAAGACATGGCTGACCACGGGTACGGGGTATGCGTGCGCCTGAAGTGCCTGGTTAATGGTGCACTTATAATCCGCGCAGATGCGGATTTCCCCATTTGGCTTGACGGGTGTCACAATCGGGGTCTCCCATCGAGCGTTCGGGACGGGCTCTAGGACTCCCTGGGCCACTAACCGGTCCAGTTCGGCCTCTATTTTCGGGCGGAGGGCCAGGGGCACGGTGCGGAAGCGCCGTCGGACGGGCGTCACGGTGGGGTCTAAGTGAAGCGACACCGGGGGCCCTTTATAACACCCCAGTTTCCCGTCAAAGACCTCAGGGAATTCCTTGCACACCGCCCCCCAGTCCCGCACCCCGCACTTATTCACTCCCCCAATCGTTATGCCTAGGGCTTCGAACCACGCCCGCCCCAGGAGACTCACGAGATTTCCCTCTACCACCACCAAGTCCAAGTTCCCCTCAAAGTCTCGGTACTGCACTCGGAAAGTGCCGACTCCCCGGATGGGGACAGGGTTCTTTTGAAAGTCCACCAAGCTTAGTGGCGATGGACGTAGAGGGGTCCCCCTAATGGGCAAAGTCTTTTTAAAGTGTCCAGGGAAATGATGGACGCCGCCGATCCCGAGTCCACTTCCATGCAACAGGGACCCCTCGATCCGCACGGTTACTTGGATCTTCGGGGCAGAGGAGAGGTTGGGGTTGGGGAGGCGAAGTACCTGCAGCGGCTGGTCGGTGAGATGGTACAACTCGGCGACCTCTTCCGTCGTCTCGTAGGCGGTGGACGATGCGCAGTGCGGTGGGACCGACGATCTCGAATTCCTGGGGCCCTTGGACCGGCAGACCCGTGCGAGGTGTCCCTGCTTTCCGCACCCGTGACAAACAGCATCCCGGAACTTGCAGGATTTCCTTCCGTGGCCTTCCCCGCAGCTGGCACAGACGGTCCGGTTGCCGGAAGGCTTGGCTGGCTCTCTGTTGGCCTGCTGGAACGGCGCCGGCCGGCGTTGTTGAGGTCTGAGGGCGAAGACCTCATCCGTATCTACATTCCCGGGGCTTGGACTCCTTCCGACCTCATGGGCGGCCGTGGCCGGGCGTTCCCCTTCCGCGGCCTCGTGGGCTGTTGCGGCGTCTAGGGCCTCGTCCAAGGAGAGCCTCCGGTGTCCAACCAACTTGCGCCGCAGCTTGGAGTCCGCCAGGCCCCACACGAACTGCGTCAGCAGGTTGTCCTCCATCTTCGGGAACACGCAGTCCACCGCGAGTGCCCTTAGCGCGGCCAGGAAGGTGGCAATGGATTCCCCTTGGGCCTGGACTCGCCTCTGGAAATCCATCCTCTTGGCCAGGAAGGTCGGCCGGGGGCTGAAGTAAGCATTGAGGACATCCAGGATCTCCCCAAACGAGCTCTCCAAGGCCGTGCGGGGCACCAAGAGGCTCTTGGCGAGGCGGACGGTTTGGGTGCCGCAGGCGTTCAGCAGGATCGCTCGTTTCTGGTCTGGGTGGCGGATTTCGTTGAGCTCCAAATAGCTGATGAGCTGGTCGACCCATGCGTCCCAGGTTTCTGGCTGCGACGGATCGAAGTGCTCCAGTGTTACATGAGAGGCGGCCATGGTTCTGTCTGGGAAGGCGTGCGCCGGGGCGAGCGGTGCGGTGCTGCTCTCGGGGTCAGCGATGCGATGCTCGGCGAGCGGTGCAGTGCTGCGCTCGGGGTCAGCGATGCGGCGCTCGGCGGTGTCCTTTTCGTCGCTCATGGAGTCACGGAAGGCGTTGAAATCCCACCTTCGTCGCCACTCTAAAGTACTGGGTTTCGGGCCTCATGACTCGGATGACGACATAAGAGAAGACGCGTTTATTCGTACTTCACACAAGACAAAGAACACCCAGTAACGGCCGGAGGCCAACTATATACAGTTAGGGGGGACGGCCCTATATTCCTATTGGCGGGTTTGAATCGCCCGCCAATGCTGCCATTGGTTCACTACTGGCGAGCTCAGGAACCTAGTCCCTATTGTTCTCAGAGAGCGAAGCTTGGCTGTATTTCGCCAGCTCTGCCTTCTGATCCCAGGACACAACACTTATGTTCTTATATAAAGTAAATAAATGGAGGAGGAGGGATTTATTCCCCGCCCTTCACTACCCAAAGGAATCTCAGACCAGTTTACAATCTCCTTTCCTTCCCCTCCCCACAACAGACACCCTGAGAGGTAGGTGGGGCTGAGAGAGCTCTGAGAGAACTGCTTGTCGGAGAACAGCTCTGAAAGGACTTGTAACTGATCCAAGGTCACACCAGCAGCTGCATGTGGAGAAGTGGGGGAATCAAACCCGGTTCTCCCAGATTAGAGCCTGCGCTCCTAACCACTACACCAAACTGGCTCTCAGGTAGGTCAGGCTGAAAGAATGGACTAAGGACAACCAGAGAGCTTCGTGGCAGATGGGAGATTCCGAACCCAGGTCCTAGTCTAACACTCTAGTCGCTGCCCCTCACTGGCTCCCTTTCCTCTTCAGTACAGGGAAGCCACTCAGGGCTCTTTTTGTAGCAGGAACTCCTTTGCATATTAGGCCACACACCCCTAATGTAGCCAATCCTCCAAGAGCTTACAGAGCTTTTCTTACAGGGGCTACTGTAAGCTCTTGGAGGATTGGCTGCATTAGGGGTGTGTCGCCTAATATGCAAAGGAGTCCCTGCTACAAAAAGAGCCCTGGAAACCATGATATATTTTTGATTGCTTCCCGGATGCAGAATGGATCTTCCTCGCACACCTCTTGCTCGTCAAGCCATTGATCAGAAGCAAGCTCCGGAAATGTAGTATAGGGAGCAATACCCTTTTAGTTCTAATCAGGGCCTTCTTCAGTTCTACTAGGCCTGATTTAATATGCAGGGCCGTCTCCCTGCCAGGGCGCGGACTTCTGCTCAACGCTACTTAAGCCGGGAATCGATACTTGTTTCCTTCCTTCACATTGATCTCAGAAGGAACTGCCGGGCAAGGGATTTTCATTCCGTGGGCACCACAGTGAAATTCTCCAGGGCACCAGATCGAAAAACAAGCAAACAATTTTGCTTCCCGTTCTGATGCACAGTACTCCTCCAAAGAAACACTAACTCATCTTCCGCATCCTCATTTTTATCACTCGTTTGTCCCTATTGCTTTAGGGCTTTTCCCCCCACAATGTGTTTTGCTCTCTCTAGTTGTCCCAGAGGGAGCAAAACACGTGTGGAAAAGGGGAGGGGGAAACAAAACAATGTGTGTAGCTGCAATAAAGAAGGCCAACGCTATGCTGGGGATTATTAGGAAGGGAATTGAAAACAAATCAGCCAGTATCATCATGCCCCTGTATAAATCATTGGTGCGACCTCATTTGGGATACTGTGTACAGTTCTGGTCACCACATCTCAAAAAGGATATTATAGCATTGGAAAAAGTGCAGAGAAGGGCAACTAGAATGATAAAAGGGTTGGAACACCTTCCCTATGAAGAAAGGTTAAAACGCTTGGGGCTCTTCAGCTTGGAGAAACGACAGCTGAGGGGTGACATGATCGAGGTTTATAAGATTATGAATGGGATTAGAGCAGGTTGAGAAAGAAGTACTTTTCTCCCTTTCTCACAATACAAGAACTCGTGGGCATGAAATTGCTGAGCAGTCGGGTTAGAACAGGTAAAAGGAAATACTTCTTCACCCAAAGAGTGATTAACACGTGGAATTCACTGCCACAGGAGGTGGTGGCAGCTACAAGCATGGACAGTTTCAAGAGGGAATTGGATAAACATATGGAGCAGAAGTCCATCAGTGGCTATTAGCCACAGGGTATAGATGGGAATTCTCAGTCTGGGGCAGGTGATGCACTCTATTCTTGGTGCTGGAGGGGGCAGCAGAAGCCTCTTCTCTCCCCAGACTGAGACCTCCCCAGCTCCACCTCCTAAATCTCCGGGTATTTCCCCATCTGACACTGGCAACCCCACTACCAATGTATCTTATTGGCCGCTACAGCTGCGCCTCCGGGCCAGTGGCCTGAACGCTCCTGCGCGCCTCCTCCCGGTATGCTCCCGCATCCGTTAACCCCATGTGACCGGGAAAACCTGGAACAGTTTATTCCGGGGCTTTCTTGCCACGAATGGCTCCCGCTGCGAATTGCCAGTCTGAATTCAGCCATAGAATGCTTTAATAGTGTTTTTTAATCATCTGCTGCTTTTTGGCTTATGGAGACAAAAAACCCTGTAAAGCTCTATTAACTGTCATGTTAAATTAACCAGAAATCCCCCATTGGTGCAGGATAACCAAGTTTTCTTTGTATCATTATACTGGATATCACCCAGTCGTATCTAATGTCAGCTCTGCACGGAAGGGTACTCTGGCCTTTGTTAAATTGTCTCGTCTCTGTTGAGTTGTAAAATATCTTCTTTTTTTTCAGTCACTCAGAAAACTGACTCTGCCGTGGATTTAGTGAGATGCAGATTGTATTAAAACGCAATCAATTAAACTGTCTTTCATCGGCAAATAGACCCAATCGTGTCCTAACTTGATCTCTTTTTTTCCCCCATTAAATAAGAGAACTACCCAAAATATTTCTGTGGGTTTGAAATTATTCTGTTCTGGGCTAGCTTCCTCGAAATCAGATAATGCTAGATTGTTTACCCAAGGTCAACATGCCATTTGAACCGATCCTTTCTAGTGGCCTGTCTTGTGTGTAATGTCAGCTGGACAGAGTAGAATGCCCTGTGTAATCAGGCAAACTAATCTTTCAATACTTGTTTAAACTGTGATAACCTAGCGGGGATTATCAGGTTATACAAGAAGGTCCTCCCAAACTGAAAAGGCCAGACCAATTGGTGTGTCTATATCACAAGCCTAGGAATACGTTCTTAGGAGTTTAACCCCATTGTAAACATATGGAGCAGAAGTCCATCAGTGACTATTAGCCACAGGGTATAGATGGGAACTCTCAGTCTGGGGCAGGTGATGCACTCTATTCTTGGTGCGGGGGGGGGGGCAGCAGTGGGAGGGCTTCTGGTGCCCTGGCCCCACTGTTGGACCTCCTGATGGCACCTGGTATATTTTGGCTGCTGTCTGACAGAGTGTTGGACTAGATGGGCCATTGGCCTGATTCAACATTGGCTTCTCTTATGTTCTTATGTTGTTCTTATGTATAAAATGGGACTTACTCCTGAGTAGACCTGCTTAGGCTTTCTCTCTCAAGAAGATAAGAAGAAGAGCCCTGCTGGATCAAACCAATAGTCCATCTAGTCCAGCATCCTGTCTTACAGAGTGGCCAACCAGTTCCTCTGGATGACCAGCCACAGAGCATCGAGGCCAAGGCCTTCCCGTGATTTTGCCTCCTGGCTCTGAGATTCAGAGGCTTAGTGCCTCTGAATATGGGGGCTCCCCTCCGTCACCATGGCTCGTGGCTACTGATTGACTTATCCTCCATGAATCTATTGAATCCCCTTTTTAAAGCTGTTTACTCCTGAGCCCATCACTACAGCTTCTGCCAGCAAATTCCATATTTTAATCACGCTCTTAAGATATCACCTTTTGGTGTTCCAGGTCCGTGCCTTCAAGTTGCCCTTGGGTTGTTTTGCCATGTACGAGAAATACCAACACCAGAAAAAAAGGAAGTTGTTTCCAAACCAATGCTACGTTTTTAGGTCAAACGCAGTTTCTGATTTACAGATGCAAAAATAACTTGAGCACGGTTTGCGAGATGGAATCAAAGCAAATGCAAATCTAATTTGTTTTGAATGCCAGACCAAAAACCAACAGAAAACAGTAAATGTAGTATGTACTATTTATACCGGCAACAACAGCCTGGGTGTTAGCTAACTCAGTGCCCCAGTTTAGTGATTAGCCAGAGGCTCTGGGGCTCTGATGTATGTACAGAGCTCCCCTGTTCACAAGAGCCTTCTTGTTTGGTTCAGTGAAAGGGGCTAGTGCTCTGTCTGCATTGCAAAGTGAAGCACACGGGTACTGGATCTATTTGCAGATCTCGGGATCTTCCGAAAGGATCAAACAACACTGTCCTAAACCGTGTTATACCCTTGTAGGCCTATTGGCTTCATGGGATCTAGAAGAATGTTACTCCACTTAAACAGATTATGTAGCGGTTAGGAGCGTGGACTCTAATCCAGACTCCCCACTCTTCCACATGCAGCTGCTGATGTGACCTTGGGTCAGTCACAAGTTCTCTCAGAGCTGTTCTCTCAAGAAGAGTCCTGGAAAGAGCTCTCTCAGCCCCACCTACCTAACAGGGTGTCTGTTGTGGGGCGGGGAAGGGAAGGGAGATTGTAAGGCACTCTGGGACTCCGAGTGAAGAGCAGGGTATAAATCCAATCTCTTCTTCTCTCCTGTGGCTGTGTAAATTGCTTTGCCAAAGCTTTGGAGCAGAGGCTCTATGGCATTCTACCCTGCTAAGGGCCCTCTCCTCCCCAGACCCCAACCTTCCTAGGTTCTACCCTAAAACCTCCAGGAATTTCCCCATCTGGAGTTGGCAACCTTATTATTTACCAAGACTAAGGGATTTTTTTTTCTCCCCAGGTGAGCTATCAAGAAAAAGAGGGGTTGATCTCACATTCACGTACAAGTTACAGGTGCATGTACAGTAATGATCAACTTTTTATGTATGGCTTATATTTAGGGAGCTTGTCTTACATTCAGGGTCCTCTTCTTTAAAAATAAATACGGTAGCATTTTAAAGGGAAACGTTTCTCATTCTCTTTTACAGAAGGTCTCTTTTATGCTACTGTTTGTTTTAGTGTTTTAGGTATTTGTTGTCATTTCATGTGCATCTAATGTTTTATTATGATCGCTGCCTCGGGAATCAATAGACTGAGTGCCTGGAATAGAAATGCTTTTAAGCAATAAATAAAAGTTGACCCGATTACTTCTGCTCGCCCTCAGGGCACAATTCATGCCAAGAAACAATACCTTGACCATCCCGTACTCTCTTACAGAGAGGTGCACCTTTGATTCTGAGTTTGCCTTTTATTTCTCTCCTCTGAATAATCTCTGTTCCAAAAAAGCTTCAACAAAAGAACTCTTTGAAAATCTGCCCACTTCCAAAAGACCTTTCCTTTTCCCTAGCAGCTGGAACTTTGGGGTTTTCAGCAGTTATTCTCACCAGTTCATTGCAGAGCCAAGTGAATTTTTTTTACCCCTAAAAGGTGAATTATTCATCAGAGATAACACTTTGAGAATCACCCATCTAGCCATCCTTCCTTTTCTCGCCTTCTCTCTTTTCCCCCCTACTAAGTTAACGGAAGTCTTGATTAGGGTGTTTCTTTGGGGTTTTTTTCCTCTATGTGTTTGGGGAACTTTTCTGAAATTAACTTGTCTTGGCCTCTGAAAGCCAAACCACAAATTTTGCTGGCTCATGTGGTTTTTAACCTCAAAGGCACCTCATTAGCAAGGTTTATTACTATGCTTACTGCACCATAAAAGCACATTGTATATTTCGGAAAATGTACTTTTCATTGAGGAATATTCACGTATGGAGAATTGTGCACATACTTTCACCTACCTTGATTCAGGTCATTGCCAAAGATAAGAGGTTCATTCATTTACTTGCAGTTCTGAGTTGTTCCACCTTTTGCCTCAGAAAGAAGCTTCAGTATGATTTGGAAGATGCTTGGGGCTAGTTTTATGACACAAAATCTGCATCAAGAGCCCGCTCTTTCCTTCCTTCCTTCCTATTTACTTTCTTTCCACTTCTTTCTTGCCTTCCTTCCTCCCCATCTATTTGCTTTCTTTCCACCTCCTTCCTTCCTCCCTTCCTCTCTCCCCATCTATTTGCTTTCTTTCCACTTCTTTCCTTCTTTCTCCCCATCTATTTGCTTTCTTTCCACCTTCCTTCCTCTCTCCCTATCTATTTGCTTTCTTTCCGCCTCCTTCCTTCCTCTCTCCCCATCTATTTGCTTTCTTTCCACTTCCTTCCTTCCTTTCTCCCCATCTATTTGCTTTCTTTCCACCTTCCTTCCTTCCTCTCTCCCCATCTATTTGCTTTCTTTCCACCTCCTTCCTTCCTTCCTCTCTCCCATTTACTTGCTTTCTTTCCACCTCCTTCCTTCCTTCCTTCCTCTCTCCCCATCTATTTGCTTTCTTTCCACCTCCTCCCTCCCTTCCTTCTCTCTCCCCAATGGGGACCCAAGGTGGCTTACATCCTTCTTGTCTTGCCCATTTTATTCTCACAACAACCCTGTGAGGTATGTTTGGCTGAAGGTCTGTGACTGGCCCAAGATCTCCCAGTGAGCTTCCATGGCAGAGTGGGGATTCAAATCTGGGTCTCCCAGATCCTAGCCCAACACTGTAACCACTACACAACAATGCCTCTTTCATGCAATGGCAACTGGGGAAATCAGCTAGGGTTGCCAATGCCAGCTTCAGGAATACCTGGAGATTTGATGGTGGAGCCTGGAGGTTTAGGCAGAGGAGGGACTTCAGTGGGGTTATAATGCCGTGCAGGGGCAGTCCACTTTCCAAGCCTGCCATTTTCTCTGGAGAGCAGTGGAATAAACAAGCGATTTCTGTAGTCCGGAGATCAGATGTAATTCCGGGAGTTCACCTGCCCCCACCTGGGGGTTAATAGCCAAAGAGAGATTCACAGAAAGTGGCTAAATACAAGGGGGGAAACCGTGAACAAATTACAAGAAATATACTATAAATATTCAGCACTTATTAAAGATACTAATATCCATGTACTCTACTCATACAACAGTTCCAAAGTCTAACACACACATGTTCAGTCCATAATCATTTCCTGTGTCAAAACGCACTGTCAAATCGTTGTTTGCAAAGTATAGTAGTTAGGTCTTTCAAAACATATGTGGGAATTGAGATGTTATTCTCTTGTAAATCGTGCTCATGAAGATTTGGGATATTCATACTGGACTGGCAGTTTTGCATGTATGGACAACGTCCTATCCCCTCTTTGAAAAAGCTTTATGGAAACAGATGAGTAATGGCCAACAGGCTCCGGGAGGCTCCGGCAGAGGTAGAATAGCAGTGTCCTCCCTACAGTTTCCAGGCACGCACTTGGAATTTGTATTCCTTTAAAGACTCATCTGCTGTGTTCCGATAACAACAAACTGCTTTGAAAGCCTTAACTGCTATATTTTGAAAACAATGGATCGACACCACTTTTCGACACAGTCTCTTTATTCCTTTGGATGAGAATGGAAATGATTATGGACTGAACATATGTGTGTTAGACTTTGGAACTGTTGTATGAATAGAGTACACAGATAATAGTATCTTTAATAAGTGTTGAATATTTATAATATATTTCTTGTAATTTGTTCACAGTTTTTTCCTTCTATTTACCCTCCTGGAGGTTGTCAAACCTAGCAGAGAGGCACAAGTTATCACGTGATTTTCCTACACGCAGGTGACTGGAATTCATGAATGCAAGCAAGAAGGTCCCTAGCCAAGATCTCTGACCAAGAGACCTGGTCCCTGCTTCACATGCAGAAAGTCCAGGCTGGGTCCCTGGCATCTCTGCTCGAAGGCTCTTTCATTGCAGGTTTTTCTCTGCCTGAGTCCCTGGAGAACTTCTGCTGCCAGTCAGAGGAGGCGATGTTCAGCTAGGTGGACCAATGAACTGACTCAGTATAAAGCAGCTGCCTATGTTCGTGCTTGTCTTCTAGGGCCTTGCTTCCAACAGAAGACACTTTTTGGAAGCCCACAAGCAGGATCTTTGGTAGGGCAATAGGTAGTGTTGCCAACCTCCAGGTGGTAGAAGCCAAAAATGAGAGATCACGTGAAGACCTTGGGTTCTATTATTACATAGTCAACATGGGATGTTTCCTTCAAGAGTTGCTAAGTAGTAATTGATAAAAATTGTGATTGCTACATGCTCAGATAAAGCAAATATTGTGAAACGAATTGTTTACATTGCGCAGCATTCGTTAGCACATGAGCGATAATAGAAGAGAATTTTCTACAGAATTACTACAGTAAATGACTTTGCAACATGTCTTTATTGACTCTTCGTTATTTTTGTCACGGATGTTATTTTTTGATTTCTTCAACCTCCAGGCGGTGACTGGAGATATCCTGCTATTAGAACTGATTTCCTGGCAACTGAGGTCTGTTCTGTTGGGATATACAAGGTCTATGGTCCACCTACTTGAAGAAGATCAGAAGAACAGCCAATAGGAGTCAGCCGAAGGACTGCTAGTTAGCATAGCTAGATTAGGGGCTCCCCACAATTCTAATTGGCTCCCGATTGGCTCCTTGGAGACTTCCTGCTCCAGCTGAGCCCTCCCTTTTTCGTTCCTGCCTCTCATAGCAGTTAGCCAGTTAGTTAAGCCTCTCTCCCTCTCCTCTGTTCTATCAGATGTATCTCTTATTTAATAAACAAAGTTATTTTTTCTTTAAGCACTCCATTCCTCCAGGTGTTTAAACTCCGCCAACAAGTTCACCTGGAGAAAATGGCCACTTTGGAAGGGGAAGTCTATGATGTTATACCCCGTTGAAGTCCCTCCTCTCCCCAAACCCCGCCCTCTTCAAGCTCCACCCCCCACCCCAAATCTCCAGGTATTTCCCAATGCAGAACTGGTCACCCTAGCTATAGGTCTTTCCTGACGGCTGCCCCAAAGCTGTAGGCAGGTCACCCAATGATGAAACCGGCTTCCGATCCCATTGCTAAACAAGCTTGTCCTAGAGGAAACACAACCAGGACAACCAGATTTTCTTCCCGGGGGAGAAAACACCTTCTCAAGGGCAATGCTCCCTCTAAGCTGTGGAGTCTTGTGAGCAAAAATTCTACTATGTGAGCAGCTGGCATTAAAGTTGTGAGCGAGTGATTTGGCTACTGCATAAATTAATTTGCTCTGGAGCCCTCCTTCCTGAGCGAAGACAAAAATGCGTGAACCGGAGGCTAAAAAACTGTGAGCTAGCTCACACGAACTCAGCTTAGAGGGAACACTGCTCACGGGCAAAGGTCCCCATGGGAGAAAGAAGAAGAAGAAGAGATTGGATATATACCCCGTTCTTCACTACCCGAAGGAGTCTCAGAGCAACTTACAAACTCCTTTCCCTTCCCCTCCCCACAACAGACACTCTGTGGGGTAGGTGGGGCTGAGAGAGCTCTGACCAAAACTGCTCTTTTCCAAGGACAGCTATGCCAAAACTACGGCTTGCCCAAGGTCATCCAGCAGGTGCAAGTGGAGGAGTGGGGAATCAAACCCGGTTCTCCCAGATTACTGTCCATGCACTTAACCACGACACCAAACTACTCAGGAGCAGTGTTCCCTCTAAGCTGAGTTAATGCGAGCTAGCTCACAGTTTTTTAGCCTCCGGCTCACACAATTTTGCCTTAGCTCAAGAAGGATGGCTCCAGACCAAAACTTATTTATGCAGCAGACAAATCACTCACTCACAACTTTAATGCCAGCAGCTCACCAAATAGAATTTTTGCTCACAAGACTCCACAGCTTACAGGGAGTATTGCTCAGGAGTGGGCACACAGGCAGCAGGAACTGGGCGGGTCCGGGAGGAGGAGGGTGAAAAGGGCCCAGCTGAAGGAAGTGGGGGAGGAAGTACTTGAAGGCTTGTAGGTAATAGCATTAGAGGAAGAAAGCCAACTTGAATCTGCTACCACAGGGCTGGATCAGGCCCCCGGAGGGCTTCTATCAAGCCCGCAGTGGAACTGGCTGTTTTCTGCTTCTTCTTCCGGTTCTTCTGCTGCTGCATCATCGTAGGTTTGCAGCTTACAGATACACATCTGAACAGCATACTCAAGTTTGCAACAGCACAGACATTTGGATGCAATAATTCAGCGCAAGAGGTGTCAGTTATCAGACACCCTTGAATAAACAAAATGTTGCAAGAGGGCTAATGTTTTAAGCATGTTTTTATTTTAAGAGAGCCAGTTTGGTGTAGTGGTTAAGTGCACGGACTCTAATCTGGGAGAACCGGGTTTGATTCCCCACTCCTCCATTTGCACTTGGCTGGATGACCTTGGGCAAGCCATAGTTCTGATAAGAGCTGTCCTTGAAAAAAGAGCCGTTTCTGTCAAGAGGTCTCTCAGCCCCACTTACCTCACAGGGTGTCTGTTGTGGGGAGGGGAAGGGAAAGGAGTTTGTAAGCCGCTCTGAGACACCTTTGGGTAGTAAAGGGCGGGGTATAAATCCAATCTCCTCTTCTTCTCTTCTTCTTAAGTTCGAAAAAAAACCCCTTTGTGTTTGGGTCCTTTATAAACTTTATATCTCCGCTACCTGGCATTACATTGTATGAGACACACACGGCCCGGCCCAACAAGGTCTCATTTATGCCAGATCCGGCATTCATAACAGATGAGTTCGACACCCCTGATCTAGCAGATGTGCTAAGTATCTACATGCAGAATTATTTCACGGGGAAGAGTTCGGACATTCCCTTCCCCCCCTACACAGGTGAAGTGGTACAGTCCAGGTAAACCTTCACCGCTTGATTTGGCTGAATAAGAAAGGAGAAAGGATCCTCCAGACAGATGCCGCACCAACACTTTCTGCAGCGTGCTCGTGCCACAGGTCTTCTGCCATCATAGAAGCATCGAATGTTAGAGTTGGAAGGGACCTTGCAGGTCATCTAGTCCAACCCCCTGCACGAGCATCTTTATATGTTTGTTTGTTTGCTTGTTTCATTTACGCCCTACTTTCCTCCCCCCCATGGGGACCCAAATAGGCCGCTAACATCCTCCACTCCTCCACTTTATCCTCACAACAGCCCTGTGAGGTAGATTAAGCTGAAAAGTATGTGACTGGCCCAAGGTTACCCAGCGAGCTCCCATGGCAGACTGGGGGTTCGAACTTGGCTCTCCCAGTCCGACACTGATGTGACCCACCACCACCACTCCCCGGAAAGATTCACAGCAGGCAAGTGGAAGCTGATGTTTCCCATTGCTGAGCAGAAGCGATCCGGTAAGATTTCTCTGTGAAAGGAGCAGCGACCGGAGCGTGTGCGCGAATGCGTGTTTCCCAGACAAATAGCAGACTAGACGATGATGTTATTGGGGCCTCATCGCAACACAAAGCTCCCCTTGTCTCTCGCCTCACGGGGGCCGGTTCACTGCACTCATGCAAATGGGCTGTAACAAGCATGACACAGATGTCACGTTCCTGCTGAAGGGGAACACGAGAGAGACCTCAACCAAACCGGATAAACCTGGTCAGGAGCCGTGCTGGAAAGCCACAAAGCCCAGGGGTGCCTCAGAGCGAAACAGTGTGATCGCGTTTCACGCTTTTAAAAGTTCTGACGCTCAGAAACCAGAGCCGGCCTCCCCTTTGCATTGTGCAACTCGGAACCTCTTGGGGATTTTTAACAATAAGGTCATGCCGGGCCTCTTTGGATTTCTGAAAGTCCTTGAAAAAAGCGAGATCTGGATCTTTCAGGGGTCCCTTGAGCAAAGTCCTCACTGGCGGGGGGGGGGCTTAACTTGGAAAAAGCAAGGCATGCTGGGAATTCTCTCCCAACGCCTATTGAGTTTGCCATCAGCCCCCATGAAACTCCAAGGCAGTGTGAGAACACTCTTGGCCGTTCTTGCTGTTTCCAGGTTCAGGGGCAGAGCAATTTATTTATGTATTTATCGTTTTGATTTGTGAATCACTCAATCCCAGAGTACTCTGGGCTCTGAGCGATGAACAACAGCAAACAACAACATAAATATTACGGCATAATAAAACGACTTCCAACGATTTAAAATAAAATTAACTAAGACACTTCACAGATGGTGTTAATTTCAGACTTTGTCACCGCCTCGTAGATGGAAAAGAAAGGAAGAGGAGGGGGAAGTGGGAGGGAGGGGGAGGCAAAAGGGGAGGGGAGGGCCAGACAAGATGGTACCCATCGCTGTCCTCAACCAAAAGTCTGGCAGAACATCGTTGCCTTGCAAGCCTTGTGGAACTGCATCAGGTCCCAGCGGTTATCTGGCAGAAAGTTCACCAGGCAGGGGCCAAGGCTGAAAAGGCCCTGACCCTGGTCGAGGACAGCCAGACGTCTTTTGGGCCCTTTTGTCCCACGGGGGGCCTCTGGCAACTGCTCACCCTTGCTACGGTTGCCATTGTCCCAGTAGGGCCTGGAGATCTCCTGGAATTTCAACAGACGTCCAGATGACAGATCGGTTGCCCTGGAGGAAATGTTTGCTTTGAAGGGTGAACTCTATGGCATTAGACCCTGCTGAGGTGCCTCCCCTCCCCAAACCCCACTGTGATGTCCTTGCTTATTGGGGAGATGGTTTTACCTTTAAACCACCCTCTGTGTACTTAAACTTGGTAGATTTCTGCTGCCACCAGGAATTAAAAATTCCAAATCTCTCTCTTTTGGTAGAATGACCTAGGGTCTGGGCACTTCAGAGGACTATGTGGCCCTGAGGAAAGACTATTCTGATTGCTGGGATAAGTTTAAACAAAAAATGATTTATTTAATAAAGAACAAAATAGGTTTCTGGTTAATTTGAACTGTTGCTGATGAAAGGAATTTGTAAATGTAACTGGCAAAGCTTGGTGTCACAGTCTCTCAAACTCCTAAAACTCCACTCTGACAGGTGTAGACACTCAGTCTCCGCCGCCTCCTCCACCTCCTCCTCCTCCTCCTCTTCTACTTCTTCTTCTTCTTCAGAAAGCCCTTTTGAATAGTTCAATTTTGTATAGTTTGCAGAAAGCCAGAAGAATGGGATGACGATGATGATGATGATCAGGGCTGTTTTTGTAGAAAAAGCCCAGCAGGAACTCATTAGCATAATAGACCACACCCAACAGCAGAAACTCATTAGCGTATTAGGCCACACCCCCATCTTACCACAAGTGTGGTCATCCAGCCACACCCACATTTGCTTCCTATTCTGTTTACCTTGTTCATTGTCAAAATCCAGGGCTTTTTTTGTAGCAGGAACTCCTTTGCATGTTAGGCCACACACCCCTAATGTAGCCAGTCCTAATGAGTTTCTGCTGTTGGGTGTGGCCTATTATGCTAACGAGTTCCTGCTGGGCGTGGCCAACTCAGGAGCCAGCCAGAACTCCATTCCTGCCCAAAAATAGCCCTGATGACGATGATGATGATTTTGCTGATCTTTACAGCAACCACATGGGGATGCTGATTTTCTTAAAAGAAATGGGCAGTCCCAATCTTGAATCTTCCATGTTCTCTACCGGCACAACCTCTCCTTATTTCAGGCTCCTAGAATAGCCTTCTTTGCACACAAACCTCTGTATCATGCTCATTTTCTATGCTGTTTTTATCCTGCTCTCTGTATTATTACCTTCATTTTAGTCTGTGGCTCTCTCTGTAATATTATATTTTTAGCCAGCTACCTGGAATTTGATTGCCATGCTTGGAAACACCTGCGGCTTTTCATGATGGGTTTAGGGATGAATTTCTATGCTTATTATTGTTTACATAGGAATTTTGAGTTAATTTGATTTACTGTGAACTGCCCTGGGCAGACCCGTAGGAGGTGGCAGGTTTACACTCTTGGTGAATGAGGAAATAAATTCCGGAGTCTGAACAATCCCGGCTTGCATTAAAAAGAAGTCTAGCCCTCATGGCGTAGTGGTTAAGTGCATGGACTCTAACCTGGGAGAACCAGGTTTGATTCCCCATTCCTCCACTTGCAGCTGCTGGATGACCTTGGGCAAGCCATAGTCCTGTCAGAGCTGTTCTCTCAAGGACATTTCTGGAAAGAGCTCTCTCAGCCCCACCTACCTCACAGGGTGTCTATTGTGGGGAAGGGGAAAAGGAGTTTGTAAGCCGCTCTGAGATTCCGAGTGAAGGGCGCAGTGTAAATCCAATCTCTTCTCTTCTTCTAAAAGGTGTTGAAAACAGAGGGAGGCCAGAAGAACTGATCAGGTGTCTCCACTCATGACTATTACATCAAATAATCAAGCACAAACAAACATTAATGCAATGGGGAAACCCCCAGGCCCGCCTCTAGTAGAGTGGGACTTGAGAGCACAGAGTAAATTTGCGGTGGCCTCCGTTTCCACCGGATCGCTTAGCAACCCCAGTCTTTGTAATGTACTCAAGAAGCAGAAGTAGGTCAGACCGGAGGAACTGGGTGGGAAAAATAAAACTTTAGCAGCCGGAATGACCCATTTGCTTTTGGTTGCCTGCACAATGCATGCCTGTTTATAGGTCCCGAGGCAATATCTTTCAGAGGGAGTTGGGAATGGTTGCTGGAGAGAGTTTTCCTGGGGGAAGCCTTCCTCCGGTACAGAACTAGAGGGAGATGATTTGGGCAGCAGGATCCAAGCTGCTGCAACGATTGGCCAAGATTCCTTTCCTGCTCCCCGCACAGAAACAGTCTTCAAACCAAGATAGTTTCAGAGCCTCGTTCATCTGCAGTGGAACATCTAGATTTGAGTCCAAACGCACCTTAGGGACCAGCAGGAATTTGCGGAGTATGACGTTGGAGAGTCAAAGCACCCTTTGAAGGAGATATCTGACGAAGTACCTGATGAAGGGAGCTGTGACTCTCAAAAGCTTACACCCCAAAATTCTTCTTGGTTTCTTAGGGTGCTACCGGATTCGAATCTAGCTCTTCAAATCGAATAATTCAGCCAGGATCTGGAATGAGGCCAGGGTCCAGATATGAGTGCTTAGAGAGCTGTGATGTAGTGGTTAAAGAGCAGCGGACTCTGATCTGGGAGAACCGGGTTTGATTCCTCATTTCTCCACATGCAGCCAGCTAGGTGACTTTGGGTCAGTCACAGTTCTCTCAGAGCTCTTTCAGCCCCACCGCCCTCACAGGGTGCCTGTTGTGGGGAGGGGAAGGGAAGCTGCTCCAAGACTCCTTCAGTTAGTGAAGTAAAGGTAAAGGTTTCCGTTGCTCAAAAGCCAGTCGAATCCAACTCCAGGGGGCGGTGCTCATCTCCGTTTCCAAGCCGAAGAGCCAGCGCTGTCCAAAGACGTTTCCGTGATCATGTGGCTGGCACGACTAGACGCCGAGGCGCACAGAACGCCGTTACCTTCCCATCAAAGCAGTACCTATCTATCTACTTGCAATTTCTTGCTTTCGAACTGCTAGGTTGGCAGGAGCTGGGGCCAGAGATGGGAGCTCACTCTGTCATGTGGCACTCTCGGGTCTCGAACTGCCAAACTACCGACCTTCCGATCTGCAGTTCAGTGTCTTAGCCACTGAGCCACCGCAGCCCCTCTAGTTAGTGAAGAGCAGGGTAAGTGTATCATCCTGGACAGGAGACCAGGAGGTTAGCATCAAGGTTACTCCTGAGGGAGGCTGAAAAACCATTTCCATTGTTTCATTTAATACAGATTTTTTTTTCTGTAATAGCAACTGAGGAAGAGATCTCAAGAAACAAGGAAGTTATACCGAGACCTTGTATTGCTGTCACTGGCTACTATGAATGTATCTTTCCACATTGCTGTTGTGATTTCTTCTTATTGTGATTGTTATATCTGAATGTACTATTTGGTCTGTTGGCAGCTGGAATCTGGTTGTTTTTGTGTGATACCGAGGTTGTAATTGACATACAGTGTCATATTGTTCATAATATAGCTTCAGTTGTTAATTCGTACTGTGTAACTTCCATATGAGTGGGGAGTCTTTGGAAGGCAGCCCATTTTCGGAGTTTTTTACCATATTAGCAGGGCTTATTTTGGGGCAGGAATGCACAAGAACGGAGTTCCCACTGGCTCCCGAGTTGGCCACACCCAGCAGGAACTTATTTGCATAAAAGTTCACTCCCAACAGCAGAAACTCATTAGGATTGGCTACATGAGGGGGGTATGGCCTAACATGCAAAGGAGTTCCTGCTCCAAAAGAAGCCCTGGGTTTTGACAACAAACAAGATAAACAGAATAAGAAGCAAAAGGTGGGTGTGGCTGGATGACCTCACTTCTGGTAACATGGGGTGTGTCGCCTAATATGCTAATGAGCTGTGCTGTCAGGGGTGTGGCCTATTATGCTAATGAGTCCCTGCTGGGCTTTTTCTACAAAAAAAGCTCTGCATATTGATTATGGCAGCTCTCGTACTTCATTGTCCTTTGTCGTGGTTGCCAACCTCCAGACGGTGGCTGGAGATCGCCCGGGATTATGATTGATCTCCCCTTGACAAAAGATCAGTTGCCCTGGAGAAAATGGCTGCTTTGGAACGGCATTACACCCCAAAGCAGCCCCTCCCCAAACCCTGCCCTCCTCAGAGGCTACCCCCCCAAAATCCACAGGAATTCCCCACCCCAGAGGTGGCATCCAATGCTCCCTCTAAGCTGTGGAGTCTTGTGAGCAAAAATTCTACTTTGGGAGCTATTGGCATTAAAGCTGTGAGCCAGCGATTTGGTTACTGCATAAATTAAGTTTGTTCTGCAGCCATCCCTTCCTGAGCTATGACAAACATGTGTGAGCCGGGGGCTAAAAAACTGAGCTAGCTCACACTGACTCAGCTTAGAGGGAACACTGCTGGCAGCCCAAGCATATAGGCCTCTTTAAAAGTTATTTTAAAAGCAGACAGCTCAACAAAGTCTAAAGGGAGGATCGGACTGACAGCTGAACTAGCGTTGGGCTTGTTGGCATGCACGCGTGACGAATATTACAAAGCGGAGATCTCACGGTGAGCGAAGAACGGGCCCTGACGGCTGTTAAGGCATTAAAGGTGAAAGCAGACATGTCACAATGCTCAGCCACTGACACGTAAACATTTCTCAGATGGCTAGTCAGATGCGTTCATGCCTTCCTGGGCATTCGGCACAGTCGCTGACAAGTTCATGCACCAGCACGGATCTTAATTGTCTCTACAGAGCGACTGAAGCAGAAACATTACTGAAAGGTGAGTAAATGAGCAAGTCTTGATTTTGGTTTCAGCACCTCGGCAGTTTCACCGGGAACTGAAAGAACTGTGCAGTTCTGTCAGGCTGAAAACTGGCCTGTCCCGTCTCCCTTGTAATCGCTTATGTAAGAGAAACCAGAACTTATGTACATAAGAACATAAGAGAAGCCAATGTTGGATCAGGCCAAGGGCCCACCCAGTCCAACACTCTGTGTCACCCAGTAGCCAAAAATACCAGGTGCCATCAGGAGGTCCACCAGTGGGGCCAGGACACTAGAAGCCCTCCCATTGTTGCCCCCCCAGCACCAAGAATGCAGTGTATCACTTGCCCCAGACTGAGAGTTCCTATCATAAGAACATAAGAGAAGCCAATGTTGGATCAGGCCAATGGCCCACCCAGTCCAACACTCTGTGTCACACAGTGGCCAAAAATACCAGGTGCCATCAGGAGTTCCAGCAGTGGGGCCAGGACACTAGAAGCCCTCCCACTGTTGACACCCCCCCACACACAAGCACCAAGAATACAGAGCATTGCTTGCCCCAGCTCACTTGCCCCAGAGTTCCTCTCTATACCTTGTGGCTAATAGCCACTGATGGACCTCTGCTCCGGATGTTTAATTCCCTCCTGAAGCCATCCATGCTTCTAGCTGCCACCACCTCCTGTGGCAGTGAATTCCATGTGTTCATCATTCTTTGGGTGAAAAAGTACTTCCTTTTATGTGTTCTAACCCGACTGCTCAGCAATTAATGTACAAGACTAAAAAATCCCTTAGTTAGAGTTGCTAACCTCTGGGTGGTACCTCGAGATCTGCTGTTTTTACAGTTGATCTCCAAGCTACAGAGATCGGTTCCCCTGGAGAAAAGGGCTGCTTTAGAGGGTGGGCTCTATGGCATTATACCCTGCTGAGGTCCGTCCCCTCCCCAAGCCCCACCTTCCTGAGGCTCCCCCCAAAAAATCTCCAGGTATTCCCCACCAGAGCTGACAATCCTGGCCTCAATCTGGGCAGGGGAGGAGGTATGGTATAGACCAATCTCATCAGACCTTGGAAGGTAAGCAAGGTTGGTACTGGGAATGGGAGACCACCAAGAAAGGCTCTGCAGAGGCAGGCAGTGGCAGACCACCCCTGCTTCTCCGTTGCCTTGAAAGCCCCTTGTTGAGGGAAGTTAAGCAGGGTCAGAACTTGGATGGGAGTCCTCCAAGGAAGACTCTGCAGAGGAAGGCAATGGCCAACCACCTCTGCTTCTCCCTTGCCTTGAAAGCCCCTTGCTAGGGTCACCATAAGTCTCAGATGGGAGACCACCAAGGAAGACTCTGCAGAGGAGGGCAATGGCCAACCACCTCTGCTTCTCCCTTGCCTTGAAAGCCCCTTGCTAGGGTCACCATAAGTCTCAGATGGGAGACCACCAAGGAAGACTCTGCAGAGGAGGGCAATGGCCAACCACCTCTGCTTCTCCCTTGCCTTGAAAGCCCCTTGCTAGGGTCACCATAAGTCTCAGATGGGAGACCACCAAGGAAGACTCTGCAGAGGAGGGCAATGGCCAACCACCTCTGCTTCTCCCTTGCCTTGAAAGCCCCTTGCTAGGGTCACCGTAAGTCTCAGATGCAAGACCACCAAGGAAGACTCTGCAGAGGAGGGCAATGCCCAACCACCCCTGCTTCTCCCTTGCCTTGAAAGCCCCTTGCTGGGGTCACCGTAAGTCTCAGATGGGAGACCACCAAGGAAGACTCTGCAGAGGAGGGCAATGGCCAACCACCTCCGCTTCTCCCTTGCCTTGAAAGCCCCTTGCTAGGGTCACCGTAAGTCTCAGATGGGAGACCTCCAAGGAAGACTCTGCAGAGGAAGGCAATGGCCAACCACCTCTGCTTCTCCCTTGCCTTGAAAGCCCCTTGCTGGGGTCACCATAAGTCTTGGATGGGAGAGACCACCAAGGAAGACTCTGCAGAGGAGGGCAATGGCCAACCACCTCTGCTTCTCCCTTGTCTTGAAAGCCCCTTGCTGGGGTCACCATAAGTCTCGGATGGGAGAGACCACCAAGGAAGACTCTGCAGAGGAGGGCAATGGCCAACCACCTCTGCTTCTCCCTTGCCTTGAAAGGTCTCATTTATTTCAAATCCGGTCCTCCATAACAAATGAGTTCAACAGCCCTGCTCTAGACTGATCCTGCGCTGAGCAGGAGGTTGGACTAGATGGCCTGGGTGGCCCCCTCCAACTCTGCTATTCTATGATTCTATGTTAAGAAAAGAGTAATTATTTTGTTGATGGTGGGGCGGGGGATCCTTCTCTCTGAAAGCGGAAAGTGCAAATATAATGTCTGGTGTCCGATTCTGTAAAATTGCTGAGAGCAGCTGCTTAAAAAAAAGCTCCCTTCTCGAAATGCCTCCATTCGTGCTCTCAGACAATGACACCCGATTACCAAACCAGACGCTTCTTCTTTCTTTAAGTGATATTCTCTGTTTCCTGCCCAGTTCTGCTCTGGCAATTGTTCCCCGAGAAGTAGGAAGTTTCAGGGCGGCATCAATTTACTGTCACTTGAAGGGGAGAGTTCCGATGTTTCTGAAATATTTGTTGGCAGGGCTATTTCTGGGCAGGAACGCGCACGAACGGCGTTCCGGCTGGCTTCCGAGTTGGCCATGCCTACAGCCTTCCCTCCCCACAACGGGTTCCCCAGGCGCCTCACAAGCTGCAGGGCGCCTGGGGGAGCCAATCCAGAAACCGCCTTCCTTCCCTAGGATTCCCCATGCGCCCCGCAAGCCACAGGGCACCTGGGGAAGCCAATCCTGGGAGGGAGCTGCGCTGTCAGGGGTGTGGCCTAATATGCTAATAGGTTTCTGCTGTTGGGTGTGGCCTGTTATGCTAATGAGTTCCTGCTGGGCCTTTTCTACCAAGAAAGCCCTGTTCATTGGTTTACCATTTGGGGCCTGTCGGCCAGGCCCGTAGCCAGGATTTTACAATTCAGGGGACCTTTGAATAAGTCAGGGGGCAGTGACGTCATAAAATAAAATATTTTTTTTAAAAAAAACCTCACTTTTGCAGCGTTCACACTCTGCCTGCAGGGAAGCAAGCCGCACTTGGGGAAGGGGAGGTGGTGGGGAGTCTGCTGGGTGGCTCAGAGAGTTGGTAGTCCTCCATGCGGCCCAGAGAGATGGGGGGTGAGGGCTGGATGGAAGTCAGGGGGCCTTGGCAGGAAGTTGGGGGCCAGGCCCCGAAATGCCCCAGTGTGGCTACAGGCCTGCTGTGGGCACATTTGGGGTTCTGATGTGGCATGGTGGGTTAGGATTAGGGTCACTGCTGCAGGAGGCGGAGCCAGCCACAAAATGATTGCCACTGCTTCACTTTAGTGACACATAGCAGACCTTTGTGTTGCAGTGGCAGCCGCTGCCAAACCAGCATTTAGAAAAAAATCTGCTCAGCCAATTAAATCTCCAGTAGTCCATCAGGAGTATTGCTGGACTAAAGAGCCACTGTGGTGCAGTGGTTAGGAGCGTGAGCTCTAATCTGGAAGAACCGGGTTTGATTCCCCACTCCTCCACATGCAGCTGCTGGGGGGACCTCGGGTCAGTCTCAAGTTCTCTCAGAGCTGTTCTCTCACAAGCAGTTCTCAAAAGAGCTCTCTCAGCCCCACCGACCTCACAGGGTGTGTGTAGTGGGGAGGGGGAGGGAAAGGAGAATTATCAAGGGAACCAATTTTGATAAGCAGCAAAAACCCCGTCTGTTCTCCCATTTAGCAAATAGGTTCCTAAGGTGACCCTGTGGGGGTTTTCAAGGCAGGAGACATCCAGAGGTGGTTTGCCATTGCCTGCCTCCACGTCACAACCCTGGTATTCCTTGCAGGTCCCCCATCCGACTACTAGCCAGGGCCAGCCCTGCTTAGCTTCCAAGATCTGGCGAGATCTACACCAGTTTGGTTTAGTAGTTAAGTGCGCGGACACTAACCTGGGAGAACTGGGTTTGATTCCCCACTTCTCCACTTGCAGTTGCTGGATGACCTTGGGCAAGTCATAGTTCCGGGCACAGCTGTTCTTGAAAAAGAGCCGTTTCTCTCAGAGCTCTCTCAGCCCCACCTACCTCACAGGGTGTCTGTTGTGGGGAGGGGACAGGAAAGGGGTTTGTAAGCCACTCTGAGACCCCTTTGGGTAGTGAAGGGCTGGGTATAAATCCAATCTCCTCCTCCTCCTCCTCCTCCTCCTCCTCCTCCTCCTCCTCCTCCTCCTCCTCGTCTTCTTCTTCTTCTTCTTCTTCTTCTTCTTCTTCTTCTTCTTCTTCTTCTTCTTCTTCTTCCTTTAAGCTGTCAGTAATAATTCAACCACTCTCAGCATCTGAAACAGGAGGCATCGGAGGCGTAAAGATCCAGAGCAGAGCTCAGCGGCTGATGCATACATTCGTTCTGCAAGGGCCTGTTGTGAGTCAGCTTGTAATGAAAGGCTTCTGAGAACTCTCAAACTTCCAGCCTTCCAAAGCAGCAGAGCCGGGCATGTCTAAGATCAGCAAGAAACTCACCTCCCTGTCAGCGAGATGGTGCAGCTGTCTGAATAGCCCTCCGGGGTCAGCCTGTCTGTGGCCAATGGGCTGTGTCGTGAGGGCAGGAATTCAGCTTCTTCTGCCTTCGAGGAGAGAAAAAGAGAGAAGGGGGGGAACATTCTGTATTCCAAAAGCAGCAAATTCTTTTGACTAAGCAGGGGGTAGACAAGCTATCACTACCCTTGTGGAGGAGAGGAGGCCAAGAAAATTTGAGCACCTGGCTAGGATCATGGGAAACTCAGGTCTGATTCTATTTGTTGAGAGACTCTATCCCTGGTCAACCTAATCTACCTCGCAGGGTTGCTGTGAGAATAAAATGGAAAAGGGAAGGCCCCCTGAATGCCGCCCAGAGCTCCTTGGAAGAAGGCCAGGATAAAAATAGACAGACTTTGTCTGAGCCATCCAGCGGACTCTTAAACTCTTGTTGCAGTGGAGATATTAACCAACACTTTTCTAACGACATCCAGCATGCCCCTGAAAGCTTAGTTGTCCTTTTCAGAACCTGAAGGAGGAATATTCGAAGCTGCCGGCCCTAATGGGTTTTAGATTCATTCTTTCTGCGTTATGTTTGTTAGGTTAATAAGTTCTGCCCCCTCCCCAAGCATACATATTCCATTAAAATGGGGAAAAAATGACTTTGGGAATATCTAGGTAAAGGTAAAGGTAAAGGTACCCTTGCTCAAAAGCCAGTGAAATCCGACTCTAGGGTTGCGGTGCTCATCTCCGTTTCAAAGCCGAAGAGCCAGCACTGTCCGAAGACGTTTCCGTGGTCATGTGGCCGGCATGACTAAACACCAAGGCACACGGAACGCTGTCTACGCTGTCCGCACGGAATATCTACACTTGCCTTTTTTTCATTACCGAGTCAACAGATAGTATCCCCCGCGGGCCCTCCCCCTATGAAGGCATCTTCAAAAGAAAACCTTCTGTTTAATGTACCATGAAGTCCAGCAGGTCGGAAATATTTGCAATGTAAGTGATAGACAAGAGTTGGCTGTTCACTAACAGAGCAGATTCTCGAAGATGAAGAGTGTGTGGGAAGAGGAGCAAGAGGTCGCGCCCTTCCTCAGGGTGATACAACCAGAGGCCGAGGGATACTATGCTAGCTGGCTTGGTTGCTCAGTATTCTCGGGAGAACAATTTACTGAATAAAGCAGAAGGAGGGGAAAGGTACTCAAATGCTGACGAAGGACATGGCATGAACTTCCTTTGAAACACCAGTTCATGAGAGAAGCGCTCTTGAGAAAACAAAAGATCCACCACAACAAATCTAGTTTCTGCGGAAGTGGAGGTACGTGAAAACTGAATCAGGACGTCGGGCCAACAAGGTACGTTCGTCCATTCTGACCAGCAGCGGTTGACAACTAATACCTTATTCTCTAAAATGTAGTGTTAACAATTAGGGTCATCACTGAGTAATTATAGTTTTACGTCAACTTATCGGTTTAACCAGCAGTAGTGACTTTGATGTCACCTTTAATAAGCGGTGCTCCGGCAATAAGGAGCCCAGGGGGCGGGCACATGCAACAAGCCCTGCCCCCTGCTCCCAGCAGCCCTCAGTCAGGCCACAAGAAGCAAGAAGCAGGCAGGTAAGTTGCAGAGAGCCCCCGCCCGCCCGCCTTCAGGTACAAGCTCTCCCTCCTCTGCGAGGACAGATCTGCATGTTCCCCCCCCAATAGCTAGCAATCCAAAACAGTCCAATGAAGCCTTTGCAGTGGGTGTTGCCTTCTGACACACTTCTGGTGATGTCAGGGGGTGTGGCATATGCAAAGAAGTTATGCTAATAAGTTATGCTAATGAGCTCCTGCACCTCTTTTTCTACTAAATGACCTTTGCTCTGTGGCATGATACCAAGACCTGTAGCTATGGTGGGGCTTTTGTAGGCTCCGCCCCCTTTCTTAAAGGTACAGCCCCACAAGAATTTCTCCTGTAAATGCTTTTTTCAATCATTTTACAACCTTTTTTAAAAGGTGTGCACTCCTTTAAGCAGAGAGGGGTGCTTTAGTTGACTAATTTCCACACCGAGCAAGGGGGTTGGAGTAGGTGACCTCTAGGATCACTTCTGACTCTATGTCAAGAAACTGGTCTCCTTTAAGAAAGTTTTTCTGACTAATGTTTAGCTTTCTTGACTATCGAGGTCATCACCCCCATGTGTCGGCTTGTCATCACAATCCTTGCTTAGGCTGGCAGAAGTGATTAACATGCAGCAGCTGAGAACTGTCATCTAAAGTGGTTGACAGCGTGCAGTTTGGAGATCTATCCTGGTCACAGCTTTCTGTTGACTCGATGGCTTTTCTTTCTGCCCTGAGAACTTCAGCCCCAAGAGGAAGAAAATTGCCCCCAAAGGCACAAAATCCTGGCTACCAGCCTGATGGTAGCCCAATGAGGTCCCTGTCCTCCCCAGTCTCCATCCCCAAATCTCCAGGAATTTCCCAACCTGGATCTGGCAACCCTACAGCCCCATCCCCTGCTGGTGGGCAAGGGGGGCCTGACAACCCTACCCAGGGTCCACCCATAAATATTCCAGAATTTCCGGGGGGGGGGGGACTGGGTAACCCTACCGCCATTTCCCTTTATTTCTTAAACTGAGTCCTATTCATGAACAATAGTCTTGAGTACACTTTAGCTAGAAGTGCCCCAGGCATTCTCTATTAGGTGTTTCTCTTCTATTTGGCTGCCATTTCATGTTTCTCCACACGTTCTTCGCCAGTCATCATTGTCAAGGTCTGGAGCACAGGCAGAGGGAAGTCCAAGTTCAGTCCGGGGTCTGGAGCAAAAAGGGTGAAGCAGGAGCCAAGAGTGAAAGTCCAGAGCGCAAGCCAGAAGCCGGGTCGTTCACGCCAGGGTCAGAAGCTGGAGGAAGTTAGCAGGAGCTGAGAGCAACAGTCCAAATTACAAACCAGGAGCAGGGTCGATCAAGCTAGGGTCAGAAGCCGGAAGGAGGTAGCAGGAACGAGGCCTTGGAACCAGGGGGTGGAGAGCGGCAAGGCGTCACAGAGTAATGACGAGTTTGCGTCCACAAACGAAGCTGGCTTAGCCTGAAGCTAAATAGCCCTCTGCTGCTGTTTCCAATTAGCGCAGTGGCACCAGCAGCTCAGCATCTGTTAAAACTCAGGGCTGACAGCTCGCCTGCTTCTCAGCCGAGCTGAGCGTCTTCTTGCTGCTAAGTCTTGCCAGAGTCTTGGGGGTGAATCGGGAGGACTGTCTATCTGTGCCTGCTGCTCGTCAGCCGTCTCTGAGCCAGATGCCAGTGCAGTGCAGTGATGGTAAACGTGATGCCGCTTCAGAGAGGTCAACTGTGGGTTTCGCTGGAGCTAGCAAGGGCCCTTCCTCAGCACCCATGACCGTCGTATACCATTTGTTCACTCAAACAAACAAACAAACCCAGTCCAGATAAATATCAGCTGATTTAAATCTGCCTTTACCTTTGTACCCTAAGACGAGAGCCGCCAGGAAATGCTATTGCGGCCCTGTCATCCCTTCCCAGCTTGTCGTTTTCATAACCGCGTGCAGCCCACACAAACCCTTTGCCGTAAAGAAGCATAAAATCATACAAAAGATTAAATACCTCAAAAATGTCACAGGCAGGGGGAAGAGGACTTGGGTTGGTTAAGAAGCCGAGCTAAAAGGAAGGGGTTGTTGGAGTGAGTGACTTAGCACCAGTGTTCCCTCTAAGCTGAGTTAGTGTGATCACAGTTTTTTAGCCTCCGGCTCACACATTTCTGTCTTCACTCAGGAAGGACGGCTCCAGAGCAAACCAATTTATGCAGTAGCCAAG
Source organism: Gekko gecko (assembly GCA_029375565.1). Classification (NCBI taxonomy): domain Eukaryota; kingdom Metazoa; phylum Chordata; class Lepidosauria; order Squamata; family Gekkonidae; genus Gekko; species Gekko gecko. Next base: position 72,328,282 of record JAPDNY010000009.1, read on the forward strand.
TCTCTTGCTCACAACTTTAATGCCAGTAGCTCACAAAGTAGAATTTTGGCTCACAAGGCTTCACAGCTTAGAGGGAACATTGCTTAGCACGCCTGGACATTGGGTGGCGCTATATTCCTCTAAGGGTGTATGGGTGTTCTCTCCTTGAATGGGACGCTTCTCTTTGTCTTGACCTGGGAGCTGCCCTGTGACCCCTCTTCTCTCTCTCCCTCTCCTTCCACGGCCTTCCATGGAGACACATCTCTCCTGTAGGTACAATGCACACACATTATGCCAGAAAAGCTAGCCATTCGTGATAGGAAAAGTACTCTTTAGAGGAGGAGGAGGCTATAATTTGAAAGGCTGTAATTTGGAGGGGGGCAAGGAGCAGTTACAGTCGGCAGCAGAGGAGAGGACCCGAAGCAACGGGTTTAAATTACATGCGGAAAGGTTATCGGCTGGATATTAGGAAAAACTTTTTCACGGTCAGAGTGGTTCAAAGGTGGAATCAGCTGCCTAGGGAGGTGGTGAGCTCCCCTTCATGGCCAGCTTTCAAGAAGAGGCTGGACGAATATTTGTCAGGGATGCTTTAGGCTGGTCCTGCACTGGGCAGGGGGTTGGACTAGATGGTCTGTATGGCCCCTTCCAACTCTATGATTCTATACCATCATAGCGGCCTCAGAGTGGTTTACAATCCCTTTCCCTTCCCCTCCCCACTACAGACACCTTGTGAGGTAGGTGGTCCTGAGAGAGCTCTCTCGAGAACTGCCCTTGAGAGAACAGCTCTGAAAGAACTTATGACTGACCCAAGGTCACACCAGCAGCTGCATGTGGAGGAGTGGGGAATCAAATCCGGCGCTCCCAGATTAGAGTCCGCGCTCTTATCCATTAGGCTTCTTTCTCTCCTTTTGACGGCAACCTGAATGTGAACTGAATCTATCTGAATAAACGTAAGTTTACCTTTTTTGCCATATACTTCCTGGATGATTTATTTACTGCACTCCGTATCACACTTTGATGACTGGGCAAAACTCTGTGACATTAATACAGATATGCGAGGACTTTCAGTGGGCCCACTGCCCCGAGACTGACTCCCTTTGTCTTGCTGACCCCTTTCAGTGAGAAAGGAGTGTTGTGACTACAAACCTTTTGCCTGCATTTCTTGGGACTCAGGCACTGTGTGCCAGTGGAGGAGAAGGCTGTCCGCGTGAGACACCCTGGCTACGTTAAACCATCTGCGCTGTCAGCGTCCGCAAAGCCCTTCCTCTTTGCACAAAAACAAAGAGCCCTTCACAGTCCGGGAAGGGGCCGCTCTCTTGTCAAAAGCAACCGTAGATGGCTCGCTCAGACACAATACTTACAGGTTGCATCAATGAGATTGTTGTTGAAGAAGAGACGGGGAACGTCCAAGGAGCCCTCCAATCCAAACTTTGACTTCGGTGAAAATACACACATGCATTCAAAAATAAACAGGATTCTAGCGGCACCTTAAGAAGCAGCAAGTTTTTATTCTGGCATAAGTTTTGGTAGACTGTAGGCCACTTTGTTAGATGTAAATTGGAGGTTCTTCTCACTTGGCTTATGTAGTTTAGCCAAATTAGGGGAAATTGTGTTATTCAAGAGGGCCTCTCTGCACAGGTAACAGGGTCAGCCCAGATAGGCCAGGCTCGCTTGATCTCATCAGATCTCAGAAGCTAAGCAGGGTCAGCCCTGGCTAGTGTTTGGAAGGAATACCAGGGTTGTGACGCAGAGGCAGGCAATGGCAAACCACCTCTAAGCAACGTCTTAGGTCGCCATCAGTCACTGTGACTCGATGGCACTTTCGACCACCAAGAGGGTTGCACCGTCAAAATCGTTTTTTTAAAATTACCTGGGTAAATGATTGGTCTATACTGCTGCGTATAGCTTATCGAAAGTAGACCCCAATATGTAATTTCTGTAGTGCTTAATGTGTCATGTTATAATACTTATGCCCTGCTTCAGTTCTTTCTGGTGGTTCCAGACTTCTAAAATCCTAATGCATTGGTTATTGAATGTCCCTGTTGTGTATCGATATGGACTACTACTAAGGAGCACATCTGGACTACTACTAAGGAGCACATCTGGACTACTACTAAGGAGCACATCTGCACTAGCAAGACCATGCGGTCTAGCGCACCTTCAAGAGGGAAAACAATAGCCACGGAGGATCCTGAGGCGGACCAATCGGTTTGCCCAGATCCTAGAGCAGACCTACAGGGAACAGACACTGTAAATAGCCTATCACAGGGAGTGGGGTATGTGTGGGTGACTGCACGGATATAAGCCGGCCTCAGGACCGGCTAGTTTGTCTTTGAGTTGAGCTGAAAATAAACTATGAGCTGAAATCACGCGTCTGAACCCAGTACTTTACAGTCCCCTTTCGTTGATTGTACTGACTCCCTATCGGCACTTTCATACACGCCAAGTAATGCACTTTCAGTCCACTTTGAATGCACTTTAGTGATCATTTGAAAGCAGGCTTTGCTATTCCACACAGTAAAATCCGGTTGCGAAGTGCATTGAAAGCGAATTGAAAATGCATTATTCAGTATGTGTGAAGGCACCCACGATGATGTGTCATCCGCCTTGAGTCCCTGTAAGGAAGGAGGGCTACAAATAGAGTGCCAGTTTGGTGTAGTGGTTAAGAGAGCGGACCCTAATCTGGGAGAACCGGGTTTGATTCCCCACTCCTCCACTTGCAGCTGCTGATGTGACCTTGGGTCAGTCACAAGCTCTGGCACAGCTGTTCTTGAAAAAGAACAGTTTCTGTCAGAGTTCTCTCAGCCCCACCTGCCTCACAGGGTGTCTGTCATGGGGAGGGGAAGGGAAAGGAGTTTGTAAGCCGCTCTGAGACGCCTTTGGGCAGTGAAGGGCAGGGTATAAATCCAATCTCTTCTTCTTCTTCTCTACAAATAACATAAATAAAATAAAATAAGAAATTATTACCAATCTCTGTTATTGAGTTCAGCCTCTGTACTTCTTTTCCCCATTACATTTGAATGTTACATAACTACATCTCACCTCATACTTCTTGGATTTCATCAGCCTTTGACCCTGCAGTTTACAGGGGGGGGGGAACTGTTCAAAACATAGGGTTGCCAACCTCCAGGTGAGGTCTAAACATGAAAATCTGGCAGTGTGTGTAAAAGTGTTTGGTTGGGCAGCTATATAATACAGGGTTCGCTGTTGTGAGGTAATTTTATTTCAGTTATGGCAAGACACCAAGCCCTCTGAGGTAAGAGTTTAAACAAGACCGACAATAATGGTTTATTTAACCAAGGAGAGTTGTTTAAATATTTTGCCAGGCACGGGCTTCCACACACAGATAGGGAATAGCCTGGCTGAGGCACTTATTTGCTTATCCTCTAATTACAACTTCAGTAAGGTTTGAAGTACGGGTTAATTTATTAGGATCACAGAGACTTAAAGCTCGAAACCACCTCTTATTCAGCCTGTTATCACTCAGGGCTTCTCCCCAGGAACAGGTAGCTTTCTGCCAGGCTTCCTCAGCCCTGACACCTTTACAGACACAGGTTCTAATCTCACCAGTCTGGCCTCTTCTCAAGAGAGAAACGTCAGCTTTCACTGGAAAACACAACTTTCACTGGAAAACACATAAACACATCTTCAATAGAAAAGAAGAGAGTTTAAAAATAAACAGGGCATGGTTTCCTGTCCTGAAAAACACAAAATGCTCTACAGCTGACAATAGCACAGCAGATAAGATTAGAATTTCAATAGCCATTCCACATACTTGCATACAGTATTCTTGCATGGATGGAGAGACACACATTCATACCTTAGATACCCTGAATACCAGAATACATATTGGCATAGGTATGGCCCATTTTACATACCTGTAACTAAATTACATCTATAAAAGGCATCACATCTGGTTTTTATACAAAGGGTTTTTAAGAATTTATATATTAGTGTATGAATGTGTGTCTGGACAAGATTGTATTTGTGACCACTGAAGAAGGCCTTTTATGGCCGAAATGTGTCTGGTCTTTAGTATTATATGTATTGTCCCATCATGTGTATAAATGTGTGAAAGTCCTGTTTACATGTGGATTTTAAACGTATTTTAACTTGTGTACACCTTATTAAATTTTGAACTGTTTAATATTACATTAGCTCAACCCTCTTTCTTTCTAGCAGTAGCCACTGATAAACATCTCCTCCGTGAATCTGTCTAACCCCACTTTCAAGCTTTCTGTGCCTGTGGCCCTCACCACACCATCTGGCAGTGAATTCCACATTTTAATCACTTGCTGTGTAAGGAACTATTTCCATAGTGGGCAGCCTCCAACACTTGAAGTGTGTGTTCCCATTGTTGCTCCATGGAGCAGCAGGCACAAAATGGGGGGGCAGGGATTGACATCACACAATGCTGATACATCACTTCTGGTTTAGGGCCTGGAAGTAACATTGGAATATCACATGATGCTCTAGGAATTACCCAAGTCTCTATGATAAAAACCATAGATATTTCGGAGATTCCTAGAGCACTATGCAAAACCATGATGTCACTTCCGGGTCTGAAACCAGAAATGACATAACAGTGTCATGGGATGCCAGTTTTTGAAGTTTTCACCCCCTTTTTGGTTCTGGAAGCTTGTAGCTGGAAGGTAACAATCCTATCTGGAGCTGTTGGCTGTGTCACTATCCCTAGCATTCGGTCAGTTCTCTCAAGACTGGAAGTTAGAGCAGCATTACAATCAGCTTAAAATCTCCTAGCTGTTTCACAGAAAGCCTTTGTCAGGCTCCTTAGTTAAGTCACACAACACAGGACTTCAGTAGAAGAATCTGTTTATTGGTGAATCGTAACTAAAGACACGTGTACAGCTTGTGTCAGGAATGCCCGGGAACAGCCGGGCTCTCTAAATTATAGTGAAATCGAACCCCCCCCCCAAACAAGCTGAAGCCAATGAGTATAGTTCACTCGCATGGGCAAAGCAAGTGGGCAAAGCAGGCAAAACAATCTAAAAGCCATTGATTCCCAGCAAAGGAGTTCTGCAGCTGGAGACACTACAAGGTCAGGAAAATGATAACAATACAGACAGTAGAATAGTAATGTTCAGAGGCTGGTAGACTGAGAGTATTCCCCTCGCATTCCAAACCCATGACAGGGCTACCTGACATCCAGACAGCTTTCTGTTCCTCCCAGCTAACCTTCCGTGGCACAGTGGGGATTCAAACCTGGATTTCCTTGATCCTAGTCCGACATTCTACTCACTCCATCCCACTGGCTCTGATAGCTCAGGGAAGTTCTTGAATGCTGACTTTTGTAAAGGAGGGGATGTTCTCCACCTTTCCTGTCTGCGCTGCTTTTCTCCCCAATGTAAACCCCAAATGGCCCCTTAGGGTTACCAGCTTTGGGTTGGGAAGTGCCTGGAGATTTGGGGGGGTGGAGCCTCAGGAGGGCAGGATTTTGGGGAGGGGAGGGACTTCAGTGGGGTACGATGCCATAGCATCCACCTTCCAAAGGGCCCATTTTCTCCAGGGGAACTGATCTCTGCCACCTGGAAATCAGTTGTAATCCCAGGAGACCTCCAGCCGCCACCTGGAGGTTGGCAACCCATTCTCACATTGTTCTCCTGTACTCCCTTTTACCCTCACAGTGGCAATCCTATGAGATACCTTCGGTTTAGAGGGTGTCACTGGCCCAAGGTCACCTAAGCAAGCTTCCGTGGCAGAGTGGGGATTCGAACCCAGGTCTCTTAAATCCTAGTCAGGGACTCTCTATATTTATTTATTACTTTCTTTAGATTTGTATCCCGCCTTGCCAAAGCAAACTGGCTCGAGGTGGCAAACTGGCTCTAACCACTACACCACACAGGCTCTGATAGGTTAGGGAAGTTTGTTTTCTCTGCACTTCTACACCTTCCTGACTTTTTATAAGTAAACCTTTGCTTCAACTGCATATAACAAGAGGGATATAAAGGAGCAGATATTTGTAAAGGGGGAGGTGTTTGGGAGCTAATCTGTTCCAGGATGTTCCAATTTGCTTTACTACAGAGAACGGACAAACATTTGGAGCAGCGGTATAGATAGAACACTATATATGGAGTTATTAGCCGCAAGGTAGAGACAGGAACACTCTGTCTGGGGCAGGGATGCTCTGTATTCTTGGTGCTTGGGGGGGCAACAGTGGGAGGGGCTTCTCGAGTTGTGGCCCCACTGGTGGACCTCCTGATGGCACCTGGGCTTTGGCCACTGAGTGACACAGAGTGTTGGACTGGATGGGCCATTGGCCTGATCCAACATGGCTTCTCTCATGTTCCTATGTCTGGGGCAGTGATGCTCTGTATTCTTGGTGCTTTGGGGGGGCAACAGTGGGAGGGGCTTCTGGAGTTGTGGCCCCAGTGCTGGACCTCCTGATGGCACCTGGGCTTTGGCCACTGAGTGACACAGAGTGTTGGACTGGGTGGGTCATTGGCCTGATCCAACATGGCTTCTCTTGTGTTCTTTTGTCCTTATCAGTTTCCCTGGAGAAAATGGCTGCTTTGAAGGGTAGACTCGATGGCACTGCAACCCACCGAGGTCCCTTGCTCCCGCCCCTCCCCCAAACCCCACTGTCTTCAGGCTCCACCCCCAAATCGCCAGGAATCACCCAACCTGGAGGTGGCTGGCAACCCTACCTACAAAGTGCTTAATGGCTCTAAATCCATGCCAGAAATTCCAGATGCGGTCCCATCTCTCAGGCCTCCAGACTGAGTGGCAAGAGAGGCTAGATAGCTAGCTAGGCACACTGACCTTTCTTCTGTCTTCACCCTTCTGCCTCTGTCCCCTTTGAAATGCAGATTGTATTCTCAGGGATGATTTCCCCTTCCTTCCCCTCTCTCACTCACTTGAAGACAAGCTCTCTCCCTGCACGCACCAAGAGAGAGAGGCAGGTGGTCCTCTCTTGGCGCCATGAGGCAGATGGGCCTCTTGTCATCTGCTTCCGTCCTTTAGCTAGTAAGTCAGTACTGTATCCTGTCCCTACTCTTCCAGATCCAAAGTGTACTTCTCAAATAAAAAGAGAAGTATTTATCTCCTAAATTTGCAACGTAGCTCTGTGTAGCTTTGTAAGCCGAAAAATCTGGTACAGTGATGCTTCTGTGTTTGTAGCTTTATTTAATGGTGACTGGACTAACCACACCAGTTAAAAAGGAATTTACCTACATTGCTGGATGTTTTGCCCCAAAATCTCAAGCTTCTGGGCAAAGGTTTTAGATCAAATAAAAAATATTACTGAAATCATCATTCCTTTCACGCCTGCAATGATATTGCTAAATGATAGAGGAGAACTCAATACACATTATATAAACAAAATATGTATACTTTACTTTTGTATGCTGCAAAAGTTGTTGCTACATATTGGAAGTCTGAGAAAACACCATCTTTAGATGTCTGGCATAGTAAACTGTGGTATTTATACTTAATGGAGGAAATAACACGGTCAGTTGAAATTTCTAGTTATAAAAACAGCAAACTGATATTTGCAATTTGGTTTCCTGTTTTAGAACGCTTGCAACTAAAAGGCGAGATTCCAATCGATCTAGATAGACTTCATATTGTTTAAGAGAAATTTTGATGTAAAAGATAATAGCACTTCTTGTTGTAGTTAAATTTATAAAATGTTAACGTTCTGAAAAAATTATTGTATTGTTTTAATGTATTGGTTTTGTTACAGTTAAAACAATAAAAAATATATTAAAAAAAACCCCACACCTGTTAACCTCAATAGACCCACATGCCTGCAGGCCCAGGGTCACCTCTCCTGTCACTCCCTGCTATGACAACTTCAGTCCTCTGAGTACAGCCTTCTGGAAGCGCCACTCTGCAAATGGGTAAGATCAGCAAGCGACTGCCCATTCATGTGCACGCTCTGTGGTATCTCCCCCTTTGTGAAACGGCCTGCCAGAGGTGGTCAGGATGGACACTCTGCTGCCATTTTGCAGCGTGTACGAACAGAACTGTTCAGGACCTCATTTTTCCAAAGAGGCTAGAAAGGCAGTATGATGAGCATGGGAAGTGGCTTTTGTAACAGGTTTTCATAGAATCATAGAGTTGGAAGGGACCTCCAGGGTCGGTTTGGTGTAGTGGTTAAGCGCGCAGACTCTAATCTGGGAGAACTGGGTTTGATTCCCCACTCCTCTACTCGCAGCTGCTGAATGACCTTGGGCAAGCCACAGTTCTGTCAGAGCTGTTCTCTCAAGGGCAGTTTCTGTCAGAGCTCTCTAAGCCCCACCTACCTCACAGGATGTCTGTTGTGGGAAGGGGAAGGGAAAGGAGTTTGTAAGCCGCTCTGAGACTCCGAGTGAAGGGCAGGGTATAAATCCAATCTCCTCCTCCTCCTCCTCCTCCTCCTCCTCCTCCTCCTCCTCCTCCTTGTCCAACCCCCTGCACAATGCAGGAAATTCACAAATACCTCCCCTCCACACCTGCAGTGACCACTGTTCCACACCCAGAAGATGACAAAAGACCTTGAGGATTGCTTCCTGACCCCAAAGTGGCAATCGGCATTTCCCTGGGCGTGTAAGAAAGGGCCACGAGAACTAAGCACTGAAGCAGCCCTTCCTGCTCTCCCTCTCCTGATCTGCCTGAATTCACAGAATCCGCATTGCTGTCAGATGGCCATCCAGCCTCTGTTTATTGGCATGTCTACTGTAAGCATCACCATTTTTACTGCAATGCCTTTGCAGCCCCCTTTCTTCACTATGGTATGTCATGTCTCCGACTGTTTTTGTTGCCTGGGACAGCTTTGTTTGTTTGCATTGTTTTCCATTTCATTAATTCTAACCCTATTTGGCATTGTTTATTGGAGGTTTTTGCTGTCTGATCAAATTGCTTTTCATATGTGGTAATCTGTGTTGAGTCTCAGCGAGAAAGGCCGGGGACAAAAGAAGATAACAACAACAACAGTGATGGCATTTGTATTGTCCAATAGGTGCTTGTGGAATTAATTAGGGTTGCCAGCTGTCCTCTTTTTTTTTGACGGCTATCCTCTTTTGAGCTCTTTAAAAAAAAATGATGAAAATGCCCTCTTTTTGGGTTGGAGGGTTAGGAATATTCCAAGTTAGTAGCAATTATCACAGCTTAAATAGTAGGTCACTTATCTGAAGTTGTCCGGAAATATTTCCTTTTTTGTTGCTTTTCAAAATATGGTAAGCCTAAAGTAATGCATTTACAGTTCCAGCTCAGGTTCAAAATTACCGTTACCCAGCTGGAAAAAGAATCCCATTTTTCTTCAACAATATAAACATTTGCGTTCAAGTTCCAGGGGAGATATTATAGCTTAGATGGCTTAAAAATAAACCTGGAGAACAGAGGATTCTATTAGCCACAAGGTATAGATAGGAATTCTCAGTCTGGGGCAAGTGACGCACTGTATTCTTGGTGCTTGTGGGGGGCAGCAGTGGGAGGGCTTCTGGTATCCTGGCCCCACTGGTGGACCTCCTGATGGCATCTGGTATTTTTGGCCACTGTGTGAAACAGAATGTTGGACTGGATGGGCCACTGGCCTGAGCCAACATTGGCTTCTCTTACGCTCTTATGTAGGATGGCCCGCCCACCTTGTGGAGTGTTCTGCCTGTGGATGGCAAGAAGGCTCCCACTTCTTTTGGCTTTCCACAAACTATGCAAAACTGAATTATTGAAGAGGACTTCAATAGGGTAGCACTGTACAAAATTATTCACAGTTACTTGGGTAAATTATTAGGAACTGTGGTCGACACTACTGTGTATATGTTGACGAAGGCTTTTCCCATCGGAGTTGATTAGCTGTTGTAGATTTCCCGGGTTGCCTGGCCATGGCCTTGGCATTGTAGGACCTGACGTTTCACCAGTAGCTGTGACTGGCATCTTCAGAGATATAACACAGAAAGACAGAGTACTCTCTGTGTCAAGGTGAGAAGAAAAATGGTGGGCAGGTAATTTGTATCTACTCAGGAAGGTGGGGTAGGGCTGAGTCATTATCATGTAGGAGTTCCCCAGGCTGTGAAACATGCTAATGGAGGAGCTTTCCTGAGGAGGTTCTTTTGTCTATGGATTGTTTCCTGAGGAGGTTTCCTGTTTCCTGAGGAGGTTCTTTTGCATGTGGATTGGCTGTTGAAATTCTAATCTTATCTGTAGTGCTATCGTCAGATGTAGAGACTGTGTATAGTTTGCTGTAAGCTATATTCTACTCTTTAATTTTGCATTATTTAATGTGTCATGTTCATACCGATCCTTTACTTCATTTCTGAGGTTTTTTTAGATTTCTGGTTCATTCTACAACCCAGGGGTCTTTTCGTAGAAGAACAGCTGCAGGAGCTCATTAGCATATGGTATGCTAATGAGCTATTAGGCTATTAGCATATGCCATGCCCCCTGACATCACCGGAAGTGATGTCAGAAGGGGAAGCAAAAGGGGGGGAAGCATCTTCAAAAGCCTCCTCTTCCCTTCCCCAGCTGGTCTGGGTGGGGGAGCTAAGAGAGAAGGGGTTTAAAGTTTAAACTCCTTCTCATGAGAGTTGGGCCACAGAAGGAGGAAAGAGGGAAGGAAAGAGAGAGAGTAGAGAGAAGGAAAGAAGGAAGGAAAGAGAGAAAGAAAGAGAGGGAAGAAGGAGGGAAACAGGGAAAGGAGGAAAAAAGAGAAGAGAAGAAGGTGGGAAAGAAAGAAAGAGAGAAAAGAAGAGAAGAATGAGGGAAAGAGGAAAAAGAAAGAAGGAAAGGAGGGAATGAAAGAAATTCAGTGGCAATTCAGCCCCATTATACCCTATGGGCCATTGAAGTCAATGGTGAAAACATAGGGTATATTCTGGGGGCTGGAGGGGAGGGGGTTTGAGGGAGAGGCTCCAAGATCACAGGATAAAAAAATAGCTTTTTTTCCCACCATAGAGAACAATGGAGGAAATGGGGCAACCTGTTTGGGGGCCCATAGAATTTGACCCCCTGGTCCAATGTTCTTGAAACTTAGTGGGTATCTTGGGGAGAGGCTCCATCAGCTATCCTGTGAGTCTCGAGCCTCTCCCTCAAACCCCTCCCCTCCAGCCCCTAGAATATACCCTATGTTTTCACCATTGACTTCAATGGCCCATAGGATATAATGGAGCTGAAATTGACATTCGGCTGCCTGAAAGACTCTCCGGGACGCCGGCTGGGGGTGGGGCTTGGCTCCTGAGCTCCCGGAGCTGCGCTCCAGTGCGCTCCCCCCCCCGAAAAGACCCCTGCTACAACCTATTCCATTGTTTATCGAATGTCCCATCCCGTCGATTGTATTGATTCACACTGTATAATCTCTGCTGAGTCTCCGTGAGAACAGTGGACTATAAACAATGCAAATAAATAAAATAAACATTCAAGAATGCTGCGCTGAATGGACCTGGGTCTTATCCAGCAAGCAAAGTGTATATTATTATTATTATTATTATTATTATTATTATTATTATTATTATTATTATTATTATTATTATTATTATTATTATTATTATATCTGTGCAACATATGCTTTTTTAAGAGAAGGAATCAGGGTTAACTTACGACACACAGTGACTCAGTTCATGTTGAAATGATTGCGTGGAAGGATTCGTACTGTTAAAAAACAATTTCCCTAACAAAACACTAGAGGGAACTAAAGTGGTGCACATCCAAGACCAACAATATTACATCACCCTGTTACAGGGGAGATATTGTGCAATGCAACTGTGAATTTTGTACCCAGGTTGCAGAGAAGGAAAGCCTCTCTAAGAATGTCAACTTTAGTCATCAAGAAGTGGGCCACAGCAAGTCAGTTGAAAGCTTGTACCGCCCACTCCGACTCTTGAAGAAAATGCCCCAACTGAAATTGAATTAAGCTAGCTCAAGATCTAATACTTGCAGGGAAGTACCTTCGGAGCTGGGGAGTGGGAAAGAAGAGAGAGCAGGAAGAGGGGAGGCAAGAGAGGGAATATGGAAACGAAGAGAATCTTGCCAGTTGTAAAAGGAAAGAGGAATGCGGACAAGCAGTGGAGACCAAGTCTTATGGGGAAAGGCTGAGGGAGTTTTGTTTAGCCTGGAGAGGAGGTGACTGGGAGGGGATATGATAACCGTCTTCAAGTACTTGAAAGGCTGTCATAGAGGATGGTGCGGAGTTGTTTTCTGTTGCCCCAGGAAGGTCGGACCAGAACCAACGGGTTGAAATTAAATCAAAAAGAGTTTTCGGCTAAACATTAGGAAGAACTTCCTGACAGTTGGAGCAGTTCCGCAGTGGGACAGGCTTCATCGGGAGGTGGTGGGCTCTTCTTCTTTGGAGGTTTCCAGACAGAGGCTAGATGGCCATCTGACAGCAGTGCAGATCCTGTGAACTGAGGCGGATCGATGAGAGGGAGGGCCGGGAGGGTTGCTTCAGTGCTTCTCGTGGCCCTTTCTTACATGCCCAGGGAAATGCTGATTGCCAGGGCTCTTTCTGTAGCAGGAACCCTTTGCATATTAGGTGACACACCCGTAATGTAGCCAATCCTCCAAGAGCTGACAGTAGCCCTTGAAAGAAGAGCTCTATAAGCTCTTGGAGGATTGGCTACATTAGGGGTGTGTCACCTACTATGCAAATGAGTTCCTGCTACAAAAAGAGCCCTGCTGATTGCCACTTTGGGGTCAGGAAGCAATTTTTCTCCAGGCCAGTTTGGCCAGGGATCCTGGAGCTGTTTCCCCCCTCTTCTGGGCATAAAGCAGGGGCCAGTGGGGGGGGGGCGGCAGGGAGATATTTGCAAATTTCCTGCATTGTGCATGGGGTTGGACTAGAAGACCCTGGGGGCTCCCTTCCAACTCCATGATTCTATAGGAAGCCAGATGTGTCTCCTCAAACCGTTCAGAGGGACCAAAACTGAACTTTTTAAAAATCGATTAAAATGCAACACAAAACGTTCCTTTGAGGTGGTCAATGTCATCCTTAATATGTGCAATACCAGGAGACCATTGATCGACTGTTATCTATTGCACTTTTTAATGGTTGTGTACAAATGTAATTTTCAGTAAATGTGGCTTTCCTGTAACACAATGAGATTATTCTAGAGGAAAGTCAGCTGTACTTTTAAGAGCCTGGGAAATACAGTGGCTTAATAACTATTTCATTTTTTTTTATAACGTTCTTCAGTACAGGTTGACAGGATATAATTACTTCCCATGGGCATGATGTGGGATGCTACAATATAGCAAGAAAAGCAGGATTTCGACAAGTCGATCGGCTGTAGAGAGAACTAGATATGAACTTCTTTTTTTGCTGTCAAGTCACAGCCGGTATATGAAGACCATGGCCCCAGTCATACAGGCTGGATAACACAGGGGGGGGAAGCGGGGCTTTTTGCAGTGCCGCAGTTAGAGCCGCCAGAACACGATCCCACGCATCGGCGGCATGCCACGGTTCCTTCCCTCCGCACCTGCGCGTCAACGAGGGGCCGGAGGGAAAAGCCGCATGCCGGCACGATCACACCAAGGGAGTCCAGAGGCAGCCCATGGCAAACCGTTTGCTAGTACCTTGGAGGAGGTAGTTTTTTACTCTGGGAAGTCGTGGGTTGGCCATGGGAGTGCTACGCCTCCCAGATGTTGCGGTGTGATCGCGCCCGGAAACTCCACCGTTCAATCGTGGCTCTCCCGCGGCAAATTCAGCGTGTGACCGGGGCCCATGTAGGGTTTTTAAGGCAAAAGGTGAGAGAGGCGGTTTCCCATAGCCTTCCTCTGCCTAGTGACCAGTGTTCCCCGTAAGCTGAGTCAGTGTGAGCTAGCTCACAGCTTTTTAGCCTCCAGCTCACACATTTTTGTCTTCTCTCAGGAAGGGATGGTTCCAGAGCAAACTAATTGATGCAGTAGCCAAATGGCTCGCTCACAGCTTTAATGCCAGTAGCTCACAAAGTAGAATTTTTGCTCGCAAGACTCTGTAGCTTAGAGGGAGCATTGCTGGTGACCCTGGGTTTCCTTGGCAGTCTCCCATTCAAATACTGAGCAGGGTCTACCCCACATAGCTTACGAGATCTGACGAAATCAGGCTGACCCAGGCTATTCAGGGTGGGGTGGCTATTAACCTATAATGTATTATTTGTGTCATAATGTCACAGAGCTTTGCATAACATTATTCTTTATATCTTGCAGGGCACCTGCCAGATCTCTAGAGTCAACAAATGATAAAAATGTCAGGGACCTGGAATAAAATCCCCTAAGATCTGCACATCTCTCCATATTAAAAACCACAACCACGGCACTTATTGTCCCTCATGACGCTATATATCATATTAAGCACATTAGCTTACCTGAGAAACTACACTGTAACTGATAATAGTATATACAGGGCTATTTTTGGGCAGGAATGCACAGGAACGGGCTGGCGCCCGAGTTGGCCACGCCCAGCAGGGACTCATTAGCATAATAGGCCACACCCACTGGCAGAAACTCATTACGATTGGCTACGCTAGGGGTGTGGGGCCTAACATGCAAAGGAGTTCTCGCCCCCAAAAAAGCCCTGGGTTTTGACAACAAACAAGGTAAACAGAATAAGAAGAAAAAGGTAGGTGTGGCTGGATGACCACACTTCTGGTAGCACGGGGGTGTGGCCTAATATGCTAATGAGCTGTGTTGTCAGGGGTGCCCTAATATGCTAATGAGTTTCTGCTGGTGGGTGTGGCCTATTGTGCTAATGAGTTCCTGCTGGGCTTTTTCTACAAAAAAAGCCCTGTGTGTATATATATATGTTTGGAAATGTTTGCTATAACATCTATTGTGTTTTATGTGTGTAGTAACATTTCGCTCATGTGTTATATCAATTGTACTTCCCCTGTTATCTAAATAAAGGTTTTGAAAATTAAAAAAAACATGTGATGATTTTTGTTCTATATTTGCTTTACTTCTGGCTTAGCCTCTTCAGAGGCTGGAACAGAAAACCTGTACTCAAGTCAAGCTGGTCTAAAGACGGCCCTCCCTTGAAGAATTGCCTGGGAATGTGAAATAACAGCAAAACACAGTGCCTCTGGGCATGTGCGGATTACCTACATCTCATCATCAGCGACTTACTCTGGCCTGGATGGCCCGGGCTAGCCCAATCTCAGAAGCGAAGCAGGGTTATCCTTGGTTCACGTTTGGATGGGAGACCACCAGGGAAGTCAAGGGTTGCTATGTAGAGGCAGGCAATGGGAAACCACTTCTGTTCATTTCTTGCCTTGAAGACCCTGCGGCAGGGGTGTCGAACTGATTTGTCACGAGGGCTGGATATGACATAAATGAGACCTCGTTGGGCCGGGCCATGTGCATGTCATAAACTGTAATGCCAGGTAGTGGAGATGTAAACTTTATAAAGGAAACAAACACAAAGGGTTGGGGTTTTTTACTTAAAATAAATACATGCTTAAAACAGTAGCCCTCTTGCAATATTTTGGCCCCGTTCACATGGAGCATTTGCCCTGCCGAAGGCACGGTAGCCCTGCGGGGTTTCCGTGCGCGATCACAGAGGAACATCTGGGAGGTGTAGCACTCTCGTGGCCAACCCGCGGCTTCCCTCCGAAGATGCGGAGTAAAAAACTACCAGGGAAGAAGCACTAGTTTCCGGAAACCCCGGGGCAAAGGCCGGCGTCTGATCGCGGGAGCGCCAGTATCCCGCGGCATCCGACGCCCACCCATGTCCCGGGGTTTCCGGATGTTGTAAGTTTTCATGGGATGCGCACCAACGCCAAATGGCACATGCGCACACACAAGACACCGACAGCGGCCCGCCCCCCCCAATGGCGCATACGCACTTTATACTGGCGCGGCTTGCGTGCTCTGCTCAGGTGATGCACTCTATTCTATTGGGGCAGGTGACGCACTCTGTTCTTGGTGCTGGAGGGGGCAGCAGTGGGAGGGCTTCTAGTGTCCTGGCCCCACTGCTGGACCTCCTGATGGCACGTGGTATTTTTGGCCACTGTGTGACAGAGTGTTGGACTAGATGGACCATTGGCCTGATTCAACATTGGCTTCTCTTATGTTATGCTGTGCTGCTTTTTCACCACGGCTTGGAGCTGGGGCGTGGCAACTCGGTGGACTGTGTGATTGGGCTACCGGGTCTTATTTTGCTCCGGGGCGAACAGCCACGCCTCCCCCTCATGTTTTCTGGCCCGTATGACCGGGGCCTTTGTTTATTTAACAGTGTTTGATAGCTGACACCTCTTGCTCTGAATGATTGCATCCAAATGTCTGTGCCACTGAAATCTTGAGTATGCTGCTCAGGTGTGTATCTGTAAGCTGCAAACCTACAATGACGTAGCAGCAGCAGAACTGGAAGAAGAAGCAGAAGGCAGCCAGTTCCACTGTGGGCCTGATAGAAGCCCCCCGGGGTCCTGATACGGCCCCCAGGCCTCGTGTTTGACACCCCTGCCCTATGGGGTCATCATAAATTGACCATGGCTTGATGCCACTTTCCACGACCACCATTAGCCAATTCCAGTTAGGGGCTGAAGATCTCCTGGGATTACAGCCGATCTCCAGGCAATAGAGAGGGGCCTGGAGTTCTCCCGGATTTACAACCGATCTCCAGATGACAGAGACCAGTTCCCCTTGAGAAAATGGCCACTTTGGAAGGTGTACTCTATGGCATTAGTCCCCACTGAAGTCCCTCCCTTCCCCACACCCTGCCCTCCTCAGTCTCCACTTCCAAAATCTTCAGGCATTTCATAAGAACATAAGAACGTTAGAGAAGCCAATGCTGGATCAAGCCAGTGGCCCGTCCAGTCCAACACTCTGTGTCACACAGTGGCCAAAAATGCCAGGTGCCGTCAGGAGGTCCAGCAGTGGGGCCAGGACACTAGAAGCCCTCCCACTGCTGACCCTCCCCAAGTACCCCCAAGAGCCAGTTTGGTGTAGTGGTTAAGTGTGCGGACTCTAATCTGGGAGAACCGGGTTTGATTCCCCACTCCTCCACTTGCACCTGCTGGGTGTGACTTTGGGCCAGTCACAAGCTCTGGCACAGCTGTTCCTGAAAGAGCAGTTTGTGTTAGAGTTCTCTCAGCCCCACCTACCTCACAGGGTGTCTGTTGTGGGGAGGGGAAGGGGAAGGAGTTTGTAAGCCGCTCTGAGACTCCAAGTGAAGGGTGGGGTATAAATCTAATCTCTTCTTCTTCTTCCTGCCAACCCTAGCCACGTCCCATACCAGCAATTTGGAAGATAAAATGTCCAAAAGAGGGTGAAGGAGGGAGCCCTTATATTTGTTTCTGTCTCAGGACCTTTAAAAAAACATTATGCTCTCTCCCCCATAGTTAGCGATAGCACCTGCATTTCCCGGATTTGGCAATGGAGTCATTCGTAGAGGGCCAGATGTACAGCATATCTGAATAACCCTGGCAGGAATTTCTCCACTCAGGCATTTGCAAGAAGGCTTCTTCATTAATGTTTGCTGGCTCTGGGGAGAGGGGAGAGAGCCGGGCTGCATTTAATGTAAAGAATTGTTTTGATTAGACCCTCGGAGTTCCGTTTTTGCAGATCAGCATGTTGGAGCCACGGAAACACACCATGATAAAGAGAAACAAGCAGATGGAGACCTGGGTGGCCCAGGGTAGCACGATCTCATCCGGTCTCAGAAAGGAAGCAGGCTTGGCCCTGGTTAGTATTAAGATGGGAGACCATCAAGAAATACAAGGACTACTCTGAACTGGAGTGCCCAGGCAAGACTGATCTTGCTAGATCTCAGAAGCTAAGCAGGGCTGACCCTGGCAAGTATTTGGATGAGAGACCTCCAGAGACTACCAGGGCTGGGAGCAGGCTTGCCAAGAACTTACCGTACGCCAGCGGGGGATGGATATGTCCTGGCAGGACCATCCCCGGGGGAAGGAAAGACGCGCACACGATGCCGTCGCCAGGAAGTGACACTGGGCGACGCTCTGGCAATGGGGATGGAGTTTCCAGCCCCATTGCCAGAGCGTCGCCCGGCGTCACTTCCTGGCAACGGCATCGTGCGGCGTGGGTGATGCCTGGGGGAATGTTCTGGCCGGGGACTGTGCATCCCCCGCCAAAATATGGTAAGTACTTGGGAACCCTAGCTGGGAGGCCAGAAGCAGGCTATCAAGCCACTCCTCTGAACATCCTCTGTGCCCCAGTAGGAGTTGCCAGAGGGCACCATGACTTCCAGGCATGGGCATGTACACATGCACGTGCACACAAGGCAAAAATACCCCCCAAACCCCCAGAAATAGAAGAAGAGTTGGATTTATACTCTGCCCTTCGCTTGGAGTCTCAGAGCGACTTACAATCTCTTTCCCTTCCTTTCCCCCTCCCTGTGAGCAATGCTCCCTCTAAGCTGTGGAGTCTTGTGAGCAAAAATCCTACTTTGTGAGCTCCTGGCATTAAAGTTGTGAGCGAATGACTTAGCTACTGCATAAATTAGTTTGCTCTGGGGCCCTCCTTCCTGAGCTAAGGCAAAAATGTGTGAGCTGGAGGCTAAGAAACTGTGAACTAGCTCATACTGACTCAGCTTAGAGGGAACACTGCCTGTGAGGTAGGTGGGGCTTGTTGGAAAATGTGTAAAAATAGTTAAATATTCAGAGTTGGCAATGGGTCTTTGTTCACTGGAGAGGAGGCATTTTCTTTCTGTGTAAAAATCTTCCCTATTTCTAAAGGGAAGTTTACACAGGAAATCCACAAAACAACAAACACTTAAGACTACATGCTTGCGACAACAGACGGACCAGTTGGTAACGGCGATTCTTCTTGACTCCTAGAAGGAAATCACCTGGATACATTTAACCAATGACTCGAGCTTCCTGGGCTTTTTCTCCATTGGCTTTCTGCCAGGTTCCTTCCGGGTCAGTCTAAACAACAGCACACAAGATAAATGCATTAACCCTCTAATGACTGAATTTAGACCTTGCAACACACATATTTCCAACAGGGCTAGAGAGGTGACTGCATGTGGAAGAGTGGGGAATCAAACCCGGTTCTCCTAGATTAGAGTCCACCACTCTTAACCACTACGCCAAACTGGCAGGGTTGCTACACAGAAGGCATCAGTGGCAAAGCACCTCTGTTAGTGTCTTGCCCTGAAAACCTTACAGGGTCCCCAAAAAGCTAAAACTTGATAGCAAAGATAAATAGATAAATGTAGTGCCCCAGAAATACACCATAGTAAGGAGAAACAAGCAGTCAGAGAAGTTCATGGCAGCCACAGGCCAAGGTGCAGAGAAGAGCCAGGGTCCAGTCCAAAAGTCAGGGGTTCCAGAGAGTAGGTATACCAAGTCCAGGGGTGGTCAAGGGATTCAGGCAATAAATGTAAGTCCAGTCTAGGGTCAGGAGTCGCAGAAAAGCTGACAGTAAGGTTCAGTCCAAGGGTCAAAGATCCAGCAGTCGCAGTAACAAGAAAATCAGTGGTTCAACAGCAGTGTGTGCTGTTTCTCCCAGCTGACTTTATAGCCAAGTCTTAACAAGCTACACTTCCAGCCAATTCCTTGGTAGTCATCCTGAAACTACTCATCCATCTCTTCAGTTGAAAGCGGACAACAGACCATGAGTCTTACACCCCTCCTCCTTTCCTGTAATTCAGCTCACCTCTGACAGCGTCGGCACTGCAGGGTTGTGGGTGAACTAGGTGGGCTGGGAATGGCTTCTGAAGACTTGTTTATTGCTTCAGAGCTACTGTTGGCTCAGTTTCAGCTGTGGGCTGTGACTTCTGCTCAGCCAGTAACCCAACCTCTTGTTGTTCCTCTCCTGGCTCAGAGCCAGCTGCAGCCAGTTGTGCAATTACTGGCTGAGGTCCAGCTGCAGGTAGCTCTTTGTCTCAGAATCTGTGCTGTTACTGAACACAGACAGACTTATGACCAGTGTTCCCTCTAAGCTGAGTTAGTGTGAACTAGCTCACAGTTTTTTAGCTTCCAGCTCACAAATTTTTGTCTTAGCTCAGGAAGGATGGCTCCAGAGCTAACTAATTTATGCAGTAGCCAAATTGCTTGCTCACAACTTTAATGCCAGTAGCTCACAAAGTGGAATTTTTGCTCACAAGACTCCACAGCTTAGAGGGGCATTGCTTACAACGCATATGTGTGGTGGCTATGGGGTTGAGAGTCTGAGGCAACTGCTTTCTGGACTGAAGAATCTCCAATCACCCACTCTGGTCTCTCCTATAAATTCTTTATACCCCAACTGCCCAAAATCAAATAAAAAGGAGGACACAAACTTTAAAATAAAGATTTGTAGAGATTTATACCCCGTCTTCACTCAGAGTGGCTTACAAATTCCTTTCCCTTCCCCTCCCCACAACAGACACCCTGTGAGGTAGGCAGGGCTGAGAGAGCTCTGAGACTACTGCTCCTGAGAGAACAGCTCTGAATGAACTTGACCAAGGCCATCCAGCAGCTGCAAGTGGAGGAGTGGGTAATCAAACACAGTTCTTCCAGATTAGAGTCCACGCACTTAATCACTACACCAAACTGGCATATGTAAGCCATGTGCTCCCTAAAGGGAGGGTTACCATATTTTGAAAAGCAAAAAAGAGGACAAATTTCCCAACTGATCTCTTCAAACAAGTGATCACTATGACAAATCTCATTTTAAACACCCCTCCTATTTAAGCTGTGATAATTGCTACTAACTAGGAATATTCCTAACCTTCCAATCCAAAAAGAGGCCATTTTCATCCGTTTTGTTTTTTTTAAGAGCTCAAAAGAGGATGGGCACCAAAAAAGGGGGCATGTCTTCTAAAAAGAGGGCATCGGGTAACCCCACTAAAGGCTTCAGATTTGCAAACCTGCTAGACTAAGGGTGTGGTCACACTGACCACTTACCGCCACTTGCTCCCGCTGTCGGCATATCCGCGACTTTTTTTATTGGATGAAAACCCTTCAGACATTTGCGCATGTGCAAGGGTTATCAAGTGCATAACTGTGCATGTGCATAATAGCAGTCGTCGGGGGGGGAGGACCAAATCGCATTCATTGCAAGAAGGCAGAAAGTGCAGAATCGCAGCAGAAACACCCGGAAAGTACTCATTTCCCCAAGTGTAGGGAAACGCAGGTGAGAACTGGGAGCATTGCTCAAGTGAGCCCACTTTGGGGCGGGAGGTGGATTGGCCTGTCTGATCACCAAATTTACACGCGAGAGAGAACAGTGGTGAACCCCGATCAAATCAACCGTGTGACCGCAGCTCAAGGTTGTACTTATATAACAAAGTTTGAGTCTGGTGGCACCTTTAAGACCAACAAAGTTTAATTCTGGGTATAAGCTTTCGTGTGCATGCACCCTTCTTCAGATTCATGTACTTCTACAGCAGTAGTTAAGAACAAGAATCCAGTAGCACCTTAAAGACTTAACAAAATATTTGGCAGGGTAGAAGCTTTCGTGACTCACCGCTCACTACTGTTGCCAAAGCAGCAGGGAGGCCGGTTGATAGACGCCCGCTGCCAAAAAGGCCTGACGGGACAGCTCTGTTTTGCAGGCCTTGTGGAACTGTAATAGGTCCCACAGGGCCCTCGTCTCAGTTCGGAGCATAATGGGTTCTAATGCCATAGAGTCCGTCTTCCAAAGTGGCCATTTTATCCAGGGGAACGGATGCTGGTCGCCTGGAGACCAGTTGTCATCCCAGGAGATCACCAGCCGCCACCTGGAGGTTGGCGACTCCGTTCTCAAGCATGTTGACAATGCTGATGACGTTGAAAATGCTGACGATGTGCAAGATGTTATTGATGATGCTAATGATGTTAATGGGCCAGCGTGTGATACCCTGCAACCTGCATGTGAGCATTAAAAATTGTCTTTCTAAATGGCATGTGACATTGGGTCACCACAAAGTGCAAAGTGTACAAAAATTATTGAGAGAAAGTAACATTAATGTTGTTGGTAGAAGAAGAAGAGGAAGAGGAGGAGGAGGAGGAGGCGGCAGCACCTGGTATTTTTGGCTGCTGTGTGACAGAGTGTTGGACTAGATGGGCCGTTGGCCTGATTCAACATTGGCTTCTCTTATGTCCTTATGTTCTTAGGAGGAGGAGGAGGAGAGATTGGATTTATACCCCACCCTTCACTACCCAAGGGAGTCTCAGAGCATCTTACAAACTCCTTCCCTTTCCCCTCCCCACAACAGACACCCTGGGAGCTAGGTGGGGCTGAGAGAGCTCTGACGGAAACTGCTCTTTTTCAAGAACAGCTCTTGTCAGAACTATGGCTTGCCCAAGATCATCCAGCAGGTGCAAGTGGAGGAGTGGGGAATCAAACCCAGTTCTCCCAGATTAGAGTCCGCGCACCTAACCACTACACCGCGCACTTAACCACTAATCAAATGCAATCTGATTGTGACATGTGCCTCAGGGAATGGGCTGGACCAGATCAGGCAAGAGAAGGCTTCTGTTGGGCTGGAGAACTCTCTGCCTGCCTGTGCTAGCTTGCTCCTCCTTATGGTACATTTCCTTGTGCTCAGCTTGTGTTTTCTGGGCTCCAAGACTCTTGGTCAGGCAGCCCTGGCCTTAACACTGGTGATATCACTGGCTTCAGACCACCTCTTTCTGTCACAGGAATATGACATCACTGAGCTGTGCTGTCACTTCCGGGCAGTTCAGGAGGTCCCATAACGCCGCCTGTGGTTGAAGGTACATCCCGGATACGGAAAGGTATATAAACTATTACTGGCAACAGCATGCATCAGAGAAAGTGAGCTCTGATTCATGAAAGCTTACACTGGAATACATGTTATTAGTCTATAAAGTACCACTGAACTCCTGTTTTATATTTTTTTTCATTCACAGTTAATTAATATCTATAGTGAACAATAATACAAAATATTAATCTTATTTTCCAACAATCTATTATACTCTTCACCCCCTTTATTAATAGAAAGCGCTCTCCAGCTCATCCTCTGACTCCTATTATACCTAATTACTAAACAAGAATTACTTCCTATTCTAAGTCCTATTATCTTGTACCACCTGTTACATGTAATTCCATTCAGTTTCCTAAATTCTTCTTCCATTTTCATATTTGTTACAATACATATATTTGCATAAGACTGGACATTTTTCAATTAACTGTTTACTATTGTATACTTCCTGTTTTATTTAGCAGTAGAGCAGAGACTGATACTCCATAGCGCATACAGAAGGAGGAGGAGGAGGAGGAGGAGGAGGAGGAGGAGGAGGAGATTGGATTTATACCCTGCCCTTCATTTGAAGTCTCAGAGCGGCTTACAAACTCCTTTCCCTTCCCCTCCCCACAACAGAAACCCTGTGAGGTAGGTGGGGCTGAGAGAACTCTGACACAAACTGCTCTTTTTCAAGAACAGCTGTGCCAGAACTTGTGACTGACCCAAGGTCACATCAGCAGGTACAAGTGGAAGAGTGGGGAATCAAACCTGGTTCTCCCAGATTAGAGTCCGCGCACTTAACCACTACCCAAAACTGGTTCTTCTACACCAAACAGAGACCTGCTGGATCAGACCAGTGGTCCATCTAGTCCAGCATCCTGTCCCACACAGTGGCCAACCAGTTTCTTTGAACAGCCAATAACCGGGCATAGAGGCCGAGACCTTGCCCTGATGTTGCCTCCTGGCTCTGGGATTAATTGGATTAGTGCCTCTAAATATGGAAGTGCCCCTCAGTCAACATGGCTAGTAGCCATTAATGCCTGATCCAACATGGGCTTCTCTTATGTTCTTATGTCACCCTTCCTCCAAGGAGCTCAGAACGCCATAGAGACAGTTCTTCCTTCTTCTACTTTCTCCTCGGAATGTGAAGTTAGGGTTAGGCCAGACTTCCGGTGGGGGCTGGAGATCTCCTGGAACCACCTCTGATCTCAAGGCAACAGTTCCTCTGGAGAAAATGGCTACTCCGGAGGGTGGACTCTGTGGCATTATATGCTGCTGAGGTCCTGCCCCTCCCCTCCACAACCCTGCCTTCCCCGGACTCTACCCCCAAAATCCACCCACCCTGGAGCTGGCAACCTAATGAGGTAGCTTAGGTTGAGAGAGAGAGTGACCCGTGATTACCCAGCGGGATTCACAGCTGAGTGGATATTTGAGCCCACAATTCGCCAGCCCACATCTGACACCCTAACTGTACTACAGCAGTTTCCTCTTCTCTGTAGTGTTCCATCCTTGTAAGGTTGCCAGGTCCTCTCTGGCCACCAGTGTGTGAGGGAAGGTTGCCAGTTCCAGGTTGGGAAGCTCCCTGAGATTTGGGGCTGGAGCCTAGGGAGGACAGGGACCTCAGTGGGGTACGATGCCACAGAGTCCACCCTCCAAAGCATCCACTTTCTCCAGGTCTCTGCTTGAGACCTTGAAGGGCAGCTGCCAGTCTGAGTAGACAATACTGACTTTGATGGACCGGTGGTCTGATGCAGTATAAGGCAGTTTCATGCGTTCCTGTGCTCTGTAGTCTGGAGATGAGCTGTAACACGGGGGGATCCCCAGATCCTTCCTGGAGGCTGGCATCCCCATCTTGCCTTTAAAGGTCTCCACGTTTTCATTCCGTCTCAACTACCCACTTGCTCTGGCCGTCTTCCTTCTCTCCAAACCCAGGATTTTCTAGGAGCTAAATCTGGATTAGCTCCCCTTCCACCACGGTAAGCATTCCTGTCTTTCTGCTCATCATTATCTTCATGAAGCATCTAAACCTGTAAGTCTTTACTCGAGCTTTACTCTCACAACATGCTTCTGCGCATTCTGTGTGTGACCAAGCCACTTTCCTTGAGTGTTTTGTGTCTGTGTGTGTGTTATGTGCCATCAAGTGGCTTTCAGTTTGTGGTGACCCTAACAATTAATCACCCCCAAAGCATCATAAGAACATAAGAGAAGCCAATGTTGAATGAGGCCAATGGCCCATCTAGTCCAACACTCTGTCACACAGCGGCCAAAAATACCAGGTGCCATCAGGAGGTCCAGCAGCGGGGCCAGGACACTAGAAGCCCTCCCACTGCTGTCCCCCCCAGCACCAAGAATAGAGTGCATCACCTGCCCCAGACTGAGAGTTCCCATCTATACTCTGTGGCTAATAGCCACTGATGGACTTCTGCTCCATATGTTTATCTAATTCCCCCTTGAAACTGTCCATGCTTGTAGCTGCCACCACCTCCTGTGGCAGTGAATTCCATGTGTTCATCACTCTTTGGGTGAAGAAGGACTTCCTTTTATCTGTTCTAACCCGACTGCTCAGCAATTTCATTGAGTGTCCACGAGTTCTTGTATTGTGCGAAAGGGAGAAAAGTACTTCTTTCTCAACCTGCTCTATCCCATGCAGGGGGTGCGTTTAGACAGCGTGCTGGAGTGGTTTAAACTGCTCCGGCACAATGCGTTGTTTTTTTTAAACTGGAGAATCGCGCTCAGACTCACCTCCTCCTTCCGAGCTCCCCGCCGTCCTCCTGCAGGTGGGGGGGGTTCCCTCTCCTTTGAGCATGCGCACAGGCAGCCCTCTCCCGAACAGGAAGTTTGGCGGGTGCGCAGAAGAACGAGCTCAACAGGTCCCTTTAAAGTTTAAATGAAGACTCCTTTTAAAAATGGCCTCCCCGAGATCCCGGACTCCTCTAAATGCCTAAACTAGGCACCAGTGAACCTTTTCTTTTTTTAACTTAAGTGCGGAGCTCCGCTCAAGCGCACACCGATAAGGGAAAAAAACAAATGGCGGACTAAAACCGGAAGCTGGAGGCAGCTTCCCAGAGGGGAGGGGGGTTGAAGCACCCGGAAGTGGCTGGATGGAGCGATCAGACAGGGAAAAGTGCGGCTTGAAACGGAGAATCATGGAAAACACCACTTGGGTAAGTGGTGTCAAAATACTCCGTTTCAAAGGGGTTTGCTCCAGAAAGCGACGGCTGGGGACGGTAGGCAGGTGTTGGGTGTGTGAACGCGCAGGTAAAAGCCGTTTCTGAGCCGTGCCGAAAACAGCTCAAACGGCGCGTCTGAACGCACCCATAATCTTATAAACCTCAATCATCATGTCACCCCTCAGCCGTCGTTTCTCCCAGCTAAAGAACCCCAAGTGTTTTAACCTTTCTTCATAGGGAAAGTGTTCCAACCCTTTTATCATTCTAGTTGCCCATCCTCTCATTAACAGCCTTGCCCAGGTCTTGCAAACTGGAGGCCGTGGCTTCTTTGACTGAGTCAATTCATCTCCTGTTGGGCCTTCCTCGTTTCCTGTGCCCTTCAGCCTCTCCTAGCATTATCGTCTATTCCCATGAATCTTGTCTTCTCAGGATGTAACCCGTGTGTGTGTATGCGTGCCCTAAAAAACAGAGAAAGAGAAATGTGAAACAGCGGTCCCGGTCACACATGCCAGATAATGCAAGGGGGGAGGGAAGCGAGGCTGTTTGCTCCGTAGCAATTTGACCCGCATTTGCGCCAGACCTGTAGCCAGGATTTCTTAAGTCAGGGGCCGTTTAAATGTCTTAGGAGGC
This sequence comes from Gekko gecko, assembly GCA_029375565.1. Lineage (NCBI taxonomy): Eukaryota > Metazoa > Chordata > Lepidosauria > Squamata > Gekkonidae > Gekko > Gekko gecko. Next base: position 72,354,601 of record JAPDNY010000009.1, read on the forward strand.
ACTGGCTAATCAAATTAATCCAGGGGAGAAGGCGATGATGCCCTGGGCTGGATGGGAAGTCAGGGGGCCTTGCAAGCAAGTCGGGAGGCCTGGGCCTGAGATGCCCCGCTGTAGCTACGGGACTGATTTGCGTGATCAGACAGTCTGTGGGAGCTGCGGGGGCAGCCTGCCACTGCATGATCAGACGCAAACTGCGGGTGAATCGGGTTGGGTTTTTTGCCGCGTGTTTCCGATGCGCTTAAATGGGGGATCGATGAATCACATCTCCACACTGAGGGCTTCCTATGGCAGTATGTGTTGATGCGCATACTGGGAAGGGGGGGAACGGCACAGAGTCAGGATAGCCTGATCAGACCATCCTGAGGCCATGAGAGCGCGCTGGCACGATCACACAGGGGAATGTCCGTCCGTGGCCCGTAGCGACCCGTTTGATAATGGACTTTCCCCCAGTGTCTTTTAACTCTGCTCTTGCAGCAGAGCAAAACAGGTTGCCGACAGGAGCAGGGTGCTGGCCAGATGTTCACGTCTGATCGCGCCCGTTAAATCCATCCGGCATTCACACCTATGGCGTGGCTAATTGTGTGTGTGATTGCAGCCAGCAATCGTTTCTGTTAAATAGTGGGTTTAGCACGGCAGAGGTGAAGGCAGAGTGATTTCAACAAGCAGTAGTTTATTGCATCTCAACAGGAATGCTTTGCAGAGGGCAACTGCCCTTACTAGGTATACCTAAGCCACTCCCAGCCCCCATGTGATTGGTGAGTTCAAATGGCCTCCAGATTGGCTGCCTGCCCCCAGGGGCCAATCCACAGGCAGGGCCCAGGATCCTGCCTGCCTTTGTTCTGGGGCTTCGAGCTCCAGCTAGGTGGCCTGCCCAGACGAGTCCAGGCGTGCCTCTTTATATTGGCCACGGCACCAGCAGCAGTTAAGCCTGAGTGGAAGATTGCACATGTCCAGACTTAACAATTTTAAAAAGCAGAGCCAACCGCTCTATCTGAAAAGGCATCAAATTATTTGGGAAAGGAAGTGGGTGGGGAGGGGAAGAGGGCCATTCTGCTGTAATCTACAAACAGCAGAAACAAGATCTTCCATCTCGGTAACCTTGAAATTGATAAAAGGACGGTGCTTGATTAGATCTTCTGGATGTACATTCTGCTTTGTAACGTCTAAATATCTGACGTGGGCGCAAATTTTCAAGCGCCTATCTACATCAAGATAAAGTTCCCAGAAAGTTTTGGGCTGTTTCAGAGTTAGGTTATTTTTTTAATTTTATTTTTTTTTAGACACACCAACTGCCATTAATATCCATTTAATCTAGTAATTATATCTTGCCTTTCTTCTGTAGATGTTTTAATTTAGGGTAAGTTTTTAATTTGACTATATATAAGCTTCAGTGTTTAGCTGTGATTCACTGATCAGTTTGACTGTGTTTTATTATTGGCCACACGGAATAATTTCTTTTTAATAAAGGAGGCCAGAAATTTTAAAAATATCTCTCCTAAGGATGCCAACCTCCAGGTGGGACCTGGGGATCCTCCAGATTTACAATTAATCTCCAGACTACACAGATAATTTCTCCTGGAGAAAATGGATGCTTTGGAGGGTAGACTCTACTATGGCACTGTATCCCACGGGGGGGGGGGTCTCTCCCCTCCCCAAGCTCCATCCTCAAATCTCCACAAACTTCCCAACCTGGATCTGGCAACCTTACCCCCTGCCTTGCCCCACAGGTGGCTGGGGGGGGACCCTGGTGACTCTACATTCTCCCCAACTGGGACCCAAAGGATCTTACATCATTCTCCTTTTCTCCACTTAATCCTTACGATTATGGCTAATTTCACACACGTTCGATAATGCACTTTCAATGTGCTTTAGCAATCTTTTGCAGCTGGATTTTCCTGTGTGAAACAGAAAAATACAAGAAGGGGGACCCGCGACACTCATGGGGGGAAGTAGTCCCCACAGCTCCCGGCCTACAGAAGCAGGAGAAGCAGCAACTGGTGAGCCCAGCCTTCTCCCTCTCTCCGCCCAACAGCGAGGCCTGAGCGGCTCACAGTTGCCGCCCCACCAAGCTTTCTCCCTCCCCTGCCCTCCCCAGCGGCGGTGAGGCTGGTCTGCCAAGCTTTCTCCCTCCACCCCCCTCCTGAGCGAGCAGCGAGGCCTGAATGGTTCATGGCCGCTGGCCTGTCAAGCTTCCCCCCCATGGCAGTGGCGGCAAGGCTGGCCCACCAAGCTTTCTCCTCCTTCCCCCTGGTGGCAGACAGCAAGGAGGTCTGAGCAGCTCATAGCTGCTGGCCCACCAAGCCTTCTCCCGACCGCCCCCCAGTGGTGGTGGCAGCAGTGAGGCAGTTCTCAGAGCATTCTCTATGCATGTGCAGGAAACGCTCTTTTACTTTTGGGGAAATTTAAGTATCCCCCTCTATAGTTTTTTATAGATTTCAGATTTTTCTGCACATCTGGGGATTGCCCCAAATGTGCATGAAAATCTCTTTGCCCCCTTGGTGCCACCGATATGCAAATTTAGATATCTACACGCAGGAGGTGCCTTGGCTATTAGACATATAGATACTTGCAGACAATTCCTAAAGTGCATTGAAACTGCAATATTCAACATGTGTGAAATTAGCCAAAAGTCACCCAACAAATTCCCATATCAGAGCAGGGATTTGAACCTGGCTCTCTCAGATCCTAGACTACCACCCTAACCGCTGCACCACACTGGCTCCTAATTCATAGATACTTAGGCCCCTTCTGCATTTAGCATTTGCTCCGTTGTTTTACCAAAGCCACACTGGAACAGAAAAAGATGCGGCTCAAAACCACATTTAAATACCCCAGGGCCAACGCCTACTGACTGCAGAGTCACCCCTGAATGGCCATAAAATGGCCATAAATCTATGCAGACGGTTACCATAAAACCGAGAGATCAAAGAAAGTGAAACTGGCATGCAGCCTGGACACTGCCATAAAATTCAACAATCAATCAAAGTGAAAGTGGCATGCAATGTAGAGGGGAATTTCTGTTCCACCGTGGGTTTGGTAAAACAATGGAGCAAATGCTAGATGCAGAATGGACCACTGAGAAGGATTTTATATGTTCCCTCTGTTCCTATTTATCAGGGACATTCCCCCTTATTTGGTATCTATCCCCATGGTTATCCTATGTTTTCTCCTTATATTACCTGTTGCAGATACTGTTGTGTATGCAGTCAACATCGTGCCATCAACGAAGGGCCAGAGCTTGAGTACCTGAGAACAATGGGACTGAGGTTCCTGGCTCCCGCGTAGGGGGACCAATGGGAACGGCGGCGGGAATTCAAACCCGCCAATGGTACCAGGGGGCGGCCCCTCCCCAATGTATATAGTTGGCCTCCGGGCCGGTTATCAGTGTCTCGTGTTGTATAATAGCGAACCATGCTGATCACTACATCGCTGTCTGTGGTTTCTTTATGCGTCTAACCCACTATACAACAATGGCGACGAAGGTGGGATCCTGTTGAGCGCGCCAGCCGGGCTGTCGGACAACGCTACCGAAGACTCGCTCCACCGCTCCACGGGCATCTTCCATGAGCGCCTCCGAGGGTGAATCCAGAGCCGTGTCGCTGCCGCCGACTAGCACAATGGCCATCGCTCCAGGATCCGGGCTGATACCGCCGTTCGACGCTTCCCAGCCCCAACGATGGGGAGCCTGGGTCACGGGTTTGCGGCAAGCCTTCGTGTTCTATCAGATCACGGACGAAGACCGAAAGAGAGGACTGCTGCTCTGCTCTTGCGGCCCCGTGATCGTGGATCTGGCCCAATACCTTCTCTCTCCCAAGAAGGTGGAGGAGTGCACGGTCGACGAGATTGTGAAGGCCGTGCAGAACTACTACTCCCCAAAGCCGTCGGAGATGACCTGCCACGTGGTTTTCCAGCATAGGAACCAGCAGGGCAAAGAAACCGCCGCGGAGTTCCTCGGAGAGCTCCGCCGCCTGGCGGCCGACTGCGCCTTCGGAGAGCACTTGGAGATGGCTCTCCGCGACCGTTTCGTCGCCGGCCTCAGGGAGGAGAAACTCCGGCGCCGAATAATGGAGGGCGAGAAGGTGACCATCACCTCAGCGTTAGCCACCGCCACTGCATGGGAGAGGTCACACCCGACCACCACCACCGCGACGCATCGTGTGGCCTCCCCCGGGAACAGCGACATCGACGACCCCGAGGTACACCGCACACTAGCCCAGCATCGCCCGCCAGCACCGTCCGCTAGCTCCGCACGCAAGCAACCCGGCTCGGCGGCGCAGGAGTGTGCCAGCTGCGGAGGGCAGCATGAGAGGAGATCGTGCCGGTTCCGGGACGCCACATGTCGAGACTGCGGCCGCACGGGCCACATCGCAAGGGTTTGCCGGTCCAAGCCATCACGCGCAGCACAAAAACCGCAACCGCCCCGCCGCAGGTCTGAGGCGCACTTCGAGGACTGCGCGGCCCCGGAGGCAGACCTATACCAACTGACCAACGCCCCGGCCGCCCGAACACAGGTACTGAAACTCCCCAGTCAGGCCTCTACCCCAAAAATATATGTCCGGATCAAAGTAGAGGGGCCCCCTTACAAATGGAACTCGACTCGGGCTCCGCCTGTTCCATCATTTCGGAGGCCACATTAAGACAGATTTGCCCAAAGGGGGCCCCCGCTTGCGGCCATCACCCGTGACGCTCATGGACTTTCAGAGAAACCAAGTGCCAGTGAAGGGGGTCGGGAGTTTCAGGGTGCAGTACCGGGGCTTCAAGGGTTATTTGGACTTGCTCGTAGTCGAGGGCGACCTAGTTAGCCTCCTGGGGAGGGCCTGGTTTGGACCCCTAGGAATCGCGATCGAGGGGGTCCAGCATTGCGCAACCCGCGACTTCCAGGAAGTGTGCCGCGAGTTCCCATCCGTTTTCGACGGGTCCCTGGGCCGATATACGGGCCCCCCGGTTTCGCTACAACTCAACCCCACAGTGGCCCCTATCCGCATGCGTGCCAGGTCCGTTCCGTTTGCCTTAAAACCCAAAATAGACGCGGAACTGGACCGACTGGTGGCGCAAGGGGTTTTGGAGCCGGTCTCTCACGCAGTGTGGGAAACCCCGATCGTGACTCCCATTAAACCTAACGGGGATGTCCGCATCTGCGCGGATTATAAATGCACGATAAATCGGGCATTGCAGGACCATGCCTACCCGGTCCCGGTGGTGAGCCATGTTCTGGCCACCTTGGCAGGGGCCAAGATCTTCGGCAAACTAGATCTAGCCCAAGCGTACCAGCAGCTGCCTGTCGATGGGCCGACAGCAGAGGCCCAAACAATTGTAACGCACCGGGGGGCCTTCAGGGTCAATCGCCTGCAATTCGGGGTGAGCGTGGCACCCGGAATTTTCCAGCAACTGATGGACTCTCTCCTCAAAGGGATCCCCGGCGTCACACCATTCTTCGATGATGTGATGATCGCCGCCGCCACGCCTGATGAGTTCGCCTCCCGCCTCCGCATGGTCCTCAGCCGTTTCCGGGACGCCGGCCTCAAGGTCAAGCGCGAGAAGTGCCAGCTCGGGGTATCATCCGTAGACTTCTTGGGCTTCACGGTGAACGCAGAGGGACTCCACCCGGCCCGGGACAAGGTGAAGGCCATCGTGGAAGCGCCGCCCCCGACCTCCAAAGCCGAGCTCCAGGCTTTTCTCGGACTCTTGAACTTTTACCACGCCTTTCTCCCCCACAAGGCGGCGGTAGCCGAGCCCCTCCACAGGTTGCTCGACAAAAAGGCACCCTGGGTCTGGGGCCCGCATCAGGCTGCAGCGTTCCGGGCCGTCAAGGCCCTGCTCATCTCAAACGCGGTCCTGGCACATTTCGACGAGACCCTGCCCGTGGTCTTGGCTTGCGATGCGTCCCCATATGGGGTGGGAGCCGTGCTGGCGCACCGTCTCCCGGACGGCCGGGAGGTCCCGGTCGCGTACTACTCGCGGACCCTGTCTGCGGCCGAGCGGAACTACGCCCAGATAGACCGCGAGGGACTGGCAGTTGTGGCCGGGGTGAAGAAGTTCCACGACTTCGTCTATGGCCGTCCCTTCACAGTCGTCACAGACCACCGGCCGCTGCTGGGCCTCTTCGCGGCGGACCGCCGGACGCCACAGGTACTCTCCCCTCGGGTCTTGCGGTGGTCCATCTTCTTGGCGGGCTACAACTACACGCTCCAGCACCGGCCAGGCAAGGCAATGGGACATGCAGACGCGCTGAGCCGCCTCCCCCTGCCAGACGAAGGGGTGGACCCGGCCCCAGCTCATCATGTCCTCCAGTTGGAGGGTCTTCCAGACGCCCCTCTCCAGGCCACGGACATCGCCCGCCGCTCAGCCCGTGACCCCATCATATCCCGGGTTCTCGGCTGGGTGGTGAGGGGGTGGCCTACGGCCTCGGCGGGCCCTGAGTTCAGCGCATTTACAACACGGCGCGAGGAACTATCGGCACACAAGGGCTGCCTGCTGTGGGGGGACCAGGTCGTAGTCCCCAGCGCACTCCAGCAACAGGTCCTGCAGGCTCTGCACGAGGCACACCCCGGCATCGTGCAGATGAAAGCCCTCGCCCGGAGCTACGTCTGGTGGCCAGGCATCGATGGGGAAATAGAGGCCTGGGTGAAGCGTTGCCAGATCTGTCAAGAGGTCCGGCCAAGCCCACCATGTGCACCCACCCAGGCATGGGAATCAACAAGGACCCCGTGGTCCCGGCTCCACATCGACTTCGCCGGGCCCTTCCACGGGTTAACATTCCTGGTCACCGTGGACGCGTACTCCAAGTGGCTGGAGGTGAGTCCAGTCTCCTCCACCTCCGCAAGCGCCACCATCCGAGCCCTCCGGAAGATATTTGCCACGCATGGCTTGCCGGACACCATCGTCTCCGACAACGGCCCGGCGTTCACATCCGAGGAATTCCAGCGGTTCCTGCGGGACAACTTGATCCGGCATATCAGGTCAGCACCCTTCCACCCTGCCACGAACGGCCAAGCGGAACGCATGGTCCGCACGGCTAAGGAAGCCTTAAGCCGCCTGACCGAGGGGGACTGGGAGTCACGCATAGCCCGGTTCTTGCTAGCGAACCGGACAACACCCAACCCGGTCAGTGGCCACTGCCCCGCGGAGCTTCTCATGGGCCGGCGACCCGCCATCCTCCTGGACCGCCTGCACCCCGACAGGGCTCCAACAGGACGGAACTGGGTCGAGGACCGGGAGGCACCACGGGGCTTCTTCCCAGAGGACCCGGTGTTCGCAAGGAACTACGGCCGAGGCCCGGAGTGGATAGCAGGAAAGGTAATCCGCCCCACCGGCCCTGTCTCCTATGAGGTGTCGACAAATGACGGGCAGGTCCTGCGGCGCCACGTGGACCAGCTGAGGCGGCGCCTACTTCCAACGGTAGGAGACCGGGGTAACCAACGGGAGGTGGAGCAGGCCCCACGAGAAGCTGAGGGAGAGCCCGAGGCGGAACGAGACTGCAGAGAGGCGGACCCCAGCGACGGCCAGCTCAGTATGCCCGAGGCCTCATCAGCCGAGGGCCAGACGGCGTACCCTTCCCCAGCGGAAGGAGGTGAGGGGGCAGGCCCCGCCACACCACCAAGACTTGGCTGCGGAGAAACCCCAACGCCTACACCACGACGGTCCACCAGGGAACGCAGAGCCCCCGCATACCTGAAGGACTATGTCACCTAGACAGGATCGGGACTATGGGGGGAGGGGTGTTGTGTATGCAGTCAACATCGTGCCATCAACGAAGGGCCAGAGCTTGAGTACCTGAGAACAATGGGACTGAGGTTCCTGGCTCCCGCGTAGGGGGACCAATGGGAACGGCGGCGGGAATTCAAACCCGCCAATGGTACCAGGGGGCGGCCCCTCCCCAATGTATATAGTTGGCCTCCGGGCCGGTTATCAGTGTCTCGTGTTGTATAATAGCGAACCATGCTGATCACTACATCGCTGTCTGTGGTTTCTTTATGCGTCTAACCCACTATACAACAGATACATTTTTAAGATTCTAGTAATATGAGTTGCTCTTTTCAGTTTTCAAGATCTTGGGCCCCCTTCCTGTTTCAAGGTATCAAGATAGGTGAGTGAACATTGTCTCCGATGTGTTGGAAGTGAAGGACTTTGCATTATCTCTTAGCTTCAGGTGGGGATTATAAGAGAGTCAGAGAGATAGATAGGCCAGGACACTGAGCATCCTTTCCTTCTACTGCTCTGATACTATCCCTTTGATGTGTAGATTGATACTCTTAGGGAAACTTCCTTCCTTCCAGTCTTGACACCTTTTTTCCACCCTATACTAGCTTTCTCCATCTCATCACCATGACAACAGGACCTCCCATCCATCCTAGTTAGTTAGACTAGATTAGAAACCTATCTAGTAGGATGCCTCTCCATCCATCCTAGTTAGTTAGACTAGATTAGAGACCTGTCTCTGCTCTATCCTGTCTAGAATGCCGGTCCTTACAATAAAGGACTCATATTAGTTTGCAAAGATAAAGAGGCTCCATGACTAACTTTGTTTCTTGTCAGCACATGCAAACCAGATAGACTCTGCTGTGTTATGTGCTTTTGATAGCTCTGCTAAACCCATATAATCCATCATAATGAGCACGAATGTCCATGCATGAGCCTGAATGATAAGGTACCATGTGGAGCCCAGCATGCCATCTTGTATGTGAGTGCAGCTCATTTCAAAGTATTAAAATACAGTGAAGGGCTTCTATGTTGTTCTAGAGTTATCTTCAATCTAAAGAACAAACTAAGGATGCCTGGGGACCCCCCATAATTACAGCTCATCTCTAGGCTACAGAGATCAGTCCCCCTAGAGAAAATGGATGCTTTGGAAGGTTGACTCTATGGCATTGGATCTCATTGAGGTCTCCATCCTCCCCAGGCTCCATCCCCAAATCTCCAGAAGTTTCCAGGCCTGGATCTGGCAAATTATTGGGCAGGGAGGATGTCCAGGCTATGCTTAGTATGAGAACTGGGCTGTTACAAGCATGACCCGAACTTTATGTCTTCAACTATGTCTGTGAAATGTTGGAGGATCACCAAACAATGTCCAACAGTCCCTAATGCAGCAAGAGCTAGATCTGACTCCAGTAGCACCTTAAAAGACCGACAAGATTTTCTGGCTATGAGTTTTGGAGAGTCAAAGCTCCGTTGGTACCTAACAAAGGGAACTGTGACTCTTGAAAGCGCATATCTCAAAAATGTTGCTAGTCTCAAAGGTGCTACTGTTCTACTGTAGACAAGCACAGTGACCCTCTGAAACTTATCTTCATGCAGCAATAGGTTCCACAAACCTTTTCAGAGCCAAACCTCCAAAAATCGAGTCCGCTTTTAGCTCTTCAAGATTAGTAATGAAAAAAAAAAGAAAGTTTAGAACCCAAATCTGAAAGGAAATGGGCTTGACGTTGCAGGGGAAAATCTGTATCCCCTGCAGACAAGTTGAACAAGCAGCATGAGGCCCACTGCACATAGCTCCTGCACCACATGATAAGAGTGTTCTGCTTGATTCATGTTGCATCAGCAATTAGTGTTTGTTCCCCAGCAGGAAATCTACTACCCCTGTGTCTGCCAGCTTTCTACAAGGATTGTTCTAACTAAGCATTTTTCTCCTGCTTGTGCTTGGAAGAGCACGTGGCAACATACATAGTGTTCTCCCACCCCTTTATCCCCACAACAACCTTGTGAAGTAGGTCAGTCTGAGAGAGCACATCTGGTCCAAAGATTTTGGTGTTAATATTCAAAGCCCTATGTGGCCAGGGACCTGCATATCTTCGAGAACACCTGTCATGATCTGTGCAGGACTGGAAGCAAGGCCTAGTGCGGCCTGGCCTCAGGAGAGACCTGCATGGCAGTGGAAAGCAGACATAGCCTACAATCCCCATAAGGCTTATCAACAGTTGTAGCCAATCAGTTTCCAGAGATTGTGTGAAGAGACACATATTTTGTGGGCTGTAGAAAATGGTGTTCTTTCCTCTCACAGAGCTAAACTGAAGGGGACTGCAATAAACTCTGTGTGCTGTGAGGAACTGGGTTCTTTTGCTCTTCTGTGGACTTGTCTGACAGAGGGGACAGTCTGGTCTGAGGAGAAAGATCCCCCACTTGGCTCAGAGTGAGTGTTAGGCAGGAGGCCTGGTAAGAAGGCTGTAGTAGGCCTTAAGTAGTAACTAGAAAAGTGAACTAGGTAATCGTGTTAGATTCGGGGGTTTTGCCTTTAAACACTGTTATATATTTTAAAGCACCTTGTCTTGTTTTCCTTGCCCCAGTACTGTGTTAATAAACCATGTGTTTAATGTTCTCTGCCTGGTCATCACGCCTATGGTTCTCGGCTTGAAAAGGGACATTTTGGATGGGCTTGGGAGGGTACTCTGGGCCTTCTCAAGGGACCTGAAGTCCAGAGTGGTGGCAGCGAAAGGTGGCGACCCCCTGGAGGTCATGACACTACCTCTCCCCATATGCCCCTTGCAGAGTGTTGCACTCAAGTGATCAACATCTCCTGGTTGTTCCCGGCCCGAAGGATGTCTGGCTTGTCTCGACTAGGGCCAGGGCCTTTTAAATTTAATTAATTAAATAAAGTCACTTATTGAATTTCACAGAAGTGTTGAACCTCAGCCTCCTAAGTGCTAGAACAGCACTCTACATAGAGTCACCAACCCCAGGTTGGGAAACCCCTGGAGATTTTGGAGGTGGAGCCATGGGGAGGGTAGAGTTTGGGGAGGGGAGGGACCTCAGTGGGTGTAATTCTATCAAATCCACTCTCCAAGGCTGCCATTTTCTCCCGGGAAACTGATGCCTGTAGTTTGCAGATCCATTGTAATTCTGGAAGCTCTCCAGGCCACATCTGAGAATGGACCCCCTAACGCTAACAACCGTACCACACTGGTTTGCAATGGAAGCCACCAAGTGGTTCTTACCTTTAAAGCCCCTTATGGCCAGGGACCTACATACCTGAGGGACCACCCTTCCCTGTATGTACCCCAGAGAGTGCTGCAATCAGGGGCCCAGAATCGGCTGGCCCTCCCAAGTTTCAAGAAGGCCAGGCTGGCAATGACCAGGGCCAGGGCTTTCTCGGTGGTGGCTCCATTCTGGTGGAATGAGCTCCTGGAAGAGACCAGGGCTCTACGAGACCTTTTGCAGTTCCTCAGGGCCTGTAAAACGGAGCTCTTTCCGCCAGGCTTTTGGAGCCGCCGCCACGACTAACAACTGATGGCCTATGGTTGGAGAGCCCTGTTTCCCTGGGACTTCTAACTACAGCCTGAGCTAACCGCCAAGATAATCTAAGAAGAACCGACTGTGAGATGAGAGAACTAAGCAGCAGCAACTGCTGTGAAATCATCGGTACTAGCACTTTATTATGTTTTAGGGTTTTTGAATTGCTTACTTGTATTAATTGATGTTGTTTAATTTATTTTATAAAGGGCCACAGTGGCTCGGAGGATAAGGCACAGAGCTGCGGACTGGACGGTTGGTACCTCGGCCCTTCAAGACCCTAGTGCCACATGACAGAGCGAGCTCCCGTCTCTGGCCCCAGCTCCTGCCAACCTAGCAGTTCAAAAGCAAGAAATTGCAAGTAGATAAGTAGGCACTTGTCAAGTTCTCCAGATAGTCAGTCAAACACCAGGCTTCATAAGACGATAGTATTTATTAAAGACCAGTCTTAGAGCTGCATGAACCAGTTCTTTGTCAGTGATGTCAGATAGTACAAAGCATTGTCAATTATAGCCCATTCGAACTAACCCCCCCACCTACAAGCCAATGATTACATTTCACGGGTGTGCTGAACTAGGAAAGAAAACACCTAGACCAGTAAATTTCTCATGCCAAGGCAGCATGGGACCCAAGGTCAGGAGAATTGATAAGACACACAGCAGAGACACTAATTTACAGAGACTGGAGACTCTAGGTTCCTCCCACATTCCAGAACAGTGAAAGATGTCTCCCCCCCCACTCCCAGCTATGGCAGGGTTACCTGACAGTACTGCTTCAGTGGGAAGATAACAGCGTTCCGTGCGCCTTGGCGTTTAATCATGCCTGCCACATGACCACGGAGAAGTCTTTGGACAGCACTGGCTCTTTGGCCTGGAAACGGAGATGAGCACCACAACCCTAGAGTCGGATTCGACTGGCTTTCAAGCAAGGGAAACCTTTACCTTTTACCTAATTTATTTTATACTATTGTAAAATGTTATGCTGTTTTTATGTAAGCCACCCTCAGGTGGCCTTACTGGGAGGGCGGGGTAGAAATTTAATAAATCAAATCAATCAAGTGCTTCCCAGCTAATCCCAATTACTTTAAAAAAAATTGTGCATGTAATTTTGCCAGCATTTGTCACACAGGATTTGTAGGTAAGATCAGATAAGACATTGCAAAGTAAACGAATAAATAAATGAACACTTTGAATGAAATAACTCTGGATGCACTTAGAGGACAGTCAATAACTCGCAAGCTAAATTTATCCAGTTATTTGCTCTAAATTGTTCTGGTACATTAAGCTGAGGATTCTTAGGTGCTGCGCTTGCTGTAAATTTTACTGCCTATAGGAATCAATATAGCAAAGACAGAAGGTAGAGAGATGCCCTAGAAATGACGAGGGATAGAATAGTACCTTGGAGTCACTGGAAAAGACAGTAATGCTAGGAGAAGCTGAAGGCAGAAGGAAGAAGAAGGGAGAAGAAGAGATTGGATTTATACCCCGCCCTTCACTCGGAGTCTCAGAGTATTTTACAATCTCCTTTCCCTTCCCCTCCCCACAACAGACACCCTGTGAGGTAGGTGGGGCTAAGAGAGCTCTTTCCAGAACTGTCCTTGAGAGGACAGCTCTGACAGAACTATGGCTTGCCCAAGGTCATCCAGCAGCTGTAGGCGGAGGAGTGAGGAATCAAACCCAGTTCTTCCTGATTAGAGTCCGTGCACTTAACCACTACACCAAACTGGAAAAGAGGAAGATCCAGCATGAGGTGGACTGACTCAATCAAGGAAGCCACAGCCCTCAGTTCGCAAGGCCTGAAGAAGGCGGTTAATGATAGGACGTCTTGGAGGTCATTAAATCATAGGGTCACCATAAGTCGGAGGCAGTGATGCTCTGTATTCTTGGTGCTTGGGGGGATCAACAGTGGGAGGGCTTCTGGAGTTCTGGCCCCACTGGTGGACCTCCTGATGGCTCCTGAGTTTTGGCCACCATGTGACACAGAGTGTTGGACTGGATGGGCCATTGGCCTGATCCAACATTGGCTTCCCTTATGTTCTTATGACTTGATGGCACTTAACACACAGGGAAGCTCCTTCTGGGTCCGTCATCAAGCACAAACTGTGCACCACCATATGTATACACGAGCTATTTGTATGCCTCCATGTATCCAGAATAACTGTTGTCTGGAGATCAGTTGCAGTTCCAGGAGATCTCCAGGCCCTATCTGGAGGTTGGAAACCATACCCATGGCATCAATACATGACTTCCCAAGCCTGACTTCCCAAGCACTTCCCCTCTGCACTCTGCTTGCCCTTTGCACCCTGCATCAAACAGAGGCCATGGACCAAACACTTTAGGATCTTAAGGACAACATTTATTGGTTAAAATCTCCTTGGCTGAGAGTCTTTAACTAGAGCTCTGGGTCGGGAAATACCTGAAGATTTGGGTGGAGTGGGGCCTGAGGACAGCAGGTTTGAGGAGGGCTATAATGTCCTACAGGGGGCATAATGGGGAGGGGTGTAATGCCATTATGGTATGATGTCACAGAGTCCACCTTCCAAACCGGCCATTTTCTCCAGGAGAATTGATCTCTGTTGCCTGGAGGCTGAAATGAGCAGAACCACCATGATATATTATTCCAAAAGAAATATCCGCAGACTTATAAACTCTTGTCCAACACTCAGTTTACTGGAGACAATCCGTTCCTCAGGAACCATTCATAAGGACGCCATCGACACACAACGGACTCTGCGTATCGAGCCTCGTTTCATTACAACTCTGTCAGAGTGTGTGGCGTTGAAATTTCAATGTCGTTAATTTCGTTTGGCGAGCACTGTGGCCAATTCTCTTAGAACCGTTTGTCAGTTCACGCCACACACTCTTGACAAAGTCGTAACGAAACGAGACTCGATACGCAGAGTCCGTTGTGTGTCGATGGCGTCACTGTGAGTGATTCCTGAGGGATGGATTATCACCAGTAAACTGAATATTAGACAAGAATTTATAAGTCTGCGGATATTTCTTTCGGCATAATATATCACGGTGGTTCTGCTCATTTCGACCTCTACCCCATGATCTCTCCTTTTGGTTGGCACCACCTGGACACTGGCAAACCTGATAAGACCCACTCTCATTTGGGGTCTGAGGGAAATGAGAGGAGGCCAAGACTGAGGCAGCTCTGCAAATTAGCCAGTCATATGAAGTTTAAAGTGTGTTCAAAGACGAAGTGTTTTAATACAAACACACTTCAAAACGCCCTCTTCTAAGGCTGTCAGCCCCAAAGTAGGGCCTGTAGATCATTCTGGAATTCCAGCTCATCCAGACTACAGAGATCACCTCCCTTGGAGAAAATGTCTGCTTGTGACTCTGTGTGTTTATACCTCACTGAGGTACCTCCCCTCCCCAAACCTCACTCTCCCCAGGCTTTTTTCCCAGATCTCCAGGAATTTCTCACCCTGGAGTTGGAGAGACAGTCTGCTGTAGTGGTTAGGAGCACGGACTCTGATCTGGGAGAACTGGGTTTGATTCCCCCACTCCTCCACATGCAGCTGCTGGTGTGACCTTGGGTCAGTTACAAGTTCTCTCAGAGCTGTTATCTCATGAGCAGTTCTCAAAAGAGCTCTTTCAGTCCCACCTACCTCACAGGGTGTCTGTTGTGGGGAGGGGAGGGAAAAGAGATTGTAAACCACTCTGAGAGTCCTTCAGGTAGTGAAGGTAAGGGTATAAATCCAGTCCTCCTCCTCCTCCTCCCTCCTCTTCTTCTCTCTTCTTCACATGATGCACCAAAATTGAAGACTAGATGTTTTCCCAGTTTGGTGTAGTGGTTAAGTGTGTGGACTCTAATCTGGGAGAACCGGGTTTGATTCTCCACTCCTCCATTTGCAGCTGCTGGATGACCTTGGGCAAGCCATAGTTCTGTCAGGGGTGTTCTTGAAAAAGAGCAGTTTCTGTCAGAACTCTCTCAGCCCCACCTACCTCACAGGATGTCTGTTGTGAGGACTTGGGAGGGAAAGGAAAGGAGCTTGTAAGCTGCTCTGAGACTTCGAGTGAAAGGCAGGGTATCAATCCAAACTCCTCCCCTCCTCCTCCTCCTCCTTCTTCTTCTTCCCTCCAACTCCAACATAATGCCTGAAAGCGGGCATGTTAACATATCAAGGCTTGTTTCATTCCCAATAACCAGTATCCTTTACCAGAATTTAAAGCTTTAACTCAACCCACTGCACAAGAGGAGGAGGAAAGGTGTGGGTAAATATAATCACAGCCCTCCAAGCTGCAATATCCAAACAAATCCCAAAAGTTCCTCTATGGGGAAAAAGTTACTTTAGCATTCAGGCATGGCGGTTGTTCCTTTGCAGGACAGGGAGGTTTGGCGGTCATCTTGAATGCCCACATTCACATTATTATTGCCTTGGCTGGCGTTTTAACGCTCAGATATGCACCACCTCCATAACATCAGTGCTACTTAGGAATTAAATATCATCCTGAAAGGCCAGAGGCTGGAACAGGATGTTAATCTAGTTGATGTCACGGGGCTTCATTTAACTGGCTGTTGCCCTTCTGTAATTGCTTGCTCAAAGGAGCAGCGGAGGTGAAGACGCTTAATAACTTACAGGGCAAACAACACAGAAGTGAGAAGGACCAGTAGTCATCCATTTCAACCTCTAGCAAAATTGGATGTTCCAATTTAGGCCCAGGCAGGGCGTTGCATACCACATTCGCAGATATATCATTAAATGCAGCTGTGTACGTTATTGCATAAATTCTACAGTCTTGGCATAGCTAGATTGGAGTCCAGTAGCACCATAGAGCTGTGGCGCTGGAGAAGACTCCTGCACGTTCCTTAGACAGCAAAGTTGACAAACAAGCAAGTACTGGAGCACATAAAACCAGACATGCCATTGGAAGGAAGAAAAATCCCAAAACTGCAACTGACTTGTTTCCACCATGTCATGCGGAAGAACTCACTAGAAAAGGCAATGATGCTTGGATTGGTTAGTGGCAAAAGGAAATCGGGCCGCCAAAGAACACGGTGGCTAGACACCATAAAAGTCAACACCAGCCTGAGCACGGAACGACTCAAAGAAACAGTACAAGATCAGAAAATTTGGAGAGAGCCGGCCCATAGAATCGCCAAGAGTCAAACACAACTGAACGGCTAACAACAACAATAACAGCACCATAGAGGCTAATAAGATTTGGGGGATGAGTTTTTGAGAGTCAAAGCTCCCTTTGGTTGTGTTCAGATGGGTCTTTACATCCAACTCAGGCACGAATGCCTGGTGGATTTAAAGGGAACGATCAGACAGTGACATCTGGGAAAGGTGCCACTTCCGTGATCAGCCCATTTTGCCCTATCAGGGAGCCATACTTAAAAGATACTGCTGAAAGTCCAGTGTTGTTGCTTGCCAACAGACCAATGACAGACTTTCCTCTGTCTGATCGTTCCAGCACGCAATCAGCCCGTCGGGATGGTCTGCTCCATTTCCACCTAAAGGTCAGGTAGGAGGTGAAGTGGAAGATCTTTTCTGTGAGGCCCTAGAGAGCTGGTGTCAGTCAAAGCAGACAAAACTGATCATGATAGACCAAGGCTCTGACTCAGTAGAAGGCAGTATTTGCATATGTTTTTTAAAAAAACTTGTTTAAAAAACTAATTTTCTGAAGGAGGAGGAGGAGGAGATTGGATTTATAACCTGCCTTTCACTCAGAATGACTTACAATTTCCTTTCCCTCCCCCTCCCCACAACAGACACTCTGTGAGGTAGATGGGGCTGAGAGAGCTCTTTTGAGAGCTCTGAGAGAACTGTGGCTTGCCCAACGTCACCCAGCTGGCTGCATGTGGAGCAGTGGGGAGTCAAACCCGGTTCTCCCAAATTAGAGTCTGAGTTCCTAACCACTACACCAGACTGGTGTAATCTGTTAACCAAAATCTGTTAACCAAAAAAAAGTAGGGGTACCAACCAGTGTTCCCTCTAAGCTGAGTTAGTGTGAGCTAGCTCAGTTTTTTAGCCTCCAGCTCACAGATTTTTGTCTTAGCTCAGGAAGGATCGCTCCAGAGTAAACTAATTTATGCAGTAGCCAAATCGCTCTCTCACAAGTTCAATGCCATAAGCTCACAAAGTAGAATTTTTGCTCCCAAGACTCCACAGCTTAGAGGGAACATTGGTACCAACCTCCAGGTAGGGCCTGGAGTTCCTCCAGAATTACAGCTGATCATAAGAACATAAGAACATAAGAGAAGCCAATGTTGAATC
Organism: Gekko gecko; assembly: GCA_029375565.1. Taxonomy (NCBI): domain Eukaryota; kingdom Metazoa; phylum Chordata; class Lepidosauria; order Squamata; family Gekkonidae; genus Gekko; species Gekko gecko. The sequence goes on from JAPDNY010000009.1 coordinate 72,372,056, forward strand.
AGGCCAATGGCCCATCTAGTCCAACACTCTGTCACACAGCGACTAAAATATACCAGGTGCCATCAGGAGGTCCAGCAGTGGGGCCAGGGCACCAGAAGCCCTCCCACTGCTCCCCCTCCAGCACCAAGAATAGAGTGCATCACCTGCCCCAGACTGAGAGTTCCCATCTAGACCCTGTGGCTAATAGCCACTGATGGACTTCTGCTCCATATGTTTATCTAATTCCCTCTTGAAGCTGTCCATGCTTGTAGCTGCCACCCCCTCCTGTGGCAGTGAATTCCATATGTTAATCACTCTTTGGGTGAAGAAGTATTTCCTTTTATCTGTTCTAACCCGACTGCTCAGCAATTTCGTGGAGTGCCCACGAGTTCTTGTATTGTGAGAAAGGGAGAAAAGTACTTCTTTCTCAACCTGCTCAATCCCATTCATAATCTTATAAACCTCGATCATGTCACCCCATAGCCGTCGTTTCTCCAAGCTAAAGAGCCCCAAGCATTTGATCTCCAGACTACATACATCAGTTCCCTTGGAGAAAATGTCTCCTTCATCATGAGAAGCTGAAGTCCCTTCCTAGACATGTGAGAAGCAGTGGTGGTTTACCTTTGCCTTCCTCTGCAGAGTCGTCCTTGGTGTACTGACCTTGCTTACCTTCAGAAATCTGACAAGATCAGGCTATACAATGCCACCTTCCCATTCCTGTTCTCTGAGAAATTGGAAGTCATCCCAACTCCGCAGCCATGAACATTTAATTGGAGGAAACTTCTGGGCAACAATCCAATTCTAAATTTTCACAGGGCTAGCCAGAAGAAGGGACACACCCCGAAATGCGTCCTAGCCTGAGCAATACGTGAGCAAACCTTTAAAATGGACTTTATAGCCAAGGATATTGGCAGTTCATGCTTTTTCAAAGTCTGCAGGGCCGGCTCCAGGTGTCTGGGCGCCCTAGGCAGGAAGCCTGGGGCGCCCCCCACTGGGGATGCCAACCTCCCAGTGGGGCCTGGAGACTGGGGGGCGGCGGCGGAGCGCCAGCTGTCCTGGGGGCTCCGCAGCTGCGGGACCCCCAGGAAAGCCGGGAACGGGGCAGGGGCCTAGCCGCCCCCTCCCTCCCAGCGCCGGCTGTCCTGCGGTCTCCGTGGCTGCGGGACCCCCAGGAAAGCCGGGAAGGGGGCGGGGGATCTAGCCGCCGCCCCCTCCCTCCCAGCGCCGGCTGTCTTGGGGACTCCACGGCTGCGGGCCCCCCAGGAAAGCCGGGAAGGGGGCGGGGGTCTAGCGGCGGAGGTGGGTACCTGGTTAGGGCGGGGGGTGCTTTTCAGGGGGGGAGTGGGGCGCCATTTGGTGCCCCTGAGGCCGGGGTGCCCTAGGCGAGCGCCTAGTTCGCCCAATGGGCGATCCGGCCCTGAAAGTCTGGAAGATATTTCTTGTTTAAATTCTTAGTCAAAGTTCTTATGAGAAATAGTGTAACCCTTTAGAGTTTTCCGTGTACATGGCTTTGAAGAAAAATTTGAAAAAAAAAACAAACAAGCAATAGTTTTCGTTAAACACTTCGCAGTTATATTTTCTTTCATCTTACCAGCTTTCCCCGTGAACTCCTTATGTTGCTAACCTCCCCACCGCTGGCAACCTTAAACACAAGGAAAAGGGAAACTGAGAACCCCAAGATAATGACTGATTGTGGTTTCCCCCAGTGATTTTCTGCAGTCTTCATGTGGGCTGCCCTGTCTGTTGGTCAACAGAGCATGTGAGAGCGTCAAGGATAGAACGCTATCGCTCATATATGAGGATCCTATTTATCACAGCCTCTAAGTTCCGCTCTTGCATTGTGTAAACACCAAGATTGGATCAGTTATTTCAAGGACTTTGGAAGAATCGGACATTGTCATGAACGACACGGTGCTTCCTCCCAGGATATTCCTGTATTCTTCTACAAACTGTAGACCTCTGGGCATATGGCCAAGATCTCTTCCAGTATGTTTCATGAACAATTACTTGATTGCCACTGACTGCTCTGACAGCCGTAATCCTAAAAGAAAGGTGGAACAATTCTCTTAGTGGCCCCTTTCTCCAGGTGTGTGGAAGATTTCGCCAAGTTTGGAGCAAGCCTCTGATACATCAAGTGTCTGACGTAGGCTGCTATACATAGTACATATACTGCGTTACTACAAAGGGATTGCACATAGGTTACAATCTCAACGTTTTCCTGAGAGTAAAGGTAAAGGTTTCACTTGCTCAAAAGTTAGTTGAGTCTGACTCTAGGGGGCAAAGTTCATCTCTGTTTCCAAGCCGAAGAGCCAGCACTGTCTGAAGATGTTTCCGTGGTCATGTGGATGGCATGACTAAACACCAAGGCACATGGAATGCTATTACCTTCCCACCAAAGCACTACCTAATTTTCCCACCAAAGCACTACCTATTTGCAATTTCTTGCTTTCGAACTGCTATGGTTGGCAGGAGCTGTGGCCAGAGACGGGAGCTCACTCCATCACGTGGCACTCGGGTCTCAAACTGCCGAACTACAGATCTTCCAGTCTGCAGCTCAGCGTCTTAACCTCTGAGACACCGTGGCCCCTTCCTGAGAGTAAGCCCCACTAAAGAACATTGGATTTACTTCTGAGTTGCCCGGTGAACCTTAGCTGGTTATTATTGACTTTGCATATCTTAAACATCACCATGTTACTTACATGTTAATTTCCCTGTCTGTAAGTTTGAACCTTACGCACCATTCCAATGTCTTTGATAAAGTGTGCATGGACACGAAAGCTCGTACCTTGAATAAACCTTTGTTGGTCTTAAAGGTGCCCCGGACTCTAAAATTGTTCTACTGCTTCGGATCTATCTTAGAGCACCAGTTGGCCTTAATCCGGCCCTGCTACTGACTCACTCTGTGTAATCCACCTTGAGTCCCTGTGAGAAAGGACAATGAACGAATGAATGAACGAATGAATGAATGCGTGAGTGAATGAATGAATGAATGAATATGCAGAGCAAGAGCCCTGGAGTTCATCAGCATACTGCTGTTAGGGATGCCAGCCTCCAGGTGGGACCTGGGGAACCTCCAGAATTACAGGTCATTTCCAGACTATAGACATCATTCCCCTTGGAGAAAATGGATGCTTTGGTGGTTGGGTTAAATGGCATTGTACCCCACTGAGGTCCCTGTCCTCCCTAGCCTTCATCCCCAAATCTCTAGGAGTTTCCCAACCTGGATATGGCATCCCTAGCACCCATCCCCCACCAGTAGCCCGAGGGGGGGGACCTGGACACACTAACTGCTGTTGTTGTTGTTGTTCAGTCGCACAGTCGAGTCCGACTCTTTACAACCCCATGGACCAGATCACGCCAGGCCCTCCTGTCTTCCGCTGTCCGCTGAAGTTTGCTCAATTTCATGTTCGTTGCATCGATGACACTGTCTAACCATCTCATCCTTTGCCGTCCCCTTCTTCTTTGACCTTCGATCTTTCCCAGCATCAGGGTCTTCTCCAGTGAGTGCTCCCTTCTCATTTGGTGGCCAAAGTATTCAAGCTTCAGCTTCAGGATCTGGCCTTCCAGGGAACAGTCAGGGTTGATTTCTTTTAGGATTGACTGATTTGATCTCCTTGCAGTCCAAGGGACTCTCAAGAGTCTTCTCCAGCACCATAGTTCAAAAGAATCTATTCTTCAGCGCTCGGCCTTCCTTATGGTCCAACTCTCGCAGCCATACATTATTACTGAGAATACCATTGCTTTGATCATGCGGACTTTTGTTGGCAGGGTGATGTCTCTACTTTTTATTATGCTTTCTAGGTTTGCCATCGCTTTCCTCCCAAGGAGCAGGCGTCTTTTAATTTCATGGCTGCAGTCACCATCTGCAGTGATCTGGGATCCCAGGAACGTGAAGTCTGTCACTACTTCTACGACTTCTACGACTAGTGTTGCTGTACTAGTTAAAAAATCTTCACCTTTATTCGGCGTCGCGAATGGCGGCCACTTCTCGGGACGCTCCCGGAGGTGGTTAGCCCACGCGCAGTTAGGGGGGGTCTTCGCATGTGCGAAAGACCCTAGTGAGCCTTAGGTAAAGGCTCCGAACCGGGGGCGCTTGGGGAGTAGCCTCTTTGCCGGCAGACAGCCGGGAAATTGAGGCTTTCTCCCCGCCCCAATCGGCCCCACTGCGGCGTGCCCGTAATGGGACTTAGCGGCGCCACCGATTTCCAGGAGTGAAGACAGCGCTATGGCTTAAAATAAAAAGAAGAAGTAGCATCGAATTGTGAGTTGAAGATCTATTTTGAAGCGTAAATCGGAGCCCCCTGCATGCGTATAAGCGTTGGGAGGAGGGAGGAGTTCCCACCCCTTTGAGAAGCAAGATTTACAAAGGGAGCGCGAAGGGGGCTGAGAGAAAAAAAAAGTGTTGGTGAAAGTACCATTGGGGTTGCATGGAAGATTGTGATCATTTTAGCTTCCTGGGGGATGCGGCACGAACTTTTTAAAAGTAAACAAAAAAAACAAAATGTCGATACTGGAAAAAGTCCTGCAGACACCGGAAGAGAAGAGAGGAGGGACTTCTGGTCCAGACAGCCCCCCCCAAGAGCTTGCTGTCAATCAACAGGAAAAGGAGATGCTGTGCCCCCTGCTGGAACAATTGCAGAAAATCAACGAAACTCTGTCTAAAATGGATAGTGTTCTCATCAGTCGACAGAAACAGATATCGGAAACAACTAGAAAGATGATGGAGATCGAACAGAAATCGAATCTGATTCTAGGTTTCCAGGGCATTAAAGAAGAAGAGAAAGAAGATCTCGGATTTACCTTGACAAATGTCTTGGCACCCCTAACTGGCAGTGAAGCGATAAAATTAAAAGAAGAGGTGGATGAGGCTCCCAAAGCCTATTCCGCTTTTATAAAAGAGAATACTCTGCCAGTAGAAGGGGATGTTGAGCATAGCAAGCGACAAACTGGAGATCTAATTTCATCCGAAGAGTTTATGGAGCCCAGGAAGCTTGATGGCCAGAAGTTTAAGGAAAAAGAGAAAAGAAAGAAGAAGGATTTCATCTTTAAAATACAGAAACTTCTGAAGAGACACGCCAGCAGGGAGGAAGGAAGATGCAGTATTCCAAACTGGGACAAGCGAAGAAGACAGCAGCCCAGGGGAAAGTGGTGATGGAACAGAAGACTTCAAAGTTAAAATGGACTCAATCCATAACTGGAAGAGATTTAAAAAGAAGATACTTTGAGGACTGTTCGTGTAACATCTGGAAGGAGCTGTTCAATTACTAACCCCAATGGACTTTACTAACTGCATTAACAGAGTGACTTTGGACTTTGCGATAGTTAAAAAGAAGATCTTCTAACCATGATAGATGCCAAATTGGTATTGGTTATTAACCTAAACTAACCCTCACTAACAGGAAAAATTTCACTCCATCTTTTTCTTTCTCCATCTGTCTACCCTTCCCGTTTCTTATAAAAAGAATAAAATTCTCTCTTTTTTAAGAGAGTTTTACAAAAAAAAAAAAAAAAATCTTCACCTTTGCAACTGCATCTGTGCTTTGGTAGACAGCAGGGATCAAAACCCCTTAAATTCTGTTCCCTGATTATGCCGGGGATTTCAGCCCAACAGAGGAGTGATTATAAGGGCAACACTGTACAGTTTCTCCAAAGTACAAGCGACATCTCTCTCGCTCTGTCTCTGTCTCTCTCTCCAAGACTTTTGCAAAGCGAAGGCAGGCGCCTCTGGAATGTTGATCCTTCGGAGTCTGCCTGTATGGCTGTGGGGCAGCCCCGATCATATTAACAAAGTGTTGTTTTTGCACATGGTTTATTTGCTTTGCTCTGTTATTCTGCAAAAATAAATTAGGCGCTTCCTTCCTGGCGAACGAAGCCCTGGATTCTTCTGCTGCCACGAAAGTTTGCTTTGGCGGCTGCTCCTCTCCTCACACTGGATTGATTCACCAATAACCATCTACTGACTCTGCTCAAGGTGTGTCGGGGAGCTCCAAAAAGACTTTCGGCCCATTTATCTAGCACGTCTTAGGAAGCTTCCAGTCTGCCAAGAAATGTCAACTTTTCCTGGCTTGGGGCAGGGGGTGGAGAAGCCAGATTCAAAAGACGGGTTTGTTCACAAGCAAACAAGGAGGAGAGAGTGGGGAAGCTAAGAAAGGAAAGAAAGGGAAGTAATGGATGTCTCCACCCCACCCCACCCCATTCGGGGATGCCAGTTCCAGGTGGGGAAACTCCTGGAGATTTGGAGCTCTAATTCCGGGCGATCCCCAGGTCCCACCTGGAGGCTGGCATCCCTAACAGCAGTATGCTGATGAACTCCAGGGCTGTTGCTCTGCATATTCATTCGTTCGTTCCTTCATTTGTTCATTCAAAATTAAAATTTCGCCTCACTTGTGTTTTGTGGAATGTTAAACGTTTTATCTATAACCCTGCTTCCAGGTGTGTTGTGTAGTGAGAGCCTCAAATGAGCAGGCATTGTTAGTGAGGCTCCTGGCTTCTAAGTTATTACACTCATTGGAGCTGCAATAAGTAGCTCTGGTCACATGGTTTTCCAGAGTAGCATTGTCCAGTCCTCCCATCCCAGACCTTAAGTGATCAGGCTGCATGCTGCAGAACTTGCAGTTGTTTTGTCCAATAGTGTCTTACCTTGTGCAGACTGACCATCCCACTTCTTCCTGCTCGTTAGCTTTAGGAGCCATTGTCTGTGCCGCACTCTGACCATTTCCACAGTAGTGAAATTCCCTGCACTGACATTATTCAATCTGCACATTATATGAAATTTTCCTTAGCAGATTTTTCCTCACCAGGTGCAAACCTGAAGTTTTCTCCTTGACCAATTTCCCACAAGCCGCTGCTCCACCCATGCTCTTCCCTTTCCCCCGACTGTATGTGTCAGTTTCCCACTATTTGCTGCACAGCCGCTTTTTGACCCGCAGCTTCACCTGATTTCCCCCGATCCTGTTTCTTGAGGATCGAGAAGACGCGGGGGAAATTGGGTGAAACTGTGGGTCAAAACACAGCTGCGCAGCAAATAGTGGGAAATTGATTAATACAATTGGGGGAAATGGAAGAGTGAGGGCAGAGCAGCGGCTTGTGGGAAATCAGTCCTTCTTTCCCCATGTTTGCAGAATCCCCAGTTTTAGCGAGTTCTGAAAACATGGGGAAAGCAGGAGAAAACTTCAAGTTTGTACCTGGTGAGAAAAAATCTACTGTGGAAAATTTCACATAACACACAGATTTAAAAACATCAGTGCGGGGAATTTCACTACTGCGGAAACGATCTGTGATGAAGCCCTGCGTCAGCCTGCCCTAAACATATGCCTCTCTTGAGTGCATTCAGCTTGTGCCTCTTTCCTTCTAGGCTTCAGTGAGTTTAAAGCGGAGGCTACCTCTTTCAATGCACTTCAAGGCACTTCCCCTTTGCACAGTCAGTGGAACGTGGTGATTGGGAGAGGCAGTGTGGACCAGTGGTAGGGTGTCTGCTTGGCATGCGGGAGGTCCCAGGTTCAGCCCCTGCTATCTCCAGCTGAAGGTGATGATGTGAAAGATCTCTGCCTGAGAGCCTACAAAGCCGCTGCCAGTCTGAGTAGACAATACTGACTTAGGCCTATTATGCACGAGTGTTTTGCTCAGTTTTCACCACGCATGTTTGGTGGGTTTTCTTTCTCATTCTGCATCGGTTTCTCCCCCTTCAGTGCTCAGGTCACTTTCTGGATGATGTTTCCCCAGGCTTTCTGAGAGTAGTTTTGTACTGATTTCCCCCTTGTTTCACTTCAGAGCAGAAGGTAATTCAAAAGCATAAAGATTCCCTCGGATTGCCCCCCGCCCCTTTCCTGCCCCTCAAAGATCACTCCCTCGCCTACAGTGAGGTTGTTCCACCCACTCTGTACCTTCTACCATCCATTGTTTTATACTTAATTTTTTTTTTACAAGTGGCATGAGTCTAGTGATATAAGACTATAGCTAGTCTCAGATCGCTGGGGTGGAAATAAATGACTCCTGGCTGGGCTGCCCTCTCCTGCCTTCTGGTTTAAACCAGGTGGCAGGAGAAGGCAGCGCAGATCTGGGCTGCTCTCTCCCATACCAATTAAGAAAAACTTTTTTGTTGGTTGTAGCTGCAGAATAAATACACTGGAGAAAAAAGAATGGTGGGCATGGCAGAAACAGAATTCAAAGTCAAGCTTAAAGTCTTGACTGCTCGTATTCTCTGCGGTAAGCTGTGCGTGCATAATAGGCCTTAGATGGACCAATGGTCTGATTCTGTATAAAGTAGCTTCGTGTGTATTTGTGTGTGTTCATTGCCTAGAGGCAGTTTAGCTTGGAATACCCTTACCCTTTTATATAGGCCGAATCTGCATCTAGCATTTGCTCCGCTGTCTTACCAAACCCACGCTGGAACAAAAATTCCCGTCTACATTGCATGCCACTTTCACTTTGATTGATTGTTCGATTTTATGGCAGTGTCCAGACTGCATTCCACTTTCACTTTGTTTGATCTCTGTTTTTATGGTGGCTGTCTGCATGGATTTATAGCTGTTTTATGGCTGTTCAGGGGTGACTCTGCAGTCAGTACGGTGTCAGACTGGGGTACCTGAATGTGGTTTTGAGCCACATCTTTTTCTGTTCTGGTGTGGGTTTGGTACAACAACAGAGCAAATGCTAGATGCAGATTGGGCCACAGATTCAGGTAGGTAGCCTTGTTGGTCTGAAGCAGCAGAACAAAGTTTGAGTCCAGTGGCACCTTTCAGACCAACAAAGTTTTATTCAAGGTATAGGCTTAGTGTGCATTGCACACTTCTTGTTGGAAATATGTGTGCTGCAAGGTCTAAAGTCAGTCATTATAGGGTTAATGTGCTTATCTTGTGTGCTATTGTTTAGATTGATCTGGAAGGGAACCTGGCAGAAAGCCAATGGAAAGAAAGCCCAGGAAACTGAAGCCTATTTACTAACATTCATTGGTTAACACATTCAGGTGATTTCCTTCTAGGGGTCAAGAAGAAAGGAAGAATCTCCATTACCACCTATGTGTCTGTTGTTGCAAGCATATAGTCTTAAGTGTTTGTTGTTTTGTAGATTTTCCTGTGCACCCTTAGAAATAAAGATTTTTTACACAGAAAGAAACTACCTCCTCTTCAGTGAACAAAGATCCATTGCAAACTCAGAATATTTAACTATTTTTACCAATTTCCCAACACTTCTTCAGATACATTGGAATGGAATTTGCCAGTGCATACAGATAGGTAGCAGGTGAGCAGCAAATTAGCACACAGATGGTCACCATTTGCTTGGATTTCATAATAAAGGTGTTGGACAGGTGCAAGGACCAAACTGGAATAACAAGCTTAATTTATATAATGTCCATGTTTTTGCATTTTGTAAGATACATAGAGAAAAATAATCCCTTTCCTGCCCTCCCTCCCTCCCTCTCTCTGTCTCTTTCTGACAGTCTGCTTAGTCCTGCAGTCCATTTTGATTTAATTGTGATGGAAGATTAGCAGGGATAACATTCTGAAATCCCCTTGCAGATAACAAAAGACGAAAATATGCATAACAGACAGAATTTCTGCCTCATGGTTCCCAATTGTGGCAGATAGAGAGTCGCCAAACACCAAAGGCAATCTACAGGAAGCTGCAGAGTTTGCTACAGACTTTCTAGAAGAGGCTTCTGGATACATTTCATGTTTTATTATCGTTTAAGACAACATCGGAGTACAGTTTTTGCTGTGCCTCTATCTTATCCCTCTAGCAATGTTGTCAATTAGGACAGATACCAGTCCAAGGTTATTGGGGCTGCCAGGTCCCCCTGGCCACTGGTGGGGGAATGGGGAGTAGGGTTGCCAGTTCCAGGTGGGGAAATCCCTGGAGATTTGAGGATGGATTAAGAACATAAGAACAAAAGAGAAGCCAATGTTGGATCATGCTAACGGTCCATCCAGTCCAACACTCTGTCACACAGTGGCCAAAAATACCCGGTGCCATCAGGAGGTCCACCAGTTGGGGCCAGGACACTAGAAGCCCTTCCACTGTTGACCCCTCCCCCCAACACCGAGAATACAGAGCATCCCTTGCCCCAGACTGAGCGTTCCTACCTATACCTTTGGCTAATAGCCACTGATGGACTTCTGTTCCATATGTTTCTCCAATTCCTTCTTGAAGCCATCCATGCTTGTAGCCATCACCACCTCCTGTGGCAGTGAGTTCCATGTGTTGATCGCTCTTTGGTGAAGAAGTACTGGAAGTCATACACTTCGAAAGCATCCATTTTCTGCAGGGGAACTGACCTCAGTAGTCTGGAGATGAGCTGCGATTCTGGGGGAACCCCAGGTCCCACCTGGAGGCTGGCCTTTCTAAAGGTCACCTAGCGCATCCATATTACACCTGGATTTTAAGGAGGAGAAGAAGAAGAAGAAGAAGAAGAAGAAGAAGAAGAAGAAGAAGAAGAAGAAGAAGAAGAAGAAGAAGAAGAAGAAGAAGAAGAAGAAGAAGAAGAAGAGGAACGGGAAGGGAAGGGGAAGGGGAAGGGAGGGGAGGAGGGGAATTGGATTTATACCCCACCCTTCATTTGGAGTCTCAAAGCGGCTTACAACCACCTTTCCCTTCCCCTCCCCACAACAGACAGCCTGTGAGGTAGGTGGGGTTGAGAGAGCTCTCTTGAGAACTGCCCTTTCAAGGACAGCTCTGACAGAACTATGGTTTGCCCAAGGTCATCCAGCAGCTGCAAGTGGAGGAGTGGGGAATCAAACCCGGTTCTCCCAGATTAGAGTCCTCGCACTTAACCACTACCCCAAGCAAGACATGCTGGAAGGCCCCTCCGGTATCAAGACCGTTTCGTTCTGCGTCTATTTTATTTTGATGATGGTGTCGTTTTGGGGGGGGGGTTATTATTGGTATTCTATCGGACACTGCTAGATAGTACACCCAGGTAAAAATGAAACAGGGTCGGCCTGCTAGTTTGCAACTCAACAAACACGCAGGAAGAGGCTTTGGAGTGACAAGGGATACTTATTTGTAGATTAGAGATCTTGGCTGGTGCATGTCCACACACAGATAAGAAAAGCTACACTCCCTGGATTTTGTTTTTCTACACTATTAAGAGCACAAGAGTCCCAGTCCCCTTGGCATCACCCGGCTGCATGAAGCTGCCTTATTCAGAATCAGACCTTGGGTCCATCAAAGTCAGGATTTCCTACTCAGACTGGCAGTGGCTCTCCAGGGTCTCAGACCAGAGGTCTTTCGCCATCACCTACTACCTGGTCCATTCAACTGGACATGCTGGGGATTGAACCTGGGACCTTTTGCATGGAAAACCCCTTCCCATTTATGGGGATACTTCCACACAAGCAATCTCCCATCATACTCCTAAGTATAAAGAGCTCAAGCAGTCCACATCGTTCTCCAGTTCCACCCTATCCTGTAAAGGTAGATTAGGCTGCAAGAGAGTGACAGACGAAAGGTCACCCAGTAACTTTCAGGGAAGTTTGGATTTGAACCTGGATCTCCATAACCCTATAAAACAGTGGCCATGTGTTTTAGTCCATCCATAATACGTCAACGGCAGGGTCATTCAGCCTTAGTTTGCCTTGGGGCCATGTAAGGAAGGGACAGAGATTTAACGTGCAACCTCTACTAAGTCTTGCTGTTCTAAACCAGCTCCCCTCCTCGAATATTAGCATTTTATAGGAAACAAATGTGTCCTTTAAAACACCCCTTTTCCACTTTAAAATGCTAGTAACAAAGTAGGGGAACCGATTCTGATTAGCGAAATGAATGGAGGCTGAAGGGTTAAGCGTCCTCTTTTCCTGGCCTGGCTGAGGCAAATTGAGGCTGTGTGAGCGTGCAGCTTCCATTTAGGAGAAAGATGTGTTATTTGTGTCTCTGTCTGCTTGAGCCTCTAGTCCAGCATTCTAACCGTCACACTGTGCTGGCTCTCAACATAAATCTGGGGGTGAGGAAAGGGGTGCACCACATGCCTCCTTTTACTCTTTGGGTCAGATCTGTGGTCAGGTGACAGTGGGGATCCTCGGCTGGATCTGCCAGCATGCAATTTAATTTCCAGAAATCAAGCACTGGGGGCCCTTTGTGGATGACACCCATGGCACTGGGGTGCGGAAGGTTAAATCTCCCCACCCCCCGGAGCTGTTTCTTTTTATCTAACTCTCCTGAAATTGCTTTTAGCTGCAATGGGGGAAAGTCAATTCCCCCACATTGTGCTCATTTCCCCCCTCCGGGGGCTAAAAATAGCAGGGGTGGATTTTTCAATCAGGGAAATACTATAGAGGGAAGAGTTTGAAAAAACCCTCTTGTCTCTGATGCCATGGCCCCCACATTGTGGAGTTGCCATCGTCCAGGTGTGGCCTGGATTTTTCCTGGAATTGCAACTGTCTCCAAACAACAGGCATCAGTTCCCCTGGAAGAAATAACAGTGTTGGAGGGTAGATATTATGGAACTACATCCCTGCTAAACTCTGATTGGTGGCTATTAGCCACAAGGTATAGATAGGAACTCTCAGTCTGGGGCAGGGGTGGCCAAACTGTGGCTAGGGAGCCACATGCGGCTCTTTCACACATATTGTGTGGCTCCCAGTAGGGCAACTGGGAAAGCAAAGGGGAGGCAAGCTTTTCCCCCCTCCCTCCCATCTATTTGCTTTCTTTCTTTTTCTCTCTCTCTCTCTCTTTCTTTTTCTCTTTCTCTCTTTCTTTCCACCTCTTTCATTCTTTCTTTCCACTTCTCTCTTTTTCTTTCTCTCTTAGACAAATATTGCTAGCAAATCAACAAATATCATCGGACAAATAAATAGAATTATCAATATCTGTTTTTACCCCTTTTGTTTTTATTTTTGGCAGTCTCATTTAATGTTAAAGAAAAAGCAAATGTGCATATTTTAAAATAGAAATGTGTGTGTGATATTTGTTCATGTCTTGCGGCTCTCAGACATCTGACGTTTATTCTACGTGGCTCTTATAGTGAGCAAATTTGGCCACCCCTGGTCTGGGGCAAGGGGTGCTCTGTATTCTTGGTGCTTGGGTGGGAGGCAACAGTGGGGGGGGCTTCTAGTGTCCTGGCCCAATGGTGGACCTCCTGATGGCACCTGGTGTTTTTGGCCACTGTGTGACACAGAGTGTTGGACTGGACGGGCCATTGGCCTGATCCAACATAGGCTTCTCTTACAGTCTTAAGGTATAGATAGGAACTTTCAGTCTGGGGCAAGGGATGCTCTGTATTCTTGGTGCTTGGGGGCGCAACAGTGGAAGGGCTTCTAATTTCCTGGCCCCACTGCTGGACCTCCTGATGGCATCTGGTATTTTTGGCCACTGTGTGACAGAGTGTTGGACTGGATGGGCCATTGGCCTGATCCAACATTGGCTTCTCTTATGTTCTTATGTTCCCCCCCACAAATCCACCCTCAAGTCCTGCCCCCAAATCTTCACGAATTTCTCACGCCTAGCCCCAGTGCATATCATCCTCTTCCCCTGCAGCAGCTTTTTGTAGCTAAATGACATACTAGAGGGTCTAATGATGGACTCTCCCCCAACACACAGCAATCCACATAGTTTAAACCCGATGCGCCCTTGACATGAAAGATACTTATGCTAGCAGGAGAGATTTGAGGAATGCGGCATCAAGAACGTCTGAGGCTGCAGTTAATGACCTCCGCCTTGGCATATAATCTCATTATCATAAAAATTGCATTCCCTCTTTTTCTTCGATGCGTGATAATTTATTCCACCATCCACCCACAAGAAAGCCCATGTGTACTCTGTGTTAAGGGTAGCATTCTGTGCAAAGAGCGGATGCGGCAAAGAGTCTGAATTCTTTTTGGTGACAGTGTTAACTTATTCACACCGTGGGTAGATCCAGTTCTGATGGAATGGAAATCTGCACGCAGCAAATCACAGATTGTAGAAAAGCAAACATCTCCTATAATTGCATTCTGGTATTTATTGGGCAACGCTAAAAAGGAGCCTAATTTTCAGAGATGTCTAGCCTCAATTTACATTGTCCTGTTGATAGTATTTGTTCTGATATGCGGTGCAGATGGATGAACCCGGCTTTGGTGAGTAAGCCAGACCTTGTCATTATGGAAGGGTTTTTGGGCTTCAGCAAGACATGAGCCTGTCCAGTTTTGAGTTCTCAGTTGGTGCTGCAAAGTCCATTTCATGGAGATGAAAAAAAGCTCATGGGGAGGAGGAGGAGGAGGAGGAAGAGGAGGAGATTGGATTTATACCCTGCCCTTCATTCAGATTCTCAGAGTGGCTTACAAAATCCTTTCCCTTCCCCTCCCCACAACAGACACCCTGTGAGGTAGGTGGGGCTGAGAGAGCTCTTTCCAGAACTGTCCTTGAGACAACAGTTCTGACAGAACTGTGCCTTGCCCAAGGTCCTCCAGCAGCTGCAAGTGGAGGAGTGGGGAATCAAACCTGGTTCTCCCAGATTAGAGTCTGCACACTTAACCACTACACCAAACTTGGAACTGAGAATTGGGAGAGAATCAGCATATGCTTGGACAGCTGTCACCATGACCTGTTAAGGAGGTTTGCCCAGCTACATGTGGGACCTGGGAGATCTCCTGGAATCACAACTGATCGCCAGACTACAGAAAATGGCTGCTTTGGAGGGTAGGCTGTACAGCATTGTACCCCACTGAGGATCCTCCGCAAACCTCACCCTCCTTAGCCTCCACCCCCAAATCTCCAGGAATTTCCAAACGTGAAGTTGGAAGCTCTGTTGTCAACTGCCAGCCCCAGATGGTGAAAGACCTGGAGATAAGAACATAAGAACATTAAGGGAAGCCAATGTTGGATCAGGCCAATGGCCCATCCAGTCCAACACTCTGTCACACAGTGGCCAAAAATACCAGGTGCCATCAGGAGGTCCTCAAGTGGGGTCAGGACGCTAGAAGCCCTCCCACTGTTGACCGCCCTTCCCCAGAGTGATGCTCTGTATTCTTGGTGCTTGGGGGGTCAACAGTATGGAGATATGGAGGTGGAGCCTGGGGAGGGACCTCAGTGGGATATATCATGAACAGCATTCACCCTCCAAAGCAGCCATTTTTCTCCAGGAGAACTGGTCTCTGTTGTCTGGATACCACTTGCAGTTCCAGGAGATCTCCAGACCCTAGCTTGGGAACCAGTTTGGTGTAGCAGTTAAGAGCGCGGACTCTAATCTGGGAGAACTGGGTTTGGTTCCCCACTACATGTAGCTGCTGGAGTGGTCTTGGGTCATGTTACATATCGAGACTGAATCATCCCTGATTGAATCACCCTAGAGACTGGCTGATTGAATCATCCCTGATTGAATCACCCTAGAGACTGGCTGAGCTTGGAGCTCAAGAACAATAGCCGACCAGGACTCTGGAATAAACCAATCAAGTAGTAATGTTTTGTAAATAGCCTATCACGGGGAGTGGGTGGGTGTGGGGTGGAGTGTTTTGCATGCATATAAGCAGGGCTTTGGCCCTGCTAGTGTTGTCTTAGAGTTAAACTGAAATCGCTAATAAACTATGAGCTGATCACTATATGCGTCTCGAACCCAGTATATCTCAGGTCAGTTACAAGTTCTTTCAGAGCTGTTCTCTCCAGAGCAGTCCTTGAAGGAGCTCTCTCTGCCCCACCTACCTCACTGGGTGTCTGTTGCGGGGAGGGGAAGGGAAGGGGACTGTGAGCCGCTCTGAGACTCCTTCGGATAGTGAAGGGCGGGGTACGAATCCAATCTCTTCTTCTTCTGCCTGGAGGTTGGAAACCATACCCACGGAATCAATACATGACCTCCCAAGCCTGATGCCTCAGCACTTCCCCTCTGCACTCTGCTTGCTCTTTGCACCCTGCATCAAACAGAGGCCATGGACCAAATACCTTAGGAACTTAAGTAGGGCTCTTTTTGTAGCAAGAACTCCTTTGCATATTAGGCGACACACCCCTAATGTAGCCAATCCTCCAAGAGCTTACAGTAGCCCAGTAAGAAGAGCTTTGTAAGCTCTTGGAGGATTGGCTACATTAGGGGTGTGTCACCTGATATGCAAAGGAATTCCTGCTACAAAAAGAGCCCTGGAACGTTTATTGCTTAAAATCTCCTTGGCTGAGAGTCTTTAACTAGACACTGGGGTTGCCAGCTCAGGGCTGGGAAATACCTGGAGATTTGGGGGGTGGAGCCTGAGGGGGGTGGGGTTTGGGGAGGGGAGGGGCTTCAGTGGGGTCAGGGTGCAAGCCCCTCTTCTCCATAGAGTCCCGACAGCATGGGAATGACGTCTGCAAGGGGAGGGGCGATTGGTGCAGATGACCCGCCCCCCTCCCCATCACTAGTGGAAAATGACTTTGGATCTTGACCAGTAACTTACTCGGAGTCACCCAGTTAGCTGATAGCTGAGGAGGGAATTTGGGCATTTCTGACATGAATGGCGTTCACAGAATAACAGCAAACAAAAAGAACAGTAGAAGAAGAGCTGTTCTTTATACCCTGCGTTTCTCTACCCTAAGGAGTCTCAAAGAAGCTTGCAATTGTCTTCCCTTCCTCTCCCTGCAACAGAGACCTTGTTGTGAGCAGTGTTCCTCCTAAGCTGAGTCAGTGTGAGCTAGCTCACAGTTTTTTAGCCTCCAGTTCACGCCTTTTTGTCTTGGCTCAGGAAGGATGGCCCCAGAGCAAACTAATTTATGCAGGAGCCAAATCGCTTGCTCACAGCTTTAATGCCAGTAGCTCACCAAGTAGAATTTTTTGCTTGCAAGCAGTGTTCCCTCTAAGCTGAGTTAGTGTGAGCTAGCTCACAGTTTTTTAGCCTCCAGCTCACAGATTTTTGTCTTAGCTCAGGAAGTATGGCTCCAGAGCAAGTTAATTCATGCAGCAGCCAAATCGCTCGCTCACAACTCTAATGCCAGTAGCTCACAAAGTAGAATTTTTGCTCACAAGACTCCACAGCTTAGAGGGAACATGACTTGCAAGACTCCACAGCTGTAATGTATTGGGACTGAAACCTTGCAGGACTGTGCTGCCAGAGACAGGGTTAGCTTGGAGCCGAATAACAATAGACCAACAGGATTCTGGCAGTAACCAATCAAGATGTAAAGTTTTGTAAATAGCCTCTTGTTGGGAGTGGGGTGTGTTGGGGCTGCGGCTATTGCAGGCCAAATAACCGAGCTGAGGCCCTGGTCTACAGTCTTGTTCTTGCTGAAATCACTGAATAAAGTAGAGCCAATCACTAGACTAGGAGTCTGTTCACCCATGGAACCCACTATGTAACAACAGCTTAGAGGGAGCATTGCTTGTGAGGTAAAGTAAAGGTAAAGGTTCCCTTGCTCGAAAGCCAGTCGAATCCGACTCTAGGGTTGCGGTACTCATCTCCGTTTCAAAGCCGAAGAGCTAGCGCTGTCCGAAGACATTTCCGTGGTCATGTGGCCAGCATGACTAAACACCAAGGCGCACGGAACACTGTTACCTTCCCACCAAAGTGGTACCTATTTATCTACTTGCAATTTCTTGCTTTCGAACTGCTAGGTTGGCAGGAGCTGGAACTAGAGACGGGAGCTCACTCCGTCTTGCGGCACTCGGGTCTTGAACTGCTGAACTACTGACCTTCCACGGCCTGCAGTTCAGCGTCTTAACCACTTGAGCTTTTTGGTCAGTAACGCGCAGGAATGGAGTTCCAGCTGGCTCCCGAGTTGGAACTCATTAGTATAATAGGCCACACCCAACAGCAGAAACTCATTAAGGTTGGCTACATTAGGGCTGTGTGGCCTAACATGCAAAGGAGTTCCTGCTACAGAAAAAGCCCTGGGGTTTTGACAACAAATAAGGTAAACAGAATAAGAAGCCAAAGGTGGGTGTGGCTGGATGACCACACTTCTGGTAACATGGGGTGTGGCCTAATATGCTAATGAGCTACGCTGTCAGGGATGTGGCGTAATATACTGATGAGTTTCTGTTGTTTGGTGTGGCCTATTATGCTAATGAGTTCCTGCTGGGCTTTTTCTGCAAAAAAAAAGCCCTGGAGGTAGGTAAGTCGTGTCTGAGAGAGTTCAGAGAGAACCGGGACTGGCCCAAGGACTCCCAGCAGGCTTCATGTGGAGGAATGGAGAATCAAACCTGGTTCTCCATATTTATAGTCTGCCGCCCTTAACCACGGCACCATGCTGGCTCTAACAAAAGTAAGAAGCAATCTGTTGAACCTAAACCAGGAGAAATGTACATGTATTTAATTTCGATTTCTTCAGCTTATTAATGTATTCACCAAAACATGAGAGAAAGGAGTAAAAGAGAAAGAGGACAACAGCTGATCTAAACAGACCTCTTGGCTGTGGCTTCGGAGCGACGGTGATTATTTCTGCCAACTCAAGAACGGCTGTAAAAAAAAAATGAGCATGATTGGATTCTGGGCTGGATAAGATCCTTGAAAAGCCATTTCCTTTCTCTAAGATCTTGAGTGCTCACTCCTGGGCAGGAAAGTGAGACAAGAACGTGAATCACTGTTAGGAGGCGAATATTTCTCCATGTTAATCGCTGCGAGAGTTTTTAAGTAGAACAAAAGAACAAAGACAGAAGAGCCCTGGCACCCAGGTGTGCTCTTAGTGATTTTGGGGTTCTGGGCAAAACTCCAGGATGGGGCCCCAGAATTACTGCCATCAGCCACCCCACCCCCAAGACCCACATCCTTGTGGGTGTTGGAAATACGTCCGTGTTGCAAAGTCTAATTCAGTCATTATAGGGTTAATCTGTTTACCTTGTGTGCTATTGTTCAGACTGACCTGGAAAGGAAATCTGGCATAGAGCCAATGGGAAGACAGCTCGGGGAAACTGAAGCCTATTTACTAACAATCATTGGTTAATGCATTCAGGTGATTTCCTTCTAGGGGTCAAGAAGAAGAAGAGGAAGAATCTCCATTGCACTTGTTGTTGTGAGACCATGTGGTTCTGTAGCTATAGAGATGTAGCCTTAGGTCTTTTGTTATTTTGTAGCTTTTCCTGTGTTCCCTTCCCCTAGAAATAAAGATTTTTACACAGAAAGAAATGCCTCCTCTCCAGTGAAGCAAAGACCCATTGCAAACTCTGAATATCTAAGTATTTTTGCCAGTTTTTCCAACAATGGGGAGGGGCAGCCCTCTTCCTTGTGGGGAGGGACAGCCCTCTTCCTTGCGGGGAGGGGCTGAAGCTCAACAGTAGAGCCTCTTCTTGGCATGCAGAAGGTCCCAGGTTCAATCCCCAGCGCCTCCAGTTAAAAGGATTGGGTAGTAGGTGGTGTGAAAGACCTCTGTAGAGCTGCTACCAGTCTTGAGTAGACAATACTGACCTTGATGGACCAAGGGTTGGATTCAGTAGAAGGCACCTTCCCGGACCCTGAATCCATGTGCAAGGCAGGTGGGGGCGGGTCACAGGCAAGTTGCTGTCCCAGCCCCAGGGGGTGTGGGCATAAGCATTGTTGGGAACCTACCTGCTTTTCCTCTGCTCTCCCCCTCCATTGGGGGTGGGGCCATGGGCACCTAGGGTCCCCCCAGCCCAGGGTTTTGGGGGCGCTGCCACGAATGCCCCAGGGCTAAGACCGCCCCTTTTGCAATCCCAAACCCCAAATTCTATCACTAAAAAAATAATTCCGAGCAGAAAATGTCCCTGCACGACATGTCTGCACACCTTATTCCAGATAAGGGTTACTGGTACAGTTGCCAACCTCCAGCTGAGGCCTGGAGAGCTCCAGTGTAGTGGTTAAGTGTGCAGACTCTAATCTGGGAGAACCGGGTTTGATTCCCCCACTCCTCCACTTGCACCTGCTGATGTGACCTTGGGTCAGTCACAAGCTCTGGCACAGCTGTTCTTGAAAAAAGAGCAGTTTGTGTAAGAGTTCTCTCAGCCCCTCTGACCTCACAGGGTATCTGTTGCGGGGAGGGGAAGGGAAAGGAGTTTGTAAGCCACTCTGAGACTCCGAGTGAAGGGCAGGGTATAAATCCAATCTCTTCCTCTTCCTCTTCCTCCTCCTCCTCCTCCTTCTTCCTGGAGTTACAATTGATCCCCGGATGACAGAGATCCGTTCCCTTGCAGAAATTTCCAAGACAGAAGCTGGCAGCCCTAGTGACCAACCTCCAGGTGGGGCCTGGAGGTCACTCAGAATTACACCTGGTCTCCAGACTATACAGATCAGTTCCCTTGAAGAAAGTGACCGGGTGGACTCTATGGCATCACATTGGGGACGCCAACCTCCGGGTGGGACCTGGGGATCCCCTGGAATCACAGCTCATCTGCAGATGACAGAGATCGGTTCCTTTGGAGAAAATGGATGCTTTGGAGGGTGGACTCTATGGTACTGTGCCCCACTAGGGTCTCTCTGTCCTGTCTGATGGATAGTTTCACTGATACGGCAAGCCAGTAATAAGTAATCTGTACCCTATTGTAGCAGAGTCCCCTAAGGCTTACATGCAACAGACACTTCTCTTTGTTCTACATCTGCTAGCAAAGCACAGAGCCACTTGTCAGTTTCAAACGAATAACAGGACTTCTATTTAGGCACTACATTCTAGATAATAAAGATGAGAGGTAGGGATAGATACCTCTTCTAACTACCTGGATGGATGCAGATGAAGGTTGTATCCATGGTGCAAAGATGGACAGCAAGCAGGGACAGGGATAGATACCTGTTCTAACAACCTGGATGGATGCAAATGGAGGTTGTATCCATGGTGCAAAGATGGACAGCAAGCAGGGACAGGGATAGATAACTGTTCTAACTACCTGGATGGATGCAGATGAAGATTGTATCCATGGTGCAAAGATGGACAGCAAACAGGGACAGGGATAGATACCTGTTCTAACAACCTGGATGGATGCAGATGGAGGTTGTATCCATGGTGCAAAGATGGACAGCAAGCAGGGACAGGGATAGATAACTGTTCTAACTACCTGGATGGATGCAGATGAAGATTGTATCCATGGTGCAAAGATGGACAGCAAACAGGGACAGGGATAGATACCTGTTCTAACAACCTGGATGGATGCAGATGGAGGTTGTATCCATGGTGCAAAGATGGACAGCAAACAGGGACAGGGATAGATAACTGTTCTAACTACCTGGATGGATGCAGATGGAGGTTGTATATCCATGGTGCAAAGATGGACAGCAAACATGCTCGTTGCAGCCAAGGGGTAGAGCAGGGGTTTCCCAACATGGTGCTCACCTTCCCAGGACCTGCCAGGTGTTTTTAGAAAGTGGGTGGGGCCAGGTGGGGCTTTTGTTCAGAAAGGCTTCCAATTGGCCATGGGAAATATGATTGCCTGTGCAGGTTTTTTTTTAAGTAGCTTTTCTCAGCAGCGGCCACCGCAGTGCAAGGATTTTCACTTTGTGACTGAAGGTAAGCTGAACCAGCCATTTTGTGGCTGGCTCTGCCTTCTGAAGTAGCTATTCTGTGACTATGCCTACCACCCTCTGTCAGAACTCCAAAGGTGCCCGCAGGCTCAAAGTATATAGAGAAGTAGTGATGTAATCGCCTTCTCCATCTTCAATAAATGGAAGTGCTGTGTAGTTTGTTACAGAAGCACGACCTGATTGCAATAGAGCTGCCAAACCTCTGATGGAGGCAGGGCATCCCCTACCCTCAGTGCCTGTTGCCCACCGGAGAGATTTTTCTTAAAACCCAGCAGTGTCACATGTAGCACTACCTCGTTTTTGATAAAACCCTGGCTGCAGGCCCGTAGCTACAAAGGGGCATCTCGGGGCCCAGACTTACTGCCAAGGCCCCCCGACTTCCCATCCAGCTCAGCCCCCCCTTCCATTTTTTTTATTTTATTTGTGGTGCTCCCTTGGGGGGGTGTGGGGGTGTCTGTGCGGGGTGCATCCCAACTTATTTAAAGGCCCCCTGAACTAAAAAATCCTGGTTACGGGCCTGCCTGGCTGTGACATAGGGTAGTTCTAGGAATCGTAGGAGACTCTATGGTCTTACCATAGACTTTCCAGCAATTCCTAGTGCTCCTTTATGTAATGTCTGGATTTTTACTGGAAGTGACATTGTGCCACAGCTGTCCCCGCCCACGGCCCCCCAGCCGATTGCCAAGCACTTTCCTGACGAACCCAGATCATTACAGAATGCTGCTTCCTTTTTGTAATTATGAAGTGCTTTTGTGTGTTTGATAAGAGAAAGGAAATGTGCAATCTGGTATTAAGGAAATATAGAGTCTTGCTGGTGTCTTCCTGAGTTCCCTTTCCAAATTTTAGAAAGCAGCTGGAGCGGCACAGGAGGCAAGCTTCTAGAATGGTCCAAAGAGAGAGAAAAACCCACCCTTAAAATCTATAATAATAAAAGGATCCATCTGTCCGTCTGTGGCTGGCATAACACACCAGAAAATGAAGATCATCGTCTCAGAATTGGCCACCGGTTTCGGGATGATGATGGTACTTGCAGTGCCAAAAAAATGAAGGGGATCGGAACGTCCTGGCCTGGATTAGCTCCGTAATATCCTTCTGCTCTCTGTAAGGGAAGCCAAGGTTTAGCCGGGAAGGTGCATTTAAGGTACTTCAAGCAGAAGTTTTAGAGGTTTATTTACATCACTCTTATAAAAGCCATGTCGGTCGATGGCTCTGCATAAATGGAAAACAATTTCCTCTAATAGTACAGTTCATGGTCAAAGATCTTTCAGGAAGAGAGTGAAATTGTCTTCTCCAACAGCCACGGTTGGTAAAGTGGTTAGAGCATTGGACTAGGATCCGGGACACCCAGGTTTGAATCCCCAACTTGCCACAGAAGCCTCCTGGGTGTCCTTAGACCTGTCCCACCCTCTCAGCTGAAACTACCTCACAGGGTTGTTGTTGCTGAGAAGAAGAGGAGAAGGAGGAGGAAGAGATTGGATTTATACCCTGCCCTTCACTACCTGAAGGAGTCTCAGGGCAGCCTACAATCTCCTTCCCCTTCCCCTCCCCACAATAGACACCCTATGAGGTAGGTGGGGCTGAGAGAGCTCTTTCGAGGACTGCCCTTGAGAGGACAGCTCTGAGAGAACTTGTAACTGATCCAGGGTCACACCAGCAGCTGCATGTGGAGGAGTGGGGAATCAAACCTGGTTCTCCCAAATTAGAGTCCATGCTCCTAACCACTACACCAAACTGGCTTTTGGTAAAAAGGAACAGGGGAGAATGTTGTGAGCTGCTTTCAGTCCAGAGTGGGGAGGAAGTCAACACAGAGAGTAAGGGTGGGAAATATCCCCCTCCCTTACAAAACAAAAGGGGCTTACAACCAATGTTCCCTCTAAGCTGAGTTGGTGTGAGCTGACTCACAGTTCTTTTAGCCTCCGGCTCACACATTTTTTGTCTTCGCTCAGGAAGGATGGCTCCAGAGCAAACTAACTTATGCAGTAGCCAAATCGCTCGCTCACAACTTTAATGCCAGGAGCTCACAAAGTAGAGTTTTTGCTCACAGGACTCCACAGCTTAGAGGTAGCATTGCTTACAACCTTTGTGGCCTGTTGAAGTATTCTGTGGGATACTGAGTTGCCAATGGAGGCTTCGGAAATTCCTGGAGATTTGGGGGTGGTGCCTGGGACTGGAGTTTGGACAAGGGAAAGAGTTCAGCATGAATGTCATGCCAAAAAGCCCACCCTCTGAAGCGGCCATTTTTGCCAGGGAAACTGATATCCATGTTCCGGAGCTCACTTACTATTCCTTGAAATCTTTAGGTCCCAACTGGAGGCTGGGAGCTATAGTGGTGTAGCGGTTAGACTATGATCTGTGAGACTCGAGCTCAGAGTCCCACTCTGCCACAGAAGGTTGCTGAGTGGGAAGGGCCATGGCTCAGTGGTGGAGCATCTGCTTGGCATGCAGAAAGTCCCAGGTTCGATCCCCAGTTGAAAGGATCAGGCAGTGCATGATGTGAAAGACCTCATCCTGAGACCCTGGAGAGCCCTTGCCAGTCTGAGCAGACAATCCTGACCCTGACTGGACCAATGGTCTAATTAATTAATTAATTATTGTATGGCAGTGGTTGTATAGTCAGGAGATCCGAAAATTGCCTGGCAGCCTAAAACTCTAGCTCTTTTTTTTGGGGGGGGTGAGCTAGTTTTTTTTTTGGGGGGTGCTGAAAAACTGTGACTGACCCAAGGTCACCCAGCTGACTTCATGTGGAGGAGTGGGGAATCAAACCCAGTTCTCCAGATCAGAGTCTGCTGCTCTGAACCACTACACCAAATGGGCTCTCTAATGAGGGTCCGATTCAGTATGAGGCAGCTTCATGAGTTCATGTGACCTCGGGCCAGGCCCATAGCTACAGTGGGGCATCTTGGGGCTAGGCCCCCCAACTTGCTGGCAAGGCCCCCTGACTTCCCATTTTGGTCTCCACTGGGGAAAACTTGGGGCATAAATGAAGTAAGTACCTCTGCTATTTACAATGGAAGGGGCAGTTAAATGGCTAGAAGTCAGGAAGCTGGAGGCAGCAGAGATGTAAGGGGGGTATTGTAAAGTACTGGGTTCACTGCGTGGAGGACTCATACTACGACATGTGTTCAGACACGTTTATTGTACTTCACACACGAAAACTGGGAAATGGCCCCGCAAGGGCCAACTGTATACATCCCCACCCGGCACACCCACAGTCCCATTGGAGGGTTTGAATTTCCCACCAGAAGGTGCTATTGGTGGACACTCGGTGGTCTAGGATCCAAGGTCTCTTTGTGTTCAGGGACCAAGCTCCTTACTTTTAGCTGCGGACTCCTGGAGGCGGTCCGCGTACATAACAGATATCCTCTTGTTTACAAAACAAAGGGGGTTGTAGTGGTGGTGTGGTGGTTACGGTGTTGGACTTGGATCTGGGGGACCCATGTTTGGATCCCAAAGAGTGCCATGAAAAATTGTTTGGTGACCTTGGCCCAGTCACACAGTCTCAGCCAGACCTACCTCACAAGTTTGTTGTGAGGATAAAATGGAGGACCAGGAAAAAATATAAACCGCTTTGGGTCCCCACTGGAGAGCAGGGCTCATTTCCTGCCGGAGCGAAGCTCTAGCAGTAAGGAGCCCAGGGGGCGGGCACATGCAGCAAGCCCCGCCCCCTGCTCCTAGCAGCCCCCCCATCACCTCTCCCAGCCAGCTGGCTGACCCAGCGAAGCACTGTTGTGAGCTGGCCTTCAAGCTGCCTGAGCGGTGAGTGTTGCCTTCTGACACACTTCCGGTGATGCCAGGGGGTGTGGCATATGCAAATAAGTTATGCTAATGAGCTCCTGCACCTCTACGAAATGACCCCTGCTGGAGAGAAAGGCAGGGTATTACTTTTGATACAAATCTAATTTTGACTACAGTTCCCCGGGGGGGGAGACGATCTCTCTTTCTTCTGCTTCATCGGATATGGCTGCAACTATTTTGGCAGGATACTGCTCATTCGTTATTCACATTACCATTAAATATTGCGAATGCAGCAAGCTATTGGGTTAGCCAGTAGACCAAGCAGGGATGGGCCCCCTAGTTAAAGAATAAACCTGAAAATGAAAAATGACAACATTGACAAATTGGCTTGGGCGTGAGGTGGGGTCGCCAGCTCCAAGTCGGGAAATACACTGGAGATTTTGGGGGGTGGAGCCTGAGGAGGGCGGGGTTTGGAGAGGACAGGGACCTCAGTGGGGTACAAGGCCATAGAGTTCACCTTCCAAAGCAGCCATTTTCTCCAGGGGAACTGATCTCTGTTGCTGTCAGGGCAGGACCCCAAGGTGCGACACTAATGAGCACAAGTCCAGGAACAGTCCAAGGTTAAAGCCGAGTAAATCAGGTAGCACAGTTCAAACAGGTTTCAAATCACAGTCCATAAGTAGGGTCAGACATACCAGAGAGTCAAGTCCATAAATCACAACGAAGCCAGAGGAGTCAGAGAGAAACGCAGGATCCACGAAGCCAAGGGTCAAAAGCCGGTAAGAGTTTCACAAGGGTTGAGGCCGAGATACAAAGATTCAGGTCCTGACAACGACGTTGCTAGCACAAGTGTGCTCATGGCCAGAGGCTTTCCTAAATAGTGCTCTGGCTCCGTAGCCCATGAGCACCTGTGAGCAAGGTCCTGACTGCTGCTAATACTCAGGGCTCAAGGTTCTTTGCCCTCTGGAGCGTGACTCTTTTCTTCGGCTGGCCAGGTCTTGACGCTGATGATCCCTTAGCCGGTGCACAGGTGGGGGAGAGGCAGGTGGTGAAGTGCTTGCTTCAGGCACCGCTCCAGGTGCAAAGCGTCCCACAGTTGGCTCAGGCTGCTGTGTATCCTCCACAGCACTTACATCGGTTGCAGGTCCTGGTGCCTCTTCAGCCCTTAAAGGTACCGAAGCCTCCCTGTTTTGGCTGTCAGGGGCTGGTTCAGGGGCTGAGTCAAGGACAGGCATGACAGTTGCTTGGAGATCAGTTGCAATAGTGGGAGATCTCCAGCCCCCCCCCCCCGGGAGACTAGCAACCTTAGTGTGAAGGGAGGGAACATGTGTGGCTCATTGACAGTGATCAGAGCTGGCTCCAGGTGTCTGGGTGCCCTAGGCAGGAAGCCTGGGGCGCCCCCCACTGCGGATGCCAACCTCCCGGTGGGGCCTGGAGACTGGAGTGCAGCGGCGGAGTGCTGGCTTTCCTGGAGGCTCTGCAGCTGCGGGGCCCCCAGAAAAGCCAGGGAAGGGGTGGGGGTCTAGCCTCTGCCCCCTCCCTCCCGCGCTGGCTGTCCTGGGAGCTCCACGGCTGCGGGACCCCCAGGAAAGCCGGGAAGGGGGCGGGGGGTCTAGCCGCCGCCCCCTCTGTCCCAGGGCCGGCTGTCCTGGGGGCTCCGCAGCTGTGGGACCCCCAGGAAAGCCGGGAAGGGGGCGGGGGGTCTAGCTGCTGCCCCCTCCCTCCCAGAGCCGGCTGTCCTGGGGGCTCCGTGGCCCCCGCCCCCTTCCCCCAGGAAAGCCGGGAAGGGGGCAGGGGTCTAGCGGCGGCGGCGGGCGCCTGGTTAGCACGGCGGGGGCCGCTTTTCAGGGGGGGAGTGGGGCGCCATTTGGCGCCCCTGAGGCCGGGGCGCCCTAGGCAAGTGCCTAGTTCGCCCAATGGGCGATCCGGCCCTGACAGTGATGTCATGGGCACTAGCCAATACTGACAGTGGCTTTCATAGAATCCCATGACACCCAAAGGGCAATGAGGGTCACAGCTTCTTTCAACAACAAAATGTTCTTTGAGAGGTTTCCACCAGGCAGGGGCCAGGGCTGAAAAGGCCCTGGTCCTGGTCAAGGCAAGACAGACATCCTTTGAGCCGGGGACAACCAAATGGTGCTGCTAAACGGATTTTCTACCTGAAATGTTGAAGGGTTATTATTATGCCTGACCTCACTCCCTGACATTTTGTGTTTGGCTCTACCTCTTTTGGCAGCCATTTTGTCATTGGCTCCACCTCCTTATGGCAGCCATTTTGTAGCGGCACCCGCCATCCTGTGTCAGAATTCCCAAGGTGCCCACCGGCTCAAAAAGGTCAGGAACTCCTAACCTAAGCACACTAACTAGGGAATATACTCCACAAATTCATGGGGAGTTATGTCTCAGTAAGTCTATTTAGGATTAGACTGTGATACACCAGGAAGGCTGGTGTGGGTAGAAGCAGGGCTGGCCCATCACAGACAAAATTTAGGCAGTTGCCTATGGCACCAGCTTGACAAGGGCACCGCTCTGGTCTGCCTGCCGCCCCACCTACCCCTCTCCTCCCTTCCCTCGCCTCATACCCTGCTTGGCTGGGGGGGGGGAGGCTCTTGGAGGAATTGCTGCTGCAGCCACCCCCCCTTCCCTTGAGGATCACAGGCTCTTTCAGCCCCTTTTGCAAGGAGCCGGGGGGGGGCATGCCTGGGCCGAGCTGTGCACTTTCCCAGCCGCCCCCGGGGGTGGGTGGTGTTGAGCTTTCTGTGCGAAGCACTCTATGGGGCGCTAACACAGTCGCCACGGACGCCCTAAAGACTGGGGGAGCTTAAGCCAGTAAGTGTCTGCTGGGGGGTGTTGAGTGGCAAGGGAGGGAGGGAAAGAAGCTGTAGGCAGCCAGAGCGGAAGGCAGAGTGAGCCCAGGAGGCTGCCTAGGCCGGAGAGCCATGCTGGGGATGCGGAGAGCAGCTGGTCTGGGCCTGGCTCTGGCTCTAGACGACTTTGGCGGCATCCCCTGGCCTTGGGGGGGGTGCCAGATATTGGTGGGCGCACGGGGGGGATGCCAGAAGGTATCCTCGCCTGGCGGGGGAACTGGGGCCAGCCCTGGGTAGGGCTGCCAGCTCTGGGTTGGGAAATACCTAGAGATCCTGGGGGTGAAGTTTGGGAAGGAAAGGGTTTGGGGAGGGGAGGGGCCTCAACGGGGTATAATGCCATAGAATCCACCATCCAAAGTGGCCATTTTCTGCAAGGGAATTGACCTTGATCGTCTGGATACCAATTGTAATAGCAGGAGAGCTCCAGGTGCCACCTGGAGCTTGGCAACCCTAGTAGAATGTAAATATCCGAAGCAGTACAATCCTGAGGGCTGTCGAGGTGGAGGTGACCGGCCCCTGGTGTGCTTGCAGCGCTGCTAGGTAGCTCTCTAAAGAGGCCCCCTCCCCGGGACTAGACTGTTAATCGTATCTGCTGTTGTTCTCAAACAAAAGAAATCGGAGCCCCTAGCATCACCTTCTATAGCCGCGTGATTCACACACAAATAACAAAAATCAATGATATGCCCAAACGACAGCTGAGCAGAAATTGCTCCTGAGAAGAAAGTTACTCATTCCGCTATTAGGCACGCGCCCAAGGTTTCCTGAAAGCCTGCCCGTGTTGTGCCAGATTTCATTCACACTTCATCTTTTGCAAAACAGAAAGAAGTCAAGCAACAGGGTAGGGTTTGCAGTTGGCGATGCAGTTGCTTAGCGCCACCTCTGCCGCTGCAGCAGGGCTGGATACGGCGAGAACAATCCAAATCCTAATCCTCTCTGGGAGGTCCTCGCTCAGCGAACACAGACACCAAGAGAGCATCGGTGGAATACCAATCGGGGGAGGCTTAGAAGAACATGAAATGGGCCTTTTATGCAGTGAGACGTGAATTGATTCCCACGGCCCAAATGGAGTACTGTGGTTTACACTGGGAACTGCAGATATTATCTCTTGTGGAAGAGAAAATTCAGGGTACAGGAATTTCGGCTGCGGTCTCACACACACTAAATAATTCACTTTCAACCCTCTTTCAAACTGGATTTTTACTGTGTGAACTGCCACAATCCAGTTGGAAGGTGTATTGGAAGTGGATTGAAAGTGGATTATTGAGCATGTGTGACCACAGCTGAAGCCAGGGCCTTCTCAGTGGTGGCTCCATACTGGTGGAATGAGCCCCTGGAAGATATCAGTGCCCTGCAGGACCTTCTACAGTTCCTCAGGGCCTGTAAAATGGAGTTCTTCCGCCAGGCTTTCGATTAGGGGACGCCACTGAGGAACGAGCGCTGGAAATTGCACCATCAAGGCCTTACGCTAGGCTACTGGCATCAAGACAACCGGACACTGGCCCACCTATATCGGCCCACTTTCATAATCGCCATCTGAATCAATTTGCACTTAATGTATATTATGGTTTGAAATTTTATTATTATGTATCTATGTATTTATATTTTATGGTATTTTAGTCCATGTACGCCGCCTTGAGCCAGCTCCCGCAGGCAAGGTGGGATATAAATCTAAATAATAAATAAATAAAATGAATAAGTGTGTGACTTTTCACACCAGGGACAAAACTGAACATAAAAACATAAACAGTGTGCAGAGGGAAACCTATGACTTGGGATAGTCTTCCCCTTCCTATTCCAGCCCAGTAAGACCCCCAGATTTTAGCCCTATGGGTCTAACTGGATCCTTATGAACAATGTGAAGGTCAAACTGGGGTAGGGTTGCCAAGTCTTACCTTGGCTTTAGCAGGGGGAGTCCTGGACGCATCATCATGTCGGGAACGTTGGGGGTGGAACCTCTATCATTCGAGGGGAAACCATGGAGTTTTCTCTTGATTGATAGAGTGTCCCTGTTATGTCCACTGACCGCCACTAGACACCAGCGAGTAACCACCGAGCTTAACTCCCTAGGAACAATAGGGACTAGGCTCCTGGACTTTCCTTTGGAGAACCAATAGATACTTTGGCGGGAGGTTCAAACCTACCAATAGGATTTAGGGGTGTTCCCAGGTGCTGTATATAGTTGGCCGCCCAGTCAGTATTCGCGGTTCTAGTTGTGTACCAGTAAACTATGCTGATCACTACAACTGTGTCTGTGGTTTCTACATGCGTCTAACCCACTACACAACAGTCCCCCCAAAAAACGTGCCCGATGTGATTACATCACTTCCGGGTGACGTCATCACGTCAGGCACATCTCTGCAGCCCAGCGATTTGGGGGTGGGTTTTCCCCTGGCAGCCCAATCCTGGCCAGTGGGGAACACGCCAATCGAGTGGGGGTTTCCCCACTCTCCGGGGGGACTTGGCAACCCTAAACTGGGGTCTCCAGTGGAAAAGTGGAAAAGGTTCAAGGTTTTGGTACTGATCTTTAAGGCCTTGAGCGGTCTGGGACCCGCACATTTATAGGACCAGCTCCTCCAGTATGTCCCTGGGAGAGCCTTGTACTCTTTGAATAACAACTTGCTGGTGATCCCTGGCCCTAGGGATGTCTGGCTGTCCTCGACCAGGGCCAGGGCCTTCTCAGTTCTGGCCCCGACCTGGTGGAACTCTCTGCCAAATGACATCAGGGCTCTGCGGGATCTTATGCAATTCCAAAGGGCCTGTAAGGCAGAGATGTTCTGCCAGTGTTAAATACTGGGATTCCATGGAAGAGCAGACTCCGAGTCTAGTGATCAGCTCAGTTTAAATAGCAAACACCACACCCAACCACACCCCACTCCCAATGATAGGCTAAACATTAATTCCTCATTGGTCACCTTCAGAGTCCTGGTGGGCTATTGTTCTAGAGCTCCAAGCTCAGCCAGTCTCTGGTAGACCTAGGATGTTCCAGCCCCGATACATAACACCCAAGCTTTTGGTTGAGGACAGCAATGGTTACCTCATTAGCTGGCTCCCTTCCTCCCCCCGCTTTTGATCTTAGCTCCCTTTCCCCCTGCCCAGAAAAGGGGATGGTAGTCTGGAATTGGGACAAATAATATAGTGAAACTGCCGTCTTAGATTCTTATTCTGTATTGTAATTTTTATTAAGTTATATACTGCATTTTAATGTTTTTGTATATTTTATGGCATCATGCCTTGTACATTGCCCAGAGCCTGGCGCAAGCTGGGATAGGGCGATTAATAATCTAAATAATAATAATAGTAATAACAACAACAACAACAACGAGGGGAATCTGCAAAATTTTTCTCCCTACTATACCAACATAAGAAAATAAATCTACTGGATTCAACCTGGAACTCATATTTTACCCAAAAATTCTCTCAAGCTGTTATCTTTCAGCATCTGCAGGAAATCACCTTGTGACTCAACCACTGCTTCACAATCCTTCCTTTGTCATTTTTAAATTTCTTATTGTCCTTACTGTTTTTGCAACCGGAGTCACAAACAGCAAGCCCTCATCCCACAATAAACCTCGTTCCACAGGAAAACACGGGAGAATTTAAGGGCCGCTACTGCAAAAGTTGTCAAGTGATTTGATAACAGTTGCTAGAATTTTTGCCACTTTTTCTTTAATTTCTCTTCCCCATCACACCATGTAAGCCAGGCTCAGCCGCACCCGATATGCCTCCAGCACCATATTTTGCAGTGCTGCCAGTCTGGGAGATTACTTTAAGAATCACGAGAAGCAGGGGTCATTTCGTAGAAAAAGAGGTGCAGGAGCTCATTAGCATAACTCATTAGCATATGTCACACCCCCTGGCATCACCGGAAGTGTGTCAGAAGGCAACACCCACTGCTCATGCTCCACTAGACTGTTTTGGATTGCTAGCTATGGGGGGGGGGAGCGTGCAGATCTGCCTTCACAGTGGAGGAAGAGCTTGTACTTGAATAAACTTTGGTCTTAAAGGTGCCACTGGACTCTTTGGGATTCCTAGCTATGCAGATCTGCCCTCAGAGAGGAGGGAGAGCTTGTACCTGAATAAACCTTGGTCTTAAAGGTGCCACTGGACTCTTTTGGATGGCCAGCAAGTGCAGGAAAGTGTGTGGCTGCTCGTGGGTCGAGGAGGGTGGCACAGAGGTCGCGCATGGTCTTGAGCAGGTAGGGGGCCAGGGTTGTGCTGGGGCAGAGGTGCAGGAGAAGGCCGAGTAGGTGCAGGAGGCCAGGGCGGAGGCATTGCACCAGGGCCGGCATGAGGATAGGCAGAACCTGGGCGGGCTGGGTGCCACGACCATGGCAGTGACGGAGCAGCTCGAGGCCCAGCCTCTGGCAGCGCTCTCCTGGGTCAGCCATCAGCCTGGGAAAGGCAAGGGGGGCTGCTGGGAGCAGGGGGCGGGGCTTGCTGCATGTGCCCACCCCCTGGGCTCCTTACTGCCGGAGCTTTGCTCCTGTGCACTCCTGCAGGAAATGAGCCCTAACGAGAAGTATACATCGGGCAGTCATGTGCTGGTTCTGTGCTTTGGAATTAAATCTGCCAGAGTGTTCTGACTCCAAGCAGAAGCATCTGACCCGCACACATAACTGGGTGCACACTTTCACAAGTACTGTTAGTTGTGTGTCGCTGTTAGCTGTGTGTCGCTGTGTTGAGGCTGGCGTTGGCAATCCTACTCTGCAGTGCACGCAGCCATTCTGCCCTCCAGCGATAGCTGCCTCTTTCACTGCCCTCCCTAAACTGTGTTTTTCCTTTGGATTTTCCACTTCTGCTTCCTTACCAGGCAATCTCCACACGGCAATTGTTTAGCTGCTTAAAAAAAAAAAAAAATCCAGTGAGAAGTGAACAAAATAAATCCACAGACAACATAAGCGTATTTCATGCCTTGTACTCCTTTGTAATCCGTCCTTATAGATGTCTTTGCTGTCCCCCTGGCCACGGCTTCTGAGTCTAAGTGTCCTGGCCCCACTGCTGGACCTCCTGATATCACGTGGTATTTTTGGCCGCTGTGTAACAGAGTGTTGGACTAGGTGGGCCATTGGCCTGATCCAACATTGGCTTCTCTTATGTTCTTATGTTCTTATGTTCTAAGCCTTTATGGAATACTAGCAAAATGGCCGTCGTTCTGATATGTAGGATGTACATGGCAGGGGAGGGCATATAGTGTGGACTACTCATCCAAGCCTTGACCCGGATGGCCCAGGCTAGCCGGATCCTGTCAGATCTTGGAAGCTAAGCAGGGTCAACCCTGGTTAGTACTTGGATGGGAGACCACCTAGGAAGTCCAGGGTCTCTAAACAGAAGCAGGCGATGGCAAACCTCCTCTGAATGTCTCTTGCCTCGATAACCTTCCAGGGTTGGCATGAGTCGGTTGTGACTTAATGGCACTTTCCACTCATCCAAACGAGAATCAGTAAAAGGAGTCTGGGGGTGCAGTTTGCTTCTACGGGATCGCACACAAAGACATATTGAAAAAGAAGAGGAAGGAAAAGAAGACGTTTTATACCCTACTTTCCTCTACCTGAAGGAGTCTCAATGGGACTTACAATCGCCTTCCCTTCCTCTCCCCACCACAGTTACTTTGTGAGGCGGGTGGGGCTGAGAGTGTTCTGAGAGAACTGTGACTGGCCCAAGGTCACCCAGCAGGCATCATGTGGAGGAGGGGTGGGGAATCAACCCTGGTTCTTCACAGTAGAGACCGCTGCTCTTAACCACTGCACCACACATAAGAAGGCATAAGAGAAGACAGTGTTGGATCAGGCCAATGGCCCATCCAGTCCAACACTCTGTGTCACACAGTGGCCAAAAATACCAGGTGCCATCAGGAGGTCCAGCAGTGGGGCCAGGACACTAGAAGCTCTCTCACTGTTGACCCCGCCAAGCACCAAGAATACAGTGCATCACTTGCCCCAGACCGAGAGTTCCTACCTATACCTTGTGGCTGATAGCCACTGATGGACCTCTGCTCCATATGCTTATCTAATTCCCTCTTGAAGCAGTCCATGCTTGTAGCCGCCACCATCTCCTGTGGCAGTGAATTCCATGTGTTAATCACTCTTCGGTTCATGAATGTTCACTGGTTCATGAATGTACTCTCTGCAGAATCTCTGTCTGTAAAGGTCAAACCACCTCATGCCTGGGACCTTGAGCAGGGAACATATTTTGTTTTTATGGAACCGTGCCATTTTTTTCTCCAGGAACACTCTCCATAAATGGATATTACACTAGTTGGTTCCACAAGACTGGTTGAGAGCCGTCTTGCTTTCCAGCTCCTTCTACTACAGAACTGGGGGGGCTTTGTGCGTGTGTTTTTGCTGTGCCATTCCACTTATAAAATGTTTATCTACCACAGGAAGCCACCAAACTTGTTGGCACTCTTGGAACTTTGAGAACAGCTACAGGGCACCATCACCACAAAATGCCTGCCACGGAGGCTGGGGCCACTCACGAAATGTTGGGAGGTCCCGAGCTGAGGCGTCCTGCTACAATGGAGGCAGCTACTTCCAAATGCGTAATTCCTGTAGACCACAAAGGTAATGCCTCCTAAGATCTTCTGAAGTAGCTGAAGAAGGAATTGAGTGCCAGAAAACAAATTGGTGGGCAGTGCATTGAAGACCATTGATCTACCACCTGATACTGTCACATCTTACTCTCTGGCTGGGGTTGCCAATCCCCAGTTGGGGGCAGGGGTCCCCTGGTTTGGAAGCCCTCTCCCCGCTTCAGGGTTAACAGAAAGTGTGTGTGTGTGGGGGAATGTCCTCTGGGTGCTCCATTATACTCTATGGTGACCAGTCCCCATAGGGTATAATGGAGAATTGATCCATGGGTATCTGGGGCTCTGGGGGAGCTGTTTTTTGAGGTAGAGGCACCAGTTCCTCTGGGCAGCCGGCAGGGGATGGGGAGTAAGCTTATTGGGAGCAGGGAGTCTCACCTGAAGTTCTTACGTGACCTGGAGGAGAAATGGGCACATCAGAAGAAGAAGAGAAGAGATTGGATTTATACCCCGCCCTTCACTGCCCAAAGGCGTCTCAGAGCGGTTTACAAACTCCTTTCCCTTCCCCTCCCCACAACAGACACCCCCTGTGAGGTAGGTGGGGCTGAGAGAACTTCTGACAGAAACTGTCTTTGAGAGAACAGCTGTGCCAGAGCTTGTGACTGACCCAAGGTCACATCAGCAGGTGCAAGTGGAGGAGTGGGGAATCAAACCCGGTTCTCCCAGGTTACAGTCCGCGCACTTAACCACTACACCAAACTGGCTCTCAATCAGGGTGATGCTCTGGCTTTTGCCCAAAAACCAGTGCGTTGTCCCGGCCTCCCAGATATACCTATGTCACTTCCGGGTCACCTTGAAGACACATAGGGATGTTGATACAATAGGTGTTCCTCCCTTTATTGTGGTAAGTCCCCTCGCTGGTCAGTTGATTGGCGGCGGAGAGGGGTGAGGCCTGGGAGTGGGGGCGGTCTGGCATCCCTAGTCCTCACCCGAGATCACAAGAGAAACGGCCAAATCTTGCTGTAACTACATCAGTGGTTGTTGTAAAAATGCAGGGCCCTGCTGGCTCAAATGTACCTATAATTTTCAGGGCTCAGATGCTAGGGGGAGGAGGAGACTCCTCAGAGCAGTGCCGCAGAACCATAACTCTCTACAAAGGGTGAGCTACCTGTTCAGTCAATCTCAGTGTTGTTGTTTTTTTAAAGAATTTTTATTATTTTTAACAGAAAATAAACAGAGGAACAAGAAAAACAGTAAAAATACAGAATAGAAAAACAGATAGGTGCTGGAGTCTAAGCTCCGCATTTATAATAAATCATGCTCATTTCGAATAATTTACATTTATATCATTTGTTAGTTATTGTTAAGATCTATCCCTTAAGTTACCTTGATATTTTTGTAACCATTTATAAAGTCTCTCCCATTTTTTTTTCAAATTCACCTTCAGGTTTATCATGTAGCTGTAGCATTAGTTTATCCATTTCTGCTGCATCCAACAATTTAAATATCAATTCTTCTTTTCTCGGGACTTCTTCTTTCTTCCAGTATTTTGCATACAGAATTCTGGCTGTGGTTACAATTTGTACAATCATATATAAATCTTGTCCGTTAAAATCTTGTGGCACAACATTCAATAAAAACATTTCTGGTATTAATAGAATTGTTTTATCTAGTATTTTTTGTAATATTTCATGCAGTGTTTTTGTTTATTAGCGTGCACTGGTCTTTGCAACTTCAGGTTGCCAACCTCCGTGTGGTCCTGGATATCTCCTGGAATTATAACTGATCCCCAGCTGACAGAGATCAGTTCCACTGGAGAAAATGGCTGTCTTGGAGGGTGGACTCTGTGGCATTATCCTCTGCTGAGGTCCCTCCCACCCTAGGCTCCGCCCCCAAATTTCCGGGAATTTCCTAACCTGGAGCTGTCAACCCTAATGTGCCAAAAGAAGACATAGAGAAAGAAAGGTAAGTGGAAACATATAAGGGAAAGAACCCACATACTGAATAGAAGGCCATCTATTTATATGAGAGCAAGCTTAAGCCGGTTTACTTGTTGGAAGCAAATCCCATTTTATTCAACGGGGTTTGCTCCCAGGAAAAGCGTTTGTAGGACTGTAGTCTGTGTATGCGCCAAGCAGTTATGCAAGTATCAGCGGGGGTGGTGCTACTTTCCTGTAGGATCAAGCCAACAACATCCTTCTGGGGAAAAAAATATTATGATGGATGAATGCCACGGATGGGGTAATAAGCACCTGAGAACTCCCTCCTTCGAAGTCTGGATTGGGGTCTGGCACACGCCGTCGACGAGCCCATCAAAAGGAGGACAAAGAAAGAACCACGTATTTGTGCAACATGTTTGACTCTAGCAGAGAATTCCTCATCCTGAGAATATTTACAGTAAATTTTAATGTAATCTGTGCTAGGTTTTTATATGTTGGAACCAGTGGCGGATTAACCATTAAGCCGACTGGGCACGTGCTTAGGGCACCAGGGCCGAAGGGGGCACCAGAAAGTTGGGGAAAGGGTGAAAAAAAAACAAAAACAAATGAAGATTTGTAAAAAAAATAATAAATTGATAAAACTAGTGCAGATTGATCATGGTGCATTTCTGTATTGCTGCAACCGGCATTGTATATCTGGTCAGACAGGTCAACAACTAAAATGGACGGGGTCCGTGTGGAAAGGAGGGGGGGCACCGAGATTGGTCAGTGCTGCTTAGGGCACCAGGGAGCCTTAATCTGCCCCTGGTTGGAACTGGTTTTGGAGCATTTTTGCAGGAAAATAGGACAAAGTATGATGAAAATATACATCTGCCGTTTTGCAAAATAGTTCTACTTCCTCGGGGAAGAAATGCTGTGAATTTTCACGTTATTTATATATATATATTTTTTAAAAATTATATCCGCTACATGTCAGAGAAACAGCCTTGCAGCTTTCGGCTCCTTTTCTCCATTCACTCGTATCGACCGTGGTTGTTTTAATGAATATTTATTCTCCTGCGATACGACTGGAATTGCCCGAGCTGCTGCTAGCTTGTAAAATGCTAAGATTACTGTTTTCATTTTCTGCAGAAACCTATTCCCCTCTGTTCAGTAACGGAAAAGATAATTAATGTTTTGCTGTAATTAAGATCATTATTATTTTATTGTTTGTACCGATATAGCGTACGGATTTACAGGTTTATTCAACTGCTGTAGAATTAAAAGAGGTCACGGGGGTGAGGTGTGGGGATAATAAGATTAGTAAGATTAAATCCGAAAGTCCTGTGGTAGCCCAGGATCCGGGAGACCTGCGGGGTTGCCAGGCATGCAGAGAAAGGAAGGTAAGTGGAAACACATTCCTACAATAAGCAGGAAATAGGGGGAGGTGAGTCGTTACTAAGGGGCAGGGAAGGTGATCTTCGGTGCTGCATGATGACATCACTTCCAGTATGACCCAGAAGCACCAGGGAGATGTTCTAACCACTATACCACAATGGTAATTCTTTCTTCCCCCAGCCGATCTCCAAAATGACCATAAAGGGGGGAAAAACCAGAGGCTAGGTTTGCCTGGTCTGGGTTGGGAAACACCTGGAGATTTTGGGAGCAGAGCCTTGGGAGGGTGGGGTTTGGAGAGGGGAGGAACCTCAGCAGGGTATAATGTCAGGGCTCATTTTGAGCAGGAACGCACAGGAATGGAGTTCCGGCTGGCTCCCGAGCTGGCCACGCCCAGCAGGAACTCATTAGCATAATAGGCCACACCCAACAGAATGAGCAGAAACTCATTAGGACTGGCTACATTAGGGTTGGATGGCCTAGCATGCGGAGGAGTTCCTGCTAAAAAAAAGCCCTGGGTTTTGACAACAAACAAGGTAAACACAATAAGAAGCAAAAGGTGGGCGTGGCTGGATGACCACACTTCTGGTAACATGGGGTGTGGCCTAATATGCTAATGAGCTGTGTTGTCGGGTGTGTCCTAATAGGCTAATAAGTTTCTGCTGATGGGTGTGGCCTATTATGCTAATGAGTTCCTGCTGGGCTTTTTCTACAAAAAAAGCCCTGTATAATGCCACAGAGTCCACCCTCCAAAACAGCCCTTTTCTCCAGGGGAACTGATCTTGGTTGCCTGGAGATAAATTGTTATAACGCAGAGGTGTCAAACATGTAGCCCAAGGGCCAAATCAGGCCCCCAAAGGGCTTCTATCAGGCCCGCGGTGGAACTGGCTGTCTTCTGCTTCTTCTTCCAGTTCTGCCGCTGCTGCTGTGTCATTGTAGGTCTGCAGCTTACGGATACACAGCTGAACAGCATACTCAAGATTGCAACAGCACAGACATTTTGATGTAATGATTCAGAGCAAGAGGCGTCAGTTATCAGACACTGGGTGCGATCATACTTATTGGAAGCCGCGGCAAACATGCGATTCCTCCGCGGATTAAAGGGACGTGATCAGACACATCTGTCTGGTGTCCCGGAGTCGTCAGCAGGGTGTCGTTTCGCGCCGCAGTAGTGTGGTAAAAAGCTACTGCCGAAAACTTAGTATTATTGGGAACTGCGGGCGCGCGGCGAGAAGTATGATCGCACAAACACTGCATCATTGCAGGCGGGGCAAACAGCCTCGCTTCCTGCCCGCATTTTCTCCGTTTCGTGTGACCGCAGCCACTGTTAAATAAACAAAATATTGCAAGAGTGAAAATGTTTTAAGCATGTTTGTATTTTAATTAAAAAAACCACCTTTTGTGCTTGTGTCTTTTATAAAGTTTATATCTTGGCTACCTGGCATTACATTTCATGACACACATGACCCGGCCCAACGAGGTCTCATTTATGTCAGATCCAGCCCACAGAACAAATGAGTCTGACACCCCTGTTATAACGGGAGATTGTCAGGTGCCAGCTGGAGGTTATGCAAACGTGAGGTCACAGGATAGGATGTAAATAAACAAAAACCCCAACCACGATATAACAACGTGTAGTTCTCAAGACTGTCTTGAAACATTGTTATATGTTTATATGGTTTATCATGACTGCCGTGGTATCTTAATAAAGGACCGAACACGGGTGCGGAGCTGGTCCGTCAGGGCCACGACAGTGGATCAGATATTTGGAATAATTTACCTTTACGTCAAAGAAGGATTGTGTTAAGCTACTTTGTGCTGTATAATTCAGAGGACTTTTGAGCGTGGTCAGCTTGGTTTACGAGGACGCTTTAAATGTCTGTATATTTTGTACTGGAATGTGTTTTGTAATCTGTACCCTACTATAAATGTGTGATAATAATTACTGAATAGATTGCATAGTAATATCAAGGTTAGTTTTTGTTTATTTGCCATCTGGAGGCTGGCAGCCCTACGTCCATAGCAACGTGTTTGCATGCTGCAGGTCACACCTGTCCATAAGATGATGGATGTAAATACACAATTGCTTTGCTAAAGGCTGATGCAGCTAGAAAGCAGAATGGGTGGATGTAGCTCTCACACACAGGGATTTGCAGCGGATGCAGTTTGTCTGGTGTGGGTAAGAATTGCAATATTAGTTGCTTTATTAATAAATGACAAATATCTTTCTTTCTTTTTTTATTTTGAAGTGTTTCTTCTACACAGTTATTAGAGGAGCCCTGTCTTCCCTTCTGTGGTTTCAAATTCCAGTGTGGTAAGTGTATTTGTCTGTTGCATAGGGGGGGGCCATTAGCGTACCGTAGGATTTTATGGGGTGGATCCCGCTTTGTCAAATGTATAAAGTGGATTCTAATTCAATAGACTATATAGAGGCATAAGGAAAAAAGGGGGGAATGTGAAATGCACACTGTGACATTTTAGTGCAAAACTCAAGTGCAGACAAGGAACGTACAGTGACCGTTTACACCGGCAATAACTGGGGATCAGGGGCAGTGTTCCCTCTAAGCTGAGTTAGTGTGAGTTAGCTCACAGTTTTTTAGCCTCTGGCTCACACATTCTTGTCTCAGCTCAGGAAGGACGGCTCCAGAGCAAACTAATCTGTGCAGTAGCCAAATTGCTCACTCACAACTTTAATGCCAGTAGCTCACCAAGAAGAATTTTTGCTCACCAGACTCCACAGCTTAGAGGGATTGTTGATTAGGAGTTAACCTATGCCAGGCGTCCCCAGGGCTATTTTTGGGCAGGAATGCACAGGAACGGAGTTCCGGCTGGCTCCCGAGTTGGCCACGCCCAGCAGGAACTCATTAGCATAACAGGCTAACAGCAGAAACTCATTAGGATTGGCTACAGTAGGGGTGTGTGGCCTAACATGCAAAGGAGTTCCAGCTCCAAAAAAAGCCCTGGGTTTTGACAACAAAC
Organism: Gekko gecko; assembly: GCA_029375565.1. Lineage (NCBI taxonomy): Eukaryota > Metazoa > Chordata > Lepidosauria > Squamata > Gekkonidae > Gekko > Gekko gecko. The sequence continues at coordinate 72,412,779 of JAPDNY010000009.1, forward strand.
AAGGTAAGCAGAATAAGAAGCAAAAGGTGGGTGTGGCTGCATGACCACACTTCTGGTAACATGGGGGTGTGGCCTAATATGCTAAGGAGCTGTGCTGTCAGGGGTGTGGCCTAATATGCTAATGAGTTTCTGCTGTTGGGTTTGGTCTGTTATGCTAATGAGTTCCTGCTGGTCTTTTTCTACAAAAAAAGCCCTGGGCGTCCCCAACACATGGCGCCTGCTGTCACGTCTCCTGGTGCCCAGAAAGTGGGCAGGGCCACATGGGACTTTTGCCCTGCAACAGTGTGGAGCAAGGAAGAGGAGTAGCATCGCCAAGCAGAGAACTGGAATGGCCGCAGGGTTTTCTCACCTCCCCGGGGGGTAACTTGAACGAACAAGGGGGGAGGCTTGTAGGTCTCATTCCTTGGTTATTGGTTATTATATTATATTATATTATTATATTATATTAGTTATTATATTGGTTATTATATTTTCCGCTGGATGGCTTTCATTTTTGCTTATTCCTGTTGGAAGTGAAGGACTTTGCACTGTCTTTGAACCTCAGACGGAGTCAGAGAGATAGATTGGCCAGGACCCTGATCACCCTTCCCTTCCACTGTTCTGATGCTATGGATTGATACTCTCAGGGAATCTTCCTTCCTTCCTTCCGGCCTGACACCTTCTCTCCCCACTATGCCGGTCATTTCCATCTTGGCATCATGAGGGCAGGACACGCTTCCTGCATCCGTCCCTCTCTATCCATCCTAGCTAGATAGGCTAGATTAGGATCCTGTCCCTATCCTGTCTGGAATGAAGTTCCTGGCAATAAAGGACTCATATTAGTTTTTGCAAAGATAAAGAGGCTGCGTGGGTAGCTCTGTTTCTTGTCAGCCCACACAGACCAGATAGATCCCACTGTGTTATGTGCCTTGAGCACTCTGCTAACCCAAATAATCCTTCAGTCCCCAGCATGCTAGAGACACGATCTGATAACAGCTAGCCATACCCTGTGCCCGCGGAAGTTAGCAAAGCATCCAAGGGGATGTAAATGAAGCGATTTGGACACTTGAAAGAGCTATATAAACCCGAAGCGTTAGTAAACACTATGAATGAGGGGAAATCTGAGCCAGTGTTCTTCCATCGGTGGGTATGCAATCATTACAGACCACCGTCTTGTCTGAGGACAGCTAAGGAAGAAATTGATGTCGTGGCCGTTAAATTTGCATGGTACTCTGAGCAGACTCAGAAAAATGTGTTGTTTGTAAGGTGAAGAAAGGAGAAAGTTCTTCCCCTCCCCTTGACAAGTAGCTGTATTAACCTGCTGCAGCCAAAATAAACACGAGCTGTGTAGCACCTTAAAAGACTTTTGACTCAGTTCAGACACGGCACAAAGCCATGGTTTATTATTCTATCTATGGTTAGTTTGTGAAACCAGGATTTTTCAGCACACAGATGATCCTCAGACTCCGCTCAACAAATGCTGGTTTCATTAGGCTGGACCCAGCACAAAAAGTTAACGGAAGGAGTTGGCAGGGTAGACCTTTGCACACCTTCTCTCCAAACAGTCCGGAGAGCCTTGGGAAGAAAATGTATGACGGTCCGGGGGATGCTGGAGCAGTGGGGGAGAATCGGGCAAACTTCCCCATCTTCCTTTCACTGTTGCAAAAGGAGAAGAGGGAAGGAAGCGCTTTTACCTGATTACTTCCTCATCGCCGCAGGGCCCTGTAACTGTGGTGTGTTTTCTTTGGGAGGATTTTCATCAGAGCAAATGGCAGACTGTGTGGGGAAAGAGGAGGCATGGAAAGAGCCGATCACTGGTCAGTGACCAGTGAACTCCCTCCAGGAACTTGTCTGCTGCATCCAACCTCTTTGCTTTCTTGTTAAAGCCTGGGAAGGTAGGGTTGGGAACCTCACTTCAGGTGGGGCCTGGAAATCCACTGGAATGACAACTGATTTCCACATTCCAGCAATCAGTTCTTCCCTGGAGAAAAGTGCTGCTTTGGAGGGTGTTGTGTATGGAGCCGACCACATGCGAGGTTCGGTTTGCACGTGGTCAAGCGAAGAGCCTGAGCTTCGCACAGGCAAACAATGGACGATCAGATCCTAGCCCGCTCCAATCGGAAGGCTAGGATCCAAGACTTGACCTATGAAGGACTAACGCTGTGAATAGACCTATCACGGGTGTTGGGGTGTGGTTTGTCTTGGGGTTATAAGCTGGCCTGCGAGCTAAGTTGTCTTGTTCCTGAATAAAGTTATGAGCTGATTCATTACTTCATGCATCAGACCCAGTATATTATAGAGGGTAGAATCTATGACATTATACCCTGCTGTAAATCTGAAGAAGTGTTCATGCACACAAAAGCTTATATATCCAGAATTAAACTTTGTTGGTCTTAAAGGTGCCACTGGAGTCAAATTTTGTTCTATACCCTTCTGAGGTCCTTCTTCTGCCCAAACTTTGCTCTTCCCCCCAGATACTCAGGAATGTCTCAGCCTGGAATTGGTAAACCTAAATCCGGGGAATATGTCGGCATTAAGCCAGGATGTTTGCATTCCTACATCATGTTAAACCATGGTTTCAGATCAGCTATGGTTAATCAATCAGTGCTGAATCCTGGCCTTCAGATCCCGATTTAACAGACCTTAACTAACCATAGTTAGTGGAGTGGACTTATAACTAACCATAGTTCAACATAGTTCAATTATAGTTCAACATAGTTCAATTATAACTAACTATAGTTCAATTAAACCACGGTTATGCATGATATTTTATTTATTTATATATTTATCCCTCGCCTAACAGACGTTAACTGACCATAATTAGTGGAGTGGACTTACAACTAACCATAGTTCAATATCGTTCAATTATAGTTCAACATAGTTCAATTATAACTAACCATAGTTCAATTAAACCACGGTTATGCATGATATTTTATCTATTTATATATTTATCCCTTGCCTAACAGACGTTAACTGACCATAGTTATTGGAGTGGACTTATAACTAACCATAGTTCAATATCGTTCAATTATAGTTCAACATAGTTCAGTTATAATTAACCATAGTTCAATTAAACCACGGTTATGCATGATATTTTATTTATTTACGTATTTATCCCTCGCCTCTCCTTTTGGCTCATGACAGCTGATGTCTAAAATCACCCTAACAATTCTTTTTTAAAAAAATTCCAGCACAAGCTTTTTATACACACAATTTAGAGACAAACATATAAAGTTCTGTGGACACAGAGGTCTTGTGGCATGATAAAGACAAACAAGTTTTTATCCTAGAGAGGCAGTGTGAATGTAGTTGTTAGTGTGTCTGACTAGAATCTAGCAGAGCCATCTTGAGGAAAGTTATGCCCCTTAAAGTCCATCAAAGTTAATGGTCTTAGATTATAACTAACGTCCAGACTACACAGATCAGTTCCCCTGGAGCAAAGCTGCTTTGGAGGGTAGACTTTACGGCATTATACCCTACTGAGGCCCCTCCCTCCCCTTGCCTTCCCCAGGCCCCACCCCTAAATCTTCAAGGAATTCCCATCCTGGAGATGGCAACCGAAGCTAGGTTTGCCAAACTCTAGATGGGGCCTGGAGATCTCCCGGACTTATAACTGATATCCGGACTACACAGATCAGTTCCCCTGAAGAAAATGGCTGCTCTGGAGGGCGGACTTTATGGCATTATACCCCCAGCTGAGGTCCAGCCCTTCCTTAAATTCCACTCAACCCCGGCTCCACCTCCAAATCTCCAGGAATTTCTCAACATGGAGTTAGCAACTGTAGTGGGAGACTCAGTTCAAACCACCACTTTTCCATGAAACTGCTGGATGACCTTTCTCACCCAGCCTAACCACTGAGTTGTTATGAGGATAAAATGGACATGGGAAGAAGAATGTTGAAATATACTGGGTTCGACACGTTGTAGTGATCAGCTCATAGTTTTATTAGTGAACAGCTTGAACTAAGGGCAACTTAAGCGGGGCCGAAGCCCTGCTTTTAAACCCATGAAAAGACACACCAGACGGACACCCACTCCCAACAATAGGCTATTTACAAACTCATCCTATTTACAAAGCTATTTACAAAGCTATGCTCCTGCAAAGTGCAGGGGGTTGGACTAGATGACCTGCAAGATCCCTTCCAACTCTAACATTCTATGATTCATCACATCCCAATAGTTGGCTGCCAGGATCCAGGTGGTCTTATTGTTTTATTCCTCAATCTCACCGCTCTCTGGCAACCCGTGTGTCAATACATAACAAATGTCTTCCACCCTGAACTTGGAAGACGGGAGGGATAAAATATGTATTTTGACAGTTCATATATGGAATTCAATAACTGGTATGTTGCTATTAGATCAATAAATATATTGATAATCTGAAGCCTGTCATTAGCTGGGTTTAAAATTGATACTATTAAGCAATATTCCCTCTAAGTTATGGATTCATGTGTGCAAAAATTCTACTTTGTGAGCTACTGGCATTAAAGTTGTGAGCAAGCAATTTGCTACTACATAAATTAGTTTGCTCTGGAGCCATCCTTCCTGAGCTAAGACAAAAATGTGTGAGCTGGAGGCTAAAAAATTGTGAGCTAGCTAACACAATAGAGGGAACACTGCTATTAAGCTCCTCCATGTTGTGCAGCATTTTAATTAGTAAGGAATTTATCATTTAGGTTCTGGTGTATTTTATCAGTTTTATTCCTCCTTATGTGGAATTGTATTATATTGCTACATCTTAATGCAATAAGACTGATGGAAGAATATGTATTTGTGGCCCTTTTAAGGACTCACAAGTCATTACTGGTGCATAGTGTTGTGGTGATACTAGGGTTACCACATTTTGAAACGCAAAAAAGGGAACACATTTCCCAACTGACTACTTAAAAGAAGTGATCACTATGACAAATCAAATTTTAAATACCCCTCCTTTTTATGATGGGATAATTGCTACTGACAAGGAGTATTCCTAACCTTCCAAACTCAAAAGAGGACATTTTCACCAGTTTTTTCTTAAAGAGCCCAAAAGAGGACAGACACCAAAACAAGAGGACATGTCCTTTAAAAAGAGGATAGCAGCTAGAGTCTTATTTGCAACGACACGGAGGACACTGAAAATCCCAAGGCTTGATGAGTTGATAAAGAAGATTATGGAATGTGCTGAAATGGACAGATTGACAAACATACCAAAAGGAAAAATGGAAGAAGAATCTATGGGACCATGAATCTATGACTGGTGAAAGCATAAGTACTAAGAAACTAAGACTAAATGAAGAACAATAAGAAAGAGGGATATAATAGTTGTGAAATTTTTTTGACAAGATTTGCATGCAGAATGTCAAATTGGCTTTTTTTTATATATATATATATATCGTTATTCTTTCTTTTCCCTTTCCCTCTTTCTATATATAAACAAATAAAACTTTATTAAAAAAAGGAAATTTGGTAACCCTAAGTGACACACCTAAGACTCACTGGGGTTCCCCTATAGCAATAGAAAAGAGCAAAAGTCCACTAGTACTTTAAAGACCTACAAAATTTGTGGCAGGATAGGAGCTTTCATGAGTCACTACAGGAGTCCTGTAGCACTTTAAAAGACTAACAAAACATGTCGCAGGGGATGAGCTTTCGTGAGCCACTGCTCACTTCTTCAACTCTGAAGGTGTTATTGGACTCTCGCTCTTTTCTACTGCGACAGACTACCCATTTTGAAAAATATGCATTTGTAGCACTTTTAAGCACCTAGGAGTCTTTATTGCTGCATAAGCATTGTGTGTGTGTGGGACACACACCTTAAAGACTCACTGGGCTTCCCCCTTGACCCTGCTGAATATTAATTTAGCTGCTGCTAGATTTTTTGAAGGGTGGTGGTGGAAAGTTTCCAGCTTCTATATATTGAGGTTTTTTCATAAAAGGTGGATTCGGGTGGGTAGCTGTGTTGGTCTGAAGCAGAACAAAGTCTGAGTCCAGTGGCACCTTTAAGACCCACAAAGTTTAATTCAAGGGATAAGCTTTCATAGGCAAGTATCTCAAGTAGTGTTGGTGCACAGGAAAGCTTATACCTTGAACTAGACTGACTTCATTCACTAAGATGGGGGGGGGGGGTGCCTCAGCAGGGTCAGCCATTCAAAAGCCCTTTCTGTGGAAAGAACAAAGTCCAGTGGCACCTTTAAGACCCACAAAGTTTAACTCAGGGTATAAGCTTGTGTGTGTAAGGACACTTCTTGCACACCAAAGCGCACACGTCTTCATATGCTTCTTGACAGGGGCGGATTGAGGCTCACTGGTGCCCTAAGCACTGACCAATCTCAGTGCTCTGCTCCTTTCCACACTGATCCGGGCCATCTTAGTTGTTGACCTGTCTGACGGGATATGCAATGCAGGTTGCAGCAAAACAAAAATGTATTCATAACACAATATACTGTACAAACTAAGCCAAGCTTTGGAGACATAAAGGTCTACAAAAACGCCAGACAACATCTATTGTAATATTTCACAAGTTAAATGTATCAAAAGTTCCAATATGCATGACCTGAAAGGCATTTTTCTACTTTTAACCTTTTCCCCACTTTGTGGTTGCCCCCTTTGGCCCTGGTGCCCTAAGCACAGTTTAGCCTGCTTAATGGTGACTCTGCCACCGCTTCTTGCACAGGAAAGCACACACTTCTTCATATACTTCTTGCACACGAAAGCACACACTTCTTCAGTCCTTCTTCTGGCACACGAAAGCACTTCTTTAGATACTTCTTGCACAGGAAAGCGCACACTTCTTCAGGTACTTCTTCTTGCACACGAAAGCACATCTTATTCCTATACTTCTTACACACGAAAGCGCACACTTCTTCAGATACTTCTTCTTGCACACGAAAGCGCACACTTCTTCAGATACTTCTTCTTGCACACGAAAGCGCACACTTCTTCAGGTACTTCTTCTTGCACACGAAAGCGCACACTTCTTCAGATACTTCTTCTTGCACACGAAAGCACACACTTCTTCTTGCACACGAAAGCACATCTTATTCCTATACTTCTTACACACGAAAGCGCACACTTCTTCAGATACTTCTTCTTGCACGCACACTTCTTCAGATACTTCTTCTGCACAGCACACACTTCTTCAGATACTTCTTCTTGCACGAAGCACCTTCCATACTTCTTGCACAGAAGCGCACACTTCTTCAGGTACACGAAGCACACTTCTTCTTGCACACGGAAAGCACACATCTTCTTCCTATACTTCTTCTGCACAGGCACACCTTCAGTCTTCTTCTTGCACAGACATCACTTCTTCAGATACTACTTCTTGCACACGAAAGCACAACTTCTTCAGATTCTTCTTGCACATGAGAAAGCGCACACTTCTTCGAATACTTCTTGCAACAACACTACGTGCACGCGAAAACTTATACCCCCGAATCAAACTTTGCTGGTCTCAAAAGGCGCCACTGGACTTAGTTCTTCCCGCACAAAAAAGGGGCTTCCGAACGCCTGACCCTCCTGAGGAGGCGCTCCCCCCCATCTTCCTTAAACGAAGTTAAATCCGTGCGGGAGAGAGATTTCCCCTCTCCCCGCGTCGTCGGCGACCGCGCGCTTGGCGGGCGGCGCTCCCCCCCCCCCCCCAAGAGGCTCCGCCGCCTCACACGCCCCCCCCTCCCCCGGGTCTCGAGCAGGAAAGCGGCCCGAGGCGGGGAGGGAGAGAGAGGGAGAGAGGGAGGCGGTGGGCGGGCCCCAAGCAGGGCCGGCTTCCCCCGCAGCCATGTTCAGGCCGCGCCGGGAAAGGCTCGGCTGAGGGAAGACGAGGGGAGCGGAGCGGCGTCTCCCATGGTGCAGCGCGCCGGGAGGGAAGGCGGCAGGCGAGCGAGAGAGCGAGCGGCTCAGTCAGTCAGTCAGCCCGCCCGCCTGCCTGAGGGAGGCGAAGGGGGGAGCGGCCTGGAACGAGCGGGAGGGAAGGAAGGAAGGAGGGAGCCGCAGCAGCAGCCGCCGCCTCGGAGCTCCGCCGGGGCGGGGGAGAGAGCTGAGCCAGCCCAGCCCGTCCGTGGCGGGCGGAGGAGAAGGGCGCAACTCGGCCGGTGGCTTTTGTGTCTCTCCGCCGGCGCCTCACGCAGGGGAGAAGGCGCCGCCGCCGCCGCCGCCTGAGGGAGGGAAAGACGCGGGCTTCTTCCCTCTCCCCGCCCGGCTGCAGCCCTGGTGAGTCCGCGGCGGAGGTGGCGCCTCCTGAGGGGGAGGGAAGGCGAGGCGGCAGCGTGGCCCCGCTCGGCATCTCTCCCTCTCTCTGTGGGGGGAGAATAACTGCAAATGGCAGGGGGGGAGAACTCACACGGACACGGCGGGGCTCCCCCACCTCCCAAGGCACGCCCTCTCGACGGGGGGGGGTTGGAGAAGGAGAAGCCCTCCTTTCCCCCCTCCCTCCCCCCCCACTTTCCTGTGTCCAGGAGAGGGGCGTGTGTGGGGTCCCTGGTAGCCCCTCCTCAGGATATCTTTATTTTTCTTTTAAAAAGAAATGATTGTATGGAGGGTTTCGTGTATAAAAATACCTGTCGTGGCCAGGTGTGTGTGTGTGTTTTGGGGAGGGGGGAGCTGAGGTAAAAGGGGAGGCTTTTGTGAGGGTCAGGCTGGCCCCCTTGGAAGGGGGAGTGGGGTCTTCTGCACATGTTGGGTTGAGGGTGGGCTCTTTACTTTAATGGACACTTTGGAGGAATGGAAATAGAACCCCCTTTTTTGGTGTATGCATAGACAGATATAGATAATAATCTATAGACAGGTATCGATCTGTAGACAAGATATAGATAATAATCTATAGACAGGTATCGATCTGTAGACAAGGTATAGATAATAATCTATAGACAGGTATAGATCTATAGACAAGATATCGATAATAATCTATAGACAGGTATCGATCTGTAGACAAGATATAGATAATAATCTATACACAGGTATCGATCTGTAGACAAGGTATAGATAATAATCTATAGACAGGTATAGATCTATAGACAAGATATAAATAATAATCTATATAGGTAATAATCTATATACAGATATAGATCTGTAGACAGATAGAGATAATAATCAATGTATCTCTCTACATATAGAGAGATAGATAGGTGGATAATGATGTGTCTATTTATCTGGATGTGTTTATAGATATAGGGAAAAAAGGAAGGGTTCTTATTTTTTAAAGGGGTGCCCTCAAGCACCTTTTCTGATTTATTACCATGAACACAGCATATTATTACTGTTATACATCTTGTTTTGTATCAAGGCGGGGGGGGGAAGCTGATGTGATTGTATTCTTATTATTTTTTTTTTGTAATCCGGGTTTGCCGGAGCAAATGAGAGTTGTGTTGCTGTCAGACAATTCAACTTTGAATTTTTGGGTCTGGCAGTCTAGTTTGATGAAAGAAAAAAAAAGTTCCCTTTCCCACCTCTGTACGAACAACGGGGAATGGATTATGAGGGTCGTGGCTACCACATTTCCCTTTTTGTACAGAAAAGAAAAGTGACTTTGGCTTTTCCTTTTTTTTTGATCCAGATTGCCGGATTTTAAAAAAATTAAAAGTTGAAAAGCTGCATATCTGCAGGGAATACAGTGCTAAATGTTTGATTTAGCAATCTGGATCACACACAAAAAGAAAGCAGTGTGTATGTGTGTGGGGGAATCATATCATTGTCACCCTCCGTACAAAATGAAAAGAGATATATATATATTTTTTCTGTAGCCCTGTGTTTGAAGACATTGCAACTTGCAACTTTGAATTTTTGATCTGGCAGTCTAGATTGGGGTGGGGGGGAACAAAGAAAAGAAAATTAAGTCACTTGTTTCCCCTTCTCTGTACAAAAGCACAGAGAGGAAATGATGTTACCTAAAGCGAATAATCCTTCCTTTGGATCTACCCACCCCTCCCGAATTCCTGCCAAGCAGCGTGGGAAGGGAGGTCGACAGAGTCAACTAGGAATTAGGGAATCAGAAGTATCAGGCATTGGAACTGAGGCCTTAAGTGTCTTTCTTGGGGGGGGGGAGTCCTGCTTGGTTTAGAGAGCTTGAGAGAAGTAAACAGGAGGGAAGCAAGCATGTGGTGGTCCTCTGGTGTGTAATGTGCCTCTGGTGAAGCCCGTGTGTCTCCTCTGTTGTAATACTGAGTTGTAAATCAGTGTTTTCTTCTGAGCATGGGAGTGGGGTAGGAAGCAGAAGTGGAGAAGGGAAGTGGTTGAGGTTTCTTTCAAGTGTTCGTCTTTCTCGCCGAAGACTCTCTCTGGTTATTTGATCCACCGGGGAAAGGGAAGACTGTAGTCTGGTTTAAAACATTCATACACAATCTCTAGTGAACGGTTAAAAAAGGGGAAGGGTTGCATGTGTTGGGATTCACCCATGAAGAATTTTCATTAAAAAACTTTTCAGGTCGTGTTCTATATCCTGTGTAATGACCACTCCCCCCAAAAGAGAGCTTCACTCTCCAAAAATAACAGGCCCCTATTTCGTTTCAGCCCAACAGGATTCGTTTTAAAACTTCTGCTGAACTTTGTATGATGCCTCTTTCCATCCCATCCTTTTCCTGTTTTTCTAACTATTATTGGTTTTGCATTGATTTCTGTTCTTGATTACTATTTCTGGCTCAGTCCTTTATATATACACAATTTTGTGTCAAGTTGAAATGCTGTCATATAGAAGTTAGTTATTCTTTCTTTAGTGTAGGGTCTTTGTACCATTGTTGGGCTTTTGCGCAGCCATCCTACTGTTGCATTTTTGGCAGTGTGTACAGGTAATACCAGCAGCTCGTAAAGATATTGGAAGAGAGTTGAGCCGAAAGCAGGAAGTTGGTTAGTTGAGATTTCCAAGTTCATTGTTCGTAATGAACATCCGTAGTGCAAACTTTCCACTCCCCTTCCCCACCCCCACATCTGGAAGTAGTTAGCTCTCATTCTTTCTCTGTTCTCCAACCCTTGTTTGAGTTATGTCCTCCACCTATGTGGAAATGATCGAATTTCATATACTCTCCTCATCACAAGTGATCAGGGCAAGTAATATTTTTTTATCTGCCCGCCCCTAATAAGAAAGGCATGAATAATCATTTCAATTTTTTTTTTTTATTACCGATGGCTGAGACATGATGATTCCCTGCTGATTCTCTAGCTGGGATGCCCAGCCAGGTGCCTCAGGCTGGTTTTGTTCAGCGAGCATCATAGCTACATTCAGCTCCTGCTACAGGGGCCCTGTTACCACAGCTCTTGACTTCAGCATTAATGATGCAGACAGAGTCCTTGTGTGCAATTGAAATGACAAGATAGGGCTTCTTTGTACGGAAGAGCATGTTCTGGCTTCGGTTTGTTGGTTCAGGGGCCTGTGACACAAAGCAGTGGTCTGCAGAGCTATGCTTCCCAGTTAGTGAAATTGCAGTAATATTGCATGAATTCAGAAGGATCCAGCCCCCGTTTTTTTTTAAATCCAAGGTCACTTACAGCATTGAAAATCCCAAACAAACAGAATCAACAATTAACGTGTTATTGTGGATCTTAAAGCAAGTAGAACTTGGAGACTAGCAGTACCAGCTCTGGAAATTGTGTGTATAAACAAATAGTGCAATCTGTTCTTAAATTGATGTTCATAAATTGTTGTTTTAAACTGTTTTTAAACTGTTTTATTAATGCATTTATATTATGATGCCGAATGGCTTTGTGGTCCTTCCTGAGCCCACTTGTGGGGAGGGCGGAATAGAAGTCCGAAACATGAATAAATAAATTGTGAAGCCATAAGCAATAATTACAATTATTGCTTTATGGAAGATGTGATTAACATGTGGAATTGGTGCGAGAGGACATGGTGGAGGCTTGCAGGTCCTTTTTTAGGGATTATACAGATTCATAGAGCAGAGGTCCATCGGTGGTTATTAGCCACAAGGTATAGATAGGGACTCTGGGGCAAGTGAGGCTCTGTATTCTTGGTGCTTGTTGGGGGGTAACAGTGCCAGGGGACAACATCAGCGGAAGGCCTTGGCCTCTGTGCTGGTTGGTCACTGTGAGAGACAAGATGCTGGACAGGATGGACCACTGGTCCGATCCAGCAGTTCTTAAAATCAGAGAATAGCAAGAATAAATGACGGTTTGGAGATAAGCCAATTAAATGCTTGCTGGAGGAGAGAAATAGTGGCTTTATTGCTTCTATAACATCAAAAAGAGCAAGATCCAAGGGGTGCACGCGTGTGCTTGTGGGGTAGTTAAATTGTATAGGAAACATGACAAACTACTGCACCTGCTGAAATACCCTTTGTGAGGCTGCTGCTAAAGGTTTGGGAGCCGCCGTCACTGATTGTGTCTGGTCACTGTATCCCTGTTTCCAGGGGTGATGTAATCATATCCTGTTTTTCAAGTAAATGCTGTAGTATTAAGAGTCTATTCTTCTTGTAAACCATGATTTCTAATGAATGATGACTAATACTTGAAACAGAAGGATCTTCAGCTTTGTATCTCTTAAGCAACTGCACCATTTCTAGAGGCAACGGGCTTCCTGGTAACAAATGAGAAAATTATACTGATAAGCATATTGCAACTTGGCAGTTGTTTTTCTTTTGACACTGAAATGTGTGAACCTTCTAGGAAGATGGGAATCCCCTTAACATGTTATTTTCTTTGTTGCAAACATCTTGATGTCTTTCTCAGTGAATGACAAAATTATAATTGATGTGGGGTTGTCTACAATAAGAGTTAACAGGATATTCCTGCTTCTTTCATATCTTTTAGGATTTGTAGATATGCTTTTGTAATTTTTATTCTCGATTGTGTTGCAGGAAGATCTGTAGTATTGTTTTAGGAACTGTGATAGTGCTAATTGTTAACAAAATTATTTTATCTTAAAAAATGAAAAGGGAAAAGTTTCATGGATCTTCATCATTACAACGAATAGTCAGTTTGTCTGCTGTTATTTCATTGTACAGAAATTCCTCTATAGCTATTACTAAGTTCCTTTTAGAGAGCCAGTTTGGTGTAGTGGTTAAGTGCGCGGACTCTAATCTGGGAGAACCGGGTTTGATTCCCCACTCCTCCACTTGCACCTGCTGATGTGACCTTGGGTCAGTCACAAGCTCTGGCACAGCTGTTCTCTCAAGGACAGTTTGTGTTAGAGTTCTCTCAGCCCCACCTACCTCACAGGGTGTCTGTTGTGAGGAGGGGAAGGGAAAGGAGTTTGTAAGCCACTCTGAGACGCCTTTGGGCAGTGAAGGGCGGGGTATAAATCCAAATTCTTCTTCTTCTTCTTCCTCCACTTACAGCTGCTGGATGACCTTGGGAAAAGCACAGTTCTGTCAGAACTGTTCTCTCAAGGACAGTTCTAGAAAGAGCTCTCTCAGCCCCACCTACCTCACAGGGTGTCTGTTGTGGGGAGGGGAAGGGAAAGGGAAAGGTGTTTGTAAGCCACTCTTGAGACTCCAAGTGAAGGGTGGCATATAAATCCAGTCTCTTCTTCAAATATGACTCAAGGTTAATTTAAGCATATATTGAAAGAACATTTTGAGTTATTCTCTTAAACTTGGAACACATTATTTAAACTTTGTATATATTTATGAGGAGAAAGATCAAGAAAACTAAGGAATATGAACTTACAGTGGGCCTTTTCAGATGCTTCCCAATTCAGCTTAAAAGATAGCATCTGTAGATATTTGAACATAGCACTTCCTTTAAGCCTGTTTAGTTTCCTCCTTGGGAAAAGTGTTCAGATGGTCGCACATATCTTGGTTTAGATGTTTCCTTCATTTGAGAGGATAGCGGGCATGCAGTGGATTTTCTGGAAAAGTGAAAACTGGTAAATTTTCCAGTGTCTTAGCATATTTGTTTGCCTTTCAGCTTGGTAGACAACTAAAACAATACCAATTTTGCATGCTATAAAATATCACAGAGATTTTCTTACCTGATTCAAGTGGGTAGCCGTGTTGGTCTGAAGCAACAGAACAAAGTTCGAGTCCAGTGATACCTTTTAAGACCAACAAAGCTTTATTCAAGTTATAAGCTTTTGTGTGCATGCAATGACAGCTTATACATTGAATAAAACTTTGTTGGTCTTAAAGGTGCCACTGGACCCGAACTTTGTTCTGCTTTCTTACTAGACAGAAGTAATTGAATTGAAATATATTTAGGAAAAAAATATCAGTGTGGTGCCCTTAATGTGCTTTAAATGTCTGTGCTTAAACAAATTCAAAGTTTTATTTCAAATTTGTCTTCATTGGAATACTTGCAAATGCAAAGATGGTGACAGGTCCATAACATCCACTTTCCTTAATTTGTGTATGTGTGTGCGTTTGCTTGTGCCTGGGCACGCATGATATTGCCACTCCTGTCTATTTACGTTTCAAGAAATCGGTTAGTTTTAGGGTGCTACAAGGCTTTTTTTTTTTTGCATTTGCTACAACAGACTTAACGTTACTGCTCTACTAAAATTTGCTGTCCATTACTTTGCAGGGTTTAATTTAAACTGTGATCACTTTCAGCTTCACTCTCAAGTCCATAAAACTGTTGGTTCTATATGTTACATATGCTTAACATTAAAGTGAATTTTGATACAGTGCTGCTTGAGCTATGTTCACTGAAGAATGGCCCTCTGTGCAGTGAATCTTTAGATATCCTGACCCTCTGTGCAGTGAATCTTTCAACATCCTGGCCATATGTGCGGTGAATCTTTGGACATCCAACACTTATCTTTTTTCTCATTAATACTTCTACTTGAATAAGTATTTATGTTTATATGCATGCTTTTTTTAGGATAGTTGAGTAGAAAACACTAGCATTAAATAATATTGTATTCTTTTCATGTGGGAATTATTTTTTTTAATAAAATAGATTGTTTTGCGGAAAAATAGAGTAGTGAATTTTTTTTCCACATTGTACCATTGAGTGGGGGAGGAATATTTTGTAGAACGGTGAATGTTTGGTGGAGGTGGAGAGGTCTGAACAGGTCCTAGGTATCCTTATGCACCCTGACAAAGCCATTGTTCTTCACGTGTTATCTATGCCTGGGGCGGTTATGAGGAATCTTGTGTGAATATGAGATGCATTTTAAACACCTGAAATGTGCAATATAAATGCTATTACAGAACATGTCTGTAAAAAGGTTAGTGTTGTCCTGTTCTGTGGAAACTGGGCTGCCACTATGTAAACTGTAATTCTTAATGAGGGAACAGTTTTGAATATACTTTTTCATCTAGTTTCAGCAGATCTGTATCCTTCTTTAATTGTTTTGGTCTGTGGAATAGAATCTTCACTTCTACCTTAAACCAGCTCTGTAAAGCAAACAGTTAACAAACAATTATATACTGAATGAGACCATTGGTCCACCACCCTCATGTTACCTGCAATCTGATTCTTACCGGAGATGCCAGGGATTGGATCTGAGACATTCTGCATGCCAAGCAGATGCTATACCTCTGAGCCACACCCCCTCCCCAAACATGGTTTTTGAACACACATAAACTACCTTATACTGAATAAGAACTATAGATCCATCAAGGTCCATATTGTCTACTCAGTCTGGCAGTGGCTGTCCAGGGTCTCAGGCTGAGATCTTTCAAATCACCGGCTGCCTGGTCCTTTTCACTGGAGATGCCAGGGATTGAATCTGAGACCTTCTGCATGCTGAGCAGAGGCTCTTCCACTGAGTACTGCCATTTGATAGACCAGTTGTCTGACTGATTTATAAAGTAGGTTTATGCATATGGGCTGCATTCAGTCTTTTTGGATGATGCCACACTGTTTGGGATTGTGTGGGTTGATGCTGAAAATGAAGGCTGGAGTATAGTATCTGTATACAGATGGGGAGTGGAAGATTGATTGGATAACTTGTTCATATTTTCCCTTTCTGTGATTTTTCCTTAAACATCCTGCTGACTTTCTGCAGTATCTGGCTATGGTTGAAATAACCACGCTGTTGTATTGGCAGGAGACTGCCCCTTCTTTGCTTGCTTCAGTGACTTGGAAATTGAACTTGTGCCACTGGAGAATAATTGCCTGAAACTTCATCCCTTAAAGTCTCTAGTTCCTAATACTTCTAGCATCGGGGATCAGTAAGCTGATCACTCTTGTCTGTTCGACACACAGCAAAGGAGAATGGTTCTCTTAGTGAGGTTTACAGTGTTGTGCAGTGGATGACGCTTGCGCGGCTTAGATGTAAAAGCAAGCCACAGTTTTGCATTTTGTGAGGAAGAGGACCCTTGGTCTTGTGTATTCCCTGCAGATATGTACAGTTCAGGAAAACAAAGTGTTACATTTTTGTGGCAAACTGGGATTTACCATTTTATCTGAATCAAAAAACTATTGTTTGTTTCTTCCCTTCCCCCGAGGATTGCAGTTTAATCGTGGTCTGGAGGGAGAGAGTAAACCACAGTTTATGTGTCAGACATAACAAAGAATTTGCCATGGATGCAAAAGTGTTTAATTGGGTGCATGTGAAGGGAGAAATAGGGTGTGTGTGTGTGTGTCTGAGTATCCCCTGGACACGTTCATGTAATGACAAACCTTGCATCTGAATCACGCCATTGTGTTCAAAACATGCACTGTAGCTTTTCTTCTACGTAGCTTCAAGACTGGGATGTGCTTTGTGGGCTGTGTTGTCGTCTCTATGCTTTACAATGATTAATAATCTGGCAAGGCACGGATAAACATTTCAGTTGCTTTTTTGCAAGGCTGTGTGGGGCCATCTAACGTGGCATATTTACTGCACCAAACTTTTGCATGAACTATTTATGTATTTATTTACGTTATTTATAGTACGCCTTTATCACTTGGACTCCAGGTGGGTTCCTCAGAGTGAGTCAATACAATTGACAGGATGTGACACTCAAGGAACAGTGCAATGGGATTAGGGTTGTAGAAACCAACCAGAAGTCTAAAAACAGAACTGAAGCAATGCTGTAAGTTTTAGCATGGCACATTAAATGATGCAGAGATTACACAGTAGAATCCTAGTTTCAGCAAACTGTACACAGCAGTATATACCATAGTCCCTAATAATTTATCCAGGTAACTTTGTTAGTCATTTAGTAAAGTGCAACTGTATTGCCTCCAAAGAAAAGACCTCTTGAATAATACAGTTTTGCATCGTTTGTGGAAAGCCAGGCGAGTAGAAGCTTTCCAGATTGCCTTAAGCAGGACTTTCCATTGGGGGGGGCACAATGCAAAAAATAAAAGTGTGGGTAGTTATGGATTTGGATAAGGATGTATAGAGCCAGGTATCATACTCATATTGATAACAGCCAGCCCAAATCTACAAATGATTTGTCTTAAGGACTTTGAGACTGAGAAGCCAACACGATTTGCTTTGTCTTCATAACTATCACAGGGAAGGTTTTTGCATATGACAGTTCTTAAATACTTGGGGTATTAAATTGCTGGAGGCAGCAATCTTTTCCCTGCAACATACACAGTTTGTTCCCTAAAAGTGTACCTACCTCTGGTTGCTGGAAATTTGACTTCATTTTTTTTTTTAGGATTATTGCAGGTAGAAATATATGCACAGTTTGAAGGTGACCAGTAGTTCAGCATGCACTAACTTCCAATTGTGAGGCTTTTAAATAATGCCCAGGGGGATAAGCCATGTTAGTTTGTTGTGGCAAAAAGTCCATTGGTACCTTAGAGCTAACAATATACATTCCAGCATGAGACTTCTGTGAGCCAGAGCTCGCTTTTTTCAGATGCTTATGTCAAGGAAACACCTTTGGAAATTTTTATAACAGAAATCACAGAATGGGCAAATGAAAGGAGCAGAGAGGGGCCCGATGTGAATCCTGTTATAAATCTTTCAGGTGTGATTCATTGTGCAAGAGACTGGAACATACTTGGTTATACATTTTGGATGGTGAGAGCAGTCAGAGATTCCAGCCCTCTGTGTAATGTGTAATGAACAAAGTGTAATGAAGTACAATAAACAATGACTAATCAAGGGAGAAGCGGTCTGAAGCTTGAGGAAAGAATAGCATCAGTAAAGGGTTACTGTATTATACCACCCATTAAGATGAGCCAGTTAATATATCTGAAAGGTGGGTCCTGTGAGGCTATTAGCTATTGTAGTGAGTAAGGAAATTCAAGTCTCTGTTTAGGCCAAGGTGAGATAGTGTTTAATGACTTGAGTTCTAATTCAGCATTTTCACATAGTATTCTCTCTTTAAGGGTTTTTTTTGGTAGAGCAGTGACTTTTCAGATAAAAAAGATTAAAATGTCCCCCCATTGGTTTTTGAATATTAAAGTTTTTGTGTTAATTTTATGTTCATTCTCTCATGTCAGGGCTTGACCCATTTGTCCAGTGTAGACAGTAGAAGTGCATTCTTGGAACACGATGGCATGTATTAAGTTGGATGATGAGCAAATCAATGAGCCCAATATGATATAAGTGATCCTTAGGTCCTGTAATGGTGTTGCTTCAGTGTATATAGTGACAAAGCTGGCATCTAGGTCTGTAACAGCATTTGGTTCATAAGAACATAAGAACATAAGAGAAGCCAATGTTGAATCAGGCCAATGGCCCATCTAGTCCAACACTCTGTCACACAGCGGCCAAAATATACCAGGTGCCATCAGGAGGTCCAGCAGTGGGGCCAGGACACCAGAAGCCCTCCCACTGGAACAGTTAGGAAGTCCTGTTAGGAGGGCCATTATTGTTGGGTGGGGGGAGTGCTGTCTGTAACTGAGGAAAGGCTAGCCACCCAAGGCCTGCGAAAGGGAAAGATCCTTATCCAGGAGAGGTTGGTAGTACAGGGGTGGCCAAGCCAAACTGCAGCTTGGGAGCCACATGTGGCTCTTTCACACCTATTGTGTGGCTCCCATCAGGGTGGCTGGGGAAGCGAAGGGGAGGCATGCCTCCCTACTCAGTCTTCCCTTCCCCAGCCAGTGTTCCCCTCTCTAGATAGGCTTGAGGCAGGCAGGAACAGAGAAAGAAAGCAACTTTAAATGCATTCTCAAAGCCCCCTGCTCAAGCCTACAAATATCATTGGACGAATACATATCATCAGGGCTCTTTTTGTAGCAGGAACTCCTTTGCATATTAGGCCACACACCCCTGATGTAGCCAGTCCTCCCAAGACCTTACAGTAGCCCCTGTAAGAAGAGCTCTGTAAGCTCTCAGTGGATTGGCTACATTAAGGGTGTGTGGCCTAATATGCAAAGAAGTTCCTGTTACAAAAAGAGCCCTGCATATCATTATCAATATCTGTTTTTACCCCTTTTTATTTTTGGCAGTCTCATTTAATGTTAATAAAAAGCAAATTTGCATATTTTTCAATAAAAATGTGGGTAATATTTCTTCGTGTCTTGTGGCTCTCAAATGTCTGTCGTTTATTCTGTGTGGCTCTTACGTTAAGAGGTTTGGCCACCCCTGACGTAGTAGAGAGCTCAATGAAAGTATCATCCCAGTGTGCTGCAGAAGTGAAAAAGGCAAACTCTATGTTAGAAGAAGAAGAAGAGAGAAGAGATTGGATTTATACCCTGCCCTTCACTACCCAAAGGTGTCTCAGAGGCTTACAAACTCCTTTCCCTTCCCCTCCCCACAACAGACACCCTGTGAGGGAGGTGGGGCTGAGAGAGCTCTTGACAGAAACGGCTCCTTTTCAAGAACAGCTCCTATCAGAACTGCGGCTTGCCCAAGGTCATCCAGCCAGGTGCAAGTGGAGGAGTGGGGAATCAAACCTGGTTCTCCCAGATTAGAGTCCGCGCACTTAACCACCACACCAAACTGGATTATTAAGGAAGGGACTGAACATAAAATGGCCAATATTATAATACCTCTGTATAGGTCTGTGTTGCAGTCTCATTTGGGATACCATGTACCGTTCTGGTTACTGTACTGCAAAAAGGATACCACAGAGCTGGAAAAATACAGAAGAGGGCAACTAAGATGATTAAGAGGGGTGGAGCACCTTCTCTCTGAGAAAAGGCTGAAGAATCTGGGACTTTTCAGTTTAGAGAATAGACAATTAAGGGGGGATGACATGATTGAGGTTTATAAAATTATGCATGGGGTGGAGAGATTTGACAAAGAGAACTTTTTCTTCCTCTCTCAAAATACTAAAACTTGAGGGCATCCAGTGATGCTGATGGGCAGTAGATTCAGATTGGACAAAAGGAAATAATTCTTTACAGGGAGAGTGATTAAAATGTGGAATTTGCTGCCAGAGGGTGTAGTGAGGGTCACAGGCACAGACAGATTTAAAAGACGATTAGACATATTCATGGAGGATAAGTCTATCAGTGGCTGCTAGCCATGGTGACTGAGGGGAACCTCCACATTCAGAGGCACTAATCTGCTGAATCCCAGAGCCAGGAGGCAACATCAGGGGAAGGCCTCAGCCTCTCTGCCCTGTTGTTGGCCCTCCAGAGGAACTGGTTGGCTGCTATGTGAGACAGGATCCTGGACTAAATGGACTGTTAGTCTGATCCAGCAGGGCTCTTATTATGTTCTTACGATGTCTTGAACTGGTTAAGATTGTGAGCTGTAAGGGATAGCTGTGCTGTTCTGTTATCTCCTTTTCATCTACGGTGAAAATTGTTGAAGGCCTGGTTGAATCTCTCAAGAGCTTCCTTCGTATGTATCTAGATGATAAAAATACTATCAGTTGCATCAACCTCAATATGGGCAGTCCAAGGAAGAATTATATTTCTTGGACAACAAAGTGAAACTCTGTAATGGATACATTAGAACTGATAAATGGAAGTACATCTTCATCCAAAGGGTAGTTTAACACATGGAATTCACTGCGGCAAGAAGTGGTTGCAGCTACAAGTATAGACAGCTTCAAGAGGGGATTGGACAAACATATGGCGCAGAGATCCATGAGTGGCTTATAGTCACAAGGTATAGATAGAACACTCAATCTGGGGCAGTGTTTGGGGGGCAACACAGGAGGGCTTCTGGAATTATGGCCCTGCTGGCGGACCTCTTGATGGCCCCTGGGTTTTGGCCCACCTGGGATTTGGTCATAACTTTGAATTCTAGTTAACATGTTTTTTGTTTCAGCTGGTCCCCTACAGATTGAATAGCATGGTCTAATGTTTTTGCAAATAAATATTCAAAAGCAGTTTCACATGGAGGTCTAATGATGAATCTTCAGCAAGATAGACCCCAACCCTTAGGTACCTAGCTCTTCTAGAATACCCAGTATTTAACCTTTTAGAGAAAGTGTGGGGTTTTCCGACTTTTAAAAGTGTTTTTTTCCACCTTTTTAGCACTGTAACACCCCACTCCCCAGTTTCTTAGTCAACTGAGGTTGGGTGGCATTATTTTGTTCGGGCTCCCACAGAGAAAGAAAAGCAAAGCAGTGGTAGTTAAATCAGCAAGAGGCTTGGGAACTGGAGAGAAGACCCCTTCCTTTGACCACATTTATTTATTTGGAAAATGTGTATACTGGCTCTTCACAGACTAGCTTTTTTTATCTCTCCGTGCCCCCATTCCTGGTATATCAGTTTTCAAAGAATGCCTTCTCTACATTGGGAGCGTTTCTCCCCCAAAACAAAACCCTGGTATTCTTAGTCTGTCAGAGGCTGCAGGTGGCTTCAGACAATGCTCCCTCTAAGCTGTGGAGTCTTGTGAGCAAAAATTCTACTTTGTGAGCTACTGGCATTAAAGTTGTGAGCGAGTGATTTGGCTGCTGCATACATTAGTTTGCTCTGGAGCCATCCTTCCTGAGCGAAGACAAAAATGTGCGAGCTGGAGGCTAAAAAACTGTGAGCTAGCTCACACTAACTCAGCTTAGAGGGAATACTGGCTTCAGAGACAGCAGTTATTACCCTTATTTGTGTCGTGTATCATTCCAGAAAACAGCTCTTTAGGGAGCTGGCGAAGTGGAGTATTAAGAAGACTAATTGTACAGTGTTATGCCATCATTTTTCTTCTGTTCATATGCACATTCCTTTTGTGTATCTCTTAAATGTAACTTTTGTTAAATTTTAAAAGTAGCTTTTGTAGTACAGGTGAGAGCTTTGAAAACAAGTTTTGAGGAATGAATCAGGACCATGTGAAATAGTGCATTTTAATCAAATTGTTTGTATCCATAAAACAGAGGTTTGGAACACATACATTGCCTGCCCCAAGTTCAGATGCTGGTATATCCAGATTAAAGAATCACTGGTATCATGGCCAGAATTATCTGTATTTGAGACTCTTAAAACTATTGCCATTCAGAGTAGGCCATGCTGGGTTGGATGGAAGAATGGTCAGATTCAGTATTAAGGCAGTTTTATATGTTTATATCATCAGCACATTTGGCTGTAAGTTTTGTTGAACCCAGTGGCATTCACTTCTGATGAAATATGATCACATTAAACATCACTGGCTGTTCAGTAGAAATTAGTAGCAGATCTGATTTCATTTTAAAGAAATGTTCATTCTTACCTCCTAGATAACCCCCCTTCCAAAAAAAAAAAAAAAAGGGAACAAATGGGGTGGTTCTTCTAGTGGTGCTGTCTCTCTCTCTTTCTGGCTGAATAGATACCAAGCAGGGAAAGAGAGCCTTCTTTTGAGACATGAAACAGCCTCTGCTGAAAATGAATATAAACGTTGGCTGCAAACCTTATGCTGTGATACTTTTAAAGGAACAGTGCAGCAGGTTTCTGGTTCTTAAAACATAGTTTCCAGGATGGAAAGCATCCTTTGCCATTGGTGAACTGGCAAGTGGTTTTTTGGAGGGCTGTTTTGAGGAACATTTGTAACTTAAATTTTTAACAGGATGTGCTTTTGTGATGTTGAGTGATTCGGTGAGAGGTGCTTTTAAATACATGTTGCTCCTTTCATAAAATTCTCATATTGGAAAGACTTTGTGAAATGCAAGAGAACTTTTTTTGTCACATCTAAAACTGCTGCTTTAGCCAGAAAATGTTATTTTCTTTAATTATTTAGCCTCAGTTCAGAGGATGGGGAGGGGAAAAAACATCTGTGTTTATACTTTTCCTCTGATTATTAGGAATTGTTTCTGTGATCCAGAAGGACCTTTGTTGTTCCAAATAAGAAACAAAGGATATTTTAAACTGTTGTTGCTGTGTGCGTGCAAGCTGGCGCTGATTCTGCAAACATCTGATAATATGCTTCTTTTTATTTGAGCTACTATTAACATAGTAGCTAAGAAACATAGCTGTGAACCAGGATGTCCCAAATTCAAATGGCTCTACTGTAAATGGCCTAAATAGCTTTCCACAAGCCAGTTCTCTTAGCCTGAGCTCTTCCTTTGTAACAGAGAGGACTGAAGGACCAAAACACATGTGATGGAGATGACTGTTTTATAGCAAACGGATATAGCTTCTGCCAATCATGAAAGCAACTCAGCAATCCATAGGCGAAGGTTCCTGTATACCTGAGAGAGTCTCCATTTGTGCAGAAAATTTACCTTGGAAATTATCCAAAAGCTAAAAGGTCCAGCATCAATTCCTCTGTATCTCCCAGATTGTATTAACTACTTCTGAACATTCTAAATCTTATACAAATGAAAAAATCGTCTACTTTTGACTTTTCTCTGGGTTCAGAGGCAGAATTATCAAAGGATGGGCTGGTCTTTATGGACTGTCCTGTGGCATCTGATTGGACACTATTGGAAGCAGAAATCAAGCTTGGATGGTCTGATCCTGTATTGTTACTTGTATGGTAGAGTCTGATGTGTTTGGAAAGTATTTTCTGCTGATCATTCTGATGAAACTGTAGATATCTCACAACAAAGTCTTGAGTCCATATTTTGTAATATTTCTTTTTAGAAAGTCCACAAAAGAAGCAGAGGTTCAAACTAGCGGGAAGATGCATTAACAGATCTCCCATGTGTTTTCAGTTTTAAAAGGATACTGTTTGTGAATGTCTCAGTAGATCCCTAAAAGATCCACCCATGGTTCACAGGTTCCCTACATGGAGACTGAATAGTGTACTTTCTGCACTCACAAAACACCCTTTCAGACCTATAAGGGACATTCCCCTGAAGTGGTTAAGAATGAAGGCTCTTGTTTCTCACAGCCATCACTTCTGCAAAGAGAGTTTTGGAACTGGGAGCCTTGTCCACCAAGCCTGGGTTGTGCATTTTTCATCATGATAAAGTAGTACTCAGATGTGACCCAACATTTACATCCAAAATAGCTTTCATGGTCCATAGGTCCCAGGAGATCAACCTTCCAATTTGTTGTCCTAACCCTTTCCATCTCAGAGAAAAGGTTTGGTACACTCTAGGCGTTCACAGGGCCCTTAAGACATACTTGCTTAAGACCTGAGGACATTCGGAAGGCAGACTCAATATTCCTAAGTATTTCTTCCCCAAATGTTGGGAAGAAAATGTCAAAGTCAGCCATAAGTAGGAACATCAAAGTGTGCATTTTAGAGGCTTACAGGTCAAGCAAGTTGACAGTTCTGGCAGGCATTACAGCCCATTCTGTTAGAAGTGCCCAACCAACATGGCTCTAGCTAGGAATGCCTTAGTCGAAGAAGTATGCAGAGCCGCCACATGGTCCTCTGTATCAGCATTCATTAAACATTATAAGATCAAATGATGGCTGAAGGTCTCCTGGGATTACAGCTGATCTCCAGGTGACATCTCAGTTCACCTTTGGACTGTGGACTCTGTGGCATTATATCCCACTGAAGTTTTTCTCTTCCTCCTCCTCAAACCGTGCCCTCTTTAGGCTCCACCCCCCAAATCTCCAGGTATTTCCCAGCCCAGACCTGGCAACCCTATAAAACATGTTACATATATGACTTTAAAACTGCACATATGTGGTTGGTTTGGTTTGTGTATGCACCATATGTGATCTCATAATTTATTCAATCATTTCTGGATGTCTCAGCTAAATGTGTGATCTGTCACTGCATCTAACAGTAAACAGTATAGAGTTAATTCAAATAGTTGTCATGATAGTTTTGAAGAGTTACTGAAGAAACTGTGACACAGATGTTAGAGGGAATAATTGGGCAAGAGTCCAGAAGTAGCTGAACGGAGGTCAGTGCTGGAAACAAAACTGAAAGCAGTGAGTCATAAGGCATTTTGTGGGCAGTGAAAGTTTTTAAGAATCATGTGCATGTATTTGCCTTAGTATGGAATAGCTAATTTTTACTAATCTCAGACATTTAAAGCAATGATAAACTCCATGAAGTATCATTGTTGATCAATAGAACATGTCTTGTAGAACATGGGAGCCATGATCATTGGTCTCTTTTAGACAAAGTCTGGATGGCAGTCTGAATTTGTGTAGTCTTGGCAATGCATACTGTGTCAGGATTCGTTTTTTGGAGGGGCAAGTCCCTTTTAAAATTCAGGACCCTTAATTTAGTTTGTGTAATGTTTTGGTGCTGCTGTACCAAAAAGGCCATACTGAATCATGACTGTTGTTCCTCTGGACAAATAAGCCCCATTTAAAAGCAGTGAGAATTACTGTGGGTTGAAGCTGTTCTGGACTGCAGCCAATGATTTTTAATAGTATTGATTTGCAAAATGGAAATTCTGCATAAAAAGCCATTTCTGAAGGGATAGTTGTGATATTTTTTTCTTTTGAAATTTCAGTATGATGGTTTTTATAAAAGCTTGTTTGCCCCAATTAGTTTTCTAAAGATGATAAAGATTTTGTGCATAGTTTCTAGGGCTGCCAAACCCCAGGCCTGGGCAGGGATTCCCCCGATTTTCCGGGCTTCAATCCGCTACCGGCCCCACCCCTGAACAGGGATGTTGCCTGGCGATGTCTCCAATGTGATGATGTCACCCAGAAGGCAAAAAACCCATAGTTTTGCCCAAAACTCTTAGAGTGTCACCTCTTGACGTCCCCAGCTTGATGATGTCACTTCTGGGTGACGTCATTCCATTGTGCACAAGAATGCCCCAGAGAAGATCCTGGAGCCCCCTGTCAGCAGCTGGTACTACTGCCCCCTTTTCAGAAAAAAAAAATATTCAGTGCTCCTCTGGACATCTGCCTTCAGGAAGTGGACAAAAAGATGCAGTTTGTGGGTAGGATTAGTAATTATGGACATAATAAATGTGGAAATTGTTTTGTATGCTATTTGATGTTGGAATTACAAAGATTTAATCATCCACAGAGAATTTACACTGTTTATTGATCAAATTTTACAAATTGTAATACTAAGAGAGTAGTTTGTTATTTTGTGTCTCAGTCAGCTTTTATATTTGTGCATACACGTGTGCAGTTAAGTTACGTATTATGGAACACAACTCATGCATCTAAAACAAGAATAGACACCATTGGTACCACATTTTGTAGAGAAGGGACATACAATGGAGGGCTTATGCTTTTTTGTAATTAGCAAATATTTCCCACACCCATATAATCAGAATGATATATGAAAGATGTTATAAGGCCAAGAGGCAGCCTGGATTAATAAATTACAGACATTTATGCTCTGTGGTTTGAATCAAAATTTAGATTTGTCATGCTTTTTGTAAGATTTACTTATAGAATATTCTTAGTCTAAAAGGGGATATATTGAATACTACAATTAAAATGTTTTTAATGGAATATATATATGTGAATGCAAACTTTACCGGTTGGATTTTCAAGTAAATGGCGATCTGTATCTTTAAATGGAATATTGGTTGAAATGCAGTGGCAAGGAATTAATTGGACGAAAAGTCCTTTTTTAGAAGGTTAAATTAAGCACGTCTTTAGAGAGAGTTCTGCCAGCATTATCAGAATTAGAAGGCTTTTGTTCCTCAGTAAGCAAATCCAGGGACGGGCATACCTTCTGTATAAATTTGGTCAGTTATATAATACATCAGAAAATTGCTCTTAAGGATATTTAATTCCTGGCAGCTCCGTGGATATTGATGACTATTATATTATGTTCATGATTAGTTCCAGATAACTCCAGGAAAGAGATTGTATTAAAAACATCTTTGGAGTTGACTATTTTCTGAGGAAGATTAGTCATGAAATGAGTTGGAACCCTAGGTGCTTGTCACAGCCATTATCCACAGTGGCTTCTTTGTTTTGGTCTGTCATACGCGCACTGTGATTCTGTTTCATTTGTTGTCATTTAGATACATTTGAAGCAGTAGTCTAGTCAGTGATGGACAAGGTGGAAGTATTCCACCTAAGCCTATGGTTAGTAATGTTAAGTAATGTTAGTAATGGCTAGTAATGTTAAGTATAACTGTAATTCTGTCTAACAGTAAAAAGAGCGAAGCGTGGGGGCAGAATCAAATCCTCAAAGATATGATTTATTGGCTTGAGTAACTTTTAAATGTGAAAGCCCTTTTAATTCAAATACGGTCCAGTTTACAATTCTGGAGTTATTCAAAATGCAAAATAATCTTCATGCTTGCTTTGTGTGTTGGCTATCAATTTCTCTTCCATTTAATTGTTACTGTGTGACCCTTTTCTCAGCAGCAACTGCATTCACCGCAATAGCCAGGAAATGTACATACCAGACTATGAAGATATTTGATACGAGGAAGAATATTTAAAGGTGTTACATTCTTAAACATAGATGTGAAGGTGCATGAAAAAAAAATGGAAACATTGGGGTGCCGTCTCTCTCCCTTTGCATTTTTCTGTTTTTTCCCCCCTGAAGTCTTTCATTTTTGCCATTGGAATATATGGGTAGAAATAACAAAATCTCTTTCTTAGGAGAATATCTTCTCTTAGAATGTTGACTGGTATGCTGTTTAAAGCACTACTTTACCTCCTCCAAAGATTTCCCAATAACTATGTAATATCTACCTAATTTTGTAAGTTACAGAATATAAACTGGAACTTTGAATGTATGTACAGTTTTCAAATCCTCTGCAGCATGTAAATTAAATTCCTCCATGTTTGGAAATACATGCTAAAAAAAATCAAGAAACAAGCTGCCTTTTGAAAGAGGAGACGCGTTGGCATCAACCTGTGCAAACTTTCAGTTCTTTGAAGTCTGGGGAGATAAAAATGAAAGTTTAGAACTGGAAGCTTTGATTTTCCAGAACAGATTAAAAGGGGGAAAAACTAGATGGTAGAATTTCAAAGGGGTACATTTAGTGTGACAGTTACTAAAGTGTTACTGAACAGAAAGATGGTGCTCCGAATCTAGTGCTGAATTCAGCATCTAGGTTTATTCATGGCTCTTAGTGCTGCTATTGATTAGGTTGGAGACAGATAAGAGCTCTTATTCAGAGAGTTGGAAGCAATTTG
Source organism: Gekko gecko (assembly GCA_029375565.1). Lineage (NCBI taxonomy): Eukaryota > Metazoa > Chordata > Lepidosauria > Squamata > Gekkonidae > Gekko > Gekko gecko. The sequence continues at coordinate 72,440,859 of JAPDNY010000009.1, forward strand.
AAAGAAGGATCTTAGGTTGTGGTGCTTCTACTCATCCTGTGGTCACCTCTGGTAAACAGTAAAGCCATGTTGGTCCACAGAAAAAATTAAAAAACAAATTCCTAATAACTTCGGTAGGTCGGACTAACCAAAATATTGTGAAACAGTGTACAAGCTTTGGAATTCCCCAGAACTTTTCATCAGACTGGATGTTCAGTAAGCATGGCTGGGGGGGTGGAGGGATAAAAGATGCCTCAAGGGGATAATGGGAAATCCCTTATTCTGAAGTTTCCAGAGGCTTAAGTGGAAATGCAGGGTGTTTTACAGGTTTCCCATATTCTGTTTCTGTCTGCAAGCTGCAGACTGGGAGCTTTGCGGTTGTGCCCTGATATATTTTTTCCTCTTTCCTTTTTGTTTTGTTTTACTCAGAATCTTACCTGATGAAGAGTTTGGGGGAATTTGAAATGTTGTTTCTGTTCCGTGATACTTTTGTTGTGCTTGGATGCCTTAGAATGCAGATTGCTGCTTCATCTCTCTAACATTGCTTATGTTTATAATTACAGTTTGTATAAAAGTAATTGCCATTGTTGCTCAGTCGCACAGTCAAGTCCGACTTTGCGACTCCGTGGACCACATCATGCCAGGCCCTCCCGTCTTCTGCCATGCTTCAGAGTTTGCTCAATTTCATGTTCGTTGCATCGATGATGTTGTCTAACCATCTCATCCTTTGCCATCCCCTTCTTCTTTTACCTTCAATCATTCCCAGCATCAGGGTTTTTTCCACTGAGTGCTCCCTTCACATTTGGTGACCAAAGTATTTGAGCTTTAGCTTCAGTATCTGGCCTTCCAGAGTAGTTCAAAAGCTCAGCAGTGTTCCAGATTATATGTTTTTTTCCTGTTAAATAAGTTATACATAATGCATTTTTTGTTCTGATAAAAGTGTGGTGTATATATCAGTTTCCACCCACATTTCCCATTTCTTCCATGGCTGAAATTTCTGAAGAACTTGCATCTCCGTTCCATGTTCCATGCTGACCTGTTTTGGTTGGTCTTAATAAACCATTATAACATGGCTTTATTTAGCTTATTATTTTAAAAAACCCAAATTCTGTAGACTGCACAGTTATACACTTTTATGGGATCTTAAATTACAGTTTAATGTTCATTAACTTGTCTGTTTTTCACCAGAACATTGCCATCCCTGTACATATGTTTCAGTGTAGTATAGTGGTTGGAGTGGATCCTCTAGGACTGAGAAGATACATATTCCAGTCCCCAATTGCCATGAAAATTACTGGGGTAACCTTTAGCCAGTTGCGCTCTTTCCTCCAGCCTGTCTCATAGGGTTGTTGTAAGGATAAAATGGAGAAAGGGAGGATCATGTGTACTACCCTGGATTTCTTGGAGGAGGGCTGTGATAGAAAGACACACCAAATATATAAATTGGCCCCATTTTCCCTTTAACAGTTTTTCATCACAGATCTTTGAGCTGTTGTAGCATGTGCATAGGTGTCATCAAGTCACAGCTGCCTTATGGCAAACCCAGCAAGGGGCTTAAAGGAAAGTGAGAAGCAGAAGTGATTTGCTACTGCCTTCCTCAGTGTACTTTTCCTTGGTGGTCTTCTATGTAAGTACCGGCACTGCTTAGCTTCTGAGATCTGGCTTCAGGACAGCTCTTACAATTAAACTTTACCATTTCTGTATTTTAAACTTTTTAGATTCCTATTTATAATTTTAAATGCTACTATATTTTATAATTTTACTGTTCTTTTATCAGTTATTTATCTGCTTCCTCTTGTACTGATTGTTGGTCTGCAGTTTGGTGTAGTGGTTAAGTGTGCGGACTCTAATCTGGGAGAACTGGGTTTGATTCCCCACTCCTCCACTTGCACCTGGCTGGATGACCTTGGGCAAGCCGTCGTTCTGGTAAGAGCTGTTCTTGAAAAAGAGCAGTTCCTGTCAAGAGCTCTCTCAGCCCCACCTACCTCACAGGGTGTCTGTTGTGGGGAGGGGAAGGGAAGGGAGTTTGTAAGCTGCTCTGAGACACCTTTGGGTAGTGAAGGGCAGGGTATAAATCCAATCTCCTCCTCTTCTTCCTCCTCCTCCTCCTCTTCTTCTTTTATGACCGTAATAAATGAAAATAAATGAGGATACAATTAAACTGGGAGTTTAAGGATTAGCTTAGGCTTTCTTGTGGGGACAACCTCTCAGAAGGTGGCTCTGAAAACTAGGGCACTCTTGCATTGATTGCAGATCTCTTGCATTTTATTCCTCTTTGTGATGGCTCTAGTTCTAGTTCTCTGCCCTGGCTCCAACCTAGTGGAACTCTCTGCCAAATAACATCCGCGCCTTGTGGGACATTCTACAGTTCCACAGGGCATGCAAGGCAGAGATGTTCTGCCAGGCGTTTGGTTGAGGACAGTGACGGTTCAGTCCATTTCCCATTCCCCTCACTGCCCGTTCCCCACGAGATAGTGGTGTGGTTAGGATTTCAGCACCATCTGTTGTTAATGTAGACATACAGTGAATCAGACTATTATGTTTTTACTGTCTTACGTAAATCTTAATTTGTTTTACTGATGTTTTATAGGATAGTGTTGTACCCTGCCCTGAGCTTGGTTCCATTGGGGAGGGCAGTTGATAAATTCAGTAAATAAATATTTCACTCTTGAATGTATCCTAGGATGTTTAGCTTCTTAAAGTTGGCGGTGGAAAGTGACATCAAGTCGCAGCCAACTTATGACGATCCTTTGGGGTTTTCAAGGCAAGGGACATTCAGAGGTGGTCTACCATTGCCTTCCTCTGCGTTCAAGTTAACAGAAACACAATCCAGTTGTAATGGGCTTTCCTTTCAGTTCTGTACAAAACCTTGTGATCTCTGCTATTCTGAGTAGCTGTTTATCACATATTGTGCCATGGTTGTAGTTGAAGGGTTCCCAACTCCTGGTGAGGGAATTCCTGGATATTTGGGGGTGGAGCCTGGGAAGCACAGGTTTTGGGAAGGGACCTCAGTGAGGTCTAATGCTGTAGAGTCGACCCTCCAAAGCAGCCATTTTCTCCGGGGGAACTGATCTGTCTATTCTTTGCATCTCCAGGCTTCACCTAGGGTTGGCAACCTTACCTGACAAGTTTGCATGTTGAGAATCTGATAAATTCTAATTATTATTACAGATTTCAAGACCCATCCTATTCATAGAACATACCTACTGCTGAGAGCTGGAAAATCTGTTTAAGGTACGTGTTTTCTGCTTTTGTTTCTTTTCTCCGAAAACGCTTTAAACTTTGGATAAAACAAGATTTCCCACTGATATATGAATGAATTACAAACCTTCCAAGTAAATACGCTTGTTTCTATCAGGATTTTCGAAAATCTGGGCTATAAGGAAAGAGACTAACACAGAATAAAACTGTTTTAGACATCATGGATATTTTGAAGTCTTGAATTCTCTGCTTTTATTCTGTAACGCAGACTGCATCTGCTGTCTCAGTTTTGCACACTGTTGACAAAAATGGTGTTTGTTGCACAGTGTGCTGGTGAATGGCTTCGAGAGTGTAGGCATCTCACAATTCTGATGCATGGTAGCTTTTGAGAAGCTTCTCTTCAGACTCTCTGTTTTATTCTGCCTTTCCTCCAAGGAGCTCCGAGTGGTGTCAGTGACTTTCCCGCACCCTCCAGTATTCCTCCGTACCCTGTGAGGTAAGTCAGTTAGAGTGTGGGCGACTGGTCCAAGGTCAACCCGTGAACTTCATGATTATGATGTATATACTCAGGTCTGACATTCCTCATTGGTGTATTGTAGAAAGGTAAAGGTTTCCCTTGCTCGGAAGCCAGTCAAATCCAACTCTAGGGTTCGGGTGTTCATCTCCGTTTCCAAGCCGAAGAACCAGCGCTGTCCGAAGACACTTCCGTGGTCATGTGGCCGGCATGACTAGATGCCGAGGTGCACAGAATGTTGTTACCTTCCCACCAAAGCGGTACCTGTTTATCTACTTGCAGTTTCTTGCTTCCGAACTACTAGGTTGGCAGGAGCTGGACCCAGAGACGGGAGCTCACTCTGTCATGTGGCACTCAGGTCTCAAACTGCTGAACTACCGACCTTCCAGCCTGTAGTTCGGCATCTTAATCACTGAGCCACCGCAGCTCCTAGTGTATCATACTTAATAAATAAATAAATAAATACCTGCCAGATATTATCAATGAATGGTCACGTGATTTTAAAGTATGAACTTTTATATGAAACAAAACATTGTACTTTAATTATCAGCAGGTTATAATCATTTGTTTTTGTAATTAATTTCATGTTGTGTTAAAATTTGTAATGAATCATTTTGGCTTTTAAACATGCTAGCTAGATTTTTTTTTAAGTCATCGATTCACTGAACTATTCTTAATTCTTATCCTGATTCCCCCCCCCCCCGGGTCATTCTGCAGCTATAAAAGGAAAAAACAACAGCTTTTTGAAAGATCTGTTTGGAGACGTCTGTATCACTTGCAGGCGGTCACAAGGAAGAATGCTGTCTGCTGTGTTTGACCCCCTATGGCTGCAGTGTTAGGAGGCAAGCAGCCCTCATTCCTGCCCTTGATAACAAATGACACCACAATGAAATAATATGTCAAGTACTTCTGGCTTCCTGGAATACTGAAACATGACCGAAGAGGCAGGCAATTGAGCAGAAATGAGGCACAGACTAATAATTTTTCCCTTCAGTTCGTAAGAAATCGTAGATTGCAAAGATAACCATCAAGTACTTGAAGGGCTGTCATATAGAAGGTGGCATGGAGTTGTTTTCTGTTGCCCCAGAAGGTCGGACTAGAACCAACGGGTTGAAATTAAATCAAAAGAATATTCGGCTAAACATTAGGAAGAACTTCCTGACAGTTAGACTGGTTCCTCAGTGGTCTTTTCTTCTTTGGAGGTTTTTAGGCAGAGGCTGGATGGCCATCTGATAGCAATGCTGATTGTGTGAACTTAGGCATATCATGAGAGGGAGGGCAGGAAGGGTTGCATCAATGCTTAGTTCTTATGGCCCTTTCTTACACTCCCAGGAAAATGCTGATTGCCATGTTGGAGTCAGGAAGCAATTTCTCTCCAGGCCAGTTTGGCTGGAGATCCTGGAGGTTTTTTGTCATCTTCAGGGCATAAAACAGTGGTCACTGGGGGTGTGGGGGGAGGTATTTGTGAACTTCCTACATTGTGCAGGGAGTTGGAGTACATGACCCTGAAGGTCCCTTCCAACTCTGTGATTCTATACTTGGAAATGTGTGGGCAGGATTCAGTGAAACCTCAGAAGGAAGTTGAGCAGGATTTCTTGTGGCTAGAGTATAGCAGTAAAATACATTGGGTCAAATTTGCTGAGCTTATCATATTTATATGGATTGCCTTTTGATATGCAGTATTAGTGTGTGTTTAAGGGAATTCTAAGCGTGCTTTTTGTCTTCAAGCAGAAGATCCCCTTGCTTCATTTGAAAGTTGATTCGGTTTCAGAAGTGGTTTACTGTGTCACATGGTGGTCTGCTGTTCCAAAAACACTGATCTTGCTGTTCTAGAAACATTGATGCTTCTTTGGGAACGTAGGGTTGCCGTGTAGTCCTTTTCTATTTTGGCACATTTCTTGTATCTACTGCTGTTGCTACCCATGTTCCCTCTAAGCTGTGGAGTCTTGTGAGCAAAAATTCTATTTTGTGAGCTACTGGCATTAAAGTTGTGAGCAAGTGATTTTTCTACTGCATAAATTAGTTTGCTCTGGAGCCATCCTTCCTGAGCTAAGACAAAAATGTGTGAGCTGGTGGCTAAAAACCTGTGAGCTAGCTCACACTCCTTAGGGAAAACACTGGTTGCTACTGTTTTATCCCCTTTTATCTCTTTCTTGGTCTGAAAAAGTGTTCCGAACCAGTGTAAAATGTTTATGGCACACTCCAGTTGTGCATCAGAGTTGCCAACATGGTCATTCCAAAGCTGACTATTGTGTAGTGCAGTGATCCTTGTTTTATAGTTTTTCAATGCTACCTGTTTAGAATATCATCTTACTGTGTTACTACAGAGGCAAAACGATGTGTTCATATTCTTTATTAACATTTTTATCTGCCCTCTCTTCAAGGAGTTCAGGGCAACGTATCTATTTTATCCTCTCCACCCCCCCCCCCCGGTCCCTCTTATCCTCACACCATCAAGTGAGTTAAGTTAGTATAGTAAAGCCCTTTCACAAGTCCCTGTTGTGGTCTCATTTGTAGTACTGTATACCATTTGAGTTGGTGCATCTGAAAAAGGAAACGAAAGAGCTAGAAAAAATGCAGGAAAGGGCAACTAAAATGATCATGGGGTTGGAGTATTTTTCTTGTGAAGAAAGGCTGAAGCATGTGGTGCAACTTAGTGTAGAAAAAAAGGCAACTGTGGGGTGACTTGGTAGAGAACTACAAAAAGGATGCATCGTATAGAGACAGTTTCTGGGGTTAGCTGTGTTGATCTGCAATAGATTTGAGTCCAGTAGCACCTTAGAGACCAAAAAGATTTTCAGGGTACAAATTTTCGAGAGTCAAAGCTTCCTTTCTCAGATACAAGTAGGAATGGACCATTTCTCCTTGTATGTGACAAAGGGAACTTTAGCTCTCAAGGGCTCATTCCCAGAAAAGCTTGTTGATCTCTGAGGTTCTACAGGATTCAAATCTAGTGGAGAGCAAGTGGCTTCAGAGAAACCTTTCTGTCTCCTGTAGTATTAGAACTGGAAGTCGCCCTATGAAACTGGTTGGTGGTAGATTTAAGATTAACAAAAGAAAATACTACTTCATGGTAATTGTTTATTGACTTGTTGCACTTGCTTGCTTTGGAATATGATGACTGCCTTAGAGTGATTTAAAAGAGCTTTAGACAGATTTATGGAGGGTAGGTCTGTCATTGGCTATTAACCCTGATAACTAAATGGGACTTCCAGGTTCAGAGGCAGAATGCCTCTGATCGTTAGATGCTGGAGGTCGTTCAACCAGGGAGGGCTGCTGTCTGTCAGCCTTCCTGTGCCATCTGATTTCCTACTGTTAGAAATGGTTCTGGACCATAAGTCAGGCTGTTACGTTAGGCTGAGAGGCAGTTGACTGGTCCAAGATCTCCCTGTGAGTTTCATGGCTAAATGAAGGATTGAACTTGGGTCTTCCTGATCCAAATCAGATGGCTTCATCTATGCTAATTCTTTATCCAGTATGCTGTATGTTGTAAGCATGAAAGCCATTTCATAGCTAGACTATCCTGGTCAGTTTCTTGTACTTTGTACAAGAAATTCAACTGGAGAAGCACAACATTCAAGTACCAGTTTGGTGTAGTGGTTAAGTGTGTGGACTCTGGGAGAACCAGGTTTGATTTCCCAATCCTCCACTTGCAGCTGCTGGATGACCTTGGGCAAGCCATAGTTCTGACAAGAGCTGTCCTTGAAAGGGCAGTTCTGGAAAGAGCTCTCTCAGCCCCACCTACCTCACAGGGTGTCTGTTGTGGGGAGGGGAAGGGAAAGGAGTTTGTAAGCTGCTCTGGGACTCTGAGTGAAGGGCGATCACCTCCTCCTCCTTGTCTTCTTCGTCTTCTTTTTAAACGACTTGGGTTTCCCCAAAAAACCTATTGGAAATACATTTGTCACATGGCTCTGATAAAAGTGCTACTCAATTACTAACTTCCAACAGATTGATTGGATTACTAGTTTTCATGACATTAGCTGAGGGTCAGTGGGTAAGTGGGAGAGCACATGTACATGTAATAGATGGTATTTTGGTTAGCTAATCTCTCATTGGTTAGTAAGTTGATCTCCATTTGTGGTTTAGGATTTAGCATTTGATAAAGATATTGACAGCTTAGAAGTGAATGTGTTTGGACTGGTGAGAAAATTGGGCTGCTCTGGGCTGTGTTTGGAATTTGTTCATAAGTATCTTTGTATGGGCACAGGTTTCAAACTCTGAAAAGCCAGGAGGCCGCCTGTCCCACCCACCAGATGCTCAGTGTTCTATGGAAGGCCACATGTTCCTTTAGTACTTAGAGTGCTGTTGAACTTAATAGTGCGTGGATTAGAATTGATCTTTTTGCTGGGAGCAAATGGTTTTCTGAACCTTTTTGCAATTACAGAGGTACTGTAGTAGGTACTTTGCTACATCCCTAATAGGAAATTCACTGCAAATGTGTTTAGATGTTTATAGCCCATCTTTCTCATAAGGTTCATGCTACAGAAGACTTATGCACCCACCTTCATGAGAATCTCCTGGATGGATCTCAGTTATTCCATTTCCACCAGAGTGAATCTGAATGTGATATATAACACTTTGCCAAAGCCCTCCATAATGTGGTCCCCAGCACTCTTGTCTACTGGTGTCCTGTGGGAGTCTTGGATGTGCCACTAGAAATCAGCTTGAACGTTCAAGATAACATGGCCTCACTGACACAGAGGAATAGTTCCTTCAAGTATTCTTTTGCAGACTCTTTCTGAGAAGTGTTTACTCCGGCTTGCTAGATTTCAGACCTTGGAGCCTTATCGCGTAAGAAGAATTTTAGCATATTCATAAAGGACAAGGTGATAGGACATAATCAGTTCCTTATATCTGATCCTTATTCTGCAGGTCTCAGAAATGTCCTAGTATACAAAAAATGGGAGAAGATTGATGCAGATTGGATGCTAGGAAAGCACTAACATTTTATTAGGACACATCTTGGGTTTTGAAACAAATGGGCATACTTTTCATTCCCTGCAGACAGAGTTCTTTAGAAGAGAGTGTCTGTGGCTGCCATTGCTAATTAATTAATTAATTGTCAATGTGGCGGTGTGTGTAGTATAGCCAGGAGATCCTAGGATTGTCGGGCAGCCAGAAGCTCGAGCTCTTTTGTGGTGAACTAGGCTTACAGTGGGCTGAGAGAGCTATGACTGACCCAATGTCACTCAGCTGGCTTCAAGTGGAGAAGTGGGGAATCAAACCCGGTTCTCCAGATTAGAGTCTGCTGCTCTTAACCACTAAGATGGCTTATATGGTGCATCATCTTAGCATATATGCTGGGGAAATTTTCACCTCAGGAACATCTCTGCCTATTCAGTGTGAGGAGGTTCAGCAGCCCCTTATACAGCATTGCTGTGCACATGAAAGTATTCAGGCACTGGCCAGTGCGTGGTCTTTGGACTGCAGTGTTGTAGTGTTGTGATTCATTAAAGCGAGGGAGGATATTGCTTTTCTACATCCTGAATGCTGAGTCTGCCCTTTGGGCATGGAGAGGGAAGGGAAATTTTCTTGCCATAGAAAGACAGCCTATGCACATGATAGTGTTTTGACCAAGGCTGTGTTCTCAGGCACGTGGAAGGAGGGAAAAGTTGCAGGGAGAACCTGTTCTGCTTCTCTTTTGTGCTTCTGCTGGATTTTATTCTTCTTAATATCCATTTATTCTTGAATGTGGGAACAGCTTCACAAGTTCAGTGATGGGGGATAAGGAATTTTGGTCTGGGAAGCTGATGGAGGCTTCCCCCTGGTGGTTGGAACAGGAGGAGGTGCTATCCAGGAGTCTGAAATTGTCCTTTGGCCGTAATGAGAATTTAAGGTAGGGAGGGATTTCCCTGTTTACATGGATTAATATGTGGCCATTTGTTAGACCCTTAAAGCTGAGGACTACTATTAATCATATTTTTGTCTCAAGTACTCTTGACCATCTGTATAATGAATTCTGGTCCTGTTTTCTACCCAGTCATAAATACAACTGATTACGTCTGTGTTAAAACTGCTGCATGCCTTTATACAGCAGATTTTTTTCCAGACAGGCTTTTAGAATTGGTTTCCTAGTTTCTCAAACACAGATGAATATGCTGAAAATCCATTATTATTGTGCATAACTAGAATGTTAAACCGCTAGTCTTGCTCTAAGGTTGTATAGGTCTCTGGTGGCTTGTTGAAGGGCATAGCTTATACAGTCGGAACCTTAGTTGGCCTCTGTACTGTTTTCTTGCACAAGAACAGCACAGGATGATTTTTTTTTTAATCTTGCCCCAAATTTTCATTCTGTCCTAGATTTTTCAGTTGAAAAAGAATAGCAAATGAAATTGGATAATACTCTGTCAAAGCTGCTGTGGAGGGCAGTAAACTGTATGTCTTTGGCAGAGAAGATGTTAACATTGGAAGCTACTCTTTTTTTTTTGGCAGGGGTGGGATATGATCTGGCATCAGCGAAGTAATTGAGAATGTCATGTAATAATCGGTGAAATTGCTGTCAAGTGCTGGCATTGGTCACTAATGCCTGGCCCAAGGTTTTATATGTACAGCCATTCGGCTTCTTTCTGTGGTTGAAGGACAGAAGAGGCCAACAAGTCCATAACTGCTCTTTGAAAACTCTACCTGTGAACCCAAGACAGACTGGGCGACACAAAGATACTTTTTTTGGAGTCTTCATTTTTTCACTTTATGGGGTATATGGGTTTGTTTGAATTTCTTTTAAAACAGAGTTCTAGACCCTTGGTTTTGGAACAGATATATAACCGTAGTTTATCTGCCCAGGAGCCAGAAGCAAGTAATTACTCTGTTTATTATGGCTTCCGAGCTCACGATTGCCTTCTATTGTCTTGTGCTTTTCCTGTAGAGTGACGTTATAGAAGAGTCTCTGGTTTAAAAAGTTCATGTGTGTGTCCTTTGTATGTTTGTGTGCCTTTTTCTTAATTGCAAGCCTGGGAATCTATCCCTCACTCTCTGTCTCTTGTGCTGCCTTGTGCCCAACATCAATTTACAGCAGCCGGGTGACCCACCCACAAAGCTTTTATGACTCATTAGCTGGTTATTTTCTACCATTTGAGAACATGAAGAATGACATTTTCAGCTGGCAGAATGAGAACCTCGCTAAATAATGAGCCTGAACGTAATTTGTATTGAAACCAGGTTTCCCCCCTTAATAGTATCTATATGTGAATTGTGTTCAGCTTGTTTCGTTTCATTTGCAATTACTACTAGAGAGCTCTCAAAACATGTCATGATGTCATCTAGAAATGTGCTTTATTTGGTCCTGCTCTGTGAAGTGCAGCCTCCTGTTCTCTGGCGTACTCCACGTATAACAGCTTAAGTGAGTCATCGGCCAACTGTGTAATCATTAGTTTGTTGGGTAAATAACTTGGAGGATGGAGTGGAGCAATGCCTTCTTGGATAAAACTTTTTAACAGAATTCCCGTTGTGGTTCTGCTTGTGACTGTGATGTTGAAATGAAGGACTGCCAGTACAAGTATGCCCCAAACCCCCAAAGCTGCATTTTTTTTTAATGGCAACCTCATAGGGTTTTGAAGACAAGAGATAAAGGAGGTTTGCCATTGCCTGCCTCCGCTTAGTGACCCTGGTATTCCTTGGTGCTCTCCCCATCCAAATACTGACCAGGGCCAACCCTGCTTAGCTGCCGAGATCTGATGAGATCGGTCTAGCATGGGCTATCCAGGTCAGTGCGAAAACCTGCTTAGGAGAGTCTTTTTCTAACCTTTGTGAAGAAAAAGAGTGAGACAAAAGTTTGCGTCACCAGTTTTCTGGCCCCACAGATGCACGTAGTTGGCATTAATAAGATAAACAGATCTAATATTATTTGGAGGAGGAGGAGATTGGATTTATATCTCACCCTTCACTACCCAGAGGAGTATCAGAGCGGCTTACAAGCTCCTCTCCCTTCCTCTCCCCACAACAGACACCCTGTGAGGTAGGTGGGGCTGAGAGAGCTCTGACAGAAACTGCTGTTTTTCAAGAACAGCTGTGCCAGAACTATGGCTTGCCCAAGGTCATCCAGCCAGGTGCAAGTGGAGGAGTGGGGAATCAAACCCGGTTCTCCCAGATTAGAGTCCGCGCACTTAACCACTACACCAAACTGGATCAATCTGCTGTTAAAATGATGTCTTTGCAGCTGGATACATCCAAGTAAATCTGCACTTTAAGTCTTTGGCATGCTTCTAGGTAAGTGTGCATAGGATTGTAGCCTTAGATAGGGTTACCCTGACCCGGATGGCCCAGGTTAGCCTGATCTCCGAAGCTAAGCAGGGTCGGCCCTGGTTAGTATTTGGATGAGAAGCCACCAAGGAAGTCCAGGTTCACTGTGCAGAGGCAGGCAATGGCAAAACCAACTCTGAACATCTCTTGCCTTGAAAGCCCTGCAGCTTTGCCACATGTCAGCTGCAACCTTTTTTTAACATTTTCAATTTTTTAAAATTAAGTATCCAAAAAGCAACAACCAGTAACAACCATTAAAACTGATAACCAATATCTTTTTTTTTTTTTGGTAATATATCTATTGGTTTTTAAATACAAAGAAAGCACACACAAAAAGAGACAATTTCATCTTTCCTCTCCACAATATTCTAACATAACATCAATTTGGTTTTTTTCCATCCTGATACTATAAATCATCATGTAATTCCAACCCCAAAAACCCATTCAATTAGTCTAATTTCTAATTAATTAGTTTTTCAAATTATACATTTTCCATTTAACACGTGGAAATTGCATTCTACTATTTCTATTCCCTCTACCTACTAAATAAAAAATTAAAGAAAAACATTTAACAGATAAATTCATTTTTAGACCTACTAGAAACTATATTTATTAATTTGCCCAAAACAATACCTATTCTCTTTTAACAATCACCTAATACGTATTCATAGCATTTTATTCGGGTCACCTCATAATTTCTAACTCATAATTTCTACCCCCATCTTTCTTACTTTATAAACTTGCTAGTTATTTATGTTGCTAATTTCTGAATTCTAATAAGGTAACCAACAACAGTTCACCATTTAAAATTCTTAATTGCTTCCACCAAAAACCATGTTTGTTATTTCACCAACATAGTAATTATTTTCTTGCATGTCTTTTTAAACACAACTTAGAATATAGCTGTCTCGTTGGTTTTTTTCAAATAGCTTCCTCTATCCTATTTCCTTATTTCTTATTTTATAGTCTTACACATTTTTTGTACTAATACTATCAACAAAGGTTATTACTATCCAACTCAGTAACTTAGTTGCATTCAGTGTTTAGAATCATCCATTAAAACAACAACAACAAACAAACAAGCAAGCAATAAAAATGACTGAGGTAAACGTTAGAAAAAGGGGAAGGCAGAGAATTTCCAAATTAAGGTTATCATTCATCTTCCCTTCTTCCTGTTCACAAATTCTCCTCCTTTACTCATAAACAATAAAATATGAGTCTAAAGCACTAGTCTTACTGCATTAGTCTTTTCTTAATTTTCTGTAACTTCTTTTTTTCTAGAAATCTCTTCCTTTGCTGATAAACAATAAAAAATTAATCTAACGCACAAGTCATATGGCATTATTCTTTTCTTAATTTTCTTTGACTTCTTTTTTTCTAGAACCATGTTTAAATGTCTTAATTCTTTATAAATATGAAGTTCCATTTCCAAATCTTCCCCTCTTAATTTCAAAATGTGTGAGAAATACGTCTTTCCAATAGTTTCCAGTCTTTTACTGTTTTTGGAACGCCTTCTAGGTTTCCTTGTGTAGCTCCCTGTTCTTCTTTTAACAGGTTTAATCGGCTCATTGTAGGATGCATCATGGCAATCTTCTTTTTCATTTTCTAACACTGTAAAGTTCCTTGTTGTTTCCTTTAGACTAGTCATTTGATTATTTTTGCTTTCAAATCCTGTCCTAGGTAGGGGTACTATGTCATGTAGTGTGTGTTCTTGGGAGTAGCCTGATTCTTCGTCACCGCCCTGGTGAAATTGCAGGAGCTCCTTCTTACTTTCCAAGCTTGAACACAAACTCTGCGGTTTCTCCAAGAGGCTCTCACAAGCTGCTTTAACTGCTTGTTGAATCTCGTCAAATAGAAGTTTTTTAAATTGTTCACAAGTAAGTTGCATAATCTCTGCGTTCAGCAATTCCTCTGTTTCCTCTGCATCCATTTCTAATGCCATTTTCATTCCCCCCAATTAATGTTTGAATAAGTTTTACTCCTGCTTCTCTTCCTAGCTGCTCTTCAAATATTGGGAAGCATTCAAAGGGGGTCTTTTAAAGAGGGTCATCAGATTTAAAAAGTTGCACATATGCGTACACACATTGTCATCTGCTGTACTCTGCTGCACATTATGTTATGTTGCGATCATCTCTAAAATGGGTGGTTGCGGCTTCTGCAAAAATGGCGGCCATATTTGCACCATTCCCTACTCCTTCTTCGAGACACTCTCGGTCGCACCCTGCTAGCTGCTGCTCGTGGGGGGACCGGACAAGTCTCCTGCTGCCAGAGGTCCGGTGGAGCCTGACAAGGTTGCAGGTGAACCCGCTGAGCCCCTAGGGAGCAAGGAAGGTTGGGGGTTGATCGAGAATGTCCCAAACAAATGCCTGCGGCGCCGTGGCACTGCCCGTAAGTCCCAACTTATAACCAATATCAAACAATAAAAAAATAACATCAAGTGTGAACAATTAACACCAGAAGTAAAAAAGAAAATCTCAAGGTATAGCCAATGTTCCCTCTAAACTGTTGAGTCTTTCTGAGCAAAAATTCTGCTTTGTGAGCTACTAGCATTAAAGTTGTGAATGAGTTATTTCGCTACTGCATAAATTAGTTTGCTCTGGAGCCATCTTTCCTGAGCCAAGACAAAAATGTGTGAGCCGGAGGCTAACAAACTGCGAGCTAGCTCACACTAACTCAGCTTAGAGGGAACACAGCTGCTGAAAATTCTAAAGGCAACATATAATGACAACAGCATAAATTTAAAACATAGAAAATAAGTCTTCCATGTTGAATTTAGAACAAGGTAGTGGGGCTGCAGTGGCTCAAGTGGTTAAGATGCTGACCTGCAGATCGGAAGGTCGGTAGTTCATCAGTTCGAGACCTGAGTGCTGCATGATGGAGTGAGCTCCCGTCTCTGGTCCCAGCTCCTGCCAGCCTAGCAGTTCGAAAGCAAGAAATTGCAAGGTACCACTTTGGTGGGAAGGTAACAGTGTTCTGTGTGCCTCAGTGTCTACCCATGCCGGCCAAATGACCGCAGAAATGTTTTTGGACAGCACTGGCTCTTTGACTTGGAAACAGAGATGGGCACTGCATCCCTAGAGTCTGATTCAACTGGCTTTTGAGCAAGGGAAACCTAGTGGTGTAGTGGTTAAGTGCACAGATTCTAATCTGGGAGAACCATGTTTGATTCCCCACTCCTCCCCTTGCACCTGCTGAATGACCTTGGGCAGGCCATAGTTCTGGTCAGAGCTGTTCTAGAAAAAGAGCAGTTTCTGTTTGAGCTCTCTGAGCCCCACCTACCTCACAGGGTGCCTGTTGTGGGGAGGGGAAGGGAAAGGACTTTGTAAGCCGCTCTGAAACTCTTCTGGGTAGTGAATGTCAGAGTATAAATCCAATCTCTTCTTCTTTTTCTTCTTCAATGTAAATTGTTACCGATGATTAACTATTTAATAAAAACGTTGTGGAATTTGAGATCGCAATGGCAAATTAGGTTGGAATGATGCTGCTAAAAATGGAAGCCACTTACGCATTATATTAATTTGGTTCCCAGAATTACTGTACATGCTGGCACTATCTGCAGTCTTGTCCATCGTGTACAGTTCACAAGGTCAGCTGCAGCTTGATGACGCTTTCCACCACCAGCATGCTAAAGTTTCCCATCTGTTGTATAAAAAGGTAGATTTTTTGTTTTTATATTTACCTTGGCTGGGGGGGGGAGTTGCTTCACAATGGCCACCTCTTGATCACTGGTTGTAATGAGGACAGCAGCACTGTATTAATGAGGCCAGGAAATGGGTAAGGTCAGGTGAACTGTAGTAGCTGAACCACAAACCATACCTGTGCTCCAAGAGAAGCCAATGGTGATGGGTCAGGTAAGGAGAAGATGCCAAGCTCCCTGCAGACCAGGATGTGATCTGTGGAAATACTGTACTTAGCCCAGTGTTTTTCAACCTTTTGTGCAAAGGCACACTTTTTTCATGAAAAAAATCACGAGGCACACCACCATTAGAAAATGTTAAAAAAAATAACTCTGTGCCTATATTGACTATATATAAAGTAATTCTCTTGAATAGGAATCAAATAAATACAAAGAAATTATTTTATAATTACTTTATTATGAAATAATAATACTTTATTTTATAATTGTTCATATGTTACGGATGAAATTGGAATTTTTCCCACGGCACACCAGACAATATCTCACGGCACACTAGTGTGCCACGGCACAGTGGTTGAAAAACACTGACTTAGCCAGAGTTTAGCAGTTTTAAGTACCAGGGATTTAAGTGGAAAACACTCTAAGGATTTGCTTAACTCTCCTATTAAAATCATCATTTGTCAGCTTTGACTCTGGAAAGTTCATACCCTGAAAATCTTGTTTTTTAAGGTGCTACTGGACTCTAATCTTAACTGTTCTACTGTAGAACCAGCCTGGCTACCTTCTGAAACTATTAAAATCAACAGGGCTTGAATGTGCTTAAATAGAGCCAGTTTGGTGTAGTGGTTAGGTGCGCAGACTCTAATCTGGGAGAACTGGGTTTGATTCCCCACTCCTCCCCTTGCACCTGCTGAATGACCTTGGGCAAGCCATAGTTCTATCAGAGGTGTTCTTCAAAAAGAACAGTTTCTGTCAGAGCTCTCTTAGCCCCACCCACCTCACAGGGTGTCTGTTGTGGGGAGGGGAAGGGAAAGGAGTTTGTAAGCCGCTCTGAGACTCCTCTGGGTAGTGAAGGGTGGGGTATAAATCCAATCTCTTCTTCTAAAACTTGGTTGGCACATGCCCCTTGGGTGTTAATCACTGACTTCACCTGTGTGTAATGTGTTTTTACTACTTAGGCAGGAAATTTGCTTAATTTTAGCTTAACTGGATAGTGGGTTGGATCCAGCCATCTTTTTCACACTCACCTAATTCCTGTTTACACTATAGCTCCTCTCTGATACGGTTTTAGTACATTCAGATCCCATAATTCTCAGCATAGCCTTTTTGAGTCATCAGACAGAACCCGTTTCCTCGTTCACCAGAAGAAAAGCCCATTAGACTAACACAACCTATGCGACTTGTTTAAAAAAGTAAAGCCTGAGAGACCTAATTTCTAATACTGGTTCACCTGTGATCGCTCTCTGTCAGGGGTGTTGAACTCATTTGTTATGAGGGCTGGATCTGACATAAATGAGACTTCGTCGGGCCGGGCCATGTGTGTCATAAAATGTAATGCCAGGTAGCAGAGAGATAAACTTTATAAAGGACACAGACAAACACAATTAAAGATTTTTTAAACTTTAGATAAAACATGCTTAAAACACTAGCACTCTTGCAATATTTTGTCTATTTAACGGTTTGTCTGATAACTGACACCTCTTGCTCTGAATTATTACATCAAAATGTCTGTGCTGTCGCAGTCTTGAGTATGCTGTTCAGGTGTGCATCTGTAAGCTGCAAACCTATGATGACGCAGCAGCAGAACTGGAAGAAGAAGCAGAAGACAGCCAGTGCCACTGTGGGCCTGATAGAAGCCCCCCGGGGGCCTGATCCAGCCACGAGGCCGCATGTTTGACACCCCTGCTCTAGATGATCTTCAGTGAAAGTTCCAGTTTCCCCCTTTCATCACGTGACTTACTGTGTGGGTGTTGTCTGGGACGAATAAGAGGAGGGTTGAAAAGCTTTTCCCACACTTAGAAAGTATCAGGTTATAACCTACTGCTGCGTTCACGCCTTCCTTCAGCACATGGGATATTCCAGTGGAGGAAGATGCTGCACTTAACGAAATGGAAGTGGTAGGATACGCTGTTATAAATTATTGAGTTCAAGTGTCTTGCTGTGGGGTAGAATTTAGGAAGGTAGTTTGGCTTTGTGCTATTTTTGTTCCTGTAGCTCAGCACTCGAAAAACAAAGTACTGAGTGGTATATTGAGTGCTGAGAAGGAGGAGGGGGATCTGGTGGTTAGGCTGGTAGCGCATACGAGGCACTTGACAGAGACTTCACGTTGGCAGCCTGCAGTTGTCCACCAACGTAACTGTTTTGTGCAGTGTTGGGGTGAAATCCTCACTTGAAGGGGACAGAAGTACTTTCAGAGAGATTGCCTGCTGACACAGTTCACAACAGTAGGAGGCTCTTCTGATGTTATAGTTTGCGATGGCACACAACAGTATAGCTAGGAACCATTGTGTTTTGGTCGTTTCAGAGGATTAGCTGTGTTGTTCTGCAGTAGAAAAGCCAGATTCGAGTCCAGTTGCACCTAACCACAATTTGGTGTAGTGGTTAGGTGCATGGACTCTAATATGGGAGAACCGGGTTTGATTCCCCACTCCTCCACTTGCACCTGGTGGATGACCTTGGGCAAGCTGTAGTTCTGTCAGAGCTGTTCTTGAAAAAGAGCAGTTTCTGTCAGAGCTCTCTCAGCCCCGCCTACCTCACGGGGTGACTGTTGTGGGGAGGGGAAGGGAAAGGAGTTTGTAAGCCGCTCTGAGACTCCTTTGGGTAGTGAAGGACAGGGGGTATAAATCCAATTTCTTCTTCTTCTAACAGACCAACAAGGTTTTTGGAGTAGGAGCTTTCAAGATTCTTGTTGGTCTATAAGTGTTGCTGGTCCATAAGATGCTATTGGACTCAAATCGAATTGTGTTTTGCCAGGATCTTTCTCTAGCCACAAATGGCCCACAGTGACTCAGCCAATGTTGCACCCCACCAATGTTCACTTTGCAAAAATAATTCTAGTCCAATTACAGCCCACAAATTTGCTTCTTTTTTTTAATGTTTCTTTATTTTATGTCATGCAGTGCTGCTGCTGCTGCTTCCAAACAATTGCCATGCAGCTACAGATTTCCTGGGTAAACAGTCTGTTTCCCTCAATGCTTTGTCAGGTCACTTTATACTTGGACTGTAATTGGACTAGGATCTTTCTGTAGGCTACTCTTCCTCAATCACACTGCCTTCTTGAGGGAATGAAGCTGTATTGAAGGCTGGGCAAAGATGATCTGTAAAACTAATTTAAAATACAACTGAGACACAGTGGCTTGAAAGAGCCTCTGTATGGTATTTTACACAGTGCCCTCAACCGTTGAATATAACTTACTGGGGGTATGTGTTGCCTGAGCTATGCAAATCACACTCTTGTCCCAGCAAAGCAAGAAGAACAGTTTTTGTCACCTGTGGCACTTCCAGATTCATATTCACATGAAGCAGGCCTTGTCGTTTCAGAAGTTTCTCTTTTGTTTTGATTTTCCAGCACTTGCCGTTTTTCCTTCATCGAAGGTCGTTCTGTTGAAAACTGAGCGGCACTAGCTTCACAGAAACCTGCACTGAGGTCCTTTTCTTGATTTGTTAATTCCATTTATATCCTGTTTTGGTGGCACAGGCTCCGTGGCAGATTCCTATCAAGACCTGCAGGCTGGTGTATCTTGTATTTCTCCCTTGTTGGGCTTCGGGAGGAGGGAAGTGAAAGGGGGGAGGGGAACCCTAAACCACGCAGAGTAGTTCTTTTGTTTCCTGGTGCTTTCTTAGCATTTGCATTTCCCCCCTGGGAAGCAACGCCCCTTCTTTAACACAGTTGAGCTAAGTGGGCTCAGCTGTACCTAATGAGCTCCATGTTGGCAGTGACTCTGGGAACCTTAGTTCGGAATTAACTCTTCAAGTTCTAGGCTTTTGCTTGAGGATAGCGGCAACAAGATAAAATACGCCTGTTTTCAGTGGCTACAATAAGTAGGAATCTGCTTGCCCCAAAATAATAAAAAAATTTGAATACAGAGAGTTTTGCCATGCCACGTGACTGTTATTAAATTCTGTGCTTGCAGTTTAAGCTCAGAGATATGCAAAATGTGTGGTGCTTTAGTGTTGAATGATAAAGTTTGTTGATAGTTTCTCAAAGGAAATAGCGTATGGACTAATTTCTGCCCCAGCCGTGCTCTTTTATGAAACCATTTGAAATAGCGTGTATGAAAATCGCCACTGTTGGCTGACAGAACTATGCTGATGTTGAAGCATGTTACATTTAGCTTTATAACCACTAGTTTTCATTGATGAGTTTGTCCTCTCTGGTCTCTGTGATAAAGCTCCTGATGTCAGTTGGCTGTAGGTTACAGAGATGTGTTAATTATTTGAAGCTAGATTAGTCCAATAGAAGCTAACTGTTCTACTGCAGACCAACATGGCTGTTCTCTGAAACTGTCTTAATGATTTACTGTTGGGGCTGCCCAATTAGCAGGTTAGGAAAAGGTAACGAGGAAGGCTGAACCCTGTTGTGTCCTGACAATCATGCGTCTTGGCAGATGATTCTTCAGTTGATGTGATCCCTTTTGATTTTCGTATAGTCCTGTGTCCCTATTCGTGTGCCTGTATAATAATATAAATGGCTAAAAGGAATGAAAATTACAAATGAATGTCATTGTGTCAGAGTGAATGCATAGATACGAGAAGAACAGTACATTGGTTTACTACGACCTCTGTGGTAGAAAAGACATCTGTCGTCCTCAGCAAGGGAATCGTTAAAAACCTGCTGTTACAAACGCTTGTGTGACCCCTTGTTGATTTCCACACTCCAAAATTCACTAAAATTAATGCTTTATTGTATGCTGATGATGCAGTCATCCTTTCTCAAACCAAACAGGGCCTCTCCTGTGCAGTTAAGGAGGTTGTAAAGTATTGCAGGAATGGTATTTGGGAATTGTGACAAAACTGAAGACACACAGTCTTTTTCAAACAGCAGAGCTAAGTTTAAGTGGCCTACGGTTGGGCATCTGCTGGAACAAATATAATCCTGTAAATATTTGGGGTAATGTATTTCATTCTCCTGGTAAATGGACTGCAGATCTCCAGCATGCACAAGCGAATGTAGACCAGTCTGCTCAAGCAACCACTCATTTCTGTCATGTTAAAGGTGGCCATATTTGTTCCTGCATATGGGGCCAAAGTGCTGCCTTAACTACCTCATGAAGCACCTTCTTGGCTTCATAGACACAGTCCAAACGTAGAGAAGCCACAGGCTCTATTCCTCAGAGCTATTCTGGTGCTCACTAAATGTTGTAACAGTGGCAACTATGAGACTCAGGGTAGGATTTTGTTCTTCAACTGCCCTTACAAGGACTGTAGTCATAGAATCATAGAATCACAGAGTTGGAAGGGGCCATACAGGATCAGCCTAGACCAGGGGTGTTGAACTCATTTGTTACGAGGGCCGGATCTGACATAAATGAGACCTTGTTGGGCCGAGTCATGTGTGTCATAAAATGTAATGCCAGGTAGCGGAGATATAGACTTTATAAAGGACACAAACACAAAGGGTTTTTTTTTTACTTAAAATAAAAAGATGCTTAAAATATTAGCACTCTTGCAATATTTTGTTTATTTAACAGTGTCTGATAACTGACACTTCTTGCTCTGAATTATTGCATCAAAATGTCTGTGCTGTTGCAATCTCGAGTAGCTTTTTGGGTGTGCATCTGTAAGCTGCAAACCTACAATGATGCAGCAGTAGCAGAATGGGAAGAAGAAACAGAAGACAGCCAGTTCCACTGCGGGCCTGATAGAAGCCCTCTGGGGGCCTGATTCGGCCCCCGGGCTGCATGTTTGACATCCCTGGCCTAGAGCATTCGTGACAAATGTTTGTCCAGCCACTGCTTAAAGACTGCCAGTGAGGAGGAGCTTACCACTTCCCTAGGTTGAACAACTCTTACTGTAAAAAAGTTTTTCCTACTATCCAGCCGGGACCTTCCCGCCCTTAATTTAAACCTGTTGTTGGGAATCTTGTCCTCTGCTGCTAACAGGAACAGCTCCCTGCTCTCCTCTAAGTGACAGCCCTTCAGATACTTAAAGAGAGCCATCATGTCCCCCCTCAACCTCCTTTTCTCCAGACTGAACATTCCCAAGGCCCTCAGCCTTTTCTCACAGGGCTTGGTCTCCAGGCCCCTGATCATCCTCATTGCTCTCCCCTGCACCTGCTCCACATTGTCCACATCCTTTTTGAAGTGAGGCCTCCAGAACTGCACACAATACTCGAGGTGCAGCCTGACCAGTGCAGTATACAGCGGGACTATGACATGTTATTCATTTTTGTTACCCAGTCATAAACATCTGGTTGGCTGATTCAGGTTTGGTATCCATGTTGGTCTGAAGCAGCAGAGCAAAGTTTGAGTCCAGTGGCAACTTTAAGACCAACAAAGTTTTATTCTGGGTATACCCAGAATTAAACTTTGTTGGTCTTAAAGGTGCCAGTGGACTCAAACTTTGTTCTTCTGGTTGACAGTTTGCCATAGAGATCCATCCTATAGTCTTGCCTCTTTAGGATGTGAAGATGCTTTTTGGAGCAGATGAAATAAAGTTCTAATTCAAAAAATTAACAGTGCTGGATTGTGTACCCTGACTTTACTGTTTTATGGTTTGGAGAAGACTTGGGCATTAGTCAAGTAAAGGATTTGAAATGTATCTTATCAGAATATGCATGCTGTATCATGTAGACCTTGTTCACCTTTAACCTTTGACCTAAACTTTCCAGTCTTAAGAAATATGCAAGCTGTTTAAAGTTTTTGTCAGTGGCAGTCCTTGAGGGTTGTTACAAGTGCATGCTTTCAAATGATCAACTTTGTTCTTGTGCTATGGAGCTGATATAGACAGTATTCCATATCATGTTGTTTTGTATTTATTATGAATCTAATTGGTCCACTCTTGGCTATGATATCCAGTTATTTTAGCTGGGGAAAATATTACATATCACTGAAAGTGTTACTGTCTTTTCCAATACAACCATTGGGATAAGATCTTGGGTATTAATAGAGAGCCAGTTTGGTATAGTGGTTATGTGTGCGGAGTCTAATCTGGGAGAACCGGGTTTGATTCCCACTCCTCCACTTGCACCTGCTGATGTGACCTTGGGTCAGTCACAAGCTCTGGCACAGCTGTTCCTGAAAGAGCAGTTTGTGTTAGAGTTCTCTCAGCCCCACCTACCTCACAGGGTGTCTGTTGTGGGGAAGGGAAGGGAAAGGAGTTTGTAAGCCGCTCTGAGACTCATAAGTGAAGGGCGGGGTATAAATCCAATCTCTTCTCTTCTTCTTCTCTGTTAAATTAATCAAGCATGTGGAGTTGTTATACTTTTTTTAATGACTGTATTACTGAAAGGTATAATAAATGTTGTTTGTATAACAGTCTCTAGATCATTGTTAGAAGCTAGTTGTTTTCTCTTTCCAGACTATATGGTGATTGTTTCAGCAGCACAGTTATTTTGATTAAAAATGATGGAATGTTCTGGTCACCAGGCTGGAGGCAAGGCCCTGGGCAACCACAGAGTTCCTCAGTTAATAATACCTGGCAAGCAGGGTTTAGTAGAGAGGTCCATCAACAAAGTCCAAAGTCAAGGTTTAGAGGGTTCAAGTAACTGGTAGGACTGGCAGCCAGGTTGCAGATGAATCGATCCTACACTAGCTCCAGCATTAGGTAAGCTTGCAAGCTGAGTCAGCTTCTCTGCTCACAAGTAGTAGCAGGGCTCCCAGATCCTGCAGTGAGTTATCAATTTGTTTTGGTACTTCCTTAGGCCTCGGGCTGCCAGGCACACACTCTGGGTCCAGACCTCGGCCCTAGCTCTTAGCCTTCTGTGCTCCTGGGGGAGATTGTGGCAGGTATGGCAATGGGCAAGTCCATGCTGGGGCCTCCTGGCTCAATGGCCCTGGGGGCAGTACCAGTGCTGTGTAGGCAGTATGTGCCAGGGTGGGCCTTGAAGGCAGGTCCCTCTCCTCCAAAGAGGACTCATCCTCCTGTACTAACCTGGGTGGTCCAAGACAGGTAGCTGCTAGGTTTGCACAGTATCTGGTACAGCATTAGTTATTACCTGGGCGAGAATTTAAATGATGGTTCTTCCCACTGCTTCTGTGTCAATTGAGCAATCAGCGTTTGATATACTGGCTCGAGGGGGACTAGGCCCTTACCAGAGATTCACATTCAGGGTGTGGGGGAAAAAAATGCCGGTATTTTTCAGCTTTGGGTACATCGGATCCGAAAAATATTGGTAAATGCCAAATTTCCCCTGTCCAATACTGGTAAAGTATTCAGATTGGGGAAATATTCGGTATTGCTGAATATATTCGGGTCTGATTTACACCGCCAGAGGGAAAGAAAGGCATGTTAAAATGCCTTTCCCTCTGGTAGCTCCAACAGATTTCCATGTCAATTTCACTCCGTGCCAATCAGCTGTGAGTGAAATTGGCAAGGGAAAGTGGGCTCTCTGCCTTCCCTTCTCCAGCTGACATGTCCTAGCTGGAGAAGAGCAGGCAGGGAACCCAGGCATGTTTAAAATGCCCTTCTTTCCCTCCCCAATCTGGGGAAGGGAAAGAAAGGCATTTAAACGTGTGCCCTCCCACTGCCCTGAATTTCTCTGGAAAAGTAGAGAGGCTCAGGGAAAGAAGGGGGCATGTCTGCATGGCCTGCCCTCCCACTCTCCAGCCTGCCCACTTTTCCTGACGGCAGCAGGAAAAGAGGATGACCCAACATGAGATGGACTGACTCAATCAAGGAAGCCGTGGCTCTTGGTTTGCAAGACCTGAGAATGGCTGCTAACGGTAGGATGTTTTGGAGAACGTTAATTCATAGAGTTGCCTAAGTTGGAAGCGACTTGATGACACTTTACACGAGCACACACACACACACAACACTTTGTCTGTACAAATTTCTGTATTATATAGACCAGATCTATTTCGTTAGCTGTTGTAGATTTTCCAGATTGTATGGCCATGGTCTTGGCATTGTAGGATCTGACGTTTCGCCAGTAGCTGTGACTGGCATCCTCAGAGGTATAACACAGAGGTTATAACCTCTGAGGATGCCAGTCATAGCTACTGGCGAAACGTCAGGTCCTACAAAGCCAAGACCACGGCCATACAACCTGGAAAATCTATATCAGCTAATGAACTCTGGCCATGAAAGCCTTCAACAACATACAGATCTATTTCGTTCATAACTAAACCATGTCGATTGCAGAAGAAATCTAGTACAGGCAAGAGCTTTAGATTATTAATATCCTGTGTTAGAAAACATGTCTGTATGTATATGTATCCTCAGGCTTATCAGTCTAGAGTGAATAGGTATTGTGTCTTGCTGTTGCATTTGAGCAGAAAATAACCCCAAGCTTTTGTCATGATCTGGGTTCCCCTAGATACCTTTTGTTGAAATATTTCACCTAAGTGTTAAAAGCTCTGACTTGGTAGGCAGTGGGAGTACTGACAGATTTCTAAGTGTAACGCTGTGAACGAAGATAGCCGAAAGATGTTGTTTTTAAGAGCCTGGAATTCAGCTTTGTCGTACCACCAACAATAGCAGGAGGTTGCCTGATAGCTGAATTTCTACCCCGCCTGCCATTCCACAAAGAGAGCACATCCGTAACAAAAACTGGGCTCTTTTAACTCTGGCTTGTTTTACTGACTGGTCCAATTTGGAAACATGCACCAGGATGTCATCTATTGGGGTCAGTTTACAGCAGGGGTCCTCAAACTTTTTAAACAGGGGGCCAGTTCACTGTCCCTCAGACCGTTGGAGGGCCGGACTATAGTAAAAACAAAAACTATGAACAAATTCCTATGCACACTGCATATATCTTATTTTGAATTGAAGAAACAAAATGGGAACAAATACAATATTTAAAATGAAGTAAAGTTAAATCAACAAACTTACCATTTGGCAGCTATGGCAGAGCAAAACCACCAGGTGGGAGCAGCCATGATGAACCGACTTTGGGTTTTGCTTGATTCAGAAACCCTGGGAAGCCATTCTCCAGTTTTACTCCTTTCTCAGTTCTTCCAGTGTTTGGTACACCCTCCCCCCCAGCTCAGACATCCCTACAGCCAAATTAATCAGGACAGGACCTTAAAGAGGAACATAATTTCTCAGCGTAGTTGAGCTTTGTTGCCGCAAAGCTTATGCTGGAATACATTCTGTGCCAGTCCTAAACAGGGTTACCCCCTCGGTCTTTAAGGAGGATCCCAGATTAATTTTGCTGCAACGGACCAACAAACAATGGAACTTCTAACCAGAACCACGCGGCGGGTGATGTCGCAGAGATGGCTGAGCCAAATAGCAGGATCCCACACCGACTGTCAGAGAGAGACAGAGGGGAAGCCAAAGGGAAGTCGAGATTTCGGTTCCACACGGGCTACAGGCACAGCGGGGGAAGGGATGGGGACGGACGGACGGGAAGACACGTCTTTTGAGGCAGTGTGTGCATGTGGACTGCGCGTGGGGGGGGGGGCCTAGAGGCAGGTGAGCTGGTGAGGGGCAATCGATTCTGGACGGACAAAGGGGACAGCACGATGCTGGACTGGCCGCACCGGTGGGATGATCCGGCGTGGGGGGGGCACCTTGCAAGAGACAGCACGTTGCTCGGCTTGGCACAACGGCGATCAGAGCCTGAGCTTCCAAACAAGACCCCGCGCGAGCGAGGCTACGGGAAGAGAGCGAGCGAGCGAGATGGCTGCGCCAAGCCCCCAAGCCTCCAGCCTTGGCGCGCCACGCCACGCCCTCTTCCCCTATAGGGCAGCTCCGGGTCTGCTCGCAGGACACACCAGCCGGGAAGCGCGGGGAGCCGGCGCTGAGTGTCCCCCCTGCCCTGCACCTGCGCTGTCCCCCCTTCCCCACCTCGCATCGTCAGCCTCGGCAGTCCTCGGCAACCCCTTCCTCGCTCCCGCCCCGCTGGGGCACTCTTCACAGCCTGGCGGCAGCAGCAGGACTTTCCACGGGGGCGCAGTTTGGCGGAAGAGGAGCCCGCAGGCGGGCGGGGCGCTGCTGCTGCGCTTCCCGAGGAGGAGGAGGCGGGCATAAACGCCCGGCGGGCCGTATAAATGGCCTCGGCGGGCCGCATGTGGCCCGCGGGCCGTAGTTTGAGGACCCCTGGTTTACAGTTTTAGGGAAAAGTAAGAGGGAAGAGGCTGTGGTTTAGTGGCTGAACACCTGCTTTGTGCCCTCACCTGGATAGCCCAGGCTAGCTTTATCTTGTCAGATCTCAGAAGCTAAGCAAGGTCGGCCCTGGCTAGTCTTTGGCTTGGAGACCTCCAAGGAATACCAGTGTTGTGATGCAGAGGAAGGCAGTGGCAAACCACCTCTGAATGTCTCTTGCCTTGGAAACACTATGGCAGGGGTGTCAAACATGTGGGCCGGGGGCCAGATCAGGCCCCTGGAGGGCTTTTATAAGGCCTGCAGTGGAACTGGCTGGCTTCTGCTTCTTCTTCCAGTTCTGCTGCTGCTGTATCATTGTAGGTTTGCAGCTTACAGATACACACCTGAGCAGCATACTCAAGATTGCAACAGCACAGACATTTTGATGCAATAAATCAGAGCAAGAGGTGTTGGTTATCAGACACTGTTAAATAAACAAAATATTACAAGAGTGCTAATGTTTTAAGCATGATTTTATTTTAAGTTAAAAAAAACCCTTGTGTTTGGTCCTTTATAAAGTTTATATCTCCACTACCTGGCGTTACATTTCATGACATACACGGTCCAGCTCAACAAGGTCTCATTTATGTCGGATCCAGCCCTCATAACAAATGAGTTTGGCATCCCTGCACTATGGGGTTGCCATAAACCAGCTGTAACTTGATAGCAACAACAAGTCTGCACAGAAAGTCCTAGGTTCAATTTCTGGCTTTCCCAGTTGAGGGATTTCTGGGTTGGAGATGATCACCCACAGTGCTGGCTTGTGCAGAAGGGAATGTGTGTATAATCCTCCAACCCTGTCTTTATTCATGTGAAGCAGGCCTTGGAGTTTGTGGCTGATGGTGGTGTTTTAAGTAAATAATTTCATATAATTAAAAAAGACCCACCAATGGGTTATTGCTATTACTGCAGGTTTTAGGCTTATGTAGGAGAAGAGGAGGAGAACAATCTGGACAAATTTAAACATTATAATGAAGAGTTTTAAAAAGAAAAATTTTAGTACACTGTGGCAGGAAGTACAATTTTTCCAGTATATACAAATGAGCAGCAAGAAGATAAGGAATCTGTGTTATTTGTATGAGTATGTGAAATCAGTTTTGTGATGTTTCCTGTAAAGTAAAGGTAAAGGTTCCCTTGCTCGAAAGCCAGTCGAATCCGACTCTAGGGTTGCAGTGCTCATCTCCGTTTCCAAGCCAAAGAGCCAGCGCTGTCCAAAGACATTTCCGTGGTCATGTGGCCGGCATGACTAAACACCAAGGTGCACGGAACGCTGTTACCTTCCCACCAAAGTGGTATCTATTTATCTACTTGCAATTTCTTGCTTTCAAACTGCTAGGTTGGCAGGAGCTGGAACTAGAGACAGGAGCTCACCCCATCATGCGGCACCCGGGTCTCGAACTGCTGAACTACTGACCTTCCACAGCCTGCAGTTCAGTGTCTTAACCACTTGAGCCACCACAGCTCCGATGTTTCCTGAATATTCAGCATTTTATTACTAAAGTGATTGTTGATTACTCTAAGTATGAGAGGCAGAAGAGTGGAAAAACTAGACATCTAGACTTCTTGGGAGGAATCCATATCTGGCAGAACAAAGCAAGGAATTCAGGAAACGCTGAAGTTTTGTGTTTTCTCCATTGTCTTCAACAGGTAGCGGCGATACATTTTCCTAAGGATAAGCAGTTTTTTAATGAAAGGCTAAAACGTTTCTGTAGTAATTGTTAAAGTTTTCTGGTTTCGCCCTATTCCCTCTTATCATTAAAGGTGTGTAAATTGTTTTTGAAGCAAGGGTGTGTTTTGAAGTTTGCCTGCTATGAAATTTGAGAGCTCCTGAGTGTTTAGAGATTTGACATAAAGAAACAGACACACACCCGGAGCGGCAGACATAGCTCCAAGCAGTCTTTTCAAGAAGGGAATCAAACGTAGCTTTCTGTTCAAGGATATCTTGCTTTGCAAGGGCAAATGCAGGTTCTGGGATTTCTGAACTGTGCAAGTAATGGTATGTATTCGTATAGTCTGCGAATCAGTTGGCGGGAGGTTGATGAGTAAGTACTGGAGTACTAGAAAACAAGTGGCTACCACAGGTACTGAGAGGGTGGGCGGCGTGGTGTAGCCCAGTGCCATCAGATCTCGGATGCTAAGCTAACATATTGATGCTAAGCTTATATTGAATCAGACCCTTTGGTCCATCAAAGACAGTATTGTCTACTCAGATCAACATGATTCTTCAGGGTCTCAGGCTGAGATCTTTCACATCACCTCCTAGCTGATCCTTTTAACTGGAGATGCTGGGAATTGAACCTGGGACCTTCTGCATGCCAAGCAGACAGCCCCTACTTGGATGGGAGGCCACCAAGGAGGACTTTTGCTGAGGTTGCCATAAATCGTCTGTGACTTGATGGTTTCTTTGCACGGACACACCCCAAATGTACTACTTAGGGAAAGCTTGGCTGTGTGTAGTCAGTAGCATTTTGCTTGCTTTCGTGTCCTGTTGAATTTGGTTTTCAAGCATATGGAATAGTACTTGGTTTCAGCCATTCCTATAAAGAGAGTAGTTCTGTAGAGACCGTAGAATAGTAGTGAAAAGGATATCTGTGGTATGCATGTTCATTTTTTGTGTGTCGTGCTGTGGCTTCTGTCAGGGTGCATCTGGAGATTTTGTAGCAATTTAAGCTTTATCCTGGGAAATGGATAATGCCTCTCAAACGTGTGGCCAAAGATAGAGGGAAAAATACATGCATATGTTTGTGTGATTGTTATAATTAATTTCAGAGGGTAGCCATATTGGTCTGCAGTAGAACAGCTAGATTCAAGTCCAGTAACCCTGTAGAGAGTAGAGACCAACAAATTTTTCATAGTATAAGCTCTAGAGCAGGGGTGTTGAACTCATTTGTTATAAGGGCCAGATTTGAAATAAATTGGACTCTGTTGGGCCGGGCTGTCTCATAAAATATAATGCCAGGTAGCAGAGATATAAACTTTGTAAAGGACACAGACAAACACAATTAAAGATAATATAGCAGCTATTCCATTGGAGCCCCACATTAGGAAGGTGTGTGTGTTAAAACTAATATTTCTCTGCAAAACTGAAGTTCCTTGAGTTTGTTGAACTCTATAGTTTAACTGTGGTTAGTCCCAAACCTCCCCCCCCTTAAAAATATAAACTACAAATATAAATGGTCTGAGCCTAGGACCCAGGGGGAGAACATGAAGTGGCTGAGCATTGCAAGCGCCCCCCCCCCGGTCTATGCAGAGTGGCAGTGGCTTTCCAGGGTCTCAGGGAGTTTTTTACAGGGTGATTTGAGATAATAAATTTGGGTGTCCTCTTCAGCACTTGTTCTGCTGTTATTCCTTTGGACCTCCACATTAGGAGGGTATGTGTTTAATATTTCTCTGCAAAACTGGAGTCCCTTGAGTTTGCAAAATTCTGTATTTTAACTCTGGCTGGTCCCAACTCTCTCTTCCTCCGCCCTTAAAACATGCCTGCCTAAATGGGAAAGGTGTGGGGATAGTGGGATTTTGCAAAGCAATTTTTAATTTTTTAAAAAAGAAGCACAAGGATGACAGCAGAAAGAACCCCCCCCCCCAGCTCCTACCTGTGAAGAGAACTATGGAGATTGGGAGCAGTGACTGGGAAGTTTGGCAGCCCTGCTCTCTGCTTCCTGCTATCAGAGGCAGCCCCGTCCTCTGCTTCCTGCTCTTAGAGACAGCCCCACCTTCTGCTCTCTGTACTCCAAGGCAGCTCAAGCTCAGGACAGTGATGTTGGGCAGGGGAGGTGGGAGAGAAGAGTGCCCTGCTCCCAGTCCGGATTAAAGGCCTGGGCTGGCCAGTTCCAACCTGCGGGCCATAAGTTTGACACCCCTGCTCTAGAGAATCCAAGCTCCCTTCATCAGATGAGTAGAAGGGAGCTTTGACTCTTGAAAGCTTATACTCTGAAAATCTGGCTGGTCTGTAACATATTACTGGACTCAAATGCTTAGATACGTAAAAATTGTACTATTCTGCGTATTTATTGAATTTTAGAAGTACAGATGCCTTTGTTTTCTGCAAGAAGTATTGCAGCTATACCTACTACCTCATGTTGCACACTGTGCTACCTTGTTTATAATTTATTTTAAAAAATCATTAGCTGTCTTTCTACCTTACAGGAACCTTAGCATATTTTCATTTTGCTTTTTGAACAAGAGGGGGTGGAAGTTAATAAAAAAAAATTGGTCAGGAAGGGTTTCATATAGTCACAATCACAATCGGGCCACCAGTATATTTGGGTATCGAACTTTAAACTTTATAATGCTGAAAACACTAAACTCTTTAATACACTATTATCAAATGTAACATATTGGCTGTTGCCAGATTTATTTATATTTAAGCAACAAACATATCTTTAAAAGTATGTTGTATACATTTGAATATGCCGCAAGAATAACACATAATCCCAAGACAGTCTGGTATGAAAAAATATATACAGATGTGTGCTAGATGCCCACGGAACAGTACAATAACAATAAAATACAGAGAAGGCATAGTCTGGGTCCATTTGACTTTGGCAGCAGCAGCATGCTTGAAAATAAGTGAGGAGACCTTGCCCAAGTAGGTTAACAGAAAAGTAAATTAATGAATGTGTCAGCTTGAAGGTAACTTTGAATGTGAAATTCCTATATACGATTTGTTCCTGAGGAAAGACCAGAGGCCTGAAACACTTAAATATCCGGAATAAGTGTTAAAAGAGAGATTGAATTTGGAGCAGACTGCTTTTGAGAATACAAGACTGTTAGAAGGATATTGACTGAGAGAGTCTGGAGCGGACTACTATGTGTAATTTTATTGACCTTTGTATTTTTTCTATGAAGGAATAAGCAGTTGTTTTTCATTACCGGACACTAAATGACGTTATGGCTTTAATCTAGTCTCTCTTATTGTATTGTTCTGTGGGCATCTAGCACACATCTGTATATATTTTTTCATACCAGACTACATTGGAATATGCACAGGAATTGCTTATCTAATGCCGTAGATGCTCACATTAAAAAGCTTCATGGTACGTATTTTGAGTGAGGCAAACCTTGTCTTAAAAAGCATTTCACTCATTCTGAAAGAGAAAGTACTTAGGAGGCTTTTTTCAATTGCTCCCGAGGAAAGAAGTTCTTGAGAAAAAGGACTTCTTCCACCCCTGACCCCCATTCCTTCACACATCCAGTTGTGTCCATTAGGAGTACTCTTCTTTGAAGCAAGACCTCCTCTCTTCTTCATGATGTTATCAAACCATTTGAGGAAAGATTAGGGTTAGTGTTACAGAGGTGCAGTTGCTACATAGGAATATTCTAATTGTTTCTATTATGTTCTGTATAAAAATGGTAACTCTGTTCCAAGACTCCTATTTGCCTAATGCTATGTCAGAGCTTGGCTCTTAAAACACTAAGAAAAATCTAATTTTAGCGAACTGTGGTATTGACTTGACTCATAGATATCGATTTTTACTGTTGCTCAGACTTAAATTGGCTCATTCAGAATCTGTGGCTGGTACAGACATTTGAAAATGTACTTCTGGATGGCGTGATGAACTGTATTCAGATGTTTCCCAGCATATAATTTGAGTTTGTGATAAAGTGGTGAATCTTTTTGGGGATTTTTTTGAGTGCTTCTGAGTTCTCTGATGAAATTGAAGGGCAATAAGATAAAGGCAATAGCATGAATGTTGTAAACAAGTCTGAGAGATGGTAGGATCATAGAAGCATTCTGACTATAATATGTAAATGTTGATCCTGTGGAAACTCAAGTTACTTAAAAGTGGGAGGATACAACAGGAAGGTGTAATTGCATAGCAGTCCTCTTATTCCCTGTATATGTCACGAGGAACGTGATGTTATTTTGCTTGACTGCTCAAGCCATTTCTTGGACAAAATCCATATAAGGTTGGCATTTGGAGTGGCTGGTTAGCAGATGGTTGGGATGTGTGTGAGCATGTCTGGTGGTCTAATTGCCTTGTAGGTTTTCATGTGAAGAGTTTTTTCTTTCGCCAGAAAAAAAAGTTATCACAAGCAACCTGAAGTCATAATTATCCTTCCTAAATTGTACCCTGTCCTGGGTGGTTCAAAGAGACAATAGAATTATTGCGAGGTTGCAGTCGTTCTACTTTGGGTTGGCCATTTCTTACTGGTGGTGGCAGCCCTACTTTAAGTCAGAGCATTGCATATACTGGACTTGCTCAGCATCATGGCATATTTTACTAATAATCACCATCAGAGAAAGTTAAAATGTAAAGAGTTTAGCTTTGGCAGTTGATGTAGATTGGCCAGCCTTCTCAGCTAAACAGCAGCAAAAAATGCATAGCAGAGGTTGTCCACCAAAGATTGTTCTGCCATCTGTTCAGTACTTGATTTTAAAGCCAGAAACTTTTTGCATCCAATTTCATTCAGTCCTAAGTGTCCTTAGTAACACGTTGCAGGAGAATGAAGAATGAAGGTGTCTGTCTAAAATTAACTGTACAGTTGCTTCATAATCCTGCTGATCCAAGAAGCATGCAGAAAACTGTTTAAAACTTAATGTGATTTTATTTGTATTTGACATAAATCTCATAAGGATTGGTGGCAAATGCTTGAGCTTTTCCTTATATTGTACTTGACTGTTTGCTTTAAAATACTCCTATGCCAAACAGAGCTGGTCTTAGAACTAATCTTTCCGCCACTGAATGTATTTCACATCTGAGCTTCTCTGTTATTTTTGAGTTTTCATTCAGATTTCTCATTCTCTATTTTCAGTACAGCAGAAAGCAAGTGGACATTTCAGATATGAAATAAAAGATGGCCATGCATTTTCTGTATTTTAATACTCGATAGCTCTCCAAATATTTAATCACAACTAAATATATAAATCTGTAACTTTACTGTAGTTTTGAAAGTGCCTCAGAATGATGGAAGCTGGTGTTTATAAAGCAGTATTCTTGAGCTGGTGTTTAGCTGTGTTTGCCAGGCATACTCAGTTGGCAGAAAGCCTAATTGAACCAAGTGGTTTTTGCTTCTGGGTAAGCATGCATAGGACTGGGATGCAAGTAAACTAGGAAAAATGACTTTTCTATGAAGGAAAGCTGTTTGGTATGGGACCAGCCATCTCCTATCGTTTATGGCTGCTATGAGCTGCCTCAGGCCAGAGTGGTTGCAAATTATGCTTATGTAGGGTGCATGCCAAGAGACCACAGAGGGTAAGTTCAAGTAAGTCATGGTCTTCTGCCAGGAACTCCTCTTCAAATGTGACATGGAAGCTAAGGCTAGCTATTACAACAGTCACATCATATTGTGCATTTGGGCATCTTTCGCTGGCCGTTAGGCATATTTCCAAGCATGCAGTGCATGAAGGCTGTCCAGATGGCAAGGAGTCTACCATAGCAGGCATTTTGGCAAAATGTGGTTAGGTGAGGTAGTAATGTTTACAGACCTCAGGAGCCAGATATGATTGTAAAGCTATGTTAATTAGAAACATGGCTGAAAGCTTTAATTAGGGTATGTTTATATATATTTTTTGTTATTGAGCAAGAATATATATAAAAAGAAAGTGAGGGAAAATTGTGTTTTTGAAAAAGAAAATGTTGGTATAAAAAAATAGCTGCCATACATACCTGAACAGCCTCTAAAATCTGTCCTGTGCATGTTCAGTATTAAAATTGTTCTCTGGAAAATGGTACAGCTTGGATTGACTGGCCTCAGATCGTTTAACCACAAGTCTCAATAAAGCTCAATAAAGCTCAGAGAGAGAGCTTTTAAAAATCACAGCTGAGTCTACCACCTCTAGCTCTTGGGAAATATTAATTAGTGGAGTCTTGCTAAATGCCGTAATTCTGTTCAGGATGCATTTGAAATGTGCTGTGTATCTGTCACTCGCTGAGGAAGCCCTGATGCCTAAATAAACTCCATTCTGTCCCCTCTCTACTACCTGGTCTCAGAAGGCTGATGTTATCCAGCGGGAACCAAAGGACATGTAAGAGTTTATGAACTTTTGAGCGGACTAGAACTCTTCTCCAGACTGGACCTGACCTGCCATGTGAGAGCCACAGAATTAATGTACATAGGATAAGTTCTGCAGGGTGAAACAGAAGGTCCATACAGTTCACCACCCCATTCCCACAGTTTCTCCCCAGCTGTCTATGGGAAGCTTTCAACGAGGGCTTAAAGGTGCCAGCCCTGTCTTTTTTGTCTGTCTTGCAGCAATAGGTCAACAAAAGTGTATACTCCCTCTTAACCTGGTAGTCTCATTTAGCTGTCATGGCTAATAGCCAGCCACCGATAAACTATTCTTTGTGCTAAAAATTCACTTTCTCTGCTATTACTGTATCTCAGCAGCTAGTTGCTTAAGTGAATTATGTGTGAAAAAGTACGTTTTGCATCACATATGAAAGGAAGAGTCTTTCTGGACTTTTTCAAGGAGCCTGCTCCAAACTTAAAGGATAGCTGTCAAAAAGAATAAGTTCTTACTTCCGCCATATATTCCTGGTGAAGCGAAGGCACCTGTTCCACTACAGATCCTTGGAGACTCAACTACTTCCGTGCAGTGGACTTGGGACTGGGTGTATGTGTTAAGTGCTATCAAGTTGCTTGCCCAAGTTGCTAGAGAAGAGAAGAGATTGGATTTATACCCTGCCCTTCGCTACCCAAAGGTGTCTCAGAACGGCTTACAAACTCCTTCCCCTTCCCCTCCCCACAACGGACACCCTGTGAGGTAGGTGGGGCTGAGAGAGCTCTTGACAGAAACTGCTCTTTTTCAAGGACAGCTCTTATCAGAACTACAGCTTGCCCAAGGTCATCCAGCCAGGTGCAAGTGGAGGAGTGGGGGAATCAAACCCGGTTCTCCCAGATTAGAGTCCGCGCACTTAACCACTTCGCCAAACTGGCTCTCAGCCTATGAATTAATGACCAGCAGAAAGCCTTATCGCTAACAGACTTGCTTGCATCTTGCAAACTTCCTTGAGTTAAACAGTCTCATTTTGGGTTTTCCTCTTTTCCTGCTGCCTTCAACTTTTCCTAGCTTGGGGCTAATGACATTTTAATTTTAAAACATTTTTATCTCCCCTACTAACTGTGCTGCTGGAAACTGCATCTCCATCCTGTGGCACTTCTGCTACAGGCTCCCTGAGGGCCCACGTTAATTCTCCTGATGTCACAGTACGACACTCTGTTTTTTCTTTCCATTAGAGCCGAGGGAAAGTGGACGTCTTTAATAAGTATCCGGAGGTGGTAATAGGCTGGACATGCGCTGTTAAACTGAAACTCGGACTAGACCAGAGTGTGTGTTGCTAATATAGTCAACTGGGAATTAAGGATTCAGATTGCTCTGAACTGGGTTATTTTTATTTAGCTATTTAAGCTAATCCTAAAGGAACTTTCTGGGAGTAAGCCCCGTTGAATAACATAATTCTGAGTTGTCTTGCTTAGGACTGCTCCCCTACTTATCTGCCTTGGGTCCTGGAAGAACCACTTTCGTTGGAGGAAGGTGCCTTAAACTTGGGAGGAAGCCTTCAATCTTTACTGAGCAGGGTGGTATAATACAAGCCAGTATCTACAATATGGGTTTCCCAGCCTTTTTGAGCCTGTGGGTGCCTTTCAAATTCATATACAGTATGGTGGGCACAGTCACAAAATGGCTGCCATGGGAGGTGGGGCCACCCACAGAATGGCTGCAGTAGCTTACCTGCTGTCACACAGTGAAGATCCTTGTGCTGTGGTGGCAGCTATTGCCAAAGTAACATTTTTTTAAAAAAAAAATTGCACAGCCAATCCAATCTCCAGCGGCCAATCAGAAGCCTCGCTGGGCAGAAGCCCCACCTGGCTATGACCACTTTCTTTGGCGGGCACCACATTGGGAACTTCTGATGATACAACTTGCTTCACTTGTCATTGCTTTACTGTCTGCTGATTGGCCAGACTAGTCTGCTTGTTCCATTCTTGGAAAACGTCTCCTGTGTGCATTGTTTCGGATTAACAGTGCATCACTGGGCCTTCCTTCCAGTTTGAACTTCACCCGGCTCCAGTGTATACTGCCTTTCTTGCTGATGGAGAGAGTGGAGTGCTCCTTAAGCTGGAACAGAATTACTGCTCTTGAATTAAAATACTAAAAACAAAATACTAAAATAAAATTCTGTAGCATCTGGGCCCCACTTAATTATTTTAGACCATATATCAAGCAAAGTTTGATGCTAAACTTTCTTGTTTTGTTTGTACCTGTTTTGTTCCAAATGGCTCTTTTTGCTTGTCAGTGTAAATCTAGTGCCTATATGAAGAGTGGTGCATTTTAACACACTTTTCTGAGCTCCATGCTGTGAATGATTTACAACCCCTGCTGTAAACTGGCTTAGGCAGGAGAGTACAGATACGAAAAGAACTATTTGTTAAGCAAGGGAGTCTTGCTTTTGATTTGTATCAGCTGATCAGTCTCTCTGATCACAGTATGCTGACCTCCAGTTCTCTGCAGCGTCGGAACAGTGGTTGCTTATCAAGCTTTATTTTTCAAGAATTTACTTCTGAGGGGATGTCTGAAGAATGGAGACAGTTTCCTGTGTGAATGACATCCTAGTTATCTTCTGTCTTCACCGTGCCTCACCAAAAAGCATGGAGTAAGTGTAACCCATTATGTAGGGTGGTGTAGAGGCAAATGATAACAATAAACCAGCTGATGATGACCCCAGGAACATGGCGTTTTCAAGGCACCAGATGAGCAGAAGTGGGTTGCTAGTGCCTTCCTCTGCATAGCAACCCTGGTCTTCCTTGGTGGTCTCCCATCCGAACTATGGCCAACCCAACTTACCTTCTAAGCTCTAACTATCTCAGTCTAGACTGGGCTAGGCAGATTGGTCACCAAAGCCAAGTCCTGTTTTTGATGCTAGAACTACCGTAAAGGTAAAGGTTCCCTTGCTCGAAAGCCAGTCGAATCCGACTCTAGGGTTGCGGTGCTCATCTCTGTTTCAAAGCCGAAGAGCCAGCGCTGTCCGAAGATGTTTCCGTGGTCGTGTGGCCAACATGACTAAACACCAAGATGCACGGAACACTGTTACCTTCCCACCGAAGTGGTACCTATTTATCTACTTGCAATTTCTTGCTTTCGAACTGCTAGGTTGGCAGGAGCTGGAACTAGAGACAGGAGCTCACCCCGTCATGCGGCACCCGGGTCTCGAACTGCTGAACTACTGACCTTCCACAGCGTGCAGTTCAGCATCTTAACCACTTGAGCCACCGCAGCTCCTAAGAACTACCATAGTTGATACAAAAAACTACCATAGTTGATACAAAAAACTACCATAGTTGATACAAAAAACATACTGTTGAGATCACCGTTGATAGAGAGA
The DNA here is from genome assembly GCA_029375565.1 of Gekko gecko. Classification (NCBI taxonomy): domain Eukaryota; kingdom Metazoa; phylum Chordata; class Lepidosauria; order Squamata; family Gekkonidae; genus Gekko; species Gekko gecko. Next base: position 72,479,002 of record JAPDNY010000009.1, read on the forward strand.
ACTGGTACTTGTGAAAATCGCATCCAGAAATTCATAGTAGTGGAGTTGCTGCTTTGGGGATTTGTTTGGGATTGACACAGTGCTATAAATGAGCTGCTACTTTTTAGGAGTTCTTCAGAGGCAGTCAGATTTGCCTGCGCATGGTGAGGGAGAGTTCTGGCATTAACTAGAAGTCGTATCCATTTCAATATGCGATCCACTGCTGTCTGTTTTTCTGTCTATCCATGTGAGAATAAAGAAGATATATTCTGCATAAGAATTTTTTTTTCTAGTGATGAAGGTCTAAAACTGTGAGGGCTTATGGCTTTACATTAATGTTGCATTAATGTTACATTAAGTCATCTACTCCCCCCCCCCCCCGCTTTCTTACAAATTTCCCGAGAAAGTGGGTCAGGAAGTTGGTTGGAGGTTGCATCATACTGACTGCAGTTATCTATCTATTTGATGCATTTTTATCCTGTCCTTCTGCCAAACAGCTCAGGGTTGTTTTTATCCCAAGTTAGGACAGGGAATGATGGGCCCAATATCACCCGGTGAGTTTTATGGCAAGTGGGGATTTGAACCCAGGTCTCTTTGGTCCTAGTCCAACACTGATCATTACACCATACTGTCTCTTTCATCCACCCCTTCAGTTCTGTTCTGTCATTTTGCATCTCATGCAAGACTTTAGCAGAAGGTTTTTCCTGATGTGACTTTGCCTGTGCTGGCTACAAGCCATGGCAACAATTCATCAGAGCGTGAGTCTGGCAGAGCTGTATTTCTCTAGAAAACTGTAGTCTTTGAGCCAGCTTTTTCCTTTCTGCCTTGATGGTTTCTGTAGGCAAGCAAGCACATGCTTTCCAGGGTTGTATCATCGTGTCTTTAAAAACACTTGTTAAGATCGTGGGTGAGACCATGGCAATAGTTTCAGAGCCCAGTGATCTAATTCCACATTTACCCACCTAAAATGCAGGAGCAGAAAAGAGCAAGAGTCCAGTAGCACCTTTAACAAAATCTGTGCTAGGGGATGAGCTTTCGTGAGCCACCGCGCACTTCTTCAGGTATCTGAAGAAGCGAGCAGTGACTCTTAAAAGCTCGTCCCCTGCTACAAATTCTGTTAAAGGTGCTACTGGACTCTTGCTCTTTTCCGCTGCTACAGACAAACTAACACGGCTACCCATCTTGATCTATCTGAAGAAGTGAGCAGTGACTCATAAAAGCTCATCTCCTGCCACAAATTTTCTTGGCCTTTAAGGTGCTACCAGACTCTTGGCTCTTTTCTACTGCTACACACAGACTTACACAGCTACCCGTCTTGATCTAAAATGCAGTAGTAACTATTGTATGAGTTTACATTATGGAATCTTCGATTCTCCTCAGCGCGTCTGCCTTGCGGTATTGTCTAGTAAGATGAAAGTGTTTCTGGAATGAGTTCTGAGGAGCTAATAGAAATCACAGGCTGAAGAACTCTTTCTGTATTTGTGGGCACTACTTAAGTAGATATTTTTGGGCGGAACAACTTTTCTTGTGGTTCTAAAATGTGGCTCCTGTTCTGAAATTGTTTGGGATTGTATTCGTTTGGCTGACATTATCTGTCACATACCATGGGGCTCTTGGTACGAATATGTGCAGGCATCTAGCTACGGTTTGCTCAGATCTTGCCAAATCCACAGAAAGAGTATACTTTACTTCTCACCACCACTGTTCCTATCGAGTGCTTCTCATGTGTTCTGTATTAGTCAATGGTTATGGTAGCTAATTACAGGGCTTGCCCAAGGCACTATCAGGCCTCAGGTGGAGAAGACAAATAGCACCCCTTCCATTAATTAAGTTTTGGAACAATCCCCTGGGAAGTTCTCTTATAGAAGCCGCACAGATGAGGAAGCAGTACAAATTTATCAGGCTGGAAATAGAGACGGGGGCATTTCCCAGTACGTAAGATATTTCTTCTTTCTTCCCATTTATCAATAAAGTTTTGTCTCATATCATGGTACGGAGGCATTCCGACATAATCTTTGGAACGAACCTACCACTATTGTTTTTTGTACAGCATGCCTTAGCTGCCATTGCATATCATTTTTCTCCTATCACCTCTGAAATTGCTGGGTTGGTTCCAGTGCAGAATGGCTGCTTGCATTAGAGCTCTTGGGGAGGAAAGCACTGGAGCAGGGGTGGCCGAACTGTGACTCGGGAGCCGCCTGTGGCTCTTTCACACATATTGTGCGGCTGAGGAAGCCAAATGTCATTAGCAAACAAATACCATTGGACAAATAAATACCATTATCAATACCTGCTTTTACCACTTTTGCTATTATTTTTGGCAGTCTCAAAAAAACCAAACGTGCATATTTCCCAGTAAAAACATGTAATATTTGTTCATGTCTTGCGGCTCTCAAACATCTGAAATCTATTCCATGTGGCTCCTACATTAAGCAAGTTTGGCCACCCCTGCACTAGAGGTTGCACGAGATCTCGTGTGAGCCGAACTGAGATGTGACAGACAGATACTCTTCTGTCTCTGTGGATACAACCAGTGAGAGCAGAGAATGTTGATGGGAGGTTGACAGCAGTTAGGAGATTGAATCTGGGAGTGAAAGAGATTGAGTTGGAAGCTGATTGGAGAAAAATAGTTTGTAACTGAGAAGACTGGATTGGAAGGATGAGGACAGCTAGGGATCAAGAAATCAAGTACTGAGAATCATCACTTCCATGTACATAGATCACTCCAACTCTAAGCTCGTTAAATCTTGGAAGGTAAGCATGGTCGGCCCTGGTTAATATTTGGATGGGAGACGTTCATGGAAGTCCAGGGTTGCTACGCAGAGGCAGGCAGTGGCAAACCACCTCTGAACATCTCTTGCCTTGGAGGCAAGGCATGTAGTGGTTAAGTGTGTAGTGGTTAAGTGTGCAGACTCTAATCTGGGAGAACCGGGTTCGATTCCCCACTCCTCCACTTGCAGCTGCTGGATGACCTTGGGCAAGCCATAGTTCTGGCACAGCTGTCCTTGAAAAAGAACAGTTTCTATCAGAGCTCTCTCAGTCCCACCTCCCTCACAAAGTGTCTGTTGTAGGGAGAGGAAGGGAAAGGATTTTGTAAGCCACTCTGAGACTCCAAGTGAAGGGCAGGATATAAATCCAATCTCCTCCTCCTCTTCCTCCTCCTCTTCTTCTTCTCCCCCCCCCCACCACATAGGGGTGTCAAACATAAGGCCTGTGGGCTGGAACTGCCCCGTCCAGGTCTCTTATCTGGCCGGCAAGCAACTGGTACAAGGGAGAGAACAGGAGGTTGCTTGGGGGTGGGGGTGGGGGATGAGTGGGCAGAGCTACTCTTCAGGACACCGGAACAACTTCATCTGCAGCAGTCAAGCAGAACCCGTTCTCTTCAGTGGCAGCCTCACTGGTAAGCTGGGAGCCACCACCGCCACATTTGTGCTGGCCCAGGATTCCGAGGTGAGGTCACCCACCTTCCCACTTGGCCTGCAGCTTCCAGGATGCTGTCCTGGATGGCCTGCTGCCATATGGACATCTCCAGTCCATTGGGCTTTGCTTGGCCTGGGTTCTACTGGGCCCGCGGCCTTGGAGCTGGGCTACCAACCCCCGCTTCTGCAGGTGTGTGTGGGGGTTAGTTCAGCTTGTCTTCCCAGGGTGGTTATGGGGCAGGGGGCAGTTCACAACATCCAGCCACTTTGTGCTTTTACCCTGGGGCCCCCAGGCTCATGACATTGGCAATGGGAGCTGGCTGGGAAGGGGTTTGCCCTCCCCCTCCAGGCAGTGTGGGAGGGTCTGCCCACCGCTGCACTTCTGGCTGCCGTCCTTCATAAAGATGTGTATCTCTGGTACTAGGCATTTTGTTTTTTTGGCACATATGGCCCCACCCAACAAAGTCACATTTATGTCGGATCTGGTCCTCATAGCAAATGAGTTTGACACACAAACACAGTACACCACCAGCGAGGTCCTCTAACATAACAGGCCACATGTAGCTTTGCCTGCACCGGGTTTCGGCCCATCTGAGATACTTAGCAGAAAACATTTTTTTATTGGTCAGGTTTAATTCCAGTACAGGTACATCACGTAACTGGGCTTTATGAAGAATTACTGACCTGCCTTTGCCTTATCTGTGTGGCTCACACAGGCCCCCTAAGAAGATACAATATCCCTGGAAATTTAGAGATGTTTCTACGAATCCCAGAACTATCTCGACATTTTGGGCTATGAGGCATAAGAACATAAGAACATAAGAGAAGCCAATGTTGAATCAGGCCAATGGCTCATCCAGTCCAACACTCTGTCACACAGCGGCCAAAAATACCAGGTGCCATCAGGAGGTCCAGCAGTGGGGCCAGGGCACCAGAAGCCCTCCCACCGCTGCCCCCTCCAGCACCAAGAATAGAGTGCATCACCTGCCCCAGACTGAGAGTTCCCATCTCTACCCTGTGGCTAATAGCCACTGGTGGACTTCTGCTCCATATGTTTATCTAATTTTGAGGCATTTTGAGGCAAATCTTTGGGCAGTGTTTAGGAGTCCTGTGAAAGTACATTCTCATTCATAAAACTGCTGAAATCTAAGTGGAGATTCACCATCGGTGCTGTAAACCTAGAGTTGGAACTGTGATGTGACTTGACCGAATACGCCTTACTGTTCTCAAGAATAGTTCCATCAGTTTTTCTCCAGGCCAATAGTTCAGTCAGTTTTTCTCCAGGCCAGTTTGACCAAGGATCCTGAAGGTTTTTGTCATCTTCTGGGTGTGGAACAGTGGTCACTGCGGGTGTGGAAGAGGAGGTATTTGTGAATTTCCTGCATTGTGCAGAGGGTTGGACTAGATGACCCTGGAAGTCCCTTCCAACTCTATGATTCTGATTAAATACCACTGTTCTGATGGACTTGATAAAAATGATCAGTGACTAGCAGTAGGCCTGTAACTGTGCTTTTTAATGAATAAAGTTAATCAAATCAGCTTTGAACTGCTTCTGTATTACTACTAAGAAATCCATATTTTTTGAATAGCTAGCAGGCTATACGTCACCACTGTTATCAGTAAAAAAAATCATGCGTTCAGAACATATGCACAAGGAGTTCTGATAATGAGGGCCTCTACTGCAAAAACATAGAAGCCTCTGCCCTGAAAGCTTTGGATGTCAGAAAATGGCCTTGTCTGGTGTCTGGAGAGGGACTAATAGTACCTTGGCACTTGTTAAAAGTGGGGTCATGGGGACAAGCTGGCTGGAGATTGAACATTTCCTTTCTTGATTACGGAATGTGATTATAGTTGCAGGAGCATTTTGAAGTAAATGTGTCTGTAGTCTAACCCAGGACCATGGTTAGGAACAAATAACTGTTTGCATGTCTTGCACACAAATTAAGGAAAGGAATACTTGAAACTGGATACAAAAGCTGAAGATCTGCTAAAACAGTTTGCCTCTGGCTACACTCCAGAATACAACAAGCAGTTTAAACACCTGAAATGTGAAATTAATAAATATGCCTCCAAAGCTGAATTTTCTTTTTCATTAAAAATCCTTGGATGCAACCACTACTAGATAAAACCACAAATCAGTTACTTTAGAGTAGTATTGGTTCATAAGTACAAGCTAAAGGAGGTTCCTAGATGGACGGATGGATGGACACACACACACACACTTCTAAAAAAATCTGGCATCTTCGTTTATGTTTGTTTAAATTTAGTCTCAACAGAAGTGTTAAAATACCTGCTAGGCAGAGTGGTGTGTGTGTATTATGTACCACTTTAAAATTAAAAGCCACTTTGATGATATCCCAAGATGGAAGGCAAAAGGGTTGTGCATAATTAAGTTTGTCACCTTAAGGAACTGAGGATTGATAGAGATGGGTAGCCGTGTTAGTCTGTCTGTAGCAGCAGAGTCCAGAAGCACCTTTGTGATGGGATGAGCTTCCGTGAGGATTGATAGTTCACTCCGTGTACCCACTTATGTCATTATGAATAAAGACGGCAGAGCATTGTATGTTGAAGGCTATTCAAGTTCTCAGAATTATTGCTCTTTGGATTCCTACTGCTCCATTTTACAGTTCCAGCCATTGCATTTTTAGGTTTTTACTCTTGGTGATTTATTTTTCCAAATTCTTTGTAGCATTTTGTGTGCACATTTGCATTTCGGGCTTTTGATGTCTTTATGAGGCCAACAAGTTTCAAATAGTTCTTTATTTAAAGAAGGAATGCTGTTTCTCTTAAAAAGGAAAAACAACTGCTATATTTTGTGCTGCTTGCTTATTGTGAAGGGCTGCAGCCAGTCTCCAGGATGGACTTACAGCAGTGCTTTGTCACTGTTTTTTTTAGAAAAGGGACCGACTCAAAATAAACGTTAGTGTGTGAGGCTTTCAGGTGAACAGAGTAGCACACACAGCAAAATATTGGGAGTTGACAAGACTCAAAAGGGCTGATTGCTGTAGCTGTTCTCCTTTTAGGATTTATTGCGTCCGCAGCCAGATTTAGCAAAATACGTTTGCCCATCTGGCAGCCTGGAATTGTCTCGTCAGCTGAAGCTAATGGACTTAGTGATGGATGCCTTTTGTTTGCGCCGCCTGACTTTTGAGTGAAAGGAGACAAAAGAAGCTCTGCCGGCTTCGCTGTACTCTGTGATAAGCCGAGGACCAAAAGGCTGCCTGCCGCTCTGCGTTGTAAGAGCAGAGAGGAAAATATTATATGACAATTTTGAGTGTTTGTATAGAAGGATGCTGAAGCCCTACTGAATACATTGGACAGGAGCGGGAAAGTCTTTGTGCGAGGGAGCTCCATGGACAGGCTGTACTGCGGTAAGTGGCACATGAGGCACCAGTTTCAGGGGGTGGCCGTGTTGGTCTGCAGGAGAGGAGCTAGTTTTGAGTCCAGTAGGACCTTAGAGACCAACAAGATCCTCAGGTTATCAGTTTTCAAGAGTCAAAGCTCCCTTCGTCAGATGGTAGTATGCACAGAGAGTGTGGTTGAAGCCTTGCACTGAGCCCGACCGTCTCTAAGTCTTTTGGCTGTAGAATCGGTATCTTTGTCTGTGAAAGTAAGCTGAAATTATGTTCGTCGTGTTTCTAGTTGAGGCCTTTGTGGTCGTTCTGTACAATCATCCAAGGCTGATGGTTCTTCATGGGGTTCTTGCATGAACGGACAGTTTCCCCCCCTCTGAGGATCTTCATTCTTGACCAGAAACATCTTTAGGACAAAATTAAAACCCACTGGTTTGAACAGGTTGGTCTGAAATCTCTTGCTCCCTAGTATGGCAGATGATGAAATATGGACGTGTTTGGAGAAGCTCACTGATCAGGATTTTTTGTTAAAAAGTCTGCCTGATGAAAAAACATCTTACTAGAGTGGATAGAGAAGATATAACAAGTCACAGATCGATTATCTTTTTAATGCATGGGCATGCTGTGGTATTTAATCAATATTTGTTTTCCTGAGCCTATTGTACCTTCGTGTCAGAACAGCTTGTTTCAACTTCGTTTTTATTTGTTTTATTTTACAAAATTTATACCTTGCCTTTCTGCCCTCATGCAGGCCACCAAGGTGGCTAATACAGTAAAGCATACATAATAAAATCACATTTGAAAACCGACTTTGCACTTGTGTGAAACCCATATTGTTCTTTCTGGCTTAAAGGTCTTTGGTATAGAGCTGGTTGAAATTGAGCGGGAGTCTTCGCAAAAGTGGAAGGAGGAAATTGTCTAGAAATCAATTTAGATGAATTGTCCACTATTCATATGCATGTATTTGTGTGTATGTATAAAACCAGCATCTGTGGGGGTTTTTCCGGCCTAGGGACTGTACTTCCCTCCTCATTTTGCCCAAGACACATGTGGAGTGGAAAAATAACCTGCCTCCAAAACAACCCAAAGTTGCAACATTGGTCTGGTAGTCTTTTGGAAAAGGGAGCTTTCTGGATTTTTGTGGGGTTAACTTTCAACTGAGGCTTATATAGCTGTGTTTTGCATTGTATTTGTATATCTGCAGAACCTTGAAACTTTGCCATTTGAGTAAATTTTACATTAACTGACATTTTATTTTGAGAGCAAATTTTGTTTCATTCTGATGGTTGCACACTTCTTTCCTTCAGATAATTTTCTGAAAGTTAGTAGTCACAAAACACTGTTGAAGCAATAGTGTCTAGTGACTGGGGAACTGACAAGGATGATATTTAGATGTCTTGAAAAACAAGTTTGTTCCTGGTGGGCAGAAACCTGGCTTGTTGTGCTCACGTGCTCCCACCCTCACATGTGCCAGTGAAGACTTTACTGGTCAGGAGTCGTCTGTCAAATTCTCTGTGGACCCTAAAAGCAGAATTAAACTGCAGTTTAGAACTGCCAACCTAGCAGTTCGAAAGCAAGAAATTGCAAGTAGATAAATAGGTACCGCTTCGGTGGGAAGGTAACAGCGTTCCGTGCGCCTTGGTGTTTAGTCATGCCAGCCACATGACCACGGAAACGTCTTCGGACAGCGCTGGCTCTTCGGCTTTGAAACGGAGATGAGCACCGCAACCCTAGAGTCGAATTCGACTGGCTTTCGAGCAAGGGAAACCTTTTCCTTTACTTAGAATCCCAGTTTGTGGGGAAGAAACACATTCCAGTTTGTCCAGATTCCTACATTTGGATCTCTTGACAAAATTGAGTTTGAATACTTTCAAAACCAAGAAATCTTCAGTTGTGGTCTTGAGTTATGAGGGGAGAAGGGAGCTAATGCAGAGTTACAAGCCAGGCTCATGCAGGTTGATAATTTGGAGTTAGTGTGCGCTAGCTCACAGTTTTTTAGCCTCCAGCTTACACATTTTTGTCTTAGCCCAGGAAGGATGGCTTCGGAGTAAACTAATTTACGCAGTAGCCAAATCGCTTGCTCACAACTTTAGTGCCAGTAGCTCACAAAGTAGAATTTCTGCTCTCAAGACTCCACAGCTTAGAGGGAGCATTGTGTAGGAGGCCTCTTTTTTTTACAGGTTCTTATAAGCCCGGTGGGTATGTGATTGTCAGTAGGAAAATGCAGACTACCAATACGAATTACTCTTTTTATTGGAAGGCATTACTATACAATACTCTAAAAGAGCAAATTGCAAACTATTAGATACCAGATACAAGGATACATATGAAAAAGGAATTGATACAAAACCATTAGAAAGATGCCGATGGCTACGGGAAGAAAAAAAGCAAATAAATCAGCAGTGCTAAAGCATGAGCAAATAAAGGGGGGGGGGAAATTAAACCAGGAGAGGACATACTAAGTAGTGGAGAGAGAACCCATAAACCACTAGACCTTACGAATACACTTGAAACAAAAAGTTGCAAACACGAGAGCAATCTTAATGCAAATTAGCCAAAGGCACCTTGGGCAGTGACCTTTTGAATGCAGCCTAAGGTACTTGCTGGAGCTACTCGCATAGCCTGGCGCCTGGAAGAGCATGCCCCAACTTGCTTTTCACAGCAATTGGGGAAACTTGTCTCTTCTTGGGGAAAAAAGTTGAAGTTCTTTGGATTTCCTGACATCTAGCAGTTTCTGTCTGAAAAGTGACTGGCTGAATGAACAACTCACCAACTATCTCTGGCAGCTGGGCACGTGCTTTATAGTCCCCTGTGATCCCAGTCTCATGAATGTAGCAAAGAAAAGGGGGATTATTAAGAACATAAAAACATAAGAGAAGCCAATGTTGGATCAGGCCAATGGCCCATCCAATCCAACACTCTGTGTCACACAGTGGCCAAAAATACCCATTGCCATCAGGAGGTCCACCAGTGGGGCCAGGACACTAGAAGCCCTCCCACTGTTGCCCCCCCACCCAAGCACCAAAAATACAGAGCATCGCTTGCCCCAGACTGAGAGTTCCTATCTATACCATGTGGCTAATAACCACTGATGGACCTCTCCTCCATATTAAGGAAGGAGAATCTCTTCACTTCCTTTGCCTTTTCCTGCTCCACTCCCCACAACTACCTCTGTGTTCCCACTTGTGTTATGTCTATTAAGCTACTACATTTCTTTAGCTTATAGATTTTTGTTGTTCAGTCACACAGTCGAGTCCGACTCTTCGCGACCCCATGGACAGTAACAAAAAAAACCTTATAGATATACCACATAAAATGTTGTTCATGCCAGTATTTGTGATGGCTTAAAATGGCTTTATTAAGTTGACAAAAAAGCCAGTGTCATTATAGTGTTAACACACAGAAATTAATTGATTGATCAGGTTAACAGACAGATACTTTTCAACTAACATTTTTAAATTGTGATGCTCACTTAATGGTGTGAGGCTAAATCTTTTCATTTGGTTATTATTGCAGGATATTGAGCTATTTAGCTTTCATCAAGTGCTGTAACAGATGAAAATGTGACTTGCATATAATGTTCTCTAAACCTGAGAGGCAGAGAGATTTAGAAATCTCTGTGAGCACGCAAACTTTCGCAAACAGCGCATGTGTTGAGTTGGGCCACCTGGAATCCTCTGTATGACTATAATCCCTGGAGTCTTTTACTAAAGTGTGATCTCTGCCTTTCATGTGAAAAGTGGAACATCATCTCTGAAAGGCCAGAGCAGCCATTTGACAGACTCATTTAAGAGGACAAAGCATTTGCCATATTAGTTCCTCAGATTTGACACGCTCCTTCAGCAGCCCCTCTCTATCCTTATTTCCCTCTGCCTTTTGAAATTGCTTGGATTTTCTTCTTAGTGTTCTCCTGTTGTTTAGACCCTTATCCCCCCCCTTTGAATTTGTCTTATTCTACATTTATTTTCTGTTCCTTAATATTGTCTCTCATAGTATTTGTTTGCCAGAACCCTTGCATGATTCCTCTCAAAACTTTTCATACTAGGGTACATTTTTCCCCGTTCCTTAATTGAAATTAGAGGTATCAGTTGTAGAACTTAAACAGATATATCTGTATTTTTCCCCACTGATTTCTCAGACAAATGGGCACCACTGGGCATGTGTCCTTGCAACTGCAGGATCGCTTGGTTAATGTTTCCTGGTGTGTTTCCCTTCACTTTGCTTTTTGACTTTGGACTAGGAGGTGACTCTGCTTTCTGGGCAAATTTCAGGCATTTCTTCATGCATGTCAGCTAAAGACTAGGGTACATTGGCAGAGCCCTGCAGAATTCATACTCTTTTCCCTGAAATTATATTATTATTATTCATATATTGGCAGAGAGGGGAGGAGAATCAGCATTGTACAGGGTGTCCCCGGTTCAGGGGTCACGGGGTCGGATCATGTCTAAAATCTGTACTTGGAAGCACAATTTCTCTGCTTCCCCCTTCCTGATGTGGCCCCAAATACACTGTGAAATGCTGCTTCTGGGAGAGGAGTGTCATGAAGGGGGAACTACAACCTCCAGCACAGAGGGGAATCCCCCCGCCTGCACATGCAAATCTTTTTTACTTCCATCTGAATTAAAATCGCATTTATGTGCCCACATGAGGTCAATTGCAATTTACACTGATGGGTTTTTGGCCACCGTGTGACACAGAGTTTTGGACTGGGTGGGCCTTTGGCCTGATCCAACATGGCTTCTCTTACATTCTTAATTTTTGTTGGGAGGTTAGATCCATAGTAGCAGAGCTTGCCAAAAAGGTCCTGTTCCCTGCCATAATAATTATTACTTGTTGTGTAAACAAATCTATTGTAGCAAACCTGTAGTTCATGAGGTTTTCTGTATGGACTACATTCCTAAGTACTTCTGTACAAATGGATCACAGCGCTGGTCACCTACTAACTATGTGTTTGGGGAGTGATCCCCAGTTTGATGTCTACTAGTCTTGCCCTATTGGCAGGATTAGTACAGACAAAACTGAGCTGTACCAAAACAAGGATTGTTGTTCTGACCCTCCTAATGTGTTATTACTTCAGTGAGATGTTTCTTGTTCACCGGTTATTGTTGCTCAGTGAAGGGAATATGTTGAAATAATTTCAACATCCATTTCAGCTAGGTTTGTAGCAGCCATGGTTAGAATTCCCAAGTTTATTGATGGCTCCTATGCCTTTAAGAGCTCCTTGAGTTGTAGAAGAACAATATGAAATTGAGTATGGCTGAGCCCCGCGTAGCTTCCTCCACCATTTGATGAAGGAAGTTGTCAGCCAGACAGGTCAGGAACGTGCATAGCTGTGGACGCTTTGCAGAGTTTGCAGAGTTTGTCTCCCAGCACACATCAGGGAAGTTGAAGTCACCCATAACTACCAGATCATGTTGTTTGGATACCCTGTCAAGCTGTTCAAGGAGGGCAGCGTCCACCCTCCTCATCCTGGTCAGGAAGTCTGTAGCAGACTCCAACCACAATACTGTTTGTTCTTCCCGCCCTTATCCTCACCCAGATACTCACTGGGCCGTCGCCCTCCTCCTCCAGTATTTCCTGACAAACCCTCTCCTCACATAAAACTAGAAAGGGTCAAAACCATTGGGGAAGCTTGGAGACTATTTAAAACAACAATCCTAGAAGCTCAGAAAAAAATATATACTGCAGGTTAGGAAAGGCACAAATAGAAAAAAGCCTGCGTGGTTAACAAACAAAGCTAGTCTCAGTGAGGTTGATAAAAGGGAACACAGGCTGTGGCAAACAAAATGCAAGTCTGTGATCAGGCAGGAAAAAAGGGACTATGAGGAGCTTATTGCAAAAAACATAAAGACCAATGATATAACTTTCTTCAAATACATTAGAAGCAGGAAACTAGCCAGGGAGGCAGTGGGGCCCTTGGTTGACCAAGGGGTAAAGGGAGTAGTGAAGGATGATAGGGAAATGGCTGAGAAGCTGAATGCATTTTTTGCCTGTCTTCACTGTGGAGGATGAGAAGTGCTTGCCCACTCCAGAACCGCTGATTTCCGGAGGGCTGTTGAAAGACCTGATTCAGATTGAGGTGACGAGAGGCGGTCCTACGACTGATAGATAACTTAAAAACTGATAAATCACCAGGCCTGGATGGCATACATCCAAGAGTTCTGAAAGAACTCAAATGTGAACTTGTGGATCTTCTTACAAAAATATGTAACCTTTTCTTAAAATCTGCCTCCATTCCTGAGGACTGGAAGGTAGCTAACGTCACTCCCATTTTTAAAAAGGGTTCCAGGGGAGATCTGGGAAATTACAGGTCAGTCAGTCTGATGTCGATACGGGTAAACTGGCGGAAACTGTTATTAAGAAAAGAATTAGTAGGCACAATGATGAGCAAAAACTATTGAGGCAGACTCAGCATGGGTTCTGTAAGGGAAGATCTTGTCTCACTAACCTGTTAGTGTTTTTTGAGGGAGTGAACAAACATGTGGACAAGGGGGACCCAATAGCTGTTGTTTACCTTGACTTCCGGAAAGCTTTTGATAAAGTTCCTCATCAAAGTACTGCTTCACCCAAGGAGTGATTAACACTTGGAATTCACTGCCACAGGAGGTGGTAGTGGCTATAAGCATGGACAGCTTCAAGAGGAAATTAGATAAATAAATGGTCAGAGGTCCATTGGTGGCTATTAGCCACAAGGTATAGATAGGGATTCTGGGGCAAGGGATGCTCTGTATTCTTGATGCTTGGGAAGGGGTCAACAGTGGGAGGGCTTCTAGTGTCCTGGCCCCACTGGTGGACCTCCTGATGGCACCTGGTATCTTATGTTCTTATACAGCACCACTCCACCTACCCTTCGACCCTTTTGGTTTTTCTCAAACAACTCATATCTATCCACTGACACATTCCAGTCCTGGGAATCATCCACCGAGTCTCCGTAATGCCTACTAAATCACATCCCTCTGTCTGTGTTAGAAGCTCAAGCTCTTCCTTCTTATTGCCCAGGCTTTGGGCATTGGTATATAGACACCTTTGGCTCCATTAGCCCCTCACCTTTGGCTCCATTAGGCCCGGCCCTCCCAGGTGGGCCTCTGTTGTTTGCTCTCCTTCATTTAAATCTCTTTGTTGGTTGTCTCCTTCCCCTTGTGGTATCAGTTTAAAGCTCTCTTGATGAATCTTGCCAAACACATTCTTCCCTGACCTTGACAGGTGAAGTCCATCATGTGGCGGTAGGTTGTGGTCCAGAAAACTTAGCTCCGTGGTCCCAGAATCCAAATCGCTCCTGCTGGGACCACTAAAGCAGACCGTGGTTCACCTACATTATTGTCTACTCCCGTCATATTCCCCTTCCTTTGACAGTAATGATTGAAGAGAATCCCCATTACATTAAGCTTCCTCCTGAGAGCTTCATAGTCAGCCTTAATGCTTTCGATGGTGTTCACAGCCATGTCAGCATGGTTAGTAGCTACTGATAAACTTATCCTCCATGAATATGTTTAATCCCCTGTTAAATCTGTCTGTACCTGTGGCCCTCACTACACCCTCTGGCAGTGAACTGCACATTTTAATCACTCACAGAGCAAACAATTATTTTCTTTTGTCCAACTTGAATCTACTACCCATCAGCGTCATTGGATGCCCTCTAGGTCTAGCATTTTAGGAGAGGGAGAGAAAGTTCTCTTTGTCAACTCTCTCCATCTCATGCACAGTTTTATAAACCTCTATCATCTCTCTCCTTCGTAATCCCTTTTCTAAACTGAAACGTCCCAGACTCTTCAGCCTTTCCACATAGGGAACCAACCCCCTCATCATCTTGGTTGTGCTTTTCTGTGCCTTTTCCAGCTCTCTGGTGTCCTCCTTGAGGTGTGGTGACCAGAGTATGGTGAGTTTGGTGCACACAGCTTTCCAAATGAGACCACTCCAATGATCTATACAAGGGCTTTATAATATCAGCTGTTTTATTTTCAGTCCTTTTCCTAATAATCCCTGACATAGAGTTTTCCTTTTTCGCTGCTGCAGCACACTGGGTCGACACTTTCATTGATCTGTCTGCTACGACCACAAGATCTTTTCCCCCTTAGTCTCAACAAGTTCAGACCCCATTAGCCTGTACTTGAACTTTCCACTGATATGAATGCTGAGCTTAATAGCATTATGGTCATTAGGAAGAACTTCCTGACAGAGCGGTTCCTCAGTGAAACAGGCTTCCTCGGGAGGTGGTGGGCTGCTCTCCTTCCTTGGAGGTTTTCGAACAGAGGCTAGATGGCCATCTGACGGCAATGCAGGTTCTGTGAATTTAGGCAGATCATGAGAGGAAGGGCAGGAAGGGTTGCCTCAGTGCTTAGTTCTTGTGACCCTTTCTTACATGCCCAGGGAAATGCTGATTCCCACTTTGGGGTCAAGAAGCAGTTTTTCTCCCGGCTGGTTTGGCCCGGGATCCTGGAGGTATTTTGTCATCTTCTAGGCATGGAACAGCGGTCACTGCAGGTGTGGAGGGGGAGGCATTTGTTCATTTCCTGCATTGTGCAGGGGGTTGGAGTAGATGACCCTGGAGGTCCCTTCCAACTCTGTGATTCTATGATTCATTGTTACCACTAGGTACAACAATCTCTACATCTCTCACCAGGTCTTGAGCCATCCTGAGAGCCAAGTCCAAGTTCACTAACCCTCTCATTGGGTTCTTTTCCAGACCATGTGGCAACCTCATTTGAAAGGGGAGTCCCTTTGTATCTTGTGTTTGAGCTTTCTGTCAAGGATGTTTGAAGTCAAGAACTAAATAAGAATATTGCACAGTGGGTATTGTTTTCTCATGTACATTTGATTTGGCAACTGCCCGGGTAAGCAGAGGTTACCATTGTATAAAGTGGCTGTGGGCTTCCAGTATATGAACCCTCAGTGTTTGGTTGTACGAAATTGCAATTTATCTTGCTTATACTTGGGATGAAAAAGCAAGATGTAAAAATAAATGCTTTAAAGGTTTTTCTCGCATTGCCGCAGTTCAATTCTGATATCGCCACAAGCGTTCCTTCTAGTCTGTACTATGTCAGAAGTCTGGAGAATGTTGTTTTTGTTAGAATAAAACAGTTGTGGGATCATGTTTTTTTTACAGTTCGGAATATTAGACTTCATACTTTGTCATAAATGTTGTAATTGAAAAGCACCACAGGTTAAATCACCGATCAATTTCAGTAATAATCTTGAGGTAGCCAGGCAGTGTAGTGTAGACATGACTATGTTTTCATGGATGATGCTGAATAAGGTATCAGAGAAACAGCTTTCTGTAGCAACGTTGAGGCCTTTACTTGTGTGACTGGCAGCACATTCTGCATCTAAGCAGGCACTGAGAAGAAATATTATTAATTCCCTTCCAGTTGGGTGGTAGAAGCCTTATTTGGGCTTAAACTGATATTTTTTGGTGTTTCATGTGGCAGTGTTTAAGAGTACTTCTCCTTCATTGGGGGAGGTCATCCAAGCTGGTTAGACCCGTGCCTCCTCTTGCTCCAGGCAGGGCTATGCGGATCTTAGCGTGACTGACCTGGGGCGGAGCAAGACTACATCTCCGGTTTGGATAACCCTGCAGCCCCGAGTATGATGTGTCAACCTAAGTTCCGTGCCTTTTTTTAAAAAAAACAACAACTTAGTAAATTAGTGGAGTTCAGAAGAATCTAAAGTCCATTCCCAGTGAAGTGGCTAAATTTGCGGATGACACGAAATTGTGCAGGGTGGTGAAAACCAGGGAGGATTGTGAGGCACTCCAAAGGGATCTGTGGAGGATGGGCGAGTGGGCGCCAACATAGCAAATGGGGTGTGGCCATGTGCAAAGTGATGCACATTGGGGCCAAAAATCCTAACTATAAATACATGCTGATGGGGGTCTGAACTGGCCAAGACTGACCAAGAGAGAGATCTTGGAGTCATAGTAGATAACTCACTGAAAATGTCAAGACAATATGCGACTGCAGTAACAAAGGCCAGCACTATGCTGGGAATTATTAGAAAGGGAATTGAAAACAAATCAGCTAGTATCATAATGCCCCTGTATAAATAGATGCTGCAACCTCATTTGGAATACTGTGTGCAATTCTGGTCACCATACCTCAGAAAGGGTATTATAGCATTGCAAAAAGTGCAGAAAAGGGCAACTAGAATAATAAAAGGGTTGGAACACTTTCCCTATGAAGAAAGGGAATTGCTTGGGGCAATTTAGCTTGGAGAAACGATGACTGAGGGGTGACATGATTGAGGTTTACAAGATTATGCATGGGATAGAGCAGGTTGAGAAAGAAGTACTTGTCTCTCTTTCTCACAATACAAGAATTTATGGGCACTCAATGAAATTGCTGAGCAGTCAGATTAGAACGGATAAAAGGAAGTACTTCTTCACCCAGACAGTGATTAACACATGGAATTCACTGCCACAGGAGGTGGTGGTGGCTACAAGCATGGACAGTTTCAAGAGGGAATTAGATAAACATATGGAGGAGAGGTGCATTAGTGGCTATTATAGATATAGATAGGAACTCTGGGGCTAGTGATGCTCTGTATTCTTGGTGCTTGAGTGGGGTCAACAGTGGGAGGGCTGCTAGTGTCCTGGCCCCTCTGCTGGCCCTCCTGATGGCACCTGGTATTTTTGGCCGCTGTGTGACAGAGTGTTGGACTGGATGGGCCATTGACCTGATTCAACATTGGCTTCTCTGATGTTCTCTTTTGCCACTGTGCTTCTGCAACAATCGTTGCAGCAGGGAAACCACATACCCCCCTGTCCCCCCGGAAAACACTGGTTTTGTTATACAACTTCATTTTTTGGACATTGTTGGTGAGTGATAGGCAACCGTTTATAATTAAGGAAAAGCCATTTTCTGAAGCCTGTTACTTAGTGTGGTATTATTATCTTTTGTCGTATACTTCCCGGGTACAAGGTCAGGTCTTTTTGTCTCACTGTGTTGGGTTACTTGGGTGTACTAACTCTGACTGGACAATTTGGCTAGGATTCAGGGAACCATGAAAATAATATCCCAAGGCTTGTTTTCTATCAAAGTGTACACACACACACACACACACACACACACACACACACACACACACACTCTCTCTCTCTCTCTCTCTCTCTCTCTCTCTCTCTCTCTCTCTCTCTCTCCTTGCTGCTATTGTAACTGGCATGGCCAGGGGGTGGGTGGGGGGATAAATTGTTGAAAGAAAAGAAATGTTAAAAATGGCACGAGCATATTTGGCTCCTGGCGCCTTTCTTTTTGTTGCATTATACTAGCCTGTTGTCTCTTCAAATATCTGATAGCTGTATTTTGGTGTGCTTTTTTTTAACCCAAGGCTGTTTGCAGTTTTCAGCAATATTTGTGTCTTCATAGAGGCAAACTTGAAATTGAGTTTGATATAGGCCGTAGGCTGAGCTGGGACGCTTTCAATATTTGTAATTATTTTTCTTCAGTGTGTTTCATTAAAGTTTTATTAGTTTTTACAAGAAGAAACCTTGATGGTAAGCCTAACTGAATGTGCAATATTAGCATATATATTTTTTTGCTGATTTAAACTTCTTCCAGCCTGTCTAAGTTTTGATATCTTTGCTAGCTTTTCTGTCTCATCACACTGTGCTTTGATTGAGAAATACTACATTTTTTTTAGGTGGAATTAGCATCTGAAATCCCTGTTCTTAAAGTAATAAACTTTAAGCCAGTATGGTGTTGTGGGTAATAGTGTCGGACTAGTATGTGGAAGTGCCGGGTTGAATCCCTGCTTTTGCCATGGAAGCTCGCTGGGTGACCTTTAGCCAATCACACTCTCTCAGCCTAACCTACCTCACAGGGTGGTTGAGAGAATAAAACGGAGGAGAGGAGAATGATGTAAGCCACTTTGGGTCCCCATTGAAGATAAAGCCGGGATACAAATGAATTAAACCAGAGAGCCAGTTTGGTGACAGCCGGTTTGGTGTGGTGGTTAAGTGCGCGGACTCTAATCTGGGAGAACCGGGTTTGATTCTTCACTGCTCCACTTGCAGCTGCTGGATGACCCCGGGCAAGCCATAGTTATGTCAGAGCTGTTCTTGAAAGAGCAAAAGAGCTGTCTCAGCCCCTCCTACCTCATAGGGTGTCTGTTGTGGGGAAGGGAAAGGAAAGGAGTTTGTAAGCCGCTCTGAGACTCCGAGTGAAGGGCGGGGTATAAATCCAATCTCCTCCTCCTCCTCCTCTTCCTCCTCCTCCTTCCTTCTTCCTGCTTTCTTCTTCTTCCAAATGTCGGGATTGACTCTTAAAGCCGCTTGTCTGCTTTCTTTTCCCATCTGCTTAGTCCTCCAATATTTAGTCCCCTGGAAGTAGAGCAATGGTTTGGATCCCATCTCCTTGTCACCCACACAGTTTTTGCTTCTGTGTGCACTTCCTTTGGCTCAAGGGCATTATTCTTCTGATTTCTCCCCCCTCAAAGATTTTCATATTGTGCCCCCGCACCATCCTTTGTGAGTCTGTTTCTAAGAGAGTACAGCACACAGCAGGAAAGGGAGGATGGAAATTTCTATCTCATGAGTGCAGTGGGAACTGATCCAGTGGTTGTAAATACAGTTTATCAGTTCAGATGCTGTTCCAAACTGTATTTAAGCTGCTATAACTGTAACTTGGCATGGTGTCTGTGAACTGCTCTCTCCTTCAGTCAGTCTGCTTCGTATTGCCACTTCTCAAATTATCGTTGGAGGTTGCTTTTGGCCACAATTGTAAGAACACTTTCCTGTGAGCTTCCCTCTAAGCTGAGTTAGTGTGAGCTAGCTCATAGTTTTTTAGCTACCAGCGCACAAATTTTTGTCTTAGCTCAGGAAGGATGTCTCCAGAGCAAACTAATTTATGCAGCAGTCAAATTGCTTGCTCACAGCTTTAATGCCAGTAGCTCACAAAGTAGATTTTTTTTCTCACAAGGCAGCTTAGAGGGAACATTGCCTGTGAGTAAGTCCTGTTGAACAAAATGTGATGTACTTCTGGATAGACCTGCCTGGGATTGCTTCTTTTATGTCCCATTTGCTGTACACTACCCAGTTCAATTACCAGACTGTATACAACTTAACAGAATACCAGATTGTACCACAAAGATGAAGGAGAGCAATACATACCATAGTGAATTTTGTGTCTGATTAGCAGTCATACGCTGGAATAAATTTTCTAAGTCTTTCAGGTACTGCTGGACTAATATTTTCTTTCTGTTTTCATTGTTACAGATATTTCCAGACTTTCTTTTTCAACAGGTAAGGCTTTGTTTTAAGAACATATTCTAACTTTCATTAATAATGACTGTATAAGTATTTACCTTTGTGCGCTGTTTTCTACTTTGTGGGCTTTAAGGAATGTTATCTGTTGTATGGGAATCAGTCCCCTTTCTCCATGATGTGGGCCCCCAGACATCATTGTTGCAAGCACATGTGTTCAGAACTGTGCACACTGAAGCTCCATCTTGAATGTAGAGATGGGCACATTCATATATTAAGACAATAGGAGAGCTTTGTTTTTGTGGGGGTTTATTTCAGCTGCGGTGGCTGAAGTGGTTAAGATGCTGAACTGCAAGCTGTGGAAGGTCAGTAGTTCAGCAGTTCGAGACCTGAGGATGCCACATGACGGAGTGAGCTCCTGTCTCTAGTTCCAGCTCCTGCCAACCTAGCAGTTCAAAAGCAAGAAATCACAGGTAGATAAATAGGTACCACTTTGGTGGGAAGGTAACAGCGTTCCGTGCGCCTTGGTGTTTAGTCATGCCAGCCACATGACCACGGAAACATCTTCGGACAGCGCTGGCTCTTCGGCTTTGAAACGGAGATGAGCACCGCAACCCTAGAGTCGGATTCGACTGGCTTTCGAGCAAGGGAACCTTTACCTTTTTATTTCAGCAAGCAACTCAGAACAATGTATGTGGTGAGTGGAGTGGCCCACACATGCCTAGCTGTAGAGATGTAATTACCTGTCTTGCTTGAGGCTGAGGTCCAGGAGTGAAAACAGGAGTCTACTTCCTGCAGCTGGAGCCAGCAGCATATGAATAATGTTGTTTTGGGAAAAGGTGAAGGTGAACTGAGGGTTTAAATACTCTTCTAAGGAGGTGGAGATGCAGGCCTCTCCCCTCCAGGAATAGGCTGCCAGTAGTTAAAGATCCTGCATCTGGTTACAGCAGCAAGCACTGCAACAGGGTTGAGGTGGTTCAGGACTTGGAGAGGCTGGAGGGGTTTGGTAGAGGAAGAAGAAGAAAAGAGGATTTACTACCCAAGGGAGTCTCAGAGAGGCTTACAAATTCCTTTCCCTTCCCCTCCCCACAACAGACACCCTGTGAGGTAGGTGGGGCTGAGAGAGCTCTGACAGAAACTGCTCTTTTTCAAGAACAGCTGTGCGAGAACTATGGCTTACCCAAGGTCATCCAGCAGGTGCAAGTGGAGGAGTGGGGAATCAAACCCGGTTCTCCCAGATTAGAGTCCGCACACTTAACCACTACACCAAACTGGCTCTCTTGTTCAGTAGCAGGCTCTGGGGTGAAGGGTTCAGAGTTAAGGTTGCCAGGTTGTACCTGGCTGCTGGCACGGGGCTCCAGTCAAGTTCCTGTCGTGCACACTTTATGTATGTGCCACAATGACATCACCCGGAAGTGACCACATTGTGCATGGGATACTCTACCATTTGGCCAAAAACTCTATGGTTACCATAGAGTTTTTAGCAAAATGCTAGAGCGTCCCTGGCATGATGATGTCACTGCTGGGTGACATAATTGCATCCGGCATGTTGGGCGTGACGGGGCTCTTCAGGGGTGGGGCTCCCCCACCAGCCAGCTGGCTGCTGGTGGATTGGGCCCCCCTAAAGTAGGGGAACCCCACCCCCATTGAAAGGATGGCAGCCCTATTCAGAGTCCATGTCTGAATTAGATGGCAGGGCAGTACCCCAGAGGGGACAGGCTAACACAGTCTTGGGTCTCCTCCTATGCACCAGAGGCCGTTTCTCCAGAGAGGTCTGAAGTGCCTCCTTCGTTGCTGTCAGGTGTCCTTCTTCCCCCTCCTCCTCCTGAGTCTTCAGCTTCTTTGCCTGCTGGGGAGAAGTCCATATTGTGGTCCATGACATTACCTGGGCCTGTCTTGTTGTGCATGTGCTTGTTTTTGCTGCTATTACACTTCTAGTATGAACAAATGAGCACCTGGTGCAATAATTGTTCTCTCTTGGTTTTAATCTCCTCCCTCCCTTTGGAAAGAATTTAAGACCCCTGTGTTTGCAGACCTAATGTATACTACTGAGCTGTTAGCAATGTCCTCTCTTGTAAACCAGGTGGTGCTGATGAAATTTTTATTGGAGGGAGGAACAGAGTCCTTATATAGCCCTCTGGAGTTATTGTCAGTTCATCAGGCTTGGCTTTTTATTGTTGCGGCTAATATTTCCTCCATGATGTGTATTCTGTGTGAGAGCCTTCCCAGGCTTCTGGATGCTATCTTGATCTGGGGTGTGTGTGTGTGTGGCTGAAATGAAAACAGTGGGGGCCTGTGTGGAAGAATTGGTGGGTCATATGAAAGGTAGTGTGTAGCCCTTCCACAGACAGGCACCCTGTGTTTATGCATAGCACTTGGTTATTATTACTGAAACATGCACTGTGTTATCTTACTAGTTATCTCTGAATCCATTATATAAGTCTGGATTTCTCAGGAAATGAAACCACAGCCTTGATAGAGGGATGCCAATTTTAAAATGCCAATTTTAGCTTCACGTTTGGTTTTTCAGCTACGTTGTTCGTACTGCTTTTCCTGTGACTTTTGAGTGAGTTCACTGCTGAGAATACATCACTCTTTCAGGGAGAAATGAAATCATCAATTTTTAAAGGGAGTTGGTATATTCTAAGTGTGTCTGCTGTCTTCAGTCCTCAGGTTACACAGAGCTCTTTAAAAAAAAAAAAGGTATCTGGAAAAAAATTCAAATAGCCTCCTTGTTTCATTTGCCTGAGGCTTGAGACAACATTACTTTTTCCTACCAGAAGTGGCAGGATTTTAAGACTTTATTCACAGGACTCTGTTTTACAGTCTCTAGATCATTTCTCTTTTGGGTACATGCTTACATGTGGGTGTTTTCATTGCAGTCTGCCTGTGAATACTAATTTCTGGGGAAAGCAACAGAAAGGAGGCTTTGATATGGCCTTTGGCCCTGCTTGTGGGTTTCTCAGAAGCAGATGGTTGGCTCCTGTAGGAAGCTGAATACTGGACTTGGTGGGCCTTCAGTCAGATCCAGTTCTGCTCTTGGGTGCTTACTTTCCCTCTTCTAAGGGTGTTGCGAAGCTGATTTAGGTCTCATATATGCAACCATCTTTGCAGGCAAATAATTCTTTGGCACTCTGAGAAGAAAAAGAGCAATGGTAATATTTGCACCATAGGGTTTTTTCCTCTTTTCACTGAAGATGTGGATGATTGTATACCTAAGGAATATGTATCATGATTTTTGTAGGGCCTTGTACCGCCATGCAAATAAGATACACTTTAGTTGGCTTCTCTTAAAACTGTATAACTTATGCAGTTGGGTAAATAAATGTTTTATTAGATTCAGGTGGGTAGCCATGTTGGTCTGAAGCAACAGAACAAAGGACTTAAGACCAGATTAATTCTGGTCTTAGGTGCTTAATTCCTCTTTCATAATGTCCTTCAGCTCTTGTTCTTATCTCTCATGCTGTCGGCTACACACACAGAGGGAAGTCCTCTGGGGTTGCTTCTGTGGTATATTTGATATAAAACTAGAAGACTGTATAAGTGCTATGGCAGACCAATTAACTCAGAGTAAGTCTATGCTAACTCCGTACATGTAATTGGAACCGTTGCAGAGTAGTTTGTGCATTTGATATGCTAGTAACCAGTAGGGGAAATTATGGATGGAAGGGAAATGAGGGACCAACCCCTGACCCCCCCCTCTATCCAGAAATATGCAAAGAACCGTCTTCCTGGTATTTATTTGTTCTAATTTATTTAAAACATTTTAATGTCACCATTCCATCCAGTCAGGGTCTTAAAAGGTCTACACTAACATATTTAAATAATTAAAGTACAGTTAATATAAAATTCAATTAAAAATGCTTAAACTAAAAGGAGGGCCAAAAGCAGTAGAAGAAGAGATTGGATTTATACCCCGCCCTTCACGCAGAGTTGCAGAGCGGCTTACAATCTCTTTCTCTTCCTCTCCCCTCAACAGACTCCCTGTGAGGTAGGCCAAAAGTCTTTACCTGCTGGCAAAAAACAGTGATAGAGGGAGACAGATGAATCACCCTGGGAAGAGAGTTCTAAAGCTTTGGTGCCACGGTGGAGAAGGCCCTTTCTCGGGTTGCTACCCATCTAGCCTTAGATGGCGGGACCAACTGAAGCAGGGCCTCCAATGGCAACCGGAGTGAGCGTGACAAATATTATGCGTATTTCAAGAAGTACAAAACAGGCTTGCTACAGGCAGGGCTGGCAACTTTAAGTCTTGAAACACTGATCACTAAATAATTGGCTTATTCAAATCAACCAATGTGTTCTTGAAGTTGGTCTGAGGGCTTCCTCTCTTTCTTTGTTTTGTATGTATAAAGGTTTGTGTCATACCTCTCTAAAAAAATTTGAGGTGGTTCACAAAATAGAAGCCTGAATAAAATCCCAATAAAACATAAAAACCATTATGATCATCCCACTTTCCGACATCAACAAGATAATGGCGACCTTAGAATAATACAGGTGCCCTCTGAAAAAGTGCTGACTTCGCACGCTCTGCAATATGTAAGGAGAGGAGGAGGAGGCATTATGGACTTTTCCTGGGTGGCTGTTCTATAATAAAAAAGAGCCATGCCAGTGAAGCTAGACATGTTCAATATGCAGATGAAACAACCAGCAGTAACATATAGGTTGATCTAGGTTGGTAAGCAGGCTAGGTTGGCAGAGGAGGATCTTCAAAGTATGTGGGTCCCAAGGAATGCTCCCTCTAAGCTGTGGAGTTTCTTGAGCAAAAATTCTGCTTTGTGAGCGAGCGATTTGGCTACTGCATAAATTAATGTGCTCTCGAGCCATCCTTCCTGAGCTAAGACAAAAAAGGTGTGAGCCAGAGGCTAAAAAACTGTGAGCTAGCTTACACTAACTCAGCTTAGAGGGAACACTGGTCCCAAGTCATGATGGGTTTTGCTTGAGAGACCTACACTTTTCTTTGAGATTTGAAATGCAGAGAAAGTCAGTGGAATTATTTTAGTATCAGAAGATGGGCTAAATGAGGTGATCTGTTTAATTCATCATTACTTCTCAGACTTCTTCAAGCCAACCAGCTTCTCAGTACAGCAGAGAGTAAGGAATCTATGACTTTGAATTGTGTTGGGAGCGCCCTTGTCAAAAGCCCCCGGCAGCTTAGCTTCACAGGCTATCTCCGAGGCTTCAGTGGAATCACTGTTGAGACACTTGAAATCTCTTGGAGCATTCCAAAAATCGTTGCGATCCATAAGTCTGCAAGGGTAAACCATTTTAATCAGTCTATCACTTTTGCAATGCGCTAAAATCAAGTAGGCCTTAAGCAGAAAATGATTTGACCAATAACACTGGATTTAAGCATGAAGCAACACGTTGTTTCTATTCTTTTTTAAAAAACCTTGCATCTCAGGTTTTTTTCTTAAACATCTAAAGTGTTAGTTGGTGGTTGCTTCTGTAGGTGGAGTGTGTTGCAGTCAATGTTCCCTCTAAGCTGTGGAGTCTTCTAAGCAAGAATTCTACTTTGTGAGCTACTGGCATTAAAGCTGTGAGTGAGCAATTTGGATACCGCATAAATGAGCTTGCTCTGGAGCCATCCCTTCCTGAGCGAGGGCAAAAATCTGTGAGCTAGCTCACACTAACTCAGCTTAGAGGGAACACTGGTTGCAATGTAGACATAAAGACTGCATTGTCTAGAGAACTAGACTAAGCTAAGGTGACTGATCTGAAGAGGTTTCATAGGTGCATACCCCATAGCCTGGCCGTTTCTGGTTGGGAACAGAAACCAGAGTTGTCGGTGGCATGGTAGTGTCAGTTCTGAAATTCTCACGAGAATCTCAAAATTCTGGAAGGAAAACAACAGCTCTGAGCGCCCTGGTTAGAACTCACATCTGGATTTGTGTACAGTCAGTGTTATGAGACAGGTTGTTGGCTCTTGGTTGGTGCTAACTTATTGGACAGTCTATTAGAGACCTGCAAGTCACCATTTTACAAAAAAAAATCTTCAAAGGCAATATACAAAGTGAATGTGCTGAATGAGACCTCATTAAAATATGAACACTATACATCTGTGGCTCAGTGGTAGAGAACAGCAGAAGGTCCAGCCTTCAATCCCTGGCATCTTTGGTTAGAAGGACCAGAAAGCAGATGATAGGAAAGACCTCTATCTCAGACCTTGGAGAGCCACTGCCAGTCTGAGTAGACACATGACTCTGATGGACCAACCGTCTGATTCAATGTAAGGCAGCTTCATGTGTTCATAGAATCATAGAGTTGGAAGGGGCCATACAGATCATCTAGTCCAACCCCTTGCCCAATGCAGGACCAGCCTAAAGCATCTCTGACAAATATTCATCCAGCCTCTTATTGAAAGCTGTCAATGAACAGGAGCTAACCACACCTCTCTAGGCAGCTGATTCCACCTTTGAACCACTCTGACCGTGAAAAAGTGTTTCCTAATATCCAGCTGATACCTTTCTGCATGTAATTTAAACCCGTTGCTTCAGGTCCTCTCCTCTGCGGGCAACTGGAACAGCTCTTTGCCCTCTTTCAAATGACAGCCTTTCAAATATTTAAAGAGAGCAATCTTGTCCCCCCTCCATCTCCTCTTCTCCAAACTAAACATTCACAAGATCCTTAGTCTTTCCTCAGTCTCCAGACCCCTGATCCTCCTCCTCGCTCTCTTCCGCACCCTCTCAATTTTGTCCACATCCTTTTTGAAGTGAGTCCTCCAGAACTGCAAACAGGACTCCAGGTGCAGCCTGACCAAGGCAGTATACAGAGTGACTATGACCTCCTGTGGTTTTGATGCTATGGCCCTTTCATGTATGTATCCTGGCTTAAACAGAGATTCAGGTTTCCTCAGGTATGATAGTATCATAATACCTCTATAGGACCCATTTTTAAACATTTTAATTTGCTGTTCTTAAAATGTTTTATCAGACTATAACCTTAGACCACTATCTCTTAATTTCCACTTAAGCTCTTTACTTATCTGTTCCAATCTCTGACCATCCTCCGCATCCAGTATGATTGTTATTTCTGATGATTTATGATGGGACTCACACTTAGCCTTTCTATATCAACTCCTCCCTTTTCCCCATTACATTGGGATTGACACTGGAAAGAATCATGTTGTAATTCACACCCAGCCTTGGATCCTCACCCCCCCAGCCTTCCCTCTAAGATTCACCATTGTGGTTTTCCCTTCACGTATCTTTCTGAGGAAGTGGACTGTGATTCACGGAAAGTTCATAGCGAAACAAATGTTTTTAATCTTTAAGGTGCCACTTTTCTTTGCTACGATGGACTAACACAGCCACTCCTTTGCTAACATACTTCCAGAGCACGATACAATTTTTAAAAATGGCATTATTCTTTGCTTCATTTCCTGTCGTAGCAACTATCCATCCCCACATTTTAATAGGTTTCCATATTCAGCAGGTATGATAAGCATGCAAGCAGACTGAAGATGTTTTTAAGCGAATTCTATTGAAAAGGTTTTTGTTTTACAGAAAAGAGAAAGACAAAAACATAAAGGGTAGTCATATGCTTTGTTTAAGACTGTGTTGACTTGCACTTTGTAACCATTTGTTTATATTTGTATCCCAAAATTGGCATAAATTGGCAAAATCCCAGTGGGTGAAAAATGCTGATGGAACCTCTCCAATACTTTCTGAAAGCAATTTAATGGTTACCAACTCTTTGATTCAGCTTTCATCCTCCAAAGTAGGAAAAAAGGGGTTCAGATGATGCCAGCGTGTGTCCCTCTACCCTCATCACTGGGCACCATCTCTAGTGCATCTTCCATCACAGAATCCCAAGTGCCGGAGACAATCGCAAATGGATAGTCACTGTAGTTTTATGAAGAAATCTAGCATAGAAGAAGAAGAAGAGATAGGATTTATACCCCGCCCTTCACTTGGAGTCTCAGAGCGGCTTACAAACTCCTTTCCCTTCCCCTCCCCACAACAGACACCCTGTGAGGTAGGTGGGGCTGAGAGAACTCTTACACAAACTGCTTTTTCAGGAACAGCTGTGCCAGAGCTTGTGACTGACGCAAGGTCACATCAGCAGGTGCAAGTGGAGGAGTGGGGAATCATACCCAGTTCTCCCAGATTAGAGTCCGCTCGCTTAACCACTACACCAAACTGGTTGATCAAAGTTCCCACTGAAAGAATCTTGACAAATTACTAGTGATGACACTAGCCATGTAGCATCTACTGCACATTGCAGAGATAGAAGTCGTAGCATGAAGTATGGTGCTAGCCTCATATGTTAAGTATGAAGTATGGCACTGGCCACATATTTTATTAGTTTTAACAGGAAGAGGGCAAGGAGCTGTTCCAGTTGGCAGCAGAGGATAGGACCCGAAGCAATGGTTTTCAATTACATGCAGAAAGGCATCAGTTGGATTTTTGGAAAAACTTTTTCACGGTCAGAGTGGTCCAAAGGTGGAATCAGCTGCCTAGGGAGATGGTTAGCTCCCCTTCACTGACAGCTTTCAAGAAGAGGCTGGATGAATATTTGTCAGAGATTCTTTAGGCTGGTCCTGCATTGGGCAGGGGATTGGACTAGATGGTCTATATGGCCCCTTCCAACTCTGATTCTGTGATTCTAATGTTAATATTTTATATTTGTTTTTAATTTATTTATACAGTTTTAATGTTGTAAGTTGCTGCAAGACCATTTGATTGAGCGGCAGCTTAAAAAAATACAATAAATAAAAGAAATATTACACTGAAGACTGATGCCACCTCTTGCAGACCAGGCAGTAGCAGCCCCAGAATCTATTTTGGCTGTCTGTAGCACGTTCTTCTTTCGATGCTGAACATTTCCATCACAGTGTGTTTCTGCTCTACAAGGGAAGCCATGTAGCAGTGGGGTTGCTTCCTGTGCTGCTTGGTCATAGTGTGATGTTGACAACCAGATTAAATATGGATGCTGTTGTTCTTCTTGTAGTTGCTGGCAGATAAAGGTCATACAGAACATTCCCTTTCGTCTTTGATTTCATAGTTAAACCTTTTTTGTAAGGATGGTTGCGTATGTGCCGTTGAATGCATTACTTGATTAGGTGGTTTGCTAAATCATCACATAAGGGAGTTATCCTACATTTCTCTAATCTCTATCATGGCTTTGAAGTCTTTGCCATTTACTTTGCTCTTCCTTTTTAATTGAGGCCAAGAATATGAGACTTGAGGATTTGAGAGTCCAAATCACCAGAGGCTTTTGAGGGGTAACTTGTTAAAAAAATTTATCATTTTAAAGCTGGATTGTAAGCTGTACTCCAGTGTCTTTAACTCTGTATAAAGACAATCTCACTATGCTGTGGAGCACACAAAAAAAGAGGAAGGTTGATTTTTTTAAAAAAAAATTGGGATCCAATTTTCTATATACGAGCTTCATATTTTGAGGTAGGATGGGTTAAATTAAAATTAATCCCATGGAAGATTTTACTTGGTTTCACTTAAACTGAAATGGAACCAAGCTGGCGGTTAATATTGAAAATGTTGCAGGCTAGCTTTTAAACTAACTCCTAGGGCAAAGTGAGCAGTAGTTGGCGAACCTCTGGTTCAGGAGGGCTCATCCCTAAGGCCATGAGTGTTTGGGAAGGGTTATTTGAAGAAATGATTCAAATTGAGAACTACTGAGCAAATTAAATACTTATAAGTCTCTGGGTCTTGATGGGATACACCAGAGAGTTCTTAAAGAACTCATATGTGAAATTGTTTGATCTTCTAACTGGTATATGGAACCTTGCTAAAATTGACCTCTGTACTGGAGTACTGGAAAGTAGCAAACATTACACTGATAGATAAAAGGAGTCAGGAGGGGATCTGTGAAATTATGGACCCGTTAGCCCATTGTTAATCCTGGGCGAATGCAAAGAAGCTGTAACTAAAAATAAAACTATTAAGCAGGTAGAGGAACAAAACCTGTTGAGGGACAGTCAGCATGGCTTCTGCAAAGGGGAGTTCTGCCTCGCCAATATTTTCGAGTTTGTTATGAAGGCTGGCAAGCATGTTGATAATAGTGATTTGATAGACATTAGATAACTGGACTTTCAAGAGCTTTTAATAAAATCCCTCACCGAAGACTTCAAAGTAAGTAGCAGAATAAGAGGATGGCATTAAAAATGGCATTAAAAAAGAGTAGGAATAAATTAACAGTTTTTGCAGTTAGGGAATGTAAGCAGTGCAATACCAGAAGGACTGGTATCGGGATGGCAGCTACTTAATTTGTTCTTAAATAGTTTGGGCAAACAGAGTAGTGACTAAGTTATTATTTAGAATAGTGAAAACTAAAGTGGATTGTGAAGACCTCCAAACTGGGTGGTGGGTGAGACCATGGCAAATGAAGTAATTTGTAGGTATCTGCAAGGTGTGATGCACATATAGAGCAAAAAAGGTCTAATTTGAAATAGAAGCTAATGTGTCTGAAGTCACAGACGGAGAAAAGATTTTGGGGTTTTAGTGGGTAGCTCGCTGTAAACACTTGCTCAGTGTGAGGCAGTGTTAAAAAGGCAAACTCCGGATTTGTTAATAGGAAATAGTGATAAATGGATTCGTTTGCAATGTGGGGTTGGAGGAGAGTTTTACAGATACTGTGGATTGCCAAAAAGAAAAAAAAAACGAATGGGTTCTAAGTCAAGCCTGAACTGTCCCTAGAAGCTAAAATGCCTAAACTGAGATTTTGGACACATTATGAGAAGACAAGAGTCACTGGAGAAGACAAAAATGCTAGGAAACGTTGAAGGCAGCAGGAATAGAGGAAGACCCAACAGGAGATGGATGGACTCAATCAAGGAAGCCACAAAGGCCCTCAGTTTGCAAGATCCGAGCAAGACTGTTAGCAAGAGGACATTAATTCATAGGGTCACCATGTCGGAAGCAGCTTGACAGCACTTAAACACACACATATGCACACGCACGCACACACACGCACAGAAGATGAAGAAGAAGAGAAGGAATCTCAGAGCAGCTTACAAACTCCTTCCCCCCCCACAACAGACACCATGTGGGGCTGAGAGAGCTCTGACAGAAATGGCTCTTTTTCAAGGACAGCTGTGCCAGAACTATGGCTTGCCCAAAGTCATCTAGTAGGTGCAAGTGGAGGAGTGGGGGAATCAAACCCGGTTCTCCCAGATTAGAATCCGCGCACTTAATCACTACACCAGACTGACTGAATACAAAGCAACATGTATTTTAATACCCTTGTATAGATCTATGGCTCATCCTTTTGTGGCATACTGTGTACAGTTCTGGTTGGCATTCTATCACAGAACAGGCCTGCCCTGTTTTGGGTTTGCTGTGAAGCCCCAAATGCCATTTTCTTCAAAGAAAAAACATAGAGAATTCACAGGGAATAGATTGTGTGTATGTTTGCCCGATTTCTTTTTTAAAGGTTTAAAAATAGGTGTGGCTAAAATTGGATTTTTGCATCCTTCACAGATCTGTGTACCTGTTATATCATGGCACAATTTGACCCTAGGATAAAGTACAGTCCTGGGTCCTCCCATTCACTGCACTTCACACATGGGCACACTGAATCAGACTATTGGTACATCAAGGTCACTATTGTCTACTCATACTGGTAGCAGCTCTTCATAGTGTCTCCACCACTTACTACCTGATCATTTCAATTAGAGGTACTGAGAATTGAACTGGGGGCTTTCTGCATGCCGAGTGGATGCTCTACCACTGAATTACAACCTCCCCACTTTAGCTGCTCCCCTCTTTCTTTGCACCCCATTGACTGAATCTGCTCCTTCCTGTCTAGAATTTTAGTTTTATTTGCCTTAATTTCTTAGTAGTCTGGAAGAGTTAAGAATTAAAATTTCCGCATAGATTTATTTTGTCCTTTCTCAATAGATATTATTTACCTTGACTTCCAGAAAGCTTTTGATACAGTTCCTCATCAAAGGCTCCTAAGTAAGCTCAATACTCATGGGATAAAAGGACAAGTCCTCTTGTGGATCAGAAACTGGCTTATAAATAGGAAACACAGAGTGAGTATAAATGGGAAACTTTCTCAGTGGAGGGTGGTAAGCAGTGGGGTACCACAGGGATCAGTACTCGGTCCGATGCTTTTTAACTTGTTTATTAATGATTTGGAATTGGGAGTAAGCAGTGAAGTGGCTAAATTTGCAGATGACACGAAGTTGTTCAGGGTGGTGAAAACCAGGGAGAATTGTGAGGCACTCCAAAGGGATCTGTCGAGGATGGGTGAGTGGGCTTCAACGTGGCAAATGGGGTTCAATGTGGCCAAGTGCAAAGTGATGCACATTGGAGCCAAAAATCCTAACTATAAATACACATTGATGGGGTCTGAACTGGCAGAGACGGACCAAGAGAGAGATCTTGGAGTCGTAGTAGATAACTCAATGAAAATGTCTAGACAGTGTGTAGCTGCAATAAAGAAGGCCACGCTATGCTGGGGATTATTAGGAAGGGAATTGAAAACAAATCAGCCAGTATCATCATGCCCCTGTATAAATCATTGGTGTGACATTTGGAATACTGTGTACAGTTCTGGTCGCCACATCTCAAAAAGGAAATTATAGCATTGGAAAAAGTGCAGAGAAGGGCAACTAGAATGATAAAAGGGTTGGAACACCTTTCCTATGAAGAAAGTTAAAACGTTTGGGGCTCTTTAGCTTGGAGAAACGACGGCTGAGGGGTGACATGATCGAGGTTTATAAGATTATGAATGGGATTGAGCAGGTTGAGAAAGAACCTTTCTCCCTTTCTCACAGTACAAGAACTCATGGGCACTCCATGAAATTGCTGAGCAGTCAGGTTAGAACAGATAAAAGGAAGTACTTCTTCACCCAAAGAGTGATTAACATATGGAATTCACTGCCACAGGAGGTGGTGGCAGCTACAAGCATGGACAGTTTCAAGAGGGAATTAGATAAACATATGGAGCAGAAGTCCATCAGTAGCCACAGGGTATCGATGGGGACTCTCAGTCTGGGGGCAGGTGATGCACTCTATTCTTGGTGCTGGAGGGGGTAGCAGTGGGAGGGCTTCTAGTGTCCTGGCCCCACTGCTGGACCTCCTGATGGCACCTGGTATATTTTGGCCACTGTGTGACAGAGTGTTGGACTAGATGGGCCATTGGCTTGATTCAACATTGGCTTCTCTTATGTTCTTATGTTATGTTCCTTCCTTCCAGATTGTTAGCCTATGGGCAGAGCCCTTGTGGTGATGTTAGCTGTTTAGGTACTTAGTAAATTCTGCCTCAGACCACTTGGGTAAAGTGTAGTGTAAATAAATAAATTACTATAACAGAATTACCCCGTAGCCCTTGTGTTTTTTAAAAATAAAGTACATTAGCATGCCTTCCAGAAACCCAAGTGAATCCCACTACATTTTATTCAGGGGTCTTTTTGATTTCAGTTAATGTCCTTGTTTTTATTAAAAACGTTTCAAATTCAGCAGAGATTAATAGTTGTGCCATTGTAATCTTACAATTTTGAAATATTATTAAACTGATCCTGAATTTCTTTCTGCCATAAAATGGAAGGATTAGAGCGGAGCATCTTTAAAGATACTTCCTTTCTTCATTAATAAATACATCCTAATTGAGTCTTAAAAGGTACTTTTGCACCATGCTGTATAGGGAGAGTTAATTTTATAGACAATTAGATACAAACATAGACTTTTCTCTCTTGCCTATGGTCTGCCGTGCCCTTGCACTCGATGAAAAGCTTCACGAGATAGGATTGCATTAATGAGCTGTTTTCTTCCATTTTTCTACTTCACTGCTTTACTGTGTTCTGTTCTTATCTCATGTGCGGTGCACTGATATTGTATGCTTGAATAGACATCTAGCAAATCTTTCAGGATCAGTAGAATTTACATGCCCTCGCTTGGGCATCTTCAAAAGCGGACACCTCCTGTGAAGCAGGTTTTATGTTTTGTAAATAGCAGTGGTCTCTTGGATGGAGGTCATTTTTGTTCCTTCGGACCAAGAATTAAGTAATTTGAAAAACCTGGAACTGGTATTTCACAAGTAAAGACCAGTCAGATCTTGCCCAATGCTGAGCAAGTATTTAAAGAATAAATACTATAAAATAGTTACAAAATATAAAGAGAATTGTACAAATGTCAACAGTGGCTGTCTTCTCCAGAGTCTAGCCTTTCACAGATGCATTTCAGAGTATCTTGCTAAGTCATATAAGGATTCTTCCTCCCTACAAAAGATGCAATAAAAGTTTGTACTTCTTCACCCGAAGAGTGATTAACACATGGAATTCACTGCCACAGGAGGTGGTGGCAGCTACAAGCATGGATGGCTTCAGGAGGGAATTAGATAAACATATGGAGCAGGGGTCCATCAATGGCTATTAGCCACAAGGTATAGATACGGACTCTCAGTCTGGGGCAAGTGATGCTCTGTATTCTTGGTGCTTGAGGGGGGTCAACAGTGGGAGGGCTTCTAGTGTCCTGGCCCCACTGCTGGACCTCCTGATGGCACCTGGTATTTTTGGCCGCTGTGTGACAGAGTGTTGGACTGGATGGGCAATTGGCCTGATCCAACACTGGCTTCTCTTATGTTCTTATGATGATTCTAGGTATTGCGAAAGATGTCACAGAATACCAAGTACTTGTAAAGGAGGCCTTTGGAGTTGGTTCATGGTTCATTTTCAGTGTGAAAGAAGCTTTCAAAAGGAGAGAAGGGAGAAGGAGCCCATGCATAGTGTACTTGTTTTGAGAAAGGCTGTTTCTTCCTCTGAGGCAGAGGACATCTTGGTGGGTGATTCCCACCATCCTCTCAGGGAGGCAGGAACAACTTTTTTCTCTTTCCTGTCTCTGCTTTTTTCCTTTGGAAAGACTGAAAAAAATCTCTTTAAGAGAGGAACCTTGAGTGAGATCCAGCCAGCTTTTCCCTTGGTGAATAAAGAGAGGGAAGGAGCTTTTTTAGACCAATGAGAAGGCTGTGTTCATAATCATGGTACCTGTGTGGACAAAGGCCATGAGGGATAGACGTTGTAGTAAGGAGAGGAATTGAGATTGAGCAAAAAACTGAAATAAAATGGCTGGATCCATCCCTGTGAATCTGTTTCTTAATACGTGGCTTTGCTTGAGATTTGAGGTGGCCCGCAGAACTCTAAAAGTTTACTAGGTTAATATTTTTTGTATGTACATACCATTGCTTTGTGGACTCTCATGACTAAAGAAGTTCTTTGTAACTTGAAATCTCGGTTCTTGATGGTATTAATGCTGTTCATGTTGGTCAGTGATATTGCAGGTGTCTTTCCGCTTGTACTCTTTGTTCTGTGTATAGAACAGACCTTTGCATGTATATTGCCAACAGATTGCATCTGGAAAACAGGGCAGAAACAATGAGTGGTGTTTTGTATGTTCTAAGACTGCCTTCACACTGTTCCACCTTGTTTTCCTTTGAAACCCTGCTCTAGAAAGTATATGTTTGGGGGAGGGGGCTTCAAGCGCCCCCCCCCAATAGCCCAGTGGCTCCACCATGTGTACTCAGCTGAAGGACCTTTCGGGGGCAGAAAAATAACCTTTATTGAACTGTTTTGTTGGGTTATATTATTGTTGCCTTCTGGAAGAGCATCACATCTGATAAGTATTCTTAATTTTAATGTTTCAGGAGGATTTCTGAAGGCTAAACATGGGTATCCTAAATGAATACTTGGGTGGAGAGTTATTTACAGCCTTGTGCCTGTGAGAAGTGCCTTGGGACCTTCACTGATAACAAGCAGCAAATGGCAGGGTTTTAGGTTTCATCCTGATGGTTGTTTTCTGGCTCCTTGCTGGGGGGGCATTAGTTTGATCCTGATGTTTACAGGCAAGACTGCCACCTATGACATAGCCTTTTGTAAATGCTGACAAAATATGACTTTGCTTTGCTTGGGATCTAAGGGCAGAGACTAAGATGTGAAGGCTATGGAGCATAACATTAATTAGCAACTCATGAGCTCTTTTTAAAATGATAACTTTTTATTACGTCCTGGAATTTCCCCTTACTCCGAGAAACACTGTACTGCTTTTCAGTGTCATCATACATTATAGCCTTGATTTAAAAAAAATAAAAATGTCAGGGCTTCTATGTGGTGCCAAGCATATCATCTTTGTTTTCCTTATGAAATTTTAATCTTGAGTATTGCTGGGGGAACTGTGGCCATTCCGGGGTGTTTAAAATGACTAAACCGAGGCTATCACGTTTACGATGTTTGAAAGAATTAAGGAGGACTCGATTGGATGGCTGCAGAAGTGTGTGGACAGTAGGAGGCCTTGGTGGTGGTGGAAAGTGCTGTGAAATCACAGCTGATTTATGGTGACCTTGTAGGGCAGGGGTGTCAAACATGCGGCCCGGGGGCTGAATCAGGCCCCCCGGAGGGCTTCCATCTGGCCCGCAGTGGAACTGGCCATCTCCTGCTTCCAGTTTTGCTGCTGCTGCTGCTGCATCGTAGCTTGCTTCACCAGACTCTCTTAATCACTCAGCCATTTCATGTTTTAACCTGGGTCCTAGACTCAGAACTCTGAGCATGAGATTTCTGTGCTGAATGCCAATAAATCAAAAGTAGGCTTGCAGCTTACAGAGCTAACGTTTTAAGCGTGTTTTTATTTTAATTTAATTTAATTTTATTTTAAGTAAAAAAAAACCCCACCTTTGTTTTTGTGTCTTTATAAAGTTTATATTTCCACTACCTGGCATTACCGTTTATGACACACATGGCCCGGCCCAACAAGGTCTCATTTATGTCAGATCCGGCCCTCATAACTAATGAGTTCGACACCCCGGCTGTAGGGTTTCCAAGGCAAGAGATGTTCAGAGGTGGTCTGCCATTGCCTGGCTCTGAATAGCTGCCTTGGACAGCCTTCGTGGTCTCCTATGTAAATACTAACAAGGGCTGACCCTGCTTAGCTTCCGAGATCTGACGAGATCGGGCTAGCCTGGGCCATCCAGGTCAAGTCAGAGTGGGTGGGGGGGAGCTTAGGAGGGAGGAAAGCAGACAGATGTTACCTGCAATCATCGCACCCCCACGTTGATAGACACAACTTTTTGTTTTTCTTAATATAGTTAATCATGTTGGTGTTTTTGCTCAAGCACTAGAATTTCCATCAGAAACCGTATTCCATGCTGCGTTCCTTGATTACAGCCGTACAATTATGAGATTCCCTGCCTATGTAGAGTACATCCCCTTTATGTAGACCGTTCATTTACTCAGTGTGTGTGCCTGTCCCATAGGCCAGTTCAAAAAAAAAAAAAGATTTTCCACATATACATAGGACATAGTGTGATGTAATTGGGTGATTGTGTTTTCTCAGAATCTGGTGCCAGTATGTTTGGGGGGGGGGTGTTTGCACACAAAGGTGTGGTAATAATTTTGCCTAGGCTACCCACTGAAGGCTTAGCTGCTTCGTTTGAAAAATCCAACTGCTAGTTTTAAATCTTTTCTTGTATTCCTTGTGGCATAATGTGTGTAGTTTTAACATCTGATGGTGCCAGAGGACTTGGACTGAGACATTAAACCTGAAGAGTGGTTGGAACCTAGAAGCTTTCTTTTTAGGGTAGCAAAGGCTTTTGGCCATCAATGGTTGAAGTTGATTTTGTGATGCATTTGTATTGGAATTCAAATCTTTTCTGTTGCACCTGATTGTTTACAGGTAAGGAGGACATGTAATGAATGAGGATGGTATAGTTCACATTTATGGTCTTTTGCTTGTCACTAGTATATAACTTTTTATGCGTAATAATAATTTGGACTATGAAAATAGTGATTTAACTGTATTAAATGAATTCACTAGTGTCAGGGATGATTTCTTGCAGGTTCTTCTGTTTATTTTTAAACCTTCTCGGCCTTCTCCCGAGGGACTCAGGCAGCCTTCAAATAGTACATCCAGGTCTGTAAATAACAACCAGCAAAGCAGCTCCCACAAACCATTCAACAAAACAATAATTGAATCTCAATCAAGTCACCAAAAAGGATGCTTTTAAAAAGGGTCAAATTTGACACACCTATTTAAAAACAACAAAAGAGAGCCTCTGAGCGGCCTCTTTAGAGGAGGGAATTCATTGGGTAGTTAACTTAAGACCTCTCTTTTCCTGATGCAGAGACTAGATGAGCTATGCATCATGACCAAATGATGCTGTTGTGGCAACAGCTTCCAGTCCTAGAACACCAGGCTGGGCTATTCTTTTAGCAAAGGTGTATCTGTTTCTGTAGCATGTTGGGAGACGTGCTCTGCTCACATATCTGAGCAAATCCTTTAGAACGGGGGTGACAAACATGTGGCCCGGGGGCCAGATCAGGCCCTCAGAGGGCTACAATCCAGCCCATGAGGCCCTGGCTGTTTCCTGCTTCCTTTTCCAGCTCTGCTGCTGCTGCTACATCACAGCTTACTTTACCAGACCCTCTCAGTCACACAGGAGAGATAGATAGGCAAGCCTTTCCTGTGTGATTGAGAGAGTCTGGTAAAGCACTGGCTGAGGCTTCTCCCGCTCCTCCTCCCAGGTTTAGGGTTCCTGGCCAGGCTGCCTCAATTGTATTCAGGAGACAAAGGGAAGCCTTTCTTTCCTTCCACTGGCTGAGGCTTCTTTCTGAAGGGAGGCAGGGAGGGAGGAAACAAGAGAGCTTGCTTTGCTGGACTGCCTCAGTCACATGGCAAAAATACCAGGCGCCTTTAAGATCAACAAAGTTTTGTTCAAGGTATGAGCTTTTATGTGCCTTGCTATAGTGTGTTCATATTCTGTTGGGCTCCTTATGCTGTATGTGTTTTGTTGGGCTCCTTATGCCAGGGCTCTCCTGGGTGCAACTGGGTTCCCTCCCCTTTTCACTGTGTTCATGCCCTCATGATCCAGTCTTTCTCAGTAAGAAAACAATGCGAAAGTTAATTGTGTTTGTCTGTGGCCTTTATAAAGTTTATATCTCTGCTACCTGGCATTACATTTTATGATACACATGGCCCAGCCCAACAAGATCTCATTTATGTCAGATCCGGCCCTCATAACAAATGAGTTGGACACCCCTGCTTTAGAAGGTGCCACAACAGCTGCTGAGACTTGAGCATTTGGTCTTGTCATTCTCACCTGGTGGAATGGCCTGCCTGATAAGGTCACTGTTATCATTTATTTCATTTATATCTCACTTTTCTCCCCCAATGAGGTCCCCGGAGTAACATACATTGTTCTCCTCTCTTCCATTTTAGCCTCAGAAAAGCCCCGTGAAGTGGGTTAGGCTGAGGGGGTGGGACTGGCCCAAGGTCACTCAGCAAACTTCCATGACAGAGTGGGGATTTGAACCTGCGTTGCCCAGCTCCTGGTCTGGCTCTCTAGTCACTATACCACGCTGGCTCTCAATAAATATATAAATAAATAAATATAAATAAACAACCTTTCAGGGGGACATGAAGGGAATAGAGATGTTATATCATGGAACTGTTATGGAGGGGACGTTTTTGAAATGGTAGTACGGTTATAATTTTAATCGTATATGAAAAAATGAGGCAGTCCTTTTCCCCTCACATCCGTATTGTCTTGTTTATTGAAATATTGTGCTCATATTTATTGCAGAGTTTTATAAACTGTTAGTCCACCTTGAGTCCCACACAAAGTATGTAAGTGATAAATGAAGAAAATAAAATAATAAACCATAGTGCAAATACTTCGTAAGGGTCTGGGTGCTGTTGTTGGGTTGGGTCAAACAGGGGAGAGCCACAGGCAGGTGAGTGATTTTAGCCAATTGCCTACTCCTGCTGCAGACTTCTGTCTTCTCCTTCATGCTGTTCAGGGAGAGTGTGTGTACTATGGGTTTTTTTGTTTTTGTTCTGCTTCTTAGGGAAGGGCCATAGCTCAGTGGCATGCAGAAGATCCCATGTTCAGTCCTTTGCATCTCCAGTTAAAAGGATCAAGTAGGAGGTGATGTGAAAGACCTCTGTCTGAGACCTCGGGAGAACTGCTACCAGTCTTGAGTAGACATTTCTGACCTTCATGCATCAGTGGTCTAATTCCATATAGGGCATCTTTGTGTGTTAATATGTCTTCACAAGCATTTCAGGGAGTGTTTTGGGCTGCAGTAGGAGGAGCAAGATGAGAAAGATGCTCTCTGCTGATCAGAGTCACTTTTGTTGTCAGACATTTCCAATGAATCCAAGCCTTTAATTGCATTTTTTTAAATCACTCTCTTAAAACAAATGCTTAGTTCCTTTCCCTGACCCTGAAGAAAAAACAGTGTGGTTTTTATCTTTGCATAATTTCTTGTAGTCATCAGTGTCTCATGATACAAAAGGCTTTAGTTGGCTTGGTTTTGCAAGTCCTGGATTTTTGCTGTTGTGGATTTGTTGTTGCAGATGAGGGAATGGTAGATGGTTGCTGTACCATCTGCTACTGATTTTGCTTGATGGACAGACTTTACCTCAGGGCCTGAATGCTGACAAGGGGCCGGAAGCCAGAATGCCTTCATAAAATATCTAGGTGTTGAGCAAGTGAGAGAGGTTGAGGTAATAGCATTTCCCCATCACTTTTTAAGGATTTTTTGTCAAGTTTATCCATTGAGTAGTCAGATTTTCAAACTGAGAACCTAATTGTTTTCATGAACATAAGGATTACCTGTTAAATAAGTTAATGTGTGACGCTATTTGGTGATGTTTAACTTCCATAGGGTGATACACAGAAACATAGTTGATCTGCTGTGGGTGTTTCAGTTAGGTAAGCATAGTTAGGAGTATAGAAAAATCTAAGGTAAGGGTCTCAGAACAGTTCCAGAATATAAAACTGATTTCAGAGAGTAGTCGTTTTGGTCTACAGTAGAACAACTACTTTCAATTCCAGGAGCCCCTTGGAGACCAACACAGTTTTCAGGGTATGAGCTTTCTAGAGTCTAAAGCTCCCTTCATCGGATACCATGGGATCTTTGACTCTCAAAAGCTTTACATATAAAGCAAAAAAATCTTGTTGGTCTCTAAGGTGCTCCTGGACTCCAGTCTAGTTAATGAAGACCTGAAACTGAAACAGAGCTTTTGCAAGCCTTTAACTCTTCAGTAGGACTGGCACACCACTAGTGATCCTCAGCCCATAAGAAAGTAAAGCATATTAATACAGTGTTCACCTCTCCCCATCTCAGTATCTCTTCTCTGGGCTGTGGCCAATACCTGGCTTGGATCCAGTAATAATTTCCTCTGAAAGAAGGCATTTGCATTGACTTCTCTGCTTCCCCTCTCCTGCTGCAGACCAGAATGTCTCGTCTCCCCCCCCAGTGTTGCTTGTTGGGGGCAAGGGCCCCCTCCCCAGGAGCAGCATGAAGGTAGAGTAAGACATCTGTCACAGGATGGGAGAAGTGGCAAAAACTATCCCTTTTTTCTGTTTGTGGAAAGCTCCAGCTCCATGTCCATAGAACTGTGTGAGTTGAACTTTAAGACTATAGTGTGTTTCTATTTAAGTAACCCATCAGTTGAATTTAAAGAGAAGCAAAATGACATTTCAGCACTACCTTTACTTTTTCTCTGTGTAGTGAATTTTCTCCTAAAGCCTTAACCATTTGGCAGTGTTGTTGGTATTATGGAGGAAGGAATATTCGGAATAGCCTTTGCCCTCATATTCCTGTCTAAGATATGGTTAGTTCCAGGCTACAAGTTATATGCAGTTGTGACATTGGGGGCTTTAATTAAAACATTTTTAAAAATACTACTAATAAGGAATGAGGAGGGTTTATTTCTGGCAGTTCTCTGATAACTTGAGACTAGGAACGTGTTGCATTAAAGCAGCTTCACTGCCATTAACCCTGTTTTTAGAATGAAGAGTGTTTCTAGCTTGCATAGAATGTGTACTCACGCTTGAAAGTATTCTCAATTGGTATTTGAATATCCACTTCCCCTTGGCGTGCTTATTCCACGCCCTCTTGCAGTTTGATTTGTTCTCCCTCAGAATCCTTTATAAGACTCTCTCCTACGGGGGTGTGAGACATCCTTTTCAGTCTTCTTGTGTCTGACAGATACCAGCCTGCCCTCTGAAGCTAGGGATGCACTGAGAAGAGCCTTTGTAGATCTCAGCTGATGGACAGGCTTGGAGGGGGAGCGCAAGTGGTTCTTGAAGCACCCAAGCTACAACTCACATAGGACCTTAAAGGGAAGAGCCAGCTCTTTGAATTCTGCCTGGAAGCAAATTGGGTTTGTGATAGCTCATGCCAGTCAGTGCTCTTGCTGTTGCGTTTTGCACCAATCACTTTCTAACAGCACCATTTGCACCACA
This sequence comes from Gekko gecko, assembly GCA_029375565.1. Lineage (NCBI taxonomy): Eukaryota > Metazoa > Chordata > Lepidosauria > Squamata > Gekkonidae > Gekko > Gekko gecko. The sequence goes on from JAPDNY010000009.1 coordinate 72,521,151, forward strand.
GGGGGAGCGTTTTGGCTGAATATTTACTTGCTTATGAACATAAAATCCCTCTTTTATAACTTAATATATAAAAATGTACTAGTCGGCATATTTGTGGAATTTGAAATGATAATAATACTTTAGTTTTCCACAGGCAAAATTGCAAATATACGTAGTACTTGAGAGAGAGCTGAAAACTGCCACAACAACCCAATGTACTTACCATATGTATCTTAATTTTATTATCCGTGAAGCAGGAAAAAATAAACGTTGGAATTAGAAAGCAAATTTGGTAGAAAGGAGGGTTTTTTCCTTAGTGCACCCCAAAATTCTCCTAGTTTCCCCATCAGACATCTGTAGACATAGCATGCTTTTGCTGCCCACATCCTCCTTTGGGGGGTGTTTACCCAGAAGAGGATAACTCCTCATTTCCTAGTTGATATTTATTTGGGAATGCTAACTATAATTGAACAGTTTGAGTCCAGTGGCACCTTTAAGACCAACAAAGTTTAATTCTGGGTATAAGCTTTTGACACAAAAGCTTTTGTCACAAAAGCTTATACCCAGAATTAAACTTTGTTGGTCTTAAAGGTGCCACTGGACTCAAACATTTTATTGCTTCAAACTAACATGGCTACCCACTTGATTCTAATTGAACAATTGCAAGTGAATTTACATTTTCCAGTGTTCTAAATTGTGTATACTTTTCAGGGGTTTTAACAATATATGCCATGGTGATCCACATTTCATGCTGAGAAGTACTGTGTTTTGTATGTATTATGCTAATTAAGAGAACTAAGGGTGATTACTATTTATAATCATTTATTTTTATGCTTGTCTTGGGGAGAATCAGTGGGTTATGCATATTGCTGAAGTCCATCTACTAGACGTTCTGCATGGCCTCTACCTTTGGCTTGTGATTGCACTAAATATTGCTTGCACCTTTTCCAATGCAGCCTTCAGTGTTAGAAACCTTTTTTTGGAAACAGAGATTTGCAGGATACTAAATTCCAAATTCTGTGCTTTTGCTGTTTTACTGGTGGATTGCAGAAATGCAGTTATCTGGCTAAAGTGAAAGATTCTGAATAGTTGTATATACCTAAGCATATATAATGCTTCTTCTCTCCATGTGTATGATCAATAGTGTGGTTATTTTATTTTGTGGTTCTCCTTGCTTCTGAGGCAAGGCCACCTGTAGGAGTAAAATCTTTAGTGAGTTTTTTTGAAAGAGGGCCATCTTTCTGTCTTGAATTTTGTTTAGTTTTGTGCTTTCTGTTACTACTGAAACAACTTGAAAACATATGGCAGTTTTCTTTTAGTTGAAATCCTGGCACAGTACAGACCCCCAAGAAGTATTTGGCTTGCTTTATTAGCACAGGATTCTGTGTTAACAGTGTGATGTTGCGAGTAGTGTTAGACTTGGATCAGGTAGACCTGCATTTAGATTCCCACTTGGCCTTATTGTTCATTTGGTGACTTTGGATGACTCTTGCCTTTTGCCTCATAAAGACAGAAGAAGATTAGAATGGCACAGTCTGAATTTATAATCAGTTATTTACTATAATTCAGAGAAAACAAATTACGTCACCAAAGTCAGGACTTGTGTAATCCTTTAATATTGGCAAAAATGGCACAACATTTTCAGTGTTAAAAATACTAAGATACCAAGATAATCTTAATAGGAAAGCATTCCCTCAGCAAGGGAATGGGAGTTGAGGTGTCAAACTCATTTGTTACAAGGGCTGGATCTGACATAAATGTCACTTTGTCAGTCCAGGCCACGTGTGCCATAAAATATAACACAAGGTACCAGAGATAAAAACTTTATAAAGGTGAGACCAAGGTTTTCTGTCTCATTACCAGTGCCTGCTATTATCATTTGGCATCTGAAATAACTCCATTCTCTCAGATATAAGGTCCGATGGACTCACATTCTAGCTGTATCTGAAGAAGTGAGCAGTGACTAACAAAAGCTCATACCCTGCCACAAATTTGGTTAGTCTTGAAGGTGCCACTGGGCTCTTGCTCCTTTCTGCTAATAAAGACTGCAAGCTGTGCTGGTAGGATTCTCCCCCCTTTCATCTGTTAGAACTGGAGAGGGGGATCTCTCCAAGTGACTTAACGCGTTGCTTTCAAACTGGACAAAATCCACTCAGTGCTAGTGCTGATAATGAAACAGTTAAAAAGCAAAGGGTGGTTCATGTGAAGAAAGGCAGCCAGCAAGATGGAAAGGGAGAAAGGGGGTCATGTTGAACTGGAATATATGGAGCCATAAATGTATTTTAAATACTTAGCCATCTACTTCCAGTTATTAAACAATGGAATCCAATCCTAATCAGGATTGTTGTAATTCCTAATCAAGGTCTTTTTTTGGGGGGAAACCCCCAAATAGGCACAGAGAAATCTAATCTTAAAAAAACAAACAAATAACTTTTCAGAATAAGCCAAAATAATTTCCTTTTAATTCTCCTTTCCCCTTCCCCCAATGCATCTCTTTGCTGCATCCCTTCTTTTTAATATGTGTGTGTGATCAAGTCTCAAAGTAAACAGCGGAGCAGGGTGATCTCAATGTAAATTGTGCTTGTCAGAAGAATCCCCCCTCCCTCCCTCTGAAGAACTGTACACACACACAAAAGTTTATACCTGGAATAAAACTTTGTTGATCTTAAAGGTGCCATGGGACTCTGACTTTGTGCTCCTTCTCCCCCCCAAAAAAAGGAGGAGTAGGAGAAAGGGAAGGGAGGCTTGGCGACGCAGCAGCAGCTGTGGAAAAGGAAGCAGGAGAGAGTGATTGAGGGAGACTCCCTCTCTCATTCCCTCCCCCTCCCCAGGGAAGGGTAGAGGAGACAGCCAATACAGGGAAGGGAGGCTTGGTTTTCTATCTGTCTTGCATGAAATCAATCTGTGATACAGCAGCAGCAGCCTTGGAGAAGGAAGCAGGAGGGAGCCAGTTGCTCACAAGCCATATACAAGCCCTGCAGGGGATGGTGCTGGTCCATGTGCTGTATCCATGCTGGATCAGAGGGTGGGAAATATAGAAGGATTAGCATTGTTACTAAAAATGTTGTATTGCTTTGATTGTTTTAACGTGTACTAAGCTTAAAAACAAAATGCAGAGTTCTTTAAAACAGCTGAAAGCTGCCATTGGCCATGACTCTTAATATATGTAGAGTCTGAAATCTGTATACTTGGCTTCAAAAGTCAGTAAGAAGAGCAGTTTAGTTTTAGATCAGATCATCTGGTATATGGATACGGTCTGCAGTAGTTTGCCTATGCTTATCCATAACCTATCACACAAGAATTTTGTGAGGATAGAATAGCTATATGTGTTTCACGTGGAATTCCTCAGAGGAAGTAGGGGATTGTGACCCCCAGCCCTGTCACTGAACACAGTTTCTCTTAGAGTCAGAGGTACAGGTAGGCTAGGCAATCACACCTTTACCAACCTGTGTTTTCCATGTTTTTTACAAGAGCCCTGACCCTTCTACCAACCACGCCCTCACTCTCTTTCCCAGAGACATCACCAGACAGTGTATCCCTGTTCTCTTTTCAACCAACCCTCGCCCAGATACTTCTCTGAGCTATTGGGTTAGGGAACTAAACATATGGGCAGGCCAGGGCCTACCAGGTTTGTGTGTGTGTGTAGTTTTTCCCCATGAGACAATTCACTCTCAGTCAGCAGGGATAAACAAAAAGGAATTAACTATTACTCAAAACTTTAAGCAATGTTGGAGCGCTGTGGGCAAAAAGGTCTTGAAAGTTTGATCCCTAACTCTTGTCCTCCTTTCATTTCTCTCAGGTTGAAACTATTTTTCTTGCAGCCAGCCTCTGACTCGTGCTCTTTCACTCACAGAATCAATCTCGTCTCCCTCTCACACAGCTCTCCCTGCTCCAAACTGTCCACTGTCAACCTTTCCCCAACATTCTGTCACCTCTCATTGGTTGCACTCTTGAGAGAGGGGGAACTGGATCTGTTTGTCACAGGGATATATAAAAAATGAATGAGATATCAGATAAGATGTTAGGGTTGTCATCAAATGTCTTTCGTACTAAGGAGCAGTCCTTCCATTTTAATTGAATGCTTAGTGTTTGTCTATTGCATTTTGAGCGGATCAGTCCTGTCATGTTAATTATCTTAGTAGTCCTTTGAACATCCTTGTAGAATGGGGCTCTATTGGTATCCCTCCAGTGCGGGTGGAAGGATGCTTAGGCTGGGAGAATGGCGGCTTGTCTAAGGCTGCCTAGTGAGCATCTGGCTGAGGTGACTAGAACCCCTTCAATCAGGGTGGCCAAATGATGGCTCAGGGCAGAAACTTTGTCTAGTTGGACAAGGGAGCGCTTTTGAGCAGCACAGGTGTGTTGTTTATGAGGCCTGACGATGAAGAACCTCCCTGCCAGGGGGAAGCGAAGAAGAAAGGTCTGATGCAGGGGTGTCGAACTCATTTCTTCTGAGGACCAGATCTGACATAAATGAGACCTTGTTGGGTCGGGCCATGCGTGTCATAAAATGTAATGCCAGGTAGCGGAGATATAAACTTTGTAAAGGACACAAGCACAAAGGGTTTTTTAAAAATTAAAATAAGAACATGCTTAAAACATTAGCATTCTTGCAATATTTTGTTTATTTAACAGTGTCTGATAACTGACACCTCTTGCGCTGAATTATTGCATCAAAATGTCTGTGCTGTTGCAGTCTTGAGTATGCTGTTCAGGTGTGTATCTGTAAGCTGCAAACCGACGATGACGCAGCAGCAGCAGCAGAACTGGAAGAAGCAGCAGAAGACAGCCAGTTCCACTGCGGGCCTGATAGAAGCCCTCCGGGGGCCTGATCTGGCCCCCGGGCCACATGTTTGACACTCCTGGTCTGATGAGTGTTGACTTGAACATGGAAGGGAAGAAGAGAGAGTCGTTGGAAGGTTTTGGGGTACGGCAGTGGTTGGTGGAATATTGGAAGAAATGACAGATAGAAGCGGGGGCGGGGATGAAAAATATTCTTTCTTAAGGTTAGAGGCATTGATCATTGCTCTGTGGAAAGAAAGGAAAAAGATTACATCCTAAAAAGACCATCTGTGCTATACTTGTGTGTTGTGCAAGATGTTAAAGGAAGCATGTTTTGACTTGATCTACTCATTAAGAGTATTTTTAGCCTGTCTTTCTCCATTTTTTTACCATACCTTTTCTATGGAACCAGTGAGCAAGATGTTTTGACCTTATTACATTAAAGTAAAACTTATCAAGCGGCTTTCAGTTTTCATATTTTAACTAAATCCTCTTTTCCATTGGTATTAGAGCTGAATGCCAAAGATTTTGCTCTTGCCCCAATAACCTCCTGCGCTCCTTTTCAGTTCTGAGCTCTCATTCTTCTTGGTCTTGGACCCCCCCCTTTCCTTTGGTGGACTATGCACACGGTTCTTAGCAAACTGTACCAATACATAATACGGGTGGGGAATTTCATGTCAGTGTGCTCAGTATATATTGGGGAGGAAACTTCCCAATTAAGCACATTTCCAGGTGAGACAGGTATTCTCTTTGCCATTTTCATTCCTTTACCATGTACCTAGATGCACGTAACCAGACCTCCTTGCCTCCATGACAGAGTGCGGATTTGAACCTACTTCTTGTTGACCCAACATTTAATCACTGTACAATAGCTGGAATTTGTTTTGCACATTGAGTGCAGGAGTTGGACATGCTTTGTTGTAATTAAATGGCAACCTCTGTGCTGCTTCCATTGTTTCAAAAACTGAGGCAAAACATACATTGTTTTTCGGTAGCAAGTGAATAATTAATCAGACAGAACCTGTTGTGCAATACAAGCTTCTCCACAGTTAACGAGAAAGTATTTTCATACTGGAAACAAGAATAAGTGCTTCACGTAACAAAGGGCAGATGGGAGAATGTATGTTAACATCTAAAGGCAAAGTCGTTCGAATACAGAAGCTTTTGAAGCAGGTTGGGGTTTTTAAAATTTGTGTGATTGTGGAAATCAGAGAGCCAAAATGTGTACCATATTCTGTGCTGTATACTGCATTGAATGTACAAGTAGCTGACTTATCATCAGTATTCTGTGCATTTGTATGCGTGTGCTGAATGACACAAAATCTGTCTCCAGTTAACCTTTTGTGTTTGGACTGTAATATGCTCAGATGAAACAAATGTAGTGACCTTTGCTGCATGCTAAATTCTAGAGGTTTTAAACAATGGCCAGTCACTACTTTGAAAAGAGTACATTTGCACTGATACAATTTTAGCTCTGTCCCATTCCTTCATTTTATATAGAGTCTCCTTTACGTGTTGTTTTGTATCTTTCCCCCCCACCTAAGTTTAAGGTGCAGATTTTCGTACAGTTCTTCCTGCCAGATACAGCAAGCGAACACTGGAATATTATGCCTCGAAAACGCAAAGTTCCTAGTTGGTTTGCTTTTAAATGAGACATGACTGCTGATTAAGTCCCCGGTTGTTTAGTGCACCCCTCCCCTCGAATTGTTTTGATTTCATCAGAGCAGTTATTGCAATTCAAATGTCAGAATCAGGTAGCGGTGGTGCCAGAGGCTTGGATTTAAAGCTAAAGACGGTTGCAACAGTGGATCTACAGTTATGACCTGGGTCAGGCTTGATTTGCAGCTTAGTCAGTTTCAGAATCCGCTGTCAGTTTTGTAAACAGGAGTCTGCTGGCTGAATTGAACAGAAGGGTGAGATTAGCATATTAATAAGGTTGCTGCTAATCGCCTTCCCTCCCCCCTCTCTTCCCCCTCCCCCCTCTCTTCTCCCGCCTCTCCTGAATGCATCTAGGAACACAGACGCGCACAGTCACATCGCTGGCTGGTTGTATTCTGCTCAGTAGCTTGTCCAGGGAAAAAGGATGGTCTGCGCTTTAAATTGTCGAGGCATGAGAAGACTCTGAAACTGAAAGGCATTCTTCATGCTGTCGGAATATATTAGTGGAGGGACACAAAAGAATGGGGTGGGATTTGTCTCCCCCCCTTTTTTGCTTACACCTTTGCGGCCAGACCTGAATGAAAGACACTTAAATGCAAGGGAAGGTTAGTAGTTTTTTTCTTCCGGCTTGTGGCTTGGCTACATTCGAGTGGCTGGCTTCTGAGCCCCCCTGCGGGAGCAGATATTACTGGAGAGCTGAATTGGAACATTGTATGCCGGAGTCTGGCGTGATCTCTATACGATTGTGTGTATGTTGTTCTTGGAATTGGCAGGGCAACGGGCCCCGAAACAAGCAGGTGTTATCTATATGGAGAACAGCGGCTGTAGCCCATTCCCAATATGCTGGGCTAAAGGTACACCTAACTTATTTTACATATATTTTCCTGACTGTGAAACATTGCTCCGGGTCTTCCAATGAATGAAGTTAGTGCTATTGAGAGAGGGAAGGGGTGGCATGAAATTGGAAACAAAGCCCCGTATTCCGGTGGTGTAATTCTGATGTGGAGGCAGTCAGCTGTGCTCCTTTTTACCTGATGTCCCAAAGCCTTTTGCACCCTTACGTGCAGGGGGATAAATGAATGGGCATTACTTCAAATTAGGCTTTATTCTTTTGTCCATTTTGTAAAGGAAGAACTCATTAGACACAATTAGTAGGATTTTCTGCATGCTTTTTTATCAACTAGTGTCATAAATTTAATTCAAGGGATGATTCTGCAACCTGGAACTCTTCATTTCAGTGGCCAAAATAGGACAAAAGCGTGAGGAGTGTTGGTGAGACAGGGCAATTTTGAGTTTGATTCAGGAGAACATGTTTATTTGTGTGTTTTTTTAAAACCCTGTAGTAAATGTGAGTAGGCATGCACTTGGTAACTGGCACGCTGAGAGAATCAGACTAGAAATTCAGGTTGAGCAGTTGTCAGATGCGAATACAGAGCTCTCTATCCATTTGATGGATTTCAGTGCATTTCAAGGCATTAGTGGTGTTTGCATCAATGTAATCTAGAAGGCATTTATATTCTGGATTATAGGCATGGAGCTCATATACACTAACATAAATTTTAAGGCAAAATTGTGCAAGAGGGAAATGGAAAAAAGTTATTATTTTTTAAATAAGGCAAATTGGAATTGGATGACTTCCGCTTTGGTGATTGTCATCGGATGAAGAGGTTCACGCTCTGTCTGTGCATTGAGCCATGCCTGTGATTTTCCTTGTCAGGAAGGGAGTGTTTGCTTGCTCAGTTTACTGTGTGACTGTAGACTACTGATGACTATGCCTCTGTGTGGTTTGACACATCATAAGTGAAATTAAAAAGCTGCTGCGTAAGAAGTGATCATCTGTGCCACAGTATTGGCTTTGTGTGCATTCTAGATTCTGTTCCTGGCATCTCGGGGTAGAGCAGTTCTTGGAAATAAAAGTGCACATGCGACTAGTCAGGGTTACACTATCAGTGGGCTCAGTGAATCACTGAGTATAAGGCAGATGCTTAGTTTTAATGTGGTTCCGTACCCCATTCCCTATCACTGTACTGCTAGTTCTCCTGCAGGGTGAATAACCAGAATTCTTGTGTATTTTTTTTCTCGGGCATGTACAATTCAGTCTCTGATCATTATTCTGATGAGCACCTCAGGTTTAGTGGGGTGTAAGGCTAAAGTGGAAAACCTGTAACTTTCCCTCCTCTCTTTCGGATCACAAATCAGTGGTTCTTGTTGGCAGCTATGTGGAGAATGCTTATTCAGTAAGCCAATGGTGATTTTGAGTTTCTAAAGCAAAATGCACTGAATGCTGTCAGCTTATGTAAAATTCATGATGGTTGGATTTTTGATTAGGGTTTTTAAATTAGCTCCCCATAAAGGATACTGGAGTTTTGCACTGACTTAAGCTAGGATACGGGACTCTTCCATTAAGGATTCTGTAGCTGCTTTCCGTGTTGAGCTGTAAGTGTGTTATGCTTTATAGCATGGTATGGTGGTTAAAGGGCCAGACTAGGATCTGGGAAAACCAGGTTTGAATCCCCAGTCTGCCATGGAAGCTCACTGGGTGATCTTGTGCCAGTCACACACTGTCCGCCTCACCTACCTCACAGGTTTGTTGTGAGGATAAAATGGAAGAGAGGATGACGTAAGCCACTTTGGGTGCCCATTGGAGAGAAAGATGGCATATGAATAAAGGAAATAAATATCACATCTCCTAGAATTTCCCATTTTAGGTGCTTTAGGGACATTCAACATCTTCACGAACAGTCATGGAGTGTTGTTGACACCTGATCTTGTTTTTTTCACAGATTATAGAAATCAGTTTTTTAGGGATGCCTTAAAAATGAAATCGCAGTTCATGAAACTAAATTTAAATCTTCAACTAATACTTGGGGGGGGAGCCACAAGGTATAGATAGGAACTCTCGGTCTGGGGCAAGGGATGCTCTGTATTCTTGGTACTTGGGGGGGGGCAAGAGTGGGAGGGCTTCTAGTGTCCTGGCCCCACTGCTGGACCTCCTGATGGCACCTGGTATTTTTGGCCACTGTGTGACAGAGTGTTGGACTGGATGGGCCGTTGGCCTGATCCAACGTTGGCTTCTTATGTTCTTATTCTTATGGACAGAGGGTAAATATATTGTCTTATTATTGTTATCACTTTCTAATGTGAGTTCATTTCACAGTAGTTCAGTAACTAAATCAGTGGACACATTGCGAGGCTTAAAGTTATTTCCTTATCTGTTGCTGGACAGCTCATGCCTTGTGGGGAATGCATGGGTCAGACGGACTGTGGTTGGCATCAGGAATACCGTTTTAGAAGACAAGACCTCAGCCAGCCTGGCTAGGATATCTGCAGAGTGATAATGTGAGCATCAAGTGGTAATACTTGCTAGAAAAATATGATTTATAGCTTGAGGAATGTTTTAAGCAAAAGGAAAAGAAATGTCTGGAAAGGGATTTGGCAGGGGTAATGGCTGTTGACTCCAGAACGGGTTAGGCCAGGGGTGTCGAATTCATTTGTTATGAGGGCCGGATCTGACATAAATGAGACCTTGTTGGGCCGGGCCATGCGTGTCATAAAAAGTAATGCCAGGTAGCGGAGATATAAACTTTATAAAGGATACAAACACAGAGAATTTTTTTTAAATTAAAATAAAAACACGCTTAAAACATTAACTCTGTAAGCTGCAAGCCTACTTTTGATTTATTGATGTTCACCACAGAAATCTCATGCTCAGAGTTCTAGGACCCAGGTTAAAACATGAAATGGCTGAGTGATTCAGAGAGTCTGGTGAAGCAAGCTATGATGCAGCAGCAGCAGAACTGGAAGCAGGAGATGGCCAGCTCCACTGGGGGCCTGATGGAAGCCCTCTGGTGGCATGATCTGGCCCCCAGGCCACATGTTTGATACCCCTGGGTTAGGCAGTTCACTGATGTGAAGGAATATAGTTCCTTCAAGATCCATATCCCATCCTTTCCTGGGTTCTAAGGCACTTACATGCCGATCAGATAGTTAAGGGCCAAAAAGTTATTTGATTAAAGTTATGCATGGGTTATGGTGGTGAAGAGTGCAACGTGCCCCTAAACCACGGTCCCCAACATGGTGCCCAAGAGTGCCACGGTCCCTGCCAGCATCTTTTCTGTCACCCATCAGGTGTTTTTAGGAAGAGGGTGGGGCCAGGTAGGGCTTTTGCCCAGCAAGACTTCCAGTAGGCTGTGGGAGATTTGATTGGCTGTGTAGGTTTTTGAGAGCAGCTCCTGCTACAGGACAAAGTTCTTCACTGTGTGACTGTAATTAGGGCGTGGCACTCATTTTGTGGCTGGCTCCACCTCCTGTGGCAGCCACTTGGTGGCTGTGCAAACCACGCCATGTCAGAATTCCAAAGGTGCCCAGAAGCTCAAAAACGTCGGGGAGCCCTGCCTAAACTTCCTGGTTGTTGTAATTAGTTTCCTGAAGAGAGCTCTGGCACATCCGGTGCTTCCATACTCTGGAAAAGCTACTCCATTGAGACTAAATATATCATTTTCCTAGTCAATGTATCCTCCCCCCCCCCCTTTGCCATGCAATGCAGAGTTGTGGCTTCTCTAAGTTGAGTCTACTTACTGGGTGTCAGAGAGGCCACAAGTCTGTGGATGTATAAGCTCCTCCTTGTTGTATACGTTTTAAGGCCGCAGGAGGCGTGTCATTAATTAATTCATTCAAAGCATTTCCATCTTTTCCTCCCAGATAGGGTCCCCAAGGTGGTGGACATCAAAACATCAAACACTTAAAAATATTAAAACAGCATTTAGAATGTATAAGTAAAATATTGAACAATACAGAAGAAACATATAGACTTAACAAGCACAGTACAACCAAGGAGGAGGGCCAGTAGAGTTTATTGAGGAGTATGCCAGATGAAACAACAAACAAAAGCCTTCACCTGCTGGTGGAAGATGGAGACAGATGAGTCTCTCTGGGGAGGGAGCTTCAAAGTTTTGGGGCCACGGCCGAGAAGGCTCTTGCTTGGGTTGCCACCTGTCCATGCTCAGATGGTGGGGGCACCCAAAGTAAGGCCACCTGAAGATTACTGGAGTGGATGGGTAGGTTGTGGACCCTACTTGAGATGCTACGCCAGACAGCACTGGAATAACCCGTAACCCCTTCTCCCCTTGTTTATGTCTCCAGAAATATTACCAGTCCCTACACCTGTCAACATCATAGATCCAAGAAGATATGTACCTGTGTTTGAAGAAAACACAGGCTACATTAGAAGGTGGTTGTAAGGATTAATAATAATTATATGGGAAGGAGGGAGAGAGAGACTGCAAGTGCACATGTGCACACACACACACACACACACACACACACACTCGGGGCATTCATCATCGGCATACTTGCCAAATCTGAGGGCACAGACTGCATCAGGTTTAATTGGAAACAAGTTCACTGAAATCAAGGAGAATTAAGAAAATATGTTAGGGATTAGGGAACTGCTTATTTGGAATGCTCTTTTCTGTGTGTTTTTACATGCATCAAAAAATCCGTTGGGCAAGACATACTTCAGAAGTGTGGGAGGAGTGTCCTAGCTGGGTGTAGGCAGATGGCTGCCTTTTAGCCCAAAGCTCTTTGTGACCCCGTTTGTGTTCATGAGCAACCTTGCTCGACAAATTTCCTCAGGGGTGTTTTCTTGCTGTCTTCTTCTTGCAGCAAAGTTTAGCAAACAATAAAGTTCCCATCCTTCCTGCCCGAAGGTGGGGTCGGGGGGGGGGGAATCTTTCCTGATGGGTCAAAGACAAAAATCCTTGTCCCTTCAATAGCTGTGTTGTGGACTTACATCTGTAGGTTGTATGCCAAAACTACAGATTTTCCTCAATTTTTAAAAACAGGCAATTCATTCTCTGCAGTGCATGCAGGTACAGGTGTGTGAGGATTTGTTTTCATTTCTGGCAACTTGTTGAGGTTACCAAAGAAAGCAGCTGTTCTGTTCTGTCTTGGTGGTAGTAACCTCTTGCACGTATGCTCTGTGCGTGTGGTATGGGATAGCCTGCGGAAGAAGAATTCTGCTGGCCTTGGCTGGGTGAATAAGGTATGTGAACCCGTTCTAGCTTGCTTATTGTGGTCGAACTTTCCTATGCAAGAGGGTGCCTTGTCAAATGAAACCCATCTTATGGTCACTGGGCATCTCCTCAAACACATATCAGTGGGTAGCTGTGTTGTTCTGAAGCAGCAGAAGAAAGTTGGAATCCAGTGGCACCTTTAAGACTGACAGGCTTTATTCAAGGTCTTCAGGTGTGAAATCAAGAGGTATCTGAAGAGGTATCTGTAGAAGTGTGCATGCAAATGAAAGCTTATACCTTGAATAAAACTCTGTTGGTCTTAAAGGTGCCACTGGACTCAAACATACCCATGTGAAAAGAGACAAATTGTGTTTGTAAAGGGGTGGCATAAAGAAATCTGAAAAGTGATCATTTCTGGAATGGTCTGCTTTTAGTGATCCCGTGAGAAAAGGAGCAATGAGGGTATCTTATTTGCAGCTGAATAATGACTAGTCTTTATCTGTTAAATATGAATGGACTGCTAGTCAGCTTAAATTTAGGTGAATGAAACTGGATCCTGCTAGATTTGATAGTAAAAGTTGTTAAAGAGTTGCAGACCCAGGCCAAGGGTAATAAAACAAAGAAATATTTGGCTGAATAAAAACAGAACTATTGCAGAATTGACAGTACACCTCTTCATACTGTTAGCCACATACATCCAGCATAATTTGAATTTATGCTGCCGAGACACAGACATAAAAAGGTTGCTGTATTTCAGTGTTGACTTTATCATTATCATTTTCATCGTGACCTTCCCTGTGCGAGTGGCATTGTTTCTCTCATCCTTGACAGACTCCCCCATGCAAATTCATGGAATGTGTTTACGTAACAGTAATCCTTTCCCCTTTAATCTGTTTCTTGTTTTGAAAACTGAAAAATCTGTTATCTCTTTCTGTGACCTAGTGATAATTTGTAGCCTGGAATTTGTGGCTCCTGCCTTGTTGCTATAATAATCAGCAACGTAGAAGCTTGTTTCCTGAACCAAGTGATTTGCATTTTGCACCCAGTGCCATGTAATCTAATTAAGTCTGCAACATCTCTTAGTCTCTCTTTTAAGACAGATAACAAACTGTAGACTTCTGAGCTGTGTGCCAGCATGCTCTAAAACTTTTCTCGCTTGATTTCCTTGGAGAATTGTGTCACTTGCAAGCCCTGTTTTTGCCATGTTTTGGTTGGTCCTAGGTTAAAAAAAATAATAATACACCATTATTGTTTATAGAGTTTTGCTGAAAGCATGGCTTGCTATTTTACCAGTGCCGTCCTTGTCATACTAGTGTAATCTTGGTGCAACATAACTGGAGCTGATTTAGTTTTCTAGGAGCTTTTCCCATTTGGAGGATGCTCTGGGTTCAAGAAACCTTTTCTGGCATATGTGTGTTAAGAGCATACATGCAGCCATACTGGATCAGAGCTCTGGTCCAGCTTCCTTCCTTTCTTTGTTGGGAAGATGGTTTCAGATTTTTGATCGTTTTGGTTGTTCATTTTTCCACCTTCTTCAGTTCTACCATACCCCTTTTAAAGCTATAGCAGCCAGAATTGAGCTGTTTCAAAATGCTGAGGTAAGCATTTATAATTTGTTTTGGGAAAGTGCTATAGAAATAACTTTGGGCATGTTCAGGGTAACACCTGAGATGGCTGCTTGAACAGAGGTTGTCCATTTCACTTGTGCTTATCTAAAGACCTGGGCCATGTGCATATCTGTCTTTCATGCATAACCTGAGGAATAAGTAAAAATTATAGCTTGGTTCTTTGCTGACCTCTTGATTTCCAAACTACCCATAAATTGCAGTAAGCAAATGCTGAGTTCCTCTTGGTTGCAGTAGGCCTTTGTACAGAAAATGTTTATTTGGAATTACTTTTGTAATGAGAAGATTTCTATCAAATCTGAATAAATTTTGGTTGAATGTTTGCTAGTTATACTCAGGTGGGTAGCTGTATTGAAGTAGCAGAACAAAGTTCGAGTCCAGTGGCATCTTTAAGACCAACAAAGTTTTATTTGAGGTATGAGCTGTCGTGTTCTTCAGATGCACACTTCATCAGATACAGAGTGTTGGACTGGATGGTCCATTGGCCTGATCCAACATTGGCTTCTTGTATGTTCTTATGTTCTATGTTTTTACACATGCATATGGAAGCTTATACCCAGAATTAAACTTTGTTAGTCTTAAAGGTGCCACTGGACTCGAACTTTATTCTCTTGCTAGTTACACTGATTTTCTGTCTTTGTTGTGTTGAACTCATGGTGACATACCTAGAAGATCTCCTTGGAACCCTGTCCAAAACCATGTTGTGGCATCCTGTGCATTGAGACCATACCTGGGAACTTAAAAATGGACATTTACACATAGCATTAGTCAGCGGTTCTAGTGATGTATTTAGCTGATACCACTCGACATCTGATAGGCTTAACTAGTCATTGCATTGCTCCTGGAAATCAAGAGTTGCGTGAAAGAGTTGCATACACATTTGGGGAGATCTTCCATGTGATACCAGTGTTGGTTTGCTTGGCTGATAAAAGTCAGTGTGTGATAGAGAACCACAAAATGTTAAGGGGGCAAAGTTATGCACAACTCTAATAGTAACTTTTCAACATTTCTGGCAGAATTCCTGCTTGACAAGGACACCTTTTTAAGTGATCATATTGTTTGGAAATCTTTTCTTGCTTACATACAGCTTACCGTCACTCATGTACTGTTGTCAAAGCAGTGTTTTTAAAAAGTCTGCAAAGCCAGTGAGATTTCCAGTGGCCAGCCAGAAGCCCTTCTGGGCAAAAGCTCTTCCTGGCCCTACCCTCGAGGAGGAGGAAGAAGAAGAGATTGGATTTATACCCTGCCCTTCACAACCTGAAGGCGTCTCAGCAGCTTCCGTTCTCCTTTTCCTTCCCCTCCCCACAACAGACACCCTGTGGTCAGTGTTCCCTCTAAGCTGAGTTAGTGTGAGCTAGCTCACAGTTTTTTAGCCTCTGGTTCACACATTCTCCAGAGCAGACTAATTTATGCAGTAGCCAAATCTCTTGCTCACAACTTTAATGTCACAAAGTAGAATTTTTGCTCACAAGACTCCACAGCCTAGAGGGAGCATTGCCTTTGAGGGAGGTGGGGCTGAGAGAGTTCTGAGAGAACTGCCCTTGAGAGAACAGCTCTGAGAGAACTTGTGACTGACCCAGGTCGCACCAGCAGCTGCATGCGGAGGAGTGGGGAATCAAACCCAGCTCTCCCAGATTAGAGTCCACACTCTTAACTACCTACACCAAACTGGGTGATGGGCACAAGGAAAGGTGTCAGTGGTGCTGTGGTGCCCACATTAGGTTTTAGTTTGTTCCTTCTCCTTTGTAATTAAATTGCCCTGCCCTACCCCTCAAAGGTAATTAATTTCAACCAAAAGTGAGTGTTGGTAGTAGTTAATGGGACGATCATCAACGTTCTCCAGGAGGTGAAGGACAAAATGTCCATTTTATTTGATGGGTAGGTAGAGTCATATATAATTGGCATACTTTGTCAATTGCTGAGAGGTGATTCCGAGACATAAAGGTCCCCTCGTTGGTCTCCTGAATTGAGCCACAATATAAAGTCATGAACTACTGTTCTGGCTGGTTCTTTCTTTATGGAGAAAAACAGCTTTCATAAGTTTCTAAGAGGATCAGTCTTCAGATTAAATGTTTAAATTCAGATTTCATTTCAAACTAGGTTACCTTTATAAGAGAAAGTTCTTATAGCAGAAATTGATCTTAAACCCAAATTTAAATGAAAAAAATCATCACAAATTTATGCATCACACCAATTTCCGTGAATAGGCAAAATGGATGAACTGCAGTGTTAGAGGTTTTGGAGGAAGGAGGGAGACATGGAGGGGGGTGGTGGCAAATGATGCCATTTGTAAGTCTGATACCACTACAAGCTGTATAGAAAGTTTTAATGAAACCTTTGAAAGAGAAACTTTAATAGAAAGCTAGTAACAAAAATGTACTATAATAAGAGAAAAATGATATAACTCTTACGCAGATATTACTGTTTAAACAAACTAAGGGTGTATGTTTATAAAATCAGAAAAGTAGGTCACAGTGCACAAACCATAACTTTGTGTGTGTTTACATTTGTTATAGTAATGTTTAAGACACAGTAGAATTTTGAACAAATTGTGCCATTTGCTTTTTTATTTAATATTTATTGTGTTGTTTGCTGTTTTCCCCTACCCATGTGGCTCTGCTTCTGTTTTAGCGTTTAGGCAACTAATGCCTTTACACAGAAAGTGCACTTTTGCTTTCTAATCTTTCCTAACGAACAGAATCCATCAAGCCCAGCTGGGCGGGATGCACAGCTTGTACCGGTGGGATTAATGTGATCAAAATAAACAGTTTTAGCTGAGTTACATTTGCTTCGGTCAACTCATCTAATTCTTTTGTCCATTTGTCGAAATCTTGTTGGAGTAGCAAGGAAACATTTATCTTTGTCTTGAGAAGAAATTTAAATCCTTTGCCTAGTAACATCTGGCGCTTGTGCCATAGAAATCATAAGCCTGAAGAAAGCTTTCCCAAGGTTATTGGAATACTCCATCCCCCAGCAAAGCAGTTCCATCCATATAGTTGTCCTCTACCTATATAGTGCTAGAGCCCCAGTAGTGCCTTAAAGACGAACAAAATTTGTGGCAGGATTTGAGTTTTTGTGAGTCACAGCTCACTTCTTCAGATGCAGCTAGAATGATCATGAGCAGGTTGAGAAAGAAGTACTTTTCTCCCTTTCTCACAATACAAGAACTCGTGGGCACTCCATGAAATTGCTGAGCAGTCGGGTTAGAACAAACAAAAGGAAATACTTCTTCACCCAAAGAGTGATTAACCTATGGAATTCACTGCCACAGGAGGTGGTGGCAGCTGCAAGCATGGACAGTTTCAAGAGGGAATTAGATAAACATATGGAGCAGAAGTCCATCAGTGGCTATTAGCCACAGGGTATCGATGGGAACTCTCAGTCTGGGGCAGGTGATGCACTCTATTCTTGGTGCTGGAGGGGGCAGCAGTGGGAGGGCTTCTAGTGTCCTGGTCCCACTGCTGGACCTCCTGATGGCACCTGGTATATTTTGGCCGCTGTGTGACAGAGTGTTGGACTAGATGGGCCATTGGCCTGATTCAACATTGGCTTCTCTTATGTTCTTATCATCAAGATCATCTCCACCGCTGCTTTTTCAGGCTTCTCCCCCGCCCCGCCCACGAGAAGAAAGCACAGTCCGGAGTGGGTTGGAGAAAAATGCTTCTCATTGTTTTGTTTTTTTAAATTATCTACATCGCCTAGAGCCTTGTTGTATTACAGGGACTAGGTGATTAAGAAATTTAATTTAATACACAAATAATAAATAATGGTGGCATTTTTTTACACGTTCTCCCTTCTCACAGGATACCTCTGATTCCCCCTTCCCCCCGAGCAGGATTTGAGGAGGTGCTGAATCTCAAGAAGTGAGCAGTGACATATGATTCCCCCCATCTCCCCGAAGATGGATTTCAGGAGGTGGTTGAATCTGAAGAAGTGACTCATGAAAGCTTGTCCCCTGCCACAAATGTTGTTAGTCTTTAAGGTCCTGTAGGACTCCTGCGCTTTTCTACTGCTACAGACATAAGAATGTAAGAAGAGCCCTGCTGGATCAGACCAATGGTCCATGTAGTCCAACATCCTGTCTCACGTAGTGGCCAACCAGTTCCTCTGGAGGGCCAACAACAGGGCAGAGAGGCTGGGGCCTTCCCCTGATGTTGCCTCCTGGCTCTGGGATTCAGAGGCTTGGTTCCGTTGAATGTGGAGGTTCCCCAGAGTCGCCATGGCTAGTAGCCACCAATGTTCCCTCTAAGCTGTGGAGTCCTGTGAGCAAAAATTCTACTTGGTGAGCTACTAGCATTAAAGTTGTGAGCAGGCAATTTGTCTGCTGCATAAATCAGTTTGCTCTGGAGCCATCCTTCCTGAGCGAAGACCAAAATGTGTGAGCAGGAGGCTAAAAAACTGTGAGCTAGCTCACACTAACTCAGCTTAGAGGGAACACTGGTAGCCATTTGATAGACTTATCCCTCATGAATGTATCTAATTCCCTTTTCAAGCTGTTTATTCCTGTGGCCACCACTACATCTTCTGGCATTGAATTTCACATTTTAATCACGCTCTTTGTAAAGTAGTTTTTCCTCTTGTTTGTCCCGAACCTACTGCCCATCAATTTTATTGGATGTCCTTGAGTGCTAGTATTTTGGGAGAGGGAGGAAAATTTCTCTTTGTCAGGCAGACCAGCACGGCTACCCATCTTGATCTGTTTCGCCTTCTATTTGTTTGCATATATCACTAAACTTGGTCCTGAATCTCTTGTTTTGTACCATCAGCTGCCAAACTCTTCAGCTAAAAATACTTGTCACCAGAGAATTACAGAGAATTTTACATCTACTGATTCAGTAGTGGATTGTGTGAACTCTTTTTATAACTTGACTATAGTGATCTAATCAGTTAACACCATGGGCTGAAGCTGTGAAATTCACACAGCTTTAATGATTATTGTTCATAATGTAATTTAAATCATTATTGTAGAACATGAAGGCCGCTGCAGGACCATACAGCTTATTCGTATTATCATTAAAGTGAGATGAGTAGGCTGCTTGGTTCACTTATGTTTGGGTGCTCTGGTACCTAAGGAGGTCTAGTGCTGCGTCAGCAGTCATTTTTAGCTGAAAATACTAACATGATACAGAAAGCCCACTTTCTTTTATTTAGAGGCTAATAGTATGTTTGGAAGGTATTTGTTTTTGAACTACAAGAGACTGTGCTTTGGTTCTTTATATTATGTAGACACATTTGTTTAAGTCAGAAACCAAATAGGTCTCTTGCATGACCGGGCATTGCTGGATGTACTGAGAAGAGGGCAGAGATATGGCTTATGTAGGCTGAGACCAGTTATTACTCATATCATATTGCCAAAAGAGGGTCTGATATCAGTACCTGAAGCCTTCACGTTGGGTAGAGTAGAACAATAGTGCTGTAATTTTAGGCAGGTCATGTATAGCTCTATTTAAAAATCGTAAAATCCCTTAGGCAGAAAATAGAAAAGGTTGTTGTCATTTCAGTGAGTGTAGAAGTATGGTCATTTTCATGCTCAGTGGGACAGTTGATCAAGCAGAACGGAAAATTAGCAAGATTTATGGTACAGAGCACTTTGTTTCCAAGCGGCTCTAATAAGAGAGTTTGTAACCGGCTTTGTATCTTATTTTGCCTGGGACCTACGTAGTAATATGTCAACAGAATTGGGACTGTCAAGTTGAAATGGAGATTCGGGTACAGTCTTGCAGAAAAGCTTGCAAAAAACAGGTATGAGAGGAAGAACAGTACAAACATGAGAATCTGGCATGGAGCTGGGTTTTCCAGTCCTCGTGAA
The DNA here is from genome assembly GCA_029375565.1 of Gekko gecko. Taxonomy (NCBI): domain Eukaryota; kingdom Metazoa; phylum Chordata; class Lepidosauria; order Squamata; family Gekkonidae; genus Gekko; species Gekko gecko. The sequence goes on from JAPDNY010000009.1 coordinate 72,541,016, forward strand.
CTGAACTGTCGTGAGCAATTCAAGAGGTGACATTTTAGAGAGATTACACACTTTGAAGTCTTTAAGTTGTCAGAGACCCATGTAATTTGACTGTAAGAGTAAATATAATTTTTGTTTTTCACAGTGTACTTCTGAGGTTCCACAGTTCAGGTTCTTCTCACAAGGATGTCCAAGGAATGTTTCCAGAGGGGTGTTCGGGTTATTCTGTTGTGACAAAATTAAACAGGAGTTCAGTCTCACCTTTTGCTAGTCTTTAATGTGTTACTGGACTCCAGGTTGAAAATGTGAGTGATCACCTTGGTTGAAAAAATCAGATTTTTGCTTTTCTTGTGCTTTGGTGTTACAGAAATGCTTTTGAAGTTCAGTTACCTGAATTGAACACTGATACCGTGTGCACCCCTCCCCATATTTGTGTTTGGCTGCCTTTATTCAGATTTGGTGATAGAAATCCTTTATAGCAATAAAATATGGAACTTTTCAGGAAAATCTCCTACAAAATCTCCAGGAATGAATGGGGCTTGTGTAAGGGCACAAAGATCTTTACAATGAGTACTTCTTACAGATATGAATCACGTATATTTATCAGTGAATGTAATCCCTTGACACATTCTGCTACTAATATGGCTGCCACCACCTGCCCCATCAATCAAAGAAACTTATAGCATTGGGAAAAGTGCAGAGAAGGGCAACTAGAATGATAAAAGGGTTGGAACACCTTCCCTATGAAGAAAGGTTAAAATGCTTGGGGCTCTTTAGCTTGGAGAAACGACGGCTGAGGGGTGACATGATCGAGGTTTATAAGATTATGAATGGGATTGAGCAGGTTGAGAAAGAAGTACTTTTCTCCCTTTCTCACAATACAAGAACTCGTGGGCACTCCATGAAATTGCTGAGCAGTCGGGTTAGAACAAACAAAAGGAAATACTTCTTCACCCAAAGAGTGATTAACATATGGAATTCACTGCCACAGGAGGTGGTGGCAGCTGCAAGCATGGACAGTTTCAAGAGGGAATTAGATAAACATATGGAGCAGAAGTCCATCAGTGGCTATTAGCCACAGGGCATAGATGGGAACTCTCAGTCTGGGGCAGGTGATGCACTCTATTCTTGGTGCTGGAGGGGGCAGCAGTGGGAGGGCTTCTAGTGTCCTGGCCCCACTGCTGGACCTCCTGATGGCACCTGGTATATTTTGGCCGCTGTGTGACGGACTAGATGGGCCATTGGCCTGATTCAGCTTTGGCTTCTCTTATGTTCTTATGTCTAGTGGGCACACGAGAGAGTGCCTTTTCAGTGGTGGCTTCACGATTATGGAGCAGCCCCCCCCCCGAGGGAAGTGCACACGGTCTCCTCTCTTTTGATCTTTAAGGAGGCAGTTGAAAACTATTTAGGGCCATGTTTGATTAAAACTGTCCTAAACTGTGATTTAAAATTTTGGGATTAAGTATATTTACATAGACTATTTTGGAGACAAGCAGTGCAGCCCTCCCCCGGAATACAGGGACCAAGGAAGTACTTCTTTGAATACTTATTCCTTTGAATACTTATTCCTGTCCAAGTGTGTTAGGCAAATGGATGGAGTGGGGGCGGGTGAGATATGGCAAAATGTTTAAAATCCAACCCTGACAATTGTTGAATCAGCAAGGCGCAAAATGTGAAGGTTGGAATAGAGAAACAAGCCACACAACTTCCCCTCCTCCCAAGATTTAAACATTCTCCTAGGCTCATTGCTGGCTAAATGATTCTATGTTCTAACAGCTTGGCCTTGAAATCAGTGTTAACTGGTGTAAAATTGGTGATTAGAATCTCTAGGAAAAAAACACATGATGATGGTTCTGGAAATAATTCCTTCATTTAAAAATAAAAATCTTTCAAAAAGTTTTTTTTTTTTGCACACTGAAAGAGAACCAAACAATTCCTTTCTTGGTTCCAAGGTGATGTAAATTCTGTAGTGTAAAAGATGTTGGTTGCACAGCCAGCAGTTTTAGATTATACTGCTAGAAAATATAAAGATTGTATTTTACTTGTCAATAAAAGCACTTAACACAGAGCAGTCTAAAACTAGGGGTCACCAAAAGTCAACCATGACTTCCGGCACATGCACACATACATAATATTCACACAAAATAAAAGGTTTAATTGGTAAGAATCAGCACTTTGAATTGAGCCTGGAAACAGATGGGCAGCCAATGTAGGCCTTTCAACAGGGGGGTGATATGCTCCATGCATCCTTCCCCTAACAGTAAACAAGCTGCCTTATTCTGGGTCAGCTGAAGTTTCTGAATTGCTTTTACAGGCAGACCCATGTAGAGTGCATTACAGTAATCTAGGGTTGCCAGGTCCTTTGATCTCGCTGGTGGGAGGTGGGAAGGGAGTGGGGGAAGGCGGGGCAGCATCACCATGTGCAGTGTCCCTGATGTGATGATGTCACACAGCTATGGTCTGGTATTTTGGGCAAAGCTCTATGGTAACCATAGAGTTTTGCCCAGAATACCAGTGAGTTGCCATGTGACCTCCCTCTTCTGCATGATTTCCCCTGCTGTCAAGTAGCCCGCGAAATCAGGGGATTCTCCCGCTCCCACCTGTGGGCTGGTAGCCCTACAGTAATCTAACATGGATGTGGTGAAAGTAGAGATGAGAAGGCCTGGGGAGAGGCCATCTGAGGACTTTTTTCAGGTTTTCTGACAAATATTAGGTAATTTTTAGGAGCACCAAAAACAACAACACAACTCATGATTTTTTTTTCTCTTTTAGAATGAGTGAAATGCTCCTTGAAGCAAGGTTTTTCAAATCAAAATGTACAGCTTGAAAAGGTCTCAGGACTTGTATCTAAATGAATAAATTAATATACTGTACTGTCTGTAAGCTATATATTTTCCATGGCCTGCTGTAAGAAGTATTTTGTGTGTGTGTGTGTGTGTGTGTGTGTGTGTGTAAGTGACATTAAGTTGCTTGTGGCTTATGGCAACCCTGTGAATGAATGACCTCCCAAATGTCCTGTTGTTAACAGCCTTGCTCAGGTCTTGCAAACGGAGGACCTTTGTGGCTTCCTTGATGGAATCGATCCTCTTGGGTCTTCCTCTTTTCCTGCTGCCTTCAATGTTTCCTAACTGTCTTTTCTAGTGACTCTTGTCTTCTCATAATGTAACCAAAGTATAATAGCCTCAGTTTAGTCATTTTAGCTTCAAGGAAGAGTTCAGGCTGGATTGGATTTAGAACCCACTTATTTGTCCTTTTGGCAGTCCTTGGCATCTGTAAAGCTTTCCTCCAACACCACATTTCAAACAAGCCAACATTCTTCCCGTCGGCTTTCTTCACTGTCCAACTTTTACATCCATACATAGTCAGTGGGGAACACTATGGTATGAATTATCTTGATTGGGGATACCAGTGACACGTCCTTACAGTTAAGGGTCTTTTCTAACTCTTTCATGGGCGTCCTTTCCCAGTCTCAGTCTCCTTCTGATTTCTTGGTGATTGAGCTAAGGAATAGAAAGTCTTTTAACTGTTGAAATGTCTTCATTGTCAGCTTTAAAGTTGTGTAAATTCCCAGTAGGCAATTTTTTGTGTGGAAGAGGTAATACCAAAGGCAAAGTTCAACAAAGGAAACCCCCAGAAAAAGGGCTCTGTTTCTGTCCAGATTGCAGTGGGGTAGCCATGGGAAGGAGCTTTGTGGCACCTTTTAAGAGTTGCTAAAGCTTTTGAGGGATAGATCCCACTTTTATCTGCTACATGAAGTGAATTGGTCACTGTGCTTAACTTCTGTCGGATATCACCTGTGCCTTACAAAGGGTGCTTTGAGTCTCAGAAGTAGAGACTCTGGAAGTCTTCTTGGTCTCTAAGGTGCTACTGGATTCGAATCTGTCTCTCCTGCCGCAGTCCAAATGTTGTTGCTATTCCACTTCTTTTGTTCTCTGCCATCTGATCTTGAGGAAGGGCTGTATTCCATTTTCCTGTCTTCTGCCTTGCAGGCTTTCCTGAATGCTGGCAGTGAAGGTGCCCTGGGCTACATGTTCAGGCAGGCCATTTCGCAGAGCTGCAGTTGGAGCCATGCCAGAAGGGCAGCGACAACAGGGGGAGAGATGGTCCTGGCTTCTAGAGCAACTGATTTCCTGGGCAACTTCACCTTTTGTCTTGTCTGGATTCAGTTTCAGCTTGTTTCCTCTCTTTTGCTTGAAAACCATATCTCCGTCTTGCTTGTCCTCCCTAGATAGCATTTTGCCTCTCTTACAGCCAATTATCAAGATAAATATGGTGATTGTTTTTTGTTTTAATTTGTGTTCACTTGGCCACAGTGCTCTTCAGTTTAAGACATTTTTAAGCCTGTGTCGTCTTATTCAGCCAAGCTTATTGCTAGTACTCATTTGCCTCACTAAAAAGGACCCCATCCAAGTGCTGTACAAAACACGAGTCATTATTAAAAAAATATCTTTCTCCAAAGCTTTCTCCATACGAAAATATTACAAAAAGATACAGTCTCAAAGAGTGGGACAACGAAGAAGAAGAAGAAGAGGAGGAGGAGGAGGAGATTGGATTATACCCCAGCCTTCACTACCCAAGGGAGAGTGGCTTACAAACTCCTTTCCCCTCCCCTCCCCACAACAGACACCCTGTGAGGTAGGTGGGGCTGAGAGAGCTCTCTCAAGGATTGCCTGTGAGAGAATAGCTGTGCTAGAACTAGCTGTGCTAGAACTAAGGTCATTCAACAGGTGTAAGTGGAGGAGTGGGGAATCAAACCTGGTTCTCCCAGATTAGAGTCCGTGCACTTAACCACTACACCAAAGGCAATGTGGGTTTAAAGACACTCTGAATGCAATACAGTATCTTGTGCCTAGGCACACAATTCCAAAATAAAGTCCAACAGTTTAACTCCCACATTGCTTGAAAGAAGGCACAGCCATATAATAAACATTCTGTTTTTAGAAGGCACAGCCGTATAATTAATGTTCTGTCCTGATGGGGCGTGTTGACCTTATTTCTTCCGTTTCTCAAAAGATCTTCATCTGAGAAGTGACTGTGACCAGTCTCTGGGAACACTTTTTCTTTCAATCCTGAGATCAGTAGCCTGAAGCCTACAGTTTTCTTTCCAAGTTCTTTCTTTGCCTTTGGAGAAAGATATTTTTGAATAATAACTCACGTTTGGTACAGCACTTGGATTGAGTTCCTTTTAGTGTTATCATGGGTGCTGGTCTTTTTGTGGTCATACTTGTTTACCTTTCGGATGACTTATCAAATAATAACCGCCTTCTCTAAAGTGTGTATTTACTTCACAGAGTTTGCATCTTGGGGGTGAAATTTACCTCGATGTGAACTGTAAAATTCTTGCGATTTAGTCACCTTTTATACCCTCTAAGATTTGCAGCCTCATATATGGAGTGGACACTTTGTAAAAGTTTCTTCCATCCCATAGTTTAATCACCTTTGTACTCTGAGGGTGGCCACGTGCGTATAAATAGGAAGATATGGTTAAAGTGTTGAATCAGGACTGGTGGAGATCTGGATTGAAATCCATACTCTGTGTAAAGCTCTGTGGATGTGTTTGGACCAATGTTCCCTCTAAGCTGTGGAATCTTGTGAGCAAAAATTCTACTTTGTGAGCTGCTGGCATTAAAGTTGTGAGCAAACTATTTGGCTACTGCATAAATTAGTTTGCTCTGGAGCCCTCATTCCTGAGCAAAGACAAAAATCTGTGAGCTGGAGGCTAAAAAACTGTGAGCCAGCTCACACTAACTCAGCTCAGAGGGAACAGTGGTTTGGACCACTCACTACCTCCACAGATAATAGTTATGATAAATGGGGAGTTGGGGGTGAAGACTCATGTAAAACTCTTGGGTTGCCTGGAGGAGGAACAGTATTAAAGTACTCTCAACATTGTTCAAAAAATGAAGAGCTAATTTGAACTATATTTAGAAGGCTTAACCATTCTGATGTCTTATAGTTTAGTTTGATCCCTGTAGTCTGTTCTCTCCTCATTTCATCTTGTACAATTTACAGTGACCCCATTAAAGGCATTCAGGTTCTTCTGGGAAAAGCAAATAAAATACACTTGTACTTTTTTCCAGTAATAGGAAAATACTTTCAGAGTAGATTAAGGTTGAGATGGAAGCCATTATCTTACTGTCTCTAGCAATGACAGTCAGCCTACTATGACCTAATAAAAATTGTTGTAAAATGTGTCTCTTTGGTCTCCACACCTGGGAGGTTTGCTTTACTGTTGAAAGATCTTCTTGTACAAAATTTCAAGTAAGGTAAAGGTAAAGGTTCCCTTGCTCGAAAGCCAGTCGAATCCGACTCTAGGGTTGCGGTGCTCATCTCCGTTTCAAAGCCGAAGAGCCAGCGCTGTCCAAAGACATTTCCGTGGTCATGTGGCCGGCATGACTAAACACCAAGGCGACGAACGCTGTTACCTTCCCACAGTGGTACCTATTTATCTACTTGCAATTTCTTGCTTTCGAACTGCTAGGTTGGCAGGAGCTGGAACTAGAGACAGGAGCTCACCCTGTCATGCGGCACCCGGGTCTCGAACTGCTGAACTACTGACCTTCCACAGCCTGCAGTTCAGCGTCTTAACCACTTGAGCCACCGCAGCTCCATAATTTCAAGTACAGGGGCCTTAATCCTGGGATTACTTACTGAAGAGGGTTTCTACCTTCATTTACAGCAAAGAAGTTTTTACAAGGTATTTATTCACACCCATCTGATACCATTGATTGGTTCAGCAATGCATGCTAAATCTCCTAAAGGCACAGGAAATTCAAGAGACAGATTTGAGTCCAGTAGCATCTTTGAGACCAGTGAGACATCTGACAGAGGGAAGTTGGACCCTTGAAAGTTTATACCCTAAAAACCACCACATTCAGTGGGTGACCTCAAAGTAGGTGTTTTATTGCAAAGAAACTCAGGAAACAGACAGAAAAGGGAAATTGCTGAATTACAAGTTATTACAACACTTGGAACAACCCCCCCTCTCCCCCCGGGACTTAACAGAGATATTGGTTTCTTATCTCACTACGTACACTAATCTTATTCAGTCCTTAACGTCTGTATTCTCACCAAGACGGGCCATACATCCTCTTTATTTTATTATATTTCTTATTTGGAGTAGTAGATTGGATTTGCGATTGTAGTCTAATGCAATGAATAAGAACATAACATAAGAACATAAGAGAAACCAATGTTCGATCAGGCCAATGGCCCATCCAGTCCAACACTCTGTCACACAATGGCCAAAAATACCAGGTGCCACCAGGAGGTCCAGCAGTGGGGCCAGGACACTAGAAGCCCTCCCACTATTGGCCCCCCCCAGCACCAAGAATGTAGAATGTAATGTAATTTGAAATGGTAGATTGGAATGTATTTCTCTGGTCTGGTGATTCAATCTTCATCCGCCCATGGAAAGACTTTTCTAGAAACTGTTGATGATGAATCAGTTGAGATGAAATAGAGAGACACCACATGTTATACATTATTGTTCAGAAGAAGACTTGTGTCGAAATGGCAGAACATTCCGGAGATCACCGTCCTCTTCACCTACATTTGATATGTTATGTAAACATTGTACACTTTTTTTGTATGAAATCTTTTTGATCAATATTTAAAATTTATTAGCGCAAAATTCTGCACAGTTTTTTGTTATCACTTTGGTCTGGTGACAGAGGAGATATAACACTGCATGCCCAATCACCCCACCTGAAAGGATGCTGTTAGTTACCTCCGTGCTTGAGAGGCAATGGATGGAGTGCAAGAATAGTGTTTCAGTTAATTACTCTTAGCATTCCACAATGAAGAAGGGTACATTGACACATCATTGATATATTTATTTGCTTCACAATGTTTTCTCCCAGAATTAAATCCAAATGAATGGTGACCATATAAACTAAGCTTGTTATCTGATTTGGTCCTTGCATCTGTTAAACATCTTCATTATGTTGTATGCTAATTTGCTGCTCACCCTCTGCCTATCCATAAGAACTGGTAACTTCCATTTCAGTGTATCTGAAGAAGAAGAAGCAGTAGCACACGGAAGCTTATACCTTGAATAAAGCTTTGTTGGTTTTCAGGGTGCCACTGGACTCAAATTTTGTTCTGTTGCTTCAGACCAACACGGCTACCCACCTGAATCTACTTGAAAACTTTGTTGGTCTACTTGAAAATGTTGTCGATTTTACTTGAAACTAGCTCTTCTGCTGCAGACCATCATGGCTACTCACCTGAAACTATCTTAATGGAAGCAATCCAGATTTTCAGGGAGTTTGGAACTGGAGATCTGAGAGGTGGTAGCTGGGGAGCCGAGCCAGTGAGCTACCAGGCTCTGGTTAAAGGAGGGGACTGCAGGGAGATGTAGGAAGCCTCCTTGTGGGTCTGTCGATCCTCCTCGTAGGCTTTTTGGCCAAGGTTACTCAGAAGTCTGAACAATGAAGACCTGTTCTGGTTGTCTCTGTAGATTTCACCATCCACTGTGCCCAGTCTTGCCATTCTCCTGTGCATGACTACACAGTAAGTTGGGTTCAGTCATACTTTGGTCAGCAGCAGCCACAAGTCAAAGTACAATCTTCTGGATTTATGAGTTCATCTTGGAAGAGGAGCATCTAATCATTGATAACTACAGAAAACAGCAGAGAAAGTAGTCCCTGTTGAATAATCACCTACTTTGGCTTAGTAATTAAATATTCATTATAGTATGGGGAGAGGACCTATTTATTTATTTATTTAACTTCATTTTATACCCTGCCTGATGGGGACAAGCAGCTTACATCATTCTCTCCTCCTCCTCTTTATCCTCACAACAGCCCTGTGAGGTAGGCTAACCTGAATGAGTGTGACTGGCCCACAGTCACCCAGCAGTTTTTCAATGCAAGGCAGGGATTTGAACCTAAGTCTCCCAGATGCTAGTTTACTAGTTTCTCTTGTATTTTTAAAACAGGGCCCGACAACTCCTAAGCACCAGGTCTCCAAGGTGCCTGGAAATTTCATTGTTGGTGCCTGGTATTTTCTGCAGTGATAGTATTGTACTGTGTCTCAGCTGCTTTTCCTCTGGTGGAAAATGGCTATGTTTGGGATTAGGGGACCACTGGTAAAAAAAGGCTGTGTTTGGAGTCCAGCATGAACCACAGTCATGTGGAATGAGGGCTGTAATAAGGAGGTGAATGGGCAGAGATTGTTTTATTTATATTATTTATAGCTTACTTTTCTCTGCTGGGATTCAAAGTCTGTCACTGCTCTCTTAGAACTCTCTCAGCCTCACCTACCTCACAAGTTATCTGTTGTTGGTAGAGGAAGGGAAGGCGATTGTAAGCCGCTCCAAGACTCCTTTGGATAGTGAAGAGTGGGGTATAAGACCAACTCTTCCTCTCCTCCTCGGCCTCCTGTTTCACAGTGTAAGATAATGCAATCCAATGGCATGAAATATATAATAAACTGTGCAGTGCCACTGGGATTGCAAAATTAGGAAATGATGCAGAGAAAGTGTTAGATGTGATATGTTGGACAATGGAGAGACTGGTTTTACAGAATTGGAACACAATGCAGTGAGAGTAGTATAATACATTTCACAAATAGAGAACATGCACCATCAACAGTGGCATAGATTATAGACCTCACCTCACTGCAAAAGCCCCATCCTGAGCTGTTCTGTTGTACTGTAGCTCTGTTCCCTTTACAAAAATACCCTCCTGAACAATTCTGTTTCACATAGTTAGTGGAATGCCAGAAGTGTGGGAGCCTTCCTGGACTTTTTAAGGTTAGGTCTCCGAGCTCCAGTCTGGCTCGGGGAAAAGCGGCTTTGAATGTATGTGGCTTTACACCCTGTATTGTACAATTTACTCTTGAACACCAGCAGAGATGGTATCTGTAAAATAACACATGTTTAATTTAAGGATTGAATATATGGCTGTTCAGTAGCAGATTGCTTAAAATAAAAGAGCTTTTCTCTGTGTAGTTTGATATCAGTACTTGCAGCTATTCTAGTCTGAAGGAAACCATCCTGTAAGGTATGAGACTAATTCCTGTGTGGGAAGTGGGTTGTATTACTGACACAGGTTCCCAACTCTGTAATAACACCCTCACTGAAGCATTACAAGGGCTGTTCTTTACTGTGCAGAATTTTTGTACGTCTGCTAATCTATTTAACATCCAGATATGCTCATCTGTGTGCCGGTTTGTTTATGCTCGGCTGTTTGGTAAGTGGGAAGTTATTAAGCAGTAATGGTTTTTAAAAGGATCAGAGTGATTTTTTGTTGTTGCAAAACTAATATGAGAAGAGGGATATATTTATCTGATCCAATTTATTTGCTTCTCTGTGGACCGATAGGACTACACATATGCCCTGCACGTACAGAATTTAGTAACGTATAGCAGTGATTGCTGAACACCTCCCTGGCATCTCATTTCTCAGCAATGCATGTTGAGTGGTTCCAAAGGCAGTAGCTTTAGATTCTCCTCTTTCCACTGTTCCCCACACTTATATTAGTCTGAGATTTAGAAAGATAGTTGTCTGGAGCAAATCTGTTTTGTGCACCACTGCTCATATTCTGCATGCCCCACTGCGCTGTCTACCTGCTTGTCAGTACTGCTAATTTTAGAGGCTTGGACCCAACTAGCTTTTCTGCTGGTAAAAAAAAGGGAAGAGAAGGGTCCCTTTTGACCACCAGAAATGCTAAGATGGGGGTCGTGGGATCTGCATAGGCTGAAGGCTTTTGCAACAGAGGCTGTAACAAGGAGGGGAATAAGATTGGGTTGCATGAAAAAGCTGGCTGGATCCAACACATGGTCATAGCCTGTTGCGTTTGGTGCAGGAATGGGATAAGTTCTAAAGGATTTTTGCTCCTTCAAAAATGTGATTTTAAGAGACATTATTCAAGATTTTTTTTTGTTTCGTTTTCTCACCTGTTAAGATATTAAGAGCATAAAAGAGTCTTGGGCTGCAATCACACGCACAATTAGCCACGCCATAGGCACGAACGCCATGCGGATTTAATGGGCGCGATAATATGTGAACGTCTGGCCAGCACCCCGCACCCGTTGGCAACCCGTTTTGCTTCGCAGCAAGAGCGGAATTAAAAGACACTAGGGATAGTGCACTATCAAAAGGGTTGCTACGGGCCACAGACGGACTTTCCCCTGTGTGATTGCGCCAGCGCGCTCTCATGGCATCAGGATGGTCTGATCAGGTCAGGTCATCCCGACTCTGTGCCGTTTCCCCCCCTTCCCAATATGTGCATCATTGTATACTGCCATAGGAAGCCCTCAGTGTGGAGATGCAATTAATTGAACCCCTGTTTAAGCGCATCGGAAACACGTGGCAACCAACCCCCCCCGATTCACCTGTGGTTCGCGTCTGATCATGCAGTGGCGGGCTACCCCTGCAGCTCCCATGGACTGTGTGATTGTGCAAATGTGGGTCAAATTGCTACGGAGCAAATAGCTTCGCTCCCCCCCCCACCGCGTTATCTCACGTGTGTGACCACAGCCTTGGTAGATTGGACAGCAGCCCCAACTAATCCAGCATCCGGTTTCCCAGAGTGACTATCACAGACACTTTCAGGAACTCTAGAAGCAGGGCATGGAGAGAGTTAACTCTTCCCCGCTGTTACTCCTTATCTGTAGTTGGTATTCAGTGTCATACTGTCTCTGAAACCGGAAGTTCCATTTAGTTGTCATGGCCCATAGCCGTTAAAAGCTCCATCTTTCAACATGAATTCTGTTACGTTATGATGATATCATATAGCCTTGAATCCTGCAAATCAGTTTTGCATTGTGTAAGAAAGTACTCTCTTTCTCTTCAGTCTGCTGCCAATCAGTTCCATTGTGCATTGCTTTTTCTCCAAAACTGAGAATATATGATACTTTTCTACTAATGACAGGTTAGGCTGTCCCTAGGAGAAAATAAACACTGTTTTTTCATTCTGAAAAGAGGCTGGCAATTTTAACTGGTATTTATTAGTCACAGTACTGGCAGCCGTAATGCCTGGGAGAGGTTTAAGTTAAGTCCTCTGCCTAGGCTTTCTGTTTGGGCACCTCAACTATAGGCCTTTCAGAAAGAGAGAACGGATTAAATTAGTAGGTTATGGCAAATTTGGTTTTGCTTTTCTGAGGGTCTGGTCACACGTAGAATTAGCTGCGTGATAGGGACGAATGCTGGGTGGATTTTACGGTGCGATCACACGGAAACATTTGGCAAGTGTCCTGCAGCCATTGGCAACCCGTATCGCCCCGCCGAAGATGCAGAGTAAAAAGATAACTGGGAAAGTGCAGTATTTTCTGGAAAACGCGCTGCGTGGGCGGGCGTCGGATCATGGAAACGCTGGTATCCCGTCACATCCAGTGCCCGTCTGTGTCCCACTGGATGTTTTTGTACACCTCCATGGTATGCACGCAAATGTGGAACTGCGCATGCACACGAACATGTTACTGCTGAACCACCTCGCCCTTCTGTGCCATGCTTCACCATCAACGTGTCATCAGCTGCTGATGGCCTGAGCACGGAGCCTCGGGGGAACGTCTGATCGCGATACCGTGCTCCATTTTTCTCCGGGGCAAAAAGTCTCACTTCCCCCCTGGATTATCTTGCTCATGTGATTGGGACTTGAGTTAGGATAACTTCCTTGGTGGTGGTAGTGGAAAACACCATCAAGTCATATCCAACCTATGGCAACATCATAGGGTTTTCAAGGAAAGAGAGATGAAAAGGTGATTTTGCCGTTGCCTGCCTCTGTGTGGCAAGCCCGGACTTCCTTGGTGGTCTCCCACCCAAATACTGACCAAGGACGACAACCGGAAATGCTCTTAACTGCATTTGCAGAGTAGAACAGCTGAAAAGCAGGGTGGGTATGGGCCAATGAGTAGTAGATTGCCAGTGTTGTAAAAGCGGGGATAAATTCTGATCCGAAGGCGCCTGAAAAGTTCTTTTATTCCCCAACTGAACTAGCAAGCTCTCTGTGTTCCTCTGTGTTGGATCCAATGTTTATGTTATTTATGATATTTATTTTCTGCCTGTCTCACTGGGACTCAAGGTGGATCACACAAGAGTGAGTCAGTGCAATTGACAAATGGAACATTCAGTAGACAGTGCAATGGGGTTAGGGTTGTAGAGCCAACCAGAAGTCTAAAAATGGAAATGAAGCAAAGCATAAAGTAAAGTTAAAGATAAAGGTAAAGGTTTCCCTTGCTCGAAAGCCAGTCGGATCTGACTCTAGGGGGCGGTGTTCATCTCCATGTCCAAGCTGAAGAACCAGTGCTGTCCGATGATTTCTCCATGGTCATGTGGCCGGCATGACTAGATGCTGAGACACACAGGATGCTGTTACCTTTCCACCGAAGCCGTACCTATTTATTTACTTGCAATTTCTTGTTTTCGAACTGCTAGGTTGGCAGGAGCAGGGGCCAGAGAGGAGAGCTCACTCCTTCATGCGGCACTTGGGTCTCGAACTGCCGAATTACCGACCTTCTGGTCTGCAGTTCAGCATCTTAATCACTGAGCCACCGCAGCTCCTAAAGGATAAAATTATGACACATTAAATGATGCAAAATTCCATAGTGGGATCTCAGTTTCACCAAGCTGTACAGAGTAATATAGACCACAGTCCCTAATAATTTCTCCAAGCAACTTTGTAAAGCATTGAGTATAGTGAGATTCTCTTACTTGCCTAAAAAGGGCCATCTCTCCTTATATATCAAAGAGTTTTCGTGTCCCTCTTGCCTGAATGTTCCACACATTCCCACAGCCTTTGGCTCTCTGGACTGTCATTCCCATGGAGTGCCAATCCGACGCCTGTGTTGCTGCAGTCCCGCCCACCACAGAAGCGACAGCCAGCGTCGCCACCTCAGTGTGGGGTGAGACAACGAGCGGGAAGGATGCTCAGCCAGCCCAGCACTGAGAAGGCTGAGCCCCCCCCCTCCTGGCCCGCCCACTGAGGCAGGCGAGCCAGGAAGGGCCCAGAAGGGAGCAGGGGGGCATTTGAAAGCCTCCCTTTGGCTTCTCCTGTCCGCCTGCTGAAGCAGGAGTGTAGGAGAAGCCTCCCAGAGGGGCCCCCCTCCGCCTGCCCAGCGAGCCAGGAAGGGCCCAGGAGGGAGCGGGGAGCATTTAAAAGCAGTCTACCACCGGCCTCTGGGGGACAGGCGACTGCTGGGTGGGTGGGTGGGATGCAGGGTGGGGGAGGCACCGACGACTGCTGCAGGACGCTGCACTCACCCAGGTCCTCTTCCTAGAGCTCATTGCATTCATTTCCACAACAGGCCTTTCTCCTGGTCTTGAATAATTCAGTTTTGCATCGTTTGTGAAAAGCCAGGAGAGAGCCTTCCTGATTGCCTCAGGCACATTTATGAGTACCTTCTTTAAGTTCTGTAAAAACAAATGGAAGATATTTTTCTTTGTTTTGCGACATCTAGGGAATACCATATTGGAATATACTGCTTTTAAGATAAAATGCACAGTGACAGATGGCATATTCAAAGAAAAAACCCTCCCAGAATTATTTATCTACTTTGTACACAGTCTTTCTCCCAAGCGGGGACTTAGAGTGGCTTATGTCATTTGCCTCTGCTCCATTTAATCCTCACAACGACACTGTGAGGTAGGTTAGTCTGCTAGTGTGTGTCTGGCTCAAGGTCACCCAGCCAGCTTCCATGGCAGGTCTTAGTCCAGCGTGCTTAGTCCACCACACCATTCAGGCTTCCCTGGGTCTAGAAACTCAGAGGATGACTACAGCTGGACTAGGTAAAGGTAAAGGTTCCCTTGCTCGAAAGCCAGTCGAATCCGACTCTAGGGTTGCGGTGCTCATCTCCGTTTCCAAGCTGAAGAGCCAGCGCTGTCCAAAGACATTTCCGTGGTCATGTGGCCGGCATGACTAAACACCAAGGCGCACGGAACGCTGTTACCTTCCCACCGAAGTGGTACCTATTTATCTACTTGCAATTTCTTGCTTTCGAACTGCTAGGTTGACAGGAGCTGGAACTAGAGACAGGAGCTCACCCCATCATGCGGCACCCTGGTCTCGAACTGCTGAACTACTGACCTTCCACAGCCTGCAGTTCAGTGTCTTAACCACTTGAGCCACCGCAGCTCCTTACAGCTGGACTTGTATGCTTAATAACTCTCAGTTCCCAAAATATAATTCTGCACATGTGCAGTGTAGTTTACCTATAGATTTTTCAATGTCCTCTTAAAATGCTCAGCCAGTTGGGTTTTTTTGTACCCATTTGCATTTATATGGATTTTTGTGGGGGGTTTCAATCTCAGTTGACATTGCTGATGTGTTGATATTGTGGCATCATTAGTTTTAGTACTCTCTCAAGTTGATATTTGCATGAAATACCGCACTGTGAAGCTTTTAGTGGTCTTTTGTCCTCTTCTAAAATATGGCATCTTGGGTTTCCCTCCCCTGCTGGGAAGGGTTGTGAATAACATACCATTTTCTGTTTCTTATGTTTTTAATCCTGTTGTGCTCATACTGTTCTTTTTTTAAAAAAAGAGGTAATTGGCCAGTGTTCTTGGAGCACTGTCTTCCTCCAGAGAAAGGCTAAGCCATTTTGCAACAAAAAAATGGTTCAGATAGAATCCCTTCTGACAGCAGGTTTAACTAGGTTAGTTTTTCCTAGCCCCCAGAAGAAACTTTCTGCCGTCTGTGTTTTTTGTGACAGATGTGAGTTCAGGAGGCACACCAGGCCTTGCCACAGTACAGGGATTCCCATCGTGGTCCCATGGATGCTGTGGTGCCTGCCCAATACCTTTTGTGGTGTCTGCTTAGTTTTTTTAGAAAGTGGGTGGGACTAGGTGAGGCTTTTGCCCAGCCAGTTTGGTGTAGTGGTTAAGTGCGCGGACTCGGATCTGGGAGAACCAGGTTTGATTCCACACTCCTCCACCTGCAGCTGCTGGATGATCTTGGGCAAGCCATAGTTCTGTCAGAGCTGTTCTTAAAAGAGCAATTCTTGAAAGAGCTCTCTCAGCCCCGTCTGCCTCGCAGGGTGTCTGTTGTGGGGAGGGGAAGGGAAGGGATATTGTAAACCACTCTGAGAGTCCTTTGGGTATAAATCAGGGGTGTCAAACATGCCGCCCGGGAGTTGGATTAGGCCTCCAGAGGGCTTCTATCAGGCCTTCTTCTTCCTTCAGTTCTGCTGCTGCTGTTGCATCATAGCGTGCTTTCCTAGACTCTCTCAGTCGCTCAGGAGAGAAAGATAGGCAAACTTCTGCTCCCTATACTGGGCTGAGGCTCCTCCCCCTCCCAGGTTGCTACAGCACAGACATTTTGACGCAGTAATTCAGAGCAAGAAGTATCAGTTATCAGAGACTGTTAAACAAAATATTGCAAGCATGCTAATGTTCCAGGAATATTCTTAAGTAAAAAGAAAATCTGTGTTTGTGTCCTTTATCAAGTTTATATCTCCGCTACCTGGCATTACATTTTATGACACACATGGCCCGGCCCAACAAACTCCAATTTATGTCAAATCCGCCCCCCCCTAACAAATGAGTTTGACACCCCTGGTATAAATCCAGTCTCCTCCTCCTTCTCTTTCATCTGGGCCATTGGAGACTTTATTGGCTATGTAGATTTTTTAAAATGTTGCTTTGTCAGTAGCGACCACCACAGCACAAGGGTCTTCACTGTGTGACTGAAGGTAAGGCACGACAATCATTGTATGGCTGGCTCCACCTCCTTTGGCAGCCATTTTTCTTTTGGTGATTTTGTGGGCTGCACCCACCACACTTTGTCAGAATCCCAAAGGCGACTGCAGGTTCGGAAAGGTTTGGGATCCCTGACAGAGTAATGCTCTGTCTCAATCCAGACCGGCTCAGTTGGTAACACGAAGGATTGAATTCTCAGAGGAGTTAGTGAGTCTTTCAGTGAGGATCTGCTCTTGCACTCATGCGGCTTCTGTCTACACTTTGAATTATTCACAGGCTTTCTTTCACGGGAAAGCGATTAGTCATAATTTTCTTTCCCTTCTCTTCCAAATTACTGATTGATGAGAAGTGACCCTGTGGGACCGTTATAAGCTGTGTTTGTAATACCTGCCTAGTATGGAAGCGCTCAAGAGTGGCGGTGGGGCTCCTACTGAAGCTGGAACTTTGAAATTTAATATAATGATTTCATCTTACATTTCAGAAGCAGGTGCATTTGAACTTTTCAAGAATAGAGATATTTTTCCTTTTAAATGTCGAATTTTACTGTAGATCACATGGAATTCACTGCCACAGGAGTCCACAAGCATGGACGGCTTCAAGAGGTAGTTAGATAAACATGGTGCAGAGGTCCATCAGTGGCTATTAGCCACAAGGTATAGATAGGGACTCTGGGGCAAGTGAGGCTCTGTATTCTTGGTGCTTGGGGGGGGGTCAACAGTGGGAGGGTTTCTAGTGTCCTGGCCCCACTGGTGGACCTCCTGATGGCACCTGGTATTTTTGGCCACTGTGTGACAAAGTGTTGGACTGGACTGGCCATTCGACTGATCCAACATGGGTTTCTCTTATGTTCTTATGTTCTTATCTCAAAGCAGAGCACTGCTGTGGAGAAAAGTCCACTGAGCGATCGGTTTAAAAAGGTGTTTTGTGCCAACTTTGAATTCTCCCCTCCCTTTTCTTTATACAAAGGAAACTTGCTATCCTGAGCAGCAAAAGCACTTAAAACCTGGTTTACAATGGGAGTGTAACTTTGGTCATGGTGTGCACCTGCGGCCGGGGGGGGGCGCACAGTGTTATCACCAGTACTCTTTGCTGTATAAATTGCCGTTGCTTATTGGTATTTCTGGAAAACTGTAGACATTTCTGAAAACCTGAGGCCTCAAAACTAATTCTGGTCTGACCAGATGTATTACTAAGCAATTTAGATGTAGCTTATAAAATAAATGAGTAACCGAAGGAGCTGCTGGTAACTCATTGAAAGGGGATTAGATAGATTTGTGGAGAATAGGTCTATCAGTGGCTACTAGCCATGGTGACTGAAGGGAACCTCCACGTCCAGAGGCACTAAACCTCTGAATTGCAGAGCCAGGGGGCAGCATCAGGGAAGGCCTCGGCCTGGTTGGACACTGTGGGAGACAGGATGCTGGACTAGATGGACCAGTGGTCTGCTCCAGCAGGGCTGTTCTTATGTTGTTCTTATAATCAGGCTTTGACTTAGTATGAGGGTCAGGGTTGAAGCAGACTATTGTCTCTAGAGGACTTTATGGTTTTCAATTACTTGAATAAAAGTATGGAAACACAGGAAGGTAGCGATTAGATCTATCAACAGTCATGATGTAGTATAATATTGAGGGAGATGAGTGGAAAATACAGAATATAGGCATGTGTAAGACAGGAAAATTGCTTTTGGATTACATTACTAAGCACAGTGACAGTTTCATGAGCTTTCTGGAGAAGCAGACAACTAAAAAGTAATGTTTGAGGCTTGTTTCAAGCAAGGGGAAGAAGGACATCAACATACTATGTGGACTGTCATAAATGCTCTGCTGTCCTCTTGGTTAAAATAGTTCTTCTTTGGCCTGATGCCTTTTCTGTCTCCCTACTTTGTTCACTTTCGAGAAAGGATGGGAGAGCAGGAGCCATCTTATATCCTTAAACATGAAGTAAGCTTGGACCACCAGCTATTGCTGCTGGTCAGTGCAATGTTCTCCAGAAGAACAGATCTTGCTTGCTGTTTGCCCGTCAGGTGGGAAATTAGAGTGGAATAGTATTTGTTGGCCTGTAGAAAACATTTATTGTTAAACTCATCCATTATAGCATGAGCGCCCTTGATGTTTGTAGCCTAGGAAAACTTAAAACCATGGGTCAGTTCACACATAACTGTGGCTTACCCATTTCTCCCCAAAGCTCAGTCCCAAGGTCTCTTGGCAAATTGCATTTTGCTGTTTCATGCAAACTGGGCAAACATGGCTTGTCCGGAAACCAGGCCTGCAAAGCACACATTGGTTGTGGTTCGTAATTCTGATTTCCAGGCAACCTGTGCAAATCTTAATTTGCTTGCTTTTCATATAATACCAAACTATATCTTGCTGAGAAATGGGAAAGACTAGAGAGAAGACTGTATAAACAACGCAGACAGGTAGCACACAAAAATATAATTTACATTAGTGACAAGTAAGTAACATAAGTTTACATGAATGGTTACAAGAACCAGTATGTATTTGCAGATTACAACAATAGCACAAGAGTAAGATACAGAGGAAGACCTCTTTGAATCACATTAGTAACAAGTAAGCCTCCAAGAGGTAGGTACAGGCTAAACCACCTACAAAGAAAATTGCTTACATAATGATCTAGTTTGAAAGGAATATAGTAAAATTCCAAGCAACAATAATAATAGACTCCAATAGACTCACCATTCTATGTATGTAGACAATCAAAAATGGGCAAAATGGAGGCTTCTATATGTTAAGCTCCTGATACAGGTAATTGTTATCTTTAAATATGAATGCATGTTTGTAATTTTTATAGCATAGTAACCAATTGACCCATTTTCAGCTTTCTGAGGAAGAATCATCGAAACAAAGAGTCTCTTACTCTGTGTCTTACTTTAAATGTTAGTGTTGTAGTCCGTAACTACATACTGGTTGTTGTAACCACTCTTGTAAACTGATGTTACTTACTTGTTACTAATGTGATTCAAAGTGGTCTTACTCTGTATCTTACTCTTGTGCTGTTGTTGTAGTCTGCAAATACATACTGGTTCTTGTAACCATTCATGTAAACTTACGTTGCTTACTTGTCACTAATGTGAATTATATTTTTGTGCGCTATCTGTCTGCGTTGTTCATGCGTTGTTCTTTGATCATATTGTACTGCGATATCACTCTTGTTTATTAAAGAATAGAGAGAATCACAGCATGTGTTGGGGGGAGAGAAGTGAGGAAGGAATGTGCGGCAAGCACATGGATTGTTCCTTATATCCTTGCAAATGATGTTTCCCAAGAATGGGAATGTGACATCTGAACTGACCCTCTGCGGGCAGTCTGTACTTCAAGACTAGGGAGGGGTGTGTGTTGTGGGCAGAGATTCTAACTGCTGTGGTGTTCTGTCTTATGCCTCTATCCTCATGTTTCTTCCTTCCCCTGCCTTTCTTACCTTCCGCTGTTTCAGTTCTTGCTGACAATGCCCAGTACTCAAAAAACTGCAATCATCGTTTATATATTTACTTCAAAGTCTGCCTTTTTCACTGAGACTCAAGGCACTGTGCAAGTCAATGCAGTCAATAGAATGTGATACCTAATAAACAAGGTAATTGGGGTAAGATTACAGAAGTCTGAAACAAAGCAAAACATATTAGACATGGTACATTAACAGTGCAGAAAGTGCCACTACATAAGTAGTAGACAATGTGGTGGGAGCAGGACACTGCGTGCAGCAAACTGATAATACGTACTGTACACAGTGGTCTAGTCCACAGTCTCATTCTTTGTAAAAAGCACCTTCCTTAGCCCTTCTCTTGTAATATAGCCCTATTGCCTTTCCAGATGGCTTCCAGAACAATTTGTTTTACATAGTTTGCAGAAAGACAGAAGTGTGGAGACTTCCTGTCCTCCTCAGGCATGCCATTCCACCAAGCAGGTGCCCCAACAGAAAATGCACACATAATGGCTGTTGCTGGTCTCTCCTGTTCATAGGGTAGCACTCCCAGAAGGCCCTGCTCAGACAAACCGAGCTCTTGTGGCAGCACACAGGAGGAGAAGCGAGTTTGCAGATATGAGGGTCCAAAGCCACAAAGCGCTTTGTATGTGATAGCTAGCATTTTGAATTGAACTTGGTAACTGATGGGCAGCCAGTGGAGCGACTGCAGAATGGTCCATCAAAGTAAATAAATAAAATAAGGCTCCGATCACACGCAGAATTTGCCATGGGAGAGCAGTGAATGCCGGGCGGAGTTTGGGGGCGTGATCACACGGACACATCTGTCAAGCGTCGCGCACTCGTGCCCAACCTGTATCATCCGGCCAAAGATGCGGAGCTTAAAAGTACCTTGGAAAGTCCACTACCAAATGGTTTACGATGGGCCGCAGATGGACTGTCTGCGTGTGATCGCTCCAGCGCACTCCTATTGCATCCCTGCTTCCTCTTTGAAGCGCGCTGGAAACACGCACCAACAAAAAAAAACCAAACCCAAAACGGTTCACCGCCATCACATCTGATCGCGTAGGGGTGGGTCAAATTGCGATGGCGCAAATAGCCTTACCTCCTCTCCCACGTTATCTGGCATGTGTGACTGCAGCCTAAGGTAAGCAAACATATGCAAATTAACAAAGTTCAAGTCCACTGGCACCTTTAAAACCAACAAAGTTTTATTCAAGGTATAAGGTTTATTTATTTATTTATTATTTTCCAGAAAATCGGCTTGTTTGTTTGTTATTTAAGGTTTGTTGTGCGTGCACACTTCTTCAGATGCATTCCATTTCAATGTATCTGAATACATTTCAATGTATTCTTCAGATGCATGCACAGAAAAGCTTATACCTTTGAATAGAACTTGTTGGTCTTAGAGGTGCCACTGGACTCGAACTTTGTTCTGTTGCTTCAGTCCAACATGGCTGCCCACCTGAATCTATATGCAAATTAAGTATGTTGAATTTGGATTACAGTAAGCTCCTGCCAACCTAGCACTTCAAAAGCAAGAAATTGCAAGTAGATAAATAGCTACCATTTGATGGGAAGGTAACAGCGTTCCTTGTGCCTTGGTGTTTAGTCATGCCGGCCACATGACCACGGAAACGTCTTTGGACAGTGCTGGCTCTTCGGCTTTGAGATGGAGATGAGCACCGCAACCCTAGAGTTGGATTCGACTGGCTTTCGAGCAAGGGAACCTTTTCCTTTTTTTAAGGGCTGAGAAATGGCAGCTGTAGACAAATAGCCGTGTTTTTAGACTCAGCACATACTTTATACAGTCTCTGCTGTATAGAGTGGACTTTTGAGCAGGTTGCTGACCCTGTTTTCATGCATGCTTATCACAGAAGATCTAGCAGGGTGGACAGAAGCACAAGCCCTCTATTTAAAATGATTAATGCATTTGGATTTAAAACAGCTGTAATTGCTGTGATACTTCAACATTCGGGTAGCTGCTCTGCAGAGAACGTCTTCAAATGCCTGCAGAATTCAACATATTAGGAATAGCGGAGTACCCTTACTCTCTTGCTTTTGTCTTCTCTCGCCGCGGTTCTCTTTCTCCCAGCTATCAAAGGATCAGAATCTTCCTTCATGCAGAAACTGCTCAGATTTCCTCTTGAACTTTGATGCGGTGAAGCTCTTTAAACTAGGGAATCTGTGATAACAGCCTCCGCTTACACGGTTTCTAAAGCCTATGACCTCTTCCTTGTTGTAGGCAGGAAAGCATTTTATAACTCTGTGAATATTTCTGTACTTTCTAAAAATGGTTGGAAATAGGTTGATAACCTGGAACAGGTGGAAACTCATTTGTGAAGGTATTGCCTTTGTTGATTTGCATGCTGCCTAATTAATGGCCACTTTGTGCTTCTGCAAACAGCTAGATAACACACAGATTATACTTTCTATCATTCTGACATGGCAAGGAGGAAAATCTGTTGAATGTGGGCAGTCAGGAGAATGCAGTCATGTTATAGCAGGGGTTGTGGCTCAGGGAAGAGCCTTTGCTTTGCATGCAGAAGGTCCCAGGTTCAATCCCTGGCATCTCCAGTTAAAAGGCAGTAGGTGATGTGAAAGTCCTCTGCCTGAGACCCTGGAGAGCAGCTGCCAGTCTGAGCAGACAGTACTGACCTTAATGGACCAATGGTCTGATTCATTATAAGTCAGCTTCATGTGTATATGCGTGGCAGGAAACACTATTCCCAGCCCTATTCCCAGCCACTACACCAGTTAGAGTTTGTGGACTCTAATTTGGGAGAACCGGGTTTTATTTCCCACTTCTCCACTTGCAGCTGCTGGATGACCTTGGGCAAGCCATAGTTGTGTCAGAGCTGTCCTTGAAAAAGAGCAGTTTCTGTCAGAGCTCTCTCAGCCCCACTGACCTCACAGGGTGTCTGTTGTGGGGAGGGGAAGGGAAAGGAGTTTGTAAGCCACTCTGAGACTTCAAGAGAAGGGCGGGGTATAAATCCAATCTCCTCCTCCTCCTCCGTGCTAGTGCTGCTTCTCCAGCAGCCCCTGGCTAGTGAGGTGTCTGCCTCCATGAGGGGGTCCAAAGGGGAAAGAAATATGCCTCTGACCATGGTGGGGATATCTCCATCTGGTGGATGCTCGATCCCGCATGGCTGCAGCTTGCACTGCCCATCCTGGTGTCAGTTCCAGTTTATGTGCGTAAGATGCCTGCACTACTTGCATTTGTAATTATTATTTTTTTTGCATCAGAAATGAATTATTTTTATGATGCTGGGATTATTTTTATTATGATGTGCTTTGAAGGGCCACGAAATGAGAAAGTGGCATATAAAATGTTAAGTTAATAAACGGAAAGGCTTGACTGTAGCTTATCTGTGCACCCATGCTGGCTTCTTTTGGTCATCATTTTCCACAAGTTGTTAGTCCTGCTGAATCTATCAGTGTTTTGCCAGACTGTGGAACATTTCATTCTTGTTGAATGCCTGGAATGTGGTATTGGCCGTAGAGGTGGGGCATTAAAACACTTACAGTCTTTTTAAAAATCTAACCATATGCAGAAGGTGTTCTTTGATGATGTAACGTTTGCAACATGGGAGCTCTGTTGTTGAGTTCTGGTGGGCTCAGCATTGTCATTGATATTAACATGTATGCAAGCCCATTAATGAGGATCGTGTAGGACTTCAGACTTAGTTACCATTAGTGTGCTGATATCAGCCAGCAACCCATCAGATTAAATAAGCCTCCAGAAGCTGTCTTCTCTGTGTTAGAACAATGTCTTTGGAAGCAGTGGTCAAGTTGCTGAAGAACAGCATGCTGGAGTTTAATCCCGATGCGATGGAGGTGGTGCTGGTTGGGAAGGCTAAGATTCTGGATTTACACTGCCCATCTTGGATGGTGTGCTTTTAACACAGTTTGAGCCAGTATGGTGTAGTGGTTAAGTGTGCGGACTCTAATCTGGGAGAACCGGGTTTGATTCCCCACTCCTCCACTTACAGCTGCTGGATGACCTTGGGCAAGCCATAGATTCTGTCAGAGCTGTTCTCGAAAAGAGCAGTTTCTGTCAGAGCTCCCTCAGCCCCACCTACCGCACAGGGTGTCTGTTGTGGGGAGGGAAAGGGAAAGGAGTTTGTAAGCCGCTCTGAGACTCCAAGTGAAGGGCAGGGTATAAATCCAATCTCTTCTTCATCTTTTTCCTCTTAACAGATTTAAAAACACTTTTGTTCTGCTGGTTCTAGTTCTTCTGATGAGAAAGCTGGTGGCAAATCAGGTGGCAAAAGTGCATGTTTTTTTCAATTTTATGTGGCACAGAACTAATAATAAACAATGGGGAAGGGCTCAGTGATAGAGCACTGCATGCAGGGAGTCCCCGATCCAGTCCCCAGCATCTCTAGGTGAAAAGATCAGGTGTGAACTGTATCTGTTCTGGCTTGCACTTGCTTGGTGGTTGCACCTGCGCTGTGGAATGGGCTTCCCAGGTAAGTGATGAAAGCCCCAACATTGCACAGATTTTGGAGGATCTGTATAGCAGAGCTTTTCTGACATATTTGTTGGTGGCTCGAACTTGTGTGTTTCTTTATGAGATTATATTTGCTTTTTAAGTTCTTATAAGTGTGGTACCTGCGGGCACTGTGATTCCCACCAGCACATTTTCTGGCACCTGCCAAGTGTTTTTGGAAAGTGGGAGGGGTCAGTTGGTGCTTTGGCCCAGCAGAGCGTCTGACTGGCCATTGGAGATCTGATGGGCTGTGCAGGTTCTTGGAAAGCATTGCTTTGGCAGCACAAGAATCTTCACTGTGTGATTGCAAGTAAGTTGTGGCAGCTATTCGGGGCCTGCCTCCATCTCCTGCAACAGCTGCGTTGTGGCAGCAATTTTGTGGATGCGCCCAGCTTGTTGGGTCAGAATGCTCAACGTGCCCACAAGTACAAAAAAAGATTGGGGACCCCTGTGTTATACAGTATATGATACGGTGCTTACGTTCATTTATACAGTGGGACAGACAGCAGTACAGAGTGATCGTAGAAGACTTACCTCCTCATGAAGTGCATTTGAATGCCGCGAGGCATTCGATTAAGGAGCCATACCGCGGGACCCCTGTGCCCTGGCATTACCATCGCAGCCTGTGCGTGGCTGGCGTGAAGGGACTGAGATAGTTGTACATCAGTGCTGATTGCATCCCCATTAGGATCTGCTATTAAGATGATTTGTTATCCTGTCTCGCTATCCGTTTATAACTTGGCACACTAGCACTTTATGATCGGTTTTAGAAACTTATTGCTTTAACTGTTTTAAGTTTTATGTAAGCTGAGCCTGCCTTGGTGCGGGAGGGCAGGATAGAGAATGAATGGATGAATAATTTGGGGCTGTGGGAAAGTATAACCGGAAGAACACTGAAGTTGATTCTCCTAGGAAGCGATTGTGAGAGCTAGCACAGGAATGGTTAACGATACAGAAGTAGTTAATTCTGATGTTATTGAGGAATACAGTTAGAAGTAAATAAATGGACGTGGGCAAACGTACCCCAAAAACTGAAATTGGAGCCAACGCTTTGGGGAGCAGTTTGAATATCTCTGAGCAAGGAACGAGAGAAGAGAAACTGGGCTAGTCTAAACGTTATGAGAACTGTCAGGGCTCAGCCGCTGAGAATCTTCCCATGTAGAGGGCACACTGTGTGGCTGTCTGCATGAGTGAAATGATAGTAATCTCCAGAATCATTAAAGCATGCAAATCTATTGAAATGCTAGTCAAAAGTAAACAGTTAGGCCATTGATGTCAACAGCATTTACATGTTCATTTCTCAGAGCCATCTCCAGTCCCCCAGATGGAGAGCTCAGGACTTGGGTTCAGTGAATAATGAACAGGCAGCACTTAATCCCCTAGTAACACTTTCCCGGGGTGACGTGCTTGTCACTGAGAGAGCTTTCCTTAGCAGAAAAAAACCTGTGCCTGAATTAATAAAAGCTTCAATCAATTTAAGGGCTGAATAAGAATGAGAAGAAAAAGAGTTTGTTTTTATACCCTGCTTTTCTCTACCTTAGGGGCCGCGGTGGCTCAGAGGTTAAGACGTTGAGTTGCAGACTGGAAGGTCTGTAGTTCGGCAGTTCGAGACCCTAGTGCCGCGTGACGGAGTGAGCTCCCGTCTCTGGCCCCAGCTCCTGCCAAACTAACAGTTCGAAAGCAAGAAATTGCAAGTAGATAAATAGGTACCACTTCGGTGGGAAGGTAACAGCGTTCTGTGCACCTCAGCATTTAGTCATGCCAGCCACATGACCACGGGGAAGTCTTCGGATAGTGCTGGCTCTTCGGCTTGGAAACGGAGATGAGCACTGCCCCCTAGAGTCGGATTCGACTGGCTTTCGAGCAAGAGTAACCTTTACCTTTTACCTTTCTCTACCTTAAGGAGCCTCAAAGTGGTTTACAATCATATTCTCTTCCTCTCCCCACAACAGGTACCTTCATGTGGAAGAGTGGGGAATCAAACCTGGTTGTCCTAGTTTGGGACGGAACAAGAATGCTTTTAACCACTACACTACGCTGGCTCCATCTAGTCTTCAGATTGTTGTTGGAAATGCTTCCCCATTCTTTGTGTTTGCTGGATGTCAAAGAATTTGATGGCTGGGGGTGGGGAATCTCTGTCTCAAAGTTATGCGGTTGTTCCTATCGGGGTGTCTTTCGTCTGACAAGAACACCCAAAGTCTTAGTGCCTATCAATAATCAAAGTCTTATTGCCCCTCTTTGTTGCCCTAATACCATGTTTTGTGTACATGGCTGTGTAAAGGAGGGACTGGAAAAAGTAGAGCATTTGCATGGGGAGGTGAAATCGCTGGTCTGTAAGGCAGTGTCTTTGTGTGTGCGTGTTGTGACCCATCTTCTAACAGAGGGAGACTGACACTTTCCTCCACTGCCATTTTTTCAGAACAAAACATCCCGTCCCCAACCTGTTTTACTCCTGCCAAGGGGAAACATATGTGTACTTATAAATAGGGTTGCCAACAGCAGGTTGGAAATCCCTGGGGATTTGGGAGTGGAGCTGGAGAAGGTTGAGTTTTGGGGAGTGGCCGGACCTCAATGGGGTATAATGCCATAGAGTTCCACAAAGCACCATTTCTTCCTAGAGAACTGACCTCTGTACTCTTGGAGATTAGTTGTAATTGCAGGAGATCTCCAGACCCCACCTGAAGGCTAGCCTTCTAGTAAGATTTTACCAGCAGGAGTAAAAATCTTTAGTTGTTGTAGATTTTCCGGGCTGTATGGCTGTGGTCTTGGCATTGTAGGACCTGACGTTTCACCAGCAGCTGTGACTGGTATAACACAGAAAGATGGAGTACTCTCTGTGTCAATGTGAGAAGAAAAAAAATGTTAGGCAGGTAATTTACATCTACTCAGGAAGGTGGGGTAGGGCTGAGTCATTCTCTTGTAGGAATTCCCCAGGCTGTGACATGCTAATGGAGGAGCTTTCCTGAGGAGGTTCTTTTGCATATGGATTGGCTGAAGAAATTCTAATCTTATCTGTAGTGCTATTGTAAGATGTAGAGCATTTTGTGTTTTTCAGGAAAGGAAACCGTGCCCTATCTGACTTCTGGAATTAAGGGTGTTCAGAGAGAAGTTACTATCAACCAGCTTAAAATTCTTCCTCGGAGCCTTTTGGCATGGTTGATAGGGTTGCCAGCCTCCAGGTGTGGGTTAGAGAGCTTGTGAAATTACAAGAGATCAGTCCCCCTGGTTAAAATGGCAGCTTCGGAGGGGTGGACTCTAGAGCACCACTTCCCTGCTGAGCTTCCTACCCTCTCCAGACATCACCCTCTCCAGGCCCCACCCCCAAAACTCAACCCTTCCTGGTGGTAGATCTATTCTCTCTTGCTCCGGATTGCAAGAAAAGACTAGATCTAATGGGTGGAAATTACAAGGGTGTCACTGCTGGCTAAATATCAGGAGATATTTAGTGGCTGAGCAGTGGAACAGACTGCCTCGGGAGGTGGTGGATGCTCCTTTGCTGGACATTTTCAAGCGGAGGCCGGACAACCATCTTTTGGGTATGCTGTAGGGCTATCTTTCGGCTACACCCCTGCAGAGTGCAAGGGGGTTGGACCAGATGACCTGCAAGGTCCCTTCCAACTCTAACATTCTATGATTCTATGCTGAGTGAAGTACTAGCCCCTATTTTCAAAAGCTTCTGCATCCATTCTGACATTTTTTTGAGTTGCAGTGTGAAAAGGGTGCATGGAAGGCGAGGGATGCAGAGGTCTTGTTCATTGAGATCAGCATATCCTGACTTAATTATGTTTTCAGTGGCACCACTGAGAGCAGTTAGATTGGATTTGATTTAGACCTTGGTAATGATCATTCTCTTCCACTCCTCCAGTCACTCTGGACTTTAGAATTACTATTCTAACATTACCTGGAAGGCTGCAAAATGTGATATTAGTGTGGTGCAAGTCCTAGATGAGCTATTAATCTACTATACTAAATTTGATTCATTATGTAAGGATGGCTACTCTGTTTAGCAGAACCCTGATGCTGGAAGGTCAGATCTGTATCTGAGAAATAATTTTGTCTCAGGGAGCAGGAAAGAATGCAAATAGGGGATAAGAGATTTTGTGTTTTGCATGCCCAGCTGATGTTATTGGAGGGGCATTACAGCCCCATCTTGGCCCTCTAACAAGTTCTAGAAACTGAGTTTACTTTGATGATTAGTCCTGGTTCAACAGAAGTCAAAACAGTAATTCTCATGTGTTGTTAAACCCAATGTGGAAGGGGTGTGTGTGTGTGTAACTCGTTAGCAAGGGATGAATAAAAATGGGAAAGAAAGATGGCTTGCTATTTCCTGTGTTGGATATTTCTGTGTTTTGCAAGCCCTGCTTCCCCAAATAGCATTTTCAGTTTTATGTTTCACTTTGTATAGAGTAGAGGATGTACTTTTTGCAACAACTAATAAACATGCAAGTGGGACATGTCTTGTTGGAATACAGAAGCGTGCACGCCCAACATCAGCATCATGTAGGGCTGCTAGATCCCCCCTGGGGGGAGGGGTTTGTCCGATCTAGGAGCCTCCATACTGCCAGCCCGGATTCGGCTGCTGGGGGGAACCCCACCCCCAAAGTACCAGATCGGGCCGACGTTGGGGGATGCTCTAGCGTTCGGCATTAGTTTGGTGTAGTGGTTAAACGCACGGACTCTAATCTGGGAGAAACGGGTTTGATTCCCCACTCCTCCACTCGCAGCTGCTGGATGACCTTGGACAAGCCATATTTCTGTCAGAGCTGTTCTCGAAAAGAGCAGTTTCTGTCAGAGTTCTCTCAGCCCCGCCTACTTCGCAAGGTGTCTGTTGTGGGGAGGGGAAAGGAAAGGAGCTTGTAAGCTGCTCTGAGACTCTGAGTGAAGGGCAGGGTATAAATCCAAACTCCTCTTCCTCCTCCTCCTCCTCGGTACCATAGAGTTTTAAAGCCAAACGCTAGAGCGTCCCTTGACAGCGTGCCCAGCACTGTGACATCACGTCTGGGTGACGTCATTGCAGTGCACACAAAGCTCCTGGACACAGAGCTTCCAATCCCTGCTGGATGCCAGATAGGGATCTGGCAACCCTAGCATCATGAAGAAGCCTTAAGCTGCTTCTGCTGCCTACCCCAAACAGTATCCAGCAGCTGTCCTTGCGCATGGGGCAAAGTAAACAACTGCCCTTCCACGTGCCTTCTCCATTGTGGCCTCCAGCTTGTGGAACGGCCTCCCCAAAGAGCTCAGGAAGGCTCCCGCTCTCCTGGCTTTCCACAAACTATGCAAACCTGATTTATTCCAGAGGCCTTTTCTGTGCAGGCAATTGAGTTGCACTGTATTAAACTATTCACAGAGTTACTTGGAAAAAGTATTAGGGACTGTGGTCTATACGACTTTGTATAGCCTGCTGAAACTAGGATCCTGCTATGTAATCTTTGCATCATTTAATGTGTTACATTAATATTTATGCTTTGCTTCATAGAATCATAGAGTTGAAAGGGACCTCCAGAGTCATCTAGTCCAACCCCTTGCACCCATGCATATCTTTTTGGAGTACAGAAGCGTACACACCCAACATCTGCACCCTGCATCAGTTCTGTTTTTGGACTTCTGGTTGGTTTCTACAAACCTAATCTTGTTGCATTGTTTACTGAATGTCTCATCTTGTCAGTTTTATTGACTGTGTATTCTGCCTGGAGTCCAAGTGATAAAGGCGGACTATAAACAACGCACACAAATTAGTTAAGTAAACAGGCTCCTCCAGACTCAAGTTGGGAAGTAGCCTGGAACTACCTCTCGGCTTCCAGAGGCCTTCTGCTGGTTCTACCATCTGAGATCAAGCAGATCATGACCACAGAGAGGGCATTTTTCATCTATGAAACACCTGCCACAGATGGTTTCATGAGATGCCTGTGATAATTTTGTTTAGGTTCTATTGAGACTCTGTTTTCTGTGGCTTTTCTTGATAGGGTTATGCTTGATCCTGTCTTTTTAAAAGTCGTATTGAATTTTATTTCGTTTATCTGCCCATATGGTTCTATTTTTCTCCCTCCAGTTTTGCATGCACTTGAATTTATTTTTATTTGAGGTTCTTGATTTTATTGCTTGCAGCTGGTTGGACTTTTTCAAGTTGAAAAGAGGCCTATGAATAAGATTCCCCCTCCCCCCAGGGAATTTGAGGTTCTTTTGCACAGAGAATTGTCTTATAGCCTGTTCTAAAACCATCCTAAGCAGAGTTAACCCTTCTAAGTGCACTGAAATCAGTGGGCTTAGAGGGATGTACATTGGTCTACTTTTAGCATCTCATCAAGGATCACGCCTAAAAATGGAGCCGCTTTGCTTAACAGATCAACACCCATAGATTTACCCTGTGACTTTTCTCCCCAGTTTGGTGTGGTGGTTAAGTATGCAGAGTCTAATCTGGGAGAACCGGGTTTCATTCCCCACTCCTTCACTTGCAGCTGCTGATGTGACCTTGGGTCAGTCACAAGCTCTGGCACAGCTGTTACTGAAAGAACAGTTTCTATCAGAGCTCTCTCAGCCCCACCTACCTCACAGGGTGTCTGTTGTGGGGAGGGGAAGGGAAAGGAGTTTGTAAGCCACTCTGAGACTCCAAGTGAAGGGCGGGGTATAAATCCAATCTCCTCCTCCTCTTCTTCCTCTTCTTCTTCTTCCTCTTCTTCTTCCTCCTCCTCTGCTGCTTCTTCCTCTTCCTCCTCTTCCTCCTCTTCTTCTTCTTCCTCCTCTTCTTCTTCCTCCTCCTCCTCCTCCTCTTCTTCTTCTTCTTCCTCCTCCTCCTCCTCCTCCTCCTTCTTCTTCTGTGGATTTATCTACTATCTCTTGTTTTGCCTGGAGACTACTTGGGAAAGTCAGTAGACCTATAAGGGTTTAACTGTGCTTAGGATTTCACTGTTAACATACCCATACTAATTTATAGAGGAAAGCACTGATAGCAGTACAAATTATTTAATGGTTCTGTGACATCAGCATTAATATCAATATTACACCAACTTGAATAGCCTGTGCTCCGCCGATACAACCCAGACTATGTTGCCAGCTGACTTTCGGAAGCCCGCCATTGTTATATTGCGCTAGAACTTTACATATTGTTTTTAGACCAATTTTATTGCAGTTCTGTTTAATTAATTGTTTTATCTTGTTACAATACTATGTAAGCTGCCCTGAGCCTGTTCCGGTGGGGAAGACGGGATATAAATTAAACAACTAAATAAGATTTGTTATAAATGTTGTTTCTTTTGGAATAGGGCTTCTTCCAAGGAACTAAATCCCCCCTGCCCATGATGTCCTGCAAATGTATTAGATGCCGTGGTTTAAGAGACTGAGCTGTTTTCTTTTCTTTCCTTTTCTCTAATTCCAGAATATGACAGATACCTAGCATCCAGCAAAAGCATGGCAGCAGCTTACCTAGATCCAAACTTGAATCACACGCCAAGTTCAAGCACAAAGACGCACCTCAGTACTGGGATGGAACGTTCCCCAGGGGCCATGGAACGAGTCCTAAAGGTTTTCCACTACTTTGAAAACAATAGCGAGCCAGCCACATGGGCGAGTATTATACGTCACGGGGATGCTACAGATGTTTGGGTGAGTCATTTTTGTATAAAATATTGCAGAGATGGTTGTATGAAGGTCCTTCTAAGATTGTGATATAGATGACTTGAGGCTGAGGAAAAGAACACAAATGTACTACTTGGAAACCTTTATTCAGCTCACGCTGTGAGTCATCCCAGGCAAAGCCTTAATTTGTGGCAATTTTCTCAAGAGAAGAGGGGGACATAGAACTGTTTGTGTGCCAACTTAACTAACTTATTTTATGTAATTGCTTGATTTCCGTACCATGGGTCTTATTTTTGACAGGCAGTAGCTTAATTTGCTCCTGAATTTTGGGCTATGTGTGAAGATATTTATTAGTACCTAAAAGGGCTATGAGAAAATTGCAGTTTTAAAGTCCATTTAAGAAAAGGGAGTGTGCTGCATAGTGCAATCAGAATGGTCTCTGCACCCGACTTTCTTCTGACAGACGGAACCCAGTTGGCCTTCTAAATGCAGTTGTTGTTGTTAATTTACATACCGCCCTCCCCTAAAGGGCTCAGGGTGGTATACAACAAAATCAGATCTAAACAAGTTAAAAACAATAAATAGAAAGTAGTAAATGGTTAATAACGCATAAAACAGTATGCACCTTCAGAATAATCGATGGTGTGCATATAACTCCACTCTCTCCATAGGGTGGTTCAGAGACTGGGATTGCTAAAGGCCATGGTGGAGGCCATGGTAAGGAACCATAGCTTTCCTCAACCATAGGAACATCTCTGTTTTGCATGCCCTGTGGAACTGAGCAAGGTCCTGCAAGGAATGGATGTTACTAGGTAGGGAGTTCTCCCAAGCTGGAGCCAGGACCCAGAAGGCCCTGGTCCTAGTTGAGGGTAGCTGGACGTCTTTTGGGCCAGGGATCTCCAGAAAGTTTTTGTCTCTCAAGGATAAGGCTCTTTTGGGGACATACCGAGAGAAGTTGTCCCGCAGGTATGTTGGTCCCAGACCGTTAAGGGCTTTGAAGGTCAAAAACAAAACCTTGAAGTGAATCTGGTACTTAACTTGGAGCCAGTGCAGCTGACAAAGCACAGGTCAAATATGAGCAGTCGTGGTACCTATAAGTACCTGTGCCGCTGCGTTCTGAACAAGCTGTAATTTCTGCATCAGCCTCAAGGGTAGCCCTACATAGAGCGAGTTACAGTTATCCAGTCTTGAGGTGACCGTTGCGTGGATCACTGTGGCAAGATCAGGGCTAGAGAAGAAAGGATTCAGTTGCCTGACCTGGTGAGGTTGGGAAAATGCCAGCCTGGCAACATGTGCTATCTGAGCCTCCATTGATAGAGAGGAGTCCAGGAACACACCCAAGCTCTTGAAGACCCGTGCTGGCTTTAGTGTTGCACCATCGAGCATTGGGAGTTGACACCCCAACCTTGGGTGGCTCCCACCCAGCCACAGGACCTCCATCTTTGAAGGGTTCAGTCACAGCCAGCTCTGTCTCAATTATCCAGCCACAGCCCCCAATCCCTCAGCCAAATTAGATGGGGTGGCATTTGGTCGTCCATCCACCAGTAGGTACAGCTGGATGTCATCAGCATACTGGTAGCAATCAGCATACTGGTAGCATTCAAAGATGTTAACTACACTATTATATAATAAAATAGTAATAGAGAACAGGAACAAGTGTAGTTAACAAACTCACTAATAACAAATTGCCGGTCCTGCTGGAAGTTTGAACCTACTGGAGCTGATTACGTTTTGGAGATTGGCATTCGATTTTGTAATGAATTATTACTGTTCCCAATGCATGCGAGTAAAAGTATGATAACCACAGCAGCTTAAAGGGAACACCCTGATGAAGGATGAACTCTGAAACGTTGTAATCAAACATCCAGACACAAAATAGTATTTATATAATGGTTCTCCATTGTTCATACTTTGTATTTTTCTATTGCTATGTATTGATGCACAAGTTGTCTATAGTTTGCATTTTGTACTTTTCTCTTGTTACCACTTTGTATGCATGACTCTCTATGACATGCTCTTTAGCCTTTTGGCAATTTTTTATTAGTGAGTCTGTTAACTACACTTGTTCCTGTTCTGTATTATTATTTTATCAGCATACTGGTGACCGTTGAGCCTGAAACATCACACCCGCTGGGTGAGAGGATGCATATAGCATAGGAGAGAGGATTGCTCCTTGGGGAACCCCATGAACCAAAGGGTGGTGGGGCGATGTCCTCTCTCCTAATGCCACTCTCTGTCCCTGACCCTGGAGGAATGAAGTAAGCCACTTCAGGGCTCCTCCATGGACTCCTGCATCGGCGAGGTGGTAGGCCAACAGTTTGTGGTTGACTGTGTCAACCGCTGCTGTCAGGTCTAACAACGATAGCACCACCGACCTGCCTCAATCCATCTGTCTGCAGAGATGGTCTGTGAGGGCGACACACACCGTCTCCATCCTATGGCCAGGGCAGAAACTAGGCTGGAATGGATCTAGGGCTGATGTTTCCTCCAGGAAACTCTGGAGCTGTCCAGCCACTGCTCTCTCAATTACCTTGCACAGAAATGATAGGTTCGAAACTGGGCAGTAGTTATTACATACAGGACATCAGAGAAACAGGCTAAAACAACCCAATAGCTTTTATTCACTCTCAGGGATAAGAAAAATAAGGAGATTCAGTAATGAGGCTTACAGCTATATACAAATAACACCCAGTTTTGGCTGGGCTCATCAAGTTATAACGTTTCAAGCCTTGGGATTACAGAATGGCTAACCACTGAGGGGAAGTCCTCGGCCTCTCTGCTCTGTTGTTGGCCATCCAGAGTAACTGGTTGGCCGGTGTGTGAGACAGGATGCTGGACTAAATGGACTCTTGGTCTGATCCAGCAGGGCTCTTCTTGTGTTCTTATTTTTAAGATGAATACTGCTTTTCCCTCAGCCTCATTTTTCTCACAGTGTAAATGGGAGCGCCTCCCAAAACTACAAATTTTTAGCCATCTTCCTTCAGAAGTTGGGCTCTGAGACAACTTCAGTCCATTGCTACACATTGGTATATTCAAGACCAGTAGCCCCTTAGAGACCAACAAGATTTTTTGGGTATAAGTTTTTGAGAATCGAAGCTGCCTTAGACTTTCAAAAGCTGATACTCCAAAAACCTTGTTCATCTTTAGGGGGCTACTGGACTTGAATCTAGCTGTTCTACTGCACACCAGCATGGCTACCCTTGGAAACTTCCTAACTCATTCATTCTGCTAGCCTGCTTTTTGTCACAAAAGACAGAGTCTGAGACTTGTCAAACTCGTTGCCTTGCTTAGCCACTATGTAACTGTTTTCTTAAGGAGCCCCCCGAATGGGAAGAATGCAAAAGTCCTTGAACGCTGTCTCTGCTAGCTGGCCGTTGTAGATAATGGAACTGTTAGGTTTGCAGGTAGGGGGAAGCAGTGCGCACTAGTTTAGGCAGGATGAGTGAATGGCTTGATTGGACAGGTCACCGGGGGGGGGGGATGCTTGCATCCCGTATAATACTGGAACTGGCACCAGCCCAGTCAGTTCTGACATAGGTGGTCTCTATTTGACAGAGCTACATATCTCAATAAACAAATCTTTACCAGAAGAGTGTTGTTGGGAATGAGTTTGTGCAAGAGTCTGACAAAATCTCCCTGGAAAGGAACTGTCAATCTACCCCTCTGTAAGCACAAGGCCTGTGCCCAAAGGTTCACCAATTTAGCTTGCTTGTATTCAAAACAGACAGTGGCCCCACTGATGGACCTCCTGATGGCGCATGGTATTTTTGGCCACTGTGTGACAGAGTGTTGGACCAAATGGGCCATTGGCCCGATCCAACATTAGCTTCTCTTGTGTTCTTATGTTTAGTCTCCTGATGCAATCCCTATCTGAACTAAGCTAACAGTGTAACAGCCCCCCACCCCACCCCGGCTTCCTTAATGTTACATGGGCCTTGATTGGATGTTAGGTGCTCTGCACAAAACCCTCAAACAGGCATACAGGGGATTGGCAGCTGACATGAAGTGGCAGGACCCCTCTGTCGATCCGGCACAGGGTGAACGAAGGGTTTTTGTTGTTTTTTTAAGTTCTGAAGAGTGTGGCAGACAGCATATTCAGAATAATCTGGCATGCCATGGGGATCTCATATATATTTTTTAAAATCTTAGTTGTCTGAAACTAGGCGCACTATTTTCAAGAGCAGAGGAACACTCTTCTTAGTGGATTTTAAAACAGCCCATTCTGATGTAGCAATTTTTCTCTTTGGATGAAATGTCATCTGTAGGTTCAGTGCAGCCCTGTCGTGAATATAAAATTAGCAATAGCAGTTTTTCTCTTCGGATGAAATGTCATGTATAGCTTCAGTGCAGCCCTGTCATGAATGTAAAATTAGCAATACGATTCTCCATAAACCACAGAAAGTAGGTTTAAAAAACCCTTTTAAATGTTTCTTGCTCGGTTACAGCCTTGCTTTACCGTGAGCACTAAAGTTCTTATACTTCTTGTTCACTTGATTTGGAGATTATCATTGGCTTCCTGGAGGATTAAACTTCAGTCTTGCCATCAGGACAGCATTTAGCCCTTGTGACAACCTTCAGATCTTAACTCTTTTAAAACCTTCATGGGCATTTCTTTGTTTACTCGAGATGACTATAATTGTTGGTTTCTATGCATGCCTCTGCAAACTAGAAAAAAAATTGCTATGAAAGCTATAATGGCTTCTAGGAACTGTGTTCAACTTCCTTCTCTCCTCTGTCGATGTGTTTGGGGTAAGGAAGGAAACCCAGGCTAGAACATTTTATACTAATTGCAGATTAGCTGAAAACCAATCTTTACAGATGATCTGGGTGTCAGGTTTGCCCGTGTATTGAAGCAGTGAAGCTTTTTGTGTGTGTGTGTTGGCCTATTTGGAGGAATGTTGAAAATCAAAGTATAATGACTTTGGTTTCTGTATTTCCATTTCCCCTCATCTTTTGTGGAGTAGAATGGCACATAAAAGGATGCTTTATCATTTTACATTTATATTCCTCAATTTCCAGGCAGATTACAGCATTTTTGTTGTCGAGATCTGTAAACCTCAAGCAAAATGTAGCTTTGCACAAATGTTAGGTGGAGAAAAAGCCAATCCTATTATTTTTAGTTAAACAAGATGCACTCAGTTCTGAATCAATCCGGTGCTCTGCTGCCCTCAGGATGCACAGCAGAGCTGCTCTATTGGCCTCCGGTAGAGAATTCTTGGTTGAGATGGTACTTTTTCCTATGTTCTCTCCCACCCTCATCCTCCTTGGACCAAACTGCTCCTTCTTACTCCACCGCCTGGTGCTGCATCTTCTTTCCACTGAGTCTGTGCAGACAGCAGAATACAAGGCTTGGAAGTACACGCTGGCAGATGCTTTGTTCTCATGGCTGTTGTCTGCTAAGTTAGAAAGAACTGTGACCCAGGCTCTTCCCACCCCACCCCCAGGTTTATGTAGACATTTTTTCTGTTGAGCAGCCTGAGAATGTTGAGAAGATTCTTGGAGGATTCTTACATGTTTTATCCTTTCCAATCCTGGCTGATAAAATCTGCTAGAAGAGGATGATCTTTTCCCACCTATGGCTGTTGTGATTGTTGGGGAGCCAGTTTGGTGTAGTGGTTAAGAGCATGGACCCTAATCTGGGAGACCTGGGTTTGATTCCGCTATACCAAATTTGTACAAAGACATAAAAACAGCAGTTAAAACATTGATCAATGAAGGAGGGTCACTGAAGGAGTGTCAGATGAAACAGAAAAGTCTTCACCCAGTGGTAGAAGATTGCAACAGAAGGGCAGAGATGCCTCTTCTTGGGGAGCAAGTTCCAGAGGTTTGGTGCCATGGCTGAGAAGGCCCCCCTGCCAGGTTGCTTCTTGCCTGATCTCAGGGTCACCCAAAGCAGGGCCTCCAAAGATGACTGTAGTGGTTGGGCAGGTTCCTAAGGGAGTAGAGAGTCCTTCAGGTATGTTGAAGCCCCCAGGATGTATAAAGGATGCTGAGTCCAATACTCTTGTCCATATCTGAAGAGGTGTAAAAATACAATGTGTAGAAATATAATGGAGCCTTTCATACAGATGACATCATTCTTGCTGAATAAACTTGTAAGAAGAAGCGATTTATACCCTGCCCTTCACTCAGAGTCTCAGAGTGGTTTACAAACTCCTTTCCCTTCCCCTCTCCACAACAG
Source organism: Gekko gecko (assembly GCA_029375565.1). Taxonomy (NCBI): domain Eukaryota; kingdom Metazoa; phylum Chordata; class Lepidosauria; order Squamata; family Gekkonidae; genus Gekko; species Gekko gecko. Next base: position 72,579,314 of record JAPDNY010000009.1, read on the forward strand.
ACACCCTGTGAGATAGGTGGGGCTGAGAGAGCTCTTTCCAGAACTGTCCTTGAGAGAACAGCTCTGACAGAACTATGACTTGCCCAAGGTCATCCAGCAGCTGCAAGTGGAGGAGTGGGGAATCAAACCCAGTTCCCCAGATTAGGGTCCACGCACTTAACCCCTACACCAAACTGGCTCTGGTCAGTACATGGCTGTAATGCATCAGACTGCAGGTGTAGAACTCTCCCCATCCCTTCAATGGGACCCCCCCCCCCCGGAAAACAAAACTAGTTGTTGGGGAGAAGGTGTCTAGCCTAGTTCTCTCTGACAATACCGGTGGTCTATATTCAGGGAGTCTTTTTGCATGGAACATTATTCAGTCATGAGAGACAACCACCACCACCCCACCCAGTATAAAGAGGTACAGCCCAAACACAGGTTTCTTTTTCTCATTGCTATCTAGACTCATGTGTCTAAGGGAAGAACTGGTAATTTATTTTTGGTGGTATAGCTGGTTTGTCATTGCCTAACTCTGTGTAGCAATCCTGGACTTCCTTAGTGGTCTCCCATCCAATTACTAACTTGGTCTGACCCTGCTTAGCTTCTGAGATCTGATGAGATGAGCTAACCTGGACCATCCAGGTCTAACCTACCCCTGATAAAGTCCTTCATCCCCATCATAGGGTAGTTGCAATCTGACACCCTCTCACTGTCAGGCTTCGGGACATGTGTTTCACAAAGCTGATCTGAAAAACTGGTTTATGATTTTAAATTACATGTAGATCAGTAGCCATGATATAAACAGAATAGTGTATCTTTATTTTATTTATTTATTTGGGGATTTTTATTCTGCCCCCCCCCCCCCAAATGGGCTCGAGGTGGAGTACAACAAACTGAGTCAAAGACTTGTTACAATAAAATCACACTGAAATCATAAAAACAATAAACAGTAAACATTAAAATCAAGAAAAACAACTAACAATAAAATTGGTAGCAGCAATGAAACAGGCGAAGTGAAAATACCAGAGGGTCTTCTTGATTCTCTTACAGCTTGCTCCAGACTCTGATCAGATGAACTAGCTAAATTGATCATTTTATCAAGCATATTATTACACACACACACACACACACACACACACACACACACACTCTTTCTTATTCTACAAATCCTAGTAAAAATGCAGATCTTCTTGAGGTCACTCCTTGTTTCTGTCCTTGGTCGTTTGTGAAGTTGCCAGTGAGTCTGTGTGGTTTTCATTTTTTCTAACTGTGGCTTATACATCAGTGATCTCTGCTAGATTCCCCTGAATGCTTTTTTTAAATCTTTCTTTTTCTCATCTTTATCTTGTATAAAATATATCTCCCATTCCAATATAAAAAAGCCTGTCATTTTTCATTTGTTAGGAAAACGGTGTCCTACTTGGCCAGCTTTCTGAAATAAACTCTGCATGTTACAGAGTTTTTGTGCCAAGTTCATAAAGCAGAGAAAAATGAATGAGTTACATTCTGTGGATGGCTCTATTTATGTGCAGACTGCATGTGAAGGAGGGGAATTAGCAGTGTGCCCAGCTGGGGATGGTAGTGGCTGGCAAAACACCAGGCCTTCATTTAACTGCACACAAATATTGCCATTAGGGTGGGCAAAGAGTTAAACTCTTGGAGCTAGCGCCAAACTATACAGCTTAGGATATGGGTAACTGTCATATGCAGCAGACCTTTGAACACTTGTAGCTATAGGAAAGCCTGACCTAGATAGCCCAGACTAGTTCAATCTCATTAGGGTCCTTTCCACACTTGAATCTCATTCCTGGTTTTATCAGAGTTCAACTCGTGACACAATTTACCCCTGGTTGTAACAGCATCCGTTTATCCCGGGACAAGTGTAGGGCAAAACCGGGGTGACCTCAATATAATGTGGAAACAAAAAACAGCCACTTTGGTGTTGTGGTTAGGAGTGCGGACTCTAATCTGGGAGGACCGGGTTTGATTCCCCACTCCTCCACTTGCACCTGGCTGGATGACCTTGGGCAAGCCGTAGTTCTGATAAGAGCTGTTCTTGAAAAAAGAGCAGTTTCTGTCAAGAGCTCTCTCAGCCCCACCTCCCTCACAGGGTGTCTGTTGTGGGGAGGGGAAGGGAAAGGAGTTTGTAAGCCGCTCTGAGACACCTTTGGGTAGTGAAGGGCGGGGTATAAATCCAATTTCTTTTCTTCTTCTTCTACCCCTAGCTAATTACAGGGGTGTGTAGTGTAGAATGTAAATTCAGGGACAGGGTTGTCCCTGAATGTAAGTTCAGGGACAGGGTTGTCCCTGAATGTAAGTTCAGGGACAGAATGAACTCAAATGTAGTGTAGAATGTAAGTTCAGGGACAGGGTTAAACCAGGATTTAAGGTCTTGTGAAGAAAGGACCTAAATATCAGAAACTAAGCAGAGTTAGCCCTGGTCAGTGTTTGGATGGGAAACACCCAAGAAATACCAGGGTGGTGACATGGAGATGAACGTCTCTTACCTTGGAAATCTCCCAGGATTGCCATAAGTAAACAGTGACATGAAGGCGATAAATAAATAAGATGGATACCTGTCCCATGCAGCAGACTCTTAAACACTTGTAGCCATAGGAAAACTAGCTCAAATACTGGCATATAAAAGTAAGTTCTTTTTCTGTTAGAAACTAATAAACAAGTTTCACCACATTTTCCACACTGTGGTTAGAAGAAATGCTGTGTAGAAAAGACCGCCATCTTGGCTCCCTTTCTCCTTTCCCTCGGAGGCCAGTGATTCTCACAGTTGTTTCCCATCATCGGCAGGGACAAGCTTCGAGACCTATCATGCAAAGAACCTATTGCTCTTTAAGAAATCAGATAAGGTGTAATCTTTTACAGTATTGCACAGTTTTGAAAAAAACAAAACGTGGCCTGCCATTTTTAAAAGGTTTGGGATAATATGAATCACGGAACTTTGACAAAACCATGCAGTATTGTAAAAAAAAAAAAGCCACCACTTAAATAGGGTTACCAGATGTCCTCTTTCTAGAGGACATGCCCTCTTTTTGGGGTTCGTCCTCTGTTGGGCTCTTCTTTAAAAAATGATGAAAATGTACTCTCTTTGGGTTGGAAGCAGGGTTGTTTTTTTCTGGGGGTATGTGCCAGAATGGAGTTCCAGAACCTCTTCAACAAAATTCTTTTAGAAATGTTTAAAAGTTCATGAGTTTTCAGTATACAGATTGAAAACTTTGTTTCCCTCTTGAGAGTTCTAGCACCTCTTTTTAAAAAAACAAACAAACCTGGTTGGAAGGTTAGGAATATTCCTAGTTAGTAGCAGTTCTCACATCTTAAATAGGAGGGGTATTTAAAATGAGATTTGTCATAGTGATGCCTTGTTTGGAGTTGTCAGCAGGGAAATATGTCCTCTTTTTTGCTTTTCAAAATATGGTAACCTTGACTTAAACCACTGCAGTCCCAAGTTTATGGACAGGCGGCACCTTGTCCCATTAGTTCTCTCCTGAGTACAGGATTCGATCTAGCAGGGATTAGTCTGAATGCTTAAGCTTTCTGGCAGGGAGCAAACAAAGATCACAGCATGAAAACTTACTCAGCAGTAACAGCCTTGCCTATTAGGAGGGCTTCTGTCACTGTGGAGATTCATGTTGACACTTAAGGACAAGCAAAGGAATTCAAGAGCGTATGAGAGAGAGCTAGCGGGGTTTTTTTCCCCCCTTAATCTTTTCTGATCATTCATGAAGCTGGTGGCTGTCAGTGAGATGGAGAAGATTATGTTTTAAAGCAATTGTACTCATTTTAATATGAAATACTTGAAAAACGTACTGTCGTGCTGTTTGAATCGACTCAGCTTGTGGGAAATGAATGTGAAATGCCACTATAAATTCTTTTAAACACTTGTCGCTAGAATTTTATTAGCATTAAGTGCTTTTAGTGAGAAATAGTAATGCTGTTGATTTTTTTTATTGTACTCAGTTTTGTGTAGAAAGCAGATTTTATTTAAAAAGCTATGCACTGAGACCTGTTTTGTCCAATTTTTTTTGTGAACTGAAATTGCATTTCTTTTTCTTCTTTCCAGGGCATAATCCAGAAAATTGTGGATAGTCACAAAGTTAAGAATGTAGCCTGTTACGGTTTGCGGCTCAGTCACCTGCAGTCAGAGGAAGTTCATTGGCTGCATCCCGACATGGGAGTGTCCAATGTGAGAGAGAAATTTGAACTAAGTCATGCTCCAGAGGAATGGAAGTAAGATTTTAACCTTTCCCATTATTTAAGTGCATTCCTTTTGAAAATTGTGCAAGTTCATACGCTGGGGGGAAAATGGTGGGTTCCTTTTTGTCCGTCCAGGGAATTACTCTAGACCACTGGTTCCCAAAGTGGGCAATACCGCCTCCTCGGGGGCACTGAAATGATCCAGGTGCATATCCACAAACTGTACCTTTTTGTCTACTTCTTGGAGGTAGATTTCCATGGGGGCGATGAGTAATTTTTTTTCTCTGAAAAGGAGGCAGTAGGCCAAATAAGTTTGGGAACCTCTGCTCTGGACGATGGAGGGGAACTGGGTATTTCAATGGACTGCGGTTCTCGTTGCCAGAGTGAAGGCAGGGGAGTGGCAGATGAACTCAGTGAATGCTCTATATCTGATTTCATTGTGGAAAATGGTACATTGGACCTTACCTGAAGGTTTTTTCTCTTCAGTGGGGGGGACATCTTGAAGCCGAATTCTTCCTCTACGCCTCTTCTTAGCCTCCTGTATTGGTGAGGCAAGGAGAGGCTCTTGAGTTCTATTCTATTTTTGTGCTCTCCCTGGCTTGGAGCAGGAGCTCCAGATGGCCTACTGAGCACAGGGCTATACAGGAACTGGAGAGGTCAGCCTAGATCCCTCCAATAGGAGCCATGCAATAAAAGAAATTTGCATAGCCTATCGAGTGAGCAGAGACATGACCTAACCACTTCCTGGATGACCTTCCCCCCACTGAAGGAGAACGAGGGGCATACACCCACACCAGAACCATTTGAAGAAATCCAGTCAAATTGAGGCGTAGGATTGCTAAATTTGAAGTTCTGGAATTAGTAGGCAAAATGAAAATTAGTAAGACTCCAGATGGTATTCGCCTGAGGTTCCTTAAAGAACTCAAATGTGAAATAGTTGATCTGCTAACCAATATACATAACTTATTGCTAAAATCAACCTCTGGAGGACTGGAAAGGAATTAATGTTACCTCAGTTGTTACTACTGGGGGAAAGCATGGGTGCTGCAAAGGGATGTCCTGCCTCACCAAGCTTTTCAAGTTCTTTAAGCAGGTCAGCAAGCACTTGGATAAGGGGGTCCAGTAGGTATTACACAGTTGGACTTCCAAAAGGCTTTTTGTAAGGTTCCTTACCAAAGACATCTGTATAAGCTTAGCAGTTGTGGGATAAGAGAAAGAGTCCCTTTATGGATTGAAAAGTGGCTAAATGACAAGAAGCAGAGTTTAGGGTGGAAAAGACCAATTCTTGAAATAGAGGGAAGCAAACAGTTGGGTCGGACAAGGATCGGTGTTGGAACTAGTGCTATTTAATTTATTCATAAACCATATGGACTTGTGAGCTAGCAGTGCAGTGGCCAGGTTTGAGGATGATACCATATTATTAAGGACAGTGAAACCAAGAAAGGTTTTGAAGAGGCCCAGGATGCAATGTTCCCTCTAATCCCCCCCCCGCATACACATACACTAAGAATATAACTGCTGTAATCTTAAAATGGGCAATGGCAGTGCAAGGCCCTGCGTGACTCCAGACAGCTGCTGAACCGGGCTTCTTGTGTTAATGAGCAGTCGCTCACGCATACAGCTTAGAGGGAATACTGTCCAGGAGGGTATTTCTAAATGGGCTGAGTGGGCAACAGCACAGTGAATAAAGTTCAATGTGTAAGGCGCACATAGGAGTGCAAAAAACCTCTCCCTCCTAAATAACAATATATGCTGATGAGGTCTGAACTGGCGAAGACTGAGGGGGGAAAGATCTTGAAGTTGTAATGGGCAGCTCAGTGAGCGTGTCATCAACTCAATGTATGGCAGCAGTGAAAAAGGCGAACTCCATACTGGAGTATGTTAGAAAAGGGAATGAAAATAAAACTACCAGGATTGTTAAGCCATTGGCTTGGATCCAGTGGATCCAGTGGAAATGGGAATATAAATGGACTGAGCGCAGTTCTTCTCTCGAATATGTTCTTCTGCAACATGTGGTGTTTTCCTCCTCCTTGTATGTTATAATGCACAGAAACTGGTTGCACATCTTACGCAAGTGAAAACCTAAGTGGGGAATACAATAAATTTGGCAGGGTAGATGAACTAGGGCCTTTTTCTGGCATTTCTCCTTGTGCAAGATCTCTAGCACAAGTGTAAATTTTGCAGTGGATGCAACCCATTGTATAGAACTATGGGTGCACTTTCATTTGCAATACAATGTATAGTTCTGGTCACCGTATTTCAAAAGGATATAGCAGAGCTGGGACAAGTGCAGAAGAGGACAACTAGGATGATTGAGGGGTTGGAGCACCTTTCCTATGAGAAAAGGCTAAAGAATCTGGGACTTCTCAGTTTAGGAACAAAAAGGTGACTAAATGGGTGGTCATCATGACCAAGGTTTATAAAATTATGCTTGTTGGGAGAAAGTGGCTAGAAAGAGCTTTTACTCCCTCTTCTATAATACTAGAACTTAGGGACTCCCATCGAAGGCTCAGGACAGGCAAAAGGAAATGCTGTTTTACTGAATAATTGACTAAATTGAGGAATTCACCACCAGCAAACATAGTCTACGCATTCTTCGTTGAATCTCTGGGGCAGCTGGTTGGCAGCCACATGAAACAGTATGCTGGACTACATGGACTACTGGTCTGATCCAGAAAGGTTCCTACTGTATTCTTATGTAGAGGGAAGGTCTGATGTGTAGAGACTGCATTGATCCGGAAGCATGAAAGATACCAGTGGGTTGGTGTTGGTGAGCGGTTCTTGAGCTTGCTGAAATACACAGGTTGTGATGGAAAGCCTGTCCTGGTTGGCTTATCTGCTGTTCCAGCAGTCTGAGACAGGGAAGGAGGTGGCTGTTTATCTGCTGTTCATTAATCCTGTAGACAAGGCAAAGAGGTAAGGCTGCATTGGGTAGTCCATGAGTGCAGTGGAGAAATAATAACGGGAGTAGAGTGAATTAAAGACAAGAAGTCAGGCAGTAGAATAAAACATCACTATTGGAACACAGTCCCTCTTAGGCTCTGTAGCTTGAAGGGGTGTACAAGGTGACAGATCAGGAGGGAGAAGTTCATAAGAACTAACGTCATTTGCAGTGTGGGATTGCCCTGAAATTTTCCCACACTATTGGAACTGTAGATGCAGGGTGGGGTTTGAGAAACATGGCTAGGAAGTCTGCCCTTGAACGTTTTCAGTCTGGCTGCCAGCCTGGGTTCGGGAAAGAAGATGGCTTTAAGTGGCACTTGTGGATGATCACCACCTTCTGGTGGTTAAAGGTTAGGTCTGTTGATGGGGTTAGGTCTGTTGGCAGCTTTTGGTGCTGTAGATCCTGCGATATTGCTGAGACAACCAGTGGATCTTGGAAGACTGGCATTCAGTTGGTTCTGGTCTTTTCTGTTGGACCAGACATGACATTTTGCAGTAGGAGATGCTGAACGATTCCCTTGGGAGTTGATGAGGGGTGGAGTGCACAAGGCTTGGTGTTATCTCCCATGCTGTTTTAATGTCTGTGTCATCCGCCTTAACTGAGATTGTCCAGAGTTTTGAAGTAAGTTGTTGTCAATATGATGATGACAGCTATTGATTACTCTGAATAAGCTTCTGGCCGCAGCTGCCTCTGTTCTTGTCTGGCAACTGAATGTGGTGGTCAAATGGCTGACGGGGAACTGAAATGGAATTCAGATCAGGTGTGAGTGAGGCTGCCTTGAAGGGCTACTGCTTTAAATTGGTTTGTTCTTCCAGCTTGATGTAGTAAGTGCATGGACTCTAATCTGGGAGAACCGGGTTTGATTCCCCACTCCTCCACTTAATTGAGCACACCTATTTGTCATATTTCTGGCTGTATGACTCTAGATCAATGAGCAGAGAGCATTACATGCTTTACTAACTTTGTGAACTGTCTTGAACAACATGCACTCAAAAATGTGGAATTATTGACGGGACTGGATTGCATGACAACTTGGCACCTTGGGACTGTTTATTTCTACCTTATTTATTTTATTTTGTCTTTTACTTAGGTATTTTTACTCCTCTTTGAAAGATACCAAAATGAAGCCTAAATAAATAAATAAATAAATAAATAAAAACAGTTTTAATGAGGAAACAACAGCAAAAAAACCCCAACACTGACCCCATATCCTGCTCTGGTTCTGGTTCCTGCTCGTGCAAGAGCATGGGTTGCAAGCCACAGGCTGAGACCCTAAAGGCTAATGTCTTTGGCCACACTCAGCCAAATACCTACCTACAACAGGGGGGAAACTGAAACTCAGCTTAGATGTTAAGTAACTGGCAGACATGTTCCCAGAACCCTCTTTCCTTATTCCAACAGTATTTTGTGGAATTTTGTTAGCAGGTTTTCTGATCTGTTTGTAGAAACCGTCAACTGTTAACAGTGAAATCTCTGGGCCAGAAACATTATGCTGCTTTACAGTTGGGCAAGACTATACAGTTGTCCAGGGCTGAGAGGAAGAATGTGGATTCATTTGAAATGTGATGTTGGAGGAGACTGCCAAAAAGACAAATAAATGGTTTCTAGATCAAATCAAGCCTGAACTCTCCCTCGAAGCTAAAATGACTAAACTGAGGCTATTATACTTCGGTCACACTATGAATAGAAAGTAGTCTCTGGAGAAGACAATAACGCTAGGAAATATTGAAGGCAGGAGGAAAAGAGGAAGACGGAACAGGAGATGGGTTAACTCCATCAAGGAAGCCACAAAGGCCCTCCGTTTGGAAGACCCGAGCAAGACAGGACATTTTGTAGGTAATTAATTCATAGGGTCGCCATAACTCAGAAGCGACTTAACGGCACCTTCCCCTCCCCCCGCCCCCGACTCTATGACATGAGGCCAAAGACAGCACCATGAGTTGTTAGAAGTTTTCTTGAGGCATCCCAGTGAAGCAAATGGCTGTTCTGACCCTTGGATTTCCTGTGCCTATTGGTAAATTTTATGGAGTAGATTGGCCAGGCTGGGAGTGCTCATACCTTGGAAAACAGCCATTGGATGAACAAGTCCTTAGCACAGCTGTGTTCAGTTAGACAAACTTATGGCTCTTTTTGTAGCAGCAACTCCTTTGCATATTAGGTGACACACCCCTAATGTAGCCAATCCTCCAAGAGCTTACAGAGCTCTTCTTACAGGGGCTACTCTAAGCTCTTGGAGGATTGGCTACATTAGGGGTGTGCCACCTAATATGCAAAAGAGTTCCTGCTACAAAAAGAGCCCCACTTATAAGTATTCATAAATGCTAAATACATTGTATAGAGACGTGTATTTCCAATCTGAATATATTTCTGAAAAAATTCCTTTGTAGTATTTTTTTTTGGGGTATATTTGGGTCTCTGAGAGATATTCGGGATTCTCGGGTATACCGGATACTGAGTCCCCCAAAATTCCAGAAATACTTGGGAATATTTGAAACCTTGTGGGGCTGGCATTGTAAGGCTCCCTGTCCTGCTTATCTTCAATTTTACAAGTTTTCTGGGAAATGGGAGGGCAGATGGAGGCAGATCTCCCAGGCAACGAGATCAGATGTTAGAGGGAGTGCTTCCGTGCAGAAAATAAATAAATAAAGTGCCAAAGATGCCGTTCTTGCGACTTGCACAAAGGGAAGCCCCCACACAAATATCATTGGAACAAAAGGTGCCACTGGACTCAAAAATTGGAACAAAGGATGTTAGTAAAGTAGATAAGTATCTTCTGGGTTCTTCTGGGATTCCCTGGGGGGGGGTGGTCAGGCGCACATTCCTAACACTATATCATGTAACATATATATTAATATATAACTATCTTAACTATACAAAGGTCTGATCGGAAAGTAATAGCCCACCGCTAGAAAGATTTCCTGGGAGATCAAATAAAATAAAGCTTGACTATCTCCTGTCTGATAGAAACGCCAGACTACTCAACAGGTGGCTAAATTGTACGCTCAGGTTACCAAGCATCGAAAACCCCTTATGGCAGCATGACTTTTTAGTTATTTGGTATGATTTTACATGTTTTTAAGTCTTAATTTTATCTCTTTTTACCATTTTAATTTTTTTTAAAAATCCAACTATATTGTTGGTTGCTGGCTTTTGTATTTCTTAATCAAGTTGTACTGCTGGTCATGGACTGCTGTAATAAAGTGATTGATTGATTAGGTCTGTAAAGGCCAGCTTGCCTTAGTGTATCAACATTAAATTAACAGTTGTAAAATCTGGACGAACAAAATGGAGAAGCTACTCCCCAAACACCATGCATTTAGATTTTTTGTGATGAAGTTGTGACTCTCTTTCTTTCCTTTCTTGCTTCCTGCTATGGAGTTATCATAACATTCAAAGAACGATACCATTGGGGATTTTTTTAAAGCTTTGCCTGCCAAATGACTCATGTGCAGTGTGACTGCAAGTATTAGTTATAAAATGTAAAAATGCCCATTTCATTTGTACTACTCAGTGATAACATACACAGAAGATAATAACTATTAAAAGCAAAGTTAGATAATTGTTCTGGTTTTTAGGCGATCAGGTTTTATCAGTTCCGCCATGAACGCATCATGAGGTTATATAAATTATTCAGCATCTCTCTGGAGTGTCATTTCATGCTTTATCAAAGATTTGCAGCCTGACTTATTCTTTTTAAGCTATAGGAGTTTGTTGGGAATAATGAAAACACTGCTGTCATATTTTTAATACCTTGAAACCTAGCATTTAGGATCAGATGACAGTACTTGTAAAAATATTTAGATTAGTGGTGTAGAAGAGGGAATCCAGAAAGGGTGCTCGAATTTAACAGCTTACAGGATTGTAATAATATATACTCTTTCCCTTGCATGGGATTTTGTGTTAATGACTTTAAAATACTGCCAGTGAAATGTTAAAAAGACAGCATTTCCACAGTCCAACGGAAAGCAAAAATATGACCAATTTCCCAAATTTACAATCCTTTTTTTAGTGTGTTTCTGTAGCAAGAGTCATGTGGAGGACGTGCAGTGGTTTTGAGGTTTGAGATTTTATGTCTGCATTCGGCCCCAAAATATCTTTAGCTAGATTTGAGTCTAGTAACACCTTAGAGACCAACAAGATTTGGGTGGGGTGGGGGATAAAAGCTTTTGGAAGGCAAAGCCCCCTTTTGTCAGATACAAATTGGAATGGAAGTCCTCCGAGTCAGAAGGTGGGAGGGGTATTGCAATGAACATCCTAAGTCCCTTCTTTCTCACACCCTCTCCCACCTTCTGTTTCAATTGAGGTAATTTAAATCACCAAAATAAAAGTCTGATGTAATTCAATGAATTTAATCAGATTTTTCATTTAGTACTTCAAATATATCATGGGTAAGAGTGCACAGTACTTGGTTGCCATAGCCATAAGAACAGGCTGGTTTAAAACTGAATAGAATAAATTCAGTCTCAGAATTAATACTGAGCAGTAGCTAGATTTGAGTCCAGAAGTGCCTTAGAGCAGTGGGTAAGATGCTGAACTGCAGACCAGAAGGTCGGTAGTTCGGCAGTTCAAGACCTGAGTGCCGCGTGATGGAATGAGCTCCCGTCTCGGGCCCCAGCTCCTGCCAACCTAGCAGTTCGAAAGCAAGAAATTGCAAGTAGATAAATAGATACCACTTCGGTGGGAAGGTAACAGCATTCCGTGTGCCTCGGCCAGATGACCATGGAGACGTCTTTGGACAGCGCTGGCTCTTTGGCTTGGAAATGGAGTTGAGCAGCACCCCCTAGAGTCGGATTCGACTGGCTTTTGAGGAAGGGAAACCTTTACCTTTACTAGTCCCTTAGAGACATCAGACAAAGGGAGCTTTGACTCTTGAAAGCTCTCCCCTCCAAATCCTTTTGGTTTCTAAGGTGCTGCTGGACTTGAATCGTGCTGTTCTCCTGCAGACTAACATGACTACCCTCTGAAACTGAACTCAACAGTACTACTGTTTTAGAAATTCAATAAATTACTTTTAGGTGACTTAATACTCACGGCACTCATCTTGCAGCAGTGTAATTGTTGCAATAGCAGCAAGAATACTCAGTGTGGCCTGTGATCTCAGGCCAGTCATATTTTCCCTCAGCCTAAGCCAACTCTCATGGTTGTTGTAGTGGTAAAATGGAGAAGGGAAGAACCACATGTGGCTCTCTGAGCTCCTTGAAGGAAGGGTGGTGGTGGTGGTGGGGAAGGAGGAGGAGGAGGAGGAGGACTTAACCATGCACTTAACCACTACACCAAACTGGCTCACCTGGGAAACCCAGCTTCAAAATCCCCACTCTACTATGGAAGCTCACTGGGTGACTTTCGGCCAGTTACATACACTCAGCCTAACCTACCTCACAGGGTTGTTGTGAGGATAAAATGGAGGGAGAGGAGAATGATGTAAACTGCTTTCAGTCCCCATTGGGGAGAGAGGCAGATTATAAATGCAAAATTTTAAAAAACGATTAAGAAGATTCTTTGATGTCAATAGAATGAGAGCACAGATTCCGGCTGGGAGAAAGACAACCATCAGGTGGCAGCTCATCTCCTTGACCCAGGTCTGCCAGCAGTCCACAGAATGAAAGAAAATTACATTCTGGGGGGAGGGTGGCAATTACTATAGGAAGCCAAGTCCAAAAATCTGATGTAGTTCCGGGCTGCGTAGCAGCCAAATGTTCAAGAGCACTCCAAGGACACTGGAATCCTGGCAAGCAGCTACTACATTTGGTTCTTATTCTTACTAGAGCTCCATGCCTTGCTTGACGTTATTCATGTCAGTTGCTTGGCAGTTCTGTTAAGCTGAACTGAATGCTTTTTGGAAGCAGAGTGTCACAGAAGGAAAGAGTACATCCATGGTGACAGAATGCTGCCTAACCTACTAGACTAGACTAGTGCTTTCCAAATTTTCTGTCTTCAGGGAACCTGTTTCTCATGAGTTTGGTCTGCCAAGGAACCCCTGCATGGTGCAGACGACATCACACTCTACATTTATTTATTTTAATAACCTGATTTAAAATGAAACCGACAGAACACATAATTTCTTAGGACAGAATAGATGACCCTCGTAGGAATTTAAATAAGGCGTTGTATGAAACCATGAGGGGAAATATCTTCATTGGTTATCATAAAGCACAATAATTCATGCATTCAAATTATGGGTTGAAACTGGGGGCCAAGAACTGACATGTCACCAGAACAGTCACCCGTCTATTCATTTGAGTGACCATCTGCTTTTATTTTATGCCTAGGAACTATGTGATTCCAGTAATGGGCTTAGCATTGTAATTATAAATATTTATCTTTCAACCTGCCAGGCAAAAAATGAGGACATCTACCTTCCATCTCATGCAGGACAAGGATATGCCCAGTAGCTATTACCAGTCCTCGCTTCTCATTGAGATTTACCTTTCTGATGGTAGGGCATAGTGGAGTTATGACAAGGGGCAGAGTAAAGCAGTCCATCTTGGCTGCCAGTTACATAAAAAGGCCAAATTTTGATGTAGTGGTTTGGTGTAGTGGTTAAGTGCGCGGACTCTAATCTGGGAGAACCGGGTTTGATTCCCCACTGCTCCACTTGCAGCTGCTGGATGACCTTGGGCAAGCCATAGTTCTGTCAGAGCTGTCCTTGAAAGGCCCCACCTACCTCACAGGGTGTCTGTTGTGGGGAGGGGAAGGGAAAGGAGTTTATAAGCCACTCTGAGACTCCCGAGTGAAGGGTGGGGGTATAAGTCCAATCTCTTCCTCCTCGTCCATCGCTTTTAACCAGTCTACTACATTTATCTCAGCTATCCAACTAAAAGTACTAGGTACATGGGTCCAGAGTAGCACATAAAAAAAACTATTTACATCATTATAGAGATTTATTTCACAGTGCTGACGCCAAACATTAAACACCGAGTGAGAAACCGATAAGAAGTATTCACATTATCACTAAGTCTCAGTTCAAATAATTACATAATAAGTTGGTAATTTGAAAATCCAACTTGGCAGTAGTTTACTGAGAAGTGTTCATAGTAATCAGCAAAGAGATGTTAATGGGACAGGGTGCCAGCTCTCCTCCCCATTTCGAAGATTTGTTCTTCAAGGCCAACCTTCCACATTCCAATTGCAGCACATCAATAACTTAACAATGTTCTAAGCAGCTGTCCCTAGGCATGTAGGGCTGTGGAGGTAACACATCTTTATTCCTGCCTTCATTGTATCTTCAGAACCATCCTGTGAAGTAGGTTAGGCTGAGAAAGTATCATTAGGTGATCTTGAGCCAGTTAGCTTCATGGTTGACTAGGGGAGTCCCAGCATGATGAGTGACATCATCACATTGGGGAGTGGAGGTCCCTGCCAATGCTCCCTCGAAGTTGTGCAGTCTTGTGAGCAAAAATTCTACTTCGTGAGCTCCTGGCATTAAAGTTGTGAGCAAGTGATTTGGCTACTGTATAAATCAGTTTGCTCTGGAGCCATCTTTCCTGAGCTAAGACACAAATGTGTGAGCCAGAGCCTAAAAACTGTGAGCCAGCTCACACTAAGGGAACACTGGTCCCCGCCTCTCCCCAGCAATGTTTAAAGGATCTTTTTAAACCCTGCTGAGAAGGAGTGGGGGGAGGCTGTTTGCACCTGCACACTGAGCCCCGAATCCGGGCTCAGAGTGCAGGTGCGTGGCCCCTGCCTCTCCCCAGCGGATGTCTTTAAACACTATTGGAAAGAGGTGGGGAGGAGGTTGGGTGGTCGCTCTTGGGGGCGGGGTTGTCCCCTGCCAGCTGGCTGGTGGATGGAAAGGAGCCCCTCCAAATCAGCCAACCCCCGCCAAACCGGGGAGTCGGCAAGCCTATGGTTGACTAAGGATTTGAACCCAAGATGGTCCTAACACTCCTACTGTTAACTAGGCTGGTTGAACATAACTGTAAATAGTTTCACCATAATTGGGAACTGGATTCTAGCATAGAATACTGTCCACCTTACCTTGAAAAGCTGTCACTGTAAGTTTTAATGACATGGATTTCAAAGGATGTTGCCAACAAGCATGACAGATGACACTGATTTAATCTGAGTCTATGGTAGATGACTTTAGAATGTTGTGCTGATGTTTGCTTGCTAAGAAAAAACTTATAAAATTGTGTCCTTTTATTATGTACTAGAAACTGATATTCCAGCACTTTTTTAAAACTGCAGTTCTTTGGTAAAACATCATTAAGCACTCACTTTGAGAGGTGTGAGAATGGAAACCAGCATTTCAAATGTTGTCAGTACTGTTTGTGCAAAATCTCTGAGATTTATTTTGCATCATTTGGATCAAGGCAGTTTGAAGTTAGAGTTGCACTGGTAAAATAGGTTTTATGTTTAGCACTCTGGAAGAACTTGTTTTCTGTAAAAATGCTTTCTAGTAATAACTAGTTGCTGTTTTATAAAGGAAAGGAAGCAACAAACAGCCTTTTAATTATCAGAATTTTAAATGCTTGGCAACTTATCTAGAAGTCTCAGATTTTAAAAGCTCCCGTTAAGCTGATGATTATCTCTGGATATAATTGATTGCCTTAATATGGTTGTATAATGAAGCTTTCATAGGCTGAGGCTTGAAGTTATATTCCTTTTGATACAACCACAGAGAGAATGGAATGATGATGACGATGATTATAGTAAAAAAAAAGTTTGGAAGCAGAAGGAAATTATTTTCTTGTGAGATCAGATAGGAAGAAGTTTATGGTGCTTTTTTATGAGATGCAGATTAAAAACTTGTTAACAGTTCTATCTCCTAGAAAAAAACCACGTGCAGAACAGGAGGTGAAAATTTCTGCAGAGAATGGAACTGCATGAATGTACAGTGATTTTGCAGGAATGAGGTCCCATTTGGATCAAATTGATGTTACTGTAGGGTTAGGGTTCCCCTCCATGGTGCCCACGAGTACTTCCCTCAGCACCCTCTAAGCTTTTCTAAAAGGGGGTTAACTATTGTAAGGCATGGTTTGTTGAGGGCTGTGCTGACACTCTTATGAAAAGCTTTTCCACTGAAGAATGAGGAGGACCGGTAAGCGCCTAGGCTTTCCTTAGTCAGCGTGTGGTTCCATTCCACCGTCCGACTTTCCTTCTCCCCAGGAGGTGTGAGGAGAGAGGTGTTCCATTTGGTTTTGCCTCCTGTGGCAGCCATTTTGAGGTGGCGCTCACCAGCTCTTCTAAAAATCCCAAAGGTGCCTGCGGGTCCAAACAGGTTGGGAATCCCTGCAAGTGTTATAGTTCAGAATGGCAGTGGTGCTGATTAAGCACGTTGGATCTGGACTGACAGTCAGCAAGGTTAGAGGCACATTATCAGTCAGAAACTTTTTCAGGTTTCACTGCAGTCTTCGGCTTTGCTGAGATGCTTGTTTGGATCTTGTCCATTGTAGTGGAATAGCTGCACAACAGGTGCCATTGTAGTCGCGTCGGTGATATAAACGCCTTTGTTCCTCATCAAATCCTAGCAGATAAAATATTATTTATTTATTTACAGATTTATATTGCACCTTTCTGCCCTTACAAAGACCACCAAGGTAGCTAACAGTTTAAAACACACATGATAAAAATCACATTTTATAACCATTAAAATCAACTCCCCTCCCAAACACACGTCATTAAAACAATTTTTAAAAATCAGAGTTAACATAGATACAAAACAGAGTTAAAATACTTACAAAACAGACACAAAGCATTAAAAAAATGGTTAAGAAGAAATAGACTTCCCTACATTCAGCATATACCCTGGTGTCGTGGTTAAGTGCATGGGCTCTAATCTGTGAGAACCAGGTTTGATTCCCCACTCCTCCACTTGCAGCTGCTGGATGACCTTGGGCAAGCTATAGTTCTGTCAGAGCTGTTCTTGAAAGAGCAGTTCTCTCAGAACTCTCTCAGCTCCATCTACCTCACAGGGTGTCTGTTGTGGGGAGGGGAAGGGAAAGGAATTTGTAAGCTGCTCTGAGACTCCGAGTGAAGGGTGGGGTATAAATCCAATATCATCCTCCTCCTCCTCCTTCTTGGAAAATGGCTAGCAATTATTTTTAAAAAGAGACATAAGCAAAAGAGTAAATGCATGTACACGTATAAGTTATGGAAGAGGAATGATCCTGAAAGGATTTTTATGTATTTATTTATTTCTTCATATTTATAGCCTGCCCTTCCCACGAGTGGCCTCAGGGCAGGTAACAACATGTTATCAATACAAAAGCAACATTTCATTAATAGAATAAATAATTGAAATATTTAAAAAAACTATTGTATACATTAAAATGGTGATCACAGTCTTACAGTAAATGTTTCTGGCCTATAGTAAGATACAGATAAAGCACAGCAGTTGTTAAAATGGGCAGCAAAAATCTGACAAGGTGAACTTTAACCCATGAAAGTTTATGTCTTGGAAAATTCTGTTGGTCTTTGAAGTGCTGCTGGACTTGAATTTTGTTCTCTTGAAAGAGGACATTTGTGAGAGTGTGCTGAATAGTGGAAACATTCTGCACTCTTGAAATAAAAGCACTCGTTATTCCACTGAAGTTTCCAGCCTGCCACTGAATGTATGGAACTGCTGTGTTGCCTTATCAACCTGTCCAGTCGTTCTTACCTTTGTGCCCAAAATGATAGCCATGCTGAGAGAGAAGGCTATCACACACCACCTATTGCTGGTACGGGTGAATTCGGCCTTCGAAGCCAAACTTTGCAGAAGAGATTTCAAATGAAGTGTGGGGGAAAACCTCGTGTCATTTGCTCTCTGGTTATTGTAAAGCAGTACAGTTTTTGCATTACACTGGAGTAACTGAGGGTTGGTGAGGATATAGCGAGCAATGAGTAGCATGTGGGTTATGTGTATTTATCTTGGCTTTTTAATGCATAAAATGTTACCTTCTTTGTTTTCATATCCTGCTTTTTCTTTAAGCAGCTCAGAGTGGTGTGTTAGGATCATAATCATCCCGTGGAGATAGGATAAAACACTTGTTTGACGCCACCAGTGAATTTTGAAGCAGAGCAAAGATCTGAAGCGGTTATTCCCACCTCAGTAGCTGTTAACACCAAATTTACAGTGCAGTGCTGTGGAGAGTTACTCCAGTCTAAGACCATTGACTTCAGTGGGTTTAGACTGGAGTACCTCACCATAGGATTGCATTGTTACCTTCCTTTTTTTCTCCCAGATTTATTTCACTTGCCTTAATGTTCTTTATTAGTTAGTGTGTGTATGTGTGTAAAATATACAGAAGTTTCTTTGTCTCTTCTTGCATAGATGGAAAGAGAGACTTGGGGATATTTCATGCAAATACAAACAGGACCTCTCAGAAGGAATTTAATCAATAATGTACTCCTCAGTGTGCATGTTGGATTGGATTATAAAAACCGGTTAGCGTGCATCTCAGAGCAGAACTCCACAGCATCTTGCTAAATCCAGTGTTTTAGCATTTGGTTACATAAGCAGATGTCGTTATTAATACCCATTGTGGGCCAGGATCCAAAGAGGACCTGTGCACGCAAAGGAAGATGGATAGCAGATAATCTCTTTCTGATTTCAGCACATCATGAATTGTTGAATGGTGTTCTTGGACTTCTGGTGTGAATTCTGAGAGGAGGGGTCTAAAGACCTGTGGTAGGGTGGGGGGTATAATAAAACAGTTCTGGAGAAGAAATTAGAAGCGGATTCTGCACCATGCTATATCCCGACGAAACCAGGTTATTCTTCATACTTGAATGTATAAGTACAGTTGTAACAATAGGTATGAAAATGTTCTATTTGAGCCTTATCTTAAGAACATAAGAACATAAGAGAAACCAATGTTGAATCAGGCCAGTGGCCCATCCAGTCCAACACTCTGTCACACAGCGGCCAAAAATACCAGGAGGTCCAGCAGTGGGGCCAGGACACTAGCCTTGCCCTCCCCCCAAACACCAAGAATACAGAACCTCACTTGCCCCAGAGTCCCTATCTATACCTTGTGGATAATAACAACTGATGGATCTTGGCTCCATTTGTGATATTGAATTTCACTTATGGATCTCTTCATTTGTGATATTGAATTTCAAGAGCTTAGATTCGAGTCCAGTAGCACAATACAGACCAACAAGATTTTCGGGGTACAGGTTTTTGAGAGTCGAAGCTCCCTGAGAGACCGTTGACTCTTGAAAACCTATATCCTGAAAATCTTATTGTTCTCTAAGGTGCTAATAGATTCAAATCTAGGTCTTCTACTACAGACCATTGCAGTTACCCTCTGAAGCTATGAATATCAAGAGGATGTGTGTAGGGGATATTTTTGTAGTGATATTGTCCTGAGGTTTAATGTACAGATTACAGTGAAAATAATTTCTTCATGATTTTCCCTTCTTCCTAGATATGAGCTGCGAATCCGATATTTACCGAAGGGATTTTTGAACCAGTTTACTGAAGACAAACCAACGTTAAATTTTTTCTATCAGCAGGTAAACATATGCTACATCTTTAATATGAACTTGCTTTTGCATCTTGAAAGTTTGCTGTATTTGTAAAAGGAACATATTAATGTAGGGACATGAAAAACGCAGTGTCAAGCTTTTGTTTTGTTTTTTTAAATGCACACCAGGGTTGGACCCAGGGGGTGGGGGGTTTCTATCCCTCCC
The DNA here is from genome assembly GCA_029375565.1 of Gekko gecko. Taxonomy (NCBI): domain Eukaryota; kingdom Metazoa; phylum Chordata; class Lepidosauria; order Squamata; family Gekkonidae; genus Gekko; species Gekko gecko. The sequence continues at coordinate 72,599,067 of JAPDNY010000009.1, forward strand.
CCAGTTCTATTATAGACTCCTCATTTAAGACCCTTAAGTTTTTAGGTGGTAAAGATTTTTAAGATTTTGGATACAACTGGCATGTTTCTGGATGGCAGAATTGGATGGCAGTTCTTTGTCCATCTTATGCAGATGTACTAGGTGAATGTGGCTAGTTTTATCAAAGATGCTCTTCCTTTTTTCATTCACTGTGTTAGAGGGGGTCCCTGAAATTATGCTGCCTGCAGGAATCTGGCACACAAGATGCTCCGTAGTGATTTTGCTCCCAATCCACGTGCAGATACCTAATTTGCTGAAAAAAATGAATGCATCAGAATTAGTTGTGTTCTGACTATTTTTGAGCATGCTAGGTTACTGAATTCCTGTGAACTGATCATTGCAAATGCAGTCACATATTGGGAACAGAGGGGACTCTGTATTCTTTATTCTGTATGATGTATTGTAGAAAATTCCAGCTGAAATATTTTTACTGTATTTGAGTATAAAAGGTCCCATGAATAATTTAGCTTGGACTTTGATTGTTATGTATTGGATCCTATACTTGCTTCCTGTTGTGTGTGTGTGTGTGGGGGGGCAGTTTACACTGATTGCCTTCTCCTACTGCAATTTCCCACAATACACCCAACACTGTTTCTGGGGTCCCTGGACCCCGGGACAGCATTTGGGTGGGGGGCATGCAGGAAGCTGCAGTAGTAGGAGGAGAGGAAAGTTCTACTCAGCTTAGGATACAGTCCCGTATATTTTTTACAATGTTCCCCTTCCAACAGCATGTTAATGAATCTTAATCTATGCTTAATAAAATATTTACTGATTGTGGAATCAAGATATGTCAGTGTGATACTGATAGAATCAAGCAGATCATGAGAAGGAGGGCAGGAAGGGCTGCCTCAGAGCTTAGTTCTTGTGGCCCTTTCTTACATGCCCAGGGAAATGCTGATCGCCACTTTGGGGTCAGGAAGCAATTTTTCTCCAGGCCAGTTTGGCTGGAAATCCGGGGGTGGTGGTGGTCATCTTCTGGGCATGGAACAGTGGTCACTGGGGGTGTGGGGGGTATTTGTGAATTTGGACTAGATGTCCTTTGAAGTCCTTTCCAATTCTATGATTCTGTGATTCTAAGTAACTTTTGGGAATGCATGTTCATAGGAACACTCCTGCTCATTTTTATATACAACAATATGCATACTGCCTGTAGAAGAAATGCTCTCCACCCAAGAATTCACCCCAATATTTCAGCCATTGTGACAGTACTCTGTATGTGAGTTGGAATCCAGTTGCCAACTAATAGCTGACAGGAAGGAGAGGGGGCAGGGGATTAGTCATCAAGCTCCAACCTTTATGAGCCTGCAGGCACCTTTAGAAATCTGACACAGGCTGATGGGCACAATCACAAAATGGCTGCCACAGGAGGTGGAGCCAACCACAAAATGTCAGGGACTGAGTTTATATATAGCGCTAATAGTACTTCCTCAGCATTTCAGGCAGAAGCTCTGTTGAACGGAGGATGCCTTTTAATCTGAACAGCCAGTCAGAAAGCCCGCAGAGCAAAAGCCTCATCTAGCCCTGCCCACTTTCTAAAAGCATTTGGTGGGCATCAGGAAAGATGTTGGCAGGCACCATGGATCCCATAAGCACCACATTGGGAACCCCGGTTTGGGATGAGGACCAAGTGTAATGTAGACAGTTGGGTGTTTTCACCTTTTCTTTGTGCCTTTGTTCATCCAGAATGCTTGAACAGACTGTATGTATTCTTTTTATTGATTTTAATAAACTTAGTTTCATTTTGGACCCTCGAAGCTTAGTCTATAGAACTATGCCTGTTCGGTCGTGCGATCTGCATTGCAGCAGCAGCAAAGGGCAACGGGTAAGCTCACCATCCGTGGAGTGCAGGAGCCCAGATTTGCACAGTTGACCTAGATCACCTCTGAGCAATCTTGTAGAAGTGTGAGGCATGAATCATGGCATCTAGGCAGAGTCTTTAAACGGTAATGCAGGTACAGAGTGCGAGACAGGCAACTCTGCTTAGCAGGAGATATTCTCAGAGTTACTGGTGACCGTGGTGGTTATCTAAGTTTGTTTTTGCTACACCCGGGGGAGTAAGGGAAAATGTAGACTCAGGACAGTCTCAAGGTTTTCTGACCTCCCAGGGACCTGGCCTAAGGAATTGGGGGAGGGGATTGTTTGTGAGTTGGTTCCTTCAAATTCTGCAAGGGGTTTTTCCTTGTAAGCTCATTTCAGCCCCCATAAGGACTGCAATAGAAGTTTTAGGAGAGGCCTTTTTAAAACATCGCTCCCTTCAGCACCAAGAGACAAGCTGACCCCGTGTTTTGTGTGAAGCCATATTTGTTGCATTCTTGTAACCTATCCTAAGCTGTCGTGGAGATTGTTGTCTTGAAAGGCAAGGAGAAAACAGCACACAAAAGCAGCTTCCCTATTTTTTTCCCCTCCCTTTTTGTCTCATTGTTTTCTGCACTTATGGAGCAAAATGTCCATTGTACTTGTGAAGGCAAAGAAGTTGGGAGAATTTGCTTGTGAGACGGGAGAACCTGTGGGAAATATGAGTCAAAAGAACAAGATAATTATTAACCATCCTTACATAGACTCTGGTTTTTAGGCTGCTCAGAGACTACACATGAATGTTCTTAAGGGGGGGGGGGAACCCACCAAACACAGTATTTAATACATTAGATGAAACAGCAGACTCTGAAACAAGCAAAAGATTTAAATTTTACAATATAGTCATACTGGAAATTACATGTCAGCAATAGTAGAAATTAAAGGTTGCTTCATTATTGTGGTCACAATAATGACCACAAAACCCAGAAAAAAACTAATGCTATAATAGAAATAAGTAAAGTAAGAGTAACAGATCAAATTGTGATTCCTTCTTTTGCTTTGCTTCACCTTCTGTCTGCAAGTGCATTTTTTTTTTTTATTTTGTTGGAGCGGAGAAAGTTGACAAAGGAAACTTTTTCACCCTCTCCCAAAATACTAGAACTTGAGGGCATCCAGTGATGCTGATGGGGCAGTAGGTTCAGGATGGAAGAAAGGAAGTACTTCTTTACACAGAGAGTGATTAAAATGTGGAATTCGCTGTCAGAGGATGTAGTGATGGCCACAGGAATAACCAGCTTTAAAATGGGATGAGGGATTCATGGAGGATAAGTCTATCAGTGGCTATTAGCCATGGTGACTGAGAGGAACTTCCATATTCAGAGGCAGTTAACTTCTGAATCCCAGATCCAGGAGGCAATATCAGGGGAAGGCCTTGTCCCCTGTGCCCTGTTGTTGGACCTTCAGAGGAACTGTTTGGCCACTCTGTGAGAAAGGGTGTTAGGACTAGATGGATCACTGGTCTGATCCAGCAGGGCTCTTCTTATTAGGGGAAGGCCTTGGCCTCTATGCCTTGTTGTTGGCCCTCCAGAGGAACTGGTTGGTCAGTGTGTAAGACAGGATGCTGGACTAGGTGGACTATTGGTCTGATCCAGCACGGTGGTTCTTACGTTCTTACTTTCGTCTTCTTACTTTCACCTTATTTACTGAGCATGACTGTTGGGAACCTGTAGCTTTCCCCTTTTAACCGGAACAACAACAACAACAAAACCCCAAACCTTTTGCTCTCTCTCAAAGATGAAAGGTGGGAAGGCTGCAGGGAATTGTCCATATGAAAGCTCTGCCTGTGGCCAGTCTGGTGATAGGGGGTGGAACTGAGCTCCACTTTCAAAATGGCAGAGGCTACGCTCTGTTTCTTTCCGCCTTTTACAAGCTTGGTTTTTTTCCCAGTTAACAGCTGAGTTGCGACTCAGTCGTTAAGAAGGAAAAGGGGCAGCCCAACAAGATTCTCTTCTGCAACAGCACTTCATTGCCATTGGAATGAAGGGGGTGGGCAGGTAACAGCATCGAGCAGTGTGGGGGCGGCTGTCTGGAGCCCTCGGCCCCACTTGTGCCTGCTTCCACAGCAGGGGGCAGCTTTTCCTGCTCCTCACCCAGTGGAATACACTTGGATTAGATTGCAGTGCTCTGTGATGTATATTGCCTTATTACATAAGTCATGTATAGGGATGTAAAACCTCAGGAGAACATTTCTAAACCATAGAAAAGAATGAAAACATGTCCTGTCACAATCTGTTCGTGGTGTGAGGCCCCTGGGGACCAGCCTCTTCAGTGGTGATGGCTCGTTTCTGGAACTTCTTCCCTATACCTGCCCACCTGATGCCAGCGTTGCTTGGTTTTAGACACCAGGTAGGGGCCTTTTTGTCTTTTAACATAGAGCCAGTTTGGTGTAGTGGTCTCTACTCTGGTAGACTCTAATCTGGGAGACCCAGGTTTGATTCCCCACTCCTCCACTTGTACCTGCTGGATGACCTTGGGCAAGCCATAGTTCTGGCACAGCTGTTCTTGAAAAAGAGCAGTTTCCGTCAGAGCTCTCTCAACCCCACCTACCTCGCAGGGTGTCTGCCATGGGGAGGGGAGGGAAAGGAGTTTGTAAGCCACTCTGAGACTCCTTTGAGTAGTGAAGGGCCGGGTATAAATCCAATCTCCTCCTCCTTCTTGCCAAGCCATTTGTTTGATTGTTCTCGCTTCCTTCCCTTTCTGTTGTGTGAAAGTTGCTGGTCTCCCCTGTTTAATTTTTGTGCTCCATGTTATATTTTTAATATTGGCGTTACTGGATTTTATTAATTTTGTACTCTAAAATCATTGTGAGAGTCCCCAGATAAGAGCACAGTTTAATAAGTTTTAAACAAATTATTATTATTTTTAAAGTGGTACATTATATGCAGAAACAGGAGAAATTCAACTATATTTTATATACGACAGATTTGGGGGGAAATAATAATATTTGGTTCCAGTTTTCCCCTAAACGTTGTTTTGTAAAAAATTCCCTCACTCCCTTGACTTCATGTTTCTAATCATGTCAAAGGGTAGGATTTCTTCCCAAAGCTGAGTGGGGATATCTTTAAAGATAATCATCCTTTTAAATCCCTTCTTAAAATCCTGTTAACTTAAACCAGCTAGACCTTCTCAAGCCTGCCTTTGAAGGAACTTAAAACCTATCCCCCATAGCTAGGGCAATCAGTGTGTGCTCTGCAATTCTGTACTTGCTAGGAGATGAAAATAGGCAGATATGTGTAATACCCCAGTTCACACACGTTATAGCCACCTTCCAAAGCCTCCCATTAACACTGTTTCATATTGCCAAAGGCTCTGCTTTGTCTTGTGCAGCAACTGTCCTCTATTCAGTTGATCCCTTAAAGCAGGCCGCCTCTACTCCACCCTGATGGATATGCCACTGTCAGTAGGAAGACAGAGACTCCAAGGTGTTACCGATATGAATTAAACAGTTCATTGGAAAGCGTTGTTGCAAAATATGCTAGAAACACAAACTGAACCAGATGCATGACATGTGAATACATGGGGAAAGCCATGCATTCAAAACCATCAGGAAGGTACATACAGCTAGAGCAAATAACCTGGAATACATAAACCGGCAGTTCATAAGCAAATAAGACATGATTCTGCAGCTTAGTTCTAAACCAGTCCCCCAAAGAGGACACATCAGGTAGTGGAGATATGAACCACAAACCATTCTGCACTGTCAGTACACAGGGGGGGAAAACAGTTGTCAACATAAGAACAAATTTAACGTATGTTGGCCGTACAGTAAATATTTTAAACACTACCTGCCACCCTACCACCTTTTTGTCCTTCTATAGTCATAGTTCAGTTCCCTGGCAAGCAAAAGCAGTTTTGTAGCTACCTATCCAAGAATCCAGGAAAGTTGAAGAAACAGGACTCTCACAGGCTTATGGGCCTTTCAGTGCTCAGACTCCCAAATCCTGTGGTGGGGTGGGGGAGGGCAGGGTGAGGATAGGCCTTTGGAGGCCTCAAGACACCAGCAAGGTGGCGTCTTCTCAAAGCAAGGGGTATCCTAAAAAGAAAAGGCCGCTATTGGCCTCAGCTAATCTTCAATACCGGACTTATCTACATTTTTCTTGGTGAGGAGCAGTGTCATAGTGGCATCTCACTCTTTGGAGGAGGAGACAGAGGCATGGACTTAATTTATGCCTCCTTTATTGTTTACTTTGGTACCCATGGGTCAGGAAAAACCCCATCCCCATAACATCTTCCAGTATTCCGCAAATATATGCTGGTCTGAGCTCTTCTTATTAGTCATGAGACTGGTCTTCCTGTTTGTCAGAGTTACAGTTCTGCACTCATGTCTTGGGGACTTTTTGCTTTTCTTAGCAATGCATTCTAGGGACTTCTAACGAGGAGTTTCTGTCTGAGAGTCAAGGAAAAGTACTCTTGTATAGCATGATTGTGCATGCGAACAGTCGGGGAGGGGGGCCCCTTATGTTCTGGGCATGGGTCTGTGCAGTCTTGTTGCCTGTAACGTCAGGAACCTCAGACTTCTCGTGGCATCTCAGCAGCTGCTTTTGTTAACTCAGTTAATGTAGTATATTCCTGTTGATCCACTGGTTTCTGGAGTCCTTCCACTGAATTCACAGATTCTCCCAAAGCTATTGAAAGAATCACTCAAAATGAGGTCAAATGTCAGGCAATCCATGCATCTCCTCACTCTATAATATCATGTGGGGAAGGGTCTTTTGTTATAAAAATCCATTACTATGAGATACCTCTGTGAACAAACGTTTTCTCTCTATATTAGGTGGCACTTCTGAAAGTGTCGACAGGTACTTGTGGTTGGATGTGGCTCATGGAATGCCAAAACACAAACAAAACAAAACACCAGTACTTTACCTGGGCAGTCTTAGCAAAAGTCACAGTTTCTGATGGGAAGCCACATAGAGCCAGGATTTGAATATCTATTGTGTTGAAAGATGGAGGCTTTAACTCAGACAGTCTGAGGCCAAAAAATGTACTGGGCTGGCATACTCCACATTTGAAAGCCAGTGGAATACTTGTTCTGCTCATTAAAGATACACTAGAAAAATGCAGTGGCTTTATATTACGTTACGATGTTGCACTTTATTCTTCTGCAGTATTTGCAGTGGCAGTCTGTGCATAGCATGGTGCCTTATTGTTCTTGCACAATCATTGTGTATATGCCATTAAATGCCAACAGTGCCCTTCAGTTCTCTACGGAGGGCAAACACTAAGAATCACAAAATTGAGAAACCTGTAGTGGAGCATTTCAGCCTTCCAGGACACTCAGTGAGGACCTCAAAATAGCTGTTTTATTGCAAAGGAATTTCAGAAACAGACTAGAACAGGAGATTGTTGAATTACAGGTTATTACAACACTCAGTACAAGGGAACCCCCAGGGTTTAACAGAGATATCGGGTCCTTATCTCACTACACATGCTAAATCACTCAGTTCTTGCATCTGTTTGTCAACTCTTTTGTTATCTGTATGCTAATTTGCTTGCTATTTGCTGGTTTTACCAACTGCTTTAATCCAGTCTTAGCTATGTTTAGCGCTCAGTTACTTATGCATCTTGACTCTAACTAGCCCTTCCTGACAACCAGCCCTCCTGCCCACCCTCTCTCTACCTATATGTAATGGGTGGCAAAGTCTGTTTCAGTGTATCTGAAGCAGTGTGCATGCACACAAAGCTTATACCCAGAATTAAACTTTGTTGGTCTTAAAGTTGCCACTGGACTCAAACCGTGTTCTGTTGCTTCAGACCAACACGGGTATCCACCTGAATCATTATTGTATGTGTGTGTGCTAAAGGCAAGAGGCTGCCTTGAACCATGAAGAAAGGTGGAATATGAATGTTTTTAAAAAATAGATCTGTTATTTCACTCAGACACTTTTAGAGATCTTGGAGAAGGGGTTCAAGTTCTGAAGTATTGGCAGTGCTTCCCACCCTAAAAGGCAAATGTTAGAGACAGTGACCTCCCGAGGGTAGAAAGAATTGGGGGCTGCCCCTTGTAAGTAGGGATCAAGCTAGCTAGGGCTATCCAGGTCAGGTCATATTTGCCCCATAACAAAAATAATGAAAAAAATAAAGAGTAAATATAAAGTGGAACTTCTCATTCACCCGTTTGTCTCAGATGTGCTTCTTTCAGAGCTTTTTGGTGACCAGACGAAAATGAATTTGCTTTCTTGAGCATTTTGTTACTGGTTATGGGCAGAGCTTACATTAGGCCAGCCAGTGGCCATGGTAGTGTGGCAAATCCTTTCTATCTTTCTTTTTAAATTCAGTGGAATTACTTTCGCAGCTACTCGCAAACAATATGGAGTATGGTTTGGGCTGCCTCATTCAGTGAGATAACTTTGCTCTTGTCAGTCAGGATGCTTTGTTTCACTTTACGCATTTTAACCCCATGAGTGATTTGATTTGTTATTTGAATAAGGAAAAATGGTCCCAAGTAGATTTTAGGAAATAAGGGAGGGATTGGTTTGCTTGGTCAGCTGTCCTGACATAAATAGAGCCCTTTGAATTGTTTGGGCTCTCATTTGCTTAAACAGTCAAGGCATTAATCCAATTTTAAAAGCCTTGAAAGGGATAGAATGGGCCCCTTGACTCACCTCTGTTTCACGAAGAGACAAGCGGTCACGTTCCTGGTGTCAGGTTGATTTTGTGGATGTAGGTGACCTAATTAGACAACTTATTAACTCTTGTGTTTAAAAATAGGCAATCTGGAACGAATAATTTTAGGTGTATGGATGCTGCTTATTTAAATTAGTCTGAAAATTATTTCGATATTATGATTGCCTTCAAGGGGGAAAAATCTACAGATTAGATTATAACCTCTTTATAGCAATGTAGATTCCTAGAAACTCTTGATATGGAGCCTTGATGGTGAAACCAGTTTAAATCTGGTTTGTGTGTGTAGCATATAGACATATTGTACCATAGCGGTTAACAGAGTAAGTCCTCAGTTCAAATATCGTAACAGCTGTGAATTCACAAGGTGGTTTTCAGACACAACTGTACTATAGACTTATCTTGCTTTTTATATCAATTATGGGATTTCCTACATAAGAAAAGCCCAGCTGGATCAGACCAATGGTCCATCTAGTCCAGCATCCTGTCTCACACAGTGGCCAACCAGCTCCTCTGGAGGGCCTACAACAGGGCATAGAGGCTGAAACCTTCCCTGATGTAGCCTCCTGGCACTGGGATTCAGAGGTTTAGTGTCTCTGAACACGGAGGTTCCCCTCAGTCATCATGGCTAGTAGCCACTGGTAGACCTCTCCTCCATGAATCAGTCTAATCCCCTTTTCAAGCTTTTTATTCCTGTGGCCAATGGCCATCTCTACATCCTCTGGCAGCAAATTTCACATTTTAATCACTCTCTGTGTAAAGACGTATTTCCTTTTGTCTGTCCTTCTTTGCAATTAGCCCTTCCCCTGCCCACCCATCAGCTTCATTGGATGCCCTCGTGTTCAAGTGTTTTGGAAGAGGGAGAAAAATCCCTTTGTCAACTCTCTCCACCCTATGCATAATTTTATAAACTTTTATCATGTCTTTCCTCAGTCGTCTCTTTCTAAACTGAAAAGTCTCAGACTCTTCAGCCTTTCCTCATAGGGAAAGTGCTCCAACCTCCTAGTCATCTTGGTTGCCCTCCTCTGTATTTTTTTCCAGGTCTGTGGTGTCCCTTTTGAGATATGGTGACCAGAACTGCACACAATATTCCAAATCAGGCCAAACCATAGATCTATACGGGGGCATCATAATATTGGCTGTTTTATCTTCAGTCCATTTCCTAATAATCTCTAGCATAAGAGTATACACTTTTCACCACTGCAGTACACTGGGTTGACACTTTCAGTAAACCTGGGAATTGCCATTTGAGAGCACTGATAATTTCCATCCAAAATACAGTTCCCAAGTTTCCCCAGGGAGAGTGACTATTAACCAGGTTTGAGCCACTGGCGTATATATACTCTTAAGACCACCATTGTTTCTCACCTTCACCCCTCATCTGAAATAGAGAGTAACAATACTGGCTTATCTCTTACGGTTACTGAATGATTGGCGGCTGGGGCTGTATGTGAAATGCCTGAACCTCTCAAATACGTGTTATTTTTATCATGTTCTTCCTTTCTTAATCATGATGCACTGACAAAAACTGAAGCCTCTCAAGCATCCATGGAAGGCCACCCTGCTTGTCACTGTTGGCTATGCTGATACCTCCTGAAAAGTCACTGATGAGGTGCTGTAACTGCCGTATAACTATGCTCTAAAGGGGACAAATGTGAAGATTGCAGCTTCTTAAAAAGGGAAAGATGATGCAAATTAAGTGCCACCTGTCTACAGTTTGCAGCTTGTTGGGATAACTTTTGTGCACTGTCTGTTTACTGAGAGTAAAATTTTTGAGCAATTAATGAAAAGGTTGGCTACTCTGATGACTGAGCCATGTTAAAATCTCACCGTTTTCGTTTTGGGGCATCACCCTCACATTCTTTCTGTCTCCGTTAGATGGTTGTAGGATTTTTATTTTATGTTTTGTAGATGGTTTCTTTGTGATACTCATGTTCACTTTAGTGGGCTCTTAGTATTTAGGGGCCCATAATATGCAGGGAGGGGATGGGCTTTCAGCAAGCAGTCATGATAGGAAGCATTTTGGGCAGGGGGCAATATGGTTGTTGTGAGATCGTGTTGCCATGCTAGGAATCCATCAGATGTTAGAATTTTGCTGCTGAATTCCTGCAGGATTTGGATAAATCTGCTAATGTGGGATGTACCACTGAGAACTCTTTGGATGAATGGTGAGATGGAATTGGTTTGTAGTCAACTCTTCATCTAATTATCATGCTCTTCCTTTCTCCAGGCTAGACCACATGGATGAGGAAGTAGGAGGTCATGATTTTCTATAGGGATACCATCTTTTCCTATTATCCTGGTTCCCAGTCCACAGTTTAGAAAGTATGTGCTTGGTGATGGGCTCTGGTTACTATCCATCCCATATCCCTATCCTCTGCCTGAACTGAGTGTGCTGGTCTTGGTACTGGTGTAAGAATAGTTCGAGCTGTTAATTATGGTGTACTTCATTATCCATGCTGAGTTCTGTCTAACTGGTACAATTTGGGATTTCATGGTCATCATGATAACCACATGACTCTTTTAGCTGATACCACATATATTCAGCCATATGTGTTGACCTGGATAGCCCAGTCTAACCCAATCTCATCAGTTTTCAGAAGCTAAGGAGGGTTGGTCCTGGATAGTACATGGATGGGGGACCACCAAGGAAGACCAGGGTTGCTAAGCAGAGACAGGCATGGCAAACAACCTTCTGACATCTCTGGCACTGAAAACATATGGGGTTGGCGGAAGTCAGCTGAAACTTGACAACAACAACAACAATAATAATAATCAGACACATTCTCAACCCAATGTTCTCTTTGGGACAGGAAGAAGGTGATCAGAGAGTAGAGAGAGATCATAGTAATTCTGTTTTCATGGATTAGGGTTAGGTTGCAGCTTTCAGTGCCCCAGAACCTTTGCAGGGAGGACAGGCCCATTAAAATGGCCCACCCATGGAGAACTATGAAACTGCATTGTTTTCTGAATGCTCTGGGGAATTTTCCTTCTAATTTGACTGGCAGTCATGTTGAAGCCCTGGTTGAATTCTGAAATAAGCAAGTGACCTGAGTGACTAAAGCGTCCTCTTCCCCTAGGGAGTGTCTGTCTCGCCGCAATTCTCTGTCTGCACTTGATGAAACAGCAGGGGTGATGGCGAGAGTGATACTGGAGGAGGTGGAGGATCATATTTTAAAGCCCATCACATAGTGGTAATGATGATAAAGTAATCCTACCTGTCTGCTACCATTGCATCCATTCATAGTCATCACCTGTGGTTTCTCAGGCATCCAGACATTTTGTGTTCTGCACGTTAACAGAGTTTTGAGGCCTTGATGGCACACTGGGACAGTTTTGCAAATTTGTGTTTATTTGCTCTGACAGCTAAGCATTCAGCGTAGCTGTTGTGGGTGTTTTGTTTGTGTATACTTTTCAGCTTGTTTTGCGTGACAATGCATACAAAACCCTTGAGAGGTACATACAATATTGTTCTCATCCCGAGCCCTTCTTGGGTATTAAAACTTGCCAGGGAAAGACTGAGTCAGTGGCTGGAGTGGATTGTAAATAGTAAAGGTAAACTTCCCTGTATTTGTATGTAGGCGGGGTTCTGTTAGTTCTGAAGGAAGGTATTCTTATTCCTCTGATGAAATAATTGTTCTTAAAACCTCAAGATCTGAGCAGCTTTCCTCCCCCTACTATCACCCTCCCCTTCCCTGCCAGAGTACTTGAACAAGTGGTGGTGGTGCACACCTCAGGATCTTCAGGTTGGAAATTTATTATGTAGGTCCATTCCAGTCTCACATGGTGGTTCTCCACCGAGGTGAGATTGAAGACATGTGAGAGAGGGCCTTCCGGGTTGCGATCCCTCAGAAGAGCCCTGCTGGATCAGACCAGTGGTCCATCTAGTCTAGCATCCTGTCCCACGCAGCAGCCAGTCAGTTCCTCTGGAGTTCCAACAACAGTACCTAGAGGCCCACCGTCTCTCGTCTCTGGAACTCCTTCCACTAATCCCATAGCTCCCCTCCTGGAGAGCTGTTAGAACTGTTCTTTTCGGGCAGGGCTCTGAAGTGGACTAAGCTTCGTCCTCTTAAATTGAACTCTTTTTAAAAAAATAAGTTTAGGTTGTGGGGTTTTTTTGGCTTTTAGTGCTTTTTCCCTTGGATTTGTCTTTTGATAAGTGTGCTGTTTGTCCTTAAGATCTTAGAAGTTTCGGCAAAAGCTTCTAACTTTTATTTTTGGTTGCCGCTGCTCTTTGTTGTTTTCTGACGGTTTAGTCCTGCATTTGTTTTTATTATTTTCAGGCACCCTGAGTGCTGTTAAAGTAGACTTGCAGAATATATGTGTGTTTTTTGTGTGCAATAAATTTTATTGAATTTATAGTACAGAGTATATGTTTGAAAACAAGGAATAAGTCGTAACATGAGAAGAGAGAAAATAGTTTGGTTTTTTTAAAATCTCGTCCTTCTTTTGAGGAACTTGGGTCAGCATACATTTTTTTTTCATAACAACCTTGTGAGTTAGTTCATGCTTAGATGGAGCGATAAGTCCCCTGTCACATAGGGGGTTTGTGGCAGAAAGAAGATCCGAATCTAGGCATCACTTGTCCTAGTCTTGACGTTCTAAGCACCAGTTCTCATTGAAATAAAAAAAATAGGGAGGTTTCTTGTAGAAGTTCACAAAGGGACTGATTTGGACTAAGAAAACAGCAACGACTGAACCCATCCAGTACTGCATTGTCCTCAAGTATACGATCGAACTTTTATTGCCAATTTCCGAGGCAGGCACAATTCAGAGACAGCTGGGGACCTGCCCACCGTGACAGAAGGGATAATTTTAAAGTCATTCTACTCACACAATATGCCATCGACAGTTAATTCCCTACTCCCAATCACTAATGTCTTTACTATTAACATAGATTGGGGGGTGCTGTGTAATTAGTGCAGGATGTCAAAGTTCAACGTGTGTTACTGCAGCAGTGACCTTTGGGATAAGGAAGAGCAGCAGCTGAGGGCAGATGGCAGATGAGGGCCGTCCTGATGCAGAACTGTGCTTTTAGAAGCCATAAAGAAAAACAGCAGTTTTTATTTTCTTTGGGGGAGGCTGGTTCAATGATTCATCTGTTACGAAGCTGGCAGAAAGAAGGAAGGGGGGGGCTTAGGTGAACGGGCAGTAAACATAGCATAAATCCAGCATCTTTAGAGGCTACTGAAAGTCCTATAAAAACAAGAAATGGCCCAAGTGTTGTGGTGGTATTTATTTAGACCAGCTAGTGATTCAAACTGCTGGAATCAGAGATTTTGTTTTCTGCTATTGAACCAGTGCGTGAAGTGGAACGCTTAAGTAAGGAACTTCTCTTCATTGTACACGAAGCCCGAGAATGGTTCATTAAGTAAACAAAAGCACAGATTTCTACCCACTTTTGTTTCTGCAGCTGTAGCACTTCAAGCTAAGCTCCCGAGAGCTGTTCTAGCTCTTCCTCACAGCGGGGAACGGCAGCCCTGTGGCGTCTCCCCTCCTCCACATGTTCAATATTATTGTTCAGTACAACTCACTGTGTCATTTGGGAAGGGAAGTTGTTGGGAAAGCTCCATGCTTAGCTATAAAGTTGCATACCCGTGTCTGTGTCTGTAAAAACAACAACAACGGATATCGAATTGCTTCAATAAAGGAAGCCATGGCCTTCAGCTTGCGAGATGTGAGCAAGGTATCTGAAGAAGTGAGCAGTGGCTCATGGAAGCTCATCCCCTGCCACAAATCTGTTAGCCTTTTAGGTGCTACTGGACTCTTGCAGTGACCCACAAAAGCTCATTGCCTGCCACAAATCGTGTTAGTCTTTAAGGTGCTACTAGACTCTTATAGTGACTCAAGAAAGCTCATGCTATGCTGCAAATTTTGTTAGACTTGAAGGTGCTCCTGGAATCTTACTTGTGAGCCAGTTTGGTGTAGTGGTTAAGTGTGCAGACTCTAATCTGGGAGAACCAGGTTTGATTCCCCACTCCTCCACTTGCACTTGGCTGGATGACCTTGGGCAAGCCGTAGTTCTGATAAGAGCTGTTCTTGAAAAAAGAGCAGTTTCTGTCAGGGCTCTCTCAGCCCCACCTCCCTCACAGGGTGTCTGTTGTGGGGAGGGGAAGGGAAAGGAGTTTGTAAGCTGCTCTGAGACTCCTTTGGGTAGTGAAGGGTGGGGTATGAATCCAATCTCCTCCTCCTCCTCCTCCTCCTCCTCCTCCTCCTCCTCCTCCTCCTCCTCCTCCTCTTCTTCTTCTTCTTCTTCTTCTTCTTCTTCTTCTTCTTCTTCTTCTTCTTCTTCTTCTTCTTCTTCTTCTTCTTCTTCTTCTTCTTCTTCTTCTTCTTCTTCTTCTTCTTCTTCTTCTTCTTCTTCTTCTTCTTCTTCTTCTTCTTCTTCTGCTGCTACAGACAGACAAGCACAGCTACCCATCTTGATCTATAAGCCAAAATTTTCCATGATAGGACGTTTTGGAGGACACTAATTCATAGGGTCATCGTAAGTCAGAAGGGACTTGACAGCACATGACACACGTGGACAGAATTGCCATACAGACTGAAAAAAAACCCTTGTGATTGATGAATTGTGACTCTCACATCAAACTGGCAAATTAGTATCAGTAAGGCAACACCTGTGAACACTTTCAGGTGTCTTACAAGTAACAGTTCACTTACCTTTATTGGCATTAACACAGAAGAAATACACAAATAGATAAAGCATAGGAACATATATCACCCGGAAGGAAATGTTCTAGAATAGTCTAAAATCCATGTAAAATAAGTCTCAATTCCATATCTCCCAAATACAAATTTTGCATTACAGTACTTTTTCTGACAGAGGGAACCAATATGTTCCAGCCGCTCTAAAAACCTTTAACCTGAAAATAGGCCCTATCTGGAGTGAATCAATAAATAAGGCAGTTGAGCAGGTACAATTCAGGCTTCCTACGGAAGATCTTGGGTGTTCCATCTTGCATCCCATATGTGACTTTATGCCTAGAATGTGGCCAAAATCTTAAGACTACAAGGGCGTGGTTTACGACCTTCAAGTTTGGCTTCGATTACATTATAGATCTGATCCCTCTAGTTACTGCTTCCAACTGAATCTAACTATTCCCCTTGGCTAGTCATCATTGAAAATAAAGAACACGGAACACCACTTTTGAATCTTTCCAAGTAAATGCTGATGGCTCTGTACAACAAGAAAGGACCACTAAAAGCTGGTTTAAAATCTTCCCCTTCCCATAGATGTACCAACAAGACAGTTATCTACCTGACCCCAGGCAACTTAAGTTTTAGCCTTTCGGGTGACCCTTCCCCTTACCTCCAGGCCCTAGGGACTTCTTGTTACCTCTCCAACTCTTCGGTCCAAACTGTACTTGAATCCAGTCCGCCAGCTGGCTGTTGGTGGACGTTGCCTTCCACAGCTTGCTTGATGGTAGTCTTCACATTTGAAGTCTGATTAAGTGTCCAGAAAACCTACAGCCAAAATTTATTTAGTATTCAAGGAAAGTCTGTCTCTGTGTTTTTTGTTTATTCTTTTTTGCTTGCTGTTGGAAAACGACTTTCTAGACTGCAGGGAATGCCCCCCCCCCCCCGATTTGTTTCTTTGTTTTAAATATTCTGGCTAAATGAAGCGGATGTTGTCTAAAATGTAGCAGCTGGTACATAAAGTGATACCATCTGCAATTAATTTCTTCTTAACTGATGCATCCGAGTTAAGGCTACATGGTGCTGAGAGCTCATATGTGTCCTCTTCATTCCTCCCGTCTGGACGGTGTATCATAGAATCACAGAGTTGGAAGGGGACACAGTGGCCATCTAGTCCAACCCCCTGCTCAATGCAGGATCGGCCTACAATATCCCTGACAAGTGTTTGTCTAGACGCTGCTTAAAGACTGCCAGTATTGCACCAGTCGGATCTGCCAGCCAGCTTGGATGCAGGCAGGCTCCACTGTTCCCTAATAAAGATTTTCAGGTTCAAGGAAGTGGAGAGTCAGCAAGCTTCTCAAGAAGTACGTGGGGGAAAACTGTGTTCTGTCTCAACAAAAATAAGGCTCCTGCTGAGAGGTAGCAAGTACTTCTTGCGTTGTTCTGCTTTTGCTTCCTTATTAAAGTTTGAGCATGTGCTGCCTTTGGGTTCCTGACCTGCCGTCCAGATTTCTGCATTTTCCTTTGAATGTGTCATGCTGAGTTCAGCGGAGCTCACTGCTGTGCAAGGACTATAGCCTTAACTATTGCAAAGAAGTAGTCATGTTAATCCGTCATAGCAAAGTAAAACATGCATCTCTTGCAGGGCTCCCCAAACTTTTTTGAGGCCATGGGCACCTTTGGGATTTTGAGAGGGGGTAATGGTTCCCAGCCCAAAATGGCCTACGCAGCAAGTGTAAAGGTCGAAAGCCAGTTGAATCCATCTCTAGGGTTGCGGTGCTCATCTCCATTTCCAAGCCGAAGAGCCAGTGCTGTCCAAAGACATTTCTGTGGTCATGTGGCCGGCATGACTTAAATGCCAAGGTGCACAGAATGCTGTTACCTTCCCACCGAAGTGGTACCTATTTATCTACTTGCAATTTCTTGCTTTCGAACTGCTAGGTTGGCAGGAGCTGGAACCAGAGACGGGAGCTCATTCCATCGTGCGGCACTCGGGTCTCAAACTGCTGAACTACCAACCTTCCAGCCTGCAGTTCAGCATCTTAACCACTTGAGTCACTGCAATGCCTTCACAGGAAGTGTAGCCAAACCCAAAATAGCCATCTCAGGAGGCAGAACACCTCCTTCCTTACACCTTCTGAGAAGAAGGAAATCCTGAATAGGAAATGCAACCACACCAACTAAAGAAAGCCCAGTTGTTTGCCAGTCCTTCTCCTCAAATGAACGAGAGAAGACAACAGCAAGCCCCGCCTTACAATGGCCTCACCTATTTTCTGAAAATCTCGGTGGGTGCCAAGGGAAGCACTGGCAGGCACTGCATTGGGGAACACTGTGCTAGTGGCTTCTTAACAACACTTATTTCAATACAAGCTTTTATGAGTCACAGTTAATTTCTTCAATTATGTATGGGAATGAAACTGAGAATCCTTACGGGGCAAGTTACAAGGGGGAGGACGAGGAGGAGTTAAGGTAGAAGGTTAATTTCTGCATGAGTCTTTCAATTGTAGAAACATCAAATAGGACTGTTCCAGTACAAGTTAACCATGGCGAGGCTCACAAGTAAGAATCTAGTAAGTCATTTTGGTGTACAGAGAGCCAGTTTGGTGTACTGAGAGCCAGTTTGGTGTAGAGGTTAGGAGCGTGGACTCTAATCTGGGAGAACCGTGTTTAATTCCCCACTCCTCCACGTGCAGTTGCTGGTATGACCTTGAGTCAGTCACAAGTCCGTTCAGAACTGTTCTCTCAAGGGCAGTTCTCAAAAGAGCTCTCTCAGCCCCACCTACCTCACAGGTTGTCTGTTGTGGGGAAGAAAAGGGAAAGGAGACTGTAAGCTGCTCTGAGACTCCTTCGGGTAGTGAAGGGCGGGGTATAAATCCAATCTCCTCCTCCTCCTTCTTCTTCAACAAATGCAAGCTTTATTCTACTAGCATATCTCTGGAGAGTATACAGCTTCAGAAATAATGGTGCAGACACTAACAAAGGCAGTGAAACACAGAAAGATTTCCAACCCAACTCGGAAAGCTGAGCTGGCGTCAGCATATCCTAAGGTGGTGCAGCAACCAGAACTAGGGCTTCTGGTGGAACCTACTGCCACTGGCCCCTCAATGGCAGACCAGGAGATGGAAGGGCTTGTATGTGGGAAGGAGACATGGGGGGCAGTGTGGGCAAACAGTGACCCCCTAGACACTGAGCACCTGGCATCTGCTGTTCCCTCCCACTTGGAAGGTACTAGTAGCTAGCTATATACACATTGAGTGATGTGAAGAATAAACAAGCAATGACAGAAACTTCATGTACATGCATTAGTTATGTGACAAAACATATCCTGATGTGGAGTGATAAATAAGCTTTGTGAGTCTACTGAGGATCACCAAAGAGATATTACAGTAAGCCACTGCTGAAATGCATAGGGGCTGCAATGAGATTCCGAGGTGCCGTGGTGCCTGGGATTTGCCAAGCTCTGCTCTCGCAGTTCTCTCATGGTGTGCCCAAGAACACAAGTCTGGGAATTGGTGCTATAGATTCTTTGGCAGACTCGCACATAAAGTTCTATGGCTTGCCCCTGCTTTCCTGAAGAACACAAATCCTCCGTTTTTAACCACAGTCAGGCAAGAAAGCAAATCACACCACAGCAGCCGGAGTCTTCAGGGAGAGGAGCATGCTTATGTTGTGACAAGGATCACAGTTGCAAAGAGAAGCCCAGCTCTCCCATCCCCACTCTGTCTGATTACAGGGTAGCTGAAGAAAACAGAAGCCAGTTCACCCACCAGACTTCCCACTCGGTTCTCAAAAGAAGTGGCTGCACTTTTTGTAGCCAAGCATTTCACTTCCTACGAGGAGGGCAGTCCTTATATCCTGCTTCTTTTTAAGACCCTTGTTGGCTTTGACTTTCCCTGACTCCCAGACTTTCCCATAACCTCCCGTCCACATGCGATCACACACACACTCACGGAGTACACAGATGAAGCTGCCTTATACTGAATCAGACCATTGGTCCATCAAGGTCAGTATTGTCTACTCAGATTGGCAGTGGCTCTCCAGGGTCTCAGGCAAAGGTCTTTCGCATCACCAGCGGCCTAGTCCTTTTAACAGGAGATGATGGGGATTGAACTTGGGGCCTTCTGCATGGCAAGCAGATGCTCTGCCACTGAGCCAAAGCCCCTTTGGCTGTGGTCACACGGCAAGCATACCGCGATTTGTTTCCGCTGTAGATTCGATCGGGGATATTCATAAGTGGGTTCATATGATCACACATCCTTTACCCAACTGCTTGCATCGCACAACAATGATCCAGGCACCGTCCAGACAGCTGCGCCACCAAAGTGGCAGCGCAGCACAATTCTTGTAAAAAAGTTCTTTGTGCATATGCACATATACGCGCACAATGGTGAAAGCGGGGGAGGGGGAGGCTACCAGAAAAAGGACATTCAGATGACCTAATCGTAATCATTGCGAGAGATGGCTGTCCAGAGCAGCAAAATTGCGGATTCAAAGGGCAAATACCTAGAAAGTACTTTTCCTGGTGTTGGAAAACTCTCTAGGGAACCGGGAGGGTTGCGCGAGTGAGCCCAGTTTGGTGCAGTAGACGGATGTGGGCGTCTGATTAGCAATTTTAAATGTGAGAGGGAACAACAGTGAAACCCGATCAAAATGACTGTGTGACCACGGCCTTTGTTTGTGAAGGGAGGGGCCATGGCTCAGTGGCAGAGCATCTGCTTGGCATGCAGATGGTCCCAGGTTCGATCCCCGGCATCTCCCGTTGAAAGAACCAGGTAGGAGGTGGTGTGAAAGACCTCTGCCTGAGCCTCTGGAGAGCTGCTGCCAGTCTGAGTAGACAATACTGACCTTGGTGGACCAAGGGTCTGATTCAGTATAAGGCAGCTTCATGTGTCCTTATGTGACTGTTTTTTCTGTACCAGACAGACTTTGAAATGTAAAATAGATACTTTTCTTAATGAGATAATGTCTTAGATCCCACAAAGAGTTAACGAACGACCTCAGTAGGCTAGCAGAGAGAGAACCTGTTGGGAGCTCCCTTGAACCAGCTGTGTCCAGTAATATCTGTGTTCTGCAAAGGTGCACTTCAACTCCCTACTCTTCTTCACCTCAGTCCTTCATTGGCAAAATGCAAATTGCTCTGACCTAACCAGAGATGTTTCGAGGACAACACAATAAAATCCACAAAGCACTTTACAAGCACTATAAAATGATAAAATGGAAAGCTATTTGTATGAGATGAGGAGAGCACTGTGATTTAGAGATGTAGTATTCTAACTATGATGGGGAGGCAAGCAAGCGTCTTGAGATGGGGAGATTAAGCAGGTTAAAAATAGGACAGATCATGAGATGGGAAAAACTGCAACAGATCTTTTATTTGAATGCCCCTTTCCCCCCCTAAAAACCAGCATCTAGAGATCAGCATTACCTGGGCAATAAATGAATGCTAAAGAAGTCTTTGTGTCGTTAAAGAAAAACCAGGAACCTCAGCATTCTATGAGCATCTTGAATCTTGCAGCTGACTGGATGCCCACTGCCCACCCTGAGCTTGTTGAAATGTAAAGTGAAGAAGAACTTAATGAGAGGGTTGCAGGACAGCAGAACCAGTGCAGTAGTTGCAGCAGTGGCTGCCCAGCAGCAGAACCCAGTGCCAACTTACTAGTGCCCAGCAGCAGAACCCAGTGCCATTGTGGCAAATGGCAGCTCAATATTACTGGGCTTCTTTGTATTGGGCTGGCCTTGGTTCAGGTGGGCTAGCAAAAGTGCCTGCCCACCCTGCATTTTTTAGTGTTCTGCTGGGCTTCTACTATCCTTGTTTCTGCCATTTTTTAAAAAAAACCATGCTGGGATTCCCTGGTGTGACACTGGTTAGTTCTGTTGCTGCCACATTGGCACTGGGTTCTGCTGCTGGGCACTAGTACATTGCACTGGTTCTGCTGTCCTTGCAGAAATTTCCCCCCTCAGTTTCTGCTTCAGAGATTCTCAGATTTGACCTTAGCCCTTTTGGGTTTTGGCACTGCCACAGTGGCACTGGTTCTGCTGCTGGCCTTGCGAACATTCCCCCCCACACACACACCACTTTGGAAACAATGGAGGATGGTTCCATTATTGGTGCATTTATGCTGTTATTGTTGAGTTGGGGGTGGGTGGGAATAGTGTTCCTCAGTGAGCTAGCTAGGAAATTTAACAGGCTGAAACATAGTTGAAAATGGAGTCCGGAGTAGATATGGAGGAAACCAGACATGCACTCACCTACCACCAGTGCTTATTTTTTGCACCTTTCTTGTTTGCTTGCTGCTTTTATCTTTTGTAATGGATCTTTGAGGTTTCTCTCGCAAATGCTGTCGAAACGCTTGCTGATAAAGAAGTATGCTATAAAAAAGAGTGACTGTGGATTTTTTTTCTGATAAAATGTGTCCCTTTTACATTTCTTGCACAAATTGCTTTCTGAAAGTATAGCATCAAAAGTAAAAAATTAGGGTTGTGAATTTTAGGACTATTCTTTCTTGGCTTTTATGGACTTCATTAGTAAGACTACAGCACTTCAGAACCTGTGAGGTGATCATACATTTCATCTCCTCCATGACTGAATATCTTGTGTTCCGAAAAACCTCTGAAAATGAGTGCAGTTTGTACAAAGAGATGGAAAGGCCCAAAAAACAGGGTTTCCCCCATTATTTCTCCAAGGACATTTTCCTCAGGTTTTTTCCATGAGAAGAAAGGATTTTAAAAAAAATTTTTTTACTAACCAATGGAAAAAATAAAGTTCCTATAAAATATTTTCTCTTTAGGAATGAGTGATTTTTTTTTTAACAGCAAGCATGGCAGTATGCATCTCTGTGCCACATCTCCAGCCAGCGTTGTGATGAGATAGTCAGATTGCATTCAGAATACATTTAAGGCAGTATGCTGCTATTAATAAAGAATAAGCGGGGACCTACAATACTCGTGTGTGTGTGGGGGATCCTTAGCTCAACTGCTGCTAATTTGCCACGTGGCTCAATGGGGGGAGAGACTCGCAGGGGGTGAATCCGATACCACCACCACCCCAGTGCTGAGCCTGGCACGGATACTAATAAGCCTGGGGTCTTTCGCCACCAGGCCCGGCACAGTTGCTGGTATTCTGCACTGCAGCTGCTGAGCACAGCACGGCTGCTGACATCTGGCACTATGGCTGAGCCTGGCATGGCTGTTGGCTCTTCCCTGACAGTTGGCTCTTCCCTGGCCAGGGCTGGCTGCTGGCGTCTTCTGTCGCCACGGCTAGGCCCAGCACAGTTCCTGGTATCGTCCACCACTGCCAGGCTCAGCTGCCAGCATTCTCCTCCTTCGACTTTGAGGCCAGGCCCAGAGTGACTGCTAGGATCTGCCACAGGGCCGGGCTAGAGCAGCTCCTCTACGTTGTATTCATATGTGCAGACAATGCAAATGTATTTGGGAGAGGGATTTAAACCCCCCCTTAATTTTTTTTTTATTTCAGATTTTTCTGCAAACCTGTGTAGTGCCCCGAGTTTGAAGAAAAATGTTTAGCCTCCATGTGGCCCCAATCCGCAGATTTAGCTATCCGCAGATGGAGGCCATAGATGGTTATTAGAATATAAGATGTTAATAAGAAAAAACATAGACTATTTTTGACATCATTAAAATGGAAACCAGTGTTCCTGGCACTTATGTGTAGCCCTGAAGAAATCCTCCAAAGATCTGGAGTACAATCAGTTGTATGCCGACGACAGCAAACGTGTTTTCTTTTCATAGAATCATAGAATGTTAGAGTTGGAAGGGACCTTGCAGGTCATCTAGTCCAACCCCCCTGCACCCTGTAGGAGCATAGCTGAAAGATAGCCCTACATACCTACAACATACCCGAAAGATGGTTGTCCAGTCTGAGCTTGAAAACGTCCAGTGAAGGAGCATCCACCACCTCCCGAGGCAGTCTGTTCCACTGCTCAACCACTCGTACAGTTAGGAAGTTTCTCCTGATATCAAGCCAGTAACGACTCCCTTGTAATTTCCACCCATTAGATCTAGTCTTGCAATCTGGAGCAAGAGAGAAGAGATCTGCTCCATCTTCTACATGACATCTTGTAGACTTGCAGACTTGAAGAATGCGATTATGTCCCCTCTAAGCCTTCTCTTTCCCAGGCTAAACAGACCCAACTCTTTCAGCCTTTCATCTGACTTGGGGGAGATGCCAAGGAAGTGTATGAAGGCAGTAATGGTCAGGATCGCTTTATCACAACTTCATCCCATCCTTCCCCCAAAGTGTTTTTGCTTGGTGCCTGGACCGCTCACTTTAGGCAGCATATAAAATGTTGCTTTCTGAGACTTCCAATTGATCCCCCCTCCCATCCTCAAAAGACAATTTCTAATGGCAATATTGGTTCTGTTTACTTCTGTAGACGATTGTGAGCAATGCTTCAAAGCTGCAGTTGCTGTCTTGCCTTCTACGGCTTTCTGCTGCTAGTGATTGTCCTGTAGTTCATGATCGGTAGGTGGGAGGGACTGCGGCTCAGTGGCATGCAGAGGGTCTCAGGTTCAATCTTCAGTTAAAAGAATCAGGTAGGAGGTGATCTGAAAGACCTCAGCCTGAGACCCTGGAGAGCTGCTGCTGGCCTGAGCAGGCGATACTGACCTTGATGGATCAAGGGGCTGATTCATTATAGGGCAGTTTCATGTGTGTTCATGTGTCTTTGGAAGCTGCCTCAAGATGCTGTTGGAGACAGAAGCATTCTGCAGATAAGGGATAATCGTCTTTCTGCTCTTGACCTCTGAGTAGCCTGTTCTCTGCATCCCCTGCAGGGAAGGGAGTGGCTCTGAGAGCACTATTTCATCTTGCAAGGTATTTCTGGCCTCTGTTTCCAAACATGCAAAAAGCTACAGTGCATAACAGTATTTCATGGGTCTGCGTTGCTCCTGGGGGGCCCATTCAGCAGTTATCCGTGGATGTTGCTTTTAGAGTGACAGTATGTATGGCGGAGAATACAGAGAATTTGAGTTTAAATGCTTAGCAAGAGGTGTGTTGTTGCCTTTAACACGGAAGAGTTTCCTTAAAATAAAATTAAAAATGTAGCTGCAGTTGAACGGCTGTTGCTTTTCTGTACCTTAATGGGGATGCATTACAATACCCTTGTGAATTCTCTTGCATTGGTAAGCTATACCGGGAAGAATAGATATACCCTTGTTCTTCAGCAGAGCAGTGGTTATATAGGTGGAAAGAAGCAACCATTTGTGGACATTTCTGTGAAGAGATTCAGTTTGTCAATTCCTTTGTCACTGAAACTGTACTTGGCAGGTGCGTAAGATAAAATTGAATCCTCGTAAATGCAATGAAGGTTGCTGTTGATCCAGTTTAGAATTGACCCATTGATTTAGTTCAGTGTAAAGGAAAGCACTGCACTATAGGAGACCTGATTTAGATTCTCTCTATCTATTTGAGATATGTGTCTGAGGCAGGGGAGCTGGAAGATGTATGTCTGAGCCAGGGGAACTGGAAGCACAGTCTGAATTTGGCAGAAAGGTGTTTATAACACATTATTTATTGCCCCAGGAGGTGATGATGTCCGAACCAGACATTAAACCCAACATGCAGCAGAAGTGTGCCTAGTATTTTTTTAAAAGCAGCTGCACAGCTCTCTTCTCCATAACATCTAGATCAGGGGTGTCAAACATGCCCCTGGATCAGGCCCCCAGAGGGCTTCTATCAGGCCCACAGTGGGAACTGGCTGGCTTCTGCTTCTTCTTCCAGTTCTGCTGCTGCTGCGTCATCGTAGGTTTGCAGCTTACAGATACACACCTGAACAGCATACGCAAGATGGCAACAGCACAGACATTTTGATGCAGTAATTCAGAGCAAGAGGCGTCAGTTATCAGGCACTGTTAAATAAACAAAAGATTGCAAGAGTGCTAATATTTTAAACATGTTTTTATTTTAAGTAAAAACAAACAAACCACCTTTGTGTTTGTGTCCTTTATAAAGTTTATATCTCCGCAACCTGGCATTTCATTTCATGACACACACGTGGCCCGGCCCAACAAGGTCTCATTTATGTCAGATCCGGCCCCTGTAACAAATGAGTTCGTCACCCCTGATCTAGCGGAACTTGCCTCTTGTTATGCTGTGCTGGCCTCCTCTCTTCCCCTGCTCCCTTTCTACATCATTTCCTGCTATCTCTGAGCAGAGAGATGTGACGTAGCATGACACAGATAAGAGAAAAGGATCTAGATATGTGATTATCACTCAGTGACAGAGACACATGTAGGGTAGCATCATCTAGTTGGGGTGGGAAAAGGGCTGCGGTTCAGTGGCCAAGCATCTGCTCGGCATGCAGAAGGTCCCAGGTTCAACCCCCAGCATCTCCAGTGAAAAGGATCAAGTTCCCTTTAAGAGACTAACAGGTTTCCCAGGCTATAAGCTTTCAAGAGTCAGAGTTGGTTAGATACAAAGCTTTGATTCTCAAAAAGTTTATACCCCCAAAACTTTTGTTGCTCTCAGGCATTATCGGACTCGAATCTTGCCCATCTGCTGCAGACCCAAGATGGCGCCCCGCCTGAAAGGATCAGGTCGTAGTTGATGTGAACAGCCTCTGCCTGCGTCCCTGGAGAGCCACTGCCAGCCAGAGTACAGATCGTAATGAACCAGCACTCATATTCAGTATAAGAGAGCTTCATGTGTAGTTTGGTCCTAATTCACATAGTGGGCTAGCGAGTTGGATTGAGACTCAGGAGATCAGCGTTCAGGTCCCGTCTTGTCATGTAGCTTGCTGGCAGTGTTCCCTCTAAGCTGAGTTATTGTGAGCTAGCTCACAGTTTTTTAGCCTCTGGCTCACACTTTTTTTGTCTTCGCTCAGGAAGGATGGCTCCAGAACAAACTAATTTATGCAATAACCAAATCGGTCACTCACAACTTCAGTGCCAGTAGCTCACACAGTAGAATTTTTGCTCAGAAGACTCCACAGCTTTAGAGGGAGCATTGCTTTCTGGGTAACGTTGGGCCAGTTGTTCTTTCTCACAGGTCACTGTGTTGATAAAGTGAAGGATGGGGAAGTCATGGACATTCCTTGGAGTGGAGGAGGGTAGGGTCAAAATGCATTCAAATGAATAAATAATTGCGGTAATTTAATTCTGCGAATGATACTGTAATAGATAGTTCTACCAAACATAACAGCTTTAGAAAAGAAACGGAATTCAAAGAGAAGTGTTGCATTGGTTTCAAATGGCGTGTTGATCTGATTAATATAATATGACTTCGTTTTATATAAAGAAGCTTACCAGGGTTTTAAATCAATCTAGTAACTTCCTGGGGAAATATATCATTATAAAATTAATGTAATTGAACAGCTGCTCTAATTAGTAGATATTAAGCTCACAATCATTTAAAGGAATCAAGTAAATATCCACCAATAAGTGTGGAAAAACCCAAGCTTTCAATGTAATTCTGTTAAGCTGTAATTTGTTATCTTTAAACTTTAAGCGTTTTGAAGATGAAAAGCTCTATCTGTTCTTAGTATTAATATTCATTTTTTTTCCTGGTATGTTATCTTTGCTCTAACAAGCTATTCAGTGGGTTGAGTATTATTAATTCTTCAGGCTAACGGAGCCAGTGTGGCATAGTGGTTAAAGTGCTGGACTAGGAGCCGGGAGACCCAGGTTCGAATCCTCACGCTGCTGTGGAAGCTAGCTGGGTGACCTGGAGCCAGGCACAGACTCTCAGCTTATCCTACCTCACAGGGTTGTTGCAAGGAGAAGAGAATGATGTCAGCTGCTTTGGGTCCCCATTGAACAGTTAGATAGGGGGCAGAATAAATGAAGTAAATAAATGAACCTTATGGGATAGACATTATACTATTAATGATTTATATTACAATGCACAATCTCTGTCAAATTGAAACATACTTAAGGGCGAACGAGATAATAAGCAGCCCTTTAATAGCTGGAATTAGGAGCACGTTCTTGGTATCCGTGCTTGGTTTGTCCCTTGGAGAGGAGAGGAAGACCTCTTAGTGAATCGCCTTGGATACCTTTTCCTTGAAATAATGCCAACAGCCATCAGGGAGGGTCGTATCTGAAAACAGCGTGAAGCCTTAGGGGGGAGAGCGTGCATCTGATACATATAGGACCCGAAGCAACGGGTTTAAATCACACGCAGAAAGGTATCGTCCGGAGATTAGGAAAAACTTTTTCACGGTCAGAGTGGTCCAAAGGTGGAATCAGCTGCCTAGCGAGGTGGTGAGCTCCCCTTCACTGACAGCTTTCAAGAAGAGGCTGGACGAATATTTGTCAGAGATGCTTTAGGCTGGTCCTGCATTGGGCAGGGGGGTTGGACTAGATGGTCTGTATGGCCCCTTCCAACTCTATGATTCTATATAGGATCAGCTTTCTGCCACAGATTTATCTCTACTGTTTGGTTCTGTGGGAAGGAAAAACGTGAGGAAAGTCCAATTGAAAGGTTCACGGGGACCTTATGTACTGGCTGCCGCCTTCTGTGCGCTGTCATACCCACCTGATGGGCCACCTCACTCTTTTCTCCTCTCTCGACCATGAGATGCTCTTTTGTGGCCCTGGTGATGGTCACACTTTTTTGCTTATCGAGCCCCAAGCCGCATGTGTCATCCTGGCAGGAGAATGATAGCTAGAAGTAGCTGCTCAAAAACTCTGCTAGGTATCACTGTCGTCCTAAACTTAACTTACTCCTTATGTGTTTGCATGAAAAAGTGAGCATGTCCATTCAGAATAGCCTGGTTTCTGTTCGTATTGGGAGTGTCCTGTTTGTGACGCTTTTGGGATAGCAGCCCTGTAGAGAACAGAGGTTTGTTGATGTTACACATTCGACTCTCGCAGTTACTGACGTGCACCTTCGACTGAGTGGCTCAGAGGGGAAGCAAGCAAATCAAGAGATTCTTCCTAAGGTTGCAAATATTAATATTAATAAATGCCTAATGCCTTTCAAGGGCTGCGGTGGCTCAGTGGTTAAGACACTGAGCTGCAGACCAGAAGGTTGGTAGTTCGGCAGTTCAAGACCCGAGTGCCGCGTGACGGAGTGAGCTCCCGTCTCTGGCCCCAGCTCCTGCCAACCTAAGCAGTTCGAAAGCAAGAAATTGCAAGTAGATAAATAGGTACTGCTTCAGTGGGAAGCTAACAGCGTTCCATGCACCTTGGCGTTTAGTCATTCCGGCTACATGACCATGGAGATGTCTTCGGACAGCGCTGGCTCTTCGGCTTGGAAACGGAGATGAGCACCGCATCTCTAGAGTCGGATTCAACTGGCTTTCGAGCAAGGGAAACCTTTACCTTTTACTAGTACCTTTCACTGACGGCAGCATCACATATTTTAGACCAGAGTTGTCAAAGTCATTTTGGGCTGGATCTGACATAAATGCCTCTTTGTCAGGCCAGGCCATGTGTGCCATAAAACATAATGCCAGGTACTGCAGATAGAAACTGTATAAAGGACAGCAACTGGTAAGCTCCAAGGCCCCCTGGGGTGGGGTGAGGTAGGGTGCAGAGCAAAACTCACATTGGCGTACCAGAGAGGCAGCAGTGCATTGCTGGGCAGATGCTCCCACGATGCTTGACTACTGCAGGCGAGGTCGTCCTGTTGTACTAAAGCCATAATGGAGTGGCTCTGCCCACTCTCCCCCCCCCCCCAGCACTCCCTCCCTTGCATCAGTTGCTTGTGGGCCACATAAGAGTCCTGGACGGACCAGATCTGGTCCCCGGGCCTTATGTTTGACACCCCTGTTTTAGACCGTAGGAAAAGAAGCGTAGGTGATGTGTGCACTACCCCTTTTTGCAGTTCTTGTTTAATATCTGAAGTGAGAAGTCTCACGTCTCACCAACAGTGAGATTTGTGAGTTCCAGGTGTCAGGGGTTCTCGCACATCTCTCCTTAGGCAAGATGCGCAACATTCCTCTTCAGATGTTACAGGTTGAGTTATCCCTGCCCCCTCGTTCAGCTTACAGTGAGTAAATACACATTTCAGTAGGCATAGAAAGGATTGTCCCGTACTTAAGAATGGTTTACCTCCAAAGCAGGCTAATATTGAAGCCTTACGTAGGGGAATTGGAACAGGCAATGAATATGATGTTTGGTTGCGATTGAACTTCGGGGCCATTAATTTTGTTCTTCTCTTTGACACATTTCTGTTCGCTTTTACTTTAGGTGAAAAATGATTATATGGCAGAAATAGCAGACCAGGTGGACCAGGAAATTGCCTTGAAGCTAGGTTGCCTTGAAATCCGGTAAGACGATTTTACATATTTATTATTCAGTGTATGTTTGCAAGCTGAAAACTTCATCTTAATATTGATATTTTGATTGATGGGAATGCATTTTTTGTTGTTGTTGAAACAAACTCTTCAAAATTGTGTAGAACCTTTATACTAGTGTAATATATTTCTTAGGCTTTTCAAATAACATTTTTTTTGTAAAAATCCGGTTAATTGTCTCTTCATCTCCCTTTTGTTAGCTGAGTAATTCAGATGCTACGGAATAAATTGCAGTCATGGAAATAATATGCCTGAAATTAATTTGTTGTGAGATGAAGTTGCATTGCCCTGCCTCTGCAAATAGTGATGAATTCAATTAAGAAAACACTGCCTTTCTCTTTGTAATTTATTGCAAAACACTTTAAATTGGTAAATTAAAGCACAAATCGTGCAAAGGTCAAGGTAAACTGAGAAAATGATTTCCAAACATTTCTCACTAATGTGACCACCAAAAGCAAGACTTGAAACACCTGGGTGCACTGTGTATTGATACCTCTGATCTAAAACTGTTTGTTTTTTAAATTGGAAAGAGTGGGATAATGCAGAACTGGAGTTCCCTCCCTGAAATCCTTAGTCTGAAGCTCAGTTCAGAGTATTGTGTTGCCTAGGAGGACTAAGCTTTGGAGGCTGGTAGGGTGCCTGGTTGTTCCTATGACCTTCTCCAAAGCTGGTTACCTGACTAGTAAGGAGATTGGGATGCCATTCTTCTATGTATCTTCCAATAAAAAACCTAGATGTTGTCTTAGATTCATGCATTGAAAGATTCCAGCATGTCTTTAATGAAGAGCCATGAGAGCTACTGAGCCTGCCCAGCTTAGCTTGCTCCAGAAAAGCCCTGAGAAGGATCTCTTCCTTTAAGAAGTAACAGCTATGGTCTGTAGAACCTTTGGCTTCATACCAATCCACTCCATTGCATTCTTTGCAGACAACCTTTTTACATGGCACTACAATCCCATCTTCAGGCTTGCCCTAATGTGAGACCTGACTCTTCCGGGGGAAGCTCTGATTCACATTTGGATATATGGGGCCAGGTGGCTTTGTCTTGTCAATACAAGAACTCGTGGGCACTCAGTGAAATTGTTGAGCAGTTGGGTTAGAATGGATAAAAGGAAGTACTTCTTCACCCAAAGAGTGATTAACACATGGAATTCACTGCCACAGCAGGTGGTGCTGGCTACAAGCATAGACGGCTTCAAGAGGGAATTAGATAAACATGGAACAGAGGTCCATCAGTGGCTATTAGCCACAAGGTATAGATGGGAACTCTCAGTCTGGGGCAAGTGATGCTCTGTATTCTTGGTGCGTGGGGGGGGCAACAGTGGGAGGGCTTCTTGTGTCCTGGCCCCACTGGTGGGCCTCCTGATGGCACCTGGTATATTTGGCCACTGTGTGACAGAGTGTTGGACTGGATGGGCCATTGGTCTGATCCAGCACTGGCTTTTCTTATGTTCTTATGTCTTCCCCATGATCAGAGAGTCTCACAGACTTCAGATCTTTCATTTGGGTCCTAGGTTAAATAGTTGCGTCCTTGGAGGCCTGCCAGGGAGCCAAGCTGTGTTTGTGTCGCTAGGGTCTGGAGCATCGGGGTGGGTGTGCATTAAGGTGTTGGAGTATAGCAGACTGGACAGCGTCTTATAGGCTCAGCTGGTTGTCCAGGTGCAGGCAAAGAATAACAGGAAGGTCAGCTGAGATTGCTGAAATACCACCACTTTATTCCATGTCTCATAGTTGCAAAATGGCCTTGGGTTGGGCTGGGAAAGGAAAGGAAGAAGGTTCTGCATTCCTCCCCTCCCTGCAGTGCCCTGCCTGGTCCAACCCCAGCTCCCTCCTGGTGGACCTTCGAAGGCCCTCCCTGGGGCTGCACTGGTGCCGAGGCTGGTGGGCACCTTCCTTCCCAGGATACCTCTTGGCTCACCTATGGGGTATTCCATAGCAGCCAGTGCCAACCTAAACACCCTCTGTATGGCCAAACCATACTGTATGGCCTTATACTGAATCAGACCATTGGTCTGTCATGGTCAGTACTGTCTACTCAGACAGTCAGCAGCTCTCCAGGGTCTCAGACTGAGGTCCTTCCCATCACCTACCACCTGATGTTTTTAGTTGGAGATGAACCTGGGACCTTCTGCATACTGAACAGATGCTCTGCCACAAAGCCACTGCCCCTCCCCAATGGCTATGGGTTTCCCTTTCCTTTCCCGTGCAGTACGTTGGCCATAAGGGTCTTTTTAACTGCTCTGCTGATTTGCTGGACTGGATGGTGGGTTCCACTGACCACAGTTTGTCTGCAGGTATCTGGATGCAAATTCTAGAACAATAGTCAGATGTAGATTTAAAAAAAAACACCTCTTCCACCCAATAGCTCGGTTACTGTGTTTCAGGTCAGTTGGACCTCTTGGTTCAATGATAGAATGAAATTCCTGTATTCAGTTGCAGGTATTTACACCTGCCCTCCACCACTAGCACACTACTCTAGTGTCTTTCCTTTCAGGTTTATGCTGTATCACTGCTCAAGGACCTCACACAACATTAGGGACATTCCACTCTAGCAGCAACTCACCTGGAATTTCTACCTTAGGTCTTATCTTTGTAGTTGGATTCTGTTTCACAGAGGAGTTTAATTTTTAAACTGTTAATATGCTCTTCCAGATTATTGGTGGTGGGGGTGGGTGGGAGATGCTGCAACCATAGCTGTTGAAAATTCCCCAAGCATATTCTAACTGTTGTTAAAGGTCTTTTAGTTGAGACAATTGCTTTAGTTCTGCTGTTGCCTTTCACAGCAGGGCTTGGAAAATAACAATCAATAAGAAATTAGTGGTAAATCAAGCGGCAGAGTAATAGGGGGAAGAAAAGCAGATGTTGAATTGCCATTTTGAGATGCAATGTGATTCAAACGGTTGTTGTCCATCAGGAATAGCAATAGGCGGAACGTGGCAGCAGAACGTTGTCTGGACTGCAAATTCTGAATGTCCTGGTGGGGGGGGGATGATCACTGTTGCATCTGTTTTAAGACCTGGAATTTGGCATTTTGCATATCCCAGCTTTAAACCCCGCCCTCCTTGCCAAGACAGGCTCAAGGCGGCATGCATTAAAATTTTCCAAGACACATTCCTAAAAACAGTTTCAAAGTACTACACTTGAGGTTGTCAAAGTGTCTCAAAACACGTTGAATCCTCTCAAGACCCAACAAGAATCTAAGTGAGATTTCCAAACAATCAGAGATTGGGCTTTCGGTGCTCGGAGGAGGCCTTCTTGCTTGGTGGTGACAGAAGCACCCAGGCTTTGTCAACAATGTCAGAAGAGTGGCGACATGATGCTGGGGGAAGCCGGAACAGCTGATGACAGGTTGAAAGCTTTGTCTCTAAGCTGATACTAAAGTTAATTCCATAGATGACAGAACCAGCTAGTGGGGCGGGGGACTCTGCAGTTTGACTTCAGCACAATATGAGCAAGACAGCTACGGGGGGGGGGGGGGCGCTGCTCTATTGTTGTGTCTTTTCCTATAAGGGTAGTACTGTATTCCGTTCAATTTACAACAAGAAGAAAATTATTAAAATTATTTTTATTTTTTATTTGCATTTCTATCCCGCCCATCCTGCAGGCAGGCTCAGGGTGGGTAACATCATTGAAATAAATAAAAATTAGTAAAACACATGTTAAATCTCATTTATTTATTTACTTAAATCCCCTCCCCCCCTTGCCAAAGCAGGCTTAGGGCGGCTTGCATAAAAATTTATTAGAAGAAGATGAGATTGGATTTATACCCCACCCTTCGCTTGGAGTCTCAGAGTGGCTTACAAACTCCTTTCCCTTCCCCTCCCCACAACAGACACCCTGCGAGGTAGGTGGGGCTGAGAGAGCTCTTGACGGAAACTGTTCTTTTTTCAAGAACAGCTCTTATCAGGACTACGGCTTGCCCAAGGTCATCCATCCAGGTGCAAGTGGAGGAGTGGGGAATCAAACTCGGTTCTCCCAGATTAGAGTCCGCACACTTAACCACTATGCCAAACTGGCTCTAAACAGATAAGCAAGTCAAGATAAAAATATAAATATAAAACACTACATAAAGTGCTATTGCACAGTGTGTGGCGATGGCAATACCAGTTATAATATCACTTCCTCACGAATATCTGTGTATGCACCTTGAGAAATGAAATTGTGATCAACAAAGAAGCTTAATTTATTTTCCCCCCAGTCGAAAATCCAATCCACTTGCCACCTGGCAAGCCTCACTGGTTCCAGCTGTTTTGGACCCATAATGGTAAAAGCCCAGTTGTTAGGCAGATCTGGGTTGGGAAATACTTGGAGATTTTGGGCATGGAGCCTTGAAGAGGGCAGGGAAGGGACTTCACTGGACTATATTGCCACATAGTCCACCTTCAGAAGTGCCCATTTTCTCCAGGTGAACTGATCTCTGTCACCTGGAGATCAGTTGTAAGCCTAGGAGATCTCCCACCATAACCTGGAGGTTGGCAACTCTGCCAGTCATGACATCTGAAGCAGGGCATGGGGTTTAACCTGGGGCAGCCCTAGGTCTTAAGAGAGCCAGTTTGGTGTAGTGGTTAAGTGAGTGGACTCTAATCTGGGAGGTTTGATTCCCCTCTCCTGCACTTGCAGCTGCTGGATGACCTTGGACAAGCCATAGTTCTGTCAGAGCTGTCCTTGAAAGGGGAGCGGAAGGAAAAGGAGTTTGTAAGCCGCTCTGAGACTCTGATTTCTTCTCCTCCTCCTCCTTCCAGGAACATGTAAGTGCTCTGGCTTGAAAATCCTGTGCCCTTACAAAGTGTTTTGGGATGCTTGGAATACAGAGAAGTTATTTATTATACAACATATTGTAATTGAGAATGTAGCAATATTGCAATTTATTTGTTGCAGTTTAGTCAAACTATATAGAAGAGTTTTCTATATCAAAAGAGTTTTCGGCTAAACATTAGGAAGAACTTCCTGACAGTTAGAGAGGTTCCTCAGTAGAACAGGCTTCCTCGGGAGGTGGTGGGCTCTCCTTCTTTGGAGGTTTTCAAACAGAGGCTGGGTGGCCATCTGACAACAATGTGGATTCTTTGAACTTAAGCAGATCATAAGAGGGAGGGCAGGAAGGGTTGCCTGAGTGCTTAGTTCTCGTGGCCCTTTCTTACATGCCCAGGGAAAATGCTAATTGCCACTTTGGGGTCAGGAAGCAATTTTTCTCCAGGCCGGTTTAGCCAGGGATCCTGGAGATATTTTGTCATCTTCTGGTCATGGAACAGCGGTCACTGCGGGTGCGAAGGGAGAGGTATTTGTGAATTTCCTGCCTTGCGCAGGGGGTTGGACTAGATGACCCTGGAGGCCCCTTCCAACTTTATGATTCTATATAGAGCAGGGGTCGCCAAACTGTGGCTCAGGAGCCACATGCGGCTCTTTCACACATATTGTGTGGCTCCCAGCAGGGTTGCTGAGGAATCAGTCTTTCCTTCCCCAGCCAGTGTTCACCTCCCTGGCTAGAACTGAGAAACAAAGGAACTTTAACTTTAAATGCCGCCTCAAAGCCCCCTGTACCAGCTGGCTCGAAGAAGGCATTTGTCTCTTTAAATCCCTTCACCAAGCCAGCCGGGCATGGGGGTGTGTGGGGAGCTTTCTTTCTTTCCACCTCTCCCTCCCCCCATCTATTTGCTTTCTTTCAACTTTTCTTCCTTTCTCTCTCTCTTTCTCCCTTCCCTCCCCATCTAAAGTGAAATGCGTTATCCAAGCCCCACCACACCAGCCAGCTTGCTTGGCGAAGGTATTTGTCTCTTTAAATGCCTTCTACAAACCAAGCCAGCTGGTCTGGGGGCTTGAGGAAGGTTGGAGAACACATTTAAAGTTAAAGTTGCTTTCTTTCCACCTCTCCCTTCCTCCCTCCCCCATCTATTTGCCTCCCTCCCTCCCCTCCTTCATCTGTTTGCTTTCTTTGTTTCTTTCTCTTTCTTCCTTTCTCCCCCTCCCTTTCCCCATCTATTTGCTTTCTTTGTTTCTCTTTCTCTCTTTTTCTGTCTCTTTCTCTCTCCTTCTTTCTTTCCACCTCTTTCATTCTTCCCACCTTTCTTCCCCCCCCCCCGACAAATAAATATCATTAGCAAACAAATAAATATCATTATCAGTAGCTGGTTTTACCCCTTTTGTTTTTATTTTTGGCAGTCTCATTTAATGTTAATAAATTGCAGATTTTTCAGTAAAAATGTCTGTGTGATATTTGTTCATGTCTTGCAGCTCTCAGACATCTGACGTTTATTCTATGTAGCTCTTACGTTAAGCAAGTTTGGCCACCCTGATATAGGGCTTCTGTTGGTCAACAAAAGGGGGGGGCGGCTCAGTGGTAGAGCTTCTGCTTGGCATGAGGAAGGTTCCAGGTTCAATCTTTGGCATCTCCAGTTAAAGGGATGAGGTAAAAAGTGCTGTGAATGACCTCTGCCTGAGACTCCGGAGAGCTGCTTCCAGCCTGAGTAGGCAATACTGACCTTCATGGACCTAGGGTCTGATTCAGCATAAGTGCAGGTTCATGTGTGTGTTCAAGCTGCAAAAAATGCTCTGTGTTCATTCATGACTTTGTATTGTGTTTGTCCAGATAAGTAATTATTCTTTTTTCTTTTTTTTTTTTGCTGGTTTTAGGAGATCGTACTGGGAGATGAGAGGCAATGCACTAGAAAAGAAATCCAACTATGAAGTATTAGAGTGAGTACATAATTTCTGCTCCCAGACAGAGTCCTCTTGCTTAGCAAAACGTACATCAGTTCAATTAGGAGTTGCGCCGCTTGTGCTCTTCACAGGAAGGTCATGATACTAAGGCTGTCCGTATTGGTTTAATTAAGATAAAATGGGAAATCGTAAAACCGAATACATTTCGGGGTGGGGGGGGAGAGCTCATCGGCTCCCATCCAACCAGGACAAATTGGATTGTTCATAGTTCACAGGCAGCATCAGAGCGGTTTGAGTCATCTATATTCTGTCAGCGCTTTTGGGATCAGCCGGGTTTGGTCCTACCGATTTCGCAGTGCTTTGTGTAAAATGGATTTTCTGTTTGTGATTAGATTAATTGGTCACGGGACTAAATTACATTGAGTTCTTTAATTACTTACCAGGGCGTGGAAACTTACAATTTGTGGCTTTGTTTTCCCTGCCCGCCTTAGTGTGATGATGCCGTTAACAACAACGCCATTTGCCCAGTGCACACTCTCCAGATTTTAGTAGCTGATTGTTAAAAGCCAGTATATTGACATATGTGAAAACGTTGGCTGGTAACCAAATTTCAACACAGAGGTTGCCGATGAGCTTTGCATCTCGTTCTGAAGAGGACGATTGATGTTGCTGCTGGGCAGAGAGGCAGAAGGGGGTAATCAGTGACTCAACAAATTTTCTGGCAAGTTAGGAGTGTCTTGCTGGTTTGTGCAGGGCATGGTGTGCAACAGGTGGATAGTTTAGTGTTACATTTGCTAGAGGCTACTGAGGCACATGTGGTAAAGATTATCGCATAAATGAAACGTGTTATAAAAACTGAAGGCATCTTAACAGTATGCCAATGCACCCTCTAAGCTCTGGAGTCTTGTGAGCAAAAATTCTACTTTGTGAGCTACTGGCATTTAAGTTGTGAGTGGGCGATTGGGCTGCTGCATAGATTAGTTTGCTCTGGAGCCCTCCTTCCTGAGCTGAGATGAAAATGGGTTGGGTAAGCCGGAGGCTAAAAACTGTGAGCTAGCTCACACTAACTTAGCTTGGAGGGAACACTGATGGAGTCTGCTTCCAGTATCTGCTGCAGCACCCCTCCCCCCCCTCACACACACACACACACACACAGTTCCTGTGGAAGCCATGGTGCCCACTGACACCAACAGGGCTTCCGACTGGCCACTGGACATCTAATGGGATTTTTGTCTTGTCTTCTGCACTTGGGTTTGCTTTGTGTGTGGCTCCGCCTCCCATTTAGTGGTTGCACCCTCCACCTTGTGTCGAAATTCCAAAGGTGCCTATAGGCTCAAAAAGGTTGGGAAGCCCTGGTGTATTTGTTCCCAAATAAGCTCACTTTCAAATTGATATAAAATTAATAATACTTATTATTATCATATGACATTGTATGTAGTATAGACAGGAGATCCTAAGATTGTCTGGCAGCCTACAGTTTTAGCTCTTTTAGCGTTATGCACCACAAGGTGGTGAGCTAGACTTATTTTTTGGGCTGAGAGGCTCTGAAGTAGCTGTGACTGACCTAAGGTCACCCAGCTGGCTTCACGTGGAGGAGAATGGAATCAAACCTGGTTCTCCTGATTAGAGTCCATCCCTCTTAACCACTGCACCACGCTGGCTCTCAAAATTAATGAAGATGCTTGAGAGAAAGAGCTTTCCACAATAAGTTCTAATGCATGTAAAAATTGAGCACCTTAAAGACGAATAACCTTCGTGTCATGGGTTGAGCCTTCGTGAGTTGCTGCTCACTTTATCATACGGCAGAGTAACACATGGGAAGCATATAATAATATGAACCCCAGAACCAAGCTGATGCAACAGGTATGCAGACCAATCTGGCAGTCCTCCTGAATACTAATATTTTCAGTCTGCTCATTCACGGCCGGCGAGAGTTCAGAGAGCTCCATCACATCTCCCCGGAAAGCGTGTCGCTCACGTTCCTGTGACAGATGGAAAATAGTTTGGTGAGCTGCACGCACCACCATCGCATTCAGGTCCTGGTATTTTGCCCCATTTAAACAACAGGTCTGCACAGCTGCCCAAGACAGCTGTTAGCTGTCTTCCATACGTTACGTGGCACTTCAAATCCTATGAGCCTCTCATTGGCATTTATCGGGGTATGGATTAAGAAGTGAGCAGCAACTCACAAAAGCTCGTCTCCCTGCCACAAATGTTGTTAGTCTTTAGCTGCTGGACTCTTGCTCTTTCCTGCTGCTACAGACAGACTAACACGGCTACCCTTCTTGATTCTCGTGCATATATTTAATGATCATTTGATGGGACCTTCCCCTTATTTTACTGCAGGCTTACAGCCTTTTGTGCCACAAAGCTCAGTGGAGGCATACTATGAGTTTGGAAGGCTAGCAGTCGTTCGTGTCTTAGTCTATGACGGTCATAGCAGTGAGGTCCTTACCATCATTTCTCTATTTCAGCACGAACCCCCGTGTGGCAACTTAGCTCAGCATGGCAGAATTGACTGGCTGTCTCACCCCCTTTGGGGCTGCCTTATTCTGTTACCTTTTGTACGGCCCTTTTCAGTGGCTGCCCCAGAGCTCTGGAATGACCTCCCAGGGAAACTGGAGGAGGCTTCAAGGGCTGTCAAACCAAATTTCAGAATAGACTGTAGGCCCTGATCCTGCCAGGCTTCTAGAGTGTTACAGTCTCCTCCTGAGTGAGACGGGAATGCTGGAGGCTTTGCACTGCTGGGTTCGAATGGTGCTTCCTGGTCCAGCTTCCACCCTGACCCTCTGCTTCTTTGCTTCTCAAGAGACTGTGGGGGTGCCAGAGTTGGACGAGTCCCTTCAGGGGGTACGTGACCTTCCCACTCTATAGGATCTCGAGTGAGAGTTGTTGAGGAGACCAGCTGTCCTTCTGAGGAGTCTTCTGTCCATTTTAGGCTGAGTATGGGCAGGTCCCGACAAGGAAAAAATCCCGTCATGTGTAACATTGTGTGCACGTGAGTGATGCACTCGTGTGTGCATGCACAACCTACCTGCATGGTGATGTTGGTGGAAAGTGCCGTCAAGTCACAGCCATCGCCTGCCTCTGCGTAGTGACCCTGGACTTCCTTGGTGGTCTCCCATCCCAATGCTAACCAGGGCTGACTCTGCTTAGCTTCTAAGGTCTGATGAGACTGGGTTACCCTGGTTCATCTAGGTCAGAGCTACCTGCCTGTACCTTGATACATTGCGTTTTCGTTGAGATTTTTTTTTTTACCTGTAAACACAAATGCTTTGCAATTGTTGCTATATGACTTATAAGAACGTTTAACTGACATCCTTGTGGAACTAGGGTTGCTGGTTAACCAAGTGGGCACCCAGTTCCTTCTGCTTCACAGCCAGGTAGTAGGCAGAGGAGGAGGAACAGGCAGTGGGTCCTAAAAGGCTCCTAGCAATAGGCACCTCCTTGTGCAGCAACCCATGGTCACAACACACAGGCCTCCCTCCATACTGCTAGTCTGCTGTTCACTGGGAAGCACCACATTCTGTCCCTTTAAATCCCTGTTCACTGCACATTATGGGTGGGAGCACGTGTGATCTCCCCCACAGAGCATTTGCGTGGTGTGGGGAGCAGGCTGGAACCACACCTCTTGCCACTCCTGTGTCTGCAATCAGCTGTGCAGCAGAGCAGGGATTTCAAAGGCCGCGGCATCTTCCAGCCCTTTAAATCCCTGCCTGCCACACAGTTAATCAGGGACAGGGATCAAGGGATCCTGGCAGCGGGATCCCAGCCATGAGCACTACTCACAAGGTCATGGCTGGGACTTGGAGCCCACTCCATCGCTACCTTCTTTCCCTTGAGAGCGAGCAGACAGCAGTGCCGGTAGCCAGTCTGTCCATTAACCAAGAGAAGAAGATGAAGAAGAGGAGGAGGAGGAGATGATGATGATGATTATTGAATTTATACCCCGCCCTTCACTCCTGAGTCTCAGAACACCTTACAAACTCCTTTCCCTTCCTCTCCCCACAACAGACACCCTGTGAGGTAGGCGGGGCTGAGAGAGCTCTTTCGAGGACTGCTCTTTCAAGAACAGCTCTGACAGAACTATGGCTTGCCCAAGGTCATCCAGCAGCTGCAAGTGGAGGAGTGGGGAATCAAACCCAGTTCTCCCAGATCGAAGTCCGCGCAGTTAACCACTACACCAGACTGTTCTGGTTAACCGAGTGCCAGCTTTTACCATGTTGATATCATCTGATCCCAGATCACTGCTGCGATGTCAGACCTTCGCTTTACCTGTCTATGTCAATGAAATGCAAACCTAATTTATATTCAGCGTTGATACATTTGCCCGAAGAGAACCATGGTGTATTTCTTTAGGGTTTTCTCCTAAGACTGCTGTAAGAATCCAAGGAGAGCCCAGCTGGGTCAGGCCAAGGACAACCTAACCCAGTATCCTATTAGGAAAAGTCGCCAACCAGATAACCTCTGAAAAGCCCACAAGCAGGGCTTTGAATATTGAAGAATTCTGATCTGCTGTTAAAACTATTCGTTATAAAATGTTATTCGTGCCAAAGCATGGTAGCCCTGCACTGTAATACAGCAATGAGTAAAAAATTCAGAGCTGTGCGATGTGGTCCTTGCTGAAGTGCCTTTGTATGTCATGTTGACTGTCGGATTTATCTAATCCTACACGAGAAGATAAACTGCATACAATTTGCATCTAAGAAGTAATACATCAAAGGACTTAGCATACATGAAAATTTTATCCTATTCTTTCCCCAGTTCAGCAGCACTTCAAGTACTCTTCTGATAGCTGTTGCGTAAAGGGATATTCTTCTGCCTTTAATCTTAAGGTTTTTACCCTGGTTCAAAAGTTTATTTTTCAGCAGGATTGGCGTCTTCTTTTAAAGAAGGTCTGCCCTCCATGATGCTACTAAATGGTAGCTGGCTGTGTGCAGTTGACGGCTCTCTTAACGCAGCTTTCTTTACATCTGTGTAAGTGAACATACTGCTAGCCCAGTCTTGTCAGATCTTGTAAGCTAAGCAAGGTCGACCCTGGTGAGGATTTGGATGGGAGACCATCAAGGCATCCCAAGGTCATTGTGCAGAGGAAGGCAATGTAAACCACCTCTGTTAAATCTCTTGCCTTGAAAACCTTACATGGTCTCCGTAAATCAGCTGCGACTTCTCAGCACTTTGCACACATGGACAAGTGAATGTACATCTGGCCACACACTAGGCAGCAGTCCCCTGAGGGATCACTAGTTCACAGTAGTTAAAGAGAAGCCTCTCTTCATGTGTGATGGCTAAAGCAAATATATGGGAGAAAGAAGGCTTCACCCCAGGTTTGGAATCTAATCTGTCATTCGAGGCAGTATAAGCTAAATAAAGGTAAAACTTTGAGGTTTCAGCAGGGGCAGCAGCTGGGAGTGCAGTTGTGCTGGAGAAGTTTGTAGTTAAAATTAAATCTATACACCATCTCCCTCCCCCCCCATATGCACATACATGAAAGCAAGGAAATCATTCAGGCAATTTAAAGCCCGTGCCACTGGGGAGCCTATCTATTCACCATTTTGCATAATTTCTTGTTCTCCTTGTGCCATATCCTCTTCTTTTTCCTCCTCACGTCTGTTTTATTCACCTTATCTTGTGTCCTAAGAGCTTTTGCACAGCTAGATTCCAGTCCAGTAGCACCATAGAAACCAACAAGATTTTTGGGTATAAGCAGACCTGTAGCCATGATTTTGTCATTCAGGGGGGCTTTAAATAAGGCAGGGAGCATCAATGTCACAAAATAAAAATAAAATTTTAAAAACTCACTTTTGCGGTGTTTGTAATCTGCTTGCCTCCATGGGGAAGCAAGTCACACCTGGGGAAGGGGTGGTGGTGGGCCCTCCAGGTGGCCCAGAGAGTTGGGAATCCTTCAGGTGGCCCAGAGAGCCAGGGGGGCCTGGTGGCTGGCAGGAAGTCGGGGGGGGCTGGCAGGAAGTCGGGGGGGCAGGCCCCCAAATGCTCCACTGTAGCTACAGGCCTGGGCAGGGCTTTTTTTGTAGAAAAAGACCAGCAGGAACTCATTAGTATAACAGGCCACACCCAACAGCAGAAAATCATTAGCGTATTAGGCCACACCCCTGACAGAACAGCTCATTAGCATATTAGGCCACACCCACCATGTTACCAGAAGTGTGGTCATCCAGCCACACCCACCTTTTGCTTCTTATCCTGTTCACCTTGTTTGTTGTCAAAACCCAGGGCTTTTTTGGTAGCAGGAACTCCTTTGCATGTTAGGCCACACACCCTAATGTAGCCAATCCTAATGAGTTTCTGCTGTTGGGTGTGTTCTGTTATGCTAATGAGTTCCTGATGGGCGTGGCCAACCTGGGAGACAGCCGGAACTCCGTTCCTGTGCTTTCCTGCCCAAAAATAGGCCTGGGTATAAGCTTTCAAGAGTCAAAGGTCTCTTCATCAGATACAAGACTCTTGAAAGCTTTGACTCTTAAAAGCTCATACCCCGAAAATCTTGTTGGTCTCTACGGTGCTACTGAACTTGACTGTAGCTGTTCTACTGCAGAACAACAGAGCCACCCTCTGAAATGAAGGGCTGT
The DNA here is from genome assembly GCA_029375565.1 of Gekko gecko. Taxonomy (NCBI): domain Eukaryota; kingdom Metazoa; phylum Chordata; class Lepidosauria; order Squamata; family Gekkonidae; genus Gekko; species Gekko gecko. The sequence continues at coordinate 72,641,719 of JAPDNY010000009.1, forward strand.
TGTAATGTTATTCTACCAACAAACACCATTTCAGGGTTGTTTTATAAGGGGAGGGTAAATATGTTATTTAGTGGGGGAGGGAGTCACGGCAGGGATCAAAGGCCTTCTTACGGGTATATGCAATATTTAAACTGCAAGAAAGCAATTCAGGGCCATTTATTATGGTTAATTTTTCATTCCTCATATTTTAACCAAGAGAAATTGATCGGTGTTCCTGAAAAATAACTGATATGAAATGTTAATGATATTCTTATGTGATCTGATGGTGGCTCGTTTTATGTTCAGAAGCTACATGCAGAGTTTCTTGTAAACATTACTGGTTTTCTCATTTCAGGAAAGACGTTGGCTTAAAAAGATTTTTCCCGAAGAGTTTGCTGGATTCAGTTAAGGTATTTATAGTTGATACTAAAATGCTAGAAAGGATTGCTTATCCATCACACCATTTCATGTCTCCTCTCCTGTTTGTCACGATCATCTCAATAGATGGTGTGTTTTACAAACGACTTAAGAAGCAAAGAATATTCCAAGAAACAAACCTTAGGCCCAGACAGGAGCAACTGTCACACCATCTTCTTCTTGCTGTTTTACTGCTTGCTTCTATGCACGTACTTTGGGAAACCCAAACCAAAGCTCACTTCTGCTGATGTGGAATTTGGATTTTCTATTATGGGGCAGTGCCTGTTTCAGTTGGGCCTGGTACATCCCCCCCTCCCCCCCAAGTTATACTAAACTTAGTCCTCAGGGTTTTTCCCCTCTAGGATAATACTCTGGTTGTTAGGAAACTGCTGTGAAAGGTAGTGTAGGTTTTTATTTGGATATAAATACTGCATGGGAGATGAAAGTGAGCGTCACTGAGGAATTTGATTATCTACCAGGGTCGTTTCATAGTAAATAATGAGTGGGAGCTGGCGTAACAGCTATTCTGCAGATGGTGGAATGAAACAGGTGCCTATAGGAACATAAAGAAACTGGGTTGGATCTGTGAAGCCATTCTTCTAGTGAAGTTGCTTTTCTCCAGTGCAAGAAGTCTTCCTCTGACTCAAGAGACTTTGAACACATACAGGTTTGAATTCAGAAATCATAGAGTGAGGATCATCCTGCCATTGTTCACAATTTGGGTGAACAAAAGCCCACCTTGTTACAGTGCATGGCCATCACTTATTTCTATAGCACGGACATGAGTGATGGGATCAGTGTGCATTTCTCCCCTTCCCCATAGAGTTATGGCTTCAGTTTTCTCTCCCCTCCCTCCGCGTATGTGTGTTTGGGGGGGGAGGCAGATTCTGGATTGTTATAGGTGTCCACTTCAGCTTTTGTGAAGTTATCAGAGGAGGCAGGGCAAACAAAGTCCCCATCAGCCTGGAGTGTAGCAAGAAGCTTTAAATGAGGTTTCGTCACATAATTTTCTCATCCACATAAATCCGTATCAGGCTGTTTTATTTAGATAAAATTTTGCAACATCCCTGTTTCTTTTGACATTGTTCTCTGGTCTGTGTGCCTCTGGTAAATTGCATTCTTCTGTCCTGAATCCTGAACATCCTAGTTACGCACATCTGTCAGTGTGAAATGTGGTGCTGCGCGCAGCATAGCCCATATGCCAGATATGGACCACGTAACCCCTTACCATGAAGGTACAGTCTTGTGTGTGACACGCAACTTTCTGAGACTTGGGAGGCGAGTACGGCATCTGCATTCACACTACCAACGACTGCATATAAAGCAGGGCTGCTTGATTTCAGTTATTTTATTTAATTATTTTGAAATATTTGTAGACTACCTCACCATGAAAATGATGCCCACAGTGTTTTAAAACTGATTTACAAACACGTAATAATCCAATAAAAACCAATGAAAGCACGAAGCCAAATTTGTCAGCAGTCAGAAATAAAGTAATCACGTGTCTTAACGAGGCACCTTGAAAGATCAGCTTTAAAAAAAAAATTAAAGGCGGCACTGAAACCTGTTAAAAGTGAGGAAGTGAGTTTTAACACAAATAGTAGCAAACAGGGCATGAAAGAAGGAGCCAAATCCATAATGAGTACCCTAGAGAACATTGGGAGCTATAGGACGGGGGCATAAAGCAGGAATAGTTGTAAGGAGCAGACACACATAAATAGGTATTGGTGATATTTTATCTTTTTCTAGATCTGAGTCACCATTCTACTTACAAGGTGGCTTAGAATTATTTACAAAAATGAAGCCGATGTGCTTTCCTGCTCCCTCTGTGGTTGTTCCAAAAAATTAAGATCAGTGGCAGCAACAGCTTCCTCCCTGAGGTTCAAATTTACAGTGTGCTTAGATCAAATGCAAGCGAAGTCTTCCCTCTTGGGAGGTGCTAGGATAGTACTCTGGAAACTTGAACTACATGAGCAGGAGTTCTGAATATACTTGTACTAGGAATAAGGCCCGTTGTAGAAACAAATACAACGAGGAAGAAGAAGAGGAAGAGATTGGATTTATACCCCGCCCTTCACTTGGAGTCTCAGAGCGGCTTACAAACTCCTTTCCCTGTGAGGTAGGTGGGGCTGAGAGAACTCTAACACAAACTGCTTTTTCAGGAACAGCTGTGCCACAGCTTGTGACTGACCCAAGGTCACATCAGCAGGTGCAGGTGGAGGAGTGGGGAATCAAACCCGGTTCTCCCAGATTAGAGTCCGCACACTTAACCACTACACCAGACTGGCTCTAGAAGGAGGCTCTGGGAGAGTGCCCCAGCCTTGGGCAGTCAGCGTCAATTTCCTGTGGCGACCTCAGTAGGGTATAATGACACAGAGTCCACTATTTTCTCCTGAGGAACTAATCTCTGTTACCTGAGGAGGAGTTGTAATTTTGAGTGATCTCCACCCCTCACCTGGAGATTGACAAAAGTGGTTCCCCAGACTGGCAACAGTGCTATTTCCTCTGTAGACTTCCTTAAATCCCTTCTTCAAGTTGGCCTGTGGTGGCGGCAGGATTCGGCGAGTGAACTCAGGCATTTAAAGGGTGGTAACATGGGCCGGCTTGGAGAAGGGATTTAAATCAATGCTCCCTCTAAGCCTTGTGAAGCCTTGTGAGCAAAAATTCTACTTTGTGAGCTACTAGTATTAAATCTGTGAATGAGCTATTTGGCTGCTGCATAAATTAGTTGGCTCTGGAGCCTTCTTCCCTGAGTTAAGACGAAAACCTGTGAGCTGGAGGCTAGGAAAACTGTGAGCTAGCTCACACTAACTCAGCTTAGAGGGAACGCTGCTTTAAATCCCTTTTCTAAGCTGGGCCGTGCTGCCACAGCAGCGTAACTTGAATTCTCCAGACTGTGCCCGAATACAATCTGAACAATATCGACTTTTATTCAGGCAAAGCTAGACTGGTAGCTGAATTATATTCTCTAATCTGATTTGTCTGAATAAATATCCCCCAAATACCGATAAGGTATTTTTTGAGTATTTATTTGACTCAGTATATACCGAATGCTCGCCCCCAATCTTCAACTTTAAAAAATGCCATAATGTTTACTGAGCCTAGGAGGTTGGACAATGAATAAATTAAAGGTAGTTCTGAGAGCTGCATGAGTAATACGTAGGTTATAATTTCGGCATACAGCATATATATCTTATTCCCCCCCTACAGTTTTTGTGGGGAATGTAAATGGTATGTGATGCTGGTAAAGAGAACTGATTGCGATATCTTCATCTCACCATAAGGCACTTGAAAATAAGATTAAACCATAAACAATAACAGTTTAGTTCAGCACTGTGCTAATAGTCTGTTTAATATTATAAATTAATTAAACTATGTTAAACTTTGCTTAAGCAACACCACCTGTTAAAATGTGTGAAATTGTTTTTCTTTGTAACATGCAACAACAAAAACCCTAATGCTGGATGAAGCCCCTTTCTGCTTCAGAAATGCTAATTGGTGTGTTTTGCCAGGAATTCGAGCAAATGTTAGCAATGCTGTGATGATGAATGCAATTAATATTCACCCTTGCTGGCAGAAAGCTTACAACAGTGTCTGAATATTTCATTACCCAGGCCAAAACACTACGAAAACTGATCCAGCAAACATTTCGACAGTTTGCCAACCTCAACAGAGAAGAAAGTATTCTGAAATTCTTCGAGATTCTCTCGCCAGTGTACAGATTTGACAAGGAATGCTTCAAGTGTGCCCTCGGTGTAAGTATGTCGCATCTGACTGCTAGAGCATGTTGTGAAATTGTCAGGCTAATTACTGTTGCTTAGATCAACAGTACATTTTCAGTTTTTATGGGCAGAAGGTAGGTTGTCTGGTGCTTTGCCTATACGTTAGAGATGAAAGGCACACTCGTTCTTTAATTTTAAAGCTATGTGATCATGGAGGCTTTTTCCCGTTTGTGAAGAACAAACGTTTAGTAACAGCTCTGGGGTTACTGCTCTGTTTATCATGGGATTAAATAAACCCTCGTTGAGGAATCATATCTGTTCTAACCAGTTTAATCTTCATGGGTGTGTACATAAATAAGAACACTGAAGGAAAAGCTTGTTTTAAAAAAAAATAGATATGTATGTATCTATTCCTTTTGAAATCTGTACCCTATGGTACTCAGCCAAAAAGCTCTAGGTGGATTGCAAAATGTTCGCTTACAAATTACATTCTTGTGTGCACATATAAAATGTAAAGTGGCATCAAGACTTCATCAACATGAAGAAAACTTTAGGCATGAAGACATAAGAACATAAGAGAAGCCAGTGTTGGATCAGGCCAATGGCCCATCCAGTCCAACACTCTGTCACACAGTGGCCAAATATACCAGGTGCCATCAGGAGGTCCACCAGTGGGGCCAGGGCACTAGAAACCCTCCCACTGTTAATGCCCCCCTGAAGCACCAAGAATACAGAGCATCACTTGCCCCAGACTGCGAGTCCCTATCTATTCCTTGTGGCTAATAGCCACTGATGGACCTCAGTAGCCACTGATGGACCTCTACAGCTATGATATGGCAGCTATGGTAGGGTGAACAGTGAATGAATGGATGGAGACTGCAGGCATATTTCTCCCATTCTGCAGATACTCCATTGCCTGGCCATCTGTTATTGCTGCTCAGAAAGCCCTTCATGACCTTGGCCCCTCTTATTTGTGGGACCGCCTCTCCCCACGTGCTCCACTACAACAACTTCACTCATGTCAGTAGGGGTTTCTGCAGGCGGTGGCAACCTGCAAATGGGCAAAATCAGCAACTGCCCGTACACCTGCTTTTACCATTGTGGCTCCCACTTTGTGGAAAAGTTTGCCCGTTGAGGTCAGGAAAGCTGCCATTTTGGGAGCTATTGGGTGGAGGCATAGAACAACGGAGGTCAGGAAAGCTCCTACTCTCCTGGCCTTCCACAAATTATGCAACACTGAACTACTCAAGAAGACTTTTCTGCACAGGTAGCAGGGTTCCACTGTACAAAAAAAAAAGTTCACAAACTCACTTGGATAAGAACATAAGAGAAGCCAACATTGAATTAGGCCAATGGCCCATCTAGTCCAACACTCTCTGTGTCACACACAGTGGCCAAAAATACCAGGTGACATCAGGAGGTCCAGCAGTGGGGCTAGGACACCAGAAGCCCTCCCACTGCTGCCCCCCCCCAGCACGAAGAATAGAGTGCATCACCTGCCCCAGACTGAGAGTTCCTATCTATACCTTGTGGCTAATAGCCACTGATGGACTTCTGCTCCATATGTTTATCTAATTCCCTCTTGAAACTGTCCATGCTTGTAGCTGACACCACCTCCTGTGGTTAAATAATTGAGACTGTGGTCTGTACTGCTGTGTATAGCCTATTGTAAGTAAGATTCCAATATGTAAATCTTATATTGCTTAATGTGTCCTGTGAATACTTATGTTCAGTGTTCCCTCTAAGTTGAGTTAATGTGAGCTAGCTCACAGTTTTTTTAGCCTCCAGCTCACACATTTTTGTCTTAGCTCAGGAAGGATGGCTCCAGAGCAAACTAATTTATGCAGTAGCCAAATTGCTCACTCAAAACTTTAATGGCAGTAGCTCACAAAGTAGAGTTTTTGCTCACAAGACTCCACAGCTTAGAGGGAGCATTGCTTATGTTATGTTTCAGGTTTTTTTTGATGGCTCCAGACTTCTAAAGTCCTAATGCAGGGTTGTCAGACATAAGGCCCAGGGGATGGAACTGGCCCGTCCAGGGCTCTTATCTGGCCCATGAGCAACTGGAGCAAGGGAGGGAACAGGAGGCTGTTGGGGTGGGGGGCATGAGTGGGTGGAGCCATTCCAGTTGTGGCTTCAGCACAGCGGAACAACCTTGTCTGCAGTAGTCAAGCAGAACCTCTTTGCTTCAGTGGCAGCCTCAAATGTCAGTTGGGAGGCATCACAGCCATATTCATGCCAGCTCAGCGTTTCAAGGCTAAGGGTTCACAAACCTCTCTGCTCGGCCTGCAGCTCCGTAGATGCTGTCCTGGATGGCCGTGGAGATCTCATTTGTATGTGGAGGGGTGCAGACCATCTTCTGCTGGGGTCTGCTGGTGGCCAGCGCCACCTCCGTATTTGCAACCCCCCATGTGGAGGCTATGCTTTGGTATTTTTCAGCAGTTTCTTCCACACATCGGGGTCCTAGTCCTGCCACCGAGCACATGACTCAGCAGGCAGGCCTCCCGCCTCCTTGGACCACCCAGCAGTCCGGTAGCCTTCAGCCTGGGGTGTATGCTGCTGCATGGGGGTGGCGTAGCTTGCTGGTGATCTCTGGCTTGAACCGCCAGCATCTCCCCACTGCGGATAACCTGGCGGCCTTGGCTTGCCACACAGGCATCTCTGGCTTATCAGACTTTGCTTGACCTGGGTCCCACCGTGCACATGGCCTCGGACCTAGCCCTCCCGTCCCCCGTGCTTCTGCAGGCAGGGGGGTTAGTTCAGTTTGTCTTCCTAGTCCCCTTCCATGGTGGCTTGGGAGCAGTGGGGAGTTGGCAGCACCCAGACATTTAATGCTTTTACCCTGGGGCCTGGGCTTACAGCATTGGTGGCAGGAGCAGGCTGGGGAAAGGGTTTGCCCCTCCCCCAGGCAGCATGGGAGCATCTGCCCAGTGCTGCACCACTGGCTGTCCAGTCCGCCCATACGTGTTTTCCTCTGCACCCCCCCAGTCCAGGGGGTGTTGCAGTGAGGACGCACCAACTCGATGCTTACCAGCTGCTGTCCTTTATAAAGACACGCATCACGTTTTATGGCACACATGGCCCAGCCCAACAAAGCCACATTTATGACCGGAACAGCCCTCGTAGCAAACTCTGTTCAATGCAGGGTTGAACGAACTCATTTGTTATGAGGGGCCGGATCTGACATAAATGAGACCTTGTTGGGCCGGCCCATGCGTGTGTCATAAAATGCAATGCCAGGTAGCAGAGATATCAACTTTATAAAGGACACAAACACAAAGTGGGTTTTTTTACTTAAAATAAATACATGCTCAAAACATTAGCACTCTTGCAATAGTTTGTTCATTTAACTGTGTCTGATAACTGGACACCTCTTGCTCTGAATGATTGCCTCAAAATGTCTGTGCTGTTGCAATCTTGAGTATGCTGTTCAGGTGTGTATCTATAAGCTGCAAACCTGCGATGAAGCAGCAGCAGACCTGGAAGAAGCAGCAGAAGACAGCCAGTTCCACTGTGGGCCTGATAGAAGGCATCCGGGGGCCTGATCCAGCCCCCAGGCCTCATGTTTGACACCCCTGGTTTAATGCCTTGGTTGCTGAACGTCCCATTTTGTCAGTTGTGCTGACTCACTATGCATAATTCTCCTTGAGTACCTGAGAGAAAGGTGGATTATAAATATTTTAAATAAATAAAGCTATGGTTCTCTGTGGGGCACTTGTTGAAGCATTCTTTTTCAAATTTGAATCAAAAGCACTGCCAGAAAAATGAAGCGGGCTTTTACCCCTCCTTCTTCCTGCTGCACATCACTAAGCCCCTGAAATTCTGTTCCTGGGGTCTGAAGTGACCCTCAGGAACAGCGTGGGAGGCAAAATAAGGATATTGGGGGGGGGGGTCCATCAGTGAAAATCATCCACCCCTCCTCTGACGGCAGACAGGCCATTTCACCATCTGACATCAGTGGGATGTAATCGTTGGATACAGCCCCCTGTTTGAAGATCAGTTTTTCATTGCTTGTAAAGTTCCTCTGAAAAGGATGGCGTTCAGAGTCTTTACCCACACATTTTCTTTACATTCTCTCCAAACTTTCATCACTTCCTGTGGAATATTCAACATAAAAAGTCAAGTTGGATTATTTCGGTGGAGCTGGCTATTGGTCCGGAAGAAGGAATCAGCTACCTGACTGACAAGGGTTCCAACGTAAGTCTGCTTCTTTGACTCTCAATACACGTTGTAATGGGGGTGGCGATGTAGTACCGGGAGAGAGCATTTAATGGAAAGTTGTGTCTTGAAGTGAAACTGAATAAATGGCAGGTGACATGAATGAGATCTGCCATTCATTAGTGTGGAAAGTGGCCAGTGGTGTCAAACAGCCACCCTTAGATCAGTCCCTTGACTTTTGCTCTATTGCCTTTTGCATTATAGATGGTAATGTTTTAGAGAGAGAAACCAAAAATGCCATAAATATTTCAAATGCGCTTTTAGGAACGGAACGGTAATTTGTTCCTCTGCGAAATTCATAGCAATAACTCTTATTGATAGATGGTAGCAAGGTATATATTGTTTTGCTATTTCTCAGAGTACAGTTATTTTTTATAGAGAACAATCAAAGTTAGTCATCATCGCTGTGTGTTCAGTATTTTATTTTGTCATATAATTTGGATGCGTATAAGTATTTATTGGCAGTCCTAATTGAGATTTTAAATTGTGGTCTTTCGTGTGTGTGTGTTCAGTAGCTGTTGTACTTACACTGTAAGCTGCCCTGAGTTCTGCAAGGGAGAAAGGTAGCTAATAAATGCTTTAAATAAATCACTAAATAAGCAAATAGATAAACAAATAGAATCATAGAATCATAGAATGTTAGAGTTGGAAGGGACCTTACAGGTCATCTAGTCCAACCCCCTGCACTCTGCAGGAGCATAGCCGAAAGAGAGCCCTACATACCTACAACCAGGCCCGTAGCTACAGTGGGGCCTCTCGGGGCCCAGCCTGCCGAGTTCCCACCCAGCCCAAGCCCCCCAACTTTCAATTTTTTATTTTATTTATCGTGCTTGCTTGGGGTGTATGAGAGGTGCCCCCTGACATTTAAAGGCCCCACTTTAATTTAAGGGAACTGGATTAATCAGTATTTCTGGATAGATATTATTTCGGTTTCCAAGCTGGATGTTTACCAGTGCCCAGGTTTGCTACCCTCCAGGTGCAGTCCAGAAGTCTCCCAAAATTACAATTGATCTCCAGACAACAGAGATCAGTTCCACTGGGGAAAATGGCTGCTTTGGAGGGTGGGCTCCAAAACATTATGTCACCTCTTTCCACCCATCATGGTGATGACTCCTTTCAAGAGCAGCATATTACTGAGATTTTTGGCTCAAGGAAAAAACAGAGATAGAGTGCCTCTCCAGAGAATGAGGCTGAAGGGAAAGCAAAGAGCCTTTCTTTTGTATCCACACCAAAAAATTCCACCCGACCCTCTTCATAGTCCAGGGACACCCAGATCTTTCCAGGAACGCTGACAGGTAAAGCAACTGACTGAAAAGAAGACAAAGCAGATAACTGCCCAGATGAACCAGCATAAAAACTACAATACTCCATTGTTTTCGGCACAAGCTATAACCCCCTTTTTAGGATTAAGGATGATATTTCCCATCCTCTTGACAGATTCTCTAGCAACACCCACAACACACATTCTCTCTCAGTCCTCTTCTTCCACCTCACAACAATGTCTTCCTGAGGTGAATTTCTCATGGTCCAGCGCACTTAGCATGGCATTATATCCTGCTGAGGCCCCTCCCCTCCCCAACCCCTGCCCTCCTCAGGCTCCACCTCCAAATTTCCAAGGTCAGGGTCGCAAAATCGACTGACCCGGGCCCAAAGAATGCCAGGCTTGCTACCGCTAGGGCCAGGGCCTTTTCAGTGGCAGCTCCATACTGGTGGAATGAGCTCCCAGAAGAGATCAGGGCCCTGCGGGACCTTTTACAGTTCTGCAGGGCCTGCAAGACGGAGCTCTTCCACCAGGCTTTCAATCAAGGAGTCGCCACCACTATTACCATCAACAATTTTAACTATATTTATCATCATCATCATCATCATCATCATTATTATTATTTTCAATTTATATCCCGCCTTGCTGGGAGTTGGATCAAGGCAGTGAACAACATCAAAACAGTAAAACAATCAATGCAATAAAATACAATAAAATATACATAAACAAATCCCTAACATCATAAAATCTAACAGTACAGTGCAAACTGATGGCGACATCAGTATACAATCCCCTCACCAGAAGCGGTATCCAAGTGATATTCATGTACGCCATAGCATGTCTCGGTGGCACATTAGCCAGTGGCGGTTCCTAGTCGAAAGCCTGGTGGAAGAGCTCCGTTTTACAGGCCCTGTGGAACTGCAAAAGGTCCTGCAGGGCCCTGATGTTAACCGGGAGCTTGTTCCACCAGTATGGAGCCGCCACTTAAAAGGCCCTGGCTCTGGTAACAGCCAACCTGGCATCTCTCGGGCCAGGAGGAGCCAGGCGACTCTGAGTCCCTGACCTCAGTGCTTTCTGGGGCACATATAAGGAAAGGTGGTCCCTCAAGTAGTCAAGTCCCTGACCATATAGGGCTTTAAAGGTCAAACCAGGTCAAAACCAGCACCTTGAAATTAATCCGGTAAGCTATTGGCAGCGAGTGCAGACCCCTGACCTTTGGCTTTGACATCCAGCCCGTGCCGCGGCTCCCATTAGGAAGAGCACTGAGCAGAAAAAATTGTTTAGACCTTGTAGACACTCTTCAGGACGCCACCTTCAGGCCACCGCAATCAATGAAACATAACCAGCACTTTATGATTTATGATCTGTTTATAATTGGTTTGTTTAAAATGATTTTATGTGGATTTTAGTTGTTATTTATGTGTTGATCAGTGTGAGCTGCCCTGAGCCTGCTTTGCGGGGAGGGCGGGTTACAAATTAAATAAAATAAAAATGAACCAAATAAAATTTTGCCACGTACCTTCCTGCAGCCTACTCACCTGGCCGACTTCCATCAAGTGCAGACCATCCAGTATTCAAGCAGTGAAGATAAGGACAGGAAAGGAGTGCTACAGATGAAAATTGCTGGAGCACCGGAGGTAGGTAGGCGGTTGCTGACTTTGCCAATGCCGGGTCAGGTAACAGGAGTTAAATTGTTGCTGTGCCTTTTATGAACAGAGGCAAAACACCCCCACCCCCACCCCCAACCCCAAATTAGGAATTATTTTTCACCAGTTATTCTTCACTTCTCCCTGTGGTCTTATTAACTGCCAGTCGCTAAAACTAGGCGTTATGCTGTGCACGAGATTTCCGGTTGGGTCTACGCTGTTGTGTGATCCAAATTCTATGCTGATACGGTCCAAAATGCTGGAGATCGTTTGTGTTCTGGCAGCTGTGTTAAAGCACATAACCTTACTTTCCTATTGCTGTGGTTGCTTGCACAGGAATTCATGGTGACGGTTAGAGTGAAAAAAACACACTACTGTCTGTCTTTTCTGCATACTCATGATTATAATGTGTCGATGGAAACAATTGCTGTATGCATCGTAGGAACACTTATTCGTTTGCTGCTAACCAGTCGGACTCGACTGTGCGACTGAACAACAACAACAAAAAGCCATGTGTAAGGACGTTCTTAACTTGGAGATTAGACTTCCTTATCCAGCTGTGTGTTGGTTGTCATTGTCAAGTGCTGGGAAGTGGTGGACAAGAAAGAAAACGGACCACAGTTTGTCCTAAAAAGTGTGCATTTACATGTTCTGTGGCATGCTGTGGCTGCCCAAGGGCTCAGCGCAACACACACCAGTCATTCAGTTCAGCTTGTTTTGGTACATAACCAGCACAAATCAGTTATAAACATTGTTGGATACCATACTCTAGGTACAACACACACAGTCTATTCTAGAATAATTTAGGGCCTGGAAGAAGAAGGAGGGAGAGGGGGGAGGAGATTGGATGTATACCCCGCCCTTCACTTGGAGTCTCAGAGCGGCTTACAAACTCCTTTCCCTTCCCCTACAACAGACACCCTGTGAGGTAGGTGGGGCTGAGAGAACTCTGACACAAACTGCTCTTTTTCAAGAACAGCTGTGTTAGCCAAGTTGCTCTATTATTTAATAAAAATGGGGAATTATAATTATTAATATGCAATTGGCTTATCCATAGGATCTGACCTGTGTATACCAGAGTTAGAATTTCCAAACACCCAGGAACAGACACAGAAATTGGGTGGCTAAAGTAATGATTTCTTTACTAAATATTCTCAAACATACAAACAATATTCACACAATATAGCACTAAGGAAGCAGAGGTGATTGATGGGTTATAGAGGGGTGAGACAACCTGTCCAGATGTGCAGAGGTCCAGGGATTCTGGCCTAAACTCAGAGAGTTCAGGGGTGGCCTGCCATTTTGGATCATGGCAGAAAACACACGGCATAAGGCCATATGTGTGCTGGGATATAGGCATTGGTAAAGAATGCAGGCCAATGGGTGGCCCTGGGGGCTGGTCTCAGGTGAGAACAATAGATTACCTGGACCAATGATGAGTCCCAGGGGTGTGTGATACCAGTAGGGGCAGACCTTAGGTATGACCAGTGAGCTTCCAGAGAGGCAGGGTCTGGATTTAACAATAGAAGCCAGGTGTTGGGTAGCTAGTTAAATGGATTATCTGACTTACTAATGGTCCTGGCCAGAGTGGACAAAAGGTGGGAGACGTCCCTGATTAGCATCAGGAAGGATTGCTAAACATTTGAATGATTGATTGGTTTATCCCAGTATCTTGAGGGACAGAGCAAGAAAGACAAAGAATTCAGACAAAGAATTACTGGAGACAGAGTTAACTGCCAGATGGCCTCTAAACAGACATTTAGAAATGTAGGTATACTTTACCTGGTAAAACCCATTGTCATTCCATAAGCATAATCTCTGCTGGGTGGAGGGGGAAGACTGGAGGCTTGCTCTGAGATCATCTCATGAAACCTGAATATGAAATCCCTTTTTGCAGACCAATTGCAGCCTGACTCTATGGTTCAAGCTGAGAGTGCCTGGCCTTTGTGGACTTTGGTTCAGGTTAGAAAGTAGGGCACCCCTGTTTTGGAGCTACCCAAGAGTAAAACGCAGTGCCTCTGGCAACAGCTATGCCAGAACTATGGCTTGCCCAAGGTCATCCAGCAGGAAAAGTTACATCTTCTAAAAGCGAAGCTCTCACACACTCCCGCACACACTCGCCCCCACCCTGAGGAGTGCCCCCCCCAACCAGTTTGGTGTAGTGGTTAAGTACACGGACACTAATCTGGGAGAACCGGGTTTGATTCCCCACTCCTCCACTTGCACCTGCTGATGTGACCTTGGGCCAGTCACAAGTTCTGGCAGAGGTGTTCTTGAAAAAGAGCAGTTTCTATCAGAGCTCTCTCAGCCCCACCTCCCTCACAGGGCGTCTGTTGTGGGGAGGGGGAGGGAAAGGAGTTTGTAAGCCGCTCTGAGACTCCTTTGGGTAGTGAAGGGCGGGGTATAAATCCAATCTCTTCTTCTTCATTATGGCAACCAAAGCAAGCAGAGCAAGGTTTGACACAAAGGCCAACCAAATCTGACCTCTGTTATCCAAAGTGGTGTGTGGGGGGGTACGACCCCCTATTATGTGTTGAACCAAAATTTTGAATAGGTTATAAAACTAACTTGGTCATGGAGTTCATGGATTCCCTGTCCCGAGTGGTCCCCTAAGTGCAGGTCCCTAGAAGATGCAGAACCCTAACCCTAGAAGAAGTAACGCGAGTGCGTGCTGTTTCAAGGCCTTGCTTCCCTACAGATATATAGACCTGCTGGGCAGCTGGAAAAACTTGCTGCCGTGTTGATGTGAGCCGCCATCTGAAAGTGGTGTGTCATTGTGGTCGTGTCAGTTCACATGTGGCCATGGGGCTGCATTACGTGGGGGATCTTGGGTCATATGAGTTGAATAATGTGTTAATCTGAGACCCCCACCCCCCTTTTTTTCCTGTTTACTGTTTTCCAATAGCACGCTCTGCTGTGACATAACAGTTCAGCTGTTCTCCTAAATGTTTGTGTCTGGAATAATGTCTCTTTGTTTGGTGCCCTATTTTTCCCCTCTCTCTCTCCCTCACTCTTCAGCCTCTGACAGTGACAGCACCATCCTTAACCATTGCAGAGAACATGGCCGACTTGATAGACGGCTATTGCCGACTGGTGAACGGTGCTGCGCAGTCCTTTATCATCCGGCCTCAGAAAGGTAAGAGAGGGAAAAAAATTGTTTAATAGAAAACTGTGTGCTGCTTCAGGTCGGGTTGGTGCTCGAGCAAAATAAAACCCCAGGATTCTCCATTTATCGCCTAGTTTCTTCTAGCAGGGGTCTCTAAAAAAAAAAAATGAATGAGTGATTGAGAGGGGTAGTCCAGTAATTACTGTCATGCAGATAATTCTGTAATGGTGGAACTGCAAGGTAATCGTAATCTATAACTCTGTGCCAAGTTATTAGCGATCAGTGCTTCATGTTTTTTCATCCTTTAAAAATACCTCCCGACACCATCCATTAAAGATAGATTTCCTGTAATGATAGGAAGGCCAGTCCTCTCTTTAGGCACTCTTCAAATTATCTGTTGTGTTATAATTATGCTTCATTGCATGTTTATTCCATCCTTCTTCCAAAGAGCTCCTTCCTCCTTGTCACAGCTTCCGCAAAACCACACTGAGTATCTTGCGCCGTATGTTGATGAAATCCTCTTGTTGGATTCAGTGAGGCCTCATCAAATTGGAGACTAACAATCTGTTGAGTGAACTCTCAGGAAATGCAAGGATATGGCTGCATTTTCCCTTTTTTTGCTTCTTCCCTGATGATACGTGCAAAACATGTTGGATCCTTCAGCACCCACAGTAAAAATTAAACAGGTCCCACTCCTTGTGTATACAGCTGGAGATTCCTGTTTATTTCATGCCGAAGACTTACACTTGAGTTCCCCCAGTCTCATAGTCCAGTGCAATCACAGTAAAACTTTTGAATACTAATAAACGGGGAAATACCTAGCTCTGACTTTGAAATCATCCTGTTCTGATCAGAGGCCTGTTCATGTATCGGTTAACATTTCTGCAATGTGTTCCGTTCCCTTTCTTACCTTTCATGACCTGATATGTTGGGCTTCAATGGGTGTCTTGGAAATTGCATGGGGAAACACTTTTAGAGTTAACCCCCCCGGGGGGGGGGGCGTATCCTATTTCATAAAAAAGCACTGAGAGAACTTGCTGCATTTTTGAGACTGGAACACAACCCCCTATCCTGAAAGCATATGTTCTTCAGCTGTCCACTTTACAGGGAGGCTCGTCTTAAAATTATTACCCCTTTAGTCGATAGGACACCTGGGCACATTAACACAAAGGAAGGCTTCACTGGCTCCTATCGGATAAGGATGCAGAGATTACACATTCAGTCGCTGAGTTTTGTGCATTAATTCTTAGATTGTGGGAATCGCATTTTAAAAGTTCTTAAACTCAGTTTTCTATTTTTGTATATTACAACTGTTTTTTCCTCTCCCTCACATATTATGTTTACTCTGTATGTTGGTCTTAAGACCGTAATAATAAACTATACTATGCTATACTAGACTTAAACACAGAACAGCTATGTTTCAGAGAAGGTTGGGGGGGGGGGCTGGGATTTTTGCCCTCCATACAGGAGTCATTTTTCATTATAGAAACCTGGTTTCTCAGAAGTGAGTGGCAGAACTGAAAGCTTGGTTTGAGACTACTGGGAGGGAAATTATAGCATAACTTCTACAAAAGGAAAATACAGTTAGCTGATTTTATAATGTGCCTTTTTCCATAACTATGCAATATATTCTTCATGAGCATTCAATGGCATACGTGTAATACTGATTTTGTGTATTGTCCTTTTCATGCAGAAGGTGAAAGAGCTTTACCATCCATACCAAAGTAAGTCCTTATAGGTTGTATTCAGATGCTGTGTAAATATATATATCTGGGGTGTACATTCTAAAATTCTAAATAAAATGTACAAGCTCTATATCAGGGGTGCCGAACTAATTTGTTATGAGGGCCGGATCTGACATAAATGAGACCTTGTTGGGCCGGGCCATGTGTGTCATAAAATTTAATGCCAGGTAGCAAAGATATAAACTTTATAAAGGACACAAACACAAAAGATTTTTTTTTTACTTAAAATAAAGACATGCGTAAAACATTAGCTCTGTAAACTGCAAACCTACTTTTGATTTATTGACATTCATCACAGAAATCTCATGCTCAGAGTTCTGAGTTGAGGACCCAAGTTAAAACATGAAATGGCTGAGAGTTTAAGAGAGTCTGGCAAAGCAAGCTAGGATGCAGCAGCAGCAGAACTGGAAGCAGGAGATAGCCAGTTCCACTGTGGGCCTGATGGAAGCCTCCGGGGGGGGGGCCTGATCCAGCCCCCGGGCCGCATGTTTGACACCCCTGTTCTATATTGTTACATTTTTTCCGTATGCCCTTAAATGGAAATGCATGTTGTTAGAGAATCAGAAAAGAGAGAACAGCTATCTACGGCAGAGATGTCAAATGGGGCCTTTATACCATTGTGCCCCAAATGTCACTTTACTTAACCTCAGATGCATTGTAGGGGAGGCGGCTTTGAATCATCCTGACCACCTTCCAATTTTAATTATTTATTTAAAACATTTTTATGGTGCTTTTCCACCTGATCTGGGTTCCCAAGGTGGTGAAGATAAAACAGCAACAACATTAAAATACTTGAACAATTAAAAATGCCTTTTAAAATTATAGAATAATTCAGTAAAATACATAAAGAACGCCAGAACCAAGTAGGAGGGCCCATAACCAAAATCGGGGGGCATGCCAAACACAACAGAAAAGTCTTTGACCACTCACAGAAGACACCAGTCGAGGGAAACACAGAAAGCTTTCTAGGGAGGAACTTCCAAGGTTTGGGTGCCCTGACTGAGAAAGCTCTCTCTTGGGTCCTCAGACGGCAGGGGTTCCTGGAGCAGGGCCTCCAGAGGTGACCAGAGTGTACAGGTAGGTTCATATGGGAGAAGGTGATCATTAAGGCACTTTATGTCATTGCTTTAAAGCACCCTTTGTGAAGGGAAAACTCTGAAAAACAGAAACCGGTGTTTGGATTTAGCAACGTTAAATAACAGACTATAAGACAATGCACAGTGTTTACTTCATCAAAAGAGTCATCTCATTTTCCCCCCTTTAAAATGCAGCATTTTGTCTTGTTCTTACAAGTAGGCTTTGTGGATTATAACTGTTAAAGGAACTCGGGGCCATCCGGATATTGTTACAAGGGATAAGTTGTAAGTCAGGCGTGAATGAATACATTGGGCGGCCAGCATGACCCACTGCCATATTAAATGCATTTAATTTTTTTAAAAAATATATCTAGGTAGCTTCAAGCTGTGTGTGCCATGGTGGCTTACAGGTTAAGACGCTGAGCTGCAGACTGGAAGATCTGTAGTTTGGCAGTTCGAGACCCTAGTGCCATGTGATGGAGTGAGCTCCTGTCTCTGGCCCCAGCTCCTGCCAACCTAGCAGTTCAAAAGCAAGAATTGCAAATTGGTGGGAAGGCAACAGCATTCCGTGTGCCTCAGCATTTAGTCATGCTGGCCACGTGACCATGGAAACATCTTCAGATAGTGCTGGCTCTTCAGCTTGGAAACAGAGATGAGCACCACCCCCTAGAGTCAGATTTGACTAGCTTTCAAGCAAGGAAACCTTTACCTTAGCTTTAAGCTTGTTAAATTAACACAAGACTGAAAACCGGAGTATTGTGCAACATGGCCCAGTAGTCCACGGAAGCGGAATAAGGGGGGGAAATCTTGCAAGTGAGTTAGTTCCACAGGATGACAGCTGCAAAGCAACAGAAGAGTTTATTAAATTGCCTAATGTTGTGCCAAGCACTGCGCATTGTGAATTCCCCTTTTTGGGTTGGAGGGACCCTGAGCAATGCCTGACACATTGGAGAATGGAGGTCATACCGCTGTGCTTCTTCTGCATTAGGTTTTCCAAAGGCTAGAGGACTTTAGCTTTTCCCTTGGGCAGCAAACACAATGGAAAGAGCCTCTGGGATGTTCTCTTCAGTAGGAAAAAACTCTGGCAAAGAGCAAACAAAGGTGTGTGTGTGTGTGGGGGGGCTGTTGCTGAGATTCCGGCCCTAAACAAGCACCTCTGGTGATTCCATGTTCCTCTGGAGGCAGCACATATGGCTTCCTCTTGGTAAACCAGTCTTTTGTTTCTAATTTATTTTCTTATTTTCACAACAAAAACTGAATTATTTCAGTGTAGTTTCCTCCCCCCTGTAAACTGGTGTTTGCAGGTATATAGCACCAGCCTATGCTAGTCTTACGGAATTCAGTGAGGCTTTTCCCACAAGTGTTCATCAGACTGCATCTGTAAGTTCGTTAATGGTTCATACAGCCATATCTTTAAAACTTGGTACATTGCAATGAAAGGGTTAATGGTAGAGGACTTTCCTCTTTTTTGTGTGTGGCAAATTTGTCTGTTAAGATAGCTGTGTCCTGCACACATGGAAACAGAAAGATGCTGAATAAGTCTCTTAAATAAGTTGGAGATGAAGCTTCTGATGTAAGCAGTGAACACGTTGTGGAACTGGTTAGCTAAGAGCATTGAAAGTTAACGCAAAGCCCGAAGCCTTCCTTGTTAGTTCGGTGCTTATACTTCTTCAGACTTGTCCAAGAACTTCTTATCAACTTTAGCACATATATGAAATAACTCATTTGGGTATCCCATTGGATATGGAATCCTTGGTACTAAATTACTGGCCCACCACTAAGCATCACCCGCTCAATCATAATGTAATAGAAATCCGTTGTGCTGCAGCTCGAGCGGTACTTGCCAAATTTTGGAAAAGTGATAAATGACCTACTATCACTGACTGGCTTTTAAAAATACAAGAATACTACATAATGGATAAACTGTCAGATTCCTTGTCACAGAATGAAACAGAATCCTATACTTCAAGATTTGTGAAAATATGGTTTCCAGTCTTAGAATACTTAGCATCTCATTATGAGTTTATGTCAACTTTAGATGCTATAAAGGCTGTATATTGATTTTTACTGTTCTCTATTATAGTGTTACTTATCGTTCCTTTACACTTATCTATTTATCTGAATTGTATGGCAGGCAATTGTTAACTGCTTCTATATTGTTTGTACTTACTCAAAGTTTCTTTGAATTTTTCTATATCTTTATTTGATCATTTACTTCAATAAAGTTTTGAAAAGTTAAAAATAAACTACTTTAAAATTGGCTTTTCCGAGCCTTTCCCCTGTACTCTTACTCCCCTGGCTGGACTGAAATGATAGAGTCACTTCTCTCCCCTCCCCCATTGAAATTTGTCTCCACGGAAAATGGATTGGCCCTACTGATTGCTGTAAGCTGCCCTGTTAGAATGAATATTAATTTTCTTGGTGTGTGCACAATGGATGGTATCCATAGATTTGAACTTCTCTGTTACAGGCTGTCCAACAATGAGAAGCAAGGGATCCGGCCACATGCAGTCTCTGTATCAGGTAGGATACACAGGAAGCGTGATTTTCGGAAGTCAGTTTTATTCGGGTTGTTTTATGCATGTTTTCCTGATAAGCTTTCTTAAGATTATTGCTTTCTGCCTCATCAGATTTCCCGAAGACAAAACTTGGGAGACGCTTAGATCCTAAAGCATACAAAGAAACCTGATTTTAAATTATTCAAATGAACTTTGCATTGATTTTCAAATACACTGTACTATAATCGTTTCTAATTAATCATGTTTACATTGAAATTACTCTTCACAATTCATGTGTGCAAGAGCTGTCATACGGGGAAAATAGGTAATAAAAATCTAGTATTACGTTTTATGAAAGAAGAAATCATTGCTAGCGTATTTTCTCAGCGCGTGTGTGTGTGTGTGGCCGCAGGGAGTTTGGGAGGGGGGAGAGAAAGTGAGAATTAATGTTTGTATACTGTCCATGCCTGGATTTAGTCATCAGCCACAAAAGTTAATGTAATGGTTGTGAATTAATGGTTTAATGGTAATTGCTGCATTTAAGCATATTGTGGTTTCCTTGCCTGGCTACAGACTTTCATGTTGGGATCACTTTGGGTCTTTTTCCAAATGAAGTCTTTCTGAAGGGGGGGGAGAGGAACCAGCCTAGTTAAAAAGCTAGTGCTCTGTAGAAGGGCCTATATGGCTATCACACAGATGCTCTAGTCTGGCCGGATGTGTACTAACATTATACCTACAAGGATGTGAAGCAGAATGATCGTGTGAGTTGCCCGAGGCCTCTGTGCGCATGGAAGAATTTTCGGTCCCCCCATTTCATAGCTGTTCAGAGGGATGGAAGTTCGATGATTATATATTTATTTATTTTCATTATTTATAGCCCAGTTAGTATATGTGCTGCCAAAGCGAGCACTATTTATAGCCCACCTTTCTCACGGGGACTCAAGGTGGGTTACGCCGAGTGAGTCAGTACAGTCAACAAAATGGGACGTTCTGTAAACAGTGCAATAGCCAGTTTGGTGTATTGGTTAAGTGTGCAGACTCTAATCTGGGAGAACCGGGTGTGATTCCCCACTCCTCCACTTGCGCCTGCTGATGTGACCTTGGGTCAGTCACAAGCTCTGGCACAGCTGTTCTTGAAAAAGAGCAATGTCTATTGGAAGTTTTCTCAGCCCTGCCTACCTCACAGGGTGTCTATTGTGGGGAGGGGAAGGGAAAGGAGTTCGTAAGCCGCTCTGAGACTCCAAGTGAAGGGCGGGGTATAAATCCAATCTCCTCCTCCTCCTCCTCCTCCTCCTCCTTCCTCTTCTTCTTCAGAATTAGGACTGTAGACCAACCAGAAATTTAAAAATTAGAACTGAAGCAAAAGTAAACAGCGCACAAATTACGTGGTAGGATCCTTCTTATAGTTTGCTGTACACACTAAGTACATATTATAGACCCTTATATACCACAGTCCCTCATAATTTATCCAAGCAACTTTGTAAACTGTTTTGTACAGTGCAACCCTATTGCCTGTATAGAGAAGCCCTCACAAATAATCCAGTTTTGCATAGTGTCCATAAAGCCAGGCGAGTGGGAGCCTTCTTGACCTCCTCAGGCAGGCCATTCCAGAAGGCGGGAGCCACAGCGGAGGAAGCCCATGTATGGGCAGTTGTTGACTATGCCCATTTGCAGATTGGTACCTGCAGAAGGCTCTGCTCTGATGACCGAAGTTGTCATGACGAAGCAAAGGGGGAGAGGCGGTTCTGCAGATAAGAGGGACCAAGGCCATGGAGGGCTCTGTACAGGATAGCAAATACCTTAAACTGGGGAAAGGGGAGGGTTTCTGGAGTTCTGGCTCCGCTGGTGGACCTCCTGATGGCCCCCTGGGTTTTGGCTAATGTGTGATACAGACTGTTGGATTGGATGCGCCATTGGTCTGATCCAACATGACTTCTCTTATGTTCTTATGAACTAATGGGCGGATGATGGCGTGTCTGCAGGAGAGGAGCATACGCATACTTCGTCCAGCTATCAGTAATAGCCAAGCCACAGTATACTGCACCAACTGAAATTTTCAAACCGATTTTGAGTGGAGACCAATGTATAGTGCTCTAGAAGTGATGAAAAGAGTAGTAGAGGAATCATGCGCTCTATCAAGGGGAACTCTGCAAATGGAAGAATCAGGGGTCAAACCCAGTCGGCATTTTTACTGAGTCTCACCTAATTCTCCACACTATAGCTGTCATCCATATGGCTTTCTACCCGAGGACCTCATAGTCCCCAACACAGCCTTTTTCACCAGCAGAAAAGCTGGTTGGGTCCACCCCCAAGTATAGTGGGTTAAAGAGAACATTCCCTTAATGGGCGCACATTTTAACTGTAGCTCATCAGTTCAATGCCTTTTCATCTATATATTAAAGTCAAATTAGTTCATTGAGTTTGGACACTGCCATATATTGCCTCATTAAACATTATTTTATTGTGATCGCAAGAAAGAAACAAACCGTACTAATAAGATTTGATCCAGATATGTAATATATTCCGCTAAGATACATTCTCTCGTTATTCCAGGTGCATTATTGCATGGACTTTTATTGCCTAGTATAAAAGGTACTTGGTATCTAGAACAGCCCTAGGCATTGGCATATTATTCTAGCTTTCGATTGGAGCAAGTGTTTCCAGGCACCAGCGATACATGTGGACATCACCATGCCACCTAGCTTGTGCTAAGTCCCCAATGTTGTTGTTGGTATGCACGTGTATCCCTTAAGTCGTAAGCAAAAAACAAATGGATGTCTGCCTTAACTTGAGTAATGATACCAGAGTAAGTCTCCAGTGTTATTGTCGCTTTGCCCATGTATCCCTTAAGTTGAAGGTAAAAAACAGATGGATGTCTACCTTAACCAGAGTCAGGATACTTGCTGCCTTCAGTTCATACATGAGTGATCTGTTTAGAGATTATGTGGAAGCGTCCATCTCATTCTTGTAGCCTGTGCTTTTCAGCAGCCATAAATGTTGTCATGGTAACATCAAGGTTATTGATGCAACACACAGGTCTTCACCAAGGTAGGATGGGACCCACAAGTGGGTTGCACTTGACCTACGCTTGGTCTTGCTCTGGGCTATGATCCTTTCCTCTTCCTTCTGTTTGTTTGTTTATGGTTTGTTTTAAGAGGAGAAAGTAGGCATGGAAGCAAGAAGGAAGGATGGAATTAGGTGTATGTTAGAAATTTCAAAGCATGTCCCGTATCATCTGTTACAGGTAGGTCCCAGGTTGGACATTATTGATCAGGAGGCACATGTAGTGACTACAGTAAGTGGAGGCAGGGTGGGGGACTGTCAAAGCACATACCAAACCAGACTTTAAGTTTAACTTAACTTAACATCGACCTGAAGGATTTAAGAGTTAGTGGAGAAAGGCTATCACCAGCACAGTGTACATACTCAACACAAGATAATACCTTGCCTGCTGCTTTCCCAGTCTGCCTTTCCCATCAGCCGTTTTCTTTGGCTCATGCAGTTGGGCGTACTTGATCTCACTTGATTTCTGAAGAAACTAGACCATTTTTTTGTTTGTTTAAACAAGAGGATTCCAGTTATTACGGCGAAGTACCAACTGGGAAATCTATCACTGCCTTTCTCTGGAACAACCAGTGCTCATTCTTAAAAATAGCAGTGTCTGAGGCATGTAGGCCAGAAACCTAGAGGACTTCTAATTCCATAATAATCTACTTTTTGCTTTGCAGTAGGTTTAAGCCCGTGGCCTTGCGCACATTTCAAAAAAGTGTATCAGATCCCAATTTGTTCAAAAGCACTGGCACCACTCTAAAAATTACTCATACTGTCCAACTGGTTGCTCATGCGGATTTGGTTACTACTGCACATTTTTGAGCCCTTATTTGCACAAAACAATTCCAGATCTTAGCATGGTTCCTTCAGATTTTTTGGCGAGGCGTGCTGTCATTTTGAATTTGTGCTTCAGGAACCGATTGTCAGTGTGGCTTTTATATCGTGGTTTGGGGCATTTTGTTTTTGGTGGGAAACTCTCTCTCTTTGGGTTTTCCTCAAAATGAAGTAACTTTCTTCAGAGGATAGAGCAGGTAGAGAAAGAGGTACTTTTCTCCCTTTCTCACAAGACAAGAACTCGTGGGCACTCCATGAAATTGCTGAATGGTCAGGGTAGAACAGATAAAAGGAAGTACTACTTCACTCCAGAGTGATTAACACTTGAAATTCACTGCCACAGGAGGTGGTGACGGCTACAAGCATGGACAGCTTCAAGAGGGAATTAGATAAATATATAGAGCAGGAGTCCATCAGTGGCTATTAGCCACAAGGTATAGATAGGGACTCTGGGGCAAGTGAGGCTCTGTATTCTTGGTGCTTCGGGGGGGTCAACAGTGGGAGGGTTTCTAGTGTCCTGGCCCCTCTGGTGGACCTCCTGATGGCACCTGGTATTTTTGGCCACTGTGTGACAGAGTGTTGGACTAGATGGGCCATTGGCCTGATCCAACATTGGCTTCTCTTATGTTCTTATGTTCTTAAGTGATGTTCCATTTAGTTACCTGGAAGAGACATGGCTTTGCCAATGAATGGATCAGAATGGCACTGAACAGTGAAGGCAACAGATGCACACAATATACAATTAAAGCAGACTTACAGCACAGTGAGGTAGCTTGAGCCGAGTCCAGCAGCACTTTAGAGACCAAGAAGATTAATGGGGTATAATAAGGTTTAGAGACTCAAAGCTCCCTTAGTCAGATATCTGGTATTTGGTTTCTGATATTTGATATCTGACGAAGGAAGCCTTGCCTTTCCAAAGCTTATACCCCATTAATCTTGTTGGTCTCTAAGGTGCGACTGGACTCAAAGCTAGCCAGTCTGGTGTAGTAGTTAAGTGGTTTGATTCCCCATTTCTCCACTTGCAGCTGTTGGATGACCTTGGACAAGCCATAGTTCTGTCAGAGTTCTCTCAGCCGCACCTACCTCACAGGGTGTCTGTTGTGGGGAGGGGAAGGGATAGGAGTTTGTAAGCCGCTCTGAGACTCCGAGTAAAGGGCGGGGTATAAATCCAATCTCTTCTTTTTCCAGCTGTTCTATTGCAGACCAATATGGCTTCCCTCTGCAACTTACAGCACAATGGAGTTTTGACAGCTTGTAGTCTAATGTGTAAAACTAGCTGTGGTGATGCAGAGCTGAGAACACTTTTGTGGGGATATTTAACAGGCCAGAGGCTTGAAATAATGCAGAGCTTTACGCATAGCTAGCAGTTCCCCTTCGCTCTTGCTGAGAAGAATACTTTCAAAATTCTGCTCCTGCTTATCTGTGCGTTCTTATAACAACATAAGAAGAGGATTGCTGGATCAGACCACTGGTCCATCTAGTCCAGCATCCTGTCTCACACTGTGGCCAGCCCGTTCCTCTGGAGGGCCAACAACAGGTATAGAGGCTGAGGCCTTCCCCTGATGTTGCCTCCTGGCTCTGGGATTCAGGGTATTAGTGGCCCTGAATGTGGAAGTTAGGGTTAGTAGTCATTGATAGACTTATCCTCCATGAATCTATCTCATCCCCTTTTAAAGCTGTTTATTCCTGTGGCTATCATTACATCCACTGGCAGCGAATTCCACGTTTTAATCACTCATTGTGTAAAGTAGTATTTCCTTTTGTCTGTCCTGGACCTACTGCCCACAAGCTTCATTGGATGCCCTCAAGTTCTAGTATTTTGGGAGAGGGAGAAAAAAGTTCTCTTTGTCCACTCTTTCCACCCCAGGCATAATTTTATAAACCTCTATCACATCGCCCCCCCCCCCGGAATAGTCTCTTCTCTAAACTGACAAGTCCCGGACTCTTCAGTCTTTATGTGTCTGTGTCCCAAACAATAGATGCATACTGACCCAGAAGCTCTGCAAAGCCAATTGGCTTCCATATTTATTGTCTCAGTTGTTGGGAGCAGCGACTTTCCAAACCAGCTTTTCTGCCTGATAAATCCCATTTCTAAAAGATCATTGAATGGTCGGCAGTGTTATGGTTTCACTGGGACATGCACGTACAGAACTGCTTTGGTTTCTACGTGATATTTACCTTTTGGCCTTGAAATGTCTGGCACTTCCTGCATATGCTTTGGTCAAGGAAATCTAGAAGCCGCAGTTCTTTGGTGTTTGACACATAAAAGCATACAGAAGTTAATCAAAGAAGAGAGCAAAATGTTCCCTCCTCGGGTGTTGTTGTTTTTTAAACAGAGGGTTCATCTAAAAATGAATTTGAACGGCTAGATGAATCCCAGACCCGTCACTGGAATTAATGCAGGACTACGTACCAAAGTTATAAATTGAAAATGAGAGATGAAGAATTTTTCTGTGGCTCCTGCCATTTATTCATACATAAGAACATAAGAGAAGCCAATGTTGGATCAGGCCAATGGCCCATCCAGTCCCAACACTCTGTGTCACACAGTGGCCAAAAATACCAGGTGCCATCAGGAGGTCCACCTGTGGGGCCAGGACACTAGAAGCCCTCCCACTGTTGACCCCCCCTCCCAAGCACCAAGAACACAGAGCCTCACTTGCCCCAGAGTCCCTATCTATACCTTGTGGCTAATAGCCACTGATGAACCTCTGCTCCAGATGCTTATCTAATTTTACCTTCTAGTGTTAGTCTTCTGGTACAGACAAATAGCTTTGGTTACTTCTTCCCAATCAACAGCCCTTTGGGACCGTGTTTGAAATTTTGAAGGATTTTAATTCATTAGTTGCTGTAGATTTTCCGAGTTGTGTGGCCGTGGTCTTGGCATTGTAGGACCTGACATTTCGTCAGTAGCTATGACTGACATCCTCAGAGGTATAACACAGAAAGATGGAGTACTCTCTGTGTCAAGGTGAGAGGAAAAAAGTGGTAGGCAGGAAATATGTATCTACCCTGGAAGGTGGGGTAGATTTTAATTCCGTCGGGTACTTGCTTGGCTTGGCTCCTCGGTTCTCCTTCCCCATGCTCTTTAGCTTTGACCTCTGGTGGCTATTTCCTTGTGGCTAAGATGCTGGTGTGTGTGTGGACACCCCAGTAAACACCATACAATTCTTAACACCATGCATTCTTCTAACTGCAGTTCCCACCTGGGGAAGCACAGACAGATTGGCAAGGATGAGAACCAAGGGCCGGGAGCTCTTTGACTCTTACCCTTTAATTAAGCAAAGGGTCCGTGATATTGAACGCCAGCAAGACCTAATAAAACCCCCACATTTTATGATTCCTGAGAAACATAGATATACTCTTAATGTGGCCCAGTATCTAAGAAATGTAAAATAACTGCCTCACAAGGAGAGCTTTCACCCTTGCTAGATGCGATGTGTTGCCATCTAAGGTAACAGAAGGGAGATATCAGAAGATCCCATACACTGAAAGGATATGTGCATGTTCCCTCGGTGAGGTGGAAACATTGGGACATATTCTTATTTGTTGACCCTTCTATAAGGAAGTTAGGGACAAGACAATCCTCCCTACTCTGGAACAGTCTATGCTTCTATCGGATAAGATATCCTTGAAGAAATTACTGCTTGATGAAATACCAGCAGTCACTAGAGTGACAGCAAGGCTCTATGTCCAGGTGATTAAAGAGAATAGTTTAAATAGGAACTTTGTTCTCTGATGTAGATTCGAGGAGCTAACATACTAATGATTTTTATTAATATATTTTATTGCTGGATTATAACCTGGATGTACGTTTTATTAGTATACTTATGGCAGATTTGTATTCTATCCTTAGCTATGTGTAAAACTTTTTTTATCTGGTCTATGACTGTTATAATAAACTATGACTGTGACCCTTTGGCACGTGCCCAAGGCCATCATCAGGCTTAATTACTTGCAAACAGGAAGGGAAACAGAGCCTCAGCCTCAACAGAACAAATTTAGAGTCCAGTGGCACCTTTAAGACCAACAAAGGTTTATTCAAAGCATGAGTTTTCGTGTGCATGCACACTTTATCAAAGACATTAGGATGGCAGGCCAGGTTCAAACTTGTAACCAGAGAGTGAACAGCAAATTAACATGCAACATGATGATGTTCAATATATGCAAAGTGACACTAAATAGCAAGGTTATAAGGTCAACAGTTGTAAAGCAATAAATATGTCAGATAAATGTCTATAGGTGTCTTTTCTAATTGTGGGCAATGACGGGGAATCTTCATTCCCTCCTTTCAGGCGTGGAGGGCACTTAACACTAGGTAAAGGTAAAGGTTCCCTTGGTCGAAAGCCAGTCGAATCCGACTCTAGGGTTGTGGTGCTCATCTCCGTTTCAAAGCCGAAGAGCTAGCGCTGTCCGAAGCCGTTTCCGTGATCATGTGACCGGCATGACTAAACACCAAGGTGCACGGAACGCTGTTACCTTCCCACTGAAGTGGTACCTATTTATCTACTTGCAATTTCTTGCTTTCGAACTGCTAGGTTGGCAGGAGCTGGAACTAGAGACAGGAGCTCACTCCGTCATGCGGCACACTCGGGTCTCGAACTGCTGAACTACTGACCTTCCATAGCCTTCAATTCAGCATCTTAACCACTTGAGCCACTGCAGCTCCGGCACTTAACACTACCTCCCCCTCAAAAAATGCTGTTATGTTAGCAGACATAATGTTATGCAGATGGCAAAGGTGTTGTCAGTACTTCCCCTTCTACACTATTCCCTACAGGTCATGCACACTGTTCAGATCCATCCTGTTCTGTTAATCCATCAACCTGTCGGCGGGGTTCAGAACCATTCCAGTGGGATCATTTACTCTGGAATTGCTCTTGTTTTCATCTGTGTGGTGCAGTGTAGTGTAACACACCTGAGTCCTGGGAAACGGGGCCTTTTGGACTCTTCTGGTGATGCCCTCCCTGTCCCCTCCTGCTGTTCTGCTGTTTGTGGCCTTGCGTGTGTTACGTTCATTTACCAAAGTGGACGCTTGCTCACGAGAGCTAATGTTATACAATGTTATACAGTTATGTATATGTTGTTGAGGGAGTCGGTGTGGTGTAGTAGTTAAGAGCGGTGGACTCTAATCTGGAGAGCTGTGGTGGCGTAGAGGTTAAGACACTGAGCTGCGGTCTGGAAAGTCGGTAGCTCGGCAGTTCGAGACCCAAGTGCTGCGTGACGGAGTGAGCTCCCGTCTCTGGCCCAGCTCCTGCCAACCTAGCAGTTCGAAAGCAAGAAATTGCAAGTAGATAAATAGGTACTGCTTCGATGGGAAGGTAAGAGCATTCTGTGCGCCTCGGTGTTTAGTCATGAAGAAGAAGAAGAAGAAGAAGAAGAAGAAGAAGAAGAAGAAGAAGAAGAAGAAGAGATTGGATTTATACCCCGCCCTTCACTTGTAGTCTCAGAGTGGCTTACAAACTCCTTTCCCTTCCCCTCTCCACAGCAGACACCCTGTGAGGTAGGTGGGGCTGAGAGAACTCTATCACAAACTGCTCTTTCAGGAACAGCTGTGTCAGAGCTTGTGACTGACCCAAGGTGCAAGTGGAGGAGTGGGGAATCAAACCCGGTTCTCCCAGATTAGAGTCCGCAAACTTAACCACTACACCAAACTGCTGGCCACATGACCACGGAGACGTCTTCGGACAGCGCTTGCTCTTCGGCTTGAAAACGGGGATGAGCACCGCTCCCTAAAGTCAGATTTGACTGGCTTTCGAGCAACGGAAACCTTAGTTATGTATATGTTGTTTAGAGAGTTGGTGTTGGTGTAGTAGTTAAGAGCGGTGGACTCTAATCCGGAGAACTGGGTTTGCTTCCCCACTCCTCCACACAAAGCCTGCTGGGTGACTTTAGGCCAGTCCCAGTTCTCTCTGAGCTCTTTCAGCCCCACCTACCTCTCAAGGTACCTGTTGTGGGGAGAGGAAGGGAAGCGATTGTCAGCCGCTTTGAGTCTCCTTAAGGTAGAGAAAAGTGGGGTATAAAAACCAACTCTTCTTCATGTTTCAACAAGGGAAAGGAAGATTTTTTTTTTCTTTACCGGTATAAATTGATCTAAGTGGCTGGATTTTTTTTGTGGCGTTAGGCTAACTCGTGCGTCTGCATCATCGCCTCCCAAGTGAGCAAGTGAAATGGTATCTTTTATCGGATCGGCTAGTCTTAAAATACTGCAGATGAGTTTTTTGAGTTGCACATGATTTTTCAGGATGACAGGCTCTAAGCAAAGGATTAAAAATGTATGATATGTGGGGGAGTGTACTGGGTTGTAGGAAAACAAATCACAGGGACGCAAATGGTTGTGTTACAAACCGCATGGCTTTGCCAGATGGGTCCCACTTAGGCAGGTGCTCTAAAGGCAGAGTGCAAAAAGGGAAATGCATGTTGAATCTGGGAACTCCATATACAAAATTAGTAAAGTCAGTACTTCCCATACTTTGAAGATTACCTGGAAAACCAGCTTCGAAAGAGAGCCAGATTTTGTCTTTTGACTCAGAGCCTTACAAGCTTCCAATCTACTTTTTTGGCTTATTGTGTAGCTTCTTGTGCGGTAGCTTGGGGAAGCCTCAGCCATTCTTGGCTATCTTGCCCCAGAGCTTCTGATGGTGCAACATGGAAGAACGGGGTAGTCTTGCGTTCACAATCAGTTTGGGAGGAAGGAGAGTTCAGATAGTGGATGGAAGCTTTTGTTGGTAGCAACTGATGGTTGTTTAACGTACTGCACAGAGTGGCAAAATGCTGCAGGTCCTTAACCCTCTTAATCTTCATGACGAGCCAGGTCCTTCATAAGGCAAAGGGAAAGAGGTCAGACGGGACACGATGGCAGTCTTCAAGTATTTGAAGGGCTGTCATGTAGAAGATGGAGCAGATCTATTCTCTCTCGCTCCGGACTGCAAGACTAGATCTAATGGGTGGAAATTACAAGGGAGTCGTTACTGGCTAGATATCAGGAGAAACCCTCACTGTAAGAGTGGCTGAGCAGTGGAACAGTCTGCCTTGGGAGGTGGTGGATGCTCCTTCACTGGATGTTTTCAAGCGGAGGCTGGACGACCATCTTTCAGGTATGTTGTAGGTATGTAGGGCTATCTTTTGGCTTTGCTTCTGCAGAGTGCAGGAGGTTGGACTAGATGACCTGCAAGGTCCCTTCCAACTCTAACATTCTATGATTCTAGGACACGCTGGCTCCTGAAGAGAGGAGTGTTATCAGGCTCCTGTTAGGGGATTTCCTACTGTGGGGCCTCTCTCCCTGCCGCCAATCTTCTGGCCAGTGAGGAGGCTTACTGGCAGCAAGGGAGGCCTAGGCTGGCATTGTGGCAGTGCCACTTCCTGTGTGCTGGCAGTGACATCACAGTGCTGCCAATGATGTGGGCCACTCTAGTATTCGGGCAAAACCTCTATGACAAAAATGACTTCTACTATGAATTTTTTGCGTGCATGTCAGCACCATAAGTTACATCACTGGCAACTCCAGCCTAGGCCTCTCTTCACTACTGGTAAGTTCCCACCCCTCTGCAGTTGCCGGGGGGGGGGTACCTGACAACCCTAGAAGAGAGGTGAAGAACCAGTGTGATGGAAGCCTCCTTCCCTCTCAGTCTGAGACCTGTGGGAGGGTCTTTCACCATCTCTCTTATTCTGATTCACTAATGGCCACTAAAAGAGTAATGTCTTGGTTCCTAATCACCCCTTACAATGGAAATTGCAGAATAGGACCACCCTGCTCTACCGAACTCCCCCTTCTGCTCCTGGTGGTCAGGGGATCCACATAGGCAGCATGGGGGTCATAGTGGGGGGTCTGTAGTGGGAGGGGGGAAACCACTGTGCCTCAGTGCTATAGCATAAATGCTTTAAGCCAGTGGCATAACTTGCTTGGATTGAAATCTGGTTTTGTTTTATTTTTCCAAATGTAAAGTTTTGATAGTGTACTTAAATGTTTTTAGTGTATGCATTAGGTACACATGTACAGAAACACATACGGTTACTCCCATCAAAGAGCCGAAGTTGGCTCCATCTCCCTGTCAAGTGCGCACTTGATGACAAATGCAGGCCTCTTGTGGAACAGTCATGAAGTCTGACTTCTAAGAGACCAGTTGGTGTCACATTTCCAATTTGTTTGGATGGGGAAGTCAGACCTCTGCTAATGGGGCTATAAAAAGAATTCCATCATCGCCACAACCAACGTTTGCAGTTTATGTCCAAAATTAATCTTCTTACTCCTAACACACTGGAGCTCGATTTGTGTATGTTATTCCCCTTAGCCTGAAAGGCACCGATTTTGGCAGCTATTTTCTTTATTGCGTTTCTTGCATATGGCGGCAGCATGATTGTTTTCAGGATTAATGTGCTCAATTAAAGCGAGAAATGGGTCAGGGCTGCAGAAATCTGCTACCTGAATTGCTGTTCTGCTTGGATCCTTCTGCTGCAAAATGGATGGAGCATAGCTGGGAGGAGTTTTCCTTGGCCGGTGATGAGGTTTAGAACAGCAAATATTAACTTTCAGAAAGCAAGCTTTAAAAGTGGCATGACTTCCAAAAAGAATAATGTATCCCACTGGTTTATATAAGTTGTTTATATAAACCCCTTTCATGCAGATGTTTCCATGCAGATATTCATAGTGCTTTACCTAAGCAAGAATAGGAGAAGGCTGTTCAGATTGGGACAGTGAATGCAGAAATATCCTGTAATGATTCTTTTCCCTATGAGAACCAGCACGGTATAGTGGTTTAGAGTGGCGGACTCTAATCTGGAGAACCAGGTTTGATTCCCAACTCCTCCAGTTGCACCTGCCGGATGACCTTGGGCAAGCCATAGCTCTGGCATAGCTGTTCTTGGGGGGAAAGAGCAGTTTCTGTCAAGAGCTCTCTCAGTCCCACCTACCTCACAGGGTGTCTGTTGTGGGGAGGGGAAGGGAAGGGAGTTTGTAAGCTGCTCTGAGACTCCTTTGGGTAGTGAAGGGCGGGGTATAAATCCAATCTCCTCCTCCTCCTCCTGGGATAATTCTGAGAAGATGCTCTAGATGGTCCCCGGATAAAGAGCCTCCCACTTACAAAGCACATTATTTGCATCCAACCCGCCATCTTTCCATTCATTCATTCATTCACTGAGGTGCTTTCTCTTTCTCAGTACATTTCTGTCCTGCCCTTCCTCCACAGTGCTGCCCTACACAATTCTCCCTTGCCCATTCAATCCTCCCAATAGCCCTCTGAGGAAGCAGAACAAAGCGAAGAGTCCAGTGGGAGCTTTAAGACCAACAGAGTTTTATTCAAGGTATGAGCTTCCGTGTGCACGCGCACGTCTTCAGATACGTTGAAGTTGAAAAATGTATCTGCAGAAGCGTGCTTGCACATGGAAGCTCATACCTTGAATAAAACAAACGTTGTGGGTCTTAAAAGCGCCTCTGGACTCAGACGTTGTTCTACTGCTTCAGACCAACACGGCTCCCCCATCTGGATCTATCCTCTGAGGAAGGTTAGGATTAAAGAGAGTGGCCAGCCCAAGGTCTCCAAGCAAGCTTTGTGACAGTGAGGTAGTGATGCTCCGTATTCTTGGTGGGGCTTGGAGTGGGGCAACAGTGGGTGGGCTTCTGCAGTTCTGGTCCTGCTTGGTGGAACTTCCGGTGGCACCTGGGTTTTGGCCACAGTGTGACACAGGGTGTTGGACTGGATGGGCCACTCATCTGATCCAACATGGCTTCTCCTTTGTACTTATGATCTGAAGTCAATTCTCCCAGATCTTATTTTAACCACTACACAACATTGGCACTCTTTCTAAGAACATAGGAGAACATAAGAGAAGCCAATGTTGGATCAGGCCAGTGGCCCATCCAATCCAACACTCTGTGTCACACAGTGGCCAAAAATACCAGGTGCCATCAGGAGGTCCAGCAGTGGGGCCAGGACACTAGAAGCCCTCCCACTGTTGCTCCCCCCCCCCCAAGATCCAGAATACAGAGCATCACTTGCCCCAGAGTCCCTATCTATACCTTTTGGCTAATAACCACCAATAGACCTCTGCTCCATATGTTTATCCAATTCCCTCTTGAAGCCGTCCATGCTTGTAGCTGCCACCATTTCCTGTGGCAGTGAATTCCATGTGTTAGTCACTCTTTGGGTGAAGAAGTCCTTCCTTTTATCCGTTCTAACCCAACCACTCAGCAACTTCATTGAGTGCCCACGAGTTCTTGTATTATGAGAAAGGGAGAAAAGTACCTCTTTGTCTACCTGCTCTATCCTATGCATAATCTTATAAACCTCGATCATGTCACCCCTCAGCTGTTGTTTCTCCTGCAAATTTGTCCCTTGTGCAAGTAGGAATTTTGCTTATCTGTTCTGTTTTTAATCTGCCTGTCCTCTGTGGAGCTCAGTGTATATGGTTCTCCTCTCTTCCATTTTTAGTCTGGGAGAGTCTGACTGGCTCAAGGTTATCCAGTGAGCTCCAGGGATGTTTGGGATTTGGACCTACATCTTTACAGCCCTGTTCTGATACTCCAGTTTCTCGATCCTGCTGGGTTCCTTCTGTAATACTTCCCCCCCCAATCGTTTCCCAGGCGTCATTCAAGCATAAAATGAAGCAGTGTTCCTTCCTGTAGCGAGTTTCCCTGACAGGCATGTTCAGATGTTTGCTGCTGTTGTAGAATTCTTTGAACACACATCTCATTTGCATTAATTTCTCTGATGTATGCAGAAAGTATTTTGCTCTGCTCATATCCAAATGTTGACTTACTAAGAATAAAAAAAGGAAAGTTCTGTTCATGTGCTGTGAATTCCTGTCCTTGGTGGGTTCTGGCATTGGGCAGTCTGATGCTGTTGGGGAAAATGCCTCTTGTGATGCAGAGATCCCCTGTCTGGCACCCACACCCGCCATCAAGGTGGGAGGAAAGAGCTCTGGAGGGGTCTGTCCCCCTACCAGGTAAGGAGAACCATGGACAGGTAGCAGCAGAACCAGGATGGCCAACAGCTGATCCACAGTCTGTGTAAAAAAATCCAGGGTTGTCAGGAAGTACCAACTTAATAAATAGTTATAATTACTGAAGAAACGTATTCTGTGTTGTACTGTAACAGCTGACAGATGTTGAGCTTTAAATATTTTAATAGTTCTTCTTTGTTACATCCCCTTTGGAAAAAAGCAAAACAGGAGTAAAGTATGTATTTTTGCAATAGTATCTGAAGAAAAGCAGATTAAGGATTTTTTTTAAACTGTTAAATATTACTCCAAAGTACCAGTTGTAACGCTACCACTTTCCTGCGTTCATGCATTGCACATGTGCTGTATCTTCCTTTTCTTGTAAATAACTTGTTTCTGTTTTTAATCCCCCCTTCCTTCCTTTCCTCTTCTTGCCCTTTGGCAAAGGAGTCAATCACTGTCAACATAAAATAAAGAGAGGCAGGCGCTTTCTCCCTTTCGTCTTCTGCTCCCACGAGCCGCCACCTCAGGGTACTGGCCTGCTTTGTCTCTGGGCTGCCTGATTAATCCAAAAGCTGAACAATACTAACCTCGCCGCGGTTTTGTTCATCTGAGGCTGGAGTAGAATTGTAAACAGAGTTCCAAGAATAATCCCACTGAAAATTCAGAGGCGTTCTGTTCCTCCCCATAAGGCACAGGAGGTGTTTCCGACTGCTGTCAAAGTCGGCTTGGAAGTGCTGTAGAAGTGCCATGGAAGTGAATTGATTAACGGCAGTGGAGAAGCTCTCCAGATCTGTCTTCCAGTGGCTCACTTGGGCCTAACACGTTCTTGGACCCCTGATTTAGCATGCCGTTGAATGTAATAGAATAGCAGCTGTAAATATGGACTGAGATCGCTTAGATCCCTAAGTGATCACTGCAGTGTTGGCTGGGTGCAGGTCTCTTGGCGTGACTTTTTGTATGGCAACTATTAGGGGATAGTTGTCATAGCCCAGACTAGCCCGATCTCGTCAGAGCTTGGAAGCTAAGAGGGGTCGGTCCTTGGATGGGAGACCACCAAGGAAGACTCCGCAGAGGAAGGCAATGGCAAAATCACCTCTGCTTCTCACTTACCTTGCAAACCCCACAAGGTGGAAATACATGGGGTTGCCATGAGTCACTTGCAGCTCAGTGGCACGCTTTACCTTAGTTGTCATCAGTCTTCATGTTATGATGAAGAGGGGAGACTGCAGTACTTATCGGCAGGCTCTGTTATTTGAGCAAATTGCTTCCAAGTGCAGCTGGTGTGTGTGGGGGGGAGGCTGTCTGTTTAGCAGTAATTTTAGACTCTGTGTGTCTTGAAGTGTGGGCTTTGATCCTGTCATTTCTAATGAACAAATGTTTCAAGCACAAGCCCTCTTGACACAACTACTTGGAATTACGTTTGTAAACCTTGTAATGTAAGGCCTGGAGCACGGATCGTGTTTCATTTCTCTGAATCTCAGCCTCATACCATGATAGATTTTGTTTTCGATGGCGTTCGGTTCATACCAGCATTAGTAAAAAGTGTGCATCAAAGGACAAAGCGCTTGGTACAAAGATTCAGGGCTCTTTGCATGTCGGCTTAATTCACCCTTTCTCTTACACCCCCCTCCCTCAGTCGTGGCAGCCATGAATTAAGGCACTTGTGTTATTGCTGTGTGGCACAAAGTACTGGCTTAGTTTCTTTCTTTCCAGGCTTCATGCGCATAACCGTAGTATTTGCCTGCATCTTGTCATGTACTGTGAGGAATTTAGAGTGTTGGGTTAGACTGCGAACACCCTTAACTTCCTCTGCCTGATCAGATCTTTGTAAGAGTGAAACACATAAGGTGATTTTATTTTATTTATTTTTTTGCTCTTCTGTTTGGCACACTGTGATTTTAATACTGTATTTCCCCCATTTCTTCCCCTCTTTCTCTCTGTCCCTCCCCTTCCCCTTTCTTTTCCTGCTGGTTTTCCTCCCCTTTCTCTTTGCATGCCACCTGGATCAACAGATGAAATTAGTGGGGACGGTAATATGTGGTCATATATTTTTCTTTAGCCTGTTTGTCACTAACGTGCAATGTGCATCCCTTGTATCCATCGATTGTTTTTTTGTGTGTGCGTGCATGTGTGCAAAGTAAACTATGCATAAGGCCTGTATGCGGTTTTAATTTCTTACCACTCTGCAAAATTACAGAAGAAAGAGAGTGTTTTCTTTTGGGATATAAGGTTCCCTCTAACCTGAGTTAGTCTGAGCTAGCTCACAGTTTTTTAGCCTCCGGCTCACACATTTTTGTCTTTGCTCAGGGAGGATGGCTCCAGAGCAAACTAATTTATGCAGTAGCCAGATCACCTGCTCACAACTTCAATGCCAGTAGCTCACAAGGTAGAATTTTTGCTCGCGGAACTCCATTTTGCTCACGGAGCTCACAAGGTAGAATTTTTGCTCGCGGATTCCTGTGAGGGGGAACTTGGTGAAACTGAGCTGCTTCCACTGGCAGAGGAAGTGGATAACTTCCCCTCCTCCTTAATCCCCATGTGGTCCTCATGGCTCCCCCATGAGGGTCCATGAGACTCCCCGATGCCTTCAGGGCTCACCGGTGCCTTCTGCAGAGAGGGGAAGGTAGGGAACATAAGAACATAAGAGAAGCCAATGTTGAATCAGGCCAATGGCCCATCTAGTCCAACACTCTGTCACACAGCGGCCAAAATATACCACGTGCCATCAGGAGGTCCAGCAGTAGGGCCAGATCATTGCCTGTGAACATTTTCACTCGCTGTTCATAGGATCCAACCATTTTCTTGCAAGCAAGCTTGCTGCCGCTGCTGAAAATTGCTGGTGTACATTTAGTTTGTTTATTTTTCAGATCTATATCCCCTCTCTCCCACAGCGAATGTGACTCAAGCCGGCTTACGACAATAGAGTGACATGATTTAAATAAGTTAAATACCATATAACAGCTAACATAATGTAAACTCAATATAAAGAAATGACAGTAAAATCAGTATAAAATTGTAAAAATGTCAGTATCAAAAACTGGAAGCCAGAAAAGCTGAAAACTAGAGGGGAGAAATCACCAGAGCTGAAACAGAGATTGACCGACGTAAACATCATCAGGTGAAGGCCTGCTGAAAAATAGTTCAGCTTTCCATGTCCTGCGGATCCTTAACTAGGTTCCACAGGGCACAAATGTCCCCCAACAAGACATTCCGCAAAATCGGCCGGCCATGGAAAAAGCCCTGGCCCTAGTGGTAGAGACCCGGGTACCGCTCTCCCCGCTGTTCAATGTCTCGAATAATTGCCTTCATGACGTAATAACACAGCCTCACCCCAATCCTGCTGCCAAATTATTGGTGGCCAGTTACGTGGTCCGGTGTGGGCAAACATCAAATGCAATGGCTCAAGCTAGCCTGATCTCGCCAGATCCCGGAAGCTAAGCAGGGTCGGCCCTGGTTATTACTTGGATGGGAGACCACCTGTGAAGTCCAGAGGCAGGCAATGGCAAACCACCTCTGTTGGCCTCTTGCCTTGAAAACCCTACAGGATCACCATAAGTCAGCTGCACAGTTGACAGTGTTAGACATGTTGTTGAAAAGGAAGAGGGGAGCTAGATATACTGGGGCCAGCTCAGTTTGGCCCAGAAGCCCTTCTAGTTGGCTTGGTATACCATTGGCAAAGTGCAGAGGGGGCTGCATGCCGGGGTGGTGGTGGTGGTGGTCTTCTGGGTTGGTGCTGAGAATCTGTTTTGCTTTCCAAGGCAAGCCATTCGTCTTGGCTGTAGCTGGAAAACAAGCACACAAAATAACGGCTCTTTCCAGCATATAGTGCCGTGATTCGGCATGACCCCCAACTGGCTAAGAGCGGAATGAGGTTGCCCTCCTTAAGCCATCCTCCTTTGTCAGTCTTGAGACCCTCCCACCTGATTCTCTTAAGCCATTGCAACAGCTTTGTAATTCATAGGCCTGAGCTGGGGGGGGGGGCACTTTCCAAAATCAACATATAAAGGATTAGAACTGCTTACTCGGTTACACTAATATCACTGAAAGCGGAAACACCCCCCCCCCACACACACACACACACTCCCTGTCATTAGTTCTCTGCTGTTTGGAAGGAGAGAGGAAGGAAGCCAGAAGAGAATGGATTAATCAGTTGTTCTTCCCTCTCTGCTTTTGGTGTTTAATGTAGACTGCGCAGACTTGGGGGGAAAAATCCTACAAATGTTCAGCGTGCATTCTTTTTTTTGCCGATTCTTTTGTGTTGGTGTCTGTATGTTGGGTTTGCTTTCTCTGTGCATGGGGGCCCCTGGCCGTGCAAGAAGTCAAAGGGGGGATTACTGTGTAGAAACACATCCTTGTTCAGAGGGGCAGTGGAAAGCAGAAACTCAACCACTTTTGTTGACACGCATTTCTCCCCCACCCTTTGCATGTATACATTTCTGCATATATGGTTGCCCCCCTCCAGATGGGATCCAGAGATCTCGTAGATTTGGAACTGATCTTCCAGACAACAGGGATCAGCTCTCCCAGAGAAAATGGCACCTTTGGGGAGGGTCTGTATATGCCACTGACGTCCCTCCCCTCTCCAAATTCTGCCCTCCCCAGGCTCCACCCCCGTATCTCCAGGAATTCCCCAACCCAGAGTTGGCAAGCCTACCTGCTTGTACAATACACCGAGGAGAAAAGCCTAAAGTGCTGTTGAAACCAACCATAAGATTGGATCAGCTTAATAAACTTACAACCAAGAGTACTGAAAGCCTCTCATGTAGTTGGTACAGCAGCCTTTATTCCCGTTTACTGTGCCAAGAGAAAATAGCATCCATCCTTTTAAAGCCCCTTTATCAGGGAAAGGCCACGTGCTCAGGATTGTGCAGAATTAAGCACCATAGAGCCTTTTTGAGGAGAGCACCTCACTGCCACATCGTGCCAGGCACGTATACTGAATGAACGTGATGGCGTCAGCAGAGCTCCTTAAGGCTTGCCAGGAAGCGGTCACTGGTGGTTAGAGCTCTGGAGGAGATTTCATATGGATTGTATAGAGGCAACATCATAGCTGGAAGTTCCAGTTAAGAGTCTGCAAAAATCTGTTTATCCAACCCTACCAGACTTGCCCCGACCTGGATGGCCCAGGTTAGCCTGATCTCGTTGGACCTTGGAAGCTAAGCAAGCTCAGTCCCAGTTAGTACTTGGATGGGAAACCCATGAGGAAGTCCAGGGTTGCTGTATAGGAGCAGATGATGGCAAGTCACCTCTTGCCTTGAAACTCCTGTGGGAGTCTCCGTAAGTCATCTGCAACTTGATTTCACTTTCCACCCCCCAGACAGGGATATACAGTATCATATACTGTATATCATATATATTGTATCATATTCTTATCTATAAAGTATATCATATAGAAGCATGGAGTCATAGAATCATAGAGTTGGAAGGGACCTCCAGGGTCACCTAGTCCAACCCCCTCCACACCCACAGTGACCCCTGTTCGATGCCCAGAAGATGACAAAAAACCTCCAGGATCCCTGGCCAAACTGGCCTGGAGGAAAATTGCTTCCTGACCCCAAAGTGGCAATCAGCATTTCCCTGGGCATGTAAGAAAGGGCCACAAGAACTAAGCACTGAGGCAACCCTTCCTGCCCTCCCTCTCACGAGCTGCCTAAGTTCACAGAATCAGCATTGCTGTCAGGTGGCCATCTAGCCTCTGTTTGAGAACCTCCAAAGACGGAGAGCCCACCACCTCCCAAGGAAGCTTGTACCACTGAGAAACCGCTCTGTCAGGAAGTTCTTCCTGATGTTTAGCTGAAAACTCTTCTGATTTAATTTCAACCCGTTGGTTCTGGTCTTACCTTCTGGGGCAACAGAAATGATAGCTTAGGTGGATTTTTATAAAAATTAAACTTTAGCTGTTGTAGATTTTCCGGGCTGTATGGCCGTGTTCTTGGCATTGTAGGACCTGACGTTTCACCAGCAGCTGTGACTGGCATCCTCAGAGGTATAGCACAGAAAGATGGAGTACTCTCTGTGTCAAGGTGAGAAGAAGAAGAAAAAGAGAAGTAATACCTGCCTACCATTTTTCTTCTCACCTTGACACAGACAGTATGCCATCTTTCTGTGTTATACCTCTGAGGATGCCAGTCACAGCTGCTGGCGAAACGTCAGGTCCTACAATGCCAAAACCATGGCCACACAACCCGGGAAATCCACAACAACTAATGAACTCCGGCTGTGAAAGCCTTCGACAAAAATTAAACATTGTCTTTAGGATTAGCATTAAAGTTACATTTCAGGAATTGATTCATGATCACCTAATTTTAAGTGGCAATGGTAGGCAAAATACAATTAACTCATAAGTAGGAGTGGCCTAGAGCAAGTGTTACGCAAGGACTTGGTTTTCTTTAGGCAACCTGAAAGAAATCGCAGTTCTTTGCTCCCTGTGGATCCTGCATCTTCTCTCACACCATGTTCTAAGACCTACAAAGTTCTTCCTTGTTTGCACTTAGAAAAGTCTCACGATAGTTGCTCCCACCCATCCATTTGTGAGGCTTGTGACGGGAAATTTCTATTGATCATAGGACAGGACTTATTCATATTTTGACTAACAGATCTAAATAGGGGGAAGTGTCTATGACTTGATAAAAGATGCATTCAGTCTATCTCTCTGACCCCTGAGAAACAAGTCTGTGTAATGAAATGGAGTAGGCAGTGAGGTCATCTTCATTTCCATGAATAACTCATGCACCGGGAAGCATTAGTCATGGTAGCCCTAAGTAGATTTATGTGAAGGTGAAAAGGTTACAGGGGTTTTTCTTTTTTAAGGGGGGCTAGAGGATTGAGGAATGTGTTACATATCCTCTCCGCCCCCACCAGCTGCAATTTGGGCTTTTCTAAACTGTCTGATTCCTTCTTTTCAGAAACGGACGATTATGCAGAGATTATAGATGAAGAAGACACTTACACCATGCCCTCGAGTAAGTAAACTTCATTCTGGGGCTTTTCCTACTCAGGGGTTATTGGAGCATCAGATCAATAGGGCATTTTAGCAACCACTAGCAATTTTGTCTTATTGGGGCTGAGTTGATGGTAGATGGCTCGTGAGTCACAGGGTGATTACGTTTAAGAATCATGTG
Organism: Gekko gecko; assembly: GCA_029375565.1. Taxonomy (NCBI): domain Eukaryota; kingdom Metazoa; phylum Chordata; class Lepidosauria; order Squamata; family Gekkonidae; genus Gekko; species Gekko gecko. The sequence goes on from JAPDNY010000009.1 coordinate 72,683,331, forward strand.
GACTTAAAAGAGAAAGTTCTTTAGGTGAGCTGGCATTCTGGAGACTTAAATCTTGTGATTTCTCCACAACCATCCAGTATTCCCTCTAAGTTGTGCACATGAGCGGCTGCTCATTAACACAGGAAGCCCCGCTCAGCAGCAATCTGGAACCACGTAGGGTCTGGCACTTCCCATTTCCCATTTTATTATTATATTCTGCATATTCTGCTCAGGATGTGAACTGCTTGGCTCAGTAGGGAGGAAAAATTAGAGAGAACATTGCAGCCATCTAATAGAAATGAACAAAATTTCCATATGGCTAGGAAATGTATTTTAATGAAGTATCACGGACGTTAAATGTTCAGAAAATGAAAAAGAGTTGAGCAGAAACTCTAGATGAAGTTAGCTGTTTGGAGTTGTGTCATTTTAGACAGCAAACGAGGCAGATCAACTGTTGGAATGCTCTCCCACATGAAAATAATCTCCATACAGGCTGTGCATATAAATTTATGTTTAAAGAGCCTTTCAGAGATTATTCACCTCTTCCCACCCCCCATCTGAAAAGATCTAATCCAGCCACCATTAGCACATGTCACATGGGAATCTTTACCTGTTCAGTATTATAACACTAGTTGGCTCCTTTTGTCGTTTCTTCCCCCAGTGGAGCCACGCATGAATCTGAACTTGCTGGTGAAGTCTAAGTGCCCGAAATACAATCTTTACGTTGATTTGTTTATTTCTCTGTTTAAAATATTTATGGCCTGCCTTGTTTTCTTGGACTCCAGACAGCTAACTACACAACAAGCTGCAGAACGTGAACGTCCATTAACAGATAAAAATAATGCAGATTTAAAAGCACATGACTAAGGGAGCTTTCACACATCTGAAATAATGCAGCTTCAGTCCACTTCAGTGACTATTGGCAAGTGGACTTTGCCATTTCACGCAGTAAAATCCAGTGCACTGAAAGTGCATTATTTAGTGTGTGAGAAAGCGTGCTAAATCTGCTGAGACCGTTCGGCTTTTCCAACAACCTCTAAAATGGAACTGTCTTGCCTGTCTTCCTAAATGGAGCCAGGGAAGGTGCCCTGTGCACCCATGTGGGTAAGGCCATGCCAAACAGTTGGACCTGCCACAAAGAAAGCCCATGACCTAGGTGTCGCTTCGGTGACAGCCCTAAGGGAGGGGTACGGTCAGGAGAAAGTTGTCTGAGGGGTGTAACTGGCACATGGGAATATACTGGGAGATGCTAAGTAGGATGGCCCTAGGCTGGTTATTAAAGGTAATAACCTGAATTTGGAATTGGGCCTAGAAACAGAAAGCTAACTAATGCAATTCACACGGCGTTGGAATGATGCGTTCTTAATGGCCGATCCCTGACAGGAAGCTTACCATTTTGTTTTGTACAAACTGACAACTTCACTGGCAGCCCCGCCGTAGTCCAATCTGGAGATTACCATGATCAATGTTCCCTCTAAGCTGTGGAGTCTTGCGAGCCAAAATTCTACTTTGTGAGCTACTGGCGTTAAAGTTGTGAGTCAGCGATTTGGTTGCTCAATAAATTAGAGTGCTCTGGAGCCATCCTTCCTGAGCGAAGACAAAAATGTGTGAGCCGGAGGCTAAAAAACTGCAAGGTAGCTCACACCAACTCAGCTTAGAGGGAACACTGGGTCCATGATGTAGATCAGTGTGACTAGGTCTGTTGTACTTTTGAGTAGAGATGCATAGGATAGACACTGGTTCAGCTCCCTCTCTGCCCTAGACCCCCTTGCACTCTAACTTTTGTTGCCCCCGCCCTGTTCTGACACCCTAGGCCAGGGGTCCCCAACCTTTTTGAGCCTGTGGGCATCTTTGGCATTCTAACAGAGCGCGGTGGGCACAGCTACAGAATGGCTGCCACAGAATGGCTGCTGCAAAAGGCAGAGCCAGCCAAAAAATGGCTGGTGACGCTCCCTTTCAGTCACACCCTTAAGAGCCTTGTGTTCTGGTAGCAGCTGCTGCCAAAGCAACCTTTTTACAAACCTGCATGGCCAACCAAATCTCCAATGGCCAGTAGCCCACCTGGCCCTGCCCACTTTCTAAAAACACTTGACAGGTACCAAGAAAGGCAGGGCTCTTTTTGTAGCAGGAACTCCTTTGCATATTTAGGCAGCACACCCTTAATGTAACCAATCCTCCAAGAGCTTACAGTAGCCCCTGTAAGAAGAGCTCTGTAAGCTCTTGGAGGATTGGCTACATTTGGGGGGGGGTGCCACCCAGAGCTCTTTTTGTAACAAGAACTCCTTTGCATATTAGGCGACACCCCCGTAATGTAGCCAATCCTCCAAGAGCTTACAGTAGCCCCTTGTAGGAAGAGCTCTGTAAACTCTTGGAGGATTGGCTACATTAGGGGTGTGTCGTCCAGGGCTCTTTTTGTAGCAAGAACTCCTTTGCATATTAGGCCACACACCCCTGATGTAGCCAATCCTCCAAGAGCTTACAGTAGCCCCTGTAGGAAGAGCTCTGTAAGCTCTTGGAGGATTGGCTATATTAGGGGTGTGTGTGTCGCCTAATATGGAAAGGAGTTTCTGCTACAGAAAGAGTCCTGATAGAAAGGTATTGGTGGGCACCATGTTGGAGGCCCCTGTCCTTCCCGAGTGGACGGGCTGGCCCTGCTTGCAAATTGTTATGAAGACTGTTACAGAAAGTACAGATTTCATACTAACTTCAACTGAGTTTATTGTGTGTGGGTTTTTTTTTAATTTAGAAATATTTTTTTTTCCAACTGTATTCTGAATTTCGAGAAGCCATTTCTAAGCAAGTGTTTGATTTTTCTCTTAATTGCACTGCAGAAAGCTATGGAATAGATGAAGGTAACAGGAGAAACTTTAATCATCTCTATGCTTGATACTTTGGAATGATGTGTTTTTTTTAAAAAAAAACTGTTGACTTTCTATTACTAAAGTCTTAATTGGCTTAATTCTGTACAGTTAAGCCAATGCATTTGAAAGCTTTGGGATTTTAAAGAGGGGAATGCATTACTTAGATGAAAAAGGAATGTGTAATAATTTGCTTCAGTTTTGTGATGTTAGGCATCACCACTACTGGTTTCTTACTGAAAAATAATGCCCGTGTGCTATTCTGAAATGAGACCTAAGCTTGCGGAGAGATGCTGTTGGAGTTGATACCAGGCAAAACAAGAAATAACAATAGCTTTCTGTGCATGATGGAAATTGAATCAGTGAGATAAACAATTCAATTGGAAATTGATTATACAATAGAGTAGAAGGCCACTGCTTTTCGAAGAAAGGTGCAGTCCACTAAATAAAAAAAGTTAATAATCCAGCCCCGTGTCTGTTTTGCTTACAATGTCAGCAGAAAGCATTACTTACCTAGAGTTCCCCCTCCCTTTTGTAAAAAAATCGGTTCCTTTTCACCACCTTCTGCACACCTCTTTAAAAATACTCTTGGCTGATTAGCTGATTACGACACCTAAAATATCATGTAATGGAGAACTCTTAAACATACCGTTTGTGAAGGCTAACCCTTATTACCTAGGCTGCATTTCTTTCCATGTGCTCGTCTAGGCCGTAATCAAATTAAGATGTTCTAGTTTCGCATTTATTGCATTAATATAACTAAACACATTGGGACTAATTCAGTATGTCTGAATTTCACAGCATTCCTTTTCATAGGTTTTCATTCAAACAGTTGTTTAAGAGGATTCCGCTGGGCAAGGCAGTATTCATTATGGATAAAGTGCAGCAAACGCTAATCTGGTTTTCGCGCGCCAGACCATTTTGTGGGAGTTGCTTTTGCCCGTTTTTGGCATCTTGTGGATTGTTTCATTTGAAAGCTTTTCATCAGTAGATTGAGTTTTAAATGGATTGCATTCCAACAGCCAGGGATTACGAGATTCAGCGAGAACGGATTGAACTGGGGCGCTGCATCGGCGAAGGGCAGTTTGGAGATGTTCACCAAGGAGTTTACGTGACCCCAGTAGGTACTTTTTTTAATGTTGCCATACTTTTTCATAAAATTAAAGCCTTTCCTTCTAATTACATTTTTTCCCTATCTGCATTAATTAAAGATGATTTCGGAAAAGGCTTCTGTTCACATGAATGCAGAGGGAGGAATGTTTTTTTAAAAATATCTTTAATAAAGAAGACCAGGGAATTGCAAAGCAGAACTAACCTGTCTGTTCTAGCCTCCAAGGAAGAGGTGAAAACTGCCTCTTCTAGAACCGTGGTTACCTTTAACAGGGAAACAGAGACAGTCCTATTTACTGCCACCCAGATTTAGTGCTTCCTTCACAAGATTAGGGTATTTCTTGCTAGTACAGTAACAATGGAAACTGCTCATAGGACACCATATAGAAGTCCAAGTTTTTATCACTGCTAGGATCGGGCCCTTCTCCTCCCACTCCCACCCGCAAAGATAGAGAGAGAAGAGAGATTGGATTTATACCCCGCCTGTCACTACCCAAAGGAGTCTCAGAGCGGCTTACAATCTCCTTTCCCTTCCCCTCCCCACAACAGACACCCTGTGAGGTAGGCGGGGCTGAGAGAGCTCTTTTGAGAACCACTCGTGAGTGAACAGCTCTGAAAGAACTTGTGTCTGACCCAAGGTCACACCAACAGTTGCATGTGGAGGAGTGGGGAATCAAACCCGGTTCTCCCAGATGAGAGTCCACGCTCTTAACCACTGCACCATACTGGTTCTCTAGAAGTTCATGCTCCTTCGGGCACAGGGAATCTTTTGTAGGGTAAATGCCGGTCTGTAGCCAGAAACCTTATAGTGAGAGGTTCCAGTTGATTAGCAAAAAGTTTTGCCCATACTCAGAGTTACACATTCTTCATATAGGAAAGTTGTTTTCAGTACGTAAGAACATAAGAGAAGCCAATGTTGAATCAGGCCAATGGCCCATCTAGTCCAACACTCTTGTCACACAGCGGCCAAAATATACCAGGTGCCATCAGGAGGTCCAGCAGTGGGGCCAGGACACTAGAAGCCCTCCCACTGCTGCCCCCTCCAGCACCAAGAATAGAGTGCATCACTTGCCCCAGACTGAGAATTCCCATCTATACCCTGTGGCTAATAGCCACTGATGGACTTCTGCTCCATAGGTTTATCTAATTCCCTCTTGAAACTGTCCATGCTTGTAGCTGCCACCACCTCCTGTGGCAGTGAACTCCATATGTTAATCATTCTTTGGGTGAAGAAGTATTTCCTTTTATCTGTTCTAACCCGACTGCTCAGCAATTTCATGGAGTGCCCACTAGTTCTTATATTGTGAGAAAGGGAGAAAAGTACTTCTTTCTCAACTTGAGAAGGAGCTGTGACTTAGTGGTAGAGTGTGCGTGATCATGCAGAAGATTCCAGGTTCAGTCCCCAGCATCTCCAGTTGAAAAAGAAGGAAGGAAAAGGGGCTATGCATGAGAAGTCCCTGTGGGGAGCTGCTGGTTCTCCCAAACAGCACCTTCACCTGAACACTGCCTGATGGTTGTAAACCTTTGCTACCCCATGTGGGTGCTAGTGCATAAGTGCCAACCAAGCCATCATTGTGAATGAAAAGATTCAAGTCATTTACACTTGTGAAATATATGAGCTGCTATAAATTTGGGCTGATTCCCTCTGAGCACTGTAACCATACCATCAACAGCTGTCATGTGGTCATTTAACACAAGAACACATGAAACTGCCTTACAGTCAGGTCTATCAAGGTCAGTCTTGTCTACTCTGACTGGCAGGTGCTGTCCAGGATCTGAAGGAGATGTCTTTCACTTCACCAACTACCTGATCCTTTTAGCTGGGGATGCCGGGGATTGAACCTGGAACCTTCTGGATGCCAAGCAAACGTTCTGCCACTAAGCCACAGCCCCTTCTCAATTACTGACTAGCAGACTGGAAATACTGTGTATAGGTAGAAATCCATTCATTTGCATAACGTTTGCAGCTCCTTTGCAAAAAGGCAGAGTTTAAATACCCTAAATAAATAACTGGGTTATTCCTACTACTCCCATAATAAGGTGAAAATTTTCTGTGTCCCAGCATCTACCTGATCATGTTTAAAAGGTAAAAGTGTGCTGTTGAGTTGCAATAGACTCATGGCAATCCGTGATGTTCCATTTCGTGGGGTTTTCCCGGCAGGAGTTGAGTAGAGGTGGTTTGCCTTTGCCTGCCTCTGCATATCAGCCACAGTCTTTCTTAAGAACATCAGAAAAGCCCTGCTGGATCAGACCAATAGTCCATCTAGTCCAGCATCTTGTCTCACACAGTGGTTGATCAGTTCCTCTGAAAGGCCCCTGATGTTGCCTCCTGGCTCTGGGATTCAGTGGCTGACTGCCTCTGAATGTGGAGGTTCCCCTCAGTCACCATGAATCCATCTCATCCCCTTTTAAAGTTGTTTGTTCCTGTGGCCATCACAACATTGTCTGGCAACAAACGTCACATTTTAATCACTCTCTATGTAAAGTAGTGTTTCCTTTTTTCCATCCTGAACCTACTGCCCGTCAGCTTCATTGGATGCCCTTAAGTTTTAGTATTTTGGGAGAGGGAGAAAAAATTCTCTTTTAACCCTCTCCAGCCCATGCATTATTTTATAAACCTCTATCATGACCCCCCTTAGTCGTCTCTTTTCTAAACTGAAAAGTCCTTGTTGGAACTTGTAGGAAGACAATAACCATGTCTTCAGTACTGCCTGAAATGAACCGCCACTAAATGCAAGTATCGACCCTGCTTAGCTTCCCAGCTCTGATGAGATTGGGTTTGTGTGAGCTCTTAGGGCTGCTGCATAAGAACTGTGTGCCCCCAACTGTCTCATGGTGACCCCAGGACCGTGTGGCAGGAGTTGAGGAGAGGTGGCTTTGCCATTGCCTTTCTCTGCATAGCAATCCTGGTCTTCCTTGGTGGTTAATCCGAGTATTAACCATGGCCAACCCCACTTTGCTTACAAGCTGGGATGAGATCGGGCTAGTCAGGCTGCTATAAATAGTAATAAAAATCAAAAATGGTTTTGTGAAGGAGATCAAATCAGGACTCTTGGTTAAGCAACAGTTTGCAATAATCTAAAAGAACGTCAGCAGCTGTTTAGCCAAGAGTCCTGGTTTGATCTTCTTTTCATAGTTCTCACAGAATCACTTTTGATTTCTGTTACTATTTATGTACACATGGCTTTGTATCAGCAGGGTCCCATTTATTATGTCAAAAAAGCACATGAAGAGGTTCGTAAGTGCATAACAACTCTATTACAATTGATGCGAATTATTCCACTGAAAGCAACCTTAGACGGCTTTTATTCAGAGATATGTTCTGATATTTTAGTCTATTATCTTTCAACACGCTCCCTTCATAGGAAGACAACAATCATGTCTTCAGTACTGCCTGAAATGAACCACCACTAAATGCAAATACGTGTAGGAGAATGGCCTTGCTAGAGAACATAACCAAACATACACACACACACACACAGCATTTGCACAACAATAGACACATTGGCTCCAAACAAGTTCTTGCTCAAGTAGAAGATGCTTCATCTTGGGCAAGGGGAGGCATATCTGATATTTGTGGATTTTCCCTTCAACCTGTACCTCCCCCCTTGCTTCATCTCACACTATTCCTGTCATTGCATTTGGTGTAGACGGGGTGTTACAAGAGGAAACGATCATCAGGCAAGTCCAGCAGGTCCAGCCCATGTTCTTCTGAGAGATGGATTATGGTCTTTAGTGTAAACTGTATAATTCCGTAGGGCTTTGCCCAGGTTAATATGCACTCCTCGCAGACTAAATGGTCCAGATACCGATCACAAAGTACTTTGAAAGCCAGTCTACATACGAGGAGTTGACCATAGACTTGGTCTTACGGCAAACTTTTCCTTTGCAGCTGCAGTGTAATAACTTTGCCCAAGAGCTCAGTTGTACTCTGGGCACAGTTCCTGTCAACTTTTAACGGTGCATGATAGGAGAGATTCTTCATAGTTTGTCATTCTATGGGTATTTAGGGAACGATTACATTTTAAGTAAAATCTTCCTTTGTCTCTCGCTCTCTGCACCAAACCTTCTTTGAATTCTAATAGAGCAGCACTATCTCTGAGGAGTGAGGAAAGAACAAGAGATTAAAGAACAGGTCTGGAATGGCACCAGAATATAGATACTAACATTCTTTAAAACTTGCAAGTACCGTTTTCATCTGAGCAATTTCAAAAGCACTTCTGTATAAATATAGGCATTAAAAGTGGCAGAATGGTAGACGCTTATTGGGTGATATACAGTACTGCAAAGGGCAAGGAAGAATGTTCTGTTTTAATCATGCAGACTTCTGTAATGAATAAAACTAGCTCAATCTCGCCAGATCTCAGAAGCTAAGTGGGGCCAGCCCTGTTCAGTAGTTGGATGGGAGACCGCCAAGGAAGTCCAGGGTTGTGACTCAGAGGCAGGCAGTAGCAAAACCGCCTGTTTGTCTTTTGCCTTGAAAACCCTACGGGGTCGCCATAAATTGGTTGCAACTTGGTGGCAATTTCCCCCCCAAAGTAATCATCAGCATCTATTGCTTGATACGGACACTGGGTCTCGGATGTTTGCAGCAATGTGAATTTGCTTACAGCAAGATATTTGCAACAATGTGAATTTGCTTACAGCAAGATTATCTTAAAGCACGAATGTAAAAGTGTACGTCAGTATTTCATAGCAATGTTTCTGATTTTTCAACGTTCCAATGGTTTAATTTTGGGCTGCAAGGAAGTGAGGGCGATACCTGAATTTTTACCCGAAGTTTTCAGCCCGTCGCAGGCAAGTCTTTGTATTCTGGATGCTCCCATCCGCACATTAGGAGATATGCATAAGCAGCAGAGAGGGAGAAAATTAGTTGCAGGGATACAGTTTTCAGCGGTAACCCTGTGCCTATTGTAGGGCTGCATAGTGCACAAGGAGATGCTTAGCAGTGTTCTGTTGCTAGTTATTTTTTAAAAATCTCTTTAAGTGACTTACGTGGAACAATTCTCAAATACGTTAAGCTGAATTAACCGAACCAAGGAAGTAAATTCCAGTTTAACATGAAGCTGTTGTTTAAGGGAACAGAATGCTGTATTTCCCAAAAGCTGAATCTGTTACTGACCTTTGTTTCCGCCAACTTTCAGGAAAACCCTGCCATGGCAGTTGCAATCAAAACATGTAAAAATTGCACCTCCGACAGCGTCAGAGAGAAGTTCTTGCAAGAGGCCTGTAAGTCATTAAGTTCTTCTTAGTTATTCGTTTCATTAAGCTTGGGGTGGGCAGCGTGTATCCAGTGGGCCACAGGATTCAGGATGCTCTTAAAATGCTGAAGTTCCTGGTTTTTCTTTAATAATGCAAAGACGTCTGTAGCATTCATTTATTGCCCAGGTAATGCTGATCTCCAGATGCTGGGTTTTAGGGGGGAGAAAGGCAAGCAAATAAAAGACCAGTTACAGTTTTTCCCATCTCATGATCTGTCCTATTTTTTAATCTCCCCATCTCAAAATACTTGCTTGCTTCTCTTCCCTAGTTAGAATACTAAATCTCTAAATCGCAGTGCTCTCCAAGCTTACTATTTTATCATTTTATAGTGCTTGTAAAGCACTTTGCGGTTTTTATCGCGTTGTCCTCGAAACATCTCTGGTTAGGTCAAAGCAGTTCGCATTTTGCCAAAGGAGGAGTGAGGTGGAGGAGAGAAGGAAGCTGAGGTGCATCTTTGCAGGACGTAGATAACCAGATGCAGCCGGTTCAGAGGAGCTCCCAGCATTACCTGGCCAATAAATGAATGATACAGAGGTCATTAGGGGCTCGGCCCAGTCAAGCTGAGGTGGTTAGCTCACTCTTTGTGGGGGTCGAAGCTCTTACCTCATTAAGAAAAACATCTATTCTATATTCCAAATTCTGTTTGGTAGAGAAAGAAATAGTCGTAGACAATGGGGCCTAGGGCTCAGTGGAAGAGCCTCTGCTTTGCATGCAGAAGGTCCCAGGTTCAATGCCCAGCATCTCCCTTTCAAAAAGAACCTGTGGTTGGTGATGTGAAAGACCTCTGCCTGAGACCCTGGAGAGCCACTGCCTGTCCAAGTAGACAGTAGTTACCTAGGGGGACGAATGCTTTTGATTGAAGGAAAGGCTGTGTCCCCGGCATCTCCAGTTAAAAGGACCAGGTGGTAGGTGATGTGAAAGATCTCCACCTGGAACCCTGGAGAGCCACTGCCCGTTCGAGTAGACAATCCTGACCATGATGAATCAGTGGTCTGGGTCAGTGTAAAGGTTTCCCTTGCTCGAAAGCCAGTCAAATCCGACTCTAGGGGATAGTGCTCATCTCTGTTTCCAAGCCGAAGAGCTAGTGCTGTCCGAAGACACCTCCGTGGTCATATGGCCAGCATGACCACAATGCCAAGGCGCACGGAACGCTGTTCCCTTCCCACCGAAGTGGTACCTATTTATCTTCTTGCCATTTCTTGCTTTCGAACTGCTAGGTTGGCAGGAGCTGGGGCCAGAGATGGGATCTCACTCAGTCATGTGGCACTCAGGTCTTGAACTGCTGAACTACCGACCTTCCGGTCTGCAGCTCAGGCAGCTGTATATGTTCAGATGTAGTGGGCCTGATAATCCGAGTAAGGTCTTCTCTGTAGCAGCTGCATGGCAGCCGCCAAAGTAAACTTCTGTGTGGCTGATCTCTATTCAGCAAGCGTCTTTATCACATCGGCCAGCAGTATAAAGGGGAGAGTTTTCACGCCACTTTCACACAATTCTTTTGCAGTTAGAGCAGAAAGACTCCGTGTGATACTTGCTGTCTAAGCAGCTCAGCAGGTGGATCAGCCCTACATACAGCATGGCTTTCCCGGCCTAATTCTAGTTAGAAAGAGGTGCGGGGCAGGGAGGCAAGTTGCTATGAAGCTGATGCTAATTTCCGGGATGGGGGGAAGATATTGCAAAAATTCCAGATGGGAGAATCGTGACCAGTTGTAACCTTATTTCTCAGGAATTTCAGTGCAAAAAAAAAATCAATTTGACTTAACTCCCATGAGATGGCTTTGTAACCAGGAATAGAAAAGAAAGCAATTTAAACGAAGGGTATAGCAATTAAAACTCCAAAGACCTTGACTGAAAGATGAGTGAGTTCATACCTAGAATCTTCTGCTTCAGTCTAATTTAGGTGACTTCCTTATTTCATTGTCACACTGGTACATTTCTGTGGCATTTTCTACTCAGCTTTAAATGCCAGCGTTCTCAGGTGTTAATGCCATCAAATTAATACGATGTCGTCCGTATTCAAAAGTGACAATATATATATATCAAAAAGGCTGCTCCTAAGTTTGTTTTGGGAAGGTGCGGCTCACCAGCAACTCAAGGAACCTCATTTTGATTTTAATTTTTTTGGGATTCCCCCCAAACCTTCCCCTCTTTCTTCATCAGCACCTGCCACGTACCAGGTAGCACCCTTTCAAAGTCATGCACACCCATGGAGAGCAAATGATGATAAAATAGTTTTGTAGAAACATTGGGAGCTCGGTTTAGTTAAGTCTCATTTGTGGGACTCCCTCTCTTCCTGTGTTCCATACTTTCTCCCTGGTGGCTCCCGCCTTGTGGAACAGTTTGCTTGAGGTCAGGAAAGCTCCTACTCTCCTGGGCTCGCACAAACTATGCAAAATGAACTATTCAAGAGGGCCTTTCTGCACAGGCGGTAGGATTCCAGGGGCCGCGGTGGCTCAGTGGTTAAGATGCTTAGCTGCAGACTGGAAGGTCAGTAGCTTGGCAGTTTGAGACCTGAGTGCTGCGTGACGGAGTGAGCTCCCGTCTCTGGTCCCAGCTCCTGCCAACCCAGCAGTTCAAAAGCAAGAAATCTCAAGTAGATAAATAGGTACCACTTCGGTGGGAAGGTAACAGCATTCCTTGCACCTCGGTGTCTAGCCATGCCAGCCACATGACCTTGGAAATGTCTTCGGACAGCGCTGGCTCTTCAGCTTGGAAACGGAGATGAGCCCCGCTCCCTAGAGTTGGATTCAATTGGCTTTCAAGCAAGGGAAACCTTTACCTTTACTAGTAGGATGGCACTGCACAAAACGGTTTTACAAACTCGCTTGGATAAAATGATTAAGGGCTGCGGTCTATATTGCTGCATTTAGCTTATTGTAAGTAGGATCCTATTTATGTTAATACTTGCTCTGTGCTTCATTTCTTTCTGGTGGTCCCAGACTTCTAAAATCCTAATGCCTCGGTTACTGAACGTCCCATCGTGTCGACTGTACTGACGCACTGTGTGTCATCCACCTTGATTCCCTGTGAGAAAGGGAGACTATTAATAATGTAAATATTTTTTTTTAAATTGAAAAACCATGACACAGCAGTCAAAATGTAAAGGAGTCTCACTAGTTGGCCATGTTTGTACCATGCAGTTTGTTCGTATACAGGAGCATGAGTACTGTGCATGGCAGGAGAGTGAATCCCATCAACTGTGGACAGAGCTCCACTTGCAGAATGGATCTTTCCCACCTTTCCATCCTTTTTTTTTTGTATTTTCCATATGTGCGTTTGTGTGCGTGAGTGTGGGTGCACCTGGAAGTCATGGTGACCTCTGGTGAGTGACCCCTACTGGGGGCCTGGGGGATATTCAGAGAGGTGGCTGAACAAAGCCTGCCCCCGCCTCCCGATTGCTGGTATTCCAATTAGGTCTCCCATCCAAGTACTTGCCAGAGTCGACCCTGCTTAGCTTCTGCAACTGGGCTTGCCTGGGCTATCCAGGTCAGGGCCCCACCTCTCCATTCTTGTTGAGCAGTCTTCCCCCCTCCCACACACAGAGCTGCTCCTCAGGACTGGGACACTTTCCTGGAAGGTGCTAGACATGTGTGGGAGTTGAGGGGAAACACTACAGTTTGGGGTAGTGGTTAAGTGCGCGGACTCTAATCTGGGAGAACCGGGTTTGGTTCCCTCACTCTTCCACTTGCACCTGCTGATGTGACCTTGGGTCAGTCACAAGTTCTGGCACAGCTGTTCTTGGAAAAAGAGCAGTTTCTGTCAGAGCTCTCTCAGCCCCACCTGCCTCCCAGGGTGTCTGTTGTGGGGAGGGGAAGGGAAAGGAGTTTGTAAGCCGCTCTGAGACTCCTTTGGGTAGTGAAGGGCGGGGTATAAATTCAGTCTCTTCTAATAATAATAATAAAAATCCCCCCCTTGTCCAAGCAAGTCTGAATCCAGTCCACTGTTCCTTTGTGTGGACTGTGCATGTTCTTTTATGCTCAGGTTGGCAGAGAAAGAGGTCTGCTGACTCCAGTAGGATTCCTCCACATGTGGACACTGTACCCTAAATATCTGTTCTAAATCAATGCTTGGATAACTTTTAAAATACCACTGTTGTCAATACAAGTTGTCTTAACATTACAGTAGCATTCTGAATGATAAGAACCAGGGAATGGTATCAGAAGACTCTGGGATTGCACAGAAGGATAGATAGAATGAATACCTTTACTAAATAACAAGCTGTAAGTAACCGACACTCTGACCTGGATCTTGTTGGATTTTGGAAGCCAAGCAGGGTCAGCCCTGGTTAGTACTTGGATGGGAGACCACCGAAGAAGTCCAGAGTTGCTGCGCAAGGGCAGGCAATGGCCGTTCACCTCTTGCCTCGAATACCCTCTGGGGTTGCCATGAGTCAACTGTGACTTGATGGCAAAATAAGTCAGCGGTAATAACCACAATCAAAACACTTTAACACACATTTAGGAAGCAAGGAAACGGCCCTGGCTTTGACCACAGCTGACCATCTGAATTTATTCTGTTGCCCTGCTTGCCATAGGCTAGACCACAGGGGTTGATATTTTCCATGTAAGTTATTTTGGTTGCCAAGCAGAGCCCAATGACGGTGTTTTAACAAGAAATTACCCTCGACTGGAATAACGAGAGCCAGTGTGTGTGTGTATGTGTGTCTAAAGCGTAACGTGGCAACTCTTCAGAACTTAGAAGCATTTTCATTTGCAATGCCAGCGTTGCAATAAACAGTTTAAACCGAGGACAGCGCATTTAATTTATAGCAGCTACCGAAAGCATGAGCAGCAAAGATAAAGCGGCTACTTTAATATATGTTTTTGGAAATACTTATGTGTGTGTCACGAGATAAAAGGCTGATGTTCCAGGTCCAGTTGGAGAATGCTATCTCTGAGCAAATAGAGGCATGCTTTATTGTGTGCGAGGTATTGCTGTTGCTTCGCTGAGACTGATAATGGGGTAATTACGCTCGTAACAAAATAAGATCTGATACAAACTGGAGCACTAACTGAGATTTTTCTTCTGGACATCATAGCCATGTCTATCATTGCTATAACAGCATCATGCATCTGTGGCTAGCGAACCATTTTTCCTTTTTCCACCGAATAAACACCTTGAATTATTCAAAAGCATTACGAGAAGATAAGGAGTGCCAAGGTTTAAATAAAGTTGCCGGGCTCTCTCCTCCTTTCCCTCCCACAAACACAGCATTTGTTTTTCTACATTTTTTGCAACTTGCTATCAGTCAGAGTGGGATTCTGTGAAGCTCTAAAGCACTACATGAAGCTGATCTGACCTTTCAGGTCATTGACACAGTTTGGTATAACATCTCCCATTCTCTTAACCATGGCTAAGCGATTGGCAGGGAGAGACCGTGGCTCGCTGGTAAGGCATCTGCTTTGTATGCAGAAAGGACCAGGCAATAGGTGGTGCGAAAGACCTTTGCCTGAGACCCTGGAGAGCCACTGCCAGTCTGAGTAGACAACACTGACCTTGATGGACCAAGGGTCGGATTCAGAAGAAGAGGAGGAGGAGATTGGATTTATACCCCGTCCTTCACTCGGAGTCTCAGAGTGGCTTAAAATCTCCTTTCCCTTCCCCTCCCCACAACAGACACCCTGTGAGGTAGGTGGGGCTGAGAGAGGTATTTCCAGAACTGTCCTTGAGGGAACAGCTCTGACAGAACTGTGGCTTGCCCAAGGTCATCCAGCCAGCTGCAAGTGGAGGAGTGGGGAATCAAACCCGGTTCTTCCAGGTTAGGGTCCACACACTTAACCACTACACCAAACTGGTATAAGGCAGCTTCATCTGTGTTCCCCTGTGGGCTCACGCATTCCTCCCCGTGTCCTTCTTGTTCCTCCCTCCTCTCTTCTAAAGGAGTAGCTTTAATTTAGAGCATGGAGATCAGTTTAAGCCCTGCAAACTCACACTTAAAACTGGTGGTGGAACGTGCCGTCAAGTCGCAGCTGACTTCCGGCGTCCCCGTAAGGTTTTCAAGGAATGAGATGATTAGAGTTTGCCAATTTATGCTTCTGTGTTGCTACCCTGGACTTCCCTTGGTGGTCTCCCGTCCGAGTACTAATCAGGGCCCGACTCCGCTTGGCTTCCAAGATCTGGCAAGACCAGGCTAGTCTGGTTAACATTTGCGTTTGTGTCGATGCAAAGTTGGAACACTCTCAGTGCTGGAGAGGGATGGGCGCAGGGATTTCAGAGCCAAGAGAAAGAATGAGTGAGTGCATGTGTCGTTCTGGATCTCTTAACCGTGGTGGCGGTGGGCGGAGTTGCGTCTGTAGCAGGCAAAGGTGGCTGCCACGTGGAGATTGATTGAAACCGTGTTTCCAAAGCACTCTGTGTGGCAGCCAGTTTGGTGTCGTGGTGAAGTGCGCGGACTCTAATCTGGGAGAACCGGGTTTGATTCCCCACTCCTCCACCTGCACCTGGCTGGATGACCTTGGGCAAGCCGTAGTTCTGATAAGAGCTCTTCTTGAAAAAGAGCAGTTCCTTTCAAGAGCTCACTCAGCCCCACCGACCTCACAGGGTGTCTGCTGTGGGGAGGGGAAGGGAAGGGAGTTTGTAAGCCACTCTGAGACGCCTTTGGGCAGTGAAGGGCGGGGTATAAATCCAATCTCTTCTTCTTCTTCTGATTTATATCTACTATGCATTGAAGGTCTGATCCCTGGATAGCCCAGCAAGCTCAATCTCGGAAGCTAAGCAGGGATGACCCTGGCAAGGACGTGGAAGGGCGACCTCTAAGGAATACCAGGGCCGAGATGCAGAGGCAGGTTACCACGCCACCTCTCTGAAATGTCCTAGCCCCATTAGGGGTCACCAGAAGTCATGACTTCCAGGCTCAGACGCACACACACACAAAATACCCAAACACACATACACACGCACCAAAGGTCTGATCCCTTGGTGAGCTGGTACACGCACAGTGACTTACCATGTGGAAAACCAGCATGCAAGAGCACCTCCAGTAGGCCTTAATATGGAGGACCCCCAACTGCGCCAACAGTTTAGCCTGGAGTTTGTAATTCGACCTCTTCTTGCTGGCGGGCTCTTTGTCCATCCAGCCACCCTGTTACATCCCAGGTCCCCATGTTAGTCAGTCAGTCAGTTTATTCGGGATATAACCGGCACAGGTCCCAGTGTTACTTTATTTAACAGCAGTGCTTGTTTCCTTCTGTTTCTAGTAACGATGCGGCAGTTTGATCACCCCCACATCGTCAAGTTGATCGGCGTCATCACGGAAAACCCCGTCTGGATCATTATGGAGCTCTGTACGCTAGGAGAGGTACGAAGAATTTGTGAGCGCTTTTCTCTCTCGGCTTCACAGATGTTTCGTGGAGAGGTGGGGGGGGGGACTGCTTGTTTTTGCCAGCCACGTCAGGCTGCAGGGATATCGCACTCGGAGGCAGAGCCATCAAAACGTCGCAGCTGCAGAACCCCGGGCTCAAATTCCGCCCTGGAGCAATTGGACATAACTCCATTGGAGAGAAGAATCTCGCACCTGTTTGCTCCCCGGTGCTGGATTTTGAGACGCAGACCTCAAGAGTCTTTTCACTTGCTAGGAGGGGAGCTGGAAAGTGCTGGCGTATTAAAACCTTTATGCACATTTTATACAGAGCTCGTATCTATCGGTGGGTAGAAGTCAGAACTGCCTTGGCCTTGTCAGGGCGGCATTTCTGATAGACTTGCTGAAACCAGGCTGCAGAATGGCACGGAGAGCGGACATGTGGAGAGGTTATGTAAAATTGATTTCACAGTTCAACTCCCTTCTGATGCTTCAGCTTGACTATTTGGCATAAAAGATTATGATTATCCTCTTACCGCTGTTCCTAACAGTTCTCAGTGAACCTGTTTTTTCGCCCAAAAAACACTTTTAACTCATATCACTTATAAAGGGAGGGGGGAGGATTACCGAAGGGATTATCATACATGTGAGTGTCTTCTAGAAGATAAATGAATATCAGGGAGGGCCTGTGGCTCAGTGGTGGACCATCTACTTGGCACACAGACGATCCCAGGTTCGATCCCTGAGATCTCCAGTTAAAGCATCTGGCAGTAGGTGATGCGAAAGACCCCTAGCAGAGACCCTGGAGAGCTGCTGCCAGTCGGAACAGACAGTACTGATCTTGATGGACCGATGGTCTGATTCAGTATAAGGCAGCTTCATGTGCGTTCGTTCTGGGGTGGGGTCATGGCTCAGTGGTAGACCATCTGTTTGGCATGCAGAAGGTCCCAGGTTCAATCCCTGGAATCTCCAGTTCAAAGGATCAGGCAGTAGATTATGTGAATCATTTCTACTGGAGACCCTGGAGAGCTGCTGCCAGTCTGACTTTGATGGACCAATGGCCTGATTCAGTATAAGGCAGCTTCGTGTGTTAATGCAGAAGAAGAAGAAGAAGAGATTGGATTGATACCCCGCCTTTCACTACCCAAAGGAGTCTCAGAGTGGCTTACAAACTCCCTTCCCCTCCCCACAACAGACACTCTGTGAGGTAGGCGGGGCTGAGAGAGCTCTGACAGAAACTGGTCTTTTTCAAGGACAGCTCTTATTAGAACTCTGGCTTGCCCAAGGTCATCCAGCAGGTGCAAGTGGAGGAGTGGGGAATCAAACCCGGTTCTCCCAGATTAGAGTCCACACACTTAACCACTACACCAAACACGCAGGGGGCAGTTAATTCCCAGTTCCCTCAGGCGGGTTCTCCCCACGTGTGGTTCTTCTTACCATCATAGACAAGGGCGACATTTGCTGCCGAACCAAGCAGAAGAGGCTCATCCTTTCCTAGCAGCCTCTTAGCGTGTTGCTCAGAAGCAGGATTGACCCAAGAGAAACGAGGCAAGAAAAGGCCAGGCAACTAAACAAGGGGTTTGAGCAGCATCAGGTGTGCAACTTCCAGCGGTCGAAGCATGGTGAAAGTGCCATAGCAACCTCCCTAAGACCCAGGGAGTCAGAGAGAGGAGGGTGAGCCATGAGGAACCACTGCTCATCGGGTGCAAGTAGGGGAAGGGGCCGAGTGAATCAGGTTTTAACCAGCACACACAATATGATGTTGCTTTTGGAGTGGAGATGGAGTTGAGGCAGTTAGGGATGGAGGAACAGCTGCCGCCTCCAGCGCAACTCCGCTGAAAATAGCATTTTATCAGCTGATGTCTTTTCGGTTCTTTTATGTATTTGGTCAATGACCGTATTGATAAATTGATTGATTGATTGATTGATTGATTGATTGAACAGTGGGGCCTGTGCTTTCATCCAGTGAACTTTGCTAGCCGGTGTCCCGCTGTTGCTCTCCTGTTCAGGAATAGAAACACACACAATGAAGACGAGGCCCGGCTTTTTTCATTTCCGTTTTTGATAAGACCAATGTCGGAGACTGCCCAGAGAGAGATGTCGTATCTGTTGCTTTCCTTAAGACGACAGATCTAAAATCTCACCTCGGCACTAGATGTACTGCAGGTGGCGTTTAGTATGGGAATGCAGACCCTAAATTTCACGGGTGTCTTAGCCCGTTTTCCACTCTGCGTTTGAAAGGTAAGGACCAAGGTCTTGTCTGTCTGAATCCAAAGGCTGTTAACATAGAAGCACTGGAAAATTCTTTCTCATTCAGATATGCTTTTGTTTGGTCTGACCTTCTCACATGTTTCCCCCCCTTCTCCTTCATCCCTAAAGCTGAGATCGTTTTTGCAAGTAAGAAAATACAGCTTGGATCTGGCATCTTTGATACTGTACGCTTATCAACTCAGCACAGCACTTGCCTACTTAGAGAGCAAAAGATTTGTACATAGGTAAGACAATAATCTGGAAAGGCTTAGTTTTAAATTGGAAAGATGTGTGGACGGTTGTCTGGTTTAACATGCGTGTTTGATAATTCCGGCTAGGAATTTTGTTTTGTAATCCAGGACTTCATTCTGCCAGTGCACTTCTAATTTATTTTGGCTGGAATTTCCTGTTAAGAACAAGACGTTTCTTACTCACAGTGGTACTCTGGATATTCAGAATTGACTCACCCGCACTTTTTGGTTTGCGCCTCCCTGTGCGAAGCGTTCCTTGTGAGTTCTGCCAGAGACATGAGAGGCTCGGTTGGCATAGACCAGGGATGGCCAAACTCTGGCTCGGAAGCCTCATGTGGCTCTTGCACACATACTGTGCAGCTCCCAGCAGGCGGCTGGGAGAGCAAAGGGGGGAGGCATGCCTCCCCGATCGGTCTTCCCTTCCCCGGCCAGTGTTGCCGTCCCTGGGTAGGCTTGAGGGGGGGGGGGAGTGGAGAAAGAAAGCAACTTTAAATACGTTCTCAAATGCGTTGTCTCTCTCTTATAAAAAAATAAATATCATTAGCAAACAAATAAACATCATTGGACAAATAAACATCATTATCAATATCTGTTTTTTCCCCTTTTGTTTTTTATTTTTGGCAGTCTCTTTTAATGTTAATAAAAAGCAATTTTGCATATTTCCCCATAAAACCCTGTGTGTAATATCTGTTCATGTCTTGCGGCTCTCAAGACATCTGATGTTTGTTCTGTGTGGCTCTTACGTTAAGCAAGCTTGGCCACCCCTGGCATAGACTGACACCTACTGGTGGTCATCGTCTTTAGTGATTTCACATGTTTGCTCGAAAGGAGTTCGGCCAATGGTTTGCTCCTGCCACGTCTCCGGGTTGGTTTCCGAATGCCAACTCAAAACCACCCCCGTAGCCTTCCAAACAGTGCTGAACTCAGCAAGCTATTTTGAAGAGTGGAAAGAGCGTTAAGCAGATTCCTGCTTATGTCGTCGACTATAATTAAATATGAAAGAAAGAAAAACAGAAAAATGTGCTCGTAAGCAAACCTAAGCATTAAGTAGAAGAATTATCAGTCCACATTTTTGGAAAGAAATACAGTGAAGGAAAAGTCACATTAAGTTGCCGTTGACAGAAGCACCTCGAAATATCTGTGAAGCAGCATTTTTATTCATTTACAAAACGTTTGTGCTGCCAAGGTTTAGATCAGATCAAGTCTGACCTCTTCCTAGAAGCTAACATGACTAAACTGAGGCTATCATAATTTGGCCACATTACGAGAAGACAGGACAGGAGTGGCTAGAAAAGACAACGCTAGGAAAAATTGACAGCAGCAGGGAAAGAGCCCTGGTTTTGGTGCCACAACTGAGAATCTCCTGGCTCTGGGATTCAGAGGCTTAGTGCCTCTGAATGTGGAGGTTCCCCTCAGTCACCACAGCTAGAGGCCACTGCTAGACCTTATCCCCCATGAATCTATCTCATCCCCTTTTAAAGCTGTTTATTCCTGTGGCCATCACGACATCCTCTGGCAGCGAATTCCACATTTGATACTCTCTCTGTGTAAAGTAGTATTTCCTTTTGTGTGTCCTCGACCTACTGCCCATCAGCTTCATTGGGTGCCCTCGAGTTCTAGTCTTTTGGGAGAGGGAGAAAAATATGAGATGGATTGACTCAGTCAAGGAAGCCACCGCCTTCAGGTTGCAAGGCTGTTAACGATAGGATGTTTTGTAGGTCATGAGTTCATAGTGTTGCAATAAGTGGGAAGCGACCTGATGGAACTTAATACACACACACACAGACTCATGCCACCAAGGTGCCTAACTGGTAAAACAGAACATTATAAAGACATATAATAAAAATAATTCATAAACATTTTTAAACCAAACTTAAAATGCATATTAAACACCCATAAAACAGTAATAAAAACACAGAGCAGGAAGGAGAGATCACTGAGGGAAAGGCAGACAAAACAAAGACATCTGACCTCGCTGGCAGAAGACAGTGATAGAAGGGGACAGACGAATATCCCTGGGGAAAGCATTCATAGTTTTCTGGCAGGAACTCCTTTGCATATTAGGCGACACACCCCTAAGGAGGCCAATCCTCCAAGAGCTTACAGTAGCCCCTGTAAGAAGAGCTCTGTAAGCTCTTGGAGGATTGGCTACATTAGGGGTGTGTGGCCTAATATGCAAAGGAGTTCCTGCTACAAAGAGAGCCCTGATTTTGGTGCCATGACTGAGAAGGCCGTCTCTCAGGCTGTCGCCCACCTAATTACAGAAGCTGGCCTCCCCACCCACCCCCCATTGGATCCAACAGTATAACCGTCACATCTCCATCTCACAGAGCTGCTTTCATACCTGTCAGATAAGCCTCTGTTTGCTTTTTTAAAAATTAATTGATAATTCCTTAATATAACAACAAATAGTAATACCATAACGATATAACGATAGTAACATTTGTTATAGGGTAGTGATACAAGGGGAGCTGCGGTGGCTCAGTGGTTAAGACGCTGAACTGCAGGCCGGAAGGTCGGTAGTTCAGCAGTTCGAGACCTGAGTGCCGCATGATGGAGTGAGCTCCGTTCTCTGGCCCAGCTCCTGCCAACCTAGCAGTTTGAAAGCAAGAAATTGCAAGTAGATGAATAGCTACTGCTTCGGTGGGAAGGTAACAGCATTCCGTGTGCCTCGGTGTCTAGTCATGCTGGCCACATGACCACGGAAATGTCTTCAGAGAGCACTGGCTCTTCGGCTTGGAAACGGAGATGAGCTCCGCAACCCTAGTGTTGGATTTGACTGGCTTTCGAGGAAGGGAAACCTTTACCTTTACTAGTGATGCAAGGAGCAAGCAGTTACAATATGAAGCACTGACTTACATTCGTGATAATCAGTTACCAGGAATATTATATAAACAGCAAGTATAGTATAAAAGATAACCAAATATATGAAAATCTGTTTGCTTTATGGCAAAAGTTGTAACGTATTAACTCTATGCAAGGCAGTAACTGTTTCTGTCCTTCGGCAGAGATATTGCTGCTAGAAATGTGCTGGTGTACTCCACTGACTGTGTGAAATTAGGCGACTTCGGTTTGTCCCGGTATATGGAAGACAGCACGTATTATAAAGGTGAGGCGGCGGAATGTCTTAGAACTGTTGGAATCCATCAACAAACATTTTGGTTCAGAAATATAACATTGAGAGTCGTGACAGCTTAACTGCATTCCCAACAGTGAATTGATTCTCACTCCCCATTCATCTGCAAGCATCCATCTGTATTGGCTGTTAGCTATAAAATATAAATAGAACTTCCATGATAAGAGGTAGTATATCTTGATGGGCCATGGACTGGGAACAAAGAGGGAGGGAAGTTCTGACTTTTATGTCATTGTTGTAAACAACACATCCAGGTGGTCACAATAGAGAACCAAATGCTGGGTTAATTAGGTGCTAGAGCTCCTGCCAACCTAGCAGTTCGAAAGCAAGAAATTGCACGTAGATAAATAGGTGGGAAGTTAACGCATTCTTGGCATTTAGTCATGCCGGCCACATGACCACGGAAATCTCTTCGGACAGCACTGGTTCTTCAGCTTGGAAACGGAGATGAGCACTGCCCCCTAGAGTCGGATTTGACTAGCTTATGAGCAAGGGAAGCCTTTACCTTTTACCTTTAGAGCTGACTTAACTGCCTGAATAGCCCAGCTTAGCTGGAGCTGGCTGGTTTCCTGCCCCTCTTGGAGAGAAAAGAGGTGTGTGAATTTGGAACAAGCAGAAGTAAATGTCTGCACCAGAAGGCATCACCTGATAGCAAATTCTGCTTCAAGGCCTCTTGAAGTAACCCCCTCTCAGTTCAGAGGCATTACTCTCTGCCCTAGCTGTGCACCAACCCAGCTTGCCTCTTGCCTTCCTTTTCAACCTCATGATTCTTGGTGGGTCTGCAAGCTTTTAGTTAGTTATACTTTTTTCCTAAAATGGGACATGGATATTTCACCTTTGTGCAGAAATGGCTGCGAAGCGCCTTCCTCCCTATTTACTTTCCCTGTTTTTGGCTCTCTGTATAAATTTTTGCAGCATAAATAGCCTTGATTAGCTTGAACTCGTCGGAGTTTGGAAGCTAAGCAGGGTTTGTTGCTGGTTAGTAGTTGGGTGGGAGACCCACCCACCCACCCCCAAAGGAAGTCCAGGGTTGTTACACCAAGAAAGGCAACATCAAACCGCCATTGTTCATCTCTTGCCTTGAAAGCCCTATGGGGTTGGCATAAGTCTGCACTTGATGGCACTTTATGTTGTTGTTAGTTTGGGTAGAAATGCTTCCCTTCTGCTTGGAATGTGGCACAAAATAGCATTTTCCAAAGGCCCTTCCACTATTGAGGATGATCAGATAAGTATGCTTTAGCACAGGCAATTCAGAAACATTCAGTTGTCTTTTTTCTCTACCCCGTAGCTTCCAAAGGAAAACTGCCCATCAAATGGATGGCACCCGAATCCATCAACTTCCGACGTTTTACCTCAGCTAGTGACGTATGGATGTTTGGTAAGTGAATGCCATACGAACACTTCCTCGTTAAGAGCTAGGTTTTCAAAACGAACCACTTCCAGCCAGACTCAGTTTGGTGTAGAAGAAGAAGAAGAAGAGAAGAGATTGGATTTATACCCTGTCCTTCACTACCCAAAGGTGTCTCAGAGCAGCTTACAAACTCCTTTCCCTTCCCCTCCCCACAACAGACACCCTGGGAGGTAGGTGGGGCTGAGAGAGCTCTTGACAGAAACTGCTCTTTTTTCAAGAACAGCTGTGCCAGAACTACGGCTTGCCCAAGGTCATCCAGCCAGGTGCAAGTGGAGGAGTGGGGAATCAAACCCGGTTCTCCCAGATTAGAGTCCACGCACTTAACCACTACACCAAACTAGCGGTTAAATGCATGGTCTCTAATCTGGGAGAACTGGGCTTGATTCCCCACTCCTCCACTTGCAGCTGCTGGAAGACCTTAGGCAAGCCATAGTTCTGTCAGAGCTGTGCTCTCAAGGACAGTTCTGGAAGGAGCTCTCTCAGCCCCACCTACCTCACAGGGTGTCTGTTGTGGGAGGGGAAGGGAAAGGTGTTCGTAAGCTGCTCTGAGACTCCAAGGGAAGAGAAGGGTATAAATCCAATCTCCTCCTCCTCCTCCTTCTTCCCTGTTATTTATTTGGCCTTACCTGAATGCTCATCATGACAGGTGTAACATGTAAAGGGAAGGTGCATATGTGGTAAGGACTCTTGCGGGGGCTGCAGGCACGTATGTCTAGTTGATGCACAAACGTAACTGCATCTTCATATGTGATATCTGTTAGTGAAGCTGAAACCCCTAGCATTGGAGCGGAAGATCAGTTTTGCTCTCAATGCGGAAACATATCACGAAGGGGGGCATGTGGGGCCAGTGCCCCTTAGAAATTCAGTATCCCCCGACTTTCTATCTTCACTGCCTTGGATGTAGCTGAGGCCAGGAGGAAGGGGGGTTAAAAAGAGAAAATAATCACCCAGTTTCAGTTGGCTTGTTTTTAATCACTAAGCACAAGCCATGTTGCTCCAACTTGCCTGGGTGAAGGAATGCACACCTTTGGGTATTGCAGAATGCTTTTTGTCTGTCAAGGGACACCTCTGCCAAGCCCTTGTCAGCAATTAAATTGACAAGAAGGCACATAACATGATTACAAGAAAAGTCCCTGGATAACTGATGGTTTTCCAAACTCCAAACGTATCTGCTTCTCAAACTCCCCAAACAGGTTTTAGGTTTTAACATTTTAAGTGTCTTAGTTTTTGTTCTTTTGTCGAGTTGCCAGAACTTTGTGAAATAATAAAAAAATTACAGAATCACTAGCTAGACATGAAAAGTGTCCAGCATTGTTCAGATGACATGTGGTGATGACCAGTGCTCCCTCTAAGCTGAGTTACTGTGAGCTAGCTCACAGTTTTTTTTAGCCTCCAGCTCACACATTTTTGTCTCAGCTCAGGAAGGATTCAGCAGCCAAATCGCTCGCTCACAACTTTAATGCCAGTAGCTCACAAAGTAGAATTTTCGCCCACAAGTGTCCGCAGCTTAGCGGGAGCATGGGTGATGCCATTCTGTAGTACAACAAACACTCTCTGGCTGTGTCCCCCACCCCATCCCCGGCGAGTTCAGTGAAGACTTCAGCTCTTCTCAGGTGCTCACTCTGGGGATGAATTCAGAATTGCACATAACCACATTTAGATCAGGGCCCAGGTTAGCCTGATCTCATCATACCTCAGAGGCTAAGCAGTGTCGGCCCTAGTTAGTACTTAGACGGGAGATCACCAAGGAATCCCAGGGTCGCTATCAGGGGTGTGCAGTCCTTCTTGGTCACTGGTCATCAGATGAACCTCCTGTAATGAAAAGAGAGTTAATTAATGTTCTGCTCACAGCAGCCAAATCATCTGTAGCCCGATTTTGGAAGAGCACTAACCCGTCCACAGCTGCCTCCTGGCGCTCCGTTGTCTGGGACTATTTCATGTTGGAAAAATGCACTGTTTATTTGACGCTTCTCAGAGTGAAGGGGAATTGTATAGTTCCTTAGATAAATGGTCCTTATTTTTGGGAAAGGTGGAACAGGGGAGTTGATTGTTTAAGTGGGTCATGGGAGGGTGTCATTTTATGTCCCCAAGTTATACTGATTTCATAAGTTTAAAAAATTAACATAAAAAAATTAGGGGTGTGCAAAAAAAATGTTTCCCCCTGATTTGGGTCTATTGGACCTGAAAAATACTGGTATTCTGAGTATTCCCAAATTCCAATATCAGTATTGTGTTGGGATTCGAGTAAATATTTGGGAAACCTGAATTTATTTGGATCCATTATACCTTATGGAGATCATCCCCAAGGCATAGGATATAATGGAGAATCAATCCAGGGGTATTCGGGGCTTGGGGGGCTGTTTTTTGAGGTAGAGGCATCAAATTTGCAGCATAGTTGTTGGTGCCTCTCCTCAAAAAAAACCCCTCCAAATTTTAAGAAGATTGGCCCAGGGGGTCTAGTTCTAAGGTAAAGGTAAAGGTTTCCCTTGCTCGAAAGCCAGTTGAATCTGACTCTAGGGGGCAGTGCTCATCTCCGTTTCCAAGCTGAAGAGCCAGCACTGTCCAAAGACAGTTCTGTGGTCATGTGGCCGGCATGACTAAATGTCAAGGTGCATGAAATGCTGTTACCTTCCCACTGAAGTGGTACCTATTTATCTACTCACAATTTTTTGCTTTTGAACTACTAGGTTGGTAGGAGCTGGGACCCCCAAAGAAGGTGCTCCCGTCCTCCATTGAAACCAGCGGAGGGGGGAAAGACCTTTAAAGAGACTATGATCTCTTTAAATGCTTGCTGAGTTCACTCACCACGTCGCGTTTATTCAGAAGAGATTTAAAGTCTAAATGCTTTCTGTTCACTTGCCAAGTTCCACCGCCATGGCCTCTGGAAGAAGAAGAGGAGATTGGATTTATACCCTGCCCTTCACTAGGAATCTCAGAGCGGCTTACAAACTCCTTTTCCTTCCCCTCCCCCCAACAGACACCCTGTGAGGTAGGTGGGGTTGAGAGAACTCTGAGAGATCTGCTCTTTCAAGAACAGCTCTAACTGAACTATGGCTTGGCCAAGGTCATCCAGCAGCTGCAAGTGGAGAAGTAGGGAATCAAACCCAGTTCTCCCAGATTAGAGTCCATGCACTTAACCACTACGCCAAACTGGCTCTCTTTAAATGCCTTCTAGCCATGCCCAAATAAAAGCTGAAGAATGTCATCTTTTATTTAGGTGCAGCTATTTTGGTAGCCCAGTCAGATACTCCAATCTGTATTCGGCTGAATAAATACCGAAAAGATGCTAATAAGGTATTTTTGGGTATTTCTTTGGCTCGGTATATACCGAGCCCAGACCCCTAGTTGCTGTGCAGAGGCAGGCAATGGCAAAGCATGTCTGTGGCTTGGCAATACTTTCCACAACCGCCGCGGCATCTAGATGTCTCTCATTTCTCTGACGATCTGGAAGCCTTTCAGATCTTCGTTGTGGTCTCTGTGCAGTCCCACACGTGGGTTGGGCGCCTGCGCACGACCTCGATCGGAGAAACTTCTAGAGCTTTACCTCAGAAGAGCTTTTGGCGGGCTCTCCTCCCGCCCTGGGGGAGGAGACATGCACTGCGCATGCCCAGAGCGGGAGAGAGAGCCGCCTCCCACTCAGTTCTTCTTCGACTGCCTTCGTGTTCACACCTCGTTCCTGTCGTTCCTCCATTTACCTCAGCTGAGTATATCTTTCTTCGCTTTCGCTTTCTTTTTCCATCTGCTTCTTTCTCTTCTAAAAAATATTTCAAAAAAAAAATAATCTTTGTCTATCTCTCTTCCCCCCCCCTCCTTTCTTTGGAGGGTGGGTGGGGATTTTTGTATGGGAAAGACTCAATTCTTTAAGGTCTGTCGTCGTTGCCCTGCTAAAATTCCATCCAACGACGGGCACGACCTTTGCTTAGTTTGTTTGGGAGAGGCCCATAGAGTAGATTCTTGCCCTCATTGCGCGAGTTTCACTCGTCAGGCTCGCCGTAATCGAGAGGCTAGGCTCAAAGCTCTTCTTGTTGAATCGGCTCTGCGTCCCACAATGTCTTCGGGAGCTTCCCAGGTCTCGGTAGCCAAGAAATCGGACACCTCCTCGAAGGCACCGAAACAGAAACCTAAGCGGGCTGAAGATAAGACCCCTTCGAGGTCGAAGGCCACGCCCTCTGCTTCGGTTTCGAAAGTGGACCCCATCATCGTGACTGGGTTGTCGACGTCGATGCCGGCCCTTGCCTCTACATCTCATCAGTCTGCGGCTCGACAACAGACTCCGCAGCACCCCCACTCGTCACCTACGGGGACGATACCGTTGGGCCAGTTGACCAGATCGCCTCCGCACCTGTGTCCGCGAACAGGCTCCCGGTCTCCACGGAGGCGCTCCACCCGTCCACACTTTGGACGAGGGTCTGGTTGTGCACCGCCATGCTCGGTCCCGATCTCGACTTGGTCGTCGATGCCTGATCCGTAGGCAATCCCCGTCGTCTGATTCCGCCTCTGACCACCAATGCTGGTCCTGCGAAGACCGTCGGGAGCGTCCGGATGCGGCCTACTATTATTCGAGGTCTCCGACACCGGAGAGACACCGCTATGACCGAATCCGGCATTCGGAACGCGGAGATCAGGCCCACGCCCCTGACCGCCCTCGGCGCTCGGCATCTGTGGCCTCGGCTCATTCTGCCTCTCGGGAACAGCCTTCTGACCTTCCCAGAAATCGGGACGCTCCAAGGAGTTCCCCAATGGAACCTCGACACCGTCCTGCCGTCGACCATCCGATCGTCGACCTTGTCCAGCCCCGATCCTCCTCTCCTATGTCGATCTCGGACGGGTCGGATTCGGCGGAGTTCGATCCCGAGGTCTCTCGGATCGAGGACGAGCACCGACGCTCGGGGTCGATTTCACCTACGGAAGGCCCTAAGGCATTTTTGGAGCTCGTTACCAGGATGGCGACTGCCCTCCAAGTTCAGGACTTTACGGAGTCCCCAGCAGTGACCGACGTCGTTCACCGGTTGGTCCAGGCTGATCTTCCTCCGTCTCCCGTCTTGCCTTTGCTGCCTGTCCACCTTTCTATGTTGAAAGAGTCATGGGAACACCCGGCTTCGATCCCTCCGGTTTCGAGGCGCTATGATGGGTTGTATAGGATCCAGGATGCTCCTGGCAAATTCCTCCTTTCTCAGCCACCACTGAACTCCATGGTGGTTCACTCTTCTTCGAAATCGAGGCAGCCTGCTCGCCAGTCCACGCCCCCTGACCGTGAGGGTCGTAAACTGGATCTTCTGGCCAAGAAGATGTACTCTCTGGCCTCCATGAATCTCCGGGTCGATACTTATCTGTCGTATTTATCTGCTTACGCATTCAACGTTGCCAATGCAATTCGCCCTGTCCTGGAGTTTGTTCCGGAAGAGCACCGTCCCACTCTCTCGGCTGCCTTGTCTGAGGTTTGTGCCATATCAAAGCAACAAATCAATTCCGTTCGTCATGCAGTCAGCTGCTCCTCTAAACTCCTGGTGTCTTCTGTCGCTCTCCGGCGTCATGCCTGGCTGCGGGGCACCTCCCTACAACCGGACGTCAAGTTCCGTGTAGAAGACCTCCCCTTTGACGGAAACGGCCTCTTCCACTCCACCACCGACGAAGTGTTGAAGGCTGTTGATGAGAGTCGTAAGCAGGCCCGAAACCTTGGAGTCTCGGCTGCACCTTACCGTCCCAGAAACCGTTCCTGGAAACCTTCCGCCTCCAGGCGATACCTATCTCCGGCACCTCACTCCCAATGGAGGAGGAAACCGTATGACTCCCGTCCTCCTTCCAAACACCGTTCCCAACCCACCAAAAAGCCGCCGCAGCCTAAGCAGTCTGTTTGACTGTCCCCACCGTCTCTCTCCAATGTCGTTCACTCCTTCCGTCTGTACCCGCCTCTTCCCCTTTCTACCAGCCTGGGAAGAAATTTCAACCGACTCTTGGGCCCTCACCATCCTGCGGGTCGGGTACGCCATAGAGTTCGTTTCGCCTCCGATCCTCCCACACTTTGTCGTCACGCCTCCAGACCCCCTCCTCGATCTCGAGGTTTCTGCTCTCCTTGCCAAGGGGGCCATCGAGGTCGTCCCGGAGGCGCAACGAACTCTCGGCTTCTACTCGAAGTATTTCCTGGTCCCCAAGAGGGACGGCAGCTTCAGACCAATTATGGACCTTCGGAATCTCAACCGTTACATTCGGTATCAAAAATTCTGGATGGTCACTCTGCAGTCGATCCTCCCTCTCATTCCACGGGCAGCGTGGCTCGCGTCAGTCGATCTTCAAGACGCATACTTCCATGTCACGATCCGTCCCCAACATCGGCGGTTTCTCCGCTTCGCCGTTGGAGATGCCCACTACCAGTACAGGGTGCTTCCCTTCGGCCTTTCTACAGCTCCACGGGTGTTCACCAAGCTGATGGCTGTGGTGGTAGCCGCACTCCACCGACGGGGAGTCACTCTTTATCCTTACATCGACGACTGGCTTCTCGTAGCTCCAACGCCAACTCAGTTGCTCCACGACACTCGGGAGACTCTCTCCCTCCTCCGTGCTCTTGGCCTTTGCGTCAACCACGCCAAGTCCTCCCTTCAGCCCCTCCAAATCCTTCGATTCCTCGGGGCTCGACTCGACACCAACCTCGAAGCGGCTTTCCTTCCGGAGTCCAGGGCTTCCGACATTCGTGCGATGGTGTCCACCTTTCAGACGTGTCCCCAACAATCCGCCCGTTCGGTCATGAGGCTTCTGGGTCACTTTGCCTCTACGGTGTTCGTTGTCCGCAACGCCCGGTTGACGATGCGGCCGCTTCAGCTCTGGCTCCTACGAGCCTTCGATCCCCTCCGGAGGCCTTGGCACACGATTCTGTCGATCCCACAAACCGTCCTCGCCTCCCTCGAGTGGTGGGCTCAACCTGTCCACCTCCTTTCCGGGATGCCATTTCGTCCTCCTCCTCCCGAGTTGCTGTTGACCACAGACGCTTCCCTCTGGGGTTGGGGAGCCCAGTGTGGAGCGCTTACTGTACAAGGGGCTTGGTCTGCTCGAGATGCAACTCGCCACATAAATTACCTGGAGCTGCAAGCAATTTACCTGGCCCTCCGGTCTTTTCTTCCGACCCTCCGAGGCCGTGTCGTCCAAGTGGCTTCCGACAGCACCACGGCTGTTTATTATGTCAACAAACAGGGCGGCACTGCCTCTGTTCGTCTCTGCACCTTGGCGATAGACCTCTGGTCCTGGTGCCTCCGCCACTCCATCACGCTCTCGGCGATCCATATTCCCGGGGATCAGAATGTCGATGCGGACCGGTTGAGCCGTTCTGCCTCATCGGACAACGAATGGTCCATTCCCCTCCGGTATCTTCGGCCTCTGTTTCGGGAGTTCGGTCACCCATCTGTCGACGGCTTCGCGTCCGTCGACAGTGCTCGATGTCGCCTGTTTTTCAGCAGGGGTCCCCCGTCTGCTCGGTCGCTCGGGGATGCCTTTCTCCACAAATGGAACGGAACCCTGTTTTATCTGTTTCCTCCGTTCCCTCTCATCTCTCGGGTCGTGCAGAAGATTCGTGCGGACCGCACCTCCTGCATTCTGATCACTCCGTGGTGGCCACGCCAGGTCTGGTTCCCGCACCTGCTTCAACTCTCCTGTCGTTCCTTCCGTCCCCTCCCTGTCGTCCCAGATCTCCTTTCTCGGGCCCGAGGGAGAATCATCCATCCCAATCCGGGATTTTTCAAATTAACGGACTGGAAGATCCAGCCCTAGACTTCCCGCCTCAGGTCTCTGAAATCCTCCTAAATGCTAGGAAGCCTTCTACTCGACGTTCCTATCGGTTCAAGTGGAACAGATTCCAATCCTATGCTACTGAACACTCCTTCGATCCAATTCAATCATCTCTCCGTGAGATCTTCGCCTACATCGTGCATTTGAAGGATGCGGGCCTGGCATACTCGTCCTTGAGGGTTCATTTGGCGGCGATCTCCGCCTACCACCCCCTCATCCAAGGCTCGTCAGTGTTCTCCCACCGTCTCACCAAGACGTTCCTCAAGGGTCTTCTTCGCATGTGCCCGCCTAGGAAACCGTTGGTGCCTTCCTGGAGCTTGTCTCTGGTCCTTTCTCAACTCATGGCTAAACCGTTCGAGCCGATGGCTACCGCCGACCTCAGGTTAGTGTCCTGGAAGACGGCCTTTCTCGTAGCCATTACCACTGCACGCAGAGTAGGGGAACTAGCTGCCTTTAGGGCAGATCCCCCCTACACCATTTTTCATAGGGAGAAGGTGGTCCTTAGAACAGATCCTTCCTTCCTCCCTAAAGTCATCTCTGCCTTTCACCTCTCTCAGTCGTCTGTTCTGCCTACATTCTTCCCGAACCCGACTGATGCCTCTCAGAGAGCCCTGCACTGTCTAGATGTGCGCAGAGCGCTCTCTTTCTATCTACACAGGACGCAGCCCATACGTAAATCTCCTCGGCTGTTCCTGGCTTATGGCCCCCCTCACACGGGGGAACCCATTTCTTCTCAACGTCTCTCTAAGTGGGTGACTTCCACCATAGCCCTTTGCTATGAGCTGGCGCGTCAACCCGTTCCTACCTGTCTCACTGCCCATTCCACACGGGCGGTGTCGACGTCCACCGCTTTCCTGGCCGGTGTCCCATTGGAAGACGTCTGTGCGGCTGCTACGTGGTCCTCGGCATCGACCTTCGTGACCCACTACGCACTCGACGTCCGAGCTCGGCGGGATGCTGCCTTTGGTCAGACGGTGCTGCGATCTCTCTTCGCTTGATCCTGGTACACCCTCAGGTAGGACCCGTGGGTGATTTGTTTTGATGGTGATGCTGTGTCTTAACCAATATTGTTGTGTCCTTTGCAGCTGCCAGCTCCCTCCTCCAACTGGTTCAGCTCTTGTAATCACCCATGTGTGGGACTGCACAGAGACCACGACGAAGATAAACAGGTTGCTTACCTGTAACTGATGATCTTCGAGTGGTCATCTGTGCAGTACCACAATCCCACCCAGCCTTCCCCGCTGCTGGCATCTCCAGATGTCCTGTTTTGGATTCTTTGGCCTTGACAGTGGCGGTCGAAGGAACTGAGTGGGAGGCGGCTCTCTCTCCCGCTCTGGGCATGCGCAGTGCATGTCTCCTCCCCCAGGGCGGGAGGAGAGCCCGCCAAAAGCTCTTCTGAGGTAAAGCTCTAGAAGTTTCTCCGATCGAGGTCGTGTGCAGGCGCCCAACCCATGTGTGGTACTGCACAGATGACCACTCGAAGATCATCAGTTACAGGTAAGCAACCTGTTTTTGCCTGCTGTGTTGCTGAGGTATTGGCGTCACCAGCGAGTTAAAGGTTTTATACTTACAAAGTGCCAAAAAAGAAGAACGTTTGCATCAACATTAGGCAGCAGAAGTAACCTCTCTGTCGTGGATGAAAATCAGTCAGGGGTCACGCTAGAATTGAGGGTCTACAAGAGCATTTGTGCTCCTGCCATTTAATATCCAATCTAATTTAAATAAAGGCATTTAAATTCAAGTAAATGCATGTAAATTCCAGTATATTACACATATTGAGGATTTTTCTGCATCAGATTTACTTACCCTAGTCCTCTCGTACCCTTATGTCAGCATGGTGTAGTGGTTAAGAGCGGCAGACTCTAATATGGAGAACCAGATTTGATTCTCCACTCCTCCTCCACACGAAGCTTGCTGGTTGACCTTGGGCCAGTCCCAGTTCTCTCAGAACTCTCTCAGCCCCACCTACCTCACAAGGTGCCCGTTGTGGGGAGCGGAAGGGAAGGCGATTATCAGCAGCTTGGGGACTCCTTAAGGTAGAGAAGAGCGGGGTATAAAAAAACTACTCTTCATCTTCTGCTGGGTGACCTTGGGTGAGTCACAGTTCTCTCAGGACTCTCTCAGTCCCACCTGCCTCACAAGGTGCCTGGTAGAGGAAGGGAATGTGATTGTGAGCCGCTTTGAGACTCCTTAGGGTAGAGAAAAGTGTGGTATTTAAAACCAGCTCTTCTTCTTCTCACCACAACAATGACTGGCTGCAGGCCAGTTGCTGCCCTGGCTTTTAGTTTGCCACAGGAATAAATGAAGGATGTTCTCTTTTAGACAAGAGAAGTGAAGTGGTTGGGTGAACCTCATATTTGGAATCCCAGTGTTCAGAGGAGGCTTCTGTAACCATCTGTGCTGGGGACGGGACGGGGGGGTCAGGCCCTTTGCCGCCGTCCCCCCCCCAATGCTCTGGTTAAAGACCTTCCTGGGGTAACTATTCATTTTTTAATTCATTTTGTGTAAAACATTTTTATGTCACCTTTCTATCCGATCGGTATCCCCAAGGCACTACACATAAAAAACATTAGAATAATTTATAACAACGTTGCAATAATAAAATAATTCAATAAACACACATAAAACCCAATGCTAGAATCAGGGAGGAGGGCCAGTATCCATTTTTTGGGGTGTGCCAAACAAAACAAAAAAAGTCTTCCCCAGCTGGTAGAAGATACTGATGGAAGGAGGCAGATAGGGAGGTCCAAAGGTTGGGTGCCACAACCAAGAAGGCCCTTTCTTGGGTCATCTCCCATTTAGACTGAGATGGGAGGGGCAACCAAAGTGGGCCCACTAAAGATAACCAGAGTGTGCTGGTAGGTTTGTATGGGAAGAGGTACTCCTTCTACTGAAGCTAGAATCATAGAGTTGGACAGGACCTCCAGGGTCATAAGAACATAAGCGAAGCCAATGTTGGATCAGGCCAATGGCCCATCGAGTCCAACACTCTGTGTCACACAGTGGCCAAAAATACCAGGTGCCATCTGCAGGTCCAGCAGTGGGGCCAGGACACTAGAAGCCCTCCCACTGTTGCCCCCCCCCCCCAGCACCAAGAATACAGATCCTCACTTGCCCCAGACTGAGAGTCCCTATCTATACCTTGTGGCTAATAACCACCGATGGACCTCTGCTCCAGATGTTTATCCAATTCCCTCTTGAAGCCGTCCATGCTTGTAGTTGCCGCCACTTCCTGTGGCAGTGAATCCCATGTGTTAATCACGCTTTGGGTGAAGAAGTAGCCCTGGAAGTGATGTCAGGCTGCCAGCCCAATGGCCATTTTTTAATTTTTCTCCCGCTGCCTGTCAAAGCAGTAGCAGGGAAAAGGACTTGTGGGCAGGGGATTCTTGTCCCCAGTGGGGAAGTGGCAACCTTACAGAGGCATTATAACATCTGAAATGCACAGTTCATTATGTGTATCAGCTTCTTCACATTCGGGTAGCCAGGCAGTGCTTGGTGAGAGGGCTGTGGGTGGACATATTGTATAGTCCAGCCCCCTGCACAATGCAGGAAGTTCACAAATACCTCCCCCCGCACACACCCAGTGACCCCTGCTCCATGCCCAGAAGATGACAGGATCCACGGCTTAAACTGGCCTGGAGAAAAGTTGCTTCCTGATTCCAAAGTGGTGATCAGCATTTCCCTGGGCATGTAAGAAAGGCCCACGAGGACTAAGCACTGATGCAGCTAATGAAACGGCGTGCTGGACTATATAGACCCCTTGCCCTAATCCTGCAGGGCTCATTCTCAAGCGATAGCCCACCCCTTCGCTTACATAAGCCCAGCTTGGGTTCTGCTTGTTGGTCACAATGGGAAATGAGGCAACATTTAGAGCTGGCTTTTTATTTTATTCTAGTTGTGTGTGTTTCTGAACAATGAGGTGAGGAGGAAGGGTTTTGTCGAAGTGTTTCACCAAACTCGGCAAAAGCCACAAAGCACGGTTTCAACTTCACGGTTTCGGAAAGATTGCACAGTGAGAGAAGCCAGAGCTCCTTAAGAGTCAGTCACAATCACTTCACGCTGCCCAGGGTGTGCATTGTCTTCAAAAATGTTCTTTACTACCTGAGGATAAGGAAGGCAGTGTGGGAGGAAACCCGGATGATACCAACCCCTCCGGGCAGGTTTTTTTGGGATTACCAAAATCAGCATAGTTTCGATTGAAACTACTTTGTTCCTTGCTTCGACTCCCCCTCCCCCCGGTTGAAACTGAACCTCAGACGGAAATACAGTCAGGAATTGTCTGGAAGTAAGGACAAGCCAGTGGAAACTAGCAAAACCCAATAACAGCAAGTGCTGCTTCCTTATCAGTGGGGCAGCAGGCTTCTGTCTGAGGCTGGATAAGCAAAACCTCTTGTCATTGATCAGTGCGGGTGAATTTTTAGTAGGCAGGGCCGAATGTTCGGGCAGCCCGTTTATTATTTCGAGACGACATTGGTTCTAGTGTGGCACTGCAGTAGGGGATGGAAAAGCATATGCTGAAGCCAGCATTTTTATTGGGCAACATTGGCATTTAAATAGAATTACCTCTCATGTCCCTCAGTCTCTTCCATATTTTTGATAAATTTGTAATTTGTACTTTATTGGTTATGTAACGGACCCATCAACTAAAGCCAGTGGACATTCTTAATTACAGGGGGAGGGTCTTGGTTTTCCCCATGATAATTTTGTGCCTTCTGATAAACATTACAGGTAGTATGCGAGTGAAATAGTACTCTAACAGTGTTGCGTGAACATTAAACCAAGCCAGAATAAAATCAGCAACTGTTCAGGAATTTGTTTTTTTATAAATGTCTGCTTAAAGGAAATACAGATTTGCCTCCTAAAGGATGTTGAGCTAAGGACCCAGCTGTTCAAGAAGGAATTCTATGACTATGGTTGGAGTCCAGTAGCAGTTTAGAGACCAGCTAGACTTTGGGAGTATAAGACTGAGAGAGTCATGGAATCACAAAGTTGGAAGGGGACCATACATGCCATCTAGTCCAACCCCTGGCAAAGGGAGCTTCGACTCTCAAGAGCTTATACCCCGGTCTCCAAGGTGCCGCTGGACTTGAATACAGCTCTTCTAGTGCAGACCAACACAGCTGCCCTCCTGAACCTGTCCTCATGAAGATGGCATTGCAGTAGTTAACATTTTTGTCACCAAAACAGGAAAGAGGTTGCCGGACCCCTGTCCTCTGGAAAGTGATATGACCCCCATATTATCAGATGCCTCTAATACAAAGATCTCTGGGGCCCCACTGCCACCTGAATGTTCATATGCAACCTTAATGTTGCCCTCTCCTAAATCATACACCCCGCCCCGAATTCAGGTCCAATTGCACCTTAGAGACCAACAAGATTTCCAGGGAATGCACTGTCAAGAGTCAAAGCTCCCTTGGTCAACTATGGTCCCAATCACACACACAATTAGCTATTCTATAGGTGCGAATGCCGGGCAGATTTAAAGGGTGTGATCAGATGTGAACATCTGGCCAGCACCCCACACCCGTCGGCAACCCATTTCGCTCTGCTGCAAGAGGGGAGTTAAAAGACACTGGGGAAAGTCCACTGTCAACCGGGTTGCTACGGGCCACAGACGGACTTTCCCCTGTGTGATCGCAGACAGCCACGAATTGCCCAAGGTCATCCAGTGAGCCTTCTGGCCAAATAAAATCTGCTTAGGCTGGATGCCAACCTTTTTGGGTAAGGAGCCACCTTCAGGAAGCTGTTCCTCAGAGGACCTTATCTACAGGTGTGGCTAAGAAAACTTCAATTAGTTGGCATTTAAAACCGACCAGGGTAGCGCCGCAGGCATTCTGGGATCCTATCGAGCGACCTGCAGGCCCCATCCACTGAGACAAAATCTAAATGGCCCCTTACACTGGGGGGGATGCTCTGTTGGTAGCAGAATGGATCCAAAAGCCAGCGAAAGCATAGCCAAGCCAGAGCTGCGTTTAGCCAAAATTCAAGCAGTCCATGCGGTGGAAGTGCATCTTCCTCTGTGACCTGACCCAAATGGCCGAGGCTAGTCTGATCTTGTCAGATCCAAAAACCAAGCCGGGTCAGCCCTGGTTAGTATTTGGGTGGGAAACCACCAAGGAAAGCCAGGGTCACTGCGCAGAGGCAGGCAAGGACAAACCACCACTGAATGTCTCTTGCCTTGCAAATCCTACCGGGTTGCCATAGGCCAGCTGCGATTTGACGGCCCTTTCCACACCACATCTTCCTGTGTTCGGTTGGGGTGTAGATACCACCGAAAATAATTGTTATCTGAAATGACAGATGGGTAGGTGAGATGAGTTGCACTTCTGAGCAAAGTTTCAACTCTGTCTGCTAAAGCGCTTGCACAGTTCCTCCCTGGCGATTCCCACCCCATTGTCTGACAACCCCGTTCACCCATACATCTGAGCAGGGCTCTTTTTGTAGAAAAAGCCCAGCAGGAACTCATTAGCATAATAGGCCACACCCAACAGCAGGAACTCATTAGCATATTAGGTCACACCCCTGACAGCACAGCGCATTAGCATATTAGGCCACACCCCCATGTTACCAGAAGTGTGGTCATCCAGCCACACCCACCTTTTGCTTCTTATTCTGCTTACCTTGTTTGTTGTCAAGACCCAGGGCTTTTTCTGTAGCAGGAACTCCTTTGCATGTTAGGCCACACACCCCAAATGTAGCCAATCCTAATGAGTTTCTGCTGTTGGGTGTGGTCTGTTATGCTAATGATTTCCTGCTGGGCGTGGCCAACTCAGGAGCCAGCCAGAACTCTGTTCCTGTGCGTTCCTGCCCCCAAATAGCCCTGCATCTGAGTGAACATTTCTTTGCAGAACCTTACTGCCTCAATACTCAAATTGGCTGGTTTTTTTCCCCTCACAAAAGTTTGAGTTTCAGATTTACCCGCTTGCCGACTATAGCTTTATTTGCACTTCTGCTTATCCCACAGGTGTGTGTATGTGGGAGATTCTGATGCATGGCATCAAGCCTTTCCAGGGAGTGAAGAACAACGACGTGATCGGGCGCATTGAGAACGGAGAGCGGCTACCGATGCCCCCCAACTGCCCCCCTACTCTGTACAGCCTTATGACCAAATGTTGGGCCTACGACCCCAGCAGGCGGCCGAGATTTACAGAACTGAAAGCGCAGCTCAAGTAAGAATCTCTTTCCTATTCCACTGGCACCAGATGGTACAACGTTCTGTGGGAAGGGTCCCGAACTTGATGCCCCCGGGCACCGTGGTGCCCACCAAATTCTTTCTGGGTACCCTTTGAGTGTTTTTAGAAAGTTGGCGGTGCCAGGTGGGTCTCTTGCCCGACAGGCCTTGCCCCTGAAGAGCTGATTGGCTGTGCAGATCAAAATAATATTGTTTCAGCAGCAACTGCTACCCCAGTGTTTGTTTTATTCTCCCTCACCTCTCATCCCCAGTATATGTTTTAACTACCTCTCTTCTCCCCTGCACTTGGGATTCCTCTATATGCATGGCCCCACCTCTTATGAAAGCCATTTTGTGGTTGGCTCCGCCTCCTGCAGTAGCCATTTTGCAGTCGTGCCCCCCGCCCCGTGTCAGCATTCCAAAGGTGCCCCCAGGCTCAAAAAGGTTGGTGTGGGCCCTGTTTTATGGAAATACTGAATTGAGATGGATTGTGTTGTGTGTGTGTGTGTGTGTGTGTGTGTGTGTGTGTCCCCCCAGTTCTTGTGGGTGTGGAGGGGCAACG
The DNA here is from genome assembly GCA_029375565.1 of Gekko gecko. Lineage (NCBI taxonomy): Eukaryota > Metazoa > Chordata > Lepidosauria > Squamata > Gekkonidae > Gekko > Gekko gecko. The sequence goes on from JAPDNY010000009.1 coordinate 72,722,391, forward strand.
TTCTCTTGCAAACCAGATTTTATTTTGCTGATCACTGCAGGGAATATCACTACTTAAATTAAAGCCGTAAGTGCTGGGAGTTACTGATGTCTAATAAAAGTAAATGGGACTGAAGAACAGACAGGTTCAACGGATGGTTTGTTTTGCTCAGAACGGTCTATTCTGGTTAGCCATAGCTGTCAAGCAGAGAAGAGAAAAGATCTTTCCTGTCTCCTGCTACTGAAGATCTCTTAACTGGAGACCCCAGAGTGTGGACCTGAGACCATCTCTCCAGAGTCACATTTCTGCTTCATGCCATATCATTGGTATATTATGGGTTGTTGGAGTCCGTCGCATCGCCATCAAATGCTTTTTCTGAACCTTGCGTTTAACTTCGGTTATCCGTTTTCTTTTATTTTGTCCAACACATTCCTTTTTCGTACAGACGGTTTGTTCTCACAGAATGACTAGTTGTTAAAACATTGGGATGGAGAAGACAGACATTGCCCCCCGCCCGCCCCCCCGCCCCCACCCCCACCCCCCGTCTAATTGAATCTCGTAGACTCTACCTGCCCTGCATTCTGGAACTTGCAACAGTTGTGTTGAAGATGCTGGACACTCGGCCCCTTTTAAAAACAGTGAGCAGACAAGTGCTAAGAACATAAGAACATAAGAGAAGCCCATGTTGAATCAGGCCAATGGCCCATCTAGTCCAACACTCTGTCACACAGCGGCCAAAATATACCAGGTGCTAAAACCCTCACTGTTGGTAGTGTAGCAATTTAAAACAACAACAACAACAACAACAACAACAAATCACTCCCTGCAGGTTCAGAAGTTTTTTTTAAAAAAATCATCACATCCTAATTTGGCTGATCAGCATTGGAATATCATTCTCAGGTGTGTTTCCCCCCCTTGTACAAAGATCTCTTGGCCTCACTTGAACTGCACAGAGCCTGCGTCAGCCCTTTTAGTGAGGGAAAGTGAGGATTTTCTTCAACTGACACAATCTGCTGCATTTCAGGTCTTAAACTCCTCCTGTGAATTAACAAAACCAAAGTCTTTTCCCAGTTGTTGAGAAGGTCTTGTTTGTTTGTTGTGTCTGCTGTTGCACTGTTTTATCTTTTTCTGGGTACCTTCCAGGAGGAAAGAATTGCCTAGCACTGCCAGGGTACGTGTGTGCAAATTATGTATTCTTCATTTAGAATACTTCAACCTCAGCTTTCCTCGACACATAGCAACCTGGGTGGTTAATATCGTGGTGCTTAGTAGGGAAAGTGACCACTTTGGCACAGGCACCGACAGCAACCTCGAATGGCCTCCTTCATGTGGGCAAGGATCCACTTCCGTGCCTTTGATGCGTTGGAGGTCCTGATCCAAGCCAGCCATGCCTACGAGGACGGGGTTTTTTTAGAAAGGAGCCTGGGGTATTTTGTACTAATGGAAACTGCCTTTCTGACATGTGAATTTTGACACATCTAGCCCGTGTATACTTCGCATATCTTCCCTGTCTGATGATCTAATATTTGTGTTAGGAATTAAAGAATTTTAAAGGAAAAGGGGATCATAGAGTATTAGCCCTATCTTCCAACAGTCTTACAGTATTTAACTAAATAATTGGCGGAGGGTAGCCCATTCGAGGGGGCTTTCTCCAGGAACGCTGCCACCAATTTCTTTTTGCTTGACATTTTGTTTTAAGACCTTTTAAAGAGCTTTACCTCTAGCCTGTCCTTTAATGCCTGTTATAGCCTGTTCTTTAATTCCTTGGTGCAACATGAACAGTACTCCATCTTGATGTGTCTGATTTTTTTTTAATTGAGCTGCAGAGTTTTCATTGATCTTTGCAGTTAGGCAGATGTGAACCGTAATATATTCATCCATTGGTGTAGCAGGTCCTTCTAAATCCCATTTGGCAGGATTTTTTTTAAACTTCGTTTGTATCCTGGCTTTCTCCTCAATGGGGAACCAAAGCAGCTTACAACATTCTCCTCTTCTCCCATTTTATCCTCACCCACAACCAGTGTTCCCTCTAAGCTGAGTTAGTGTGAGCTAGCTCACAGTTTTTTAGCCTCCAGCTCACAGGTTTTTGTCTTGGCTCAGGAAGGATGGCTCCAGAGCAAACTAATTTATGCGGTAGCCAAATCGCTTGCTCATAACTTTAATGCCAGTAGCTCACAAAGTAGAATTTTTGCTCACCAGACTCCACAGCTTAGAGGGAGCATTGCCCACAACCCTGTGCGGTAGGGTAGGCTGAGTGTGTGTGGCTGGCCCCACATCATCCAGCAAGCTTCCATGTCAGAGTGGGGCTCTGAAGCGAGTTCTCTCAGATCCTAGTCAAATGCTATAATCGCTTTATACACAACAGGAGCTAAGTTGTACATGGAATGACGTTCCCAAAGCCAAAAGGGAATGTGGACTTGGGATTCCCTGCCGTGTACTAAATTCTGTATTCATGTGATCTTGAAGAACGTTCAGATTTCACTCAAAGTAACTGTGGCTTATTCAGAAGTACAGTGAAATGCAATTCCGTCTCCGGGCAGGAAATGCCTAAGCAATGGTAACTGTGGTTAGGATAATGGTATTTTGCTGAAAATGCATTCCGATGGCTACTCGAAGTCAAATGTCTCAGCTTTTCTAAGGAAACGAATCAAATACCTCCAAGCTGCTTTGCTTATCCGTCAGAGACGGGCTGCGTGATAAGACACGCTCCTTTAACTTTGCTCTGCTACGAATAACCGTTTAAGTTTGGGAAAATACGGCTCGTTCTGACTTTCCTGACCTCCTGTGAGTTCTAGCCTTGAAATGCTAAGAGTGCATTACAGCAGCTGTACAGAGGGATGGTCAAAAATATCTCTAGACGTTCCAGTCCTCCCATCTATGGGCTGACCCTCCCAATGGCCAAACAAAGGCAGTTTTATGAGTTATTTTTAATCCCTTTGCTTTGAGCCAGTTAAAGCTTCTGGGAGAGAATTTCCACTTCATGCTCTCTTCTTTATCTACCCAAAGACAAATGCGACTGAGAACTGACTCCATTTCATCCGATCAGGGTGGCTGGGGCCGGGGCAGGGGGTTGCCCAGTGCCTCTGATTTTAAAGGTTTGCTCCTAACCCACGGAATCAAGAGCCAGTTTGGTGTCATGGTTAAGTGCGTGGACTCTAATCTGGGATAACCGGATTTGATTCCCCACTCCTCCACTTGCACCTGCTGGATGACCTTGGGCAAGCCACAGTTCTGGCATGGCTGTTCTTGAATTCTCTCAGGCCCACCTAGCTCACAGGGTGTCTGTTGTGGGGAGGGGAAGGGAAAGGAGTTTGTAAGCCGCTCTGAGACTCCTTTGAAGGGTGGGGTATAGATCCAATCTCTTGTTCTTCTGATCTGATTCTGATAAGTCTGCATTCATTTTGCAGTTCAGCCCAGGAATCTTGACTTCGACGCCATGGCTGTGCCTGTCCACTGATTTGTGAAACATGAACACCCTCTGAACATGTGCAAATTGGCTCAATGGTTAAGGCGCTGAACTGCAGACCGGAAGGTTGGTAGTTCAGCAGTTCGAGACCCGAGTGCCACATGACAGAGTGAGCTACCATATCTGGTCCCAGTTCCTGCCAACCCAGCAGTTTAAAAGCAAGAAATTGCAAGTAGATAAATAGGTACCACTTCAGTGGGAAGGTAACAGCATTCCATGCGCCTCGGCGTCTAGTCATGCTGGCCACATGACCACAGAAATGTCTTTGGACAGTGCTGGCTCTTTGGCTTGGAAATGGAGATAAGCACCGCATCCCTGGAGTCAGATCCAACTGGCTTTCGAGCAAGGGAAACCTTTACCTTTACCTACCATTATTTATTTTGTTTCTTTATACCTGCCCCTTTCCTTCTGGTTCAGGATGGCTTGCAGTATGATGATCACCAGGGCTCTTTTTGCAGCAGAAACTCCTTTGCATATTAGGTGACACACCCCTAATGTAGCCAATCCTCCAAGAGCTTACAGAGCTCTTCTTACAGGGGCTACTGTAAGCTCTTGGAGGATTGGCCTCCTTAGGAGTGTGTCACCTAATATGCAAAGGAGTTCCTGCTACAAAAGAGCCCTGAATTTGATCACCATGATTAGGACTGCCAACTCTGGGTTGGGATATACCTGGAGGTTTGGGGGGTGGAGCCTGAGGAGGGCGGGGTTTGGGGAGGGAGGAGGGGCCTCAGCAGAGGCACAGTGTCATAGACTCCACCTTCCAAAGCAGCCGTTTTCTCCAGGGGAACTGATCCCTGTAACCTGGAGATTTGTACCCTGTTATTTGTGGAGAGCTGCAGGCACCATCTTGAGGGTGGCAGTCCTAACCAGTGTTCCCTCTAAGCTGAGTTAGTGTGAGCTGGCTCGCAGTTTTTTAGCCTCTGGCTCACACATTTCTGTCTCAGCTCAGGAAGGGATGATTCCAGAGCAAACTAATTTATGCGGTAGCCAAAATGCTCACTCACAATTTTAATGCCAGTAGCTCACAAAGTAGAATTTTTTCTCACAAGACTGCAGAGCTTAGAGGAAGCATTGGTCCTAACCAGGGCTCTTTTTGTAGCAGGAACTCCTTTGCATATTAGGTGACACACCCCTAATGTAGCCATCCTCCAAGAGCTTACAGAGCTCTTCTTACAGGGGCTACTGTAAGCTCTTGGAGGATTGGCTACGTTAGGGGGTGGGTCGCCTAATATGCAAAGGAGTTCCTGCTACAAAAAGAGCCCTGGTAATCATAGCAAACTTGCTCCCAGCCATAAGGTAGGAAGCTAGCAAGCAGGAGTGCCTGTTAATGTCTGCATCTGAATTCCTGCTTCTCAGCTGATATTTGCAAGGTATGTGTCAGCCATCCAAAGTGGTTTGCTTCCAGCCTTTGTTCTCCTCTCTGGCCTATCAATGTGGGGGTTGCCCCACAGTGACCAGTTGCTCGTCTTGGGTGGTGAGGAGAGGCATGGCTTAGAGGGCAGGCTCCATCCATGAGTTGTTCTCATTTTAGAGATGGAGAGGGATCACAACTTCCTGGAACACAGGCAAGCCTGTTCTGGAGGTTCCAGGCAGGGAGTTCTCTGTTAGCATTCCTTTGCAGCATGCAATAGAAATGCATTACTTGATTTGAAAGAAATGGATAAGGGGAATTTGAAGAGGAAAATAACACGGATTTCTCTGGCATCTGTTTTGACGTAATTAACATTTGCAGGGTGTGTGTCAGACGCCGTGGCGATGAGCCTAGATGGATGAGTGGACAAGTGGCGAAGAATGCAGGGCTCCCTATTAAGCTGGCTGAGGGCAGGGATTCTTGAGATGGTGCGTTTTTGGGCTTTAGCCTCTGTCTTCTGTCGATGTGTTGAACCAAGAAGTCCCCCGTGCCATCCAGCCTCCACCAGGGATTTTGCAAGTGAAAGGTTCTGCTCGCCATTTTAAAAATAAATCTTGAGAAGTAATCTTTTGGTCGGTGGTGTGTGCGTGGAGACCAGCCTTTGCAGCTCTATGCAGCATGCAGTTGAAAGGAGATGGCAGCCTATAAATCAAAAGCATTGCCAAAGTTTTGAGGGCTCCCAGGAGCTAAAAGGGGTCTGTGTGTAGAAAAATGGAGATGGAAAGCACCATCTCTAAGCCAGACAGATGGTGAATGCTGAGGGCAGTTTGAAAGACGGAGTGCTGCAGGTTGTGTGGCCAGTCACCTCAATGAGCCAGTTTGGTGTAGTGGTTAAGAGCACGGACTTTAATCTGGGAGAACCAAGTTTGATTCCCCACTCCTCCACATGCAGCTGTTGGTGTGACCTTGGGTCAGTCATAAGTTCTTTCAGAGCTGTTTTCTCAAGGGCAGTTCACAGGAGAGCTCCCTCAGCCCCACCTATCTCACAGGGTGTACGTTGTGTGGAGGGGAAGGGGAAGGGATTGTAAGCCACTCTGAAACTCCTTTGAATAGTGAAGGGTGGGGTATAAATCTATTATCTTCTCTTCTTAGAATCATAGAATGCTAGAGTTGGAAGAGACCTTGTAGGTCATATAGTCCAACCTCCTGCACTCTGCAGGAGCATAGCCAAAAGATAGCCCTACAACATACCCAAAAGATGGTTGTCCAGCCTCCGCTTGAAATTGTCCAGCAGAGCATCCACCACCTCCCGAGGCAGTCTGTTCCACTGCTCAACCACTCTTACAGTTAGAAAGTTTCTCCTGATATCTAGCTGGTAACGACTCCCTTGTAATTAGATCTAGTCTTGCAATCTGGAGCAAGAGAGAATAGATCTGCTCCATCTTCTACATGACAGCCTTTCAGATATTTGAAAACTGCAATCATGTCCCCTCTAAGTCTTCTCTTTCCCAGGCTAAACATACCCAACTCTATCAGCCTTTCCTCATAAGACTTGGATTCCAACCCTCTCACCATCCTGGTTGCCCTCTTCTGGACACGCTCGAGCTTGTCAACATCCTTCCTTCAATTTGGATTGTGGCTTTAGAAGCCTGACTGGCCCTGACTAGCCCAGTCTCATCACAACTCGGAAGCTAAGCCGTTGCAGCCATGGTTAGTACCTGGATGAGAGACCACCAAGGAAGACGGGGGCTGCTGCGTGGAGGGAGACAATGACAAACCACCATTGTTGTTCTCTGGCCTTGAAAACCCCATGGCCTTGGTTGCCACTTGGCAGCACACAGTTATTGAATAGGCTTCAGGAGTCTTTGAATTGGTCCAAAGAATCTGCAAAACCAGAGGCAACAGTGTGATGAAAGAAGCGCGGGGGCCTGACCTGGATAGCCCAGGTAAGCCCGATCTCATCAGATCTCTGAAGCTAAGTAGGGTCGGCTCTGGCAAGTACTTGGATGGGAGACCTCCTTGGAATACCAGAGGCAGGAAGCGGGGGCAAGCTTTACTCAGCCACCTCTCTGAATATCCTCCAGGCCTCCTGTAGCAGTCAGTCACCAGAGGTTGCCATCACTTCCAGGTGCAAACACACACACAAACACCAAAAGAAAGAAATGCTTGTATGCAGGACTATACTTGGGCAGGAACGCACAGGAACGGAGTTCCGGCTGGCTCCCGAGTTGGCCATACCCATCAGGAATTCATTAGCATAATAGGCCACACCCAACAGCAGAAACTCATTAGGACTGGCTACATTAGGGCTGTGTGGCCTAACATGAAAAGGAGTTCCTGCTCCAAAAAAGCCCTGGGTTTTGACAACAAACAAGGTAAACCGAATAAGAAGCAAAAGGTGGGTGTGGCTGGATGACCACACTTCTGGTAACATGGGGTGTGTGGCCTAATAGGCTAATGAGCTGTGCTATCAGGGGTGTGGCCTAATAGGCTAATAAGTTTCTGCTGGTGGGTGTGGCCTATTATGCTAATGAGTTCCTGCTGGGCTTTTTCTACAAAAAGAGCCCTGCTTGTTTGGTGAGGAGGGAAGCCCTCTTTGAACCACTTCTACCTAGGGAGGGGGGAAACGTGTTTCCAGCCATGTCATACCTGATGTTTTGCTCCTGGAAAACTTGGAACAGACCAGCTTGCTCTGTGGGTGATCAGTCGAGACTGCCCGGCAGCCCACTTGGAATCCACGTATTTTCAATGGTAGAGCTAAACGTATCGCTAGCTGAGTTTCTGCCTCCTCCACCCCGTGGAAGCAGCAGAGTGGATCTTCCCATTTGGCAAAGCAACGAAATAGAATCTTAATAGCCACTCAAGGAGGAATTTGTTTTTCGAAATGACTAATGGACTAAGGCAACTGATCTCATGCCATTCATGACTTATCCTAGACGGTTTACTGTGGGAACTAGGCAAGGAGGTTACAAACTTTGGTCAGCCTTTAGAAAACTCCTGGTCGAGACCCGCGTGGAAACTTATCTGATCGGCTTAGAGCTCCGAACAATCTGTGTAGCATGGGATTCTGTAACTGCCTGGTAAATTTAGGAAGCTGATGCCAAGTATTTCCTAGATGGCTTTTATCCAAGTTTCATGATTTAGATAGCAGGAAGGGGAGGGAGTTTCAGAGGAGGCAGGGAGACGCCAGACAATCACTTCAAGTGACAGAGAGGTGGTAAGTCGATGAGTAATGAGGGTTAATTCTCTAACTGTCTTACTGGAGGAAGATAGATTCCACTCCCTGTTACAATAGAAGCCAAGAGAATATCCCCTTTTTCTTTGGTTGGATGTTGTCTACAGGTTAAGAAGTAAGAGAATTTCAGTTCCTGGTTTAAAAGTTTCTCATTAGTTTAAATTTGGCGGTAGAACTGAGGGTCGATGTTGATCTCTCTCTCTCTCTCTCTGACTCTCTTCCATCAGAGACAGTCTGCAGCTTTGTTTCTGAGTCTTCAGAAATGTGGCAGACTTACTTCCCATGCGGAGTATGAATGTTTCCTTGCAAGTATATGCTTGATTAATTGCCTCAAAATAATTACGCTGGTGCCATTAGATCAAAAGGAACGTGAATTCTTTGGGGGGTTTTCTGTTAAAGTATTTCTGTGGGATCACCGTGATTGTCTAAATATATCTCTCGTTGCCATACGTCTCGGTGTTTTAAGAGTCTTGTGTTTCAAAACCCAGCTGCTAATTTTTGCAAAGGCATTCTCTCCCCCCACCCGCCCGCCCACCCACCCACCCTTACTTCCCCTACCCATTCTTAGTTTTATACACCCTAACTGTCTCTATTGCTGTCTTAAAAAAGGAGACGTATTTGTCTGGCAAATTCCTCGCAAGTCTGCAGTCTGGAACCGTTGGTTTGGGGACGGCGCTCGGAGGAGACTTGAAGACGGCGTCTATTACACTCTAAGCCAGAATGCCATTTATCTTCAGTGCAACATTTCTTTTCCCCCCTTAGTACGATACTGGAGGAAGAGAAGCTGCAGCAGGAAGAGCGGATGAGGATGGAATCGCGGCGGCAGGTCACCGTGTCCTGGGATTCGGGAGGATCGGATGAGGCTCCTCCCAAGGTACTTAAAATGGGCTTTCTCAACATAGCCTGTCTCTCAGAACAGAATTGCTGCTTTATTTCATTGGGCTTTTCAATACAGGGTTGCCAGTTTATAGGCCATTACGCTTTTAAGGAACTCGTTATTAAAACAATAACAACTGTAAGTTTCTGTCTTTCATTTCTTTCAAGTGTTCATTTCTCTTGTGGTGTAGAAATACTTTTGAAATCCCCGATAAAAATAATGGCAGAAGTAGAAAAGAAGCCCTGTTTTGTTTCTCCCCTTTTCAGTTTCCGTTGCTTCTAAATACATCATCAAGGTGTTTGATGGCAAACTTTAGTTTTTGCATGTCTGAGAGTGAGAATTTTGGCGTTAGAACAATTGAGCACGGTGGAGTGTAGTTAGGCGCTGGTTGCTTGAGTGGAAACAGGATCCAGATTATGTTAATCATAGATATTGCCAGCACCTGGTACGTGAAATAATGCATGTTCACCCATGTTAATGCAAAGAGCTGTATACTTCTAATTCCTCTTGTATTTTCATCTGGTTAGTCGCTTGGATGAAACTCCATGAGGTTTTTGGCAGATCCTCTGTAGAGTTTTCAGGTATCTGTGAAGGGCACTCATCCGGCTGCCGCCACAGTTTGGGGCTGGGAACTTAAAAGGGTAGCCACATTTCTTCTTCACTCTGGATTCCCTCCTCTCAAGGTGGGGAAGCACAGCTTTTCATTATATTACTTTGCCTGGGGGCTGGAATGTTTTTTTCTCTTTGTCTTGCCTGCCTTCTCATAAATAACTGGCTGGCGAGAGTCCTCCACAGTCATAAAAAGTTGTGTTTACGACTTAATAGCAAGTCATTTGGAAACCAGTTCACTCCGTTCTGCTTTCTGCTGGAGCCACTGCTTGCTTATGAGACCTTCTGTTTCTGTCTGTGTTGATTTCATCTTGTCTCTGGGCCAGCTAAGTCTCAGCATCACTGCTAGCTGCTGCTTCTCACCGTGTTTTGTCCCCCCACCCAATGCATGCGTTCTTGCAACCTTTTCTAAAACATGCCCCTGTGTTTTGGGAATACGAGAAGAGTTGGTGGGATTTCGGGAGCTGGTCCCAGGTGATCAGAAAGCTTGACTCTAAGTAAATAGGCAAGACAAGATAAAAGCAGAGTGGGGGTTGGGTTGGGGGGGTGGAGGGAACACCAGGGTGGACCAAGAGGCAAGACTGGCCGCAGGAACAGAAGTGCTGCAGCTGTATCAGGGAAAAGCCAGGCAAGAGCAAGTGCAATTTCTGTACACTGGCAGAAGGAGACGGTTCTGAGCAAGGCCCTTGCTCTAAGAGAACTGGTTGGCTCAAAATGACTGAATGGCATATTAAGGGAAGTAAATGGAGGGAGTCTTTCTTGAGCTGCCACAAAACCTGATACTCTGTACACCACCAGAGTCCCCATGTTTCGATAGGCTCTCTTTGTAGGCTGCCCGTGCTATAGCTTGCCTCACTGCAGACAGGTGTTGTATAGGGTCGCTCAGCTTTTGCTGTATTTTGGTGTCAGTTCTCCACATGCAGCTGCTGGTGTGACCTTGGGTCAGGCATAAGTTTTTTTCAGAACTGTTCTCTCAGGGGCAGTTCGAGAGAGAGCTCTCTCAGCCCCACCTACCTTACAGGGTGTCTGTTGCAGGGAGGCGAAAGGAAAGGGATTGTAAGCCACTCTGAGACTCCTTTGGGTAGTGAAGGGTGGGGTATAAATCCAATCTCCTCCTCCTCCTCCTCCTCCTCCTCCTCCTCCTCCTCCTCCTCCTTTTCTTTCTTTCTTTCTTTCTTTCTTTCTTTCTTTCTTTCTTTCTTTCTTTCTTTCTTACTTACTTTCTTTCTTTCTTTCTTTCTTTCTTTCTTTCTTTCTTTCTTTCTTTCTTTCTTTCTTTCTTTCTTTCTTTCTTTCTTTCTTTCTGTTATCTTCTTTGTCTGTTATATTTCTGTTGTGTGTATTCCTTTCCCTCTGTTTACATGCTTTAGGTTATACAAGAAGGGACTTTGCTTGTCAGAAACCTTCCAAGATTGACTATTTCTGGCATGTGTGTGTACGTGCTGCCTTCTCTCAACAGTGGTATCTTTTGGGGAAAGAAGACCTTTTTGGTTGGACAACAAGAAATCATTGCAGTGTCACATCTCCATCCAGATCCATTTTTGTAGCATGAGTTGCAAGAGAGAGGGCTGTGGCTCAGTGGAAGAAGCCTCTCTGCTTTGCACAGAGAAGACCCTCAGGTTCAGTGTCTGGCATCTCCAGTTAAGGATCAGGGAGGAGGTGATGTGAAAGGACCTCCACTTCGCCCGAGACCTTGGAGAGCCGCTGCCAGGCTGAGTAGACAATACCAATCTGGATGGCCTGATGGTCTGATGCAGTATAAGGCCACTCAGTGTGTGTTCACGTGTGAGAGATTTTTTAGTCCCTTTCAGTTCAGTGCAGTTTAAGTGTAGTCATATGTCACTAGCTGAACATTTCTCTCTACATGTTTTTAGTTCCAGATCATGTCAGATGCAAGCTAGGATGTGTCTAAAATCAGCACAGACTGTTGTAAAGAGCAAATGCAGACATAAATACAGAGTTCAGTCAGCATTCAAGCATTGCTGACCCCTAACCACCTTCCTAACCACAAACCCCAGCAGACTGCGGTGCTGCACTCTGACCGTGTCAAGAGAAAAAGGGAGTGTGGGTGATAAGCAAAAAATGCCTTGATCGTGTATTTCCTCTGAAGCCATTGGTCACAAGTTGCTGGTGCACTTGTCGCTTTGGACCTCCCTGACAAATTTTGTTTTTCTTAACTTCATTGCCAGAAGCACAAAAACACTGCTTGAAACCTATAATTGAGGAACTACAGCAGAATTTGAATATACAACTCAGTGGCTGTGATCACGTGCACAATTAGACCTGACATAGGTGCGAAGGCCAGGCAGATTTGAAGGGAGCAATCAGACAACAACATCTGGGAAGCGTCCCACAGCTGTCGGCAACCCGTTCTGCTCCGCCACAGAAGCAGAGTTAAAAGACACCGGGGGAAATCCAGTAGTAAATGGGTTGCGACGGGCTGCGGATGGATTCTCCCCCGTCTGATTGCTCCAGCGCGCTCTCATGCCGTCGGGATGGTCTGATCACGCCACCCCGACTCTGTGTCATTGTTTTTCCCCCTTTGCAGTATACGCATCATCTCAGACTCCATAGGGAGTCCTCGGTGCAGAGGTGCAGTTCATCGATTCCTCATTTAAGTGCATGGGAAACAAGCAGCACACACAAAAAACAACTCATCACCTGCAGTTGCGTCTGATCATACACTGATGGGCTGTGCCCGCAGCTTCAAAGGGACGTGTGATCTCACAACTGCGGGTCAAATTCCTCCAGAGAAAATAGCCCCGCTTCCTCCCCGTTTTATCCGGCACGTGCGACTGCACCCAATATCCAAATTCAGGAAATAATGTGGCAAGAAACACTGTATGATGTTAAACTTCTCTAGATCTTAGACTACAATTAATAGCAAAAATAATGCTAGGAAAAGTTGACTGCAACAGGAGAAGTGGAAGACCCAACCTGAGATGGATTGACTCAACTGAGGAAGCCACGACCCTTGGTTTGCAAGACCCAAATAAGGCTGTTAACAAAACGACATTTTGGAGGTCATTAATTCATAGGCGGACAGCGGACAGCGGAAGACAGGAGGGCCTGGCGTAATCTGGTCCATGGGGTCGCGAAGAGTCGGACTCGACTGTGCGACTGAACAACAACAACAAATTCATAGGCAGAGATAGTAATGCTAGGAAAAGTGAAAGGCAGCAGGAAAAAAGGAAGACCCGGGGCTTGTTTTCTGGAGGAATGCACAGGAATGGAGTTCCGGAACCTCTTTGACAAAATCCTTTTTAAAATGTTTAACAGTTCATGAGCAGATTGAAAACTTCATTTCCACTTGAGAGTCTCAGCACCTCTTTTGGTTTTGTTTTGTTTTTAAAAAGCCCTGGGAAGACCCAACATGAGATAGATTCAGGGGTGGATGAAGGCTCCCTGGTGCCCTAAGCAGCACTGACCAATCTCGGTGACCCCCCCTTTCCACACGGACCCCCAGTCCATTTGAGTTGTTGACCTGTCTGGCCAGATATACAATGCAGGTTGCAGCAATACAGAAATTTATTCATACGATAACACAATATACTGTGCAAACTAAGTCAAGCTTTGGCTACATATGAGTAACAAGATAATGGATTATTTTTTAACACATTTTGATCCATGCTTGTTCGAGATGGATCCATGAATTTGTATACATGGTTTTGTGTGTGTATATCCATGCATTCTTGTGTTAGTAGTACAGATCTAATGAACACACTCATCTGTACGGACAAGACTAGATGTAGGGTTGCCAACCTACCAGTGGTAGCTGGAGATCTCCTGGGATTACAACCAATCTTCAGGTAACAGAGATGGCTGCACCTGGAGAAAATGGCTGCTTTGGAGGGCAGACACCGTGGCATCAGCACTGAAGTCCCTCACTAGCCTCCCCTCCTCAGGCTCCATCCCAAAATCTCCGGGCATTTCCCAAACTGGAACTGGCGACCCTAGCTGCGTGAGCTCTTCATTCAGCCCTGGAAAGGGGACGGTGGCAAACTAAACGTGATGGTGTCCTCATGGCTGGCACAAGGATGCCATCACCGTCTTTTTCCTTCTGTTTTCTTTTTGCATTTTTTTCAATGTGTGCGTATGTGTGAACCCGGAAGTGATGGCAATCTGTGACTGACCCCTACTAGGGGCTTGGAGGATATTCAGAGAGGTGGCTGAGTAAAGCCTGCCCCTGCTTCCTGCCTCTGGTATTCCAAGGAGATCTCCCATCCAAGTACTTGCCAGAGTTGGCCCTGCTTAGCTTCCGAGATCTGATGAGATCGGGGTTGCCTGGGCTATCCAGGTCAGGGCGATGCCACCAGGGGCGGATGAAGGCTCCCTGGTGCCCTGAGCACTGACCAATCTTGGTGCCCCCCTCCTTTCCACACTTGGTGCTGGAGGGGGCAGCAGTGGGAGGGCTTCTGGTGCCCTGGCCCCACTGCTGGACCTCCTGATGGCAACTGGTATATTTTGGCCGCTGTGTGACAGAGTGTTGGACTAGATGGGCCATTGGCCTGATTCAACATTGGCTTCTCTTATGTTCTTATGACCCCAGTACATCTTAGTTGTTGACCTGTCTGACCAGATATACAATGCAGGTTCCAGCAATACAAAAAATTATTTATATGATAACACAATATACTGTACAAACTAAGCCAAGCTTTGGCGACATAAAGTTCTACAAAAAAGCAATACAACACCTGTTTTAATATTTCACAAGTTCAGTGTATCAAAGTTCCAATATTCATGACCTGAAAGGCGTCTTTCTACATTTTTTCACCCTTTCCCCAACTTCGTGGTGCCCCCTTTGGCCCGGGTGCCCTAAGCACGTGCTTAGCCTGCTTAATGGTTAATCTGCCACTGGATGCCACCATCATCTTAAACACACTTTAAAATGCCACTAGAGGCCCACAGTGTGGCACTTTTGTCCGTCCCCCCCCCCCCCCCGGCCATGCTTTTTCAAGTGCTGAAACCACTGCTGGGGGGATGGGGGGGACGGGACGATGACAAGAGTGCTGTGGGCTCAATCAGGATCGTGCTCCCTCGGCATTTTAAAATGGCAGCATCCTTGTGGCAATCATGAGAACTCTGGTGTTTAGTTTGGCCCTGTGATGACTAGGTTCTAATGGTAGGACATCATCTTAGAATACGGGCAATCGCCTTGAGTCAGATTCCCTGTGGCGTTCCCTCAGAATGCACAACACTTTAAAGAACCAAGTTCCTGCGCCAAGAAAGAGTATCAAGCAATGCTCCCTCTAAGCTGCGGAGTGTTGTAAGCAAAAATTCTACTTTGGGAGCTACTGAAATTAAAGTTGTGAGCGAGCAACTTGGCTACTGCATAAATTACTTTGCTCTGGAGCCATCCTTTCTGAGCTAAGAGAAAAATGTGTGAGCCGGAGGCTAACAAAACTGTGAGCTAGCTCACGCTAACTCAGCTTAGAGGGAACACTGGTATTGAGTAAATTCCAGCTGTGGGGCAGACAATACAGAAGGGAACAAAAAGACAATGGGGTAGCAGAATGGATTAAAAACTAATGCTTTTTAAAAAATGTACCTTTTAATTTAGATCATATTTTAAAAGCAGTTCTCATACTGTTAATTTGTGTCTTCATTTTCTGATATAGCTGCATAACCAGCCTGGAAAGCTTCAAAATAAATCATGATATAAAAATGGACAGATTGTGCCTCTTAAAAATGAAACCTGTGTTTATTGCTGAGTTGTGAACTTGCTCTCAAGATGGACTTTCATGTTGAAAAACATAAGAATATAAGGAGAGCCCTGTTGGATCAGACCAGGGGCCCACCTAGTCCAGCATCCTGTCTCACCAAGTGGCCAGCCAGTTCCCCTGAACAGCCAACAACAGGGCATAAGAGGCTGAAGCCTTCCCCTAATATTGCCTCCCAGCTCTGAGATTCAGAGGAGTTGTTGTTCAGTCGCACAGTCGAGTCCGACTCTTCGCGACCCCATGGACCAGATTACGCCAGGCCCTCCTGTCTTCCGCTGTCCGCTGAAGTTTGCTCAATTTCATGTTTGTTGCATCGATGACACTGTCTAACCATCTCATCCTTTGCCGTCCCCTTCTTCTTTGACCTTCAATCTTTCCCAGCATCAGGGTCTTCTCCAGTGAATGCTCCCTTCTCATTTGGTGGCCAAAGTATTTGAGCTTCAGCTTCAGGATCTGGCCTTCCAGGGAACAGTCAAGGTTGATTTCTTTTAGGATTGACTGATTTGATCTCCTTGCAGTCCAAGGGACTCTCAAGAGTCTTCTCCAGCACCATAGTTCAAAAGAATCTATTCTTCGGCGCTCGGCCTTCCTTATAGTCCAACTCTCGCAGCCATACATTACTACGGGGAATACCATTGCTTTGACCATGCGGACTTTTGTTGGCAAGGTGATGTCTCTGTTTTTTATCATGCTGTTTAGGTTTGCCATCGCTTTCCTCCCAAGGAGCAGGCGACTTTTAATTTCATGGCTGCAGTCACCATCTGCAGTGATCTGAGATCCTAGGAACGTGAAGTCTGTCACTACTTCTACGACTTCCCCTTCTATTTGCCAAGGAGTGATGGGCCCAGATGCCATGATCTTAGTTTTTTTGATGTTGAGCTTCAAGCCCACTTTTGCACTCTCCTCTTTCACCCTGAGCAAGAGGCTCTTTAGATCCTCTTCACTTTCTGCCATCAGAGTGGTATCGTCTGCATATCTGAGGTTATTGATCTTTTCCCCAGCAATCTTAACTCCAGCTTGTGATTCATCCAGGCCAGCATTTCGCATGATGTACTCTGCATATAAATTAAATAAGCAAGGTGACAATATACATCCTTTTCGTACTCCTTTTCGTATGCTAAACCAATCAGTTGTTCCATATCCGGTTCTAACTGTTGCTTCTTGACCCTTATACAGGTTTCTCAGGAGACAGGTGAGGTGGTCTGGTACTCCCATCTCTTTAAGAACCTGCCATAATTTATTGTGATCCACACAATCAAAGGCTTTAGCATAGTCAATGAAGCAGAAGTAGATGTTTTTCTGGTACTCTCTTGCTTTCTCCATAATCCAGCGAATGTTGGCAATTTGATCTCTAGTTCCTCTACCTCTTCGAAACCCAGCTTGTACTTCTGGCAGTTCTCTATCCACGTACTGTTGGAGCCTAGCTTGTAGGATTTTGAGCATGACCTTGCTAGCGTGTGAAATGAGTGCAATTGTGTGCGATAGTTTGAACATTCCTTGACGTTGCCCTTCTTTGGGATTGGAATGTAAACTGACCTTTTCCAATCCTGTGGCCACTGTTGTGTTTTCCAAATTTGTTGGCAAATTGAGTGCAGCACTTTAACAGCATCTTCTTTTAAGATTTTGAATAACTCAGCTGGGATACCATCACCTCCACTAGCTTTGTTGTTAGTAATGCTTTCTAAGGCCCATTTAACTTCGCTTTCCAGGATGTTTGGCTCGAGGTCAGTGATTATACCATCGTGGTTGTCAAGGACATCGAGGTCCTTCTTGTATAGTTCTTCTGTGTATTCTTGCCATCTTTTCCTAATCTCTTCTGCTTCTGTTAGGTCCCTACCGTTTTTATCCTTTATCATGGCCAGCTTTGCATGGAACGTTCCTTTGATTTCTCCAATTTTCTTGAAGAGATCTCTAGTCCTTCCCAATCTATTGTTTTCCTCTATTACTCTGCATTGTTCATTCAGGAAAGCCTCCTTATCTCTCCTTGCTGTTCTCTGGAAATCTGCATTCAGTTGGGCAAATCTTTCCTTTTCCCCATTGCCTTTAGCTTTCCTTCTTTCCTCTGCTATGTGTAAAGCCTCATCAGACAGCCACTTTGCTTTTTTGCATTTCTTTTTCTTTGGGATGGCGGTGAGTGCTGCCTCCTTTACAATGTCACGGACCTCTGTCCATAGTTCTTCAGGCACTCTGTCTATCAAATCTAGTCCCTTAAACCTATTCTTCACCTCTACTGTATATTCATCGGGGATGCGATCTAGGTCAAATCTGAATGGCCTTGTGGTTTTCCCAATTTTCTTCAATTTAAGTCTGAATTTTGCAATGAGTAGCTCATGATCTGAGCCACAGTCAGCTCCAGGTCTTGTTTTTACTGACTGGATAGAGCTTCTCCATCTTTGACTGCAAATTATATAGTCAATCTGATTTCGGTGTTGCCCATCTGGTGATGTCCATGTGTAGAGACGCCTCTTAGGTTGTTGGAAAAGGGTTTTTGCTATGACCAGCGTGTTCTCTTGACAAAACTCTGTTAGCCTTTGCCCTGCTTCATTTTGTTCTCCAAGGCCAAACTTGTCTGTTATTCCGGTTACCTTTTGATTTCCTACTTTAGCATTCCAGTCCCCTATGATGATGAGGACATCATTTTTTGGTGTTAGTTCTACGAGCTGTTGTAGGTCTTCATAGAACTGGTCCACTTCAGCCTCTTCTGCAGCAGTAGTTGGGGCATAGACTTGGATTACTGTGATATTGAATGGTTTGCCTTGGATTCGGACCGAGATCATTCTGTCATTTTTGAGATTGTATCCCAATACTGCCTTTCTCACTCTCTTGTTGACTATAAAGGCCACACCATTTTTTCTATGGGATTCCTGGCCACAGTAGTAGATATAATGGTCTTCTGAGTTAAATCCGCCCATTCCTGTCCACTTTAGTTCACTGATTCCCAAGATGTCAATGTTCATTCTTGCCATCTCATTTTTGACCACGTCAAGCTTACCTTGATTCATAGATCTTACATTCCAGGTTCCTATGCAGTATTGTTCTTTGCAGCATCGAACTTTCCTTTCACCGTCAGACACATCCACAACTGAGCGTCCTTTCGGCTTTGGCCCAGCCGCTTCACTCTTTCTGGGGTTACTCGTACTTGCCCTCTGCTCTTCCTCAGTAGCATATTGGACACCTTCCGACCTGAGGGGCTCATCTTCCGGCGTCATATCTTTTAGCCTTTTGTTACTATCCATGGGGTTTTCTTGGCAAAGATACTGGAGTGGGTTGCCATTTCCTTCTCCAGGGGATCACGCTTGGTCTGAGTTCTCTGCTGTGGCCTGTCCGTCCTGGGTGGCCCTCCACGGCATAGCCCACAGCCTCATCGAACCACGCAAGCCCCCTCGCCACGACAAGGCAGTGATCCATGAGGGAGTAGTGTCTCTGAATTTGCACTTGTGCTTTTGCATCAGTATTGCCAGTTGTTGTTATTTTCTGTCCATTGTTGGTGTGGGGGTTTATCCTCCAAGATTTCACCCAGAAAAGCCTTGTTGCAGAGAAGAGGGCTTCTTAAGTAAGCAACCCCACCCCCTGAAGGACTCCTATTTTATAAGAACACAAGAAGAGCCCTGCTAGATCAGACCAACAGTCCATCTAGTCTAGCATCCTGCCTCACACAGTGGCCATCAAATTCCTCTGGACGATCAACAGCAGGGCATGGAAGCTGAGACCTTCCCCTGATGTTGCCTCCTGGCTCTGGGATTCAGCCACCATGGCTAGTAGCCACTGATAGACTTCTGCATGAATCTATCTAACCACCTTTTAAAGCTGTTTATTCTTGTGGCGATCACTACATCCCCTGCCTGCAAATTCCACATTTTAATCACTCTCTATCTAAAATGGTTTTTCTTCTTGTCCGTTCTGGACCTACTGCCTATCAGCTTGGATGTCCTTGAGTTTTATAACTAGTAATTTAAATCAAATCTGTCCTTACGCAGAGAGTGAAGGGGCTAACATGTTATTTGATGAGTACCAAGCATTTCATTTCCACGTAGCACCTGCATGATGTGGAGGTGTCAAATGGAGCAACATAATGAGGAGTTCTAAGGGCCAAACTAGGTGGGATGATGGCGTTTCCAAGTCACACCTGTGGATTTTAAAGCCTGATGAGGTGATTTAAAAATACCACAAGGGCCCCATCTTGATTGGGTCTACAACATGGTTGGATGAGGAACTGTTCCCCCACACACACACAAACACACACCTTTTCAAGTTCTGAAATAGGTGGGGGGGCAATGTTCCCTCTAAGCTGTGGAGTCTTGTGAGCAAAAATTCTACTTTGTGAGCTACTGCCATTAAAGTTGTGAGCGAGCGATTTGGCTGCTGCATACATTAGATTGCTCCGGAGCCCTCCTTCCTGAGCTAAGGCAAAAATGCGTGAGCCGGAGGCTCAAAAACTGTAAGCTAGCTCACATTAGCTCAGCTTAGAGGGAACACTGGTGGGGGGTGTGGCTGGGAGGGAGACAAGAGGACGTTCCCCTTCCATGCTGTGGGCCCAATCAGGATCAGGCCCTCACGACATTTTAAAGTTACCTCAGTAAACTTTCAAATGGTGGCCGTGTCCAGAGGTCGGACATCGCACGGGAACACCGTCACATCTAGTTTGGCCCAAAGTAAATGTCCCAGTGGCCAAACATTCAGCCCCCCCCCTGCATGCTGCAAGCAGCCTTCATCGTGAAGAACTTATCAGAGTAAAGACACCCTGTGTGACCAATTCACACTGTTTTAAATTGTCGACTTTGTTATTGAATTCTGGCTTTTTAAATGCCTGTTGTGCTTGTATCTATCTGCTCCACATCTGCAGTTGCAACAAGTGGTAAAACTGGCAAATTGCCCCCTGTGAGGGAGAGTTACGAATTTAAATACATGAGTGGAGAGAATATGTTCCTTACTTGGATGGCTAGAATGGTTATGAGTTGTTTTGTTCCTAACAGAACGCTGTTCCTTTGTTTGCAGCCCAGTCGACCTGGTTATCCCAGTCCGAGGTCCAGTGAGGGTTTTTATCCTAGTCCGCAGCACATGGTACAGCCAAATCATTACCAGGTAAAAAATACTTACTTGTTTAGTATCTCAGCTTCTTGGATGTTTTCTTAACCCCTGCAGGAAAGTGTTAAGATTCTCACAGTGCAGTGCTGGGCTCCACAGCCTGTGAGCCGTAGGCAGTCCTGAGGCATCTGGGGGAGAATTTTGAGCATCCCTATTCTTAGTACTGCGGTTATTACCATTAAAAATTGATTATACTTGCTAGCCGTGGTATGCGGATATGACATGATTTCTGCCCATAGGGCTTACCGGCTTTGTTACAGAGGCACAATTATGCCATTCCAGAAAATGTGCACATCTTTGAATATCTTACGTAATATATTCTGATAATCATGCTGCATCTGCCCATCCCCAATTTCAAAATGTCCTAGGCAGTGCCCACGCACTGTCAAATATATCTTCATAACCTAGAAACTTGTTAAAAATGGAACGGTTCAGAATGGTGGATTTTAAGCCCAATAAAAGATTTCTTCTCTTGCACTTTGTGGTCAGGTGGGATACACACAGTCCATATATACTGCTATGATTGTTGTTTTCTAAAGATATATAAGAAGAAGCTATAGGTAGCAAGAAAAACAACCTATGTACTGAATTAACAAAAGTCTGTTGTCAAAGAATCAGCAAGTACAGCAGTATAAAGGAAAGGATGAAAGAGAATTAGGACATTGCTAGATTGACGAAGCTGGTGTAGTATGTGAAAGAATGCAGGAAAGGGTAATGTCTGATGCAAGATAGATGCAATTTATTATATAGAATCATAGAGTTGGAAGGGATCTCAAAGGTCATCTAGTCCAACCCCCTGCACAAAGAAGGAAATTCACAAATACCTTCCCCTCACACCCCCAAGTGACCCCTGTTCCATGCCCAGAAGATGACAGAAAACCTCTAGGATCTCTAGCCAAACTGGTCTGGAGAAAAATTGCTTCTTGACCCCAAAGTGGAGATCAGTATATGACAGAATGCTAGCTGTGGTGCCAAAGACTCCCATCCCCCCCATTCTGATAAAGTCCTTGGGTAGCCCCATAGTCAGTTGGTTGGATGGATCCAAAGGCACCTGATGAATCTTCTGTTTATGGAAGAAGAAGAAGAAGAAGAAGAGATTGGATTTATACCCCGCCCTTCACTTGGAGTCTCAGAGCGGCTTACAAACTCCTTTCCCTTCCCCTCCCCACAACAGGCACCCTGTGAGGTAGGTGGGGCTGAGAGAGCTCTGACAGAAAACGGCTCTTTTTCAAGAACAGATTTTATCAGAACTACAGCTTGCCCAAGGTCATCCAGCAGCTGCAAGTGGAGGAGTGGGGAATCAAACCCGGTTCTCCCAGATTAGAGTCTGCGCACTTAACTACTACACCAAACTGGAAGGACATTTTCCAACAGTGAGAGGCAGGCCACCTTCAGAACCAATCCATGATTTACAAGTTATGTTCTTCTGGTTTTATTTTTGCATTTTAATAATACCTCTCAGTGTCGGGAGATCTTGATAGATGAGAGGAGGGGCTCATAGGGAATGGATGAGAATTTTATCTGTAGGGACCGATAGGAAAGGCGGGGTGTTGAAGAGGAAGAAATGGGTGAAGCTCAGCAGTGGCTTAGATGGGGCACAGATAAGTAGAATCAAAATCCTCCTTAAGTTGAGAGTAAGGGATATGAAGTAAAAGGTAGTATCTCTCACCTTGCACATGGGGATTTTGTTTATTTACTCTCTTCATATGTACCCTGCCCCTTTTCTCCTCATTGGGGACCGAAGGCAGTTTACATAATTCTCCTGTCTGCCATTATATCTTCACAGCAACCCCTGTTAGGCAGAGAATGAATGAATGGCCCAAGGTCACCTAGCAAGTTTCCATGGCAGAGCAGAGATTTGAACCTGGGTCTGACACTCTCACACATAATTGAACCTGCAGGCACTTTTGGAATTCTAACACAGTGTGGTGGGTGGAGCCACAAACTGGGCCAGTCTGGTGTAGTGGTTAAGTGCGTGGACTCTATTCTGGGAGAACCGGGTTTGATTCCCCACTGCTCCACTTGCAGCTGCTGGATGACCTTGGGCAAGCCATAGTTCTGTCAGAGCTGTTCTCTCAAGGGCAGTCCTCGAGAGAACTCTCTCAGCCCCACCTACCTCACAGGGCTATCTGTTGTGGGGAGGGGAAGAGAAAGGAGTTTGTAAGCCGCTCTGAATGAAGGGCGGGGTATAAATCCAATTTCTTCTTCTTCTTCTTCTTCTTCTTCCTCTTCCTCTTCCTCTTCTATTATGGGAGGTGGAGCCAACCTCAGAATGGCTGCCATAGCTTACCTTCAGTCACATAATGAAGATCCTTGTGCTTTGGTGTCAGCTGCTGCCAAAGCAATGCTTTAAACAATTGGCTCAGCCAATCGACTCTCCAGTGGCCAATCAGAAGCCATGCTGGGCCAGTGCCTCACATGGATCCGCACACTTTCCAAGAGCACTCGGCAGGTAACCAGGAGAGGTGTCGGCGGGCACCATGGCACCATATTCGGCATCCCCGCTCTAGCCTCTACACCACACTGGCCTTCAAAGTTAGTATATATTGAACAGGAAAAGTGATGGCTGAACCTTCCTTTTTACAAGTGTTCACACATCATGAAGGCATTCAGAGGCTGGACGACCAGCTTTTGGGTATGTTGTAGGGTTATCTTTTGGCTACGCTCCTGCAGGGTGCAGGGGGTTGGACTAGATGACCTGCAAGGTCCCTTCCAACTCTAACATTCTATGATTCTATGAAATGTGGTAAGACAAAGTTGCATGGGAGGTCAGGCAGAAGGATAGCTGGGGCAGGGAGTACTGACGTCCTCAAGGTAGCCGCAGAAACACTTCTCCTCTGTATGGGGTCTGTACAAATGTACCTCTTTGATGAAAGAGTCAGCTGTAAATGCTACACGGGTGTGTCAGAGTCGCATCACATGTCTTAATCAGACTCCGTTCCCCAGGGAACTCTTTGAAGCATTTCCCGTTTCCTGAGAGAAACCAACATCCCTGTGCTTTGCCTGGGCTCGGCTTTGATCTCAGCATCACCCGGGACTCGTGATCAAATTATTGCAAGGCAGCACAAATCCGTGCAAGACTTGTAGACGTCAACCGGGAGGCATCCCTGTGCATTTCAAGGCAGATCTCGTTTTTAAAACTGCTACAGTCCGTAAAGCAGGAAGTGTCGGTCCATCCTCCAGTGTCTTCTGCAGCTGATCATCTCCTGTCACTTGGGATGTATCAGCTGGTGATGGGGTAGAGTGATGCAAGCCAGGGCAGTTCTAGATTTGGGGGGGCGGGGGTTGAATATGGAATGGCCAGGATGCCCCTCCCTTCCTACATGCCTGTGCATCCTTCCCCCACCCTCTCGCCACCTGCACTCACAGACGCCCGCACCATCCAGGTGCCCATTCCCTGCTGATGCTGGGCAGGGCATATATCTGGGAGCATGAATGGCAGAGGCAGTGGGTGAGGGAAGGGTGGGTGGGCAGCAAGTCAGTGGTACTGTGCTCCGCTGCAGGTGAGGAAGAAGAAGAGAATGGGTTTGTACCCTGCCCTTCACTCGGAGTCTCAGAGCGGTTTACAAACTCCTTTCCCTTCCCCTCTCCACAACAGATACCCTGTGAGGTAGGTGGGGCTGAGAGAGCTCTTTCAAGAACTGTGGCTTGTCCAAGGTCATCCAGCAGCTGTAAATGGAGGAGTGGGGAATCAAACCCAGTTCTCCCAGAATAGAGTCTGCGCACTTAACCACTGCACCAAACTGGCCCTGATGCAACCAGCATAATTGTGCTTTATATATCATTTGGTATATTCTGGTAGATTCATTCTGGGCATTTAATGTTCTCTTTTCCAGGAAGTAAATAATCCCTGAGCATTATAAGTAAATCTTACGGCAGCAGCCTTTTAGAGCAGCATTTGAGTCTATGTTGTATTTTGGGCTCGAAAGTATTAACAATGCGATTTTCTTCTCTCAGAAGAATTTGCGTTTATACCTTTAGCTTGATGACTAGACGCTCTTGAAGCATTTCTCACGGCTGTTTTTGCTTTCTTAAAATCTCGGCAGGTCTCGGGCTATCCCGGTTCCCATGGGATTCCAGCAATGGCAGGTAGCATTTATCCTGGACAGACGTCTCTCTTGGATCAGACAGAATCCTGGAACCATCGGCCTCAGGAAATCTCCATGTGGCAGCCCAACATGGAGGTAATTATACTTGGCAAACTGAGGACCCCACACTGGCCTTCATTCTCTTGTTTTCTGGCTAACACACCCAAATCTTTTCGCCGGCTGCCCTTTTAACAGGGCTCCTTCTTTTAAATTGAATATTTCACGTTTCCATCCATCTTGTTGACTAGTGCAAAATGGTCTAAATGCACCCATCAGAGAATTGTATCCCACAATGTGTTTTGGGGTCACTGTTCTGTCCGGGTGCAATTTTAAAATCGTTACCGTGGGGGGGAATGCATGTCAGGAACGTTAAGTGGGCACCACAGGTCCATCTGTATTTGTCAGGAAGCATCTGTCAGTGGGGCGCATGCAAAAATCCTTCTCGGCTCTCTCTGCTCATGGGAATTCCCTGTGAAACATATATGGATTTTTAGTTCCTTTGCAACATTTTCCAAGCCTGTTTTTGCCCAGGAATCATTCTCAGAGGAATGCTACAACAGGGCATTTGAATTTTTACTCAACTATATATGCTCCCCTGATATTCCCAACTTGTTGCTGCCCTAGACACCTCATGGGATACCTTCCTGGCTTCCTCCTGGGCTAATTCAGACTTTCCCCTACTTTTGCATTTGCTCCCTCAACTATTCCATGGCTGATTCCGTGCAGGGATTTTTCCTTACATGGGCGGCAGGAAATCCCTGGCTGTAAACAGAAACATATACATGTCATCTGGTTCCCATTCCCCCTCCCCTGTAATCTGGACAAAACTTTAAAAATTAGTTTTCTCCAGCTTAAGGGGGAAACTCTAGAGTAGTTGTGGGTGGATTTTCTATTTGGACGCTCCAATTATAGCCACTAATGGGGAGGAGTCAGAGCTAATTTTCACTTCCGGCTCATTGCTGCTCACTGTCATCCCCACCTTTTTATCCCACTGAAGTGAATAATTTCTCAGTGGTGTTAGCAATCCAGGGTTCATAGTGGAAAAGTGCGTGTTTCTGTATGCTTATCCTCCTCGGACTGGATTGCTGGTCCAAAAAAAAGCACATCTAGTGCTTTGATTTTTTTTAGAAAAGGGATGACTAACAAGTTTGTAAAATTTTGCAGGGGGTGGGGAGAGTTGGCAAAGAGAAGCTTTTCCCCCTCTCCCAAAACACTAGAACTCAAAGGCATCCAATGAAATTGACAGGCAGTAGGTTCAGAACGAGCAAAAGGAAAGTCTTCTTTACACAGAGAGGGATTAAAATTTGGAATTCGCTGCCAGAGGATGTCGTGATGGCTACAGGAATGAACAGCTTGAAAAGGGGATGAGATAGATTCATGGAGGATCAGTCTGTCAATGGCTACTAGCCATGGTGGCTGTGGGGAACCTCCACATTCAGAGGCACTATGCCTCAGAATCCCAGAGCCAGGAGGCAACATCAGGGGAAGGCCTTGACCTCTGTGCCCTGTTGTTGGCCCTCCAGAAGAACTGGTTGGCCACTGTGTGAGACAGGAGGCTGGGCTAGATGGACTGTTGGTCTGATCTTGCAGGGCTCTTCTGATGTTCTTAACTAGCTCCTCTGATTTATTCTCTGACTCCATACATGCACACAACTCAAGCAATTGTAATAGTGCTTCCAAACATAAGGTTATGCTGTCATGAGAATTGGCACTTGTGACATTTGATCAGTTCTAACATCAGTGAACCTCCAGAAATTCTGTGGGTGACCAGGGCCAGGTTTGCCCTTGAGGCCAAAGCCTCCCTGTGTCAGAAGCCTCCAACTGCCTGTGAGTGACCGGCTCTGACAGGTGCAGCAGAGCCCTTTCCACACCCCTCCCTGATCACCCCCTGCTTCTCTTGCTCCCTTGCCAGCATCACAGGGATTATTGTACACTGCAGAGGACCATGGAAGCTCAGCAACAGAACTATTTGTTTCTCCCCAGAAAGACAGTCTGAAAATGGCTGAAGGATTAAGAGGGTGGATGGTAGCCTTGGTACTGAAGTGAGTTTGGAACAGGACTTCCCAGCAGATAGTAGTACCTGACAAAATGGATAGCTGCTACAGTCAGCTGGAGGCTTCTAACCAGATGGTTCCCCTGTGTGAATTTCAGTTCTGCTCTTGTACAAAATGTTCCGTCAAACAGACCATCCAAGATAGATTACAAGTATTGTAGGGCACTTCTTTAACGTGCGAAGTTCTTGGCAATTGGTTTGGTGTAGTGGTTAAGTGCACAGACTCTAATCTGGGAGAACTGGGTTTGATTCCCCACTCCTCCACTTGTACCTGCTGGATGACCTTGGGCAAGCCATAGTTCTGGCACAGTTGTTCTTGAAAAAGAGCAGTTTCTGTCAAGAGCTCTCTCATCTCCACCTCCCTCACAGGGTGTCTGTTGTGGGGAGGGGAAGGGAAAGGAGTTTGTAAGCTGCTCTGAGACTCCCTTGGGTAGTGAAGGGCGGGGTATAAATCCAATCTCCTCCTTCTCCTCCTCCTCCTCCTCCTCTTCTTCTTCTTCTTCTTCTTCTTCTCTTCCTCTTCTTTTTTCTTTGCAGTGACTACTAGTAGGTTAAGCTGAGGGTCTGGGTCGCCTTCAAAACAGAATAGCCGTGGTTTGAACCTAGAACTGTCCTGTTCAGTTTAACGCAGAGGTCCCCACCTTATTAGAGCCTGTGGGCACCTTTGGCATTGCAACATAGGGTGGTGGGTGCAGCCACAAAATGACTTCCACAGCTTACCTTCAGTCACTCAATGAGAAGACCATTGTGCTGTGGGGGCACCTGCTGCCAAAGCAATGTTTTTTAAAACATCTGCCCAGCCAGGCCAACCTCCAGTGGCCAGTCAGAAGCCTCGGTGGGCAGAAAGCCAGGCCCCGCCCACTTTTTAAAAACATTTAAGAACATAAGAGAAGCCAATGTGGAATCAGGCCAATGGCCCATCTAGTCCAACACTCTGTCACACAGTGGCCAAAAATACCAGGTGCCATCAGGAGGTCCAGCAGTGGGGCCAGGAGAGGTATTGGTGGGTGTCAAGGCACCCCCTCCCCCGGCACCATGTTGAGGATCCCTGGTTGAATCAGTTGACTATTACCTAGATTTCCATCCAGTCCTAAGCAAAAAGTCCCATGTAGATTACATAGGAAAATAACTGACTCCCCCCCCTCCTTTATAGGATCCCAGCAGTTTGGACCTTCGAGGAATAGGGCAGGTTTTACCGACACACCTAATGGAGGAGAGGCTGATACGGCAGCAACAAGAAATGGAGGAAGATCAGCGTTGGTTGGAAAAAGAGGAAAGATTCCTGGTAAGGCAGCTGTGAACCCTGTCGCTGACTAAGGCTGCTCTTTCCTCGTCGGAGACCTTTCGGTGCCAACTGGAGGCCGATTCAGGCATTCATCGGAACGACATCTCTTTGCAAAAGCCTAAGCGACTCATGGCCATGATTCCTCCTGCTGATAATTGGCAAATTAATGATTTAGAGTTGGGAGTGAGGAGTGAAGTGGCTAAATTTGCAGATGACGCGAAGTTGTTCAGGGTGGTGAAAACCAGGGAGGATTGTGAGGCACTCCAAAGGGATCTGTTGAGAATGGGCAAGTGGGCATCAACGTGGCAAATGGGGTTCAGTGTGGCCAAGTGCAAGGTGATGCACATTGGAGCCCAAAATCCTAACTATAAATACACGTTGATGGGGTCCGAACTGGCAGAGACTGACCAAGAGAGAGATGTGGGAGTCGTAGTAGATAACTCACTGAAAATATTGAGACAGTGTGTGACTGCAATAAAAAAGGCCAATGCTATGCTGGGGATTATTAGGAAGGGTATTGAAAACAGATCAGCCAGTAACATAATGCCCCTATATAAATCAATGGTGCAACCTCATTTGGAGTACTGTGTACAGTTCTGGTCACCACACCTCAAAAAGGATATTATAGCTTTGGAAAAAGTGCAGAAAAGGGCAACTAGAATGGAGAACTTTCCCTATGAGGAAAGGGTGAGGCACTTGGGGCTCTTTAGCTTGGAGAAACAATGGCTGAGAGGTAACATGATCGAGGTTTATAAGATAACATATGGGATAGAGCAGGTAGAGAAAGAGATACTTTTCTCCCTTTCTCACAATACAAGAACTCATGAGTATTCAATGAAATTGCTGAGCGGTCAGGTTAGAACAGATAAAAGGAAGTTCTTCTTCACCCAAAGAGTGATTAACATATGGAATTCACTGCCACAGGAGGTGGTGGCAGCTACAAGCATGGACAGCTTCAAGAGGGAATTAGATAAATATATGGAGCAGAAGTCCATCAGTGGCTATTAGCCACAAGGTATAGATAGGGACTCTGGGGCAAGCAATGCTGTGTATTCTTGGTGCTTGGGGGGGACGACGACAGTGGGAGGGCTTCTAGTGTCCTAGCCCACTGGTGGACCTCCTGATGGCACCTGGTATTTTTGGCCACTGTGTGACACAGAGTGTTGGACTGGATGGGCCATTGGCCTGATCCAACATTGGCTTCTCTTATGTTCTTATGCAAATCAGGAAGCTACAGAGCTCACTTAGGGTTAGATCTTTAGGCTTCAGGTGACGTCTGATGCTGTTTATTATTCCCACAGTGTCTATCCTTGGGTTCACTACTTCAGATATCCCATCAGAAGCTTATCATCTAGATTGTTTGTGTTATTGCAGAGAGGCAGTAACATAATCTAACCTACATGAATTGTACACAACTGATCAAACACAGCTATGCTTACGGGCGTGTTTACTTCCCATAGTTCTCCAGTTTTACATCCACTAAATTTTATGCTCTTTCAAAGAACTACAACAAAATAAACCAACTATAAGGCAATAAAAAATAGTACACTGACCCCAGTATGTACCACCTCCTCACTCTTCATCACGATGTCCCTTTTGAATCATAGAATCATAGAGTTGGAAGGGGCCATACGGAACAGACCATCTAGTCTGAAACGTCTCTGAATTTCAAAAGCGGCTTTTTTTTAGTGGTATATAGGGTTGCTGTTTGGGGAGGGGGTTCAAAGGCTTTGGTGTCCACAGATGTGTCTGGATCACAGCCATAAACATTCAGAAGTGGCAGTGGTATGTATCAGATCTCAGAAACGGCGGCCTTTAATAAAGAAATCCATAAGCGTTCTCCCTCTCCCCCAAAGGTTCATAGTGTGTAAGCATTTTCCATGGCTTTTGAAATGCCGACTTCTTTGTTCCCAGTTTGAGTGCAAAAAAACCCAGACGTTCAGTATTTATGCTACCGTTGGCTTCAAACCTGTCACACTAATGTAAATGATAGCCCAGGAGTGGCTGCTGGGTAAATTTTATTTCAGTCGATCTGATCTACATTAATAGCACACCACTGATCAAGCACAGCCACACTTAACAAAAGTGGTTGTTGGTTTTTTTTACTTCCTGTAGTTCTCAAATCACGGACTCTGAAACTGAATCCGAATGAGGGACAAAATAGCTTAAAATCGAGGAGGCAGTGACGGAGCCATAATTTTGGGGGACGTGGGTGCTCTCTCTACAAGGAAATTAAGTCCAAGCGTTGAATGTCTTTTATTGCCAACAGTAGACTGCTACTACACAGCCATCAACTTTGACTACTATCATTGTTTCTCCCTGTTGCATCTCTCATTGTCAGTCGGTGTAGAGGGACTGAGAAAAGGGCCTTCACTGTGTCAGGATGTGGCCTCCCATATCCCCGAAACTTTGGGTCGTGTAGTCCTCTTCAGTCTGGGAGCCTCAGTAATCCACAGGGTTCAGGCACTAAAGAAGAGTACTATGTGTGTAAAGTGCCACACACGTAGTTGCAGGTGACATATGGTAAACCCTGTGGGGTTCTCAAGGCAAGAGACGAGCAGAGATCGTTTGCCACTGCCTGCTTCTGCGTAGTGACCCTGGACTCCCTTGGCGGCAGTGTTCCCTCTAAGCTGAGTTAGTGTGAGCTAGCTCACAGTTTTTTAGCCTCCGGCTCACACATTTTTGTCTCAGCTCAGGAAGGATGGCTCCAGAGCAAACTAATTTATGGAGTAGCCAAATCGCTCACTCACAACACTTCACAGCTTAGAAGAAGAAGGATTTATACCCCGCCCTTCACTAACCAAAGGTGTCTCAGAGCGGCTTACAAACTCTTTTCCCTTCCCCTCCCCACAGCAGACACCCTGTGAGGTAGGCAGGGCTGAGAGAGCTCTGGCATAAACTGCTCTTTTTCAAGAACAGCTCTTACCAGAACTATGGCTTGCCCAAGGTCATCCAGCAGGTGCAAGTGGAGGAATGAGGAATCAAACCCGGTTCTCCCAGATTAGAGTCCGCGCACTTAACCACTACACCAAACTGGCTTAGAGGGGGCATTGCTTGGCGGTCTCCCATCCAAAGGCTAACAAGGGCTGACCCCACTTAGCTTTTGAGATCCAACAAGATTGGGCCAGCCTGGGGCACCCAGGTCAGGGTGGAGGACAACTGGGCTGGCCTGTTTCACACATTACATGGGAACAGACCTGGGTGTGCCAGCAAGCATACCTTCAAGACAAAGCTTCAGCCTCCCTGATGAATTTCCCTGTATGATATATGTTTCCTGACATTTGTTGGTCACATTCACATGTTTGGTACATGTTTATAGATATGTCATTCAGTCGCACAGTCGAGTCCGACTCTTTGCAACCCCATGGATCACATCACGGCAGGCCCTCCTGTCTTCCGTTGTGCTCCGGAGTTTGCTCAACTTAATGTTCATTGCATCGATGACACTGTCTAACCATCTCATCCTTTGCTGTCCCCTTCTTCTTTGACCTTCAGTCTTTCCCAGCATCAGGGTCTTCTTCTCCAGTGAGTGCTCCCTTCTCATTGGGTGAGAAGTCATTAATATACACTTGAAGAGTGTAATGTGCGGAATGTCCCTAAGGAAGAGCCCAGCTACAACCTCTTCCACTTAACATCAGAAGGTCATTGAGACATCTTGCATCTGCAGTCTGCAGTCTTGGAGGACGTATATCAGGAAGTGCATCCCTCTGCTGTACAGAACCCATAGCCAGCCTTTCTTAGTTGGCTGGGGTGCAGTATTTTCTATTTTCTCCATATTCAGAGGCAATAAACCTTTGCCACCAGGCGCTAGGAAGCAGTGCTCACAGTAGCCATAGTTAGATGTGGAGAGTCAAAATTTATATAGCCTAGCTAATAAATTCTGTTCTCCTCTGAATTTCGAGATTCCCCTTACAACAGGGACGACAGCTTCATATCTATCCTCTTTGCAGGTCCCCCAACAGCGCAGAGCATTTACTTTGGCCAGATGTAACGCCTTGCCGTCTGCCATTCTATCCGGCAGATTCAATAGGGTTCCCCATTTGGCCAGACTCTGCCCATGCAGAAAGATTTGTGTGGAATCCATCACTCATGTGCTTCTGCACTGTAACCTATATGCGGACCTAAGGATCAGATTCTTATATCCTCTTTTAACCAAAATGGGAGCTTGTTCTGATGCACCCAAGGCGCACAGGCTCTTAAGTGATTCTAGTCCAGATATCACAGAGAAGGTGGCTACGTTTCTCTGCCTGGCCTCACAGTTGCGTCAAAGGATTGCCTAGAATGTTATATGTATGTTTTAACTGGTTTCTACGGGTGTTTTAACTGGTTTTTAACCCTAGTATTGTACTGATGATTTTATGCCAATAAAGGCTGACTTGACTTGACTTGACTTGAGTCAGGTGAGTAGCCGTGTTGGCCTGAAGTAGCAGAGCAAAGTTTGAGTCCAGTGGCACCTTTTAAGAACGACAAAGTTTAAATGGGAATGGATTAAAAAAATGATTTTTATGGTTGAAATGGATAAGCTAGCAAGAAAACTTCATGGAAGAGAAGACGAAGAATTTTTAGCAGACTGGAAGGACTTTAAAGACTACTTAGAGCTTAACTGGGATGTGGAAAATAGACTGCTCTGTTTTGATAGCTATTAATAATAGAAGTGTTACAACAAAAGAGACTGTAATAGAAAAGTTACCTAATAGTTAAAACAGAAAAAGGAAAATATTGAAATTTATGACTTGAATACTGAAAATGAATTGAATGTAAGAGAATATTGATTGAAATGGTAATGGGGGCGGAGCATCGTTGGAAGCCGGGGGGGGGATAAAAATTATAGAAAAGGATATGTTAAGAATTGTTAGTCAAATATGGAACATGCTATTATATCCTGTTAATAAACTTTCTTTTTTAAAAAAAAGGAACGACAAAGTTTAATTCTGGGTGTAAGCTTTTGTGTGAAGAAGTGTTGCGTGCACACAAAAGCTTGTACCCAGAATTAAACTTTGTTGGTCTTAAAGGTGCCACTGGACTCAGAAGAACCAACCTAGCACTTTTCCTCATTTGGAGAAGTCCCCAGTTTGCTTCCTTCTGCTGTGAAAACTACCCAGGTATTCACCTCCGCAGCTTCCTGCTTTTGATTTCTACCCTCTCGTGAGTGCTGAGTTCTCTTCAGTGCCTTTGATAAAAGGGAGTTGTGGCCTCACTGCCCTTCTGGAGCAAAGTCTGGGTCCAGCGGCACCTTTCAGACCGACGAGGTTTAATTCTTTGTGTGAGCTTTCGTGTGAAGATGCGTGCAGGCACACGGAAGCTTATATCCCGAATTAAACTTTGTTGGCCTTACAGGTGCTGCTGGACTCGGACTCTGTTGAGTAGCCGAAGTGGCAGCTGTGACCGCTTGCATCTCGCTGACCTGCACCTCCCCTTTTCTCACAGTGGCTGTGGCTGTGCCCGCCCATCCACTCATCCCTCTGCTGTTGCTCCCGTGCCCACCCACCCACCCCTGCATCCATCCCGCCACTTGTAGTGATGGCAGTGGCTGTGGCTGCTGGCTCCCACCCCCTCTTTCTCTCCTAGCAACTGCACCCACCAGCCCTTCCCTTCTCTTGCGGCAGTTACTGCCTCCCGCCCTCCCCTGTGCTTCTGGAAGCAGCTGCCAAAGTGTCTCACATCTGCCCACCTGCTTGGTAACTCAGAACGTGGGCTGCTCTTTACTTGGGGCTGGGGTGGCCCCGGTGCAGGGGCAGGTCGTTGGCCCACTGTGACTTTTCCCAGTGACATTCATGGCCAGTTTGTCGCTGTTCATACCCTTAGAGAACCAGTTTGGTGTAGTGGTTAAGTGCGCGGACTCCAATCTGGGAGAACCGGGTGTGATTCCCCACTCCTCCACTTGCAGCTGCTGGATGACCTTGGGCAAGCCATAGTTCTGTCAGAGCTGTTCTCTCAAGAGCAGTTTCTGTCAGAGCTCTCTCAGCCCTGCTACCTCCCAGGATGTCTGTTGTGGGGTGGGGAAGGGAAAGGAGTTTGTAAGCCACTCTGAGACTCTCTTGGGCAGTGAAGGGCGGGGTATAAATCCAATCTCTTCTCTTCTACCTCACAGGGTGTCTGTTGTGGGGAGGGGGAGGGAAAGGAGTTTGTAAGCTGTTCTGAGACTCCTTTGGGTAGTGAAGGGCGGGGTATAAATCCAATCTCCTCCTCCTCCTCTTCTTCTTCTTCTTTGCAGGTATGGTGTACTGCACTTGAGAAATACGATTAATGCTCCTTGAGAGGCAAGGCTTTTTCAGCTATGACATTGTATAAATCCCTGCTTGAGGAGGCTTTGTGTGGGATTGGCCTGGTCTGGGTTTATAATTATTACAAGCTTGGGTTGGATCTTGTGGGCCTTTTTTCCACTGATGCAAGGGGGGAGAGGTTGAGGGCCCTTTTGTATCCCCCCCCTCCCAAATCCTGTGAAGCCTTGAGCAAATTTTGGAGAATTGGGATCAAAGTCCTCTGAAGTAAATAAGTGCTGGGGATTGTGGCGGCAGGTATACAGCAAGTTCTGTTGGATGGGCGGTGGCACGGAGGGGCATGAGCTGTGCTCTTGAGAAAAACTGGTAGGGTTTTTTTGGC
This sequence comes from Gekko gecko, assembly GCA_029375565.1. Lineage (NCBI taxonomy): Eukaryota > Metazoa > Chordata > Lepidosauria > Squamata > Gekkonidae > Gekko > Gekko gecko. Next base: position 72,756,742 of record JAPDNY010000009.1, read on the forward strand.
CTGGCGTTTCCTTGACTCTGCATTTTTGTCTCTTCTATGAAATGTGTACTGCAAAAGAAGGTAGCTGTCGCAGTGCTTTGATAACCGGAAGATCTGAATCAGAAATGGAATTAGAACAGCATACGGTGGCAATTTCTGCTAAGGCTAAAGCGGGAGGCGGGCGTTCCCTTCTGTGTACAAGAAGCTGTTTAAGTGTCTGCAGCTGGCAAGTACTTACATAAAGGACACGGTTATATTGGAGGCACTATAGAGTGTAATCTGAAAAATCCTCCTTTTTAATAAAAGGAAATAACAAAAGACGCCTGGGAATCCCACAGCTAAAGCTAATCCTGCCCGCATAGAAATGGGGATAATCGCCAGAGAGCAAAGAACTGTTTAACAGGACAGACACTTGGGAGAGTTAACCAGCCCGCATGCCTGGCATTGTGTTTTCCCAGCTGCATTTCTTTGTTTTGCTACGGTCTGTTGTCTGTAGCACTGAGGGATGTGTCTGCTTGTCAGTGGCCTTAGGTAAATGGGAGTCCGTTCTGCTGTGGTTTCCCATTCGTTCGTTCGTTCATTCATTCAGATTTGTACCCTGCCCTCCCCGTCTAAGCAGGCTCAGGGCGGCTTACACAAATAAAAGCATACTAACATTCAGATATCATAAAATTTCTAAAACAGTTCATTAAAAGGGTATTAAAGTGCTAGCCAGGAGTGTTTTGCTGTCATAGAGATGGCATTGCACATTCTATAGATCACCTAAGTATTCAGCTCGTCGATCTTCCCATATATGATGGGTGGGCACAGGCTGTCAGTAGTAGACCAGGCTGTATAAGTTTCTGTTGCTATTAAAGTGATGGTGATGACGCTGGTGATAATGGTGGCGGCGGCAGTGGTGGTGGCGGCTCCTAGTTGAAAGCCTGGTGGAAGAGCTCCATCTTGCAGGCCCTGCAGCAGTTGAGTTTTCTGTTCTGTTCAGCTGATCATCTGTGTGTATTAGTCTGACCAGTTCCCCACAAGCAGCTGTGCCGCCCTTGCTCTTCCGTTTCCCCGACTTGCATTGGCCAATTTCACATTCTTCAGTGGCCACATTTTGACCCGCAGCTCCCCCCCCCTCAATTTCCCCCACATCTTCTCGATCCTTGTCTCGGCCTCTCTGCCCTGCTGCTGGCTGTCCAGAGGAACTAGTCGGCCCGTGTGGGAGACAGGATGCTGGACTGGATGGACCTCGGGTCTGATCCAGCAGGGCTCTTCTGAGGTTCTGATGAGGGGAAGGCCTCGGCCTCTCTGCCCTGTTGCTGGCTCTCCAGAGGAACTGGTTGGCCACTGTGTGAGACAGGATGCTGGACTAGATGGACCACTGGTCTGATCCAGCAGGGCTCTTCTTAGGTTCTTATGAGGGGAAGGCCTCGGCCTCTCTGCCCTGTTGTTGGCCCTCCAGAGGAACTGGTTGGCCACTGTGTGAGACAGGATGCTGGACTAGATGGACCACTGGTCTGATCCAGCAGGGCTCTTCTTAGGTTCTTATGAGGGGAAGGCCTCGGCCTCTCTGCCCTGTTGTTGGCCCTCCAGAGGAACTGGTTGGCCACTGTGTGAGACACAATGCCGGACTAGATGGACCAGGCCTGATCCAGCAGGGCTCTTCTTAGGTTCTTCTTAAAGAGGCACCCCCCACCCCGGATAGCACTTGGTCAGTGAGTAAACAGACACAGTACCTACACACAGAGGAAAATGCCCAGTTGAAGAGGGACTCCATAAGAGTTGACTCTCCCCCAGCCCATCCTACCCACTTTGGAGTTCCTCTGACCCAGGGGTTGGCTCTTTTTTCATCTCACTGTTGAATGGAGGCGGTATTACGAGGGGAGATTCATATTCAAAGACACAGCAGCTGTCTCCCCCCCCCCGAGGCGAGAAATATGCCCTGCTTGCCCCACCTTTCTGATGTACCTTCTTTCTTCCCTAGGACTGCCAACGTAAGGGGGGGGGCAGACATACACACCCCTTTTGCTTTTCTGTAACAAACAACACAAAGTCCCCAAAGCTACTGTCCATTGCTCCTATCCACTTTTCAGATTTAAAAAAATAATGGACTTTGGACAGTACAGCATCCGCTTTTCTCTTAGGCAGGAAAACAGAGGCGGGGAGGAGGGAGGAGACGTGTTAGAGGGAAAGGGAGGAATGAAAGAGGGGGGGATTTCCCGGCGGGATTTTTCTCACGGGTCCCCTCTTGTAACAGTATACTATGTACACCAACCAATACAGTAAAACAAGATTAAATTACTGGAGAACAATGCACTTGGAAACCGTAATATGTAGAACAAACAGTGCACTGAAGTTGGATTAAAAAAATTAGAAAACCGTGGAAAAAGTAGTGTGATCGATACGATAAACCATGCAGTACTGCCTAATATTTTTTTCCCACAGACATTAGAACAGCAGTCGTATTCCCCGCTCTCCTGTTTGGGGCAGCGGCATGACCATAGCTGAGTTAGGGACATGAAAACCCTTCCCTGGCCCCTCAGTGTACGAAGGATGGAATAACTGACGTCGTTTTCATATCTCTTTGGGTTTGTCCCCCTGCCTTAAATTTGGAAGGGGTTCTCTCCCCCCACCCAACCCACATATATAGTCAGCAGTACTTGTTCTGCATTGACTAAGAAAACACCAGTGACATTGATGGAGCTTTGAGCTAAAATTAGGGTTTTATTTTAGGATTTTATTATTATTTTTTTAAAGGCCAAAATGCCGTAGTTTTTCCTTTGTTGAGAATGTGCATTTTTTCCCACTGACTTAATAAAAAAGGCTACATGGAATGCAGTAGAGTGGGGAAAGGATGGTGGCAGAAATATTTTTTTTCCATTCCCCAAAGAATTCAGCTAAATGAAGACGCCTGTGCCCGTTTCAGCTTAGTGGCATCTATCTCAAGGGTTACCATCTGTTGCCACATTGTGTGAGTATTGGGCTGCTACCTCCTGATAGGACCATTGATTCGGGGTTGCATCCTGGGGCTTATGGCTGTCATGAGGGTGCTGAGTAGAGGACTGCTGAATCACAGCACGCTCACCTGGGAGAGCTTTGGGGTACCCAAAAGAGTGAGGTTGCCAGGCGCAGTGGGAGGCTCAGGGTGGGGAAATGGTGGACATCAGAGTTCTGTGTCTCTATGGAAATCCAGAAGTGACATAGGGTAGCTCTAGGAATAGCTGGAAACTCTTTGGTTTTACATAGCTACCCTATGTCACTTCCTCCCCTCCGCCCCAGAAGTTACATAGGCTGAGTTCAGACTGGCAATTTGCCCCGCTATAGCCACTTTTCAGCTGCGTTTCCCAAGCGGATTAAAGGGGGCGTTCACACAGGCACATCCGCCTGGCGTTCCCCACGTGTAGGCAATCCGTGCTGTTCTGTTTCACTCCCGCGTTAAAAAGATACCTGTTACAAGTGGTAGCAAATCCCAAAGAGTGCCTTTATCCAGCTTCCTGGAAGCATGAACGCTCAGCCAAAAATCCAGAAGCAACCCGCGTTGTTCCCGGCGCATATGATTGGCTGTGCTCCGCTCTACTACCCAATGCGCAATGGGATCCTCCCCAAATCGGCTGGATGCCTATGTGTATATGGGCGCATGAGCGCTCATGCGCCTATGCGCCCATACACACATAGGCATCCAGCCGATTTACCAGGGAAAAGCAGTTTACAGTCGTACCTCCGGGCCAGCAGTCTGAACGCTCCTGCGCGCCTCCTCCAGGTATGCTCCCGCATCTGTCGGCCCCATGTGACCGGGAAAACCCAGAACAGTTTATTCCGGGGCTTTTTTGCCACGACTGGCTCCCGCTGCAAACTGCCAGTCTGAACTCAGTCATAGAAGCACACAGGATACTGACTCTCCCCCCTTCCTGCTGCGGTTCAGTGTGGTGGCAGGCAAGGCCAGTTGTCTGAAGGAGGCCTCCTACCATAGCCTGCTAGCCCTATAACAGCACCTTAACAGGAGTGGTGGAAGGGGGCGTGTTGAGATAACAGGAGATACAACAGGGTTGAGGACAAAACCAGAGGAAACAAATTAAGAAGGATTCAGGGCTAGGCAAGGGCAGAGCGTGCCAAAGCCTTGGGAGGGTTCTAGGTGCAGTTCTAAGCAGAAACTGTTGACCATCCTGCCAGCAGCTTCTTCCTGCTTCCATTGGGAACCACTGAAATAAGGAGGTTTCTTCACCCAAAGAGTAATTAACACATAGGATTTCTTCACCCAAAGAGCAGTTAACATGCGGAATTCACTGCCGCAGGAAGTGGTGGCGTCACAACCATAGACAGCTTCAAGAGCGGATTGGATAAATGTATGAAGCAGAGGCCCATTAGTGGCTATTGGCCGCAAGGTATAGATGGAACACTCAGTCTGGGGCAAGTGATGCTCTGTATTCTTGGCCGCTTTGGGGGGGCAACAGTGGGAGGGCTTCTGAAGTTCTGGCCCTGCTGCTGGACCTCCTGATGGCACCTGGGTTTTGGCCACTGTGTGACACAGAGTGTTGGACTGGATGGGCCATTGGCCTGATCCAGCATGACCTCTCTTATGTTCTTAAGGTTGGAGAATCCCAAGTGGGCCTGCATATTTGAGCCTGGCTGCTCTGAAGAGCTGCTTCCTGATGGGCTAGGAGGCAGTTTGTATATTTTTTGAAAGAAACAGAGGAGCCACTGGATTGGGTTGATAAACATTCAGTCAGTCCACTTCACAAAACTGTTAGAAACATGTCACTTTTCAGTGAATTTGCACATGGAGAAAAATTCCACGGTGCCACTAAAGGGTTTTTTAAAGACTTTAAAAAAGCAACAAATAAAAGTATTGCATTGTAAATAAGTGGTTCCCCTCACTTGCCTGTGGTCCAGGCTGGTCCAGTTTTGTCATATCCCAGAAGCTAAGTAGGGTCGGCTCGGGTTAGTATTTGTGTGTGGGAGACCTCCAAGGAAGTCCAGGGTTGCTATGTACAGGCAGGCAGTGACAAAGCACATCTGTTGCCCTGAAAGCCCTGCAGGATCACCGTAAGTCGGCTGTGACTTTCCATCACCATCACTGGCCTAAGGAAGTTCCCATGGGGAGCCAGGATAGAGCTGTTTAGGTTTGTGCCAGAAATAGGTCACAAAACTTGGGCAATTGGTGGACTTGTGTTGTTGTTTTTTTTAATAAAAACACGTCTTCCAAAGAAGCTTCCCATTAAATCCTTTGCTATTTCTAAGAATAGAACCCCCAAAGCTTCTTTGAGTTCTGCAAGATAGAAAGGCTGCTAATAAATGTTTTAAACAAGTTAAAAAAATTAATAATTTTGGTTGAAAATTATGCATAAATGGTATAAATATGCATCTTAAAGTGAAAGATTTCAACACTTTTTAATTGAGCGTCTTGGGAAACTTTTTTTTTAACTTAAAGTATTTTTTTTCGGGCCTCTTGGAAGGCAGGAATTGCGCTTACGGTGCCAGCTCTGTCCGAAAACAAACACAAAACATTGCCTCTCGGCAACACACTTGGAAGCAACTAGAAGATTTCCAAGGGCTTTGCAGTCTCCTTCCTTGTGCTTTATAACTGATAAATCAAATTTTGTACTAAGCCTGCCTAACAATATGTAGTATACAAATGATAATAGTGTGTGTGTGTGTGTGTGTGTGTGTGTGTGTGATTTCAGAGGGTAGCCATGTTGATCTGCAATAGAAAAGCTAGATTCGAGTCCAATTTGGCATAATGGTTAAGTGCATGGACGCCAATCTGCGAGAACTGGGTTTGATTCCCCACTCCTCCACTCACAGCTGCTGGATGACCTTGGGCAAGCCATAGTTCTGACAAGGGCTGTCCTTGAGAAAGAGCAGTTTCTGTCAGAGCTCTCTCAGCCCCACCTACCTCACAGGGTGTCTGTTGTGGGGAGGGGAAGGGAAAGGAGTTTGTAAGCCGCTCTGAGACTCCGAGTGAACGGCGGGGTATAAATCCGATCTCTTCTTCTTAAGAGACCAACAAGACTTTGGGGTTATAAGCTTATGAAAGAAAAAAACTCCCTTTGTATCTGCTGAAGAGAGCTTTGACTCTGGAAAGTTTATACCCCCAAAATCTTGTTGGTTTCTAAAGTGCTGCTGGACCTGAATATATAAATATGATATTGTCGAAACACTTAAATTCAGGTGGAGTAGCCTTGTTGCTTTGAAGCAACGGAACAAACATGAAAGCTTTTCCCCAGAATTAAACTTCCTCAGTCTTAAAGATTCTGTTGAAACAATTGAAACAGTTTGCTTTCTGAAAGAGATCATCTGAAGCGGCACGGTCCCGTTACACTTTCTGTCCTGCCTGCAGGCAGCGGACCAGCTGGTTCTGCGGGGCAGTGTTCCCTCTAAGCTGAGTTAGTGTGAGCTAGCTCACAGTTTTTTAGCCTCTGGCTTACAGACTTTTGTCTTAGCTCAGCAAGGATGCCTACAGAGCAAACTAATTTATGCAGTGGCCAAATCATTTGCTCACCACTTTAATGCCAGTAGCTCACAAAGTAGAATTTTTGCTCACAGGACTCCACAGCTTAGAGGGAACATTGCTGCGGGGTATAATAAAGGTGTGAGGAGACCCTGGATTTGCCCCTCTCTCTCTCTCTCTCTCTCTCTCTCTCTCTCTGTGGGGGAAGGAAAAAAAAAGTTAGAAAGCGCTCTGGAGCTGCCACCGGGACATGCATCTGACGAAGAGAGTGCCTCGGCTCTCAAAAGCTCGTGTCCCCAAGCACCTTTCTGGCCTCTAAGGTGCTCCTGGACTCAGACTTTGCTGTTCTGCTGCAGGCCCACGGGGCTAACCTCTGGCATGGTCAACATACATACTTTGCAAAAACAGTTTTGAAGGAAACATCTGCTGGGGCCACAACTGCTCAGATAGTGGTCTCCCCCACAGTTTCCAGTTTGGTGTAGTGATTAAGCGTGCAGACACTAATCTTGGAGAACCAGGTTTGATTCCCCACTCCTCCACTTGCAGCTGCTGGATGACCTTGGGCAAGCCATAGTTCTGTCAGAGCTGCCCTTGAAAAAGAGCAGTTTCTGTCAGAGCTCTCTCAGCCCCGCCTACCTCACAGGGTGTCTGTTGTGGGGAGGGGAAAGGAGTTTGTAAGCTGCTCCGAGTAAAGGGTGGGGTATAAATCCAATCTCCTCCTCCTCCTCCTCCTCCTCCTCCTTCTGTTGGCTCACTGTTCGTCATGCTCTTCTGTTACAGCAAACTTACAGAGTCTTGTAAATAATGTTTTGTGCTGTCTCCTGTTATAACTTCTTGTGTTTTATTTTAACTGCCTTTTAACCTTGCGTGGAGAATGTTGTGGCTTGGTTTATTTTAGCAGATTTCTTTTTTAAGCTTAAAAAGTATTATTATTATTATTATTATTATTATTATTATTATTATTATTATTATTATTATTATTATTATTATTTGTTTCTCATAGTCTTACACAACCAGGGACATGCTGATTGCCACTTTGGGGTCAGGAAGCAATTGTTCTCCAGTCCACTTTGGCTGGAGATACTGGAGGTTTTTTATCATCTTCTGGGCATGGAGCGGGTCGGTGGGGATGGGGAGGTATTTGTGAATTTCCTGCCTTGTGCAGGGGGTTGGACTAGATGACCCTGGAGATCCCTTCCAACTCTGTGATTCTAAAGCGCATTACCCAGATGATAAACACCATATGAACAGCTGTAAGGATTACTATGTCATCCAGTTAGTTACAGAGCCATTTAAAGCTTCCAGTTGAGTCCCTTTGTAGATAAGCAAGCTTCAAGTTAACATAAGTCTGAAGAAATGTGCTTGCACACGAAAGCTTATACTTTGAATAAAACGTTGTTGGTCTTAAAGGTGCCACTGGACTCAAACTTCATAAATCTCCTTAATTTTTTCCCCAATCCAACCCTGTACATTTGGGACTAAGTTCTATTTCCAGGATTTTAGGAGATTTCATATGACACTGCTGTAGGATGCAGTGATTTAAAGTCTGGTGAAAGAGAATGTAGAGAATCGCATAAGGACTTTCTGCTCCCCGACGTAACATTGGTTCAAAAAGCTTTGTAAATGGAAACTGGAAGCCCAGGCAAAGTGAAGGGCTATGTAAACCCCATTTAATTCACTGGGGGAGTTTAGCAGGCGATAAATCTGTTGTAATGAAAACCAGTGGCACTTCAGAGTGCTTTGCTTGAGCTGGATTTGTGCTCTGTATTTGCACCATTAATTCCAGAGTACTCCCCCCTTTAGAAATGCATTTACACACAGGCAGATGCATTATCTCTTTATTTTTAAAGCCTGGTAGGCGCTCTTATTTTATCTCTCCAACTTTGCAAAAAAAGACCTAACAAACAGCGAGTTGTGTTGATTTCTCCTGCTGCTAGCGGAGGAGTCTTGGATCCCGGCCGGTCTTCTGAACTTTCCTGCATCTCTGCGCTTCTAAAAAGCTTCAGTAATTGGCCCCATTTGGGAAGCTTGCAGATGGAGCCAAGTACATCTAAGCCTTCCTCAAGCAGGAAACAGGAATTAATGTGCAGCGTTTCTCATCCTGTGGTTGAAATTTTCGCTGCTAGGAAGAGAAGCGCAGCACAGGGGGAACGGCTGCGGGGCTGCTGCTGCTGCTGCCGCCGTTCTTCCCGAGAGAATTAAAATGCAGGTTTTCCAATGTTGTGTTGGGGAAATGGTACTATCAATATTTATCTCAAAGCCTTTTGTTATGTTCAAGGGGGTAGCTAAGAAGTGCAAAAAAAGAAGAAAAAGCAGCGCTTTAAAAGGCTGCCGGAAAGTTCAGCCTCTGGTTCGGAAAGAGCAGCAGGCAGAGGGTGGGGTGGAGGGGGTTGCACCGGAGAGCAGGAATGTTAATAGCATCTGTATTAGTCAAAACATTCCGGGTCTTTTTTTCTCCCCCAGCGCTGTTTTCTTTGCCTTTAGTTAGACTTTTTTTTGTTCCTCTGTGCTATTTGACTCGTAAAGGCTCTCTTCAGACCCAAAGATACAAAACCACCGTTTCTTCTCATTCCTTCAGAAGCCTGACGTGCGGCTCTCCAGAGGCAGCCTCGATCGCGAAGACGGGAGCCTCCAGGGTCCGGTAAGCACACACCCCTGTGCCATCTTTTCATCTGTCTGGACGGGGAACCATTTGTTTGATTTCTCTTGGCAGAAAAGGGCTGTTAACGTTTCGGTGGCCAGGGTCAGAGACGTTTTGATTTGCATGATTCTACTGTCTGTGGCAAGAGGTTTCCAAAGACTCGGCTCATGCGGGGATGGGAGTGGCAGGGAAGTCTTGTTCACGCAACACTTTAGGGGGCTGCTTCTTTTCAAGCTACTGCCGGAACAGATGCTTCTCTCCCCCCCCCCACGAACAAAGCTCTAATTATTTTTAAAAGCAGCTGCGTGGTCCTCCGCCAGGTTTCGGAGTCCTTGTTTTCCCCTGTTGCTTCAGAGTTAGCTTTGCTTCGATATCTCTGTCAACAGGAAGCAGATTTTTCAAATAACTCCTGCAGATGTCAAAGTCACTGGGGAGAGCGTTCTCCAAAGTAACGTGGCTTTTTACGAAGCACCGTTTATTTATATTGATACACCCTCCTTTCCTTTGCCGCCCCAAGCCCCTTACAGTCCTAAATTAAAACTTCTTTTCATAATGAAGCGAAGCCCTGTTCCTTCCCCCAAGAAACTGCCAGTGGATCACACCCCACCAAATAAAAGATCCTTATAAACTTATATGGATGTCACTCCCCTCCTCAGGGAAGCCTTCAGGGTGGGGGTCCCACTGTTGAAAAGGAATAGTCTCCAGCTGCCGGGGGCGGGGGGAAGCCGTTGTGGTGCCGTCTAGGTACAGGACCCCCTCAAGAGATTTTGAAGGCAAGCAATGTTCAAAGATGGTTTTCCTTTGCCTGCCTCTGCATAGCAACCCTGGTCTTCCTTGGCAGTCTCCCATCCAAGCCCTAACCACGGCTGACCCTACTTAGCTCCTGAGGTCTGACCCGATTGAGCTAGCCTAGGCTATTGCAAGTCAGGGTATGGTGACAGCCAGCGCAGGTAATCGGCATGTCGGGGAGAGGTGACTCCTCAGATATGTGGGTCCTTGTCCTCTGGAGGGTCAGGGCGAAGCAAGCTTATTGTCAAAGAAATGAACTGGATCCAAGCGGTGTTGCTGTATTGGCAGGACAGGTGCAATTGTGGTAGAGCCTTGTTAACAACGTAAAGATGCCTTATCCTGCAGGTACCTAAGATTTATCTCTTTGGGAAAGAAATGTTTCGTTTTCACTCTTCCACGGCTCAGAGGCCACTTTAAAACAGCTTCCCTGGGCGAGACAAAGGCTGTAGAAACTCATTCCTATAGATGGTCTGGCTGGAAGAGTTGCAGTTGACGTGTGAGTGGCCATCTAGACCAAAGAAACTGTCTTACAGCTCAGATGATAATCATGGAGGCTGTGCCTGTCTTGACATCTTCCGAAACCAGAGTAAAATTTTCCAGCTGGTAGAGTGGGCGGGGAAGGAGGGGAAGGAGAGAGGGAATACTTTTTTTGTTGGTTCAGAGAGTCTGCAGAGATTCCAAGGAGGGTGAAAGACCTGTTTTTTTTGCTCTTCCATGCTGGGAAAGGAAAGAAACCTTGGGGGCTGGTTAGAAAGTGCGTGTCTTCAGGAGGTGACTAATCTAACTGGGAGAAAGAGATGGCAACTGGGACATAGGTAAAGTGTTCTTCAGATGTATCATCACAGAGATTTCAGATTTAGGGGAAGAAGATGGTGCTTAGTACTTGTTTATCCTTTGCTCAGCAACTGTTGGAGATTTCCTTGATCAACTTGTGTGCGCTTCCTTACTTAGTAGACTGATTTCCAAATAAAGTAAAAGTAGACAACCTTTACTGGCACGGATTTCCAAATAAAGCTACATTCCATTTTATGAAATTGTCACCTCTATAGGAGCAGTTTTGCTCTGTGTAAAAACCTGGCTTGACCCAGATAGCCCAGGCTAGCCAGATCCCGGAAGCAAAGCAGGGTCAGCCCTGGTTAGCACTTGGAGGGGAGACCACCAAGGCAGCCCTGGGCTGCAATGCAGAGGCAGGCAATGGCTGCACAATGTTCCCTCTAAGCTGTGGAGTCTTGTGAGCAAGAAATTCTCCTTTGTGAGCGACTGGCATTGAAGCTGGGACTCGGGAGTGAGCGATTTGACTACTGCATAAATTAGTTTGCTCTGGAGCTGTCCTTCCTGAGCTAAGACAAAACTTTGTGAGCTGGAAGCTAAAAAACTGTGGGCTGGCTCACACTAACTCAGCTTAGAGGGGACACTGCACACCACCTCTGTTCATCTCTTGCCTTGAACACCCTGTGGGGCCACCATAGGTTGGCTGTGGCTCAGCAGCACTTTTCGCAACCAAAAGCCTGAACTGGGCAGACATTTACCAAAGTCAAAGGAAGAGGTGAGGGAACCACGTGCTTGTTTTAATTATTTAGATCTAGGCTTTGGCCTTGACATCGGTTTCAGGGTCAATTAGAGCAGGGGGCCTGGCAAAGTTCGTTTCTTGGGCCTGGCCCCAATAGCATTAATAAGATTAGTAATAACAAGGGTGTAATAACATCAACAACATCGATGATACTAACTGAATAGGCAGTGCTCAGTTGATTTGACCCAGACCGTGTTGTAAATTGACTGCTGAAGTCCCGCCATTGTTACATTGTACTAGCACTTTATGTATTGCTTTTAGACCTATTTTATTGTAATTTTATCTAATTAATTGTTTTATCTGCTATAACATTGTGTAAGCCACCCTTAGCCTGCTTCGGTGGGGAGGGCAGGGATACAAGTTGAATAAACTAAACTATTTGAAGAAGAGCTTTTGAAGAGTCAAGATGGTTTCAGTTTAGCTTCTAGGATGCAGGGCTTTTTTTGTAGAAAAAGCCTAGCAGAAACTCATTAGCGTATTAGGCCACACCCCTGAAAGCACTGCTTATTAGCATATTAGGCCATACACCCATGTGACCAGGAGTGTGGTCATCCAGCCACACCCACCTTTTGCTTCTTATTCTATTTTCCTTGTTTGTTGTCAAAACCCAGGGCTTTTTTTGGAGCAGGAACTCCTTTGCATGTTAGGCCACACACCCCTCATGTAGCCAATCCTAATGAGTTCCTGCTGTTGGATGTGGCCTATTATGCTAATGAGTTCCTGCTGGGCGTGGCCAACTTGGGAGCCAGCCGGAACTCCGTTCCTGTGCATTCCTGCCCAAAAATAGCCCCGCTTGGATGACTAAACAGGCATATCTGTACAAACCCAGTGGAGCAATCAGGCAGTGAAAAAGTTGTTTCTTGATGGGATGATGGAATTTGACTGGAGAGTAGCTTTGGTGGTGAAAACCGCTGTCTAGTCACAGCTGATTTATGGCAACCCCATAGGATTTTCAAGTCAAGAGATGTTCAGAGGTCATTTGCCATTGCCTGCCTCTGAGTAGCAATCTTGTACTTCCTTGGTGATCTCACATCCATCGGGTGGCCAGCCCTCCTGCTGGAGGTGGGGGATCCCCCGGCACCGGGCTCCACCCCCTGTTGCCAATCAGTCAGCTGATGGGGGACATACCAGGAACATGAGGGAGTCCCAGGCTACGTCACCGGTGACGGCACTTCCAGCACGTACCAGAAGTTACCTCAGCACTGTTGCAGCAATGCTCTGGTATTTGGGCCAAAACTGTATGGTAGAATCCATTTTACCATAGAGTTTTTGTCCTAACGCTGACTGTTAGCTGCCCTGAACCCGCAGGATATAAATCTAATAAATAAATAGATAACAGAATCTCTGGTGTGACGTTGCAGTGTGATGACATCACTTCCAGTACGCGCCGGAAGTGATGTCGCAAGATTGCCAGCAATGTAGCCTGGGCCTCCCCTTCCCACTTCAGGTAAATCCTCCCCATCCCCCGCTGGTTGCCAGGAGGGGACCTGGCAACCCTACACATCCAAGTACTAATCCGGGCCAATCCCGCTTGGTTTCCAAGATCTGACGAGATCGGGCTGGCCTGGGCCATCCAGATCAGGGTGGAGAGTAGCTTCGGGATGTTTTAATTCACAACAGAGTGAGACTTTGGCCTCCATATACTGCTTCATAGGTCTTCCAAGAGCATCTGGTTGGTTCCTGTGTGAAACAGGGTGCCGGGCTAGATGGACTACGGGTGTGACCCTGCACAGTTTTGTGTCTCTATTCAGTTGCATCCTGAGGTGTCTCCTTCTACGGGACACTCAGGTTCGGCTTCAGAAGGATCTGTCCTGGAGAGTATTGAGTGGTCCCTTGGGGGTGTTGAAGTGTGCCCAAATCCTCCCCAAAACAACTGTGTAAGTAGCAGGTACATGTCCTCACCGAAAGTGTCCCAACCATGTTTGCGCATGCATTATTCCCAGTACCTTGGGGCTGGGTGTGGTGTTAATTTAGTTTATAGGCACTCATTGTAGCCAGGGCTGTGGAATCACCAGTCTGCAGGCACAACTATGGCTGCCGTCTGCAGCCTAGCAACAGCTCTGGGATCTTGCCACTTCCAGGGCATGAGGATATGTGGTTCTGCCACAAGCCAGCACTGTAATAAACAACACTGCTCTGCAATGCCCCTGGGGCATGCTTCTAAAGTTTATGCAAATGCACCCGAACTTCTGGGACTATTACTTCATGGGCTGGTTAAAGGGAAGCTATATATTCAAGATGCTGTTTCCTAAACTTGTGTGTCTTTAAAAATGCTGAATTTTTTCAAAGATGTGCCCTGTTTTCAGATACTGCGCAGATGTTGTGTTCAAGTGTGTCTGCACCCAATAAGTGTGGCTGTTGGAACAGCTTGAGTCACTGATTTGTTAGGGCCTGATGGAGCAAAGTGGCTCTTGGTGCCCATCCTCTTTGGATTGGGAGCCTGTATCCATTCATGCACCAGTTTGGTGCAGTGGTTAAGTGAGCAGACTCTGATCTGGGAGACCCGGGTTTGATTCCCCGCTCCTCCACCTACAGCTGCTGGATGACCTTGGGCAAGCCGTAGTTCTGTCAGAGCTGTCCTTGAAAAAGAGCAGTTCTCTCAGAGCTCTCTCAGCCCCACCTCTGTTGTGGAGTGGGGAAGGGAAAGGAGTTTGTAAGCCGCTCTGAGACTCCAAGTGAAGGGTGGGATATATAAATCCAATCTCCTCCTCCTCCTCCTTCTTCCTGCACTTACACATGTGCAGCAGTGCTCTTTGAGCTCAGGGGAGCAGGAACTGTAACTATGCCCCCCCAACCCTAATAGGTCATTGCTGATCGTCTGTGACGAGGAGAGCAGGGCCATGCAGGCCAGCCATGAGGTTGGTGCATTCCTAGCCCCAGCATTGTGGGTTTCTGCTGGTTTCTTCTACAGGTAGATGCAGAGCATACTGTTATCTTCCTTTATGGCTCTCTAGTTCAAACCCCTTGCTGAAATGAAAGGCTCCCGGCCACTGTTAGAAGTGCATGTGTGCATCAGAGCTTCACAGTTCCCCAGAATAAAGGCCAGACATCTGTCTCTCACATGCCTTCCCTGTTCACATATAAAGTGTGTATGTTTGGGGGGGTGGGATCTAAGTTTTACATCAAAGGGGGCTCAAACATCCTTCTCCCCACGCTCTGTTGCTTGGTGCTTGGGGGGGACAACAGTGGGAGGGCTTCTAGTGTCCCAGTGGTGGTGGACCTCCTGAGGGCACCTGGTGTTTTTGGCCACTGTGTGACACAGAGTGTTGGACTGGATGGGCACTTGGCCTGATCCAGCATGACTTCTCTTATGTTCTCATGTTTTAGGCACCTTCTCCTGCCCAGGGTCTCTTCTGGTATTTGAAGGGGGAGGGGGAGGTTGGACAATAGACTTCAAGGAAGAGGGGGCAGGTTTGGCTCCCCCAGGTGTGTGATTTTGATTTGAGCCTGAGCTTTTCATACCTTTTATCTTGGGTTAAGCCCGAAGAAACTTTGATGAAGAGTCTTTTCCCTTATCTTCTTTCCAGCTGTCAAGGGTGAAAGTTCACTTAAGTTTGTTTTTTTCAAACATGAGTGTGTGTGAGAGAGAGTCAGACAGACAGACAGACAGACAGACAGAATTAGCCAGGAAGGTAGCAACAGCTAGCAAGAACATGTTGAATGAATCAGTGCAGAGAATTATTGTGGATTTATTGGTGGGAGCAGATGAGTCTGTGCAGGCACTTTGTGGCTTGGCACTGCTTTGGGAGGTGACCTCGGAATACTCTGGATATTGGTAGTTATCATTTATTGGATACGTCTTGATAAAAAGTCAGAGCGACCCAGCTGGCGCACCCGCATAGGTTTAAGGTCCCTGCCTATAAACATTCTCTATTCCAAGTCGCTGTTCGTACCGCAGACCTGCCCCGTTCCGATTTCCTTAGGGCCCCGCCCGGGTCAGCACTTTCAGCGCGCAAAAGAAAACTCTGCAGATGCCCTTTTTCATAAAAAGCTTTTCCTCAATAAACATTTTCCAAGAACTTGGAGACAAAAACAGCAGACGCAAATGTCACATTGGTTGCACGGTGACTGTTCGGGCTTTTATTTGCATTGGCAAGAGCGCCGGACAAAGAACCATTAGGTTTCAAGCCTTCCCAAATTATTAATCAAGGCCTTCTTGTTTGTTTGCGTTTTGATTGTGAAACAGAACCGTAATTGCTTGGGGAGGGGTGAGTCTGTTAATCTCCTCTATTCTTTTGGAACAATAAGGAAAGACCTGGGCCACAGGCTTTTCAAACTCCGCTTCTGCGGGCTCGGTAGCCATGATTTATTTTAATGAAGGTATTTTTGGACCGAAGGCATAGTTTGCCATAAAATACCAATCTGTCTGAGTAATGGATAACAGTGACTTAACTTGGATATATCGCACAGATACAGAGCAAAACAGTATGTGATAAAGGGGATCTTTTTTTATTCCTCGGGAGCATGATTTACACTCAGAGTTTGTTTTTCTCCTGAAATCTGAGACAGATGGGAGAGGGAGAAATATGTCAGGCATTTTTTTGTGGTTGGATCAACCTCTCTGATGCTCAGGGTTGGGGGCAGGGGGTGTTAAATGGAGGGAGGGGGTTGCACATAAACACTGCGGATGGACTAAATTGATTGTCCTTTTTCCAGGCATCTAACCAGCATATTTATCAGCCTGTGGGTAAACCAGGTAAGCCATAAACAGATAGCTTGACTTGAACTCTTATCTCTCTCCCCTTTTTCTCTTGGGCTTTTTTTTTGGGGGGGGGGATACTTCAGAGCAGGGCTCTTTTTGTAGCAGGGACTCCTTTGCATATTAGGCGACACACCCCTGATGTAGCCAATCCTCCAAGAGCTTACAGTAGCCCCCTGTAAGAAGAGCTCTGTAAGCTCTTGGATGATTGGCTACATTAGGGGTGTGTGGCCTAATATGCAAAGGAGTCCCTGCTACAAAAAGAGCCCTGCCTCAGAGACCGAAGAGGTAAGCCGTGTTTTCCCACTAGCAACTCAAGGGGAGTGCCACGTGTTCAAGGGATCTCCAGCTCAACAGCAAGGGAGCGAGGAGGCTGATAGTGCCCCTGTTCTTGCCTTCCTTGAACTCTCCAGGAGTATCTCAGTGCCCTTGGGAGAGGCCGTGGCTCAGTGGCAGCGCATCTACTTTGCAGGCAGAAGGTCCCAGGTTCAGCCCCCAGCATCTCCAGTTAAGAGGACGAGGTGGTGGGTGATGGGAAAGACCTCTTCCTGAGACCCTGGAGAGCCACTGCCAGTCTGAGCAGACAAAGAGTGACCTCAGGGGATTCGGTAGAGGGCAGCGTCATGAGTTCATGCTTGTCCCAAGCCAGGAGAACCGTCTGAGAAGGACTCCAGGGTCCCTTCTGCTGTCCGTTTTGACTTGGCTGACCTCATCAATAGCAGGTCCATGGGTGGGCAGTGAACGCTGTGGCTACCAAGCGGCCTGCAGGAAAATGCCCTGTTCCTGTAACAGAGGCTGAATGAAACGTTATTTCCCAAGCGATGTTATTTACCTCCATGTCATGAAAAGGTTCGCCAGCCCTTTTCCACGCATTTAAGGCTCAGTGAGGGGAACAAGACATTTCCTAGGAGGGGCCGTGGCTCCGTGGAAGAGCCTCTGCTTGGCATGCAGAAGGTCCCAGCTTCAGTCTCCAGCAACTCCAGTTAAAAGGACCAGGCGGTAGGTGATGTGGAAGACCTCAACCTGAGAACCTGGAGATCCGCTGCCACCCTGAGTAGACAGTAATGACCGTGATGGGCCAAGGGGATCTGATCCGATACGAGACAGCTTCATGCATTCGTGTCTTCTCCAGGCCAGTTGGCAGTTGTAGTGGACACAGTGACCCAAAATGATGAGTGCCAGATGGGTTTAGAGGAGCCTAGAATGACCTGATCACCCACATATTCAGAAGTGGCTGTTTCAAGTTAACTACTTTGAGTAAATAGATAACTTTAAGTACGACATTGTGAATTGTCTCCAGTTTGGAAATGCGAAGCGAGTTTGGTTGATGATTCCTTTAAGCTATACCTTAAAAGTGTTAGTTTTATTTATTTATGTAGAAAATGTATATATATGTTGCATCTCCAGAGACCTGTTTGAGGTAGCTCTCATAGTTTAAGAAATGCCCTATAACAATATTATGAGATAACAGGATACAATCATCGATAGTAAACCAACCCATAAATAAAAGTTAACATTCAGACGTTCCTTCGACAAGGCTCAAGATTTGCACTTTGTTTTAGAATATGAAACGA
This sequence comes from Gekko gecko, assembly GCA_029375565.1. Taxonomy (NCBI): domain Eukaryota; kingdom Metazoa; phylum Chordata; class Lepidosauria; order Squamata; family Gekkonidae; genus Gekko; species Gekko gecko. The sequence goes on from JAPDNY010000009.1 coordinate 72,774,424, forward strand.
GCCGCAGTCTGTTAAACGGCCCCTTCTTGGATACCACAAAGAGCTGTTCTCTTTCAGACCTCGAAAGCTGAGACATTCAAAGGTCCGCAGGCAGAATTAGTTTTTCCCCACCTCCCTGTTCCCAAGGCAGCCCCCTCTATTTACTTATTTTGTCCTCCAGTCACAGCTGACTTATGGTGGCCTTGTGGGGTTTTCAAGGCAAGAGACATTCTGAGGGGGCGTGACCATCGCCTGCCTCTGTGTTGCAACCCTGGACTTCCTTGGAGGCCTCCCATTCAAATACTAGCCAGGGTTGACCCTGCTTAGCTTCCAAGATCTGATGGGATCAGGCTAGCCTGGGTCTATCTAGGTCAGGGCTCAATCCCCTCTCCCCCCAGAGCTCTGAAGATCAGAGGACAGTGCGGGAATGATGCCTCCAAGGGGGAGGGGCAATTGGTGCAATACCGCCCCCCATCACTAGTGGAAAATGACTTTGGATCTTTCCCAGTAATTTACCCAGAGTCGCCCTGTTAGCTGATGACTGAGGAGGAAATTTGGCTGTTTCTGACATTAGTGGTGTTCACAGATAAAAACAAACAAGATGAAGATTGGAAGAGCTGGTTTTTATACCCTGCTTTTCTCTACCCTAGGGAGTCTCTAAGTGGCTTACAGTCGCCCTCCCTTCCCCTCTCCACAACAGGCACAACAGGGTGGGGCCGAGAGAGTTGAGAGAACTTTGATTGGCCCAAGTTCACCCAGCTGGCTGCATGTGGAGAAGCGGGGAATCAAACCCAGCTCTCCAGATTAGAGTCCTCCGCTCTTACCCACTTACACCACGTTGGCTCTCAAACAAGTTGGGATTTATTTTTATGCTCATTGATAAAGAATGGCTTGATGTGATGTATTCAGTACCACCATCGAGATCAGGGGTGTCAAACATGCGGCCCCCGGGCCAGATCAGGCCCCCGAAGGGCTTCCATCAGGCCCCCAGTGGAGCTGGCCATCTCCTGCTTCCAGTTCTGCTGCTGCATCCTAGCTTGCTTCACCAGACTCTCTTAATCCCTCAGCCATTTCATGGTTTAATCTGGGTCCTCGACTCAGAACTCTGAGCATGAGATTTCTGTGGTGAATGTCAATAAATCAAAAGTAGATTTGCAGCTTACAGAGCTAACGTTTTAAGCATGTTTTTATTTTAAGTAAAAAAAAACCCCTTTGTGTTTGTGTCCTTTATAAAGTTTATATCTCCACTACCTGGCATTACATTTTATGACACACATGACTCGGCCCAACAAGGTCTCATTTATGTCAGATCTGGTCCTCATAGGAAATGAGTTCGACACCCTTGATCTAAATGTTCCTAACGTTGTTTTTTTAAGGCCTGATTTTTGTGGGGGGGGGGTTCTAATGAAGACTTTGGTGCATTCTGACTCCACCTTTCTGTGACGAAATGAAACTAACAACGGCAGGGTTTTCCTCCCTTTATTGTTACATACAAGGTGTTTTTTGTTTGTTTGTTCTTCCTTTGCTAGATCACTCTGCCCCACCAAAGAAACCGCCTCGCCCAGGAGCTCCTAGCCACCTGGGGAGCCTCGCCAGCCTCAACAGCCCCGTGGACAGCTACAATGAGGGGGTCAAGGTACATTCCCGGTGCCGCACCAAAATGCCAGTTGTTTGCCATGCTGTCAATGAGTTGTGAAGCAGTTAACATTACCGTTCCTAACGCAGAAATGGGACCAAAGCCTACCAAAACCCAACTTGGCCATTTTGTTTAGGACAGAAATACTTCTGTAACTCGTGGTACCCAAAGAACGGAAACGGTCACCTCGTGTCAGGGCCCAGCCATCTCTATTTCTCCACCTCCAGCATTCAGATTCTCTGTAGAGATGGCCACGCAATTCAGCTGCAGGCTGCGGATCAAACAGTGCAGTCTTCCAGATGAGGTCAAAGCCCAAACTCTTGGCCTACACATTTTTGACATTAGAATAAGAGCTCGTGGCGGTGTTACGTTGGAATGTAATGATGCCTCTTTAAGATACTAGCCACTTTTTAATCATACCTTACCATGTGATGCATTCAGACTCATTTATGGACCACAGTGCTATGCAGCAGAGCAGTCGTTCCCATTGTCAAGGATTTGGTTGTCCGTGGAGAATCCAAAGTGTCATTTGTGTGGTGCTGTTGAGTAATTAAGAGAGTTTGGGGCCAATTAGACAGCCTGTTCGGCTGAGAAACCAGTCATTCAGTATTAAACCTTGAACACTATCCTGACAATCCTGGAAACTTCCGGTCCACACACCGCAGAGGTGGTGCTGCCTCCATCTTTCTCAGAGGACTGGAGAGCACTTCCCATTCTAGTAAGGTATTGCTTCGTTTTCCAAGAAGCCTTACCACCTCATCCTGAAGTCCTGTCCATGGCAACATGTGACATAATGATGAGCAACTGAACCCCTCCTATCAGTGGGTTGTGGCTATATTGATTTAGCCAGTCTCCAGAAGGTCTCTTAAGTGGGACTTGTTTGTGCATCCAGAATCCAGCTTCCAGCCTTCCAGACTCTGTCTAATACCTTTGGGAGTTGGTTTGTGTTTCTTGGAAATTGCCTGGAAACTTAAGCCTGAATTGCATGTGGATTTGTTAGTGGGATGGTAAACCCTGTTCTCCGCCCTGGTTGCTTTCAGTGGGAGTGGCCAGTGGCAGATGAATGGCAAAATGGGTGATGATTCCACTTCTCCATGGCCTGTTTCCAGCATTCCTTCTTTCCCCCCAGTGCAGGACACTTTTTTCATGGCGGACAGGTCTGTCAGTGGCTACTAGCCATGGTGACTAAGGGTAGTCAGTGTCAGGAGGCAACATCAAGGGAAGGCCTCAGTGCCCTGTCATTGACTCTCCAGAGGAACTGGTTGGCCACTGTATGAGGCAGGATTAGATGGAGCACTGGTCTGACCCAGTAGGGCTCTTCTTAGGTTCTCATCAGGAAGGCCTCAGCCTCTCTGCCCTGTTGTGGGCCCTCCAGAGGAAGTGGTTGACCATTGTGTGAGACAGGATGCTGGACTAGATGGACCACTGATCTGACCCAGCAGGGCTCTTCTTAGGTTTTTATCAGGGGAAAGTCTTGGCCTCTGTGCCCTGTTGTTGGCCCTTCAGAGGAACTGGTTGGCCACTGTGTGAGACAGGATGCTGGACTACATGGACTACTGGTCTGACCCAGCAGGGCTCTTCTTAGGTTCTTATCAGGGGAAAGTCTTGGCCTTTGTGCCCTGTTGTTGGCCCTTCAGAGGAACTGGTTGGCCACTGTGTGAGACAGGATGCTGGACTACATGGACCACTGGTCTGATCCAGCAGGGCTTTTCTTAGGTTCTTATCAGGGGAAGGCCTCAGCCTCTCTGCCCTGTTGTTGGCCCTCCAGAGGAACTGGTTGACCACTGTGTGAGCCTGGATGTTGGACTAGATGGACCCTCAGTGGTCTGATCCAGCAGGGCTCTTCTTAGGTTCTTATCAGGGGAAGGCCTCGGCCTCTCTGCCTTGCTGCTGGCCCTCCAGAGGAACTGATTGGCCACTGTGTGAGACAGGATGCTGGACTACATGGACCTCAGGTCTGATCAGCAGGACTCTTCTTAGATTCGTATGATACACCATTTTTATTGCGCTGCTGAGCCACTCCTGGTGCTCTAAGTATTGACCCTCACTCTTTGACTGTGTTTGGATTTTTAGCCTACCCAGCTGCTGGTGTTGGGCATCATCTTCTGTGGAAACGTAGTTCTTCTCAGTCCCCAGGCTGGCTTAAATCTGGCTTCTTACCACAAGCACAAACTTTAAAATGTTTCCACAGTGGTTCTAAAAAATGCTCAGGATCTGGCTTGGGTGAGCCTCCAGCAGAAAAGAGCCCTGTGTCGTCATACTGCCTTGCAGCCGCGAACCAAAAAAAAAAAAGAAAGTGCCCTTGTTCTCGAAACTCCTACAACAAATTAGTGTGGAATGCTTGATTGTCCTAGTCGGGTTGTGTTTAAGTGTGTGTTTAAGTGTGCATCTTGTATGTATGTTAAATGAGTCATGCCTCCTCCTTTCTTCTTGCAAGACAGCGATGAGTCTGTGCGGCTAGTCCAGAGACAGTTTATTCATGTTCCAACAATTCGTTAGAGAAAATAAATAAAAAAAATGGGGAGTGGGGAAGGGCAAAAACACAGGTAAGCGTGTGTTGACTAAAACAAAGCTATGGTGTAAAAAAGTAATTGCCTTTAAAAAAATTAAAAATTGATTGCACGAAATCATGGAGGCTAGGTCGACAAGAGCTAGGGATGCCAGCCTCCAGGTGGGACCTGGGGATCCCCTGAATTCCAGTTCATCTCCAGACGACAGAGGTCAGTCCCCCTGGAGACTGGATGCTCTGGAGGGTGGACTCCGTGACATTGTGCCCCACTGAGGTCCCTGTCCTCCCCAGGCTCCATCCCCAAATCTTCAGAAGTTGCCCAGTCTGGATCTAGCAACCCCCCCATCCCCCACCTGTGGCCAAGGAGGACCTGGAAACCCCAGCAGGGGCAGTTATCCAGAACTCTTCTGTCCACCTTCTGTGTCCAGGTGTCCCTGCGCTTCATGGGTGCCGGGACCAAGCAGGTGACGGTCGCGAGGTTCCCAGGGGCATCCAGCCAGCCCCTAGATTAGCCAGCATCCCATGCCATTCTAGTTCAAGGGCAGCTAGAACAATTTTTCCCCCCAAATTTAGTTTCTCAGGAAAACTAGACCAGCCTGGCTTTTCTCAGGAGTCGCGTTCCCATTTAGTGATTGCGGTGGAGATTCTCGGTTAAGTGAAATCTATTTTAGAACTCGGGGGGGAGCGGGGGGGGGGCGATCTAGAGGGAAGGGCCTGACCGATTCCCACCGGTGGAATCCAAGACCAAGAGGCCTGGTAGAATGGAGACAGGGGGCCCTTTGCTCTCAAAACGGGACGAGGTCGTCTCTCGGGGTTAGAAGCCAGCTGAAGCGGGCACGACTGACCGCTCTAGGGAAAGATTGCTTTGTTGTAACCAGTGCCAAAGTCTTTCAAGTTGGCAGCCCTCTGATTTTTATTTATTTTTTTGTTAAGGATGATTTGCTTAATCTTCGGGTTTTCAGTTAAAATTGCTGGGTAAACGTTACAAAGCAGGGGAGGGGGAGAGGCCATAGGAATCCCCCTTAGATTGGGATGAGGAAAAGATTACTAGGATGGTTCCTGCCCCCCCCCCCCCCCAATTTGCTGTATTCTCAACTGTTGGGGGGAAATAGACAGCAGCTTTCTTTGGGGAGAGGCCGGATGGTGTGTGTGTGTGTGTGTGTGTGTGTGTGTGTGTGTGTGTGTGTGTGTGTTGTCTTCTCTTGCGGTCTTCCATCCTGCAGTGGATTTTCCTGGCCCTCTCTTGGGAAGCCACCGAACCTTCTGTTTTAATAGAACGTGGCTTTGTTGGAACCCGCCAAGCTAAACAGACGGCTTTGCCAGAGACTTTTAAGGCCTTACAAAAGCAATCCGTTGTGGGCTGAGCCGAGATATTCCCATGTTTTCAAGCATCAGCAGAAACGACAAGCTTCTGAATCCCGGGACACTCCGGACCTGGGTGCATTTTTTTGGGCTCGGTTTGCTGTGGGGGGTGGGGGGTGGGGTCAGCACGGATGACCCTGGCTGCTGACTTCGTGGAGCGGGGTCGGTAGTGGCTTAAGAAACGGCAGCAAAAAACATTTTAAAAGCTCACGTCTCAAGCCAGCCAGAAGAATTTTCCTGCTGGGGCTCTTGGATTTCAGCACAGGAACCGAGTGGGTTGTTGGTAATTGGCCCCCAAACCAGCCTTCAGCTGAACTCTGCCAAGGGCCTGACCAGAAAAACTTTACAAACAGGAGCCGGGCAATTAGATGACTAAAGGGTTCCTTCTGCTGAGCACTTTCCCCCTCTCGTAAACTGAGAGACTTCGGTTTTCCTCTGCCTGATCTTCTTGTGCTGCCAGTTGGGTGTGTGGGGCATGCACAAGGGGGGGGGCTCACGTTCTCACATTCTTCATGACTCTGCTTCTTGCCAGATGGGCTTGGCCCTGTGGCTGTTTGCATGCTCCCTTGTCCCGGGGTGCATGGCAGATCAGTAACCCTTTCCTTCAAGGTCTCCCCAGGTGCAGCCCCTCTGTGTCTGTGACGCACCGGGGGGCGGGGGGCAGCCACTAACCCCACTGAGCAGAAATGGGTACAAGCGCACTGTGGAGCGGAGGCTTTTTGTTAACAGGTCTCTCTGGCTGCATTCATTAATATTTGTTTTTCTTTTTTTCTTTTTCCCCTTCTGGTAAATTTCTTTAACCTTCCTTCAAACTCTGCTCGACACTAGCCATGGCGGGTAAGCACTCTGCGTGTCTGAGTGGATGTGTGGGTGGATGGCCGGGCTGTGCGTTGGTGGCTTTTGCTTTTCACGAATGCCTTCCGCATGTGCTCGTGTTGCTGCAGCGAATATTCAGGCCCGATCGTGTGCAGAATCCCCGCTCGCTTGAGGCCTCCTCATAAGCGAGTGGGTGTTCTTGGGGGGGGGGGGGCAGAACGGTCATTGCGGCTGTGGTATTCGGTGGTGGTCCTAGCTAGGGTGGGGATGTTTAAAGCAGCCGGGGACATTACCACAGAGCCACTTTAAGGGGCTTTAGACCTGAAGCCGTTCTTACGCTTCCAAAAGTATGCTAAGGAGACCCACCTCGCTGGGCTGTTGTGAGGATAAAACAGCGGTGAGCAGAGCATCCTAAACCACTTTGGGTCCCCATTGTGTATATAAGTGGTATAAATGAAGTAAATAAATCAGCAAGAGAGATGCACACCTGTTTGTGCTCTTTCTTCAGCCCGGATCCAAATATACCAGGGCCACCTTTGTCTTCAGGCTCTTAGGCAGAGAGAGGGTCCCCCTGCTTCCTGCAGGTGCCAGAATTGAACCAGGGACCGTTCCACCCAAAGCGTGGCTTCTGCAAATGGCACTGGGGAGCCCAAGAAGACATGGCTTCTCAGGTGGGGGGTGGAGCATAGTATAGTATCGTTTATTATTACGGTCTTAAGACCAACCTACAAAATAGACATAATAGGGAGAGAAAAAAAAACAGTCATGATATACAAAAAGAGAAATCTGAATTTAAGAACGTTCAAAATGCAATTCCCGCAGTCTAAGAATTAATGGACAAAACTCAGCGACTGAATGCGTACTCTCTGCATCCTTATCTGACAGGAGCCAGTAAAGCCTTGCTTTGTTTGTGTTAACGTGTCCAGGTGTCCTATCGACGAATGGGGGTGATAATTTTAAGACGAGCCTCCCTGTAAAATGGGCAGCTGAAGAACACATGCTCTACCGATTCCACGTCACTTAGAAGGCATGGGCACAGCCTTTCAGAGGAGGGGTTTTTATTGTACCTGCCTTGAATAACCGCAGATGGAAGGGCAGAACCTCTCACTAGGGCAAATGCCCTTCTAGAGTTCTTTCCCTCCACTGAAGTCAAATGTACTGCCGGCTCGATGGTGCTTTTGATATTTAACAACACCCCAAGTTTGGGGGGGGGGGGATTCTTCCCTCCTACAGCGACTGCTGATCGGGAGAGCCTTTTTTTGTGTCCGGGCTGCTGCAGGCAAAGCTGCCCTCCTGCAAGGCCACTGTCTGGCACGGAGGAGGCAGGAGGGCCAAGCAAGGATCAGGGCTATAAAACCCGGGGGGGGATGTGTGGCCGTGAGTAAAGGAAACCTTCCTGCATTCTCTCCCCCTCTCCTCTCTCTGTTACCATCCCCACAGCTCAGCTGTGTTTCTCCCAAGTCTGGATTCCTCCATTGCTAACAATATGCTGCGGTGTGTCCTTTCTTTTTTTCTTTTAGCTTGAGGTAGGGGCAAATGCATTCAGGTGCATTTTCAGTTGCAGAGGAGGCTTCCTGAAATAAACTGCAGTCCTTTTATATGAAGAGACACCCGCTGTTGCGCTCACTCGAAAACCCTGCTGTGATTCCAAAGCGGTAAACAACACCAGTGGGTTTTCGAGTGTGTGCGTGAGTGCGTACTTTTCGGATCTCTATAGAAAAGAGTCCGGTAGCATCTTAAAGACTAACCAAACTTGTGTCAGGATAGAAGCTTTCGTGAGTGATCAACACATGGGACTCACTGCCACAGGAGGAGGTGGTGGTGGCTACAAGCATGGACGCCTTCAAGAGGGAATTGGATAAGCATCTGGAGCAGAGGTCCATCAGTGGCTCTTAGCCACAAGGTATAGATAGGAACGCTCAGTCTGGGGCAAGGGATGCTCTGTATTCTTGGTGCTTGGGGGGGGTCAACAGTGGGAGGGCTTCAAGTGTCCTGGCCCCACTGCTGGACCTCCTGATGGCACCTGGTATTTTTGGCCACGGTGTGACACAGAGTGGTGGACTGGATGGACACCTTCCTCTGGAGTGTTTCTCACTGAATTTAGATGGTTTGGAGACCAGTCTCCATATTCAAGGCCCTACAAGAAATTCCGTGCCAGAGCACGGGCTTTGAACCTGGGGTGAGTCAGTCGTCTCCTTATTTGGTTGGCTGCCCCATCTGAACATATACCACATCTGTGTTTAGAGCTGTAGAGGAAAGTTTCTGGCAGCTAAAACTTTTTAAAAACAAAAAAGGTAGGCGAGCGCCATCTGCTGGAGGAATAAACCATCTCCGTTCCTTTCAGATTCAGCCGCAGGAAATCAGCCCTCCCCCGACGGCCAACTTGGACCGGTCCAACGACAAGGTGTACGAGAACGTCACTGGCCTGGTGAAGGCGGTCATCGAGATGTCCAGCAAGATCCAGCCAGCTCCGCCAGAGGAGTACGTCCCCATGGTGAAGGTAAGAAGGCGCCATTTGAGAGCCAGGATAGGTACAGCGGTTAGAGTGTCCGACGAGGGTCTGAGAGTCCCAAGTATGAATCGCCACTCTCCCATGGAAGCTTGCTGGGTGTCCTTGGGTTAGTCACACACTCTCGGCCCAACCTCCCTCACAGGGTTGTTGTGATGATAAGATGGAGGAGGTGAAAACAATGTAAGACGTGTTTGGTCCCCATCGGGGAGAAATGCATAGTATAAATAAAGTAAAATAAATTCCCCACAGCCTGGCCTTAGAAAGCATATCTTGTAAAGTAGAGAGCCAGTTTGGTGTCGTGGTTAAGTGGGCAGACTCTAATCTGGGAGAACCGGGTTTGATTCCCCACTCCCTCCACTTGCACCTGCTGGATGACCTTGGGCAAGCTCAGGTGTGCTACATTTACGAGTAGGAAGGGGGAGTGTGCTTATTGTTTTAATGGATTGGGTCCTATCAGTCAAGTCAGCTTAAGTGCAGGACCCTTGTCTAATACGGTGGGGGGGGGAGCCTTTCTCTCGCTCGAGGAAGAGCCCAACATGTATTGCCCCTGCCTGATGCTAATTAATCTATCTCCGATTCTTGTTTTTGACTAGGAGGTTGGCTTAGCGCTAAGGACTCTGCTGGCAACTGTAGATGAGACCATCCCCGTGCTCCCAACGAGTACTCACAGGGAGGTAAGTGAAGGTCTCATATCAGAACAGTATGGATCCCTGGCACAGAACAGACAAAGCGGCCTGGCACAGAATCAGACCCCTGGTCTATCAAAGTCAGTCTTGTCTGTTCAGACTGGCAGCAGCATTTGAGGGTCTCCGGTGGAGAAAGGCCTCTCAGATCACCTCCTACCTGATTGTTTTAATTCGAGATGCCGGAGGTTGAGCTCGGGACTCTCTGGGCACCAAGCAGATGCTCTCCTGTTGAGCCATGAGCCCCATCCCTTTTAGTATCAGGTGTACCTGGCCAAACCCTCCCTCGACACAGCGTGTAAATTCTTTCCCAACCCCTGAAATAATACACCACATGCATACCTTATAACTTTGATGTAGTGGTTAGGAGGGCAGACTCTAGTCAGGGAGAACCAGGTTTGATTCCCCAGTCCTCCACTTGCATCTGCTAGATGACCTTGGGCAAGCCATAGTTCTGTCAGAGCTGTTCTCTCGAGGAAAGTTCTCTCAGAGCTCTCTCAACCCCACCTACCTCACAGGGTGTCTGTTGTGGGGAAGGGGAGAGGAGTTTGCAAGCCACTCCGAGTGAAGGGTGGGGTATAAATCCAATCTCTTCCTCCTCCTCCTCCTCAGTTGCAGTGGTTTGAATCAGTCAATCAATCCAAAGCCTTTTATTGGCATATATATATAAAGATACAATAGTCTAGATACAAAATCAAGAACAGTAAAATTAAAATTGCAGAGTAACGTCACAGAGTGACAATGTAGTAAGAGTAGCATCATAATAAAACCTAGTTCACAATATCACTTATCAGGCTGTAGAACCATGGCACTGCAGAGAAACTTTGCTACTATTTCAGTTATCTCTGTATCTGCGTTGCCAAGCAAGAAAAGGAGCTTAAAATCATCAGGGGTCTCTAAAATTTGGCCTAATATGGGGTACAGAAGATCCTGACGGGACACCAAGTAGAGAGGGCAGTGGAGGAAGACATGGGTGACAGTTTCAACACAGTCCTTCATACAAGGACAGGGCCTGCTAGGAGAGGGCATCCCTTGGAATCTGCCAGATAAGACAGCTGAAGGAAGAACATTAAATCTAGCCACGGATATGGCTCTACGCAAATTTGGAGCTATGAATTGATAAAGGTACACTGCTGGGGTTTGAATCAATACTCTGCCGTTAACACTTTCCTTGGAAGAGTTGAAAATCCTCCTTTACTGGGTTGAACTCTGTGAACAGGTTAAAAACGTGGCCAGGTAATAAATCCTTATTGCCAACACCTTTCACCTCAGTTATACAAATCAGGAGCAGGAACCAGGTCACGGCAGCTGGACAGGCCTTGGTGTCAGATGCTTCTCCTCCGCAATGGCTTGCATCAGAAGCAAGGCAGAGAACTGAGTGCCTCCTCTCCAGTGCCTGCATGCGCCTGTTGCAGGTGGGAGCAGGGGGAGAGGAGCCTGTAGCAATTCACAATAGTAGCACCTTTAAGACTAACCAACTGCAGCTGACGAAGAGAGCTGTCTTTCTCAAAAAGCTTCTGCTACAATAAAGTTGGTTAGTCTTAAAGGTGCTACTGGGATTTTTACTATTCTGCAGCAACCGACCAGCACGGCTAACTCCTCTGTATTAATTCAGAAGCATGAAAGGAGGGCAATATGATTTATTGTCTGCAAGTCGCTACTCCAAGGGCTGAATCAAATGAAGTGTTATACAGGCTATCCTTATTTTGTCAAAGTTCCTTGGAGATCTGTATCACGCCTCTGACTATCAGCTGTAAAGGGCAGGGGGAGTCTCGGGTTACCCTAAAAAACTATATAGAAGCGACTGGTTTTTTGAACTGCAGCCCTCATCATCAGAGTACCTCCTTCTTATGTTCTTATAAACAGTGCTAAAAGGGGATTAGGTAGATTCGTGGAGGAGAAGTCTATCAACGGCTACTAGCCATGATGGCTGAGGGGAACCTCCACGTTCAGAGGCACTAAGCCTCTGAATCCCAGATCCAGGAGACAACATCAGGGGAAGGCCTCGGCCTCTGTGCCCTGTTGTTGGCCCTTCAGAGGAACTGGTTGGCCACTGTGTGAGACAGGATGCTGGACTAGGTGGACCACTGGTCTGATCCAGCAGGGCTCTTCTTAGGTTCTTATCAGGGGAAGGTCTCAGCCTCTCTGCCCTGTTGCTGGCTCTGCAAAGGAACTGATTGGCCACTGTGTGAGACAGGATGCTGGACTAGATGGACCTTCACTGGTCTGATCCAGGAGGGCTCTTCTGATGTTCTTATGAAGGCCTCGGCCTCTAGGCCCAGTTGTTGGCCATCCAGAACTGGCTGGACACTGTGTGAGACAGGAATTAGATGAGATTAGATGGACTATTGGTGTGAGACAGGGCACTTCTGATGTTCTTCCTTGGCTCTCCACACTGTCTCTCCGCTTTAGCCTTCATACAGTGCAGAATGGCCCAGACCTTACCTTGAAAACCCCTTGAGGGGTTTGCCATCAGTCGCCTGTGACGTGATGGCGCTTGTCACTCTCCCCCCCCCCAGTGGAATCTTGCCTCTCGTTCGTTGCTCAGTCTCTTTGGTGGTGGATGGTGAACAGGATCCAGCTCTGGGGCTCTTCTTGTCGAGTGAGCTTTTCATGTGGGGGAGATGGGTGTTTTGTGGATCAGCTGTACTTGGGTATGTTTTGCACTAACCTTGAACCTCCCCCCCCCCAGATCGAGATGGCTCAGAAGCTCCTGAACTCAGACCTGGCTGAACTCATCAACAAGATGAAGCTTGCTCAGCAGTACGTCATGACCAGCCTGCAGCAGGAGTACAAGAAGCAGATGCTCACAGCCGCTCACGCTCTGGCGGTGGATGCCAAAAACTTGCTGGATGTTATCGACCAAGCCCGGCTAAAATCCATCGGCCAGTCCAGGCCCCACTAGAGGCGGAGGGCGGCGCCTGCGGTCGCCTGCTTTAGAGAGAGGCCCCCTCGCCAGGGAAGCCACCCTCCGCCTTCCGGCAGAAACGAGGAAGGGTCTCTGCGCGCTCCTGGGTTTCGAGCAATTCCCATCCTGCTTAACTGAACGGCACCTGTCGGCTCTCTTCTCTCTTCTCCTACTTCTAGAGCAAGGGTTTTGTTTTAAAATGATCCACAATGCCAAGTAAGGTCTGAGATCCAGAAAAATTTAAAAAGGCCGTTTTCACAGAACTCTGTACAGACGCCTGGACGGCGGAAGCCGGTCTGAAACATTCTTGCATCACACGGAATGTGAATCACTTAAATTTCTTTTTAAAAGAAAAGAGAGAAAGCCTCCGATCTAGGACTACCCAAGCTGCAGAGCTGAGCTCGATATTGTGAAGAATTCTGGGAAACCTCAGGGCTGAGAATTCTTGCCTGCAATAGAGGCGGACTGTCCATACTGGAATACTTTTTTATTAGAACACTTAATGCCACAAAAAAAATGCTAATCACAATTTACAGAGAAAGAAGATTAAAAAAAAGCTATATTTTCAAAGCGTCAGTCATAAACTAAAGTCCTCTTCATCTGTTCCCCCTCCCCCCGCCCATTTCATGTGGATGTGACCCATTGGATCAGAACTGTAGCCATAGAAACAGAGAACCTTGGTCTCTCTTCAACCAGAATAACGTGCCAGTTTTTGTAGCATTGTTATTTTCCTTGGAAGCAAAAAAAACCAGACAAACAGAAAAGCTGCTTTGTACCAGAGCAACTCAAGAGCTGCATTTAGAAGGAAAAAAGAAAGTTCTGTAACCATACATGTCCCCCATTTTTATATAATTTATAAAGATTAAAGCCATGATGGATATTTTAAACCTACTGGAGTTGTTAAATCAGCCTTTGACAAGCTGGATGGAGGGAGGATAACAGGAAAATTGCAGATCCGTGTTTTCTTCCAGTTGCTTGCATGTTGTGTACACACCTTTTTGGATTGGGGGGGGAATGAGAGACCCCTAGCATGCTGACTCATCTGGGGCTCCCACCACACATGCTGAACAGCAGCCTGTTTTGGCCAGCAAGCAGGGCCCATTCTCCACTGAAAGGACCGAGACAGGAGGACTCTGAGGCACCACCACCAGCGCTAGATCAAGACGAGTAGCCGTGTTAGTCTGCCTGTAGCAGTAGAAAAGAGCCAGAGTCCAGGAGCACCTTTAACGAAATTTGTGGAGATGAGCTTTGTGAGGGGGCAGGAGATGAACTTTCTCTGAAGAAGTGAGCCATGACTCACAAAAGCTCCTACCCTGCCACAGATTTTGCTGGTCTTTATGGTGCTCCTGGACTCTTGGCTCTTTTCTCGGGTTGGAATCCAAGTCTTACGAGGAAAGGCTGAAAGAGTTGGGTATGTTTAGCCTGGGAAAGAGAAGGCTTAGAGGGGACGTGATGGCAGTCTTCAAGTATTTGAAGGGCTGTCATGTAGAAGATGGAGCAGATCTATTCTCTCTTGCTCTGGATTGCAAGACTAGATCTAATGGGTGGAAATGACAAGGGAGTCGTTACCGGCTAGATATCAGGAGAAACTTCCTAACTCTAAGAGTGGTTGAGCAGTGGAACAGACTGCGTCAGGAGATGGTGGTGGTGGATGCTCCTTCGCTGGACGTTTTCAAGCGGAAGCTGGACAGGCATCTGTTGGGTGTGTTGTAGGGCTATCTTTCCGCTACGGTCCTGCAGAGTACAGGGGTTGGACTAGATGACCTGCAAGATCCCTTCCAATGCGAACATTCTATGATTCTACCAATAGTAGTACATCTGGTCCAATGCTCCCTCTAGGCTGTGGAGGAGTCTTGTGAGCAAAAATTCTTTGTGAGCTGCTGGCATTAAAGTTGTGAGCAGGTGATTTGGCTACTGCATAAATTAGTTTGCTCTGGAGCCATCCTCTCTGAGCTGGAGGCTCAAAAACTGAGCTCACACCAACTCAGCTTAGAGGGAACACTGGTCAGGTTCCAGCCTCATCTGTCTCCCACCCCTGGCGTCTTCTGGCACACCACCGTCTTCATGTACTGATTGTGAGGCCAAAAAAGGCTTCATCTATCCTTTGCAATTGAGAGCTCAGGTGTCATTTGCAAGGTTTTCCAGAAGCCCTTCTTGCTTCAGACCCAGGAGTCGTGGAGTGTATGGCAGAGCTTGAAGGGTGCTCAGTGACTTTTGCAAACTGCTGCTTAAGTAAACAAAAGTGCTGGGAGAAATTCTGGAATCTCCCAGGCCTGAATGTTAATTAAACTTAATTTGAAATGCAGGATGTTGACCCTGGAGGCACATAGAATCGAGTCAGCTGTGTGACTTAACAGCAACTTGCCAATGTGAATTGGTGGCCCACACTTAAGTGCTGATGCATCTTGGAGGTTAACTTGTATTGCTTTCTCATAGGCAAGCACTTCTGTTACTTTATCTTGAGGTTTTCAGAACCAACAACAGCTTCTTGATATAAATGTCCCTGTGGCTTCTAAACTGAACAGCTAGCCTTAAATTCGTTTCTTCCTTGGAAGGAAGGGGAGAGGAGAAATATCTGTAAGGAAAATGTAAGGAGCACGAATGAAGTAGCAGCAGGTTAGGCAGAAATTCTTCGTTGCACCTTAAAAAACCAGCGGGTAATCGCTTTGATATACCCAGTAAGTTGTTCAACAGAAATGTGAAGTGTCCTTAATTGACAGGTCTGTTTAAGTAAGCACAAAGAGAATTGTAGAGTGAGGTCACACAATGCGAGAGGGCGATTGAGATTCTCCACAAAGCACAAGTTCTCCTATGGGTGCTTCGGCTGTTGCAGCAAGACCGGAAAAACCTCAGGAAAAAATGTATGAAATAACAGTGACTGTTCCCAGCAGCGGCTTAATGCCAGTCTCCATTATTAAGTCTGTTGTGAACAGTCAATGTAATTTATCTCGTGCTGGACTGGAGGTGTCAAACTTATTTGTTATCCGAGGGCCAGATCTGACATAAATGAAAGTTTGTCAGGCCGGGCCACAACCACGTGTGCTGGAGGTAAAAACTGAATAAAGGACAGCAGCTGGTAAGCTCCCAGTTGGTGTATCCTCACTGCAAGGCCTCATGGGCTGGGGGCGTGTGTGTGTGTGCAAATGAAAACCCACATGGGCCTCCTGGAGAGCCAGCAGCGCAGCACTGGGTAGATGCTCCCACGCTGCTTGACTGCTGATGAGGTTCCGCCATGCCGAAGCCACAATCACAGTGAATCCATCCTCTTCCCCCAAAGCAACCTCCTGTTCCCTCCCTTGCACTAGCTACTCACGGGCCAGTTCCAGCCCCTGCGTTTGACACCCCTGTGCTACACCATTCCTCTTGCATTTCCTCTGCACGCACACACACCCCGCCGGCTTTGCCATATACCACCGGCGCGTGTGCTTCTCTTATGAAACGATGCTACTTTCCTGAGATTTAAACCTCTGTGCCCCCCTCTCCTTAACAGAAAGAGCTCAGCAGCTGTTACCATTTTAATTACAGATTCACTGTTTACTCCTGCATTGGAGACCGGCACCCAGGCGGACTTACTGTGATGCACCGAGGCCCTGTGCAGAGGATATGAATGAAATGCTGGCTTGCAGAGCCACCGTTGTCAAGAATAAATGGCACAGGGAAGCAGCGGCACGTTCAGCCTTGTACGCAAAAGCGTTTGCACAGAAGTAAAATTAGAACATTAATCTGACCAGTTCAGCATTGAGGATGGCCAGTGGACTCTTAAACCCTAATGGGCTGTTTCAAAGGGGGGGGGGGGCAGTAAAAAGTAATTTTGTTCCAGACAGGTTGGATCCTAAGCCAGGTGCTTCTTCTTAATCAGCTGACATCCCATTTCTTGAAGTCAAGCTTTAAAACTAACTGTTGCTGACACGGCTACTACTGTGGTGACTGCAGCTCACGTCAAAGGGTGGCAACACCAGAGACTGGTACCCTTAACTTAGATGGCACCAGGGCTCTTTTTGTAGCAGGAACTCTTTTTTGTGTGTTGGGTGACACACCCCTGATGTAGCCAATCCTCCAAGAGCTCTCCTACAAGGGGCTACTGTTAGCTCTTGGGAGGATTGGCTACATCAGGGGTGTGTCGCCTAATGTGCAAAGGAGTTCCTGCTACAAAAAGAGCCCTGGATGGCACCATTCATTCTGAGGCCTAGAAAAGAGCAAGAGCAGTAGCACCTCAAAGACTTAACAAAATTTGTGGCGGGGTGGGAACTTTCATGAGTCATTCGCAACACACTTAATAGCCTGTCCAGGAAGTATTAAGCAAAGGGAACCCCGGCCTCTTTGAATTGTAGTTAAGCAGTAGCGCTGCAAGAGTCCAGCATCTTATTCATATCCTCGCAGAAGGTAAATGCCACTGCGGGATGACTGTAACGGAAGCCCTCCCAACCAATGCTCCCTCTACGCTATGGAGTCTTGTGAGCTACCTGCATTGAAGTTGTGAGCCAGCAATTTGGCTGCCGCATTAATTAGTTTGTTCTGGAGCCATCCTTCCCGAGCTAAGACAAAAATGTGTGAGCCGGAGGCTGAAAAACTGTGAACTGGCTCACACTAACTCAGCTTGGAGGGAACACTGCCCCCAACCTGTATCCGTTTTTAGAATACTTAGACTTGAGGCCCAGGCAACATGCTAGGCGGATCACGCTGGCGCAAGACCATGCCAATTTGACCTTTAAGGGGCGTGGCAAAAAAGCTAGTAATCACACTTGAATGTACACAAAGACAGAATGGCATAAGGGCTGTGGGGATGAAGGCCTGGGTCTCTGTAAGGGCAAAATCATTCATTACAGTGAGCTTTGATCACAGCCAGCCAGGGAACCTCCACAGAGGCACTAAAAGCCGCTGAATGCCGGAGCCAGGAGGCATCATCAGGGGAAGGCCTCAGCCTCTAAGCCGTTGTTGGCCAGTGTGTGAGACAGGATGCTGGACTATTGGTCTGATCCAGCAGTTCTTAACTGTCATTTGCCGCCTTGTAGCACTAAAAGGAATAATCAATGACTTCACTTAAATATTTGTATCTTTACTGTAAAAGAGTACAAAAAATCAGCTTAGTCAAAGAGACCGAAGCCCATGTCATCATCGGATTCTTCCGACTCTTCCTTCTTCTCTTCCTCTTTCTTCTCTTCAGCTAGGAAAGAAAACAGTGCCTATTAAAACACCCAAAGCCTTCAACTACAGCTAGCTTAAGTGCAGCCGACAGAGGGTCAAGTTTTCTTCCCACATCTCTTTCACAGATTATTCCTGGGACTGCAGGACCTGTGTGGATCGCAGGAGGCTGTGAAATTCTACTTTCTTCCTAAGCAAAGCTCCACTGCTCAACAGGGTGGGGAAGAAAAAGCCATTCACACACCATGTTGCTTCATATGCAGGCCCTGCAACACCAGGAAGAGACTTTCCAGGGGGTGGAAGATACTACTGGGGATTGCAATACACAATTCCCACCGTAACATGAAGACAACATAAAAACCCTCAGAACGAAAGCCCCTCAGGCCGTTTGGTTGCAACTGTGTTGGTCTGCAGTAGAACAGCCAGTCGAGCAGCACTTTAGAGACCAACAAGATTTCGGGGGCAGAAGCTTTCAAGAGTCAAAGCCCCCTTCGTCAGATACTAAAGAGATTCTTGAAAGCTTATACCTCAAAAACACTTTGTTGGTTTCTAAGGTGCTACTGGGCTCAAATCTGTGACACCTGGTCTCGATTCAGTTTTAGCTTGTTCTCTCTCAGCCGCCTGACTGGCTTCCATACACCGACTCAGCACAGAGACCGCTGCCTCCAGTACCTTCTCATCAGATTGCTGTTAACTGGGTTCCCAGAGACACCCAGCCCCAAAGGTTAGAGGAGGTTTGTTTTATATGATTTCATTTCGAGGTCTCACATATACGTCAAAGAACATGAGTGGAACCCACCAGATAGATAACAAGCTTATTGGGGCATAAACTTTTGAGAGTCTATCTGATGAAGGGAGCATTGACTACGAAAGTTTATATCCACCCAAAATCTTCTTGGCATCTAAGGTGCCAGGTAAAGGCAAAGGTTTCCCTTGTTCGAAAGCCAGTCGAATCAGACTCTAAGGATGCAGTGCTCATCTCCATTTCCAAGCCAAAGAGCCAGCACTGTCCAAAGACTTTTCCATGGCCATGCGGCCGGCACGATTAAACACTGAGGCACACAGAACACTGTTGCCTTCCCACGGAAGCGGTGCCTATTTATCTACTTGCAATTTCTTGCTTTCAATTCGAACTGCTAAGTTGGCAGGAGCTGGGGCCAGAGACGGGAGCTCAGCTGTATCGCAGCAGGAACCCTACCCCACTCAACTGTCCCAGAGTCCACACTTACCAGGAGCAGCACCCCCCGCGGGGGCCCCTCCTCCAGCCGGGGCCGCAGCAGCTGGAGCACCACCGCCCACTCCGACGTTGCAGATGAGACTTCCGATGTCGATGTTGGCCAAAGCCTGGTCAAGGCACAAAACAGCACAGGGAGATTAATGGCAATGCATTTAGACACTCGAGTAATTCCGTGCCACAGAAATCTACAACTGACATTGCAAAGGTACGCTTGATGGACAAAGCCGCGCATCCAGTCCTAAACACACCAAGGTGCACGTTTGCTGCAGCATTTGATTTCTCCACGGACGGGCTGCGCCTCTAGCAATGATGAAATTAAACACTAGGACCACCCACAGAAAAGGTCCCCCCACTTTATCACTGCCCTACAAGTATGTGGGGGGGGGGGAACCTGTAAAATCTAGCCCATAAGTAAAACCTCAAAAAACTAAGGTAAAGGTTTCCCTTGCTCAAAAGCAAGGGAATCCGACACTAGGATTGCGGTGCTCATCTCCGTTTCAAAGCCGAAGAGCCAGCGCTGTCCGATGACGTTTCCGTGGTCATGTGGCCAGCATGACTGAACACCAAGGCGCACGGAACACTGTTACCTTCCCATTGTAGTGGTACCTATTTATCTACTTGCAATTCCTTGCTTTCGAACTGCTAGGCTGGCAGGAGCTGGAACTAGAGACAGGAGCTCACTCCATCATGTGGCACCCTGGGTCTCGAACTGCTGAACTACTGACCTTCCACAGCCTGCAGTTCAGCATCTTAACCACTTGAGCTACCGCAGCTCCCAAAAAACTAACAGAATGACTAGTGCAAAAAAGCAGAAAAAAATGTCTAGAATATCAAGATTCAAATGGGTAGCTGTGCGGGTCTGAAACAACAAAGTTTGCGTCCAGTGGCGCTTTTAAGACCAGCAAAGTTTAATTTTGGGTATAAGTGTCCATGTGCCTGCACACTTCTCCAAATACCTATCTGAACAAGTATGTGCATGTGCACAAAAGCTTATATGCAGAATAAAACTTTGTTGGTCTTACAGGTGCCACTGGACTAAAAAAATACAAAACAATATCAATATCAGTAAAATCCAGACAGAGGAAATGTGCCAATTCCCACCCCCCTTTCCTCAAGAGACCCAACCTTGAAATCAGGGGCGTCAACCAGCCAGGCAACACTTTCCTCCTGGGTCTTACCTTTGCAAACAGTCCTGGCCAGAACGGTTCAACATTCACTCCTGCTGCTTTGATAAGTGCATTGATCTTATCCTCCTAAACAACAACACAAGAGCATTTAACAAAAGCAACGGCTGTAGATATTACTCCCTCACAACAGAAACGTATGGCACACATATCCAAGGGGTACTCTAAAAAATGCAGTAGCTGTACTACCTCCAATCTCAACGGCTGAATCTAAAACAGGTCAAACCAATATCCTAACCAGCCCTCTGATTACCTGATTTTTAAATGAAGGTTTTCCACTGTCCTAGTAATGGTCAAATGCAGTGCTTGGATAATCTCTAGAAAGGAACCTAACTGTTGGGGGGGGGGGGAGAGAACTTCTCTAATCTGTTTAGAAACCCACAAGTGGAGACCCGCAAGAAACTTGCGGGATGGTCATCCCATTCCTCACACCTTTGCTTCCTCCCCTCTACCCTTACCTATCTCACACTCTTTCTCCCTTCTGGGGGTGGAGCCATAGACTCAACCCTCCAAAGCAGCCATTTTATCCAGGGGAACTGATCTCTGTCACCCGGACAACAGTTGTAATTCTGGGTGATCTCCAGCCCTCACCCAGAGGCTGGCAATGGTAGTTCTCATGGAGGAAATGGCTGGTTTGGAGGGGAGTCTATGGCATTATACTGGTCTGAAGTTCCTCCCCTCCTCAAACCCCACCATCCCCAGGATCCACCCCTTAAATGTCCAGGAGTTTCCCAATCCAGAGTTGGCAACCCTATTTCCTTCCCACCCAACAGCCAACTTAACCTTTATCTGCCTTCAGCTTTTTGTCTCCACCCCCCTCCCCCACAGCTTCTACCAAGGAAAATTATAGTCTTTCTCCACAGTGGGGACCAAAGCAGCTTACATTATTCTCACCTCCTTTTTATCTGCACAACAACCCTGTGAGGTTGGTTAGGCTGAAAGTATGTGACTGGTCCAAAATCACCCAGTCAGCTTCCACCGCAATATGGGGATCTGAACCTGGGTCTTGCAGACCTATTCTGAGGCTCTAACTGCTGCATCACTGCTGGCTTTCATCGGGTGGCTGCTGAACAGCAGCAAGCAGCCAGGCCAAGTTGAGTCATGCAAATTAGGTGGTATCAAGTCACCCAGAGGGTGCTGCCTAGGGATGCCAGCCTCCAGGTGGGATCTGGGGATCCCCTGGAATTACTGCTCAGCTCCAGACTACTGAGATAACTTCCCCTGGAGAAAATTGATGCTTTGGAGGGTGGACTCTAGGGCATTGTACCCCACTGAGGTCCCTGTCCTCCCCAGGCTCCATCCCCAAATCTCCAGGAGTTTCCAGACCTGGAGCTGGCAACCCCACTACCCCCATCCCCTGCCAGTGCCTGTGGGGGGACCTGGCAACCCTAGACGGTTGCCAGGCCTAGGGTTGGCAACCTCCAAGTGGGGCCTGCTGGAGGGTGAACTCCAGAGATCTGTGAACAACAGAGATCTGTCTCCCTGGAGAAAATGGCTGCTTTGGAGGGTGGATTCTGTGGCATGATGCCCAGCTGAGGCCTCTCCCTTCCCCAAATCCTGCCCTCCTTGCACTCCACCCCAAAACCTCTAGGAATCCCCCAGCCTGGCCCCAACGCTCCCTCCCTCCCTCCCCCCTCCAAGGCCGAAAGAGGCCTGGAAAGAAAGGGCCCTTCCCCCACCCTTTGACTGACAGAGCCAGTCAGAAGCCTCTCCTCCCCCCCCCCCCAACGTTCTAATCTCTCACCGTTGCTGCCTGGAGTCAGGTCCCTGCAGAGGCCATTTCAAAAGGCTTTTGGGGGGGAATTCAACTGTCCCTGAAGGGATTTCCTCACTGTTTGGATTTTTCTACAAACCCAGGAAGTCTACTGACTATGTAGGAAAAGCTGTTGGGGGAGAGTGAGGCCCCTGTTGGAGGGAATAGGTATCCGCACAGAAAAAAAAAAGTCTGGAATTAGAATAAGGATAAGGCTCTGTGATTTTTTCATGTGTACCACTGTGATGTGAAACCTCTCTGTGCATGCCTTAAAAAGGAATACTTCCCACTTAACCCTACCCCACAAAACACTTGCTCTTGGTATTGTTGGGGGGAGGGCACTATAGAAATGCAGCTTGAAAAGGAGATGAGATAGATTCATGGAGGATCAGTCTATCAACAGCGACTAGCCGTGGTGACTGAGGGGAACCTCCACATTCAGAGGCACTAAGCCTCTGAATCCCAGAGCCAGGAGGCAACATCAAGGGAAGACCTCAGCCACAATGCCCTGTTGTTGGCTGTCCAGAGGAACTGGTTGGCCACTGTGTGACAGGAGGCTGGACTAGATGGACCTCTGGTCAGATCCAGCAGGGCTCTTCTGATGTTCTTATCAGGGGAAGGCCTCAGCCTCTCTGCCCTGTTGTTGGCCCTTCAAAGGAACTGGTTGGCCGCTGTGTGAGATGGGAGGCTGGACTAGATGGGCTGTTAGTCTGATCCAGCAGGGCTCTTCTGATGTTCTTATGAGGGGAAGGCCTCGTCCTCTATGCCCTGTTGTCAGCCCTCCAGAGCAACTGGCTCTGGCCACTGTATGAGACAGGAGGCTGGACTAGGGGTTGCTTATTTAAGAAGTCCTCTTCTCTGCAACAAAGCTTTTAAGGGAGAAATCTTGGAGGTTCAATCCCCACACTAACAATGGACTGGAAAAACAACAACTGGCAACGCTGAGGCAAAAGCATATGGTGCAGATTCTCTATGGCACAAGCAACTCGTGGCAGTTTTAAAAAGGCTTGCAGTTTCACTGAGTGGCAAATGAAAGGGGTTTAACTGCTGGATTAGAAGCACAAAACCCAGTTTTCCTATCAGAGTCAGCAGCATTGAGAGTGCTGTTCCCCAAAGAGGCCCTTCCTCCTCACCGATGCCAGAAGGTACATCTATCTGTTCACTCCTGTATGTCCCGACACCCTATTCCACTGCTAATACACACGTCGGGTCTTTCAGGCGCTGTAATACTCCTTTGTCTGTTTCCTGCTAGTGTGCTCATTGGTGCAAAAACCTTCGAGAATTGAAGCTTTCAGCATAGGTTAAACCAGTGAGAAATGCTGCACAAAAACAAGAACTATTCAGCCTGCTTTTGAAACAGCATTTACTTTGGGTGTGTGTGTGTGCGTGCACTCCTTCATTCAACAGAAGCAGCACCTTCCAGGGACACCCTTCCTGTGGGTCCCACGCACACACGGTCATTCTGCTTTCTCACACAGACTTTCTGGGGAGAGCCAACGTGGGTTCCTGGTTACGAATATCAAACTCAGATCTGGGAGACCTAGGCTGAAATCCCCACTCTGCCATGCAAGCCTGCTAGGAGATCGTGGGCCCGTCATATACTCTCTCAGCCAGAGGCATTACAAGGTAAGGGCACCCCGTTGTTTTCTCCAAGGTGGGCGTAAAATATGGCCTGCGCTGATGCTATCCAATTCTTTTAAAAACCCTGCTACTGATTCTGAAATAGATGACAGAGAGAAGAGACAGGACTGGATTTATACCCCGCCCTTTACCCCAAGCAGTTTACAAATTCTTTTCCCTTTGTGAGGTAGGTGGGGCTGAGAGAGCTCTTTCCAGGACTGCTCTTGAGAAAACAGCTCCGACAGATCTATGGCTTGCCCAAGGTCATCCAGCAGCTGATGAGAGACAGGAAGTGACTCAAGGTTCCAAAAGGAGCTGCAAGGACAACCCAACTCTGCCTATTCCCAGTAGAATAGTCTAATAATCATCACAGTAAAGGTTGCCATCCTCCAGGTGGGGCCTGCAGATCTTCCGGAATTTCAACCAGTCTCCTGATGACAGATCAGTTTTCCTGGAAGAAATAAAGGCCTTGGAAAGCAGTGTCTTGGGTATTCTAGCCCTCTCAAGTTTCTCCCCGGGCATTTCCAACACAGAGTTGGCACCCTTAACCTCAATAGTTTGGATTTAGGATTCTACTATAGTTTTGTTAATCCAACGGGGAGAAGAGGGCGGACAAGCCGTGAGCCGGACAGCAACTTCCCTCTGCCACGAAGCAGCTCCGAGCCCCGAAACAAACGGCCCTTCCTCTCCCCCTTCGTCAGCAGCGTGCAAAGGGGAACGCTCCTGCGCGGCTACTCGGCAAGGATGACATGGACCCATGCAACCCTAGCGCGTTCTGCACTGGGATGGCAGAGGAAGGCCAGGTCTGGAGAGGAGGGAGACCTCAGCGGGGTAGAATGGTCTTCCTAAGCAGCCATTCTCTCCAGAACTGATCTCTTTTACCCGGGAATCAGTTATGATCCCGGGAGATCTCCAGCCACCACCTGGAGATGGCAACCCCGCACGCCGGAGAGGTTCCCGAACCACCCAGGGCCGCGGCTGCCTCCTCCACGTGCGCGCCCCAACCACAGCAGCACGAGGCCCCCCTTACGACTAGCGCATGCGCTCTGCTCCCGCCCCGGGCCTCGCGCATGCGCTCTGCTCCCGCACGGCCTTCCCGCTTCCTCACCGTGACGGTGACCTCGTCATCGTGGAGAATCAGCGCGGAGTAAATGCAAGCGAGCTCAGAAACGGAGGCCATGACGGGCGAGAGGTGCGCGGTGCTGGTCGCCGGCTGGGACTCGGCCTTAGCTTCAGTTGAAGGACACAGCACCTTACGCGCCACTGAAGGGGACGACGGAAAAGAAGGGCCGTGCGCTCGCGACGGACATTTATGAGGCGGCTACGACCAATCGCAAGCCACCTGGGGTCGCGACTCCGCCAATGGGTGAAGACGTGGTAAAACGAGAACCATTCCGGAGAAAGCGGAGGCGGGGCTGGTTTTTTTTATGCGAAACCTCGCGAGACGTGAGGGGAAGTCTCGTCTACTAAAAAGGAGTCTCGGGATCGATGGTGTTTCCTAAACGGATGACACTAGCGGCGTGAGTCAGGTGGACCAATCAGACTGGTCCATTCCAGCGTTCAAACCGGAGCCGTTCATTCCACGCCGCGGCAGCGTCAGTAGCCAATGATCGGCCGCTAATATCGGGGGGGAGGCGGGGAAAAAGAAAGATTGATGGAACGTGGCGGAAATATCCGAAAAGAGCCGGAAAATCTCTGACGCGCTGCCGCCTCCCCCAGCCGGAGGGCGCTTGAGGGCGAAAGTGGCGGGCGGGTCTCTACGTGACTGACAGTCGCAGCGATGGAGTTGGAGTCCGGGGGCACCTTTCCGACCCACAAAGTTTAATTCTGGGTAGAAGCTTTCGTGTGTACGCACTGAAGGGTTTTGTTTTTTTAAGACACGAAAGTTTATGCCCTGAGTAATACTTTGCCGGTCTGAAAGGTGCCGCCGGACTGGGACTTGGTTCCGGAAGGACAGTGGGGCCAAAACCAATGCTCCCTCTAAGCTGTAGAGTCTTGTGAGGAAGAATCCTACTTTGTGAGCTGCTGGCATTAAAGTTGTGAGCGAGCGATTTGGCCACTGCATCAGTTAGTTTGCTCTGGAGCCCTCCTTCCTGAGCGAAGACAAAAACTTGTGAGCCAGAAGCTAAAAAAAAGTGAGCTAGCTCACACTGACTCAGCTTAGTGGGAACACTGGCCAAAACTCCCTTTTCTCAAAAGCACTGGCGAAAACGGAGCACTTGTGAGGCGGTAGAAATTAAAGGCAGGAAGCTGAGGAGGTGAATACCTGGGGGAGTTTTCACAGCAGAGGGAACGCAATGTCCCCTCTAAGCTGTGGAGTCTTGTGAGCAAAAATCCTACTTTGTTGAGCTACTGGCATCAATGTTGTGAGTGAGCCATTTGGCTACTCCATAAATCAGTTTGCTCTGGAGCCTTCCTTCCTGAGCAAAGACAAAAATCTGTGAGCTGGAGGCTAGAAAACGGCGAGCTAGCTGACTCAGCTTAGAGGGAACATTGGAGGGAAGTAAACTGGGGAGCTCCCCTGCTAGGAGAAGGGCCAGTTGGTTCTTTTCAGCCCAGTGGCACCTTTAAGACCAACAAAGTTTAATTTAATAAGCCTAAACCTGCAAGCATATTTCTTTAGATACTACTTCTTGCACATAAAAGCTTATCCCTTGAATTAAACTTTGTTGGTCTTAAAGGTGCCACTGGATTCAAACTTTGTTCTACTGCTTCAGACCAATACAGCTGCCCACCTGAATCTATAGTCTGCCCAGAAGTCATACTAATAAAACATTGCATATTAAATATGTTTATTTTTCTACCCCAACCTCCCAGCCAGATTGGGGGGATTGAGCTCTCTTTGGAGGGAAAATTAAGGCTGACCGATATAATAGCCTGCTTGTCACTGCAGTGATACCCAAGACCAACAGGCCAGGTCAGAGAAACTTTCCCAGAAATTTCCCTCCTGAAGTCTTGAGTATTTAATCCCTCCAAATCTCTGTTCCCTGCTTGAAGAGGGGGGGGAGTTGGCCATCCCATTATCTAGACCTATTACCATTTCTTAAGAGGTGAGCCTGGAAAGCCATGGACTAACTTCCTCCCTTCCTGTCTTACTCTCTGCCCAGAAGGAAAAACAAACAACTTTTAGAACTCAAAGTGAAGGTTTTGCTCACTTCAAACCTCCAAAGGAAAAAAAAAAAAAAATTTCTTCACACACCCCAGAAGCAGATGGTCAGGCAGTGCAGATCTTTCAGCAACAGGGTGGTATGAGCCCTGTGCTAGGTTGCCAGCTCCAGGTTGGGAAACTACTGGAGATTTGGGTGTGAAGCCTTTGGAAGGCAGGGTTTGGGGAGGGGAGGGCAGATTATAATGCCATAGAGTTCAACCCCCTAATTAACAATTTTCTCCATGGGTACTGACATCTGTCATCTATAGATTAGTTGTACTTTTGGGAGACTGCCAGGCCCACCTGGAGGTTGGAAACCCTTTATTCAGCCCCCAACATTTTTTTTTACTAGTTTAAATATAGTGACATGAAGTACTTGTTGAGTTTTGGGGTACGGGAGATGGTATTGAACTTCTTAAAAATATTCTAATTGAACACTTGCATGACAGACTCTTACTTTGTAGGAGAATAGGCTTGAATCTGTAGCCATATGGGATTTCTACCTGAAGAGTGTGTAGCCATATGGGATTTCTACCTGAAGAGTGTGGCTTTCTCAGCTCCCCCTTCCTGCTGCAGCCCCCAGTCCCCCTGAAATGCTGCTACCCTCAAATAATGACTTTTCGATCAACAACAGAATGCCCTGGAAGATTGACACATGAAATTCACTGTCACAGGAGGTGGTGGCGGCTACAAGCATGGACGACTTCTAGAGGGAATTAGATAAGCATATGGAGCAGAAGTCCATCAGTGGCTATGAGCCACAAGGTATAGGTAGGAACTCTCGGCCTGGGGCAAGTGATGGTCTGTATTCTTGGTGCTTGGGGGGGCAAGAGTGGGAGGGCTCCTAGTGTCCTGGCCCCACTGCTGGACCTCCTGATGGCACCCGGTATTTTTGGCCACTGTGTGACAGAGTGTTGGACTGGATGGGCCATTGGCCTGATCCTACACTGGTTTCTCTTATGTTCCTATATTCTTATCAAAATGTTCACCTAACTGGTTTCTGCATACTGCAGTTTTTAATACCAGGTTTGTATCCATTTATAATCTTTTTAAATACCAGGTTTGTATCCATTTATCACATTTTGTCATCTTCTGGGCATGGAACTGGGGGGGTATGGGGGGTATTTGTGAATTTCCTGCATTGTGCAGGGGGTTGGACTAGATGACCCTGGAGATCCCTTCCAACTCTTATGCTTATTTTCCATCTAGACCAGCCAGTTATGTTACTTGTAGCTTTGGATATAAACACATCTTCCATATAAATGTACACTTCATGAATTTACAGCGTGCTCTGGTCTCCCATCCAAGACTTATGGTGACCCCAGCAAGAGGCTTTCAAGGCAAGTGGGAAGCAGAGGTGGTTGGCCATTCCCTTCCTCTGCAGAGCCTTCCTTGGTGGTCTCCAATCCAAGACTTATGGTGACCCCAGCAAGAGGCTTTCAAGGCAAGTGGGAAGCAGAGGTGGTTGGCCATTCCCTTCCTCTGCAGAGCCTTCCTTGGTGGTCTCCAATCCAAGACTTATGGTGACCCCAGCAAGAGGCTTTCAGTGCAAGTGAGAAGCAGAGGTGGTTGGCCATCCCCTTCCTCTGCAGAGCCTTCCTTGGTGGTCTCCAATCCAAGACTTATGGTGACCCCAGCAAGAGGCTTTCAAGGCAAGTGGGAAGCAGAGGTGGTTGGCCATTCCCTTCCTCTGCAGAGCCTTCCTTGGTGGTCTCCAATCCAAGACTTATGGTGACCCCAGCAAGAGGCTTTCAGTGCAAGTGAGAAGCAGAGGTGGTTGGCCATCCCCTTCCTCTGCAGAGCCTTCCTTGGTGGTCTCCAATCCAAGACTTATGGTGACCCCAGCAAGAGGCTTTCAAGGCAAGTGGGAAGCAGAGGTGGTTGGCCATTCCCTTCCTCTGCAGAGCCTTCCTTGGTGGTCTGCCATCCAAGTTCTGATGTTTAGCTGCCGAGATCCAATGAGATTGGGCTATATTCTGCCACCTTCCCTCTTAAGTAAATAAGGACTTCCTCTTCACTGTCCTCAGTCTACCGCTGTGCTACTTTAGCTAGCATAGGATTCCTGCTTCAAAAAGTCCCCCAGTAGTTGTATTTGTATGGGAAGAAGGGGTTCCCATGAGCAGGAATGAGGGGATGCCAGCCGCACCTCATCTCTTCTCCCCCAATCAAAATGATAATGGGTCTGAAGCTCCTTCCTCCACTGAGACTTACTTGGCGGTGTTTCTTCCAAGTACTGATCCTGGCAGCCAGAGACATTTCTGTGGTTCGAGAATGCAAGCTGGAACAGTATAATTATATCCCTATGAAAAGCCCTTTGATGTGCCACATGCAAAAGACTTCCTCTTCCAGCGCCATGGAGTTGGGGGACACTATGTGGTGATACTGGTAATGAGTCAACTGTGCTCCAAGGAGTGTGGAAGATGCATTCTCAACTGGGTCCCTTTGTATTAGGAAATGTGCAATCACCTCAAAGCCTTGGGGGTGATTTTCTCTTTCTTATTGATAGAGACATCCAGCAGGGGCAACACAGCACGTCACTGGCATGCTCCAAGACGTGTGGGAGAGTTGTGCTCAGTGGTATATGGGATCTCAGAGGCTCCTATGAAAACAGAGCTCTCAATTTCTAATGGCAACAGTGCTAGGAGGAGTGGAGCACTGGCTCTTTCGGGCTCCTTATAGACCCACCAGCTCCATGGGGCCAAAAGGAACGTGAGGAAATCACACCGCTGCTCCTGCTGCATTGGGACACGCGACAGGACAGCCTGTGCCTAAAGCCCATATTAACTTATAACTGGCTCAGAATCCTTCCCCCACAACACAGTCCTGATCCAAGGCTGGAAGTGGGGGTGGCGGCTCTGAACTATAAAGAAATGGGATTCTGACCTGGATGGTTAACCAGGCCTTGGTTATTACTTGGATGGAGATTACTAAGGAAGTCCGGGTTTGCTATTCAGAGGCAGGCAGAGAAACACCTCTGTGTTTCTCTTGCCTTGAAAACTCTACAGGGTTGCCTTAAGTTGGCCGTGACAACGGGACCTTCCATGACCACAAAGAGATGGGAGATCAGCTGATGGCTGCAGTGTTCCCTCTAAGCTGAGTTAGTGTGAGCTAGCTCACTACTTTTTAGCCTTCAGTTCACACACTTTTGTCGTGGCTCAGCAAGGAGGGCTCCGGAGCAAACTAATTGATGCAGCAGCCAAATGGCTCGCTCACAACTGTAATGGCAGCAGCTCACAAAGTAGAATTTTTGCTCACGAGGCTCCATAGCTTAGAGGGAGTATTGCTGCCCAGTGTTTTATCTTATTTGGCCCTAAGTTTGCTGCCAGGCAATTCCTTTGCCCTTCTTTCTCGCTTTTCTGCCTCCGTTTCTTTTCCTTTCTTCTCTGCTGTCTTTTCTTGCTCTTCCCTTCTCAGTCCCCTCCTCCTCCCTTTCCCTCTCCTTCTCTTCCACATATCAACAAATCCTCCCCATTCAAGGTTTGTACTTGTTCCATCATTACCTCCTTGCATTGGCTCCCACACTGGTTTGCCAAGTCCAGCTCCGCATGTTGCTGGCATGGAGTTTCCTGATTCTACCCTGCACGCCATAAACCACTGCCGTTGGTGGTTGTTTTTTTTTGTCTTGCACAGCAAATGTGGTTGTGTTGCTTTGGCACCAGCCCGGAGGCTTTCAAAAAGAAAAGTCGACACTGAACTGTGGTGTGTGGGAGAGAGGAAGCTGAGAGAGGAAAGGGTTCTGAAGTTACACACTCCCAGATTTAAAAGACCTGAGCACTGTTTTGGCATCTGTGTGGGAGAAAGCGGCAGCAGCAGCAGGGAAGAGGGGAAGGAGACAGCTGTGAACAATGTCTTCAAAGCTCCACGGGCTTTGTAGCTAATTTACATGCCTAGTAATTATTATCATTATTTAACGCACATTATCACATGTTTTAATCCTTTATGCTATTATTAAGCACGGAAATGGAAAGTGCTGTCAAGTCGTAGCTGACTTACAGCGACCTCATTAGGTTTGCAGGGAAAGAGACATTCAGAGGTGGTTTGCCATTGCCTGCCTCTAATCCATCATTGTCACACACACACCCCGCCTACGTCACTTCCAGGTGACAAAGGCACATCCTTCCAGTGCTTGGGGGGGGGATTTCCTCTCCCTGGCCAGTTGGCAGGTGGCAGGCAAAAGCCCACAAAATTGCGGGGTCCCACCCTGACCTCCCTGGCAAGTTCGATCTCATGAGATCTCAGAAGCTAAGCAGGGTCGACTCTGGCCAGTGCTTGGATGGGAGACCTCCCTGGAATACCAGAGGTGGGGGCAGGCTTTATTCAGCCACCTCTCTGATTATCCTCCAGGCCCCCAGGAGGGGTCAGTTGCCAGAGGTCGACATGACTCTCCAGGTGCACACACACACTCACATATGAAAAATACAAAAAGGGGGCTGGCAAAAACCCTATAAAGGCCAATTTTACCACAGAGTTTTGCCCAAAAACCAGAGTGTTGCCACCAACATGCTGATGTCACTTGGAATGTCACTTCCGGTGATGTCAGCATGTTGGGGATGACGCTTCCAGCTCCTGGAGTGTGTGTGTCCCCCCCCAATCCACCCACCAGTGTCTCGAAGGGACCTGGCAACCCTAGCCCTTTAAACATTTTATAGAATTTACACTGTTAACTTTTAACAAAAGTTTTAGTTTGTATCTTTGTATTTTGTTCTCGTCAATATATTTTGGGGCAAATTCTTATATTCACATGGATTAGAAAATGGATACAATTTGAAAAGCTTTTGTTGAACTTCAAATAAACTACGGCCTCCTGTTTGGGAACCAGAATGCCAATTTTCACAATAAATCAATAGGTTCTTCTCAGGGGTGGAACCTCAATTGCAGACCTTGAGGAATTTCACATTACCCTTTTGAAGCCGGTTTGAAGCCGTTTTTGATCTGTC
Organism: Gekko gecko; assembly: GCA_029375565.1. Taxonomy (NCBI): domain Eukaryota; kingdom Metazoa; phylum Chordata; class Lepidosauria; order Squamata; family Gekkonidae; genus Gekko; species Gekko gecko. The sequence goes on from JAPDNY010000009.1 coordinate 72,805,850, forward strand.
GTGGAGTAAACCAGTGTAGGGCTGCCATTTCACACATGGCTTTCCCCCTTCTGGTAAAGAGCTGGATCTGAAGCAGTTTGCCATTTCAGACTGCACCGCTTTTTCCCACCATTTTTCGCCTGTGCGGTCAATCTTTGGCTTTTTTTTGTTTGAATGTTTGCTTTATAGCGTTATAGCATTATAGCGCTATAACGCAACACTCCAGGCATTCCAATGGGGTTGCTATAATGCTGTTTTTTATAGCGCTATAACGCTATAAAGCGAACATTAAAAAAAAAAGCTGGAGATTGCCCGTGCGGGCAAAAAACGGCGGGAAAAAGCACACCGGAACCGGGAGAGGAAACTAAAGACTACTTGGAAGCAGTTGACAGGTAAAACGCTTCAGCCCCGTTTCCTAAACGGGACAGAAGCGTTTGTGGGTGAAATTACAAATATATTCTGGTAGGGAACCGGTTCTAAAATGGTTCTGTCTGAAATGACAGACCAGAAAACATCTGGAACCGTTTCTCTTCCGGATTATATAGTCTGTCTGAAATTCCCTCTTCTCTCACAGAACCATGCACCTGCTGTCTGGTTTAACATTTTTAAGACATCCATTTGCAAGGTTTGTGCTCACTCAGGTTTTTAGTTAATCAGATTATTTTGCCCTTCTCCTCCCCTGCCCAGTGCATAATGTATTTACTCTCACTTGTACTGTTCTTTCTTTTTAACATCTTGTTTGCCCTGAAGCTAATATTTTAGTGATGATGTATTTAAAAAAAAATGTTTAGGGATGACCGAGTTCACCTCTTTGGGAGCCAGGTGAGGCGAAGGAATTTATTTTATTTACTTCATTTATACCTTGCCCTTGTCCCTTGTGGGGACCCAAAGTGGCTCACACTGTTCTACTCTTCTCAGTTTTAGCCTCACAACAACTCTGTTAGGTAGGTTTGGCTGAAAGTGTGTAATTGGCCAAGGTCACCAAGTGAACTTCCATGGCAGAGTGGCTATTTGAACCTGGGTCTCCCTCCAGGTCCTAGTCCAACACTCTAACCACTACCCCACACTGGCTTTCTGGACCCCAGTAAATTTATTTATTTACTTTATTTATAGTCCACCTTTCTCACTGGGACCCAAGGCAGATTACACACAGTGACAATCAACAGGATGGCAATGTTCCCACCATAGTCTTTCAAGTTTCAGTTTGTCTCAGCGTTTTTTGAAGTTCTTTATCAAGCCTCAGCTCATTTCAACGTCTTCTGAGTTTTTGTACATGGTTTAAGAAATACTGCTATTTTAAGCTTGCATTTGAATCCTTTTTTGTATATTCTGTTGGAATGATGAGTTTTGCTGTTGTGATTGTATATTTAGAATATATACATTGTTAATGGTGCATTAATGCATGTAAATAACAAACTATCTTAATTTTGGAAGTTTAAGTATTCTTTACTGTGATCATATCTCATAAATATAGTATGTAGTAACATTATACAGAGTGCTTTAATTACCTAGCATAATCTTAAAATGGGCAGAGGGCAGTGCCAGACCCTACGCGGTTCCAGATTGCTGCTGAGCGGGGCTTCCTGTCAGACTCTTGGACAAAGTTACTCTCAACAACCCTCACTGAAGGTGATTTGTTTACTGAACAATAAAGATGTTCCAAGGTAAGAACGCTGTTGAATCAGAACTGGTTCAAATGTAGTCTCCTCCAATCACACTGCCCATTCATTCCTGCCTAACCAGTGCGCTTCCAGTCCCCCACCTCTAAATCACCCGTTTGTTATTTAAGCAAAGACAGTAAGCACAGACACAGACCAGGCCATCTGTGAAGGGGCGATAGAGATTGGCAAACCCCAAAATTGGCGAACCCCCCAAATGGTTGTAGTTGGTGCCAGGTTTGGGGGGGCTTCAGCCTCCAACCCCACTATGTCCTGGATCTTTCATAGGTCCATCCCCAATCCCTTTCCCGAGATCCGGTACCCAAGGAAGTCCAGCTCCTCCTTGTGAAACTTGCATTAGAATTTGGCAAATAGAAGAAGAAGAGATTGGATTTATACCTTGCCCTTCACTTGGAGTCTCAGAGCGGCTTACAAACTCCTTTCCCTTCCCCTCCCCACAACAGACACCCTGTGAGGTAGGCGGGGCTGAGAGAACTCTAACACAAACTGCTCTTTCAGGAACAGAGAAGGGCAACTAGAATGATAAATGGGGTGGAACACCTTCCCTATGAAGAAAGGTTAAAATGCTTGAGGCTCTTTAGCTTGGAGAAACGACGGCTGAGGGGTGACATGATTGAGGTTTATAAGATTATGAATGGGATTGAGCAGGTTGAGAAAGAAGTACTTTTCTCCCTTTTCTCACAATACAAGAACTCGTGGGCACTCCATGAAATTGCTGAGCAGTCGGGTTAGAACGGATAAAAGGAAGTTCTTCTTCACCCAAAGAGTGATTAACACATGGAATTCACTGCCACAGGAGGTGGTGGCAGCTACAAGCATGGACAGTTTCAAGAGGGAATTAGATAAACATATGGAGCAGAAGTCCATCAGTGGCTATTAGCCACAGGGTATAGATGGGAATTCTCAGTCTGGGGCAGGTGATGCACTCTATTCTTGGTGCTGGAGGGGGCAGCAGTGGGAGGGCTTCTGGTGTCCGGGCCCCACTGCTGGACCTCCTGATGGCACGTGGTATATTTTGGCCGCTGTGTGACAGAGTGTTGGACTAGATGGGCCGTTGGCCTGATTCATCATTGGCTTCTCTTATGTTCTTATGAACAGGCGTGCCAGAGCTTGTGACTGACCCAAGGTCACATTAGCAGGTGCAAGTGGAGGAGTGGGGAATCAAACACAGTTCTCCCAGATTAGAGTCCATGCACTTAACCACTACACCAAACTGATGGTGTAGTGGTTTGCAAATAGGTGGTTTGCATAGAGGGGTTCGAGCACCTCCCTCACCAGTTTCACATGTGATTCCTTATCTTTTGTATAAATCAAAATGTCAAGATAAACCAACACCCCTTTGTACAAATGCTTGGAAACACTTTGTTGATTAAGTTAATGAATATGCTGGGTGCTCTGGCCAAGCTGAATGGCATCACCAAGTACTCAAACTGCCCTAACAGCATGTTAAAGGCTGTTTTATGTTTGTCCCCCTCTCAGATGCACACTCAGGCATTGCGTAGATCTAGCTTACTAAAGATCTGTTCCTGAGACGCTTCCGCCAAAAGGCCCTTGACCAGTGGTAGGGGGTAGATGTTTGACATTGATATTGCATTCAGACCCCAGTAGTTACTGCACAGTCTCAACCCCCCCCGTCCTTTTCCTTTCGAAACAGCACCAGGGCTGCAAACTGCGATGAAGCCGGCTGGATGAATCCCCATGCTAGATTTTTGTCAATGAATTTCCTTAGTTCCACCTTTTCTGCAGGGCTCATCGCGTAGAGTTTTCCCTTGGGTATTTTATGGCCGGATAAAATCTCAATAGCTCAGTCTGATTTCCGGTGTGCAGGGGGGTAATTCATCCACTTCCCTTTCCTCCAACACCTGGGCCAAATCATGGTACTCAGGGGGAATGAGGTTTTGCTCCTCCAGGCACACATGTTCAGGAGTCGGGGCGGGCACTTCCCCCCAGTCCGGATTCCACACATCTCTTGCAGTGGGGTTCTGGAAACCGTAAGATGCCTGCACTCCACTGCACGTAGGGATCATGATCCCAGAGCTAGGGGCTTCCCAGCACCATTGGGAACTTCGCCATGCGGTTTACCACAAAAGACCGTTGCTCCCAATGGGTCGCCATTCCCTCAGGCACTGGGACAGTCTGGTATTTGCAAGGCTCCTGCTTCACGGCTGTCCTATCCATTTGGGTAAATACTATGAGTTCTTCCAGGTTTCTCACACCCAACCTGATGACCAGGGCCGGGCTAATTAAGTCCCGAGAACACCCTGAGTCAATAAATGCCCTTACCCTTACTAGGGTGCCCACTGTAAGAGTCACAGTCACGTAAAAAAGTGTGTGTGTGTCTCACTGATTCTGGCGCTGGAGAATTTCGGACCTGCCATTTTGCACCCTTTACAGCAGGTCCCAGCCTTTTCCCATCGGCTGGAGTTGCTCCTCTCTGCTTGATGAGGTGCTCTTGGGTCCCTCTCACTCTCCTGCCTGGAGAGCTTTGGATGGTTTCATGCGGGAATCCCCTGGCTTGCTCTTCTTGTCTCCTGTCCGCTGTTCCGCCTTCTTCCCCTCACCCGGCCTCTTGTCTCGAGGGAAGGCTGCTGCAAAGTGTCCTGTACCCCCACACTGGAGACACAATCCCTGGCGTATGTGTTGGTTCTGACTCTATGTCAGACTCTTGGACAAAGTTACGCTCAACAAGGGTCACTGAAGGAGATTTGTTTATTGAATAATGAAGATGTTCCAAGCTAAGAACATTGTTGAGTCAGAACTGAAGTTCTGGCGCAACCCCCCCATTATACATGGTTCAAATGTAGTTCCCTCCAATCACACTGCACATTAATTCCCGCCTAACCAGCATCCTTCCAACCACCCATCTGGAAATCACCCATTTGTTATCTAAGCTGACATCCCTGGGAAAGGGAGGTATCTTCAGAAAGTTACATGTGATGCATTGCCCTACAATAAAGCCATTCTCACTCTCACAAATTCACACTCCCCTCCCTCCTCTGGAATTTCCCCAGAACAACATGGCAAACAAGGCATGAGTTTGACACTTCCTGTGTTAATGCGCGGCTGCTCATGCGCACAGTTTAGAGGGAACACTGGATGGGACATTCCATAAACACTAAAATAGGGTTTGGGTTGTAGATAAATAGCAATTAATAAATACATAATCCCACCAAATTCTCTGAGGTTTACTTGCAAGTAAGGCTGCAATTCTATGTCCCCCATACTTTGGGTCAAATCCCAGGGCACTGGAGCATCCCAGAATTAAGAACGGGCATCAGGTCCCATTGAGTTTAATGAGATTCTTGTGTTAAGTGACAATGCAGTAGAATGATGACACATTTATGTGCGTCTCTCTGTAACTCTTATTAATCATTATTTTATTTATTTACAACCCACTTTTCCTAAAAAAACACTCAAGCTCTGACAGAAAAGCACAGTTCAGCCAACCCTCTCTTCTATTATGCACTACTGCCGTCTATCACTGGATGCAAATACTAATATCTTTGAATAACCATACAAAGTGACCACACAGCTGACTAACGCTACATCACCTGCATGTGTGTTTCTACCATTATTAATCCCTATTAATATTAATCCATATTCTCGTCATTTTAGACAATGTAATGTATCACCTGAGTAATATATTGTTTTCAGCAGTTTTAATGTTACTTAATGGGATTGCGTTTGTTCTGATGTAAGCCGCCCTGAGTCTTGCTTGCAGGGAAGGGCTGCCTAATAAGTTGAATAAATAAATAACAATAAATATTAGTTGCTGCAGATTTTCCAGGTTGTGTGCCTGTGGCCTTGGCATCCTAGGACCTGACCTTTCGCCAGTAGCTGTGACTGGCATCCTCAGAGGTATCACACAGAAAGATGGAGTACTTTCTGCTAAATATTATTATTTCAATAAATATTATTATTTCATTTCTTTAAGGCCCACTTTCCCTCACAAAATACTCGAGCCCCGGCCCCTGACAGAAAAAGGCTGAGCCCAGTCCAGCCAGAAACTCCCCCCCCCCTTCCCCCCCAGCCAGGCTACTGCTGCCTGTATGAATGGATGCGAATTTTAGCACTACTCAACTAACTAGTCTAAGGCCATCTTAAAATGTATTATTAAACTGGGGTTTCTTTTTAAGAATGCTTTTCTTCATGTAGCCCACCAAGTTGACAATGTTTGTATCGCTCTGTTAAGCATTTGGAAATTTTAATAAAAATATTTTTTAAAAAATAAATAAAAAGGGGGGGGAGTTGTTTTGCTTTTTAAAGTGACCACGCAAGCCGAATAAGGCCGCGCCGCGCCGTCCCCCCCCCCAATCCTGATCAGCCCCTTTCCGGCTCCCATGCCCTCCGCAGCCCGCCTTTTCGCCCAAATATTCGCGCCCCTCGCAGAGAAAGGCCGAACGCGGCTCGGCCAACCCCTCGCCTCGGCTTCTACGCGGCTGCGCTCTCGACTCGCGCGCTCTCTCTCTCTCACGGGATGTGGATCATTTTAATCGATCATTCTTCTTCTTCCCTTTGTAAAAATGCTAAAGTTAAATAAATAAGTTCGGGGAGACCCTCCTGAGGCGTGAGGGGAATGGACGGGGCGGGCGCGCTTCCCCCCCCGAGGCGATGGCCGCCTCCTGAGGCGTGGCCGGGAGCGTCGCCGGGGCCAGTCGGGGGAGGGCGGAGCGGCCCTCCTCCTCCTCCTCCTCCTCCCTCTCCCCCTCCTTTAAGCCGCCCGTGACCAGCCCCGGCTCCTCCTCTCCTCTCCTCTCCTCTCGTCTCCTCTCCGCCTCGGCCTTCGCCCGCCTCGGCTCCCTCCGCCCTCCTCTTCACCACCACCATCGTGCCTGCCCGCCCCGGGAGTTCGGGGGCTCTCGCGCGCGCGGAGCAGGGGGAAGGAGGGAGGGAGCGAGGCCGGCCGGAGCGCGCCGAGGGGACGAGACCGGAGGCGGTGGCGGCGGCGGAGGAGGAGCCCGGCCGCCTTCTCCCTTCCCCGCCGCCTCCTCCTCCCTCTTCTCTCCCCCCTCTCCTCCCGGGCCGGCCTCCCCGAAGAAGAGGCGCCACGCCGCCCGCGCAACAACAGCCATGTACGCGGCCGGGGGAGCGGCCCCCGTTGCCGCCGCTGCCGCCGCCGCCGCCGCGGGGCCCGGTGAGTCCCCCCCCTCCCCCTGAGGGGGACGGAATAGAGGAGCGCGCGCGGCCTCCGCTGCCTGAGGCGGAGGGCGGGGGGGGGGGTGAGAGGGAGGGAGGGAGGGGAGAAGAAGAAGAAGAAGAAGAAAAGCCGGAGCACGAGGCGCCGCCAGCAGCAGCAGCAGCGGCCTCTCAGGAGATCGGGGGGGGGGGGAGAATGTCCGTTGGTGGCACCACAGCGCGGTCGCGGAACCCGCCGCGCGCTCCCTCCGCCCTCCCGCCAACCGTCGAGAATCTCCTCCTCAGGGCGCTGCGTTTCTAGAGGCCTCTTGACTGGGGGGGGGGGCGGCGAGAGAAGGGGGCAGAATCTCTCTCTCTCTCTCTCTCTGTGTGTGTGTTTGGGTGGGGGCCGAAGTGAAATGGTCCCCGACGTGCCGGGCAGACTTAAGGGGAAAGAAAAGGGTTTTCCCCCCCGCTTTCTTGTGTCCCCCCCACTCCCTCCCTCGCTGGGCCGCCCGCCCTGCCAAGTCCGCACGCGCTTTGCTTGGGACCGATGCTCCCTCTAAGCTGCGGAGTCCTGTGAGCAAACATTCTACTTTCTGAGCTCCTGGCATTAAGGTTGGGAGCGAGCGAGCGAGCGAGCGATTGGGGCTGCTGCATAAATCGGTTTGCTCTGGAGCCAGCCCTCCTTCCTGAGCGAAGACAAAAATGTGCGCGCCAGAGGCTAAAAAAACTGTAATCTAAGCTCACACGAACTTATCTTAGAGGGAACACTGCTTGGGGGTTGCAGTCATGTCTGGGGAGCTGGGTTTTTGGTTTTTTTGGGGGGGAGAGCGTTTAACCTCTCAGCTTCTTCATCTGAGAGCGGCTCACCCTCAGCCCCAATGACAACAATAGCTGGCTGTGGCTTAATCGATCAGTAATGATAACGAATGGTGGCTTTCCCTAAGATCAAGATGGGTCGCCCCTGCTAGTCTGTCTGGAGCAGGAGAAAAGAGCCAGAGTCCACGGAGCACCTGAAAGACTAACAAGATCCGTTGCAGGGGATGAGCTTTTGTGAGTCCCTGCTTACTTCTTCAGATAGATCAAGACAGGTAGCCCTGCTAGTCTGCCTGGAGCAGGAGGAAAGAGCAAGCCTCAGCCACCCTCAAGACTAACAAGATTCATGGCAGGGGATGAGCTTTCAGGAGTCACTGAAAGAATCTAGTAGCATCTTCCAGCCTAACAAGGTTTGTGGCAGGCAGTGAGCTTTTGTGGGTCGCTGCAGTTGGTCCAGTAGTGCCCTAAAGGCTACCAAAATTTGGGGCAGGCAGTGAGCTTTCATGAGTCACTGCTCAGTTTTTTAGCTAGGTCAAGACGGGTCGCTGTGTTAGTCCGTCTGGGGCAGTAGAAAAGAGCAAGAATCCAGGAGCGCTTTCAGGGCTTAACAAGATTTGTGGCGTGCAGTGAGCTTTTGTGAGTCACTGCAAGAGTCTGGTAGCATCTTAAAGACTAACAGGATTTGTAGCAGGCAGTGAGCTTTTGTGGGTCACTGCAAGAATCCAGTAGCATCTTGAAAGCTAACGAAATCTGTGGCAGGGGATGAGCATTCGTGAGTCACTGGGCAAGGGTCCAGTAGCACCTAAAAGACTAACAAAATTCTTTTGAAGTGAGCAGTTGCTCACGAAAGCTCATCCCCTGCCACAGATTTTGCTAGTCTTTGAGGTGCTACTGGACCCTTGCTCTTTTCTACAGCTTTCAGTAAGGGGAACTTGATTGGAGTCCAGTACAGTCTTGGAGATCAACAAGGTTTTTTGGGGGGATACAAGCTTTCCAGAGCTTTTGAAATACCCTGAAAATCTTGTTGGTCTCCAAGGTGCCCAACAAAAGAGATGATTGCAGATGCTCTTAACAAGCCACTTCTTAACGCTTTGAGACTCTAAGAAGATGAATCTTATCGCCTGAGCAACGAGACATTGAGTGGGGGTGTTATAAGTGGAGGACTTTGCGCTGTCTCCTGTCTCAGACTTGAGAAGATGGCACCAAAGAGCTCAGACAGAGAGGTCAGGACACATAGAGCATCTTTTCCTTCCTGCTATCTAATCTACTATTAGTAATAATAATATTAACAGAAAACAAATAGCGGCTTTAATGATCGCTTTCAATAACGGTATTATTGAGCGCCTACTGTTAGCACTAGTAATAACGACCAATGGCATGAATGATAGCTTTCAATAAGGGTTTTATTGAGTGCCTACTTTTAGTGATTATGATAACAAAAACAGAAATGGCATTAATGATTCATAGCATGGAATTAACATTAGTAACGGTATTGAGTGCCTGCTGTTAGGATAGCAACACAGAAACAACGAAAACAGTACCGATGAGGATACTTATTGAGCGCCTACAGTTAACAATAAGAACTAGCAACAAACATAACGGCATTAATGATGGACAGCTTAACAAAGATATTGAGTGCCTTGGCATTAGCGCTAATAACAAAAATATGCTGCTGGCCAGACTGCCCACTACCCAAGAGTCTGGGAGCCTCTAGTTCAGTTCCACTGTACACTCTTCGTTCTATTCATCATATAAATGAATTTTCTCCCTTCCTTTCCTTTCCTGTGTGCCTCCCCCCCTTCGTTTGGTACTTTTCTGGTACAGACATTCTGCACTCTTTGCTGGCCTTCTCCACACTGAAGTCTTGTATGGCTGACTTTTGCTGTGTGGTCTCAGCCCTCAAACACAATGGCCACAGGGTCTGCCGCCAGTGTCCTTTGCTTCAAAGTTCATGGATGGAAAGAAACTGCTGCCCCCCACCCCAGCTTGCTATTTGCCGGAAAGTTTCTTGTGGGCCTGAAACTGTGATCCCACATTTGGTACCCTGAACTCTTGAGTAGGGCTGTGTGAAAGGAGGGAGAACTGATTTGCTGAGATGTGCCCCACTGTCCCATCTCGTGTGGCCCAGGAACCCATTTGCTTTAGCCACTGGGAGCATTGCTGTTCCCTTGTGTGATTCCTCTCGGCCCGTTCTGTCCTGCTTCCTCCCTCAGCTCTGTAACAGTTCTTTTGGCCAACGCTGCCTTCTAGCCTGCTGCCGCTTCTCATAAATCCCATTTTTTGTTGCCCGCCATTTTTGTAGTCCTTGTGCTGGCACTCTTGGAGCTGCACTTGTCCTTTATCCCTCATCGTGGCTACCCCTTTCATTGTGAGGAATGCCTTGCAGTCACTATAGAGTGCACCTCCTCTTGCTCTAGGTCAGTTGCATTCACACAGTCTGTCCAGGGCTAGAGCTGGGCAGTAGAAGCCAGTAATTTCAGTAATTCCCTCTGTGCCAAGTATCAAGTAAAGGATGCATAAGAACGGTGGCCAACCTGTTTGGCAAGCGTGCCGCAAGCTCGGTCCAAAAGGTAATGCAAGTCTAATGTGTTTCACTGCTGTAAACAGGGAGCATCTGAGCTGTTGATGTGGTTTTGCAGTGAGGTTACTGAGCTGGAGGGCAGGAAGAAGTGCAGGCTGATTTCATATCACGGCCAGACCAAGTCATACTTGGACTTTTCTTGTCCAAGTGTGCCCACAAACAGCGGCCTGTGCCACAAGCTGGCTGCTGTATTTAATGATCGATTTTGCCTCTTGGTGAACTAATTGGATTAAAGAAGCACACAGGGCTGGATGCTGGTTTCAGTGTGTTGTCATTTATGCGTTTATGCGTACTCCTCCAGACTACAGTGCTCTGGATCCTAGGGTCTGTGCCCGTTCTCTGCCATTTCGGTTCTCAGGCCCCGAATGAGGGATAGGAAGAACCGTGGAGAGTTTTGTATTTCGGCAAAGTAAGCACCATGGAATTGTATTGTTACCTGGAGCTTTTCTAGGCAATGAAAGCACAATAAATACTGTTGTGCAGTTACTGCAGGAGATGCTGAAGTCTTTCCTCAAGTACCTCATGAGTTGTGGATAAATTGCATTTTTCTCATTTGGAGTCAAACCTCAATATTTGGTGCTAGGAAAACACTTCACTCATTTACTGTCATTTGGAATAATTGGTGCTGAGATACTGTGTTACTGTTGTTGTGTTTGTGGCTAGGATTGAAGGTAATGTCCTTTTTTGTAATGTCTATCCAGAGTCTTTCAGCGTCTCCTGTAGAGTTTTATGAGGGCAAATAAGACAAACAACAGAAACGAACACTCCTTTTTTTACATTGCTATGTTTAAGAGTGCTCTGTATACTGTAGGATCTTATCAGCATCTCCAAGCTAGTTGACATTTCCTTACCCATCAATTCTGACCTCTCCTTTGCCTCATCTTGTCTGCCTAGCAAAGCCTGCAAGCTCTTAAGGCAGGGATTGCATTTTTAATATAATCATAGCACTTTGCTCACCATTGGCATGGAAATTAGGTTGAATAACAAAGGAAAAGGTGAACTGCAAAAGCATGATTTTCAGACATGACATAGTCTGCCCAAGTTAGTCACCTGCTTGTCAACTGTAAAGCTGCTCTCTTGATTTCATTTATTCCTTCATACTTACTGAACTTGGATCAGGTGCTTCTGAGCAGTGTGCAGTGGGCCCAGATCAAATAGGCTTGGTCCAAATTATTATTGAAAATATGCTGTAGGCTCACGCAACCTGTCCTTTGCACTAAACATGAAATTCAAAAGTAAAAGCTCTTAGTGTGAGGAGAGAACGTAGCCTGCTGCTTACTCCTTTGCTTCCAGATCACCAACTTTCTGTTTCATGAGGGATACTCAGTCGTATGAGTGTTGTGTAAGATGACTTTGTGTACCTCATTACTCTGTTTCTTAGATATTATATGAAATAATTTGGCTTGGGATCGACCTGATAAGAGGTAGTGTAGTTCTAGTAGGATACCTGAACATGCCCTATATAAATTATATTGGTATTTAAGTTGGTGTCATTCTTCCTAGTTTCTGAAACAAATAGGGAAGCACTTGCATGTGTTGCCAATACTAGAGATGTAAAGTTTCCTGGAATTTTGAAGCTTGGAAAAAAACCCCGTTTTTTTCCATTTTTTTTTTAAATGGAAATTTTCAGAAAAATTGAAAAAATTGCTACATTAGCACTTCTTTTTTTCTTTTCCAGATTAAAAATCATTCTGTTACTTTAGGAACATAAAATATGACTATGGACGATTTTACTTGGCATGAAATTATCACAGCTAGCATATTAAAAATATAGTGTATCCAAACAATTATTATAAACAGAATTTACTTATTTTATAATATTTTTTTTGTAATTGAAACAAATGGAGCAACAATCTTTTGGTGTAATGGTTAGGAGCATGGACTCTAATCTGGGAGAACCAGGTTTGATTTCTCACTTCTCCACTTGTAGCTGCTGGTGTGACCTTTGGTCAGTCACAAGTTCTGTCAGAGCTGTTCTCTCAAGAGCAGTTCTGGAAAGAGCACTCTCAGCCCCACCTACCTCACAGGGTGTCTGTTGTGGGGAGGGGAGAGGAAGGGAAAGGAGCTTGTAAGCCTCTCTGAGACTCCGAGGGAAGGGCAAGGTATAATTCCAAACTCTTGTCTTCTTCTTCTGAACTGTTTACTAGTTTATGTGGAACAGACAAAAAAACCTTCACAAAACAATTTTTAAAAATTCAGGAGTAACAATATTCATATTTCCTTTCCACAGTATTAAATAAAAAAAACATTCTCATAAAAAGAATTGAAGAGGAGGGGAAGTGTATAGAAGAGAGTGTGGGACTAAGTTTCAATGACTGGGCGTGAAATTTAATCAGAATAATTTTCTGAGTTGTAATTATCAGTATCAGTTTAAGTCTCTGCTTCTGCAGCTATTCTGTTGTGTCTGTCATTATCATGTTTCATAATCAATTTGTTTTTTCTTTTAATTTTTCCAATTTTTTGGAAAAAAGCAAAAAAGGCTTCAGGAAAAAAACAGAAAAAAAACGTTTCCCCCCTAATTTTTCCTGGGTCTTCACATCTCTAACTGCCATATATGCCTTTTTCCCTTCCAAGTTGTGGCAAATAGTTTGAGCCTGTAACTTGGTAGAACACATGTATTGTATGCCTGATGTCTCAGGTCCAGTCCTTGGCATCACCAGTTAAACCATCTCGGATATGAGATCTGGCAGAGACGTTGGTGAGCAACTGCCTGCCATAGTAGACGTTACTGAGTTAGCTGAACCTGTGGTCTGGCTGTGGTATAAAGAGGCACTGTATGCTCCTGTGTTGTGTCTGGTGACCCTCTCTTTAAATTGTCTAACAGTGGTCTGCCAAAATTGCTATGCTATGAATTCAGTTGCTGTAAGGGTTGCTGCCTGTACTTTAATGGTTGTAAGTCAAAACAGTTGTGCTGTGGCATCCTGCCCATCCCAAAATTCATGTATTTGACCAACACTGCTGTCCTGAAAAACTGTACTATGCTGTGGGAAATTGTCTTGTGGCATTATAAACAGCTTCCCTAATACTGTTGTTGAGCCTTGTGCTGTTAATTTACTGGTTGACCAAATCCTGCCTTGGTGCTTTCTTCTGGTATGGCTGCCCATTGGTGGTGATTCTGATGCTCAGGTGGTTGGGTCCTGAATTAGGAAGGTCAGCATTGACACCATTAATTTGGTATAGGGCTTGCTGTCCTAAATGCTTTCTGACCTAATGTATTATGGTTGCTCATTTTTCATGAATGTGGCCGTATCATTATAGCCCAGGGATGGCCAAACTGTGGCTCAGGAGCCACATGTGGTTCTTTTCACACATCCTGTGCGGCTCCCAGCAGGGCAGCTGGGGAAGTGAAGGGGAGGCATACCTCCCTGATCAGTCTTCCTTTCCCCAGCCAGTGTTCCCCTCCCTGGGTAGGCTTGAGGTAGGAGGGGGAGCAGAAAAAGAAACCAACTTTAAATGCATTCTCAAAGCATTCTCTTTCTCTTTTTCTCTTAGACAAATAAATATCATTAGCAAACAAATAAATATCATTGGACAAATAAACATCATTATCAATATCTGTTTTTACTCCTTTTGTTTTAATTTTTGGTAATCTCATCTAATGTTAATAAAAAGCAAATCTGCATATTTTTCAGTATAAAATGTGCATGTAATATTTGTTCAGGTCTTGTGGCTCTCAATCATCTGACATTTATTCTATGTGGCTCTTATGTTAAGCAAGTTAGGCGACCCCTGTTATAGCCCTGTTAGAGTAAGAAGTTTTGCTGAAAGCCCAGATAGAATTCCTAGGAATTCAGTTGGTCTTAAAGTTGCCACTGGACTCTAACTTTGTTCTATTGCTCCAGACCAACATGGCTGCCCACCTTGATCTATCTTAAAGGTACTGTGTTTGGCCTGACTTGTTTTGTAGTAGACAGGATTCAAAATACGCTATGTAATACTTTTGTAGTGGATGGGTTGCAGTTAGATTGTGAGCATAACCTTTGAGTTGCCTGTCATTCTACAGCAGAAATTGGACAGGTTTTCCAAGCAAAAATATAGAATCCAAACTTTTTAAAAACTCTGCCTGTCTTTCTTTAGGAACAATACATGGCCACTTGTTTGATTTCTATGAAATCATTGTAAAAAGCCATCTGTCTTTTGCTAACCCAGTGAAATATTTCTCAAGTAACGGCTGGGTTGAAATCCAGTAAAACATATGTTTACTTGTGTGTTCTTGGTTTTGTGTAATTACGAATATAATGGGGAAGCAAGTTTAATTTATGCACTTGCTGCAGATGCTCAGAGTAGTGTGTGTGTTTTCCTTCAGGAAGATTAAAAAGAAATCTGTTCAGAAATGGTTTCTTATATAGCTTACATGCTGTGAGTTTAATTCCTAAAAAGCAGTAAGCACTCTGTGTGTCGTCTACTTACTATTTGAATTATACTTTGAGAGACCTGTTTCAGAATAGGATTTTTACTTTATACATAGCATAATTAAAACTAATCTGAAAAGTCTTATTTAAAATACTGTTTCCAACATCATATTGCTAAACCTTAGTACATCAACAAAGTTGTTTGCCCTGTTAAGTGCCAGTGTTATGACAAGTTCTCCACATGCATTTGGGAAGAGCTGAACTTTATTTTCTGTATGTTGTGTGTGAAATAAGAAGCAAAGTTTCTTCGTTCAGTGCAAAAGAGGAGGATGGTTTGGGTGAGAGTGGGTGCCTGCCAGTTCAGAAACAGCCCATTGAACACTATAATCTGCTTGAGTCATGCCACTTTTACAGACTTGCTGGAGGGACGTGGGCATTGGTACTAACAGCCACATCCAAGGCACTTCTTTTGCACCAAGGGGGTACTGCTTCCTGCTGCCAGGGAGAAATGCCTTTAGGTATCCCTTCAGTGAGCAAAGGGACGCCTTGTATGTAGCTAATTTCCTGGCAACCCCAGACCTCCAGAAGTGACATTATGAACACACATGAAGCTGCATTATACTGAATCAGATCATGAGTCCATCAAACTCAGTATTATCTGTTCAGATTGGCAGCATCTCTGAGGCAGAGATACCTTCACATCACTTTCTACCTGATCCTTTTAAGTGGATATGTTGGGGATTGAACCTGGGACCTTCTGTGTGCAGAGCAGAGGCTCTCCCACTGAGCTGCATCCTGTGTATGTTGGCATATGGATGGAAGCAGTGAGTGGCCATAGCTATCTTCCCGATAGGGTTGCCAGCATTGCCTCAGCAAATGCTGGGAGATTTTGAGAGTGAGGCATGGAGAGGGTTGAGTTTGGGGAGAATGTGGCATAACTCCCAAGTGATACTTTAGGAATTTTCAGCTAATCTCTGAGCTGAAGACCATAGAGACTTGGGGAAATTCCTAGGTTGTCACTGGAGGAAATTTTGTGGCCATTTTCCCTCTTGCTCCTCAATTTATTTTTTTTTGGTTTTTGTTTTATTTTTCATGTGTGTGTGAGTGTGGGTGCACTTGGAAGTTATGGCGACCTCTGGTGACTGACCGCTACTGGGGGCCGGGAGGATATTCAGAGAGGTGGCTTAGTAAAGCCTGCCCCCACCTCCCGACTGCTGGTATTCCAATTAGGTCTCCCATCCAAGTACTTGCCAGAGTCGATCCTGCTTATCTCCCGAGGTCTGATAAGATCGGGTTTGCCTGAGCTATCCAGGTCAGGGCTTGCTTCTCAGTGTCTGAAGGGCCAGGGGTTTCTCCTGCTCCTTTGTTTCTTAAAGGTTTGTCCACTGCAGGCAGCCAGACAGCAAGCTTATTTCCAGGCCTGTTACTGGTTGGTATCGAGAAAACTGGTACTGAGGAACTTGCAGCATTTTTTCTGCCATTCGTATGGTTATAATCAATGGCAATCTTACTGATATGTGACGGTTGAATTTACACATCTCCTATTCCTTGGAAATTATATATAGACAATCTTTCGGATCATAAGTTGAACTTTGAGGTTACCGATGGACTGATATTTATTTTTTTATTTATAGTTCCAAATCCATTTAGGATACAGTACACATTGAACCCAAGCTGAATGATGATAACTTGATTAAAAATATCATCTAGTCCCCTTTGGCCATCTCCCTTCTTTGGTGTAGTGATTTGTGCGCGGACTCTAATCTGGGAGAACCGGGTTTGATTCCCCACTCCTCCACTTGCACCTGGCTGGATAACCTTGGGCAAGCCGTAGTTCTGATAAGAGCTGTTCTTGAAAAAGAGCCGTTTCTGTCAAGAGCTCCCTCAGCCCCATCTACCTCACAGGGTGTCTGTTGTGGGGAGCAGGAGGGAAAGGAGTTTGTAAGCTGCTCTGAGACACCTTTGGGTAGTGAAGGGCAGGGTATAAATCCAATCTCCTCTTCTTCTTCTAATGGCAGACAAACCGGCAGTTTGCAAGGTGGGTTAGGGTGTGTGGCTAGCTAATTTCTAAAATTTAGGCCACTTCTATTTAGTTTATGCAGTGCAGGAGAGTGCTTGTTACCCTTTCAGGGCTGGGGACCGTCAAGGCAGCAGGCCAGTAGCTATTAAGTAAGCAGGTTGGGGGAGGAGTGGAGAACGGACTAGTCAGCATTGCTGGATCCTCTCTAAAATTACTCTTGCTGGAGAACCAGCCCATAAAATGAGGCTAAGGAAGACATCACTGGCTCCTTGTCAGCTGACACAAACAGTAAGTTATCAGTCCACATTACCTCACTTATGCTAGATGCATTTGAGATGCCTAGAACAGGGAAATAGTAAATAAGTTATATGTTAATTGGGGCTCTGGTATTACCCTGAAGAAGCCACAAACTCTGTGTTTTCTGATGATGTATGAATAATGGCACCTTTCCTAGGGCATAGATGATTCTGATGTAACTGAAGTGCGAGTAACATTAATTAGCTGAGCCTGCTCCAGCAGCTTGTCTTCAGCCTAGTATAACGAGAACTACGTCATTAGCACAGCAGCCAGTTTTTCCTTCTCAGGTATTTGGAAAGGCTGGAAGAACAAAAATCGGGACAAATAACCAGTGTAGCTAGTATTTGATAATTGATGCAGTTGATAACTTTGAAGATATTCTTCATTTTTCAAAAATATATATCACCTGACGGGGGTATCTTTCCTCTATGTAATAGAACTAATAAGAATGTATAAGTAGGAGGTGGGATCATATGACTACATTCAGCACCTGAAAATGGCAGGAACATCTTTCCCATGGTGGTGGTAAAATATACTCATTACAGCAAGGCTGCTATAGTTTGAACCCAAAGAAGAAGAGGAGTTTGTTTTTATACTCTACTATAATCTACCCTAAGGAATCTCAGAGCGACTTAACAATTGCTTGCCCTTCCTCTCCCCACAACAGACACCCTGTGATGTAGGTGGGACTGAGAGAGCCCTGAAGGAGCTGTGACTGACCCAAGGTCATCCAGCTGGCTTCATGAGGAGGAGTGGGGTATTAAACCTGGTTCTCCATATTAGAGTCTACCGCTCTTAACCACTGCTGGCTCTTAGCAAAGCTACTGAATGCTTTTTAGAGGCAATAAAATATATTGTATTACTACATATTGCAGTAGTCGAACCTGGACTTTATCAACACATGTGCAACTCTTATTAGAGGGCTAGTATGCGGTAGTGGCTAGGATCTGGAAGACTAGGGTTCAGATTCATGCTTGTCCTAGTTTTGTGATGAGAAGTTGAGTGAACTGTGTTTTTAAGCTGGAAAGGAGCGATCTGGGCAGAAGGGGGGGGACATGAGTGCTCTCTTCAGAAGTGCTGTCAAATAGAATGTGACAGGGACTTGTTCTCTGCTGCTAGAGAAGGCAGGTCTTTAATGGGCTTATGCTACAGGATACTCAGTTGAACGTCAGGAGAAACTTCTTAACTGTGAGAACAGTTCGACAATAGAATCAGTTACCTGTGAAGGGGCAGACTCTGCCTTGGTGGAAATTTAGTCCAGAACACACTGAATCCCACTGCTGTGGTGGGCTGCACTTCCTGCTCCAGGACTCTATGTATTGTATGGATCAAACTTTAGTTTACTAGTGGCATCCCATTCCATTGCCAGCTCTAGCCATCTGTCTAGGACATCCATTGCTACCCTTGGATTACAAAAAAAAGAGGAATAGAGCTGTTCAGCACTGCTGTACTGACAACACACCTTTACAAATCATGTAAGTAATAAATAGGATGAACAGTCTTGCAGTATTAGATAGCATAAGTGCCACAGAGTGGAGCAGAACTTTGAGCATTGATGCTTGTTAACTCTTCTTCCATAATATCTTAGTGGTTGGTACACTGTACTCTTCCTGGCAAATGTGCGGTCACAGACCAGCGCCAGAAGACTGGATGGCACCACAGTTTTATAGTCCCATGATAGCACTATGGCATAAAGAATTGCCATACCTAAGCCTGCAGTCCTTGCTTCCTGGTGGGTTAAGGCTGAAGGAATTCTCCCAAATCATTACTTGAAGCTGAGTTGTATCAGGCAGTGGGTAGACAGTTTTACACAGTATCCAGCAGCCAAGCTGGTTCCAGGTATTGGCAGCTGTTTGTTTTTCCGTTGGATTCAGCCATTGATGTGAGACGGAAATTTCTCCAATGCCATATTTTTCCAATACAAATTTTCCTGGAGAAACCCACATCACTGGATTCAGTTTGTGAGGAAAAAAGGAGGACAGAAGCTGGGCAAATTTCAGTCCCATGTTTTAGCCCAAGTTTTCATAGCAGACCATGAAGAGGACAGTGTGTCCTTGCTTTCACTCAGAGGAAGGCCATCATCTGTAAAAGGTAGACTGTTGCTGCCGGGGAGGGGGGGTGTTAATTCTTCACATAAGTTCCTTGTGTTAGTGAATGAAGCCAAAAGTTGAAGCTGGTGTTGACAGTGTACAAAAACATGAAATTGTTGACAACACAGCGAGAAATATAGATGGTCTGGAAAACTTGAAGAATTCATAAGTGTGAAGCATTAAAATGAACAGTGAGTTGAATGAAATACAGGAGAGCTTTCCTACAGGGAAGTGATGCGTACATTTGTGTGTGTGTTTCAGTCCCCATATATGCTTTCTGCAGTACACTTTCTGTTTTTCTGTCTTTGAGATTCCATATGTCTTTGGGAGGTTTCTGATCGTTTTCTTCCCTTCCAGTTCCAGTCCCTCACACTGGTCGCTTATTCCTCTTCAGAAGGTCAGCTGACCAGAAGGAATGGCTTGTCAGGTAGAAGGAGGTATTGTGGTAATGGCCCTCTTTTCCCCCTTTACCCATTGGGCAGTCACATGGAAACCATTGCACTTGGATAGGTACTTAGTAAAGTGGGTTACAATCACATAGTTAGCATTAATTGTTTCATATTTTATTTGCTTTACAGTTTTCTTCTGTAGCTGAGACTTAAAGTGGATTACAGAGTTGAAGTTAATGCAGCCAGTAGGCTGAGGCATCTAATAAGTAATGCAGTAGGACTAACATATTGTCTCATTCAAAATAATTCCATGACTAAAATCACCCTACTTTATTGCATTTTGTAGAAATAAATACTTTTTGCTATTCTCGAGCTCTTAAATCAGCATTATATTATGCTAGATGTACACATGTCACATAATTCCTATTCCTTTTCCTTATTCATGGGGGGAAAATTGCATAGTACTATGATTTTACATAGTATTTTAAAAGATTTCATAACCTTCAATTGTCATTGTATTTGTGCTCACTTTATTATCCTACTGGAGTTGTCATGTGCCCTTCTGTCTTCCATCATTGGCCCCTAATTTCAGACATCCTAGCTGTAGCATGAGAACTATAAAGTTTTAATGCTGATGTTGGTGAAAGAAGTCTACAAAAGTGAAACATATGAAATGTCCCTCTGGATTTGTCAGACTTTAATTGTTCCAGATGCTGGCAGTTGTAGTGTTTGCAGGATTTTTTTTTAGAAATTTCAGATAATTATGAAGGCAGTAGCATATGTAATTTAAAAAATGCTTAAGTAGTATGAAGTTGGCCGTATTGTAATTGAAAAGCAAAGAGTTCAGAAGTTTTTGGTTTCAAAATATTCTATAGAGTATCATGTGGCTGCAGTTCCTTAACACTCTTCTGTTTGGAGCTGATAGGCGAAGACAGGGAAAGTACTTGAAATGTTCAATTCAAGATAAGGAGCATTTCCAGTGTACTGGCAACTATGAAGGTCTTCTTAAAACTATATAAAATAAGTATTAATAGACATTGCTATAGTAAAAATACTTATTAAAATCCACTGTGTTTAGTTTGGGAAATGGAAATCTGTGCAGAAGTAACATTTATGGTTGGTCTTTGGGTGATAACAGGCATTCAAACAACTAAATGCACAACAGTCTGAAGCAGACTAGAGCAGGGCTGGCCAAACTTGCTTAATGTAAGAGCCACATAGAATAAATGTCAGATGTCTGAGAGCTGCAAGATATGAACAAATATTACACATGTTTTTATTGAAAAATATGCAAATTTGCTTTTTATTAACATTAAGTGAGACTGCCAAAAATGAAAACAAAAGGGGTAAAACAGATTTTGATAATGATATTTAATTGTTCAGTGTTTGCTAACGATATTTATTTGTCTGAGAGAGAGGTGGAAAGAAAGAAAGCAGATAGATGGGGAAAGGGAGGGAGAGGTGGAAAGAAAGCCAACTTTAACTTTAAATGTGTCCTCCAAGCTCCCTACCCTGGCTGGCTTGGGTTGGAGAAGGGATTTAAAGAGACAAATTTAAAGTTAGAGTTCCTTTCTTTCTCTGCTCTCCTCCACCTCAAGCCTACCCGGGGAGAGGAACACTGGCTGGGGAAGGGAAGACCAATTGGGAGGCATGCCTCTCCTTCGCTTCCCCAGCTACCCTGCTGGGAGCCACACAATATGTGTGAAAGAGCCGCATGTGGCTCCTGAGCCACAGTTTGGCCACCCCTGGGCTAGAGTATTACAAACACAGCTATCTTCTCTCCTTTTTTCTTTTACTATAGGAGGCAGGTGCTGGAGAGCAGGGATTAGCACAGAAGGCTAACACTAGCAGAATTTGACCGTAACACGGTGCCTCCTAAGTGCCCCCATGCACCAAGACAAAACCTGGGGGATCTTGAATACTTACAGATCTCCAACAGTCGAAGACCACGTGCTGGCTTTCCTCACCTTCCTCACTCTGAGAAAAGATAAGACAGCTCCAGGGAAAGCCAGTTGGTTTGGAGATCTGAGGGGCTGTCCTATGCTCAGCTTCTCTTTTCATCTACCTAGTATTTTTTTTATTGATTACCAGATGCTGAGGGCTAGTCACTGGGTGGGCCAGTGGTCTTTCCTGGGCCAGTGTTTGAAATGGGATTTTGGACGACGTATATCATTGCTCTGATCCAGTAGGGCTTGTTCTTGTGTACTTATATCATTTGTATAGTGCTTGCAAGTGTCCATAGTGCTTCACTTACCTTTTCTTGTGATCGTTACTGTATTGAGGGATGGGGGGGCGGAGTCCGAGTTGAAATGACTTGTTGTAATTGAGTTCGTGACACAGATGTGGTTCAGCCAGGGACTTCCTGACTTGTAACTCAGTCTCTTAGATACTATACTATGTAAGATGAACGGAAATCCATTTTAGGTAGGCATGTTATTAAGAACTGGTGCTGAAGATCTTGTTAGAGTAATAATCAGAGGACATAACATTTTATCTCTCAGCTGAACACTAATTACCTCTGTGCTGACTTTCTGATGTTTCAATCACTTACTCCTTATAAATATTGAAAAGCTCCTCAGTTGCCCTGTTGCAGTAGTTCCATATTCTGTGAAATGTGGAGTTTTAGAGTGATTAGGAGTTCTGCAGAAGGACCAGCCGCTGATAGTAATGGTCTTTCTTGGAAGTTGTAGATAAACAGAAGTATAGGGCATATCCTGTGGTATGTTTCTCAGTTCCTGCAGGGTTCTAGTTAGGCTCCTTGACCCACATACATTGCAAATATTACTTGGTGTTTCCCTCTTCCAAGGCTGGCTTTTAAGAGCCGCTTGTTGATTAAATAGCAACGGCTTTCATACATCATAAAACTTTCAGGTTATGTGTTCTAGGGAAAGGTTCCCCATTTGATATATGAGAACAGAACTTAGTACTGGGAAAAAACAAGTGGTCAAGAGAAAGAGGGTGACACATAAACATGCTTGTACTGTTGGAAATATTGTCTTAACTGGCTTGATCAATGCTGTTACAGTTACTTGGGGGGGAAATAGCCTGGTTAAAATAGGATATGAGCACAAGGATATACAACCTACACTTGCAGCCTCTTAAACTTGAATCATTGTTTGTACATAAGACAACTTAAGCTTTTTTGTGCAAATAAAGAAATATGGGAACAATATCTTTTAAAATTAAGCTAAGCATTGCAGACGTAACATGATCTTTTGCTGTCTTTTGTTGTTGTTGTTCAGTCACACAGTTGAGTTTGACTCTTCGCAACCCCATGGACCACATCACGCCAGGCCCTCCTTTTATGGACTAAATATTGTTGTAGCAGAGCTAGGCACTGTGTCCAACCCTTCACTCTAATCCTGTATATCCTTAAGAGATCTTGTCCTCTGAGCCTACCTGGGTTAACTTGCATACTGCTATTTTGATGGTCTTTGATCACTTGGCTCTGTATGAATATTTATAGAGTAAACAGGGACATTTCCTTTGCATCTCATGAAAATTGGAACCTAAAATTAACAGATTGCTCATGAAGGAAGGAGACTTTTGAGCCCATGGATTCCCCAGGATTGTTCATGTAATGGCATATCAGGGTTTGCTGTTAATCATGCACATTTGGTTCAAAGAATGTGCATTCTGTAGTAAAAAATATAATGGCTCCGATCTTGTTGTTTGATCCTATAAATTGATAAAATATTTGACTTTTGGTTTTTAGCAAATAGCTTGATATCACAGATATAGTATACACTTTGTTTATTTGATGAATATTATAGTTTGGCAAAGTAATAACTGCATATGATCCATAAACCATCTCTGAGTTCTTGTAATTAATCAGTGTTAGTCAAAATTAATTACTTACATTTTGGTTCCAGTAGTAATGTTACCCATTTCTGTGGTTTAGGGATCACATTCTTTATCTTGTTAATTTGTTGTACAGGTTTTCATAGTAGGCATTAAATTCATTGTTTATTTGTTGGTTTTAAGGGCAGGTCCTCTGATTTAAATGGTAGTTGTACTTTCTGTACTGAATTATTTTCACCATTAACAATCTCACAATACCATTGATGAGAGGTATCCTTCATTTTGCCTTCTCATCTAGTGTATAGGTACTTCGGCCTTGTTATGTTGCTGTAGACAACAAATGATAACTAGTTTGGGGATATAAATGTTGTAATATAAATAAATATATATACTGGTTACATTTGTAGAGAAGAAAGGGGCTATGCTGCTAATAATTATATTTACTGACCTTGCATCATTTGTTCTTCCCTCCCCACCCAGTACTTTCAACACCTCCACCGCTGCCACCTCCGATACAAGCATATGCATTTAAGCCTCCTCCTCGACCTGATTTTGGAACTTCAGGGAGAACAATCAAACTACAAGCCAACTTTTTTGAAATGGACATTCCTAAAATTGACATCTACCATTATGAATTGGATATAAAGCCAGAGAAGTGCCCTAGAAGAGTTAACAGGTATGTCTCGCTTGACTTTCTCCTCTTCTTCCTGTGCACCAGTTGCTTTGTTGGGAACCATTTCTCATTGAATCGTTAGCACTGTGGCATTTGAATAACAAACCAGAAGCAATAATGCCTCTGGTCTCTTTGTGTCAGATAATACCTTTTTAGGAGTAGCCCCTCTTAAAATGTACAGAAGGTTTCTCCAAATCTTCTTATACCATCCTAAAAATCTCCTCATGTCTCCCTGTGGTTAGTTGGTACTGCTTGTGTTTTTTCAGTAAAGCTGTCAGATTTCAATCACTTATTGGTGGATGGTTATCCCGCTCGTTGCAGTCCATCTGCTTCATCCAGTACTGCCCTTTCATATTAGTTGGTACATAGTTTGTTACCAAACCTCTTGAATGGAGAGGTGATATTACCGACTGCTTGTTTTCCTGTCTTCACCTGCTGGCAGGGGGAAGTAAACTCATTTGTCTAGTGGTGGTATAAAAGGACTTTGGAGAAACTGTGTGTAACAACAGGTAAGAGATTATGCTCCTTTGACAGATTGCCAGTTAATGGAAAACTTCCAGATGATGATGATGAAAAGGATTCTGCTGTTTTTACAAATCATACCACAGAAGCATATGGACAGACTACCATGTACTTTTCCGCATTCTGTTATGTGAATTCTATGTAAATTGGGGGGTGGGATTTGAGCGTGAAGGCCAGGTTGGCTACAATGAGGGCCAGGGCCTTTTCCGTGATGGCCCCTCACTGGTGGAATGAGCTCCCAGATGACATCAGGGCCTTGCGGGACCTTCTGCAGTTCTGCAGGGCCTGTAAAATGGAGTTCTTCCGCAAGTCTTTCAAGTAGGGTGCTGCCTTGACAGCATGGCCCTGGCCCTAATATCAATACCACCACCAACCTGGCCTTAACATCAACACCACCAGCAGCCAGATGATAAATAGCCTGGCAGGAGCCTGAAGGCGGCCATTCAAATGAGGACTGTATGTCGCCATCTGTTTTTTAGCTATGTGCAGTGTATTTATAAGAACATAAGAGAAGCCAATGTTGGATCAGGCCAACGGTCCAGCCAATCCAACACTCTGTCACGCAGTGGCCAAAAATACCAGGTGCCATCAGGAGGTCCACCAGTGGGGCCAGGACACCAGAACCCTCCCACTGTTGACCCCCCCCCAGCACCAAGAATACAGTGCATCACTTGCCCCAGACTGAGAGTTCCTATCTATACCTTGTGGCTAATAGCCACCGATGGACCTATGCTCCATATGCTTATCTAATTTCCTCTTGAAGGCGTCCATGCTTGTAGCCGCCACCACCTCCTGTGGCAGTGAATTATTTTGTAATTTTCATTGGAATATTGGTTTTAGTGTATATATATATTGGAGTTTTAATATTTCAATTTATACCTGTGTTGTTAGCCGCCCTGAGCCCACCGAGAGCGGGGAGGGTGGGATATAAATATAATAAATAAAAAACTAATAATAAAATATTTCAGGATGGATAAGCGAGCCCACTTCCTATCTTTCAGGCAAAGTATGAAGCCATGCTGGAATGTCTGATGGCAATTTGCAGAGTTCTGCTTGCTTTTGGCTTTGTGCTCTCCTTATTCTTGGGACATATTTTCCCTGTGGACATGGGAAAGTTCTGATTTACAAATTCGATAGGTTATCTAATTCAGTTATCTGTGTTTTTACTTATTGTTTCATCAGGTTTTTTTTAATATAACCCCCTCCCCAGTTGTGCAGTTTACCCATGTATTGCAAAGAGGTTGTGGAGATTGCTTGAGGGGGGGGCAACAGTGGGAGGGCTTCTAGTGTCCTGGCCCCACTGCTGGACCTCCTGATGGCACCTGGTATTTTTGGCCACTGTGTGACAGAGTGTTGGACTAGATGGGCCATTGGCCTGATCCAACATAGGCTTCTCTTATGTTCTTAAGCCTCGAAGGCTGACAACTTTGGGGAATGTAACCTTTGGTCTAGGGAAGACCCCTCTGGGTCATATCTGCTGTGTCTGTGTGTTGTTTTAAAGCAACTATCATAAAGCTATGTAGATTGACATCTCCAGTGTTAGATGCTCTACACTGTGCATTAATTGTTTGGGATATTGTATTTCATTTTATTTCTTAAAAGCAAAACTGTAAATGGTTCCTTTGGTGGGAGGAAGCTTGTCTCAGTTAAAAAATGGTTGCAAAAACCAAAACTAATAATGAAAATTCATGGTTATGGATTAACTTTGGCTTAGTTTGCAAGTAACAAAAACAGTTTGGGTGTTTTGGCAACACGAGGGTGATATTGTAGGATTGGTAAGTTGGCTTGCTTCTGTTGGGATAAGTACCAGTCAAAAAGTATTTTGATGTTGACTGGATGAAACTGAGCTTCTCAGCTGAGATTGGGTGAAAGGGGTTTCTTTTCAGGTGGTAGAATGCATGACGGTTGGCAAGTGACAGTTGGAATGGGGTGGTGGTAGAGGGAATGCATTTGTTTTAGGTATTTATACCCCACCTTTATCCCCACTGTGACCCAAAGCAACTTTCAATGATGTTATCCCCTTTTCCATTTTATCCTCACAACAGCCAGAGAGAGCCAGCATGGTTTAATGGTTGAAGTGTTATACTAGGATCTACGAGACCCTGGTTGGAATTCCCAGTCTTGCTATGGAGGCTGGTTGGATCACTGTGAACCAATCACATACTCTCAGCCTAACCTACCTCACAGGGTTGTTGTGACGATAAAATAGAGGAAACAAGAATAATGTAAGCCATAATTGGGTCCCCGTTTGTCATGGGCTGGGGGTGCCAATCAAAGGGAGTCCAGAACAGGCCAAGGTCAGCAGCCAACAAGACAGTGCAAAGTCCAAAGCCAAGCCGGGGTCAGGAGCCAGGAACACAGAGCCAAGTCCAAAGTCAGGAAGTCTGAAGGTCTAGGTGCCAGAGCCAAGCTGAAGTGGACGCAAGCAGCACAAAGCTGACTTGTTGCTTCCATGAAGAATACTGCCCAGAGTGTAGAGTTAAATGCTGCTGCCAGTTAGCCAGCTGCATGATTGCCCAGGCTCATGTTAGAACTCTGGGCTAGCTGAGCGTCTCCCCTGTAGCCTGGCCTCTCGTTGCCTGGTTGCTAAGTTTTGCTGCAGTCGCTCCCTTAAACGAGTCAGATGTGGAGGTGAGTCAGGAGGACTTTCATCTTGCAGTTCTTGCTTCTTATCTGGGCCAGGCCCAAGTGTGAAGACTGCTGTTACAGGCACTTGTGCAATGTTCCCTCTAAGCTGAGTTAGTGTGAGCTAGCTCACAGTTTTTTAGCTTCTAGCGCACACATTTTTGTCTTTGCTCAGGAAGGATGGCTCCAGAGCAAACTAACTGATACAATAGCCAAATCGCTTGCTCACAACTTTAATGCCAGTAGCTCACAAAGTAGAGTTTTTGCTCACAAGACTCCACAGCTTAGAGGGAACATTGCTTGTCAGCTATCCTGCTCTGCTGCTTCAGAGGGGCCAGCTGTGGTTTCTGCAGGCTCTGTCAGCTCATCCCCATCCATGCCCATGACACCATTAGGGAGAAAGCTGGGGTTACAAATGGAGGAAGGAAATAAATAAAACTATTGTATAAGAAAATGCTGGCCTCAGTTTAGAGTTCAAAAGGGAAAAAAAACCCTGATTTGCTGTACTGCTAACAGCTATACATTACACATAAGTTATCTGAATTTGTGTAGATATCCTTTTGATACAATCCCTATACTTATGCCTTACTGTACTACTAAAGTTTCTCTTTAAGAAGGCTATTGGAATTTTT
The DNA here is from genome assembly GCA_029375565.1 of Gekko gecko. Lineage (NCBI taxonomy): Eukaryota > Metazoa > Chordata > Lepidosauria > Squamata > Gekkonidae > Gekko > Gekko gecko. The sequence continues at coordinate 72,833,424 of JAPDNY010000009.1, forward strand.
AGTAAGCAAGTAGAAGCAACCAGAGGAAAGTATAGGCAACATAGCAGTGGTGTTCTACTGATAAAGATGACCGCAAGTGTATAAGATCCTAGGAGATAGACACAAGGGATCAGTTGAATGCTACAAGCATATTGTGCTTGAACTGGCATCTCACAAGTAGGTATGGGTTGAGTCAAGTTTTCCCAAGGATTGCAGGAGTCTATAGTGCATTGTTGCATTTTGCCTTCAATTTGAAAGACCTGAGCAAGGCTGTTAAAGATAGGATGTTTTGAAGGTTATTAATTCTTGGGATTGCCGTAAGATGGAAGCGTCTTGACAGCTCATAACACACACAGTGCATGCTTTTATTTTTAGCTCTACAGTGGTTCTGAAATCCTCTCTTATAGAACTGAAATTAAGACTGCATTTGTGTGCAGTCTTCCCTCATTCCTCTTACCTCTGTCTTCTCTTCCGCTGAATATTTTGTGTCTCTTCAATGGAAACATAGATTGCAATCCCGTAGAGAGAGAGAGAGACTGGTACTTTTTCTTATTTTACTCTGTAAAGTGCGGTAAACAGAGACCGAGAGCTGATGAAATAAACGTTTATAAATGTGGAAACTGCAGTTGTACTGAACCAGCACTTTCAAGCATTTCTGGCTGGGCTACAAGCCGTCCAGTGCCCCAAAGCATTCCAAAAAATGGTCATATGGGTTTTTAACATAGGAACTGGGACTGTATGCTGAAGCACATGTCATCCATGATTTTATTTTTAATTGTATAGCCTTTGAAAGGGATGGCAGATAGTTGCTCCTGACTCATTATGCTACAACTGCACTGTTGGAGTTTGTGGGGATTGCAGGGCTTTCTCACAAAGATTAAGGTAAAGCAGGCATGCTTTGAACTCATCCCAGAATAGGCCCTAAATCTTGAATTGTTATTATAGGTGAAGCAGAGTTGCACAGAACTCTTGAATTAAAAAAAAAGATAATATGCAATGGAAGGAACAAGAAAGGCAATAATGTGTATTTATTTAGTTGTATATTTCATTTATATTTTGCTTTTCTCTCCAATAGGGGCTGCGGTGGCTTAGAGGTTAAGATGCTGAGCTGCAGACAGGAAGGTCTGTAGTTTGGCAGTTTGAGACCCTAGTGCCGCATGACGGAGTGAGCTCCTGTCTCTGGCCCCAGTTCCTGCCAACCTAACAGTTCAAAAGCAAGAAATTGCAAATAGATAAATAGGTACCGCTTTGGTGGGAAGGTAACAGTGTTCCGTACACCTTGGCATTTAGTCGTGCTGGCCACGTGACCACAGAAACATCTTTGGACAGCGCTGGCTCTTCAGCTTGGAAATGGAGATGAGCACTGCTCCCTAGAGTTGGATTCGACTAGCTTTCGAGCAAGTGAAAGCTTTACGTTCTTTCCAGTGGTATCCAAAGTGGCTTAATCATTTTCCTTTCCTCCATTTTGGTCTCCCAACAACCCTATGAAGAAAACTAAGCTGAGGCTGTGTGACTGGCCAAAGGTCTTCCAGCATGTTTCCATTGAACAGTGGGGACTGGAATCTGGGTCTCTCAGATCGTTGTCCAACAGTCTGACCACGACACCACGCTGACCCATCTTCATAACGATAAGAAAACTGGAGTCATGAAAACAGTAGTAGTGCAAAAAGCCATGTGATGTTCCAAAGTTTTGTATCTTATTTAAACAGGGCCACCTTAACTGCACTGCACATTAGTACAGTGGGGATTTATGGCTCAAACAGGTGATACACTGATTTACTAATGATGCACAGCACTAAGAACCTGGTTTAAATGTGAAGTTAGTTGCCAAGAATGCTGTTCAGGTAACTCTTGAAAGAGAGAGAAAGAGAGAGAGAAAAAAAAGCTTGGCGTGGCATCATGTTTAAAACACACTTGAAATGAGGCCCAAAAGGTCAGGTATTATCTAGGTGGTTTTCAGCAGGTCACTATCAACCCCTCCCCCCGATCTGAAATATGGGTATAACATGAGTCTGTTTTGAGGCTGTAATGCTGTGGGATACTTTGAACACTCTGAAGTGCTGTATACATGTATTATTATGACTTATGAGTTGTAGCTAATGATTTGGTTTCATTGGTAGCAAAGCCCGTGCACAGCTCCTTATGGTGATGAAAAACAGAATCATTGCATGCAACCTTTTTGTTTATCCTTGAACATTACCATTAATGGATAGTTCTTAGCCCTTTGTTCAGTGTGAGCAATTATGTTAACTTCATTGTCTTTTTTCAGAGAGATAGTTGAACATATGGTCCAGCACTTTAAAGCACAGATATTTGGAGATCGCAAACCAGTATTTGATGGAAGAAAAAACCTGTACACAGCTATGCCACTTCCAATAGGAAGAGACAAAGTAAGTATTAAAATGTAGTTAGGATGCTAACTTGTACTGTGATACTCTTTTTTTTCTTTTTCTTTTTTTAAGATACAAGAAAATAATTTCATGTTTGGCCAAAGCTGCATTCTTTCTTAGTTCTAATGCTTTCATGACTACTACATATGGGTTTTAAGATACAGGAGGTAGACAGGCATTCTTTCTTAGTAGATATAGTAATAGTTCCTTGAGTCATGACTGGGAGAAAGTGTGGCTTATATGATTTGAAATCCAGCAGCAGTATTAAAAAGTAAAGAGTGGTAAGGGCTAGTGGGCATTGGAAGAATGGCTGCAAATTTTACCACTAGGTTGATCTAGGTATAATCACCTGTAATTTGCTCTTTGGGTTTATGAGATTTTGTATGTTTAATGTCGGAGTATATGATTTATAAATAGGTACCACTTCGGTGGGAAGGTAACAGCATTCCGTGCGCCTTGGTGTTTAGTCATGCCAGCCACATGACCACGGAAATGTCTTCGGACAGCGCTGGCTCTTCGGCTTTGAAACGGAGATAAGCACCGCAACCCTAGAGTCGGATTCGACTGGCTTTCGAGCAAGGGAACCTTTACCTTTACCTATATGATTTATAGAAAGTTTTCAGCCTTCTGCTTTAGTAGTTGTTTGAAAAGTGTTACCTGTGGAAGCTATATTCTGGAAATATAAAATGTCCCAGTATCTAGAAGTAGATCAATGTCAACACGAATCTTTGCAGCTATGGCTTGATTACCTCTGAACTTCATTGTAGGAAGGCTCGGTGGGGCCCTGAAACTGTAGAACTGCCTCAGAAAAAAGAAAAGAAAACATCTTCAGGCTTCTCTAGAATGTTGCAATGGCTTGCAGTTATAGATAATGTTCTTTAAATAGTCCTTTTCAGCTTCTTCAGTTCCACTTCAGCTGAACTTCTTCTGTTAAAGTCATCCTGAACATCATTACATTCTCTCAGAGGTGCCCAGGCTCACACCTTTCCCCCTCTTTTGCAGTTTATAACATTGCTTCCAAGAAAACCGTGTGAGCAGTTGACTGTGGTTTAAAATTAAATTAGTGCTGTATAGCTGTAATTAGATGTGGAAGCAGTGGCTGAGCCACTCACTGGGATTCCTGAGGAGACTCGAGGCAAGGCTCTGAAATTCTTATGCAATAGCACACTTTAGAATGATGATTCCGATTATTTTGTTGGAAAGTCCTGTGGTCCTCTTTATTACTTTTGTGCTCATTTTCCATGCTACCTTGTTATGTTGAGGAGCTCCATTTCTCCTACTGGTGACATGCATGTCTAAATGGAAAGAATCATCTTGTTGTGCTTTCGTAATGTTGCAGGTGGAATTGGAGGTCACGTTGCCAGGGGAAGGGAAGGACAGAATATTTAAAGTGGCAATAAAGTGGATGTCCTGTGTGAGCCTGCAGGCTTTACATGATGCTCTTTCTGGTCGTCTTCCAAGTGTTCCTTTTGAAACCATTCAGGCACTGGATGTAGTAATGAGGCACCTGCCTTCCATGAGGTAAGGGCAATGCCCCTATATATGCCTTTAGGGTATTCTGCTGCCCTAAATAAAGACCTCTGTGGCCTGTCATTAAATCATCTACAGATTATTCAGTTTGGCAGTAAAGTACATTTTTGTGGCTACATAGACATGTTTACACTGCAGCCCTGTGATGGGAATAAGGACAAAAAGTTCATGTGTTAAGGTGCTGACCAATGTGTGCAACGATCTATTGCCATCTCCATTCCCCTCCATGCCCTGCATCTCAAGTAGAGATGGGCACAGACCAGAAAAAATTGGTTCAGGTCAGTTCGTGGCTGATCCACAAACTGAAGCAGTGGTGGTTTGCGGCCCCATGCACCTGGTTGAAAAGGACCGCAGGCCCTTTAAATGGGGTTTGCAGAAAGTGTGAAAACCAGCTGAGTAGCTGGGAGCTCCTCACCACTCAGCTTTTTCTCGTGTTTTCTTGTGCAGTCCCTTTAAAGTTTTAAAGGACTGCATAAGAAAGCCTGAAACAGCTGAGTGTCTGGGAGCGGGCTGTTCCCTGCCACTCAACTGTTTTTGCAGCTTTCGCAGGGAACAGAAAGCGGGTTTAAAGGAACTTTGAGTCCCTTTAAACCCCTGCTTTCTGCTCTATTCATGAACCACCTTGAACTGCTTTAAAAGTTCATGGAAGTTTGTGATGGTAAACCTGTCATGAACTTCAGTTCGCAAACCATGAACATGGCAAAATTCATGATGAATTTTGCTTTGTGTTTTAGTTCATGCCCATCCCTATTCTCAAGCGCTCCTTTTGCTTTGCCTTGTCTGTCTATATAGTACTGCTCATATGGCTATCACCTTAAGCAGAAATTAGAACCAAAAAATATTTTAAAAGACCCTACTCAGTATTATTTCTCTTATATTGAATTATTATGCCCATGAATTTTGCCATTGAGAGAGTGACACGATCATGTCTATCTGATAGTAGCCATGACACCTGGGTTCGCACATTTAGCAGTTCTGTATCTTTAAGTAAAGGGGTTACTAAATTAGCCCTCAACTCATTGAATATAGGGTACTCCATAATCACATCTTTGATGGTTTCGATTGTATCATATGAGCATCTGCACGCTCTGTTAGAGTATGGTACTCTATTATATCTGTCCTCCTGAACTGCTGAGGAAAGAATGTTCAGTTGCCAAAGTAAAAGCTCTTCTTAGATGTGGGACTATCAGTTGATAAATTTCAGCAGTTGTATTGGGAGGGCAATTCCCAAATGGAATGTTGAACATACCCTGCATGCCCTAATAGACGTAACATCCAACTTCCTTACAATTTTTTTGATCTGTCTTATAATTACTTTAGTTTCTGTATTCTTAATCATATCATTTGTTATTCTTAGGCATTTCATTTTCTTTTCCAATAGTTGATCCCATTGGCTATAATGTTTATCTGCCTGGATAAGCCCAAGTAGATCCTCCCTCAGATTTTAAAACCTTTACTTTAAAGAGAAATGCTAATTTGCCTTGTCTTTCTTTGAGCAGCTTCTTCTAGTTATTCATAATATTGGTCTATATCTTGAAGACTTTAACAGTGAGATGGAATATGGTGGATACTGAGCAATTTTTTTTGGCTGTGTTATGAGAGAGTTGGATGTAGTGTTTTTTTTCTACTGAGGTGTGATAAATTGTCTTGTTTCTATTGCAGATATACTCCTGTCGGCCGGTCCTTTTTTACTGCCTCAGAAGGGTGCTCAAATCCCTTGGGTGGAGGCAGAGAAGTATGGTTTGGATTCCACCAGTCTGTTAGGCCTTCACTGTGGAAAATGATGCTTAACATTGATGGTAAGCTTTGCATGACCTTTTCCTTGCCTCTGTCTTCTACATTGGGTTTAAATTGAATGACACAATAAGTCAAATTTCTGAAAATATTATTTGATCCTTAAAATCTAATTAACTTGTTTGCCTGTATTTTCCCCACTTTGATTTTAGTATCTGCAACAGCATTTTATAAGGCACAACCAGTAATTGAGTTTGTATGTGAAGTTTTGGATTTCAAAAGTATTGAAGAACAACAGAAACCTCTGACAGATTCCCAAAGGGTTAAGTTTACCAAAGAAATTAAAGGTAAGTTGAAAGAAACTTGACCAAGACCCGTTTGTGTGGAACAGAATAAGGGTGTGGTTTTTGTTTTTAAATAGGTATTTTGGGGTTTGGGTATATCTAACCCGAAAAATTAGTATTTCCCAGTGTTCCAGAATCCCAATGCCAGTATGGTATTCGGATTTGGTAAATAGTTGGGATTGCCAAATTTTCCTGGCTATAATGGAGAATTGATCCAAGGGTATCTGTGTCTCAGGGGGCTGTTTTTTGAGGTATAGGCACCAGATTTGCAGCATAGCAAGAGTCTGAAGGCGTTTAAAGGGCTCACAGGGATTGTTCAGGGTGGCCATTTTCAGAGACCTGAATGAGTAGCCCACTCGGTAATTGGCTGAAAAGGTACTAGAAAAATACTGATAAGGCCTTTTCCAGGTATTTTTTTTTTCCGACTCAGTTTATACCAAGTACACACCCCTAGAAAACAGAATTTGGGGAGCTGTGAAATACTCACAGCAAATTGGCTTTCAATTGGCTGTATTTATTTATTTATTTATTTATCTATCTATCATTCAGTGATTTATTCATTTCCCACTTTTCTCCCTGGTGGGGACTCAAAACAGTTTACAGCATCATTCTTAAACACCCCCCCCTCCTTACAACTGCCATCCGGTGAATTAGGTTATACTGAGAGAGAGTGACTAGTCTCAGTCACCAAGCAGGCTTCCATGGCAGAGGGTTGATTTGAATCTCATTCTCCCAGATTCTGGCTTGACAATCTCATGACTACAGCCTACTAGCTCCTAAGAGGATACATTTGGCTTTAAGATATTACAGATTTCCGTTATTTCAGATCTATGTTAAAGCCAGTTATTTTTTTAAAAGTACCTTATTATAGTTTGAAATGTTATAAATCCAATTAAATTTGTTTTTGAAATCCAATTAAAAAAATTACCCTGTTGAGTGGTCTGTGGATTGCATAAAACCATGTTGGTGGTTTCCCAGAACTGGCAGTCATCTCGATCTTCATGTTGCTATGGTTCTGGGCAATATGTGGTGGGCCAGAGGAAGCTGCAGCAACCAGCTGACTCAGCTCCTGCATTTATTTGAAGGTGGGGAAATTGGCCTTAGTTTTTGACCAGCAGGCTTTCTTTGGCCATTGTATTCTGCTCTGATCTGCTGTGATATCTCTGTGGCTCCAGAAGGCCTCATATCCTCCCCAACTACAGCCAAGACAAAAAAATCGGGCAACACCATTCCTGTTGACATCTGGGTCTTTCAGTCGGGGAATGAACACCACAGAATTCATTCCAGGGCTGGCCATCGCCCTCCATAGCATCTTACTTGTAATTCAGACCGGAAGGAGTTAAAACCAGGCCTGTATTAAGATCAGAATTCTTGCAGTCAGTTGAATGATGCACTTAAAAGACGGATTTGAATTTCTGTAAGATTTCTGATACCAGTGAGCTTTACTTAAGTGCTGTACACTCCTGCTAAGCACACTTAAAGGTTTTTGTTTTGAAACGTTTCTGACCTGGCATTTGAATAGAGTTGTTATTTAGTGCTTAACTCCTGTTAAATTTTCATTAACCCAATTCAGCTCTTGGTTAATTGGGTAAGCACACTGTTAATACTTATCCTGTTCATAAGAATGTCACGAAGCACAATCTCATAATCCAGTTTCTTATTTTTTTTTTTTTAAATGAATGTGTGTTGCTTTGGCAGCACATATGCTAAAATTGGAATAATACCAAGAAGATCAGCTTGGCTCCTGGGCAAGACAAGCCTTTTTGATGACCTAGCCACCTTCCCCTTTTCTGTTCTGCCGTTTCACTGCATTCCCTAAACTTGTTCTTAACCAGTGATAAGCTCTTTAAAAATTTCTGATATCTCATGTGAGAACTGTGCCTGCAGTTACTGGTTTCCTAAACTTGTTCTTTATACCCCCCTGTTTTTCCTTGTAATTTTGTCACATCCCATAATCATAAATTATTATTTTTTTTAAAAAAAAATTGCGAGCAGTCACTTGGTCATGGCTGGGTCACTCACTCTGTCCTGAGTCATAATGTACTTTAGAGCTCATGGTCATTATGGAGATGAAGGCATGGCAGTAGATGGGTCACGAACTGGTTCCGATTATGACAGTGCAGAATGATTTCTGTTTATGTTGAAAAGCTGAATAAAGGCATGTGATTAAGCTGTTGGACACACTGGAACAGCGCAGTCCTGCTCAACAGGCCATCACTACTAGAGTGGGGGACATGGAGAGGATGTCCTGAGAAAACCCCATGGATAGCTGAATGCTGTTTAAGTGGGTAAATTGTTCCGTTGCGCTGTGCAGTCAAATCCGTACGCTACTGAACAAATTAATGTTTATGTGGGCGTAATAAGATACCGAAGTGAGTACTAACAAGTGTCAACATATCAGGTACAAAATATGGCTTAGAATCCTGGCTGAGCACCCACCAACAGACCACAGTTTGCTGGGATGTCTATTGCTCATACGTCATAATAAATCATGCATTATTAAACTGTGGTATATGTATTGTGATGCCTGAATGCAGGCTATGCCTGTTAAGATTATAGATAGGATACCAATTCTAGAACTGAAGCGGAGAGCAACATCCTGTTTTATAGGCATATGATATATAGCACTTCTTATTGTAATAAAACTTGGGATGCCCATGAGTCATTGTTTCTCTGACTTTCTTTTCTCTTGATTCTCTGACATGGATTTCATCCTCGTTCAGGTAACTTGTAAAAATATTTCATTAGTGTTTTCAAGCACGTGGAAGGGAATTGCCTGATTCCCCTGCCTCCTTGTTGGTCCCTTGGGCTCCCTGGAACTTTGTCCATGTCCGTGAAGGTTCCCCCCACCCCATTCTCCGTCCCCAACGGTGAACCTTTAGAGCACTGCTGGGAAGGTGGAGGGAAGAGCTGCTTGAGGAAGCTGTTTCTGCTTACCCACCCAGCCTATTATCTTAACAGTTTTAAAGAGAAGTCACTACTGACGAGAGAGAGAACTGCTGCAGCTGTATTTCGAGAATCTGGTTTAACTGAGACGGAAAGGGCATTGATTACTTATGTTTGTAAATTATTAGGTTTGAAGGTGGAGATCACTCATTGTGGGCAAATGAAGAGAAAATACAGAGTATGCAATGTTACGCGACGACCAGCAAGCCACCAAACGTAATAGTTGTTTTGTTTTCTTTTCTCACAGTTACCTTGTATTTTCTCTCTTCCTCTAAGTTGTCACTGTGTTTCTCATGTACTTACATATGACCAGATAAAGAACTTAACATTACAGAAGGCAGTTTAGGTAGGTCACCATTCCCAGTTAAAACTCCTTCTGGTGTTGGGGGAAGGGTGTTTTTTTTTAATGGCTTCACATCTCCCTTTTAGCGCCCACCATGGTGAATTAATTTTGCAACCTCTGGTTGATTAAAATCTGTGTAATACTTGGTGGAAGTTTAGATCTTTCGTGATTGTTCACAGTTGAAACACACTATCTGGGGATGATAGCAGTGGAAACAGTTCCGTCTATTTTTTGAAGAGGGATAAAAAAGTCTGTAGGATTCGAGATTTACCTGTGGACTGTGAACTGCTCCTCAGAGCTGTTCTTGATCCAGCCTGTAAAAACCTAGCTTCCTGGGCTTGCTGTTGACTCCTAGCTTTTGGGGAGCCAGAAGAGCCTAAGACAACATGGTGCTGGGGATTATGGCTGTGAAGTGTCTGTCTGCCTATTTTGGGGGACAGCCATAAGCACCTAGCCTTTAAACATCAGAAATAATTGTTGGTATGAAGTTGAAAATGGCTTGGAGAGAGATGTATCAACACTTTTGTTTAAGATTGAGAAATAGACCTCTTATGGCACTTGTTAGAATTGGGTGAGTTTGTTGTAGTATGTCTCTCTAAGACAGGAAATAGGTTTGAGCCTCAGTGGCTGAAGTGGCTGGGGGCGATCCCACATTCTAAGCATGGGATCCAGTGAATTAACGAAGAGGAGAGTTATCAATGACAAGATGGCCAATGGTTAGCTTTCATCTCTCTCTCTCATGTATAATTTTATTTAAAACATTTTTATGCTGCTTTTCTACCCAGGGGTCCACAAGGGGGCAAACGTTAAAACATTTAAACAATTACAAAATTTGATTATAAACACATAAACAAAACAGCACTAGAAGGAGGGCCGATAACAGTTATACTGGGGGTACGCCAAATGGAACAAAAAAGTCTTCATCTGCTGGTGAAAGACACCGATAGAGGGAGATACAGGAATCTCTTGGGGGACATGGGACATGGAGTTCCAGAGTTTTGGTGCCACAATGGAGAAGACCCTTTCTTGGGTTACCACCTGTCTAGCCTCAGATGGCAGGGGCAACCAAAGCAAGGCCTCTGAGGATGACCCGGGGGGGGGGGAGGTAGGTTCATATGGTATCTATGAATCAATGGTATTAAGGAAGCAAAAAGTGGATGGAGAAAATGGGACTTGTGCACCCTCTTCCCATCACACAGAGAGCATGATTAAAAGGCTCCATGTTTGGAAAGCCTTAAATCAAGCTCTGATTTGCTGTGATGTCTCAGTTCAGGCACCTTAATAAATTGGAGCTTGCTTCCTTCTGTCCACAGAATCAGGGTTCTAAACTGGGATTAAATAGAGGTTTAGAATCCCAGTTTGAGGGAGAGAAACAGACTCCCAGTTTCCCCAGGTGTCTGCGTTCAGACATCATGATAGCTTAGAGTTTGATTCAAACCAGGTAGGTTTTGAATCACTCTCTGCATCTGAGCAGACAGACAAACCTCTGTGTATTCCACTGTGTGAGCTCAGACTATGTCTGTTGTGGAATCCCAGCACATGTTGCATGAGGGGATGGCTCCAGTGATGGTCCAAGTAGTGGCAGCAGGTCTAGCCTGATCTACTTTGTTGGCAATGGCCTGTTGCCTTGTGTGATGCATATACATGGTACAGGGTGTGGCTGTAGCCAAGATGGCCTGGGTGCGTGATTTATATCCCCTCTTAGGGAAAAAGAACCTCTGTGACACAACAAAATAATCTCAAGAGTAGTGGTGATCAGTACTGTGATATTTTGGAGAGCAGTTTTCAGGACCACTTGAATGTACTTGCAAGTTCCATTGTATCTTTGAATACTTTTTTATAATAATATTCTTGAAGTAATTATGAAACAGCTTGTACTAAATAATAGAATTGCTTCTTCTGCCTGCCCCCACCCCACATTTGATTTTCTGTAGATTCCCACTTCAGCAGGAGAGTGGACAGACCGTTGAATGCACTGTAGCTCAATATTTTAAGGATAGGCACAAGTTGGTTTTACGCTACCCTCATCTTCCATGTTTACAAGTTGGACAGGAGCAGAAACACACATACCTTCCTCTAGAGGTAAGGAATCTCTTCTGTAAACGCAGGCTATCCCTTCTCTCTCTTGATACGTTTGCCAAAAGCATTATCATGTTTCCCGTTGGCCTGCACACTTGTCTTCTATAAATGCAGGCTATCCCTTCTCTCTCTTGATACGTTTGCCCAAGAGCATTATCGTGTTTCCCATTGGCCTGCACACTTGCCCCCCCATCATAGCAAAAAGGGGGATGCTTATATCCAAGGTGCTGTAAATAAATTATTATGCGAAAATTCACCAATGTGTTTCTGAACCTTGTCTGTCCAAATCAGCAGACATTTTTGGGAGGGCTGGCTGGGAGATGGGAGGTGTGCCCCAGCCTCCCATTCACTGTGATGGGCTGCTGTGGTGCTTATGTTTGTCTGCCGTGGGAGGAGAAGTGAAAGCAGGGCTTCATTATGCCCTGTAGGGAAAAGGGAGGGGCTGTGGCTCAGTGACAGAACATCTGTTTGGCATGCAGAAGGATCCAGGTTCAATCCTTGGCATCTCCAGTTAGAAAGACCAGGCAGTTGGTGATGTAAAAGACATCTGCCTGAGAACCTGGAGAGCCACTCTCAGTCTGAGTAGCCAGTAGTGACCTTGGTGGATCAAACAGTCTAATTCAGTAGAGGGCAGATCCACGTGTGCAGCAGTCTACAGATCAGTGCTGCATCAGTGGTGGACTGAGTGGAGCCTGGTATGCTCTGTTTGGGTAGCTTTCAAATTATAATTTGCATATTGTGTTGCTTTAGGTATGCAACATAGTGGCAGGGCAGAGGTGTATAAAGAAGCTGACAGACAATCAAACTTCTACTATGATAAGGGCAACTGCCCGATCGGCACCTGACCGTCAAGAGGAGATCAGCAAACTGGTGAGTTGTTTCTTGTGGGAAAGTATGGCTAGAGCTTTCGGTGTATGAAGGAAACTGCCTTTTTCTGCTTTCAGATTTAATGATACACATCTGCATGGGTTTACTCTGTGTAACTCTGCTTCCAGTATTCAGATACATTTTAGCAAGGACAGAGGTTGGGAAAAGAAAGGAAGGGGAGGAGGGGCTGAAAGGTAGGAACAGAAGGAAGGCAGCCTGTATTTATGCAAGGAATCCCACTTCCTCGGTTCTTAGGAACTTTTCTCAGCTCCACACTGGATTCTGAGTCTTAACCAGCTGCCGTTCATGTGTTCCAAAGTTTTTCTACACCCCCATTCATTCTAAACAAACAAGTACTGTGTTTTGAGTTTTTTGAGTCAGGTGGTCATGAAAGCATTGGTCATTGCTGATCTTTGTTTGTTTGTTTCTAGATGCGAAGTGCAAGTTTTAATACTGACCCTTTTGTTCGTGAATTTGGAATAATGGTCAAAGATGAAATGACTGACGTCACTGGCCGGGTCTTGCAGCCTCCTTCAATCCTCTATGGAGGCAGGGTATGTGAGCAGAGATCCTACAGGAGCTGTAGAAAACTCTCACACTCTCTCTCTCTCTCTCTCTCTCTCTCTCTCTCTCTCTCTCTCCCCCCCCCCATCTTAATTGTCTTAAACAAGAACAAGTTTAAGTCTGGTGGCACCTTTAAGACCAACAAAGTTTAATTCTGCATATAAGGTTTTGTGTGCCTGCACAGTTCTTCAGAAGCATCGGCACAGACCTCATCAAGCCTTACATATATGTAGAGAGAGGGTGGCAGGGTGAGTTGCCAGGAAGGGCTAGTTAGAGTGAAGATGCATAAATAACTGGGTGATAAGTATAGCTAAGATTGGATTAAAGCAGTTTGCAATAGCAGCAGATTAGCATACAAATAAAAGAGTTAACCAACAGATGTGACAACTAAGTTTGAGTCCAGTGGCACCTTCAAGCCTAACAAAGTTTAGTTCTTGGTATAAGTGAGAACTGAGTAAGAGAACTGAGCAACTTAGCTTGTGTAGAATCACACTTCTTCAGATATATTAAAACAGATTTCCTCAAGTAAATAAAGTAGCAGATAATCCATCCTTCTTGCTGTCAGATTATTGAATTAGAAATATCTCTGCATTTTTACCCACAGAGGTTTTTAAAGCAACTTAGAAACAAGTTTTAAAATACAGCATAGAAAATAAAATTAGCAGATTCAAAATCAGCCGCCGAGTCAGCAAACGAGAGATAGCTAAAAACAACAGTTACAAGGCAGTACAAATAATCTTGCAGCTGAATTCTAAGCAGAGTTGTACTCGTCTAAGCCCAGTCTTTGACTTCAGTTGACTTGGAAGGGTATAACTCGGCTTAGAGTTGCTCGATTAGTTTCCAATAAAACATGGGTAAATTTTAAAAAAGTTTTTCATCTGTCGCCTGAAGGTAAGCACTAGGCAAATGGATGCAGGAAGAGGTTGTACAGACAGGCTACTGCTATGGAGGATTGCCTGTTTCTGGTAGGGAGCCACTCACATTGATTTTGAAGGAGGCATACAGAGTAGGGGCTCAAACTCTTAACAGCAGGGCAGGTTTGTATGGAAACAGCACATCTTTGAGATATCCTGGTACAAAATGGCTGAAGTCTTTAAAGATTAAAAACAAACAAAAAGCCTAGAACTTTGAAGCTGTACCTGGGAATAAATTGATAGACAGTGGAGTTCTTTTGTTGAAATGTGTTGCGTTTTATCTTTGCCAGTATGAAGTCTGACAACTGTGTTCTGAATCAATTCTGCTTTGTGAAGAGGCTTCAGAGTCCCGCATAGTGTGCAATAGAGTAATCTAACTTGTGTGTTAGGAGAGCTTGGATAACTGTGGCCTGCTGTTCCAGAAAGGGCCCTAAATGGAAAAGTCAGTGTTGTTTAAAGGTATTCTGAGCATCCATCTGTAATGTTGGATTCAGTAATGCGCCCCCCCCCGGCTTTGATCTTTGATCATCTATTTCAACAGTACCCCAGTGTTGTTGGAACAGAGCTTCTGTTTCCTGGCTCTCCCCAAGCCCCTCACTTTCTCCAAACACTTGCTCGGGATATCCAGAGCCTCACTTGAGTTTGATATAAATGGGAAGTAGAGTTCATAGTTAGAATTATGAGCCAGATAGGAATAAAGCTACCCTGGTTGCTGCTCTTAGTTCCCATCCTTAGAAGACTAGTCAAGGAGGATATTATCCAAAACAGCTAAGACTTCCTCGAGAATCAACACGATTACTCACCTCCTGTCCTTCTCCTAGCGGAGGTCATCCATCAGGATAACCAAGGCAGTTTCAGTCCTGAAAACGGGTTGTGAGCAGTGTTCCCTTTAAGCTGAGTTAGTGTGAGCTAGCTCACAGTTTTTTAGCCTCCAGCTCACACAATCTTGTCTTAGCTCAGGAAGGATGGCTCCAGAGCAAACTAATTTATGCAGCAGCCCAATTGTTCGCTCATAACTTTAATGCCGGCAACTCACAGAGTAGAATTTTTGCTCACAAGACTCCACAGCTTAGAGGGAGCATTGGTTGTGAGTCAGGCTGAAATAGTTCAGCTGTCCGTGGAGTTATATAGCCACCGTCTGCCTAAGCCCTTTGCCCCAAAAGGGGATATTGGCAACTGGCTGGTAGTTAAGATTGCTAGGGTTCAGAAAGGGCTTCTTAGGAAGTAGCCGAACAGCTGCCACCTTTGGAATGGCCAGGATCATTCCTGTCCTCTGTCAAACATTAATTAGCTGGTGGGCCTATCGAGTCCTCTGCCACTCGGTCTAACGTAAAGAGGGACAAAGGGCCATGCTGGCTTGTGTAATCCAGTTGCATTGACCATAGGTGGTTGTTTTATACGAATGCCTTCACTGAACAGCTAGATTTGAGTCCAGTAGCATCTTACAGGCCAAGATTTTTGAGATACTAGCTCTTGAGAGTCAAAGTTCCCTTTGTCAAATATTTGATAAAGGCAGCTTTGACTCTTGGAAGCTCCTACCCTGAAAACCTTGCTGGGGCTACTGGACTCGGGTCTGACTGTTTAGCTGCAGACTAACATGGCCACCCTCCGAAATGACCTTCAGTGAATGTCCACAAGCAAGGAGCTTTGTCATCCAGTCGTTCCTTCTGAACATGGAATCTGTGTCGTGTGCAATAGGCTTCTAGACAAAGCAGGTTTTATTCTCATCTCTGTGATCCACTTATTCCTCACCTGAAACATGACATTGTGGTGAAGTTATCTGTAAACTGTGGGTGACCTTTATTTTTAAGAAACTGTCTCCCTCGTATGTCCCCAGTGGCAACTGCCCTGGATCAGACTTGATGGTCCATCTCGTCCCAGCAGCCTGTTTCATATAGAGGCCAGCCAGATGCTCCGAGCAGGTCACGAAGCCAAAACCTTCCCCTTTTGCTACTACTCAGCACTGTTACTCAAGAGAGTCTGCCACTGAACATTGAGACTTCTTTTAGCCGTTGTGTCTGACAGCTACTGATGGAGCTGTTCCCCCTTTAAAGCCAGTTAAACTGGTGGCCGACATCACATGCTGTGGCAGTAAATGCTGTGAGTGAATTGGTTTTTAAGTGAAATAGGACATTGGTATATTGTTTAACAGTTATTATATGTTTTGTTCTGTTATACTTCCTCTTAATAAACATTTTAAAACAAACAAACAAAAAAAGTACTTTCACGTGAGAGCGCAGTGCAGAGTTCTCTGACCATAGTGAATCATTTGTTACTTTCCCCCCTCTCTTTCTAGAACAAAGCAATTGCTACACCAGTTCAAGGGGTGTGGGACATGAGGAACAAACAGTTTCACACTGGAATTGAAATCAAAGTCTGGGCAATTGCTTGCTTTGCTCCACAGCGCCAGTGCACTGAAGTCCATCTTAAGTAAGCTTGTTATTTTTTTTTTAATTAACATTTTGTTCACTCACATGTTTTTGAATGTTTCCTTGTAGCTTGCAACCAGTCATGGGGGTTTCATAGGAAAACGTGAATTGGACATTTCCCCAGGAATATTTAAATAGTGTTAGTAAAATAAAGCAAATACGCTGTATGTAAGCCTGGAGCATGTACAAGGACAGGGGTGTCCAGGCTTTGCATCTCACATTTAGTCCATAGAACATGATTGATTTGCAGCACAGCTGCTCTGACAACTGTAGATGGAAAGGCTGTTATGTGGGGTGGAAAGTTTTCCATGGAAAAATATAGTTTTGGGAAATTTTCTGCCCCACTTCACTGTTTACAACATTACTGTGCATGATCTCGCCATCAGTTTTCAAATTGCAGAATTATGTACTACTCAAAAAAGTTGAGGATGGCAGCAGAATCATTATTTAAGCTCTTTAAAATGGATACTTACTGCTTTGCAAACTGAAAGCTGAATGTTTTGAGTATAATGTACAGTCTTTGTGATCTGCTTTTATGTCGTAATGAAGTAGGCTGGGCAATATGCTTGTCCTTGGCTGGCACAAAATGTGGGCTTGTGAAACTTACAGCCAATTCCAGTGCATCTTCATTTAGAAGCAAATCCTACTGACTTAATTAGGGATTGCTTCTAAGTAAGTGTACAAAGGATTGCATAATTGGCATCGTATTAACGACATGGGACACGGACCCCTGCCTCTTTTCTTTTCTACTAAAATTCTGTCTACTTCTGTAAACATTACTCAAAAGCACCTCCAGTCTAGTAGTAATAGTTGTTTGGACAGAAACCTGCCCACAAGCAAATGGAAGAGTGCTTGATCCTGGGAGGGAAGAGTTCTCTCCCTTTCCCACTTTTCATTGTGTTCTGGAGGGGTTCTGACCCTCGGGGATCACTTTTGGGGGGAGCACTGGAAGAGGAAAGTGGGAAACGAGTTCTGTTCGTAGTGAGTTGGACCCATGCTGCTACTGTTAATAGTGAGCATTAGGGATACCTTTAATGAGGCGTTTTTGAACCACAAAACCCTTAACCTTGCATTTGTATGTTTGTATTTTTATTTTGGAAATGGAAGTCTTGGTGGATTCTTCTTTCCTCTGAAGAGGCTGCCTTAGGCATGTAACTCTGTAGCTTTTTTAATGGAGGAAAGTTTAGACTGAAAATATTTAATTACTGAATAGATTTGAATGTGTTTCAGGAGGAGCTCTTATGACTGAAATAGGATAGCCCTATGCTGGTTTAATTTGGATATAATGCACAGGTCTTGTTCTCTTAAACATGATTCTTTCATTTTTCTCTGTTAGGTCGTTCACAGAACAATTGAGGAAGATATCAAGGGATGCAGGAATGCCCATCCAGGGTCAGCCGTGTTTCTGTAAATATGCCCAAGGAGCCGACAGTGTGGAGCCGATGTTCCGGCATCTAAAAAACACCTATGCTGGGTTGCAGCTCGTGGTAGTCATTCTGCCAGGGAAAACTCCAGTTTATGGTCAGTCTCCATTAGCTCTGTTTGGCATGTTCGTCTCAGTGTGTGCAGTGCTTTAAGAAACAACAGCCCCAGCCCTGGCCTGGGTAGCTCAGGCAAGCCCGATTGTGGAGGCTAAGCAGGGCTGATGTTGGCCAATACTGGGATGGGAGACCTCCAAGGAAGACCAGGGCTGAGACACAGAGGCAGGAAGTAGTAAGCCACCTCTCTGAAATGTCCAGGCCCCCAGTAGGGGTCGTCAGAAATCAACCATGACTTCCAGGCACACGCATGTGTGTGTATGCGCACGCACAAACACACACACAAAACACAAATCAAAAAACAACAGAGATGTCGTTATGCCTCCACACCCCATCAGTTAACTTTGAACTCTCAAAATAAATCTGTGCTCTTTTATTTTTATTTTGTTGTTGTTCTTTCCTCAGTTCATCTCCTTACATTGCACAGAGTCTGGTCTAGATGTTTATATATAAAATTTATTTAAAGCATCAGCTTTAAAGTGTTCTTAGCAAAAGTGGTGGACCCAGGTCTGATGTACGCCAGCCATGGCAGTTTTGACTCCTTGCCAAGGCAGCTTGCACCTGAGGAGGTAAATTTTGTGTCTCTAGCATCTGTGCACACGTTGGTTGTTGAGCCTCTAGCAAGATGGCTGTGCACAAAAACATCATAAGTAAAGTTAATTCAGAACACAGGTGTAGAATTCCACACTTTTCTTAAAAATGGAAAAGCAGCATATAAATGGCCCTCTTTTTTGCCATCAAGTCATAACCGGCTTATAGCGACCTTGTAAGGCAAGAGACGTTCAGAGGTGGTTTGCCATTGCCTGCTTCTGCATGGAATTCCTTGGTAGTCTCCCATTCAGGTGCTAACTGGGGCTGACCCTGCTTAGCTTCCGAGATCTGAGGAGATCGGGCTAACCTGGGCCATCCAGGTCAGGGCTGTAAATGGCTTAAGTAAATAAATGGCCAAGAGTCTCATACCAATAATGTTGGAAGATGAATGTCTATAAAAACAAAGAATGGCATGAATTCTAAGAGGAGGAAGTTTAAATGATACAGGCTAAATGTATTTCCCCCACTTCCAAAGAAAATGCTTAACGTCTAGGTTATTATATGGAAGTGTAAACTGATGAATTTATCAGGTGCTGAGGCAGAGAAAAACAGCTGTGATTGGGTAATAGAACCAACTGTCTTAGTTTTCTTTTCTGACCTGGCAGCGGAGGTAAAGCGTGTTGGTGACACTGTGCTGGGCATGGCCACGCAGTGTGTGCAGATGAAAAATGTGCAGAGGACGACACCGCAGACTCTTTCCAATCTGTGCTTAAAGATCAACGTCAAACTGGGAGGAGTAAATAACATTTTGCTGCCCCAGGGAAGGTAAGTGTTGTGTGTAAACAGTGACAAATAAATGTTCAGTGGAAGATGTGGTTTTCCTAAGCTTCTGAGATGCAGTTCCTTTCAGGAGAGAGAATGTCTCTTTCCCTGTGTCCAGAGGGGCAGTCTCAGGGACTGGGAAAGCACCTCCCAAGACCAGGTCTTCTGACTCCTCCAGAGTTATAAATGCTATTTATAGATATTATACAGTGACCGTAGTTTGCCACTTGAGAGAGTCAGATTTTTGGCCGTCTGCTTCTGAATCAATGCTGATGTCTCCTCAATAGAGAGGGGGGAAAAAAAGGAATTTTGTTTTAGCAAGGAGCAATTTAAGTCAGGAGTCTGTGTGATGTAGTGGCTGGACACAGGCTATTCTCTGGAAGACCCAGGTTCAGATCCCTGCTCTGCCCCGGAAGCTTCCTGGGTGACTTTCAGCCTAACCTGCCTTAACAGAGGGGTGGCTGAGAGGATAAAATGGAGGAGGGGCAAAACATCGTAAGCTTCTTTGGGTCCCCGTTGGGGAGAAAAGTGAGGTATCAGTGAAGTAAATAAAACTGAGCTGTTTAAAGATGTGTTGTGTGGTAATACATGGTAATGCTTTTACCATGTGTTAATGCTTTTACCATGTGATACATGGTAATGCTTTTAGAATTTGAATTGCTTTCACACATAGCGCATGGCGGGAGTCCATAAATCTTGACGAGCTTTGTAGCCCTCCGCCAGCATTTATTCTCTCCCAGCTTAGGTTAAGGGCAGGTCCTGTCTCTGACAATAGTGTTAAGTTCTGGTGGCACTCAGAGTGCACTGCTGCTTTCGAAGCCCAGTGGGGGAGAGCAGCCGCTTTTGTTCCATCTCTTACCAAAATACAAGCCTACGTGGAGTCTGCTGAAGGTTATGGTTGCCGCTGGTGAGAATCTTCTCCAGCCCTTGCTGTTTGGAATTGTACATCCTGAGTTCCTTGGGGGGGGCAAGGGAGGAAAATGGTAGATTTTATTTATTCTGTAGAGTCCATAGAAGGTCTGCTGAATGAATATACTGTTGTATCAATTCAAATATGTGACATGATGACTCTGTAGATTAAAAAAAAAAGGATCAGTGCATCTTGTTGTGTTTCTATATTTTTCTTTTTAGGCCTCCAGTATTTCAGCAGCCTGTTATTTTCCTGGGTGCGGATGTCACTCATCCACCAGCTGGAGACGGAAAAAAACCTTCCATTGCTGCTGTGAGTAAATTGTGCACCGTTTACATTAACTGTATATTTCTGATAGATACAGGCTGCGGTCACACGTGCCAGATAATGCGGGGGTGGGGGGGAGCGAGGCTATTTGCGCCATATTTACTTTGACCTGCCACTGCGTGATCAGACGCAGTGGCGGGTGAATCGGGTTTTTCCCTCTGCTGCGTGTTTCCAGATGCGCTCCAACGAGGGATCAGTGACTCAATGGGAGTGCGCCGGAGTGATCACACAGGGAAGTCTGTCTGTGGCCCGTTGCAAACCTGCTTGCTACTGCCCTTTCCTCGGTATTTTTTAACTCCACTTCTTCGGCGGAGTGAAATGGGTTGGCAACAGATGCGGGACGCTTGCCAGATGTTCCCATGTGATCGTGCCCGGAAAATCCGCCTGTCATTCATGTGTATCGCGCTGCCACCTCTGCGTGTGATCGGGTCCATAGAGTCTCTTTACTATAATTGTGTTGAGTTGGATCCATAGAACTACGGTCACACCCTCCTTACAGAGTGGACCCTTGCTTGCCACGTCCTTTCAATTGCAGCCTTGCCTCCCTAAAGTTGTTCTTAAGGATCAGGAGGCCTTTGGGAAAAGTGTTAGGTTGCTTTGTGGGGAAATACCTTGTGCAGGTTTGGTTCTTAGTGTGCCAGAACTGTAATTTCTAACATAGGTTATCCGTGAGATATATGCCTTCCTATCTCCTTGTTGGGCCTTAAGTAGTGCTAAGGCTTGGCATAAATACCAGGGCATGCCAGTGTCATATATTGCATGAGATCCGGACTGTGCCACCTCGCACAAGCAGAAGATGCACTAGGAAGGGATACGCTGGGGATGGGATATTTCTTTCTGGTCAGACCTCATGGAGTACCAAATTGGTGAGCTTATGACAGGTGATGGGGTGATGAGATGGGGGTACCATATACGAGAATCTTAAGTTGTTCTGTTGGCCTAACAAGACAGCAGAACAATATGGTTAGTGGTGGAGGAGAGGATGGTGGTTTCCACTGATTCCATCTCTCACTTTACGCACCCACTTAGTCCCCCATACTGGAGGGGATGTGATTTTTAATGGACTCCCCCCCTTGAAGCAGACCACTGACACCTCACTAATACTGTTCCTAGGAGTTGCCCAGAAGCAGCATTGGGGGGGCATTTCGGATTGCTAAGGGCTGGGGGAGGCAGAGACTTCTCACTTCAGTGGCAGAAATCCCTTCCATCAGTGAAGATTTTGTGTGAGATCCAAACTCTTCTTCCTGGGGGTTCCACTGACCCACAGGAGCACAACTTCAGGGCAGTGCAGAAGCCAGTGGTGGGGAGGAATGATGGGCAGTTGTCTTTATCTATGACAACTGTACCTGTGCTACTTAAAACCCAAGCCTCTGTTTCTTAAAAAATGTGTTTATTGATTGAAACACCCTCTTCCCCCCCCAACAGGTTGTAGGCAGCATGGATGCCCACCCCAATCGATACTGTGCCACTGTGAGAGTCCAGCAGCACCGCCAAGAAATCATCCAAGACTTGGCAGCCATGGTCAGGGAGCTGCTGATTCAGTTCTATAAGTCCACCCGATTCAAACCAACACGGATCATTTTCTACAGAGATGGTGTTTCCGAGGGGCAGTTCCAGCAGGTTGCACGACTTTCTCTTTCCTTCTCAAACCCCCCCCCCCCCCCCATGTTACACTGTGTGGCTTCTTCTGTACGATATTCTTCTGGGAAGGGAATCCAGAGTATTTTTAATGACTGAGTTTGGACGTTAATCACATTTTTAGAGCAGATGTCGTTCAGCTTGTAAGCCGTCTTCTGATTTTATATTTTTTATTTGCTGAAATATTGCAAGTTTATGTTTCCTTTTAAACTTTCAGTATTTTTAAAACGTATACATATACATTTAAAATATTTTGATAAGGACAGAGGAGTGGGAATTGTACAGTTCACTGGCTGGGATCCAGAAAAGCTGGAGTGGGCCTGTCAAGCATTTTCATCTGCAGTGAGATGGGGGGTTGTTCTTGTTTCCGGCTGTATCTCCATTCTGCATTATGGGTGGTGGTGGTTTACTCTGAGACCTGGGGGGGGGGGGGGAGAGCGCTCATGCATATGACCATTCACACATGCACCCCCAACTCTGGGCCTCTTCGTGTGTGTAGATTTGTGCTATATTTCCCTATAAAATAATGAGAGCATAGTTCTAAAGGGTTGACTTTTATTAACAACAAAGGTTAATAAGACAAGACAGAAAGGAGATTTATAAGACTGTCAGCAATCAAAAGATTTGGCAAGTCAAAATAAAAATACTTCAGGCATCTACTTTTTTTACCATCAAGTTGCAGCCGGTTTATGGCAGCTCTGTGCATTTTTCAACGCAAGAGATGCTCAGAGGTGCCATTGCCTGCCTCTGCGTTAGCCACCCTGGTTTTCCTTGGTCGTCTTCGATCCAAATACTGGCCGGGGCTGACCCGGCTCAACGTCCATGATGTGATGAAATCAGGCTATCCAGACCAGTGCGGGTACCTACTTTAGTAAAGCCTAATTCAACATTTACTAAAACCTTTGATAATTGAGATACCCAGTTATGTCTCACTGACAGCTCATCCATGAGCGAGTTGTGTGTATGTATGCGTATTTCTAAAGAACACGAGGAAAGGGCAGTTAAATAAAAGAGAGAGAATGAAAGAAAACACAAGGAGGAAGCTTGGGGATCTGAGCGGGGGAGATGGCTGGAGACCTGGGCAGCTGTGGGGAGGGGGTGGGGCAGGAGCCGGAGATCCAGGGGAGCTGGAGATAGGAGTTTTGTAAGATACACAGGCTCATAGCCACAGTGGGGCATCTTGGGGTTACTGGCAAGACCCCCTGACTTCTCATCTAGCCCAGGGCCCCCGAGCGACAGCAGGTGCATTCCTTTAATTCAATTAGCTAGTGCCCCCTAAGAAATTTAAATGCCCCCCTGACTTAAAAATCCTGGCTATGGGCCTGAAGTTACAACAGGGGAGATTCCATGGTATGACCAAGAAGAGCCGTTTGACAGCAGCAGTGAGAGAGATTGTGGGGACCGTGGGCCAGAGTGAGTAAGGAGAGAAAGGGAGTGATTAGATCATAGCTCCACCTTGGTGGTGGAGGTAGGTTAGAAAGAAAAAAACTGACTGAATCCCAGACCTTATAATCTACCATGTGTTTTTTTTTTTTTTGGGGGGGGGGGTGTCCTTCCTGTGATAGTGGAGTCAAATTACATTATCTTATTACTAGTTTCAGGATTTGAGAACCTTGTTTCCTTTGCCAGTGTTTGTTTGGGACTAAGCTAACTGTGACCTGAAATTGTGTTGATGTCCCGATTGACTCAAAAGCAGTGATTGAATATTTGCTTACAGATGTGGTTGGACTCAGATGAGTCTTTGTCCTGATAATTAACTTAGGAAGGAGATTCAGTTGCTCTCCTGGATGTGTTAGACGTTTAGCTTAAGAGAATCCCTTCTTGCCTTCTGTAGTAGATGGCTGGAATCTGAAATGATCAAGACTGTTTGCTTTTAGGGTGAGCTTCCATGCGAAGGATACCTGGAAACCTCATTTTGCATTTTAATAATTTTGCCAGCTGTTTTCTCTGAGTCTGAACAAGCTGATTCTTCCCCTTGGCCTTTTGGCATCTCTTCTCTGGGTATCAAAATGAAGTGGGAGTGCTTTTAATTCCCTCTTCTCCCCTCTCCCCCCCCACTTTCTGAGGTGGGCTGAGGCCCTAGATAACTATAGGGTCCAGTATAGTGACGTGATGTAGCATTCTCCTCTCTCTCCTGTAGTCTCAACTCTGCTGCTTTGCTAAGTGACCCACCTCCCAAGTAGTCTCCTGCGGTTGCTGGATGACTCGCTGGATAGGAAGAGTTTATATCTCAATTTGCATGAGGCTTTCTGCAGGCAATTGAAGCAGCAGAAGTATATTCTGCTCCTTTTCCCCCTCCCCTTTTGAATTCCCTGGCAAGAGCAAGGGACTTGAGGAAGCAAGAAGGGAAGTTGGCGGAGCCCAGTAATAATAAGTAGCGGCTAATCAGCCAGCCAGTTCTTGTGAAGCCCTGAGCTCAGACAGAATTTATAGTCTCTGAAAAGAAGAAATGCTCGTATTCTCACTTTGCCCACAGTTGAAATCTGCACATTATGACAGAATCAGCTTTTCATAAAACGGCGTGAATAGATTTTAAAAAAATCTTTTAAATAGTTCTTTTAAAGCCTTCTTGGATGACATATAATGCTGACCTGCACAACTCTTGAATGGCTAGGGACCGGGGCATTGGAATGACCACCCCTCACAGGGTGTCTGTTGTGGGGAGGGGAAGGGACAGGAGTTTGTAAGCCGCTCTGAGATGCCTTTGGGCAGTGAAGGGCGGGGTATAAATCCAAACTCTTCTTCTTCTTCTTCTAAATGTGTTTTCTATGGCACTCTCCTCTCCCTTTTGAAATTAGGTGACTACTGATGTAGATCTAGGTTCGAATCCTCACTCTGCTAGGGAAACGAGCTGGATAAGCTTAGGCCAGTCACTCTTCTAGCCTAACTTGCTTCACAGGGTTGTTGTAAGGATAAAATGCAAGAGAGGAGCATGATGGAAGGACCCCACTGAGGGACTTTCCCCGGTGGGAAAGGGTCCCCACCAGTGCTCCCTCTAAGCTGAGTTAGTGTGAGCTAGCTCATAGTTTTTTGGCCTCCGGTTCACAAATTTTTGCCTTAGCTCAGAAAGGATGTCTCCAGAGCAAACTAATTTAGGCAGTAGCCAAATTGCTTGCTCACAATTTTAATGCCAGTAGCTCACAAAGTAGAATTTTTGCTCACGAGACTCCACAGCCTAGAGGGAGCATTGGTCCCCACTGGGAAGAAAGATGGGTATACATGAAGTGTATCAAATAAACTGGGTGGATGACTTGGGGTTTTTTTCCCCTGCATACTGATTTTCACTGTATAATTCCTGGAATTTTTAGTTTTTTACTTGTGTGGGAATTGCATCTTACTTTACAATTTGAATTGTAAGCTGCCTTGGAGGTTTACCAAGTGGAAAGACAGGATATAAGGGTGCAAATGCTTTATATACGTAAGTAAAACTGGGCTCTCTACGTGAGTTTTGGATGGCTTCCAGTTTGGACGGTTTCCAGTTTCATTTTAACCCAAGCTTTCGATGGTTGCAGCACTGAGGTTGCATAGCTGTCAAGGGTGAGAATTTGCGCTGAGGAAAGGTGGAGCAAGGCAAATGCACACACGGTCCTGTCTCCCCTGCTCCATCCTTATCCCTAAATCTTGGTTTCAGCATTAAATCTGAACCAATTCTTAGAACGACAGGTATGCCTGGTATGTTAACAGCGCAGGAATGATGCATGCGGTCTACCAAGCCTAGCCAGCATGCCTGGGCCCATACCAAGCTTTTGTTATAATGTTGATCTTCCTCCAAGTTCTCAGTAGTCTTAATCCCATTAAGTAAAGAATGTAGGGCAGGGCCTGTGGTCCTTTTGTACATTGAAGATCACCTTTTTTTGCCCCTGGGGAAATACCTAAAGATAATCTGACTCTGCAAACCACCTGATGTTTAAAAATGCTATCTGTGTGTGTATATGTTTGAAGCATTTCAGGATGTTGTTCTCTTCACCTCTTGATCCAGGTTCTCCATCATGAATTACTGGCTATCAGAGAAGCATGCATCAAGCTAGAAAAGGACTACCAGCCTGGAATTACATTCATTGTTGTGCAGAAAAGACATCACACCCGGCTCTTTTGCACGGATAAAAATGAAAGGGTATGTCCACATTTTCTGAAGGAGGGTAGACAATAAGGGAAGGCCTGGGAATGGTGGAAGCTCTAGCCAGAGGTCTGTCAAAGGCAAAATATGTTCATTGGTAATTTGGTTTGGGGAGGACTGTGACTTTGGAGAGAGGCTGTAGCTCATTGGAAGAGGCCAGGCTTGAAAGGGAGAAGGTCCCCAGCATCTCCAGGACCAGGCAGCAGGTAATATGAAAGACCTTGGCCTGAGAGCTACTACCAGTCTGAGTAGACAATACTGACTTTGATGGACCTGCGGTCTGATTTAGTAAAAGGCAGTTTCATGCGTTTAGAACAATTTCTACTATAGCCTATGAATTGGAACAGCTTGTTTAAAGTATTTATACCCACTTTTCCCCCCGAGATCCAAGGTGGCTTACATCACCAGCATGTGATAGGAATAAAAACAATCTGCAATAAATAATAGACAGTCAAAGAAATAACACAGTTTAGCCCTCACAGTCTGTCACTGCACTGTCTCCTACAGCAGGGGTGGCCAAACTGTGGCTCGGGAGCCACATGCGGCTCTTTCACACATATTGGCCGAGTACAGACTGGCAATTTGCCCCGGTAGCCACTCGCGGCAAAAAAACCCCGGATTAAACTATAAGCGCATTTTGCCGATTTTTTTTTTTTGCCCTGCAATGCCGGCACCACATTGGGCAGTGGAGCGGAGCACAGCCAATCACAGTGCTGCTGCCTCGTGCCCAACGCGGGTTGCTCCCGGCTTTTCGCCTGCGCGTTCAGACTCCCCGGAAGCGGAGAAACGCGCGACGAACGCAGGCTTTTGGATTTGCGAAGGCTTTTATCAGGTGTTTTTTTAATCCGGCACTGAAGCGCGAGGGCTCCGGTAAGCTCCGGGTGGGGGACGCCAGGCAGATGTGCCTGTGTGAACATTCCATTTAATCCGATATTGAGTCGCTGTCAGCCCGGGTCCCATCCCGGGGCAAATTGCCAGTCTGTACTCGGCCATTGTGTGGCTCTTGGCAAGGCAGCTGGGGAAACAAGGGGGAGGCATACTTCTCCCTCCCTCCCTCCCTCCGATCTATTTGCTTTCTTTGTTGCTCTCTCTCTCTCTTTCTTTCCACCTCTTTCATTCTTTCTTTCCATCTATCTCTTTTCCTCTCCGTTAGACAAATCAATATCATTAGCAAACATAAATACCATTATCTGTTTCACCCCTTTTGCTTTTATTTTTGGCAATCTCATTTAATGTTAATAAAAAGCAAATCTGCATGTTTTAAAAAATACAAATGTGAGTGTAATATTTGTTTCTGTCTTGCGGCTCTCAAACGTCTGACGTCTGTTCTGCGTGGCTCTTCCGTTGAGCAAGTTTGGCCACCCCTGTCCTACAGAATGCTCTCTGAAACAATACAGCCTTTTAAACTTTAAAAAGGGTAGAAAATGAAGCTACATTTCACACCAGTGTAGGCACAACTGTTCCACAGCAGCAGTCCTATAACCGAAAATGCCGCTGGCTGGGCTGGGCTGGGCTGGGCTGAAACATTGCATTGATTTATGAGGGTTCAGCAAGAAGAAGTACATGTGGGGGTATATTATGGAGGTGTGGTCTGATGGGTTATGGAAGGGGGTCCCCTGGGTGTGGATGCCTTTAGCGCTAAGAACCTGCACCATGAATTGGGCCCGGAAGCAAATAGGTAAGCAGCGCAAATGTTGAAGCACGTGTGTTTATATGTTCTGTACGGCTATCCCAAGACAGCAGTTGCACTTTGTGTCACCTACAGTTTGGAAAACCTCTTCAGGGGCAGCCCCAACTTAATGTTTTACAGTAGTCCAGTCTGTGGTTATGGTGGCACAGATCAGCATGGCTAGGTTAGCAGAGTAAAAAAAATAGGGTGCTACCTTTGTAAGCAAAGTGCAGTTGAAAGAAAGTGCTTCTGGCAATACTGTCCTATTTCTTCTTTCAAAAAAGCTGGGCCCAAGAGCACCCCCAGGCCTTTTGACTTTAAATGAAAGTTGAACCCCAGCTTTCATTACTAAATCAATCATAGCCAAAACCTCTGCCTTCCCAACCAGCACCACCTCTGGGTTCAGTTTTTGCATGTTTACTGTCAGCCACCAGATCACGGTCTCAAGACATTGGCCCAAGACGGCCACAACAGATTCCAGAATCTGAGGTGAGCAGGGAGTCATCCATGTATTGGTGAATCCCCTTGCCTGAAAAAGGAAGCGTTGGCCGTAAAAAAGGGGCGTTTGAGCCAATTATGCATTTGCTGGCTTTTGTATGGTCTTCTGTTTAGCAGTGTCAGAACCAGGACGGGAGTGCAATGTAAATGTTTAAGTCTCCTTATTTTGCTACTGCAGGTTGGGAAAAGTGGAAACATTCCTGCAGGTACTACAGTGGACACAAAAATAACCCATCCTTCAGAATTTGACTTCTACCTGTGTAGTCATGCTGGTATTCAGGTAAGCACTTAGGCTTGGATCCTCCTTATGATTCCATGGGTAAATGCTGGAGGGGTGATTTTTAACCATCCTCTGTCTCCATGGCAGCCTCCAATGCCCCCCAATTTCTCTTGGAAGATTGGAGACTCCTCGGAATACCTTTGGGGAAATGGGTCTCTTGTGGGGAAGAGGGAACTGGGAAAGATTTCCCTCCCACACACCACGGAGAATTCTAGGCAGGATTACATTATGCGCGATTCCCTTTTGTGGGGCAGTTGAGGGGCTTGTCTTAATTACATGCAGTGCACTGATCATTTAATCTTGCCTGTGACTTGCATCATAATGTAATGCCCTTCAGATTCTTCCTGAATAAGCAATACCTTCTCTTATATCGGTAATTCATTCATGGAATCTTTAGGAAGTATGCGAACAAGCATTATAAAACAATCTTTCAGGGGTTCAGGGAGGGATAAGTGGGGGTGAGGAAGCATAAATGTTGCTGCAGCTGCAACTGTTGCCATTCCTGCAACAACATTTCAACATTTTAGATGCTGGATATTTTCACCTGTCTTGCTAGTTTCACAGCCACTGTGCGAGGATCAAGTCATGTGGCTCAGCTGTGTCAGTCTGTCTGAGACAGCGTTAGTAGAGGGTTTTAAATCGGCCATCTCAGATCTAAACAGAGGCCTGCTGTTCTAAGTTGTTTTGTGTTGTTTGGTGTAGTGGTTAAGTGCGCGGATTCTAATCTGGGAGAACCAGGTTTGATTCCCCCACTCCTCTACTTGCACCTGCTGGATGACCTTGGGCAAGCCATAGTCCTGTCAGAGCTGTTCTTGAAAAAAAAAGAGCAGTTTCTATCAGAGTTCTCTCAGCCCTGCCTGCCTCATAGGGTGTCTATTGTGGGGAGGGGAAGGGGAAAGGAGTTTGTAAGCTGCACTGAGACTCCCTTGGGTAGTGAAGGGCGGGGTATAAATCCAATCTCCTCTTCTTCTTCTTCTCTTCCCTAAACAAGACCAGGATATTTTAAATACCTTCTGCTTCAAATTCAGATGCAGTCATTCTAAATGATGTTTTTTGGAGGTTTCCTTTTGCCTGCAAGAGTCTATAAAAATCAGCCTGAGTCCCTCAGCCAAGTAGATAAGGAAATGGTTACCTGCCCCATTAAATTTTTTTATGGCTGCCTGCAAATTTGGAGTCCAAATGACAGCAGATTCCCCCCCCCCATTTTTCAGAAATCGTTCAGTCAAGTGTAGCTATTTTCTTTAGAGGTGTTGCCAAGAAATTAATTATATTAATGGTGCTCTGTGGCCTGTTTTCAGGGAACAAGCAGACCTTCTCATTACCACGTTCTCTGGGATGACAATCGTTTCTCTTCAGATGAGCTTCAAATACTCACCTACCAGTTGTGTCATACGTATGTACGCTGTACTCGTTCTGTTTCTATTCCTGCACCAGCATATTATGCGCACCTGGTTGCCTTCAGAGCCAGGTATCATCTGGTGGATAAAGAACACGATAGGTGAGTAGTGTATTTGCAGCTGCAGGTATTCAGGGATGCCGGCTGCTCATTTTGGGTGGGCATTCGCCTGCTTCTGAGCCTTTTCACCGACCTTTGTCCCTGGGGTCAGCAGGAAAGTGGTGGCGGGGTATGTGGAAATGACGTTTTTGCTACATGGCGACTTCATATCTAGTCGGAAATCTGGATACAATGTCAGCCAACGCTCTAGGAACTCTGCATTTCTAGAGTGTTGGCTGACATGATGTGATCCAGATGTGGCATCGCCTCACAGCACCCTGTCATGTCTGCTCCTCGCCCTGCCCGCAAAGAGGTGTTTTGTCCCAAAGAAGAGAGAAGCTGCAGCAGCAGACGCAAATGATAATGTTATTCTCTCCGATTCCTTACCCACTTTTGAGAGAGCAGCCTGGTTGTGTCCAGTGCTCCCTCTAAGCTATGGAGTCCTGTGAGCAAAAATTCTACTTTCTGAGCTACCAGCGTTAAAGATTGTGAGCAGGTGATTTGGCTGCTGCATAAATCAGTTTGCTCTGGAGCCCTCCTTCCTGAGCTAAGACAAAATGTGAGAGCCAGAGGCTAAAGAACTGTGAGCTAGCTCACACTACCTCACCTTATAGAGGGAACATTGGCTGTGTCTGCTGCTGTTAAATCTTATTGTTGACAGGCTGCTTGCTCTTTCATACAATGATTAAGGATAAATAAAACAGGACCGTGGCATGTTCTAAAATATTGAGTCGATGAAGGGGCTGTATGCTTGGATATGCTTTGACTTCTGTTTAAATGAAGGTCGAGGGTGAGATCCCAAGTGTCCATTCTGCCAGTGGTGGAGCCTTCTGCCGGCACAGGTAGCCTTGGTGTGGTGGAAGAGATGCGCGCTACACAAGCAGAAGGGTCGTTATGTCTGTGGAAGGCTCTTGTTGTTAGCAGGATGGATTCAGGACAGGGCAGCTGCACGTGTAGGACCTGCTGCGATGGCGTTGGAGATGTTTTGGATTTAGCAGTGTCATATCATGCCTGTAGCAAAGGAAGAAACATTTTTTTACCTTTGCCCAAACAGAGTTGGTCAAATTACTGGGATCCCATTAATACTAGATTGCAGGGTTAATTTCCCCTCACTGTGGAAGGACTGGCCACGTCTTCAGGAAAAACAAACACATTGGCATTTTATTTTTGCCTTTAACAGAAATAGTGTAAGCAGGTGAATGAATGCATACGGTCCCACTCTGGCAAAGGGGTTCTTAGCTAGGTCCCAATGGGTTGGAGCCCACCAGGTGTCTGCTGGCGTGAGAGAGGAGGAGGGGTCTTGCCCAGTTCCCCTATTCATTGTAGCCCCCTGCCCTGCACGCACAGGTCCCCTGATCCCTGGCGTAGCTTTTTCACTGGTCAGAATGGCGGGGCTGGGGAGTCAGCTGCTTCTGTCAGTGGAATGTTTTTAGAATCCACCTCTTGAGAAGAATGCCTCATCATGGTAGAGAACCGAAATAACGGGTGCACGTGCCTGTATGGTTACTTCCACAACCATACAGGTACATGCTAGATGACAGGAAAACCTGCATGTGCTGAGTTGCCAGTTTGTTGTAAACCAGCTGTGCATGTATGTAACTCTGCATCAACCACTATAAGCCAGGAACCCAGCAAACGTGGGCTTCTCTGTGTCCTTTCCCAGGTTGGTGCATGCCATGTATATAGCAGTGTGGTGCCCATGGGAACTGACACTTTTTCTGGTGCCTGCCGTGTGATTTTAGAAATTTGGTGGCGCTAGGGTGGCGCTATTGGCCCTTGGAGATTTGATGGGCAGGGGCAGCTATTTAAAAATGCCGCTTTGGCAGCAGCTGCTACCGCCTCACACTAATTTTTGTGGTGTGCCTGGAGGTAAGCAGCGGTAATCATTTGTGGCTGCGCCCACTACACTCTCCCAGAATTCCAGAGGTGCCCACAGGATCAGAAAGGTTGGGGAGCCCTGCCTTACAGTGTCACAAACAGGTCTGAAGTGTGTGGGGGGAGCCAACTGGTTGCTTTGAATGTGTGTGGTGTGAGTGTGCTAATTAGAAATATAATTATGCATCAGAATTGCCTCATACCCAAAATGTGTTTCAAGGTTGAAATAAAGGAAATATTTCCCTCTTTTCCTCCTCTGCATCTTCTAGTGCCGAAGGGAGCCACACTTCTGGTCAGAGCAACGGCAGAGATCATCAAGCACTTGCGAAAGCTGTTCAGGTTCATCAGGATACGCTACGCACCATGTACTTTGCTTGACATGTTGCGGCAGTGATTTCAGTAACTCGGTTCAGAGTTGGATTCACAGGAGACCAGCTGCACTTAGACCAACAGTTGCCCAAGCTACAGCGACAGCCAGCAATGAGTGATGCATCTTTATTTTATTAGGTTTTTAATTCCCCCCCCCCATTTGCAAGAAAGCCTTCCGTCCAGAAATTTCAGACTCCACTGAGAATTGCAGTCCTGTACAAAATCCCACAGCTATTAGTGGATTTGCCAAATCAAAAGCCGCTTGTCAGGAGAATGGGAAACAAACAAACAAACAAACAAATCAAAACCCATATTTTCTAACTAAATTATGAGCTACGATCTCAGGGCTAAAGACAAAACTTTTCACTTAGTTACACTGTTCTCAGTATGTTCTTGTTTGTTTCTAATCTGGCAATACCCAGGCAAGATTAGGATTAATGGGCTGGGGAAAGTGTTATGAAGTTACTTTCATGCCTGGAAAGAGAACAAAGCACTAATTTGGGTGTCACTGAAAACCTTGATTGTTCTGGATGCATTCACAAATATTTTTTTATTATTAAAATGCAAAAAAAAAAAATAGAGGGAGAGAGAGAGAGAGAGAGGAAACCTGGTTTGTCCTTGGCAGTCTTTTCAGTGAACAGTCTGTGTGTGGGTCTGAGGGCAAAAGTATTTTCCGAAGTCTTGTCCTTGAATGTCTTTCATTGTGTTATGTTCATTTTCTCTCTCTCAATAGAATGGATTATGGGATGTTTCAGGGAGGAGGAGGAGGAGCTTATCTATCTTTTAGGTCCATTGAAAGATCAGCAAAGTGTGCCATTAAAATCATGTTTTTTAAAAGAAATCAATTTGATGATAAGTCAGAATTTGTCCTGTAGGACTGTGACACTTAATTTTCCAAAGCTTTTCCTTTAAAAAGAAAAACAGAAAAAAAATTACGGGTCTGTGGTGATACAGTACAATCTTTTTCACTGTTATGTTTGAATTAATGTAAAATTTATGTGTTTCACAGTATTAACATGATAGACTAGATGCTATTTATTTTTATTTACTAAGGAGTGCTCAACATATTTCTGTTAACATATCAAGAATGCTTTAGATTTTAGAAATGAGAAGCTTCTCTTGGGGACACTAGTGCTATTTGAGTGGGGGGCGCAATTCACCAACCATTAGGTGCAAGCTCTCTGCCCCTTTCATCAGGGTTTGTGTTGGAAGGCTTTGTCCACATGCCCTCGAAATGAGCAAAGGGTGCATTGTAGCAGTCCTTGGTGTATTGCACCTTTTCAAAACCAGGAATTCACAACTGACTCCTGGCAGAACTTAGAGACTGACAGGATATATCATTTAGCTTGTACCTGGAAGGACTTTTGGAGAGCTTTTTCAGCTCCGTAGAGCTAACATTTCTGTAGTTTAGATGTGAACACAAACGCTGAGTTCTTGATTTGTGCAAGCACAAAATAATTTTATCTGTTTGATCATCCAGGGCATAGGAGCTGGAAGGAGAGAGAGAGGAGAGAGAGATCTGATGTTTATTTGAGGAAGGTGGTGTCTGTCTTGATGCATCAGGTGATTACAACAGGGAGAGGAAGGGTTGTCATTCTCTCTGGAGAAGCAGTCATTCAAATTGAGACCTACTAATTTTTTTTTTTTAAAGACAAAGCTCCAGTATATTTGCACAGGGTTCATATAAATGGTGAGTCACACACACCGTTGCACTAATGATGCCAGCAGGAATGCTACAGACATACCGGAGAAGAGAAGGTAGGGAGTTTTCTTGCTAACCTGATCTTATCAGACTTTTAAAAAAGTTTTTTACAAAAGCCCTTCCTAATTTACTAGGATCCCCCAGCTGCCCCCTCCCCCAACTGCTGCACCACTACTCCTGCAATCCGTTTTTCTACTCAGAAACCAGAAAATGGGTTCAGGTTGTGCTAGGTTAAGTGATGCCTGGGGGAGGAAAGCGCTCAGAAGTTTGTGGTCTACCGAAGTTTAGGGAATCTATCCTGCTATGGTGCTCTCTGCATCTATCAAGCCGTGCCTCGGATTGCCAAATACATGTGGCTTTTGAGGCAAGGGGTTTTTTGTGTGTGTGTGGGTGGCGGTGGTCTGTCCTTTTAAAAAACAAAACAAAAATTTACCTTATGGCTTCCAACAGCTCAATAGGTTTAAGGAAACAAAGATCCAGCCACGGCCTCTGCCTTTCTGCTGTGGAAGGCAGAGCGCGGCACCTCCCGTGTGGCGTGTGTAGTTCTTTCTTTGTGGATTTGTTGCACTTCCCAGCTAGCCTAAGGAGAGAGGTTGAAATGGGAAGTCATGTTCAATTCTGATCCTCATTCAGTTGATGAACCAAGCTAATCCCCCCCCCCCGCTAGCTAATCTCCTGCTTTTGAAGTGATGTCCTGGTTAGCTGTCTGTCTGTCGGGCACTTAAGGTGACGTTGCTTTGTTCTTTTGTAGCCGCTTGCATCACCTTGAACCTAAATCGGGCAGAAGGAGATGGACGGAAATCTGCCTTGTCTTCCTTCTTACAACTGGGGTTGTCAGATCACAGTCAAGACCCTGTTCTGTGGCTGCTGTTAATTAGCAGTGAGCTGAAATAGCGGCTGCTGTCTCTAGGTGCTGGCTGGCAGTTGCTAGCCACTTCATCCCCTCCCCCCAAACCCTGTTGTTGAACCTGAAGAGTAACTGTGTACCTCTCACTTTTTATTAAGAGCTAGTGCTTGTGAGTCCCGTATGGTCCTTCTCCAAAGAATTAACGTCTTGTCACTGGCAGTTTTGTTTGCATATCTTTCTGTGGAAGGAAAAACATGTCGTCAAACCCCCCCCCCCCCGCAGGTTAGCTATCATTTGAGGCAGAAAAGAAAACGCACCTGGTTTTCTCTCTCATGTACTCTTAAAACGGCTTCTGCTTTTTTCCTTGTTACACCCGTAGCAAAGCTAGTTTCTAAGGTATTTCAGCATCTTTTTTGGGGGGGGGGTTGTAATCTTTTCTGTTTCGTTTTGCAGCAACTGACAATGCACTTTGAAAAAAATAGGGCACTCTGAATATGCACAGGAACTGCTTTTTAATAACATATGCATAAACCAAAACTTCAAATTGAAACAAAGAACACACCTTTCTAAATAGCTGTTTACCACAGTGTCTCTTGCAAGCACAGCAATATCTCAGGTGAACGATTCCACACACATATTCACAATACCCTCCTTGAGAACCACGGGGAATAGTTTACAGGACTGAGGTAGCATCCAGCATCCTATACCTGGAGCGACTATGAAATCTGGTCCCTTTTCTCTGTCAAGTTAAACAATTAAATGGGTTCTGTTGCTAATTTGGTTTCCGCCCCATCTCTTTTGTAAAGCTGCTTCTCTGTCATTCGTAGATCTCTGGGTCCGATCCTTTGTGTAGCAAATGGAGTGCCCCTATGGGTTTTTCACCATCATGGTCTTCTATTGCTTGCCATAGTTGGCGAAAAACAGGCGCCGACGTTCAGTTGTAGCCAAATAAATGTTGCAGGATTTGCAAGGACCGTAATTGCTGCACTCCTTTCTCATTACTTCATTTCAAGGGTAAAACTGTGCTGGATGCTTATCTATGCCATTGCTGGGGCAGTTTTGCTTGGTGCTTAAATCCATGTAATGTCTTGTAGTATAAAAGAACAAAGGGGTGACATCCCACCCCTGTCAAACAAACAAACAAACAACCCAATCGCTTTGCCTTTGGCTACACATTTGCCAAGTGAGAGAACCTCATTAATGTAGCAAGTTTGGCTTTAGAAACAAACATGTGCAAGACTCATGTACCCCAGGCTTAAGTTCAAATTTCCTGGTTCATTTGTCCAAATTTTTAAAATAGTATTGAGATGTAAAAGAAATGCAGCAGCGATAGGTGTGTTACTGTTCCTAAGCGCAGACCGAAAAACCAGCAACGATAAACTGAAGCCATTTATTTTTTTAAGAAATCAGAATAGTAGTATTAATTGGTCTCTTGTGCCTTTCAAACACACATCCTTGATGCAGAGAATACTATTGCCTTCTGGTACAGATGGGAAGGCGATTGCTACCCCTTCTTCAGAGCCTGTGTGCCACTGACCAGAAGGGATGCTAGAAATGGGGGGAGGGGGAACGACAACCATGACTGGATCTGCTCCACAGCTGCCATCCATCGTCCAAGTTGGATCGCGTCTTTATGCCTCCTCCTTTGCTTGGACTGTAAGCAGAGATGCAGTCCGGCCAGCCAATTTCATTACTGTTTCTGTGCTGAGTTAGTTTGGGATCTGCTCATGCATTTTACTCCTCAGTGAATATTTTTATAACGATAAAAAAGCCTAGAACTTTGATTTTTTTTAAAAAAATTAAAGTTTGATTTTACAGAATTTATACCCTACCTTTCTGCCTTCATAAGGGCCACCAAGGCAGATAATTAAAACATAGGTAGTAAAATCACATCTTAAAGACCATAAAAAAACCAGCGTCATTAAAACCAAAGCTAAAATACATAGAAAAAAAATATAGAAATGATTAAAATATAGGGAAGGGGGGGGAATCATTGAGTACCAAATGAAATAAAAGTGTTCTTTACCTGTTGGGGGATGGTGGCAGCAGAGGGGGATAAACCAGTCTCTGTGGGGAGGGAGTTTTGGAGTTTGGGTGCTACCACTGAGAAAGCCTTCTCTTGGGTAGCCTTTGCCTAACCTCAGAAGATGGGGGCACCCAAAGACAGACCCCCCAAAGGCAACTGTAATGTTCGGGCAGGTTCATAAGGGAGTAGGTGATATTTCAAGATTGTTGGTCCCAAGCCTTGTAGGGCTTTAGTGGTCAGCACCAGTCCCTTGAATTGTGCCCAGAAGCAAATTGGAAGCCCGTGTAGGTTGGCCAAACCTAGTTCAATACGGTCCCAGTGAACCACAGATCACTAGATGGTGTTTCTTGGAGGGGGGCCGCATCTGAAAACTTGCCAGTAGGTTTCTGTGTGTTGTCCAGCATGTAAGGATGTCTTGTACAAAGTGGGCTGTAGTGTATTTGAACAGGGGAGAAATGAAGTTACTCATGAACTGTGTGCTTTGTTTCTGTTCTGCTTTGCACATCCATCCCATATTATGCAAGAGGAGGATTCCCATGTTAGGTTCCTACAAGCTTGCGGCTGTGTCTTAAATCCTGTTAATATAATGCTTTGAAAGGCACCAAGGTAAGCCTGGGCTGTGAAAGTGTTTAATAGTGCCAAGTCCTTCGGGAGAGGTGTGATTTTTTGTGTCTTGGTTCTTCCTACTCCAGGATGTAAGACAACAGACTGGCATCTGTTGCCTAAATGAAAGTTGAGGAAGAAGCCAGTCTGTCCAACACAGAGCACATTGAAACAATAAAGTAGAAAAAATAAATAAAGGGGGGGGGAATGAATCAGTAAGTGTTTCAATGCCCCAAGTAGAGTGCGATCTGTTTTAGCATATATCTTCTGATTTGGCATATAGTAAACAGTACTTGATAATTTTATGTCCCGATAGCAGTTCTTGAACTGAAATACTTGATTAAGGGGAAATAAACCAACCCAGAAGTGTGGTTCAGATGGTGCATTCAGACAACTGAAGAAAACAAATATGAAGCAACAAATTGGTGCTGTGGAGGGAAATGAATCCTTAGTAATTACACAGTCCCTACATGTTTTCACATGCAGCTTTGTCAGGGAGAATCTTTCAGATTCTTTTTAGTTCTGTTCAAACAACTGGCAGACTTTAGGTGGAAATTTATTTTTATTGGAATGATACTTGTAAACATTTAATGACAACATAATGTGTACTTCCCTTATTGTTAAAATTTAAGGGGAAAGACCCACTCAAAGGTACTGAAAGCGACTGAAACACTAAGTTTAGCACACCTGAAGAACTGTGCGTAATATGCTGGGGATGTGGAGTACTTGGCTTACATGGTCAAGGAGGTGAATTCATAACTTAACCTTTTAAATGCTTGGATTATTATGTATGTTTATGGTTTTATTTCCCCCCTTCTCAGTTTCCAAGTCAGTAAAACATGTATAAACTCTCACACAATTCCTGGGGATAATCATCCACAAAACATTTGTTATAACTTTGAAATTGCCAACATCACCTAATGCTGCATTGGCGATTACATCCATCCATTGCTATTAATTTGTATGGAACAATGAATCTTTAGAAGTGGGAAAGCACTGGAAAATGTTCCATCCCACATCTCTGGTAGCTCTGCTAAAATTAGTGACTTGCAGGCATGCTGGACAAAACATAGAACCTTTCCCCCTTGAAATCAGGAAACTCCCTACTGTGTGTAATTTTGAATTCAGCCATCTGTTCTCAGCAATGCACTCTGAGAACAGCTGAAGCAGTTGTGCACTGAATGAAGCGTTAAGTCTTTCCATTTGTACTTCGGCAAAAGCCATATTGATACTTTTTGGGAGGGGCGTTCTTGGACACTGGTTAAGACAAGGGCAGCCCTTTGCTGTGGAAAGCTGCCATGCGATTAACTCAACAAACAACTCCTGTGGCATTACTTATACGTAAGAAAAAATAACAAGTTCTCTCATCTTTAATAATAGGTTTAATTTGCTTTTTTGGCTCTTCCCCCTTCAGCAGCTGTTTTTGTTGTTTGGGCTAAAGGACATCCTTGCAGATTTCATCTTGGCATTGGCTTCTTGTGGCTGAGCTTAATGTTTGTATCCATGCTTGACAACTAGGCAATTGTTTCTTTTTTTGGGGGGGTGAACTTTAGCAGGATGTAATTGCACTGATTCTATTAAACTTTTTTTTTTAAACTGTAAAGGACTTTCTGTTTGCGTCTGCTGTAGCTGTTAGAATAATACTGTACATAGCATTGTGAATAGCACAGGGAGGACTGGTCTGCATTCACTGGTGGATTTCTAGAGATAAGGACCCATTTTACAGTATTAAGACATGAGCTGAATTGGATTCTGCATTCTCCCCCCCATTTGTGTGTCACCAGCGAATCTTTGGCTCCAGTAGAGTTTTGTTGTTTTGCTTTATATATATAAAAATAATATTTGGGGGGGGCGTACCCATTTCTACTCTTGTCGTTTCTTCTCTGTCCTCTGCTTTCAAATGATCACTCCCCCCTCCAGTACAGTCAGCTCCACATGGCTCTGCCGTGCAGTCTGTGCCCGCCCTTTCGAGCCGTTGCCCAAACTCTGTCTGGTGCATGAGGTTGTGCCGATGGGAAACAATTGGGTAGAGAGCCTCGGTAGTGGGTTTGGCTTTTATCCTTAACTGGATTCTGGTTGCAACCACACTGTCGAGGTGGCTATGTGAAATCACTGGTCGCTGACAAATGGACAGAAAGGTAGGTACGGTTTTGTGCTGCTGTATTTCATCCTGTATCCCTGGGGCTAGTTTACTGGGGGAACAGTTCCCAGATTCCTCCCTGAAATCTCCATCCTCTTTGAATTCTCCTCCCCTGTGAACAGCTGTGATTTCAAAAGCCATGATGCAGATTGGCCTTCCTATATTATTTAATTATCCGAGGCAGAAATAATACCTGATAGGAACTTGTGACTTTTGGGCAGAGAAGCCAGTGTCTCTGCCCTGTGCGGTGCTCTTCTTTCATCCCTTCCTCAGCACCAGTCGTTTTATCATGCTGATCCTGGTAATATGATATGTTTGTGGGTTTTTTTTGGTGTGGTTTGTACCCTGCATCATCCCAGTTAAATTTCTGGCTTCTTTTTTCCTATTTATGCCTGCAGTATTAAAAGTGAATGTAATGGCTTGGCCAGACTGTGGCAGAGCACTCTTCAGTTAGTGAGCAGATAGTGTTAAAAGACTACCTCCTACATTCTTTGAAAGAGATTAGGGTTGTGTTTTGTTTTGTTTTTTAAATTCTGAAATGCTATCAGCATTTCTCCATGTAGCCAAATTTCACCAAAGGACTTGAAATTTCTAAGATCTTTTGGCTTCTGGGTTTGAGAAGGCATGTGCCATACAGATTCTCTTTTAACATGTTGTCGTCTAGAAGAAGCAGGTCCGGATGGACTCTCCAAGTAGCTGTCTTGTATATTTTATCGGAATTGAGGCAAGTTGCTTTGACAGATTTGGCACGTTCACATTTTTCTTTAGGGTTGAACAGTTATGACTGTGGGACACAGTCATTTTTACCTTTTTTAATACTGGTGTTTCCAAGATTTACCCCCCATCATGAAATAGTTAATGTGCATGCTGGGAGGGAGGGGCTGGGGGGTGGCTTTGACCAGGATCCAGAAAGCTACTTTAGACGTGTCCGATAATTGGGGGTGCCCAGGAGATTATTTTTTTTTTACTTTTCCCTCCACTGAATAGTAGGCCCTCGAACCAATTTTGAATTTCTCCTTGGCTTTAAAAGAAGGCTGCCGTGTGGAAAAGGGAGGTGGGGTGAGATGGGGGGCACTCCAGTTGGGGGGGGGGCAGCAACCACAAATCCAAACAAGTCGTGTGGCTCTTTTGGATCCAGGCCAAACATACGATGCTTTATAACATATAAAATCTGTAATCCTTTTG
The DNA here is from genome assembly GCA_029375565.1 of Gekko gecko. Lineage (NCBI taxonomy): Eukaryota > Metazoa > Chordata > Lepidosauria > Squamata > Gekkonidae > Gekko > Gekko gecko. The sequence goes on from JAPDNY010000009.1 coordinate 72,874,115, forward strand.
AACTGAAGGTAACATGAAGGTGCTTTAAATTTATTTGACTTTAAGGTAAAAAATTATGTATTTAAGATAGCGTTTAGGTCATTTTTCTTGATACTTTTAACCTTGAAGATGCCATTTCCCTCCATACCTCTCAATAACTTATATAAACTCTAAATGGGCAAAAAAAGGAGACAACCCCCCCCAGCTGAATTGTTTTTTATGAGTGTTTTTGTGTCATTGTGTGAGGACTTAGTTACATCCCAGATCTTGAAATGAGTGTAAATATAACTTAAGGGTGCTTTTGTAAAAAAACAACACAACAAAAAAAACAACTCAAACAGAACTGTAGAAAACCATTCTCTGATCATCACTTCCTTTTGATGGCTGAATGCATCATGCTTCCATATTTGTTCTTAACCATATTACTGTCAAGGTCACTACCTTTATCCATAGGGCTGTTACCCACAAATCACTTGCTGTGACATAAGAGTCATTGGTCGAGTCCATTTGGGGCTCACCAGCTAGGTCATAACTACTTGTACATTAGTGAAACTGGGTGTGTATGGCTGGTGGTCTGCAAATTGTCTGTTCATAATTTCCACAATCCCTTGGTAATTGTGTATGTGGGGGAGCAGAGGCATCAATGAACATGAGTGAAGTGTGCCGATAGGAGTCTGATGTCTAACAGCAGCAGAGACCTAGAGAGCGATCCACCTTGGAGCTTCGGCCATGACCATTGGGGCTTTTGGTTTTGGAGCAGCAGGCCCTGCAATGACACACTGTGATATGCTTCTCAAATGGCCTTGAGATTCAAAAGCAGGTTGCCGAGTGGCATGAGGGGGATTGTTTGAGGAAACACAGCCCTTAAAGCCCCCCCCCCCGAAGAGAAGAGAAATACTCAGGCACGATGACTGTTTGCAGGTTGCTTGCCAGATACATTAAATAAAATAAGTCCCTGTTGAGAATTTAGTGCTCAATCTTACCTGCTTTGTGTTTTGCCATGGAGTGTCCCCCCCCCCCCCTATTTTCTGGCCTTGCTTTCATTACAAGTTGGTGCAATGTGAGTGTGTGTCCCCAAGAGCGGTACCTGATTTTGCAAGCGATGGTGTTAAGAAACCAGTATCATGTCTGCACTGGCCCAGGAATAGTGTTTTGCATGTGTATTTTTTTTTATATATATATATATAATTCTGGGGAGGAAGGGGCTGCTGTGTTGAGTGTCAGGGAAGTTGGTTTTCCTTGTCCTCTGACTCCAGTTCCTAAAGGCCGAGAGCCGGAAGGTTTCCCAAGACTTTTTTTCCCCCACAAGAAGGGCCTCTTTAAAGTGTGTCACGAGACTTCTAGAAGATCTGCTGAAATTTTCCATGAGAGGCCACCACTGTCAGACAGGCAAACCTGCATGAAGTAACACTCTGCAACACAACGGGCTGCCGCTGTTCGAAATCATCTTTACTGTGTCCGAGCCTCATAAAGGGCGCAAGAATGTAGTTAAAGTAGAGCTTTTGTTCTTTGAATCGTGTATCCCCTTAGTGGAGCTAGATGGTTGCTGACTGACTGCAAGGATGGGGCATCACACATTGTGATTCTGTCTTCAAAAGAAGAGAGCAACGTTGCTGTTGCTCTCCCGAATGAATAAAATTCAGCCAAGAAATTAAGCTGACAGCCCCTTTGTTTTTGGGGGGAAATCTCCAGATTTCAGGCAGCTTGCTCTCTGGAGCCTTTTTCTAGTACCCAGCGGAGCAAAACAGGAACAATGCACACAAGGATCTCTTACCTTTCCCCATCTTGTTGATCCTTTTTTTGTTAAAATCATACCCATAGGAAGAGATACACCTCTTGGGGAAAGAATTTGGGCCTGGTGCCCGGCTTTTAAAACAAAGACTACCTCTGACTATGACAAGTTGGCAAGATTGTGGGCACCTTTTAGTTAGTTTTTTCCTTTTTTTTTCTTTTTCGTAAATCAGATCCCAGGATTTGGGTTGTGGAGATGTAATACACTGTGCTGCTCACTTCGCCTGTTTCCTACTGAGTCTATATCAATGACATTACCATTCTTACCTTCGGGTGTGGATCCTGAGGCCTCTTTCTTTCTGTGTAGTGTAGGAGCCACAAAGTTAATCTTAGAGTCTTCTTGTTCAGTCTGAAGGGCTGCTTCACACTACTTTTTTTTTAAAAAAAGGGGTGTACCTGGGAAGCTTATCTGCGCACCTATAAATAACCTTTGGGTGTATACGGTCATATGTAGCACATCTTGGAGCTGGGATTGGTCTCTGAGTGTACACGGAGTGACAAATCTGGCTTTGCCATTGCATCTTATGTCAAGTAGCCTCAAAATTTCACGTGCTCCATGTTCTGAGACCCCAGAGCTTGTGAATGAAATAGATCAATCCATAATAGTTCAAGCCAGGGGTGGGTGCATGTACAATAAAATGGAATAGGAAGGACCAGGATGTTTTGTAGGGTCAGAGCTCATAGTTGGGAACACTTTAGATTTAACTGACAATTCCTGGGAGTTTTTGAACCAGTTCATTTCTTACTTATAGCAAAAATAAATTAACCCCCCCCCCCATTGTTACCTGGGAACTTCAGTCTTGTGCATACTTTCTCCCTTGTTACAAAAGGAAAATGAGATTTGGAAACAATGTGTTGGTCATCTTTTCTTGGGGGGCGGTGGTGGTGCTTATTTAATGGAGCAGAGGAGAGCCAGGAACGGCCTTATTTCAAGTGGTACTGTGTGTAAAGTGCATTTAACTAGTTTACACGTTTGCATCCTCTGTATTATAAGGTTCAAGACTTGCAGGGCATCCAGCCTCTGCAGAATCATGGGCTGGATCCTGAAAATGTGCCGCGCTAATAGTGGCGCTTTCCTGTGGCACAAGGAGTCCTCCCCTTACACAAAAGAGAGTACTACTAGCAGAACGAGCCTTCCGTGTAAGGAGAAGCCTCTTGGTGCCGGAGGAGAGCACCTATATTAGTGGAACAGACCTGTGAGCTTCACCCCCCCCCTTCTAAAATTCACACTACTGGGGGGGGGGAATGCAGTTTTACTTCCACCCGATCACAAAACTGAAGACTACCATTTAATTATATAGATTGTATATGTCACTTTACACATTCGTTCATTTAAATAAAGCTGTACGTACGAGAGGCAGCATTGATGCCGTATGTGTATCTCGATCATTTAATTATATGCTTGCTTAATGCTACACGGTGATACTATTTTAACTTAAGCCTTAACAAACTTATTGAATTTGTCCACAAGCAGAATATGCAAAAATATTGTACAATTAACTCTTTTTCTGTGAAGGCACATGTGTTTTTGTTTTTAATTGAATGACTCTATCCTTAAAACACACTCAGTTTTTTTGAGGAGACGACTGGACATCTGTCAGGAGTCTGTTCGGCCTACCCTGATTTTACAAATTGTATATTGTGGGGTTGGGATCCAACCAACTTTTCTGCGGCTGCAAAAGGGAAGAGGGAGGTTCCGTGGGGAGAAAAACCCATGGGGAGGCTATAACACGGAAGGGAATTGCGTGAGAGTGAACAAAAAAGCTGGTTGGATCCCACCCATGGAAATTGGCTCCAGGACACAGCCATATGATTGATCCAGGCAGCAAATGTGTGTGTAGGGGGGAAATTTTGTAATATATAATTTGGTTTATTTTTTTTTAAAGGGCTAGGGGATTACTGTACCTGTTCATTTATTTTCCCCAAATGAAATGTAGTGTGAAAGAGAAGTCTATTTCTAAGCTTATACATTAATTGAAAAACTCTATTGAAATAGCGATTCCCCCCACCCCCATCTTTCAACTGACATTGAATCCTTCTGTCTCCAATGTTAATTAGAAGGGAAGGCTAAGTGTTGGGGACCCAGCTATCTTTCCAGTTTGGATCTACCTCAGACCAAGCAGTTGGGTGCTAATTTATTCAAATTATCAATGAGATTGTCCAAAGTGACCAAATGGTATGTGATTAACTTGTCACCTAAAGACAAGGACATGGGGAGGGGTGGTGGTTAGGGAAAAATGTATTTGAGTTTGTGCCTTTTTTGTGTTTTGAGTCCCAATGCATAGCAAAATCAAAACATCCTACCCTACCCTAGAAATAAGTTCTTTTTAACAGTGAAACTGAAAACTCTGTTTAGTTTATTTTTTTTTGGGGGGGGGAAGTATTTTAGTGTATTAAACGATTAAAAAATATACGGCATAATGGAATGCTTGTAATGTGGAGATTTTTTTTTAAAATGTAGAAATCTTCTCAAATAAATCCCAAACTATTCTATGCATACATCTCTGTGGCCAAGCACTATTCTCTGTGGAGTATTCAAAGTTGTATAAATCCCTGGGCTGAGTATGCTCCAGTCTGTAAACAGAGCTTTTCTAGTGGCCTGCTCCATTTCTTTCAACAAAGAGGGGACGTATCCAGGAAATTGGCTCTGTTCCCACTATTTGAATAGGAAAGTCCTCTTGGACGGGAGTTCTGTGGGAGATGCTTAGTTTGTGTGGACATGCGTGTGTTTAACTGTATGCATTGAAGGAACAGGCTGAAGATGCATATATATGCAGTCACAGATACACCGGCATTTGTCGCTGTGCATTTATGCATGTTCTGTGGGAAGCGGGTGTGTGCATATGTCAGGTAAGGGAGTTAAAAGGTCAAAATAACTTTTTTGCATGCTTTTGTATAACAGTTTGAATACCCTTTTTACTATGCGAACTTTTTTTACTTAAACCTTTTTTTGGAGACTGAGTTGTAATATACTATTGTTTTTTGAAGCCTGGGGGTGGGGGGAAAGACTTTATAAACCATAACCAATACAGCATGGGAGACGTTCCCTGTAAAAATATTTAGTTTTAATATCGAAAAAAGCAAGAGCACCGACATTCCTAAATGACAGGATTTAAGCTATGCCCTAATGGAGTTTTGCTGCCGAGAAACTCAAGTCAACAAGAAAACAAACAAAAAAATAAAAAAAGAAAAGAAAACAAGTGTGTTTTACAAAAACTGCCCTGATGGGGTCTATAAGGAAAGCTATATTTTATAAAAAAAAAAAGTAACCATCCTTTAATATGCTGCATATGAAATGATCAGCATTGTTGCACTTTTGTCAGTAAATGTCCTGTAAATTGGCTTATGGTAAAGAGTTTAAAAAAAAAAGTTTTTTTTTAATGTACCATAGTACTTTGGGCAGAAAGTGAGAAAAGACTTACAGGTACCTCAAGATTGAAACAAGAGCCTGAATATGCTGCATTTTGTTCCTTTTATTTCATAGATCATTTTGTTCGGCTTTCATTAGTTTTATTCTGTTGTTACCGGCTACCTGGCTTTTTATTTGTACTTGTACTTTTGTATCCCTGAAGAATTGAAGGAGAGTTGGTCTCTCTTCACGTAGGCTAGATACTCTTATCCTTTTACTGATGTTTAATTCAGTAGTTGATATCAAAATCTGCCCTGCATTGTAAAGTAGAGGATGTAGTGATTTTTTTTTTTGCAACGTAGATTTTGAAAGAAAGGGATACCAAGGTTGTAAAACAGACAATGGATGCTCTCTTGTCTCGACTTGCTGGCCTGGCCATTCTTGAATATAGCAAAGATCGGGGTAGTGCTTTTTTTTCCTGTTTGCCAAAAACAAAACAAAAACAAAGAAAAGAAAAGAAAGACCTAACCTCTGGATCTGTAACAATTCTATAGTGACCAAGGAATAAGCTAGTGAATAATCAGTTAGGGCAACCTAAACGGAAGCCTGAGTCCAGAGTATTATGTCATCTCCCAAACAGAAGTCAACTGAGATCCAGTTCCTTCAAAATAACATTTATAGTCCCCAAATAATATAACAGGGATGGAGTCTCTCGCTCTCTTTTTCCCTGGGGGGAATCAGAGAGAAATTCTTGAAGGAAGCTTCAAAAGACTGTGAAATTCCAACATTTATTGTCCTGTTTTAAGCTTTGGTGATTCCTCTTTCCATGTTTGTTTTACAGCTTGCTAGGTGAAAATACTTTGCACTACTTCTGCAATAAATTCATGACAAACTAACCTTTTACTTTAGTTTCGGTTTCTTGTGTATGTGTGTGCATGTGTGCGCGTGTGTGTGGGTGGGTGTGTATATATATTATAAACTAATACTAAAGATCTAGTGTAGTGTGTTCTTTTTTTTATTTTTACCTCCATACCGTAAGACCTGTTAACAAGCTCAGAAATGCTGTAAATCTTGACAAAAATGATGTGAATGATGTTTTATAAAGTTATTTTGTATGGTGTCAGTTTTGTTTCTGCCTCATAGTATGTCAATAAATTACTCATATTTACAAGTTCAGATGTGTTTTCTGTTATGCATAATAGACTTCCACTGCCTTGAATCTTGGATCAGAATGAAATACTTCTGTATAGGTGTAGTCGTCTATGGACTCGGGAGTGGAAAACTTCCCAGCTGGCTCTGTCACCAAGCTACAGTTGCACATGGTTTGCTTAACATTTGTTTTGTTGATTTATCTTGAGAAGCTTTCTGAAATCCCACACCAGGAATGGTCCCCTACTTGGGCTTACCTTCAGCTCACCATTTTCATTTTGTATGCAGCCTCCCCTTACAGCTCTTTCTAACTTCACCTAGTGGTATTGAGTCTTTCCAGACATGAAACCCACTGCAAGGCAGTAGCAATGGGGCTTAGTTGTGTTAGAAATGTGTGATGATGTGGCATTCACAAGGCAAGAGGAAGCCAGAGTTGTGATGTCATTAGTGTCAAGGGCTGTCAGAGACCAAAAAATAAAAACTGAAGCTGAACACCACTTTCTTATTGTTGCAGTCTCTGCCAGCCCCAGCTTGGGAACCAGTGTGTGTACCTACAGCTCCCAAGACAACTAGTATTGATGGTCAGTACATCGATTATCTGCCCTCACCTGACTGGCCCAAGCTAGCCCACTCTCATCAGATCTCAGAAACTAAGCAGGGTCAGCCTTGGTTGGTACTTGGATGGGAGACCACCAAGGAAGTCCAGGGCTGCTACAAAGGCACCAGGGTTCATCTCTTGCCTTGAAAACCCCATGGGGTCCCCGTAAGTTGGCTGCGATCTGAAAAGACTTTTCACCACTAGACTTATTATTTATACACTCTATATGTTTACTCATTTAGTGATGTTACACAGATCACCATTAGTCACAAGGAACATGTTCCTTATTTCCCAGAGGAGCATGTGATTTTACATAAAGTGTTGGATTGAGAGTTACTAGGAAAAGCTGAAGGCAGCAGGGAAAGAGGAAGACCCAACAGATGGATTGACTCAATCAAGGAAGCCTTGACTCTCAGTTTGCAAAACCCGAGTATGGCTGTTAATAGGACATATAACTCAGAAGTGGCTTGTGGGCACTTCACACACACGCACGCATGGTTGGATCCAGACTTGTTTGAAAGCACCTCTGCTAGCTAAATGGATCTGCAGGACATATCCAGAAGCATGATGGAGAAAGAATTGTGGAAAGCAAAGGAGTAATGAACTAGACAGAGTGGAATCTTAGGCCGGTTTGCTCAGCCAAGACTGCAGCTTTCAACCAGTGCAAAGAACCTCTTGCACTGTAGGAAAGCTTCACACGGGTAGGATACAAGTCAACATGCACAGCTCACCTGCAGTCAACTCTGATTTCCCCTGAGAATTGTTTGACTGCTTCCCCCCTGCGTGTTTCACGGGGGAAAGCTGCTACTGTTATGGCCAACTTTGAGGGAACACCTTGTGCTGGAATTTTTTTTTAAAAAGTACACAGACTGTAAAATTTGTCACGTATCTGTTTTATAAAACTTGTCTTACAAAGGAAGTGTTCAAAGATCTACAAAATGTTACCACTAAAAAAGAAATATACTAACTGTTTCAAACCGATATGAATCTTGCTGGACAAGCATCCATTTCCATAGCAAAAATGTTCTAGTCCAGGATTTGCTTTAAATCTATAGTTAATGTCCCTTGAATATACACATATGTACATGAGACAGTGGGGTACAGCTTGCCCCCTGTTTAAGCACCACTCTTATCTTTACAACCAGAAAATGGCAATGGAAAACCAGTTCCCTGTTTTAAGTCCTGATGATTGTGACAGAACTCAGGTTGGTCTGTCCTAGAAATGGACATAAACCTAAAAATTCTGGACATAAACCTAAAAATGCCCCAAACCAAACTGGCCAGTTCAGATCCCCCTTTCTTTTGGCTAAAAATTGCTTTTTGCTTTTCCCTGCTTCGAAGCCACTTAAAACTAACAGGTCAGCTGTAGACCCATGCTCCTCAGCAGTTAGGTTTAAATGGCCCAAACAGCTGAAACAAACCAGATAAAAATCTGGTAAATGTTTGGGGAAGGCTCCTTCACTGAACATTTGTTCAGGGGCTCCAAACCGGGCCAAGTTTGTGCCATAGTTTGGCCCATAAACCAGTTCATGCCCATCCGTAATCTGTACAGCTACTACATAGCACTATTTCCCTTCTAGGGAATTCACAAAAAAGTTCTTGCTTCCCTAACTCGTAGGAAAGGAAAGGACAGCCATAATTCTGGCACGTTAAACAAAAATACTCTTTGACGATTCGGCCTTTGGGAATTGCCCAATATGAGCAGAGATGAACTTCTATATTGGAGAGCCAATATCCACTAGGTCAGTTCCATCTTAATTTCTTGCATATACTATAATACTTGTTGCACAACCTGTCAGTCCTCATGTGCTTTGAGAATCTACTGGATAGATATTTGATTGCAAGAGAAACTGAGCATGAGTCTCCAAAGTTAACTGCAGTAGATTCAGTTTTGTCACTCTCAAGACGCTTCATCACTTTCACTTTCTTCCTCCTCGTCTTCCTCGTCGTCGTCTTCCTCCTCCTCCTCCTCCTCTTCCTCTCCCCCCTTCTCTCTCTCAAGCATTTTCAGATATTTGCTTGCTAAGATTTTCTTTGGCAAGATATCTGGAAGAGCAGCATTTTTATCCAGTTATAGTAAGAGTAAGCATGCTTTCGGCCGCCTACCAAATAACCATTGCTATGGCTATTCTACAAGGCTCTTCATACAACTGTTTATTTAAAACATTTATTTCACCTTATAGGAACTCAAGGCAGCTTACAATGTAAATAATCATAAAACACATAAACAACACTACTTAAAATCAGTAATTTAAAACTGCTGACAGGCAGAATAACTAATCAAATACCACCATGAATAAAACTACAAAATCAAGTATATAACAGATTAGCACTTTTAGACAAAACCTCTGTGGGGATAAAGCCCTCCCCCCCTCCAAACCAGAAACACAGTGACTAAAAAATAAATAAATAAAAACACACACTAATGAGTAAAGGCTCAGACACCCGAATAATTTGGAAACACCTGTGGTGATCCCTAGCCCAAAAGATGTCCAAAGGACGTCCAACTCCCACCTGGTGGTACTCTCTGCCAGATGACATCTGTGCCCTGCGGCACCTGGTGCAGTTCTGCAGGGCTTGCAAGGCAGAGATGTTCCACCAGGCTTTTGGTTGAGGACAGCGACGGGAACCATCATGCCTGGCACTCCATTCCCCTCCACCCACCTGCATTTTTCTCCATCTGTTTGCAAGACAGTAACACAATTTGTAAATTGGTTTGAGCTCCATTTGAAAATGTTTTTAGCTATTTTAATTACTTGGATTTAAATTGTATAGATTTTTTTAACGTTAACCACCTGGAGCTCTGTGAACTCAGAAAAAGGTGGTTTATAAATTGAAGTTATAAATAACAAAAAAACCCAAACAGCTTTCTATCCATCATCCAGGATTTTTATTTCCTGTTCCTACCCACATGCTTGCGTCTCCTTTCATTCTGCCACTGAAGACTTTAGCAGTCTTTTGTGTAAAGTCAATACAGGCTGGGATCACACACTCTAAATAATCCACTTTCAATGCACTTTCCAACTGGATTTTACTGTGTGAACTGGCAAAATCCAGTTGGAAAGTGCATTGGAAGTGGATTACTTACTGTGTGCGACCGCAGCCAGAGAAACCAAACTTATCTTTCAAAATAGCATATTCACTCTCATCGAACCCATATATTAATGCTGCCAACCAGATCGTTTGAGACAGGCACTAGACTGCCATGCCTTACATGTTGGAGAAAACTCAATCTCAGCTAGGACAACCTTAAGACTATCCTGCAGAAACATCTCATAGAGCTTCTGTAGGGGTTTCTGAATCTAAGGAAGAGATGGAATATTAAAAAGCATCCATACCCTATGCAGTTTTCCACTAGTTACAGGTGAAGACCTACCTGCAAGGAACTGAAATGTTTCCGACTTCTCCGCTGTGCGGGCCAGATCACTGTAGGTTAAGGCTTTGTTCTCCTTGCCTTGGCCATGTTTGTAGGAATGTGTAGCTAAGTACTGGACAAACAACTCCTAAAGAGAAGAACAGCTCCAATAAGCCTATACCTCCCGATATTAACGGACTCCACAACCGTGCACTAATAACACCCAGACCGGAGATGTGCCTATAGACAGTGACTAATAATTACCAAACACAAGCTGAGGACACCCTGAAGACATTTCTGGCTATTTTTCTGGCAGCACCACAAAGACTAGAGCTGCACTCTGCAGTTTCCAGCACTACCATTCTGTTTCCACAGGGTTGCAAAGAAGGGGCACCCAAAGGTGGAAGGGGGAAATGTGGCTCAGCAGCCCATGTGTGACAGGCACACTGTCCAACCAGAACATTTAGTCCACATTCACACCACACAGTGTCATCCTTGGCTGGATTTCCTGTGCTTCACGTCTGCCCCTCCCCCCAAGCACTTTGCTGGCTCAGTGGATTGAGGGGGTCTCTCTTTCTATACAAACATGGTTGCTTTTCATATCAGCCTGAATGCAACAGCAGGTAAAATCTTTGTTTGCAGTTTCAGGTGGGTAGTGGTGTTGTTCTGAAGCAACAGAACAGAGTTTGAGTCCAGTGGCACCTTAAAGACCACCTAAGTTTAATTCTGGGTATCTGAAGAAGTAGGGACTGCAGTGGCTCAGAGATTAAGACGCTGAACTGCAGACCAGAAGGTCTGTAGTTTGGCAGTTCGAGACCCAAGTGCTGCGTGACAGAGTGAGCTCCCATCTCTGGCCCCAGCTCCTGCCAACCTAGCAGTTCGAAAGCAAGAAATTGCAAGTAGATAAATAGGTACTGCTTTGGTGGGAAGGTAACAGTGTTCCGTGTGCCTCAGCGTCTAGTCACGCCGGCCACATGACCACAGAAATGTCTTTGGACAACACTGGCTCTTCGGCTTGGAAACGGAGATGAGCACCGCCCCCTAGAGTCAGATTCGACTGGCTTTCAAGCGAGAGAAACCTTTGCCTACCTGAAGAAATGCACATGCACACGAAAGCTTATACCCAGAATTAAACTTTGTTGGTCTTAAAGGTGCCACCAGACTCAAACTTTGCCTTGTTTGCAGTCAGGGATGAGAGGCGGACCAGCGGTGGAGACTGAGCAGTATTAGCCTTTGTACCTGGCTGCAATAGCACCTGGAGAAAGATACTACTGTAAATTCTATTGGTATTAAAAAATCGCTAAGCAATACGCTGGAAAGCAGGGTGGAGTAGTGGTCCAAGTGTCAGGCCAGGAACTAAGCTCAGTGGAAGAGCCTCCGCTTTGCATGCAAAGGCTCCCAGGCTCAATCTCCGGCATCTCCAGGCAGTAGATGACGGCCTGAGACTCTGGAGAGCCACTGCAAGTCTGAATAGACAATAGTAGCCGTGATGGAGCAAGGGTCTGATTGAGTGTAAGGCAGCTGCGTGCGCTCCTATATGTCAACCCAGCTTCGCATCCCCATTCTGCCATGGAAGGTTCCTGGGTGAGACCTCGTGCCAGTCGCGCACACTCGTCCTAACCCACCTCACAGGGTTGTTGTGAGGATAAAGTAGGAGAGAGGAGAACGATATAAGCCACTGGCGCGAAAGAGAAAAAGGTAAGATATAACTGAACTAAAATAAGCTATTTGGGCGCTGTCCTTTCCTGGCCGTTGTACGCCCAGGCTGCGGGGTGTAAATAAAAGCCGCCGGGGAAGAGACAGAGGAGGCGGTTAAAGTTGCCGCGATCGCCTACCGTGGCTTTGGCGGTGAGGAAAATGGCGTCCGGATTGATGCTGGACACCTCCGGCGAGCTCTTCATGATCACTCGGATCCGAGACAAAGGCAGCGACACCAGCCGGCTATCGCCGCCGCCGCCGCTACCACTCAGGCCCGACGCCATCTTCCAGGCCCCACCATCCGTCGTCTCCAAAACAGAAGCGTTCACGGGAAGCGCCGCCTGCCCTGCTGGGATTTGTAGTTCACGGCTCTATTCCGGCACAGCTTCCATACGCGATAAAGTACTACTCGTCCCATCATGCAACGCGCGCCGTTCCTCCCCCCCCAAGCACACACACGGCCGTTCGCGTCGTTACTATCCCATGAAGCATTTCGAAGGGGGGGAGTACATACAAGCTACTTAACGAGGGGAGGGGAAGAGAGTTAATCAAATTTACTCTAAGAAATGCTTTTTAAAGCTGAATTTGCAAATACACGAGCTCAGTGTGAAGCGGCGTGAAATTAAGCTCCATTACGCCTGTCAAAAACACCCCCCCCAAACGGCGGTGTCACGTGACCCTTTTAGAAACCGGTCTCCTCGGGAACGATGAGGGAAAACCAACACTGCGGCGGGAGGATGTTCGCTTGGCGCATGCGCACCTCTCTTTCTGTCAGGACCCCCCCCCAAAATAAAACGCCGCTCTATGGTTCCGCTCCCAAACATCCACGCACGCGCGTTTCCTCCCTGCCTCTCTTCCCGGCAGGCGTCTTGAGGAAGAGGCTGAGAAGAGGCGGAGCTATTACGTTGCCCCGGCTGCGTGGGTGAGCCTGAGCCCCTGACCGTTGGGCGGGGGGAGGGGAGGGAGAGGGCGCGCGCGCCCCTCCCCCGCGGGACTTTTTTACCTCAGGCGCGTGTTCCGGTCAGGCGACGCCTCCCCTCCGCCCCTCAGAGACGCCCCTTCCCCGCATCCATTCAGAAAACACACACGCCACTGACTCGGGAAAGTTGTTGTCGCCTGACTGGAATACGTGCAGCTTCCCCTGAAAACCATCCCTCCCTGTGACTGGATGCTGTTAATGACCATCGTCGCTGTTATGAGGGCTCTTTTGGTGGTGGCCCCTCACGGCTGGTGGGGGTGGTGGTCCTCTGCCCTGGTGTGGAGGGCCCAGGCTAACTTGATGTGTTGTTAGAGCTCAGGAGCTGAGCGGGTTTGACCCCCTCAGCAGGGTTAGGACTTGGAGGGGAGACCCCCACCCTCAAGGCAGTCCAGGGTCGCTATGCACAGGCAGGCAGGCAGAAGAAGAAGAAGAAGAGATTGGATTTATACCCAAAGGAGTCTCAGAGCGGCTTACAAACTCCCTTCCCTTCCCTTCCCAACAGACACCCTGCAAGGGAGGTGGGGCTGAGAGAGCTCTTGACAGAAACTGCTCTTTTTCTAGAACAGCTCTGACAGAACTTAGGCTTGCCCAAGGTCATCCAGCAGGTGCAAGTGGAGGAGTGGGGAATCAGACCCGGTTCTCCCAGATTAGGGTCCGTGCACTTAACCACCACACCAAACTGGCAAGGGCAAGGCCGCCTCTGAAGGCCTCTTGCCTTGGAAAAAAAACCCTGCAGGATGGCCATACATCAGCTGTGACTGGATGGGCAACTTAATCGTTACCCTGACCTGGATGGCCCCGGCTAGGCTGATGCTGTCATGTCTCGGAAACTAAGCTGGGTCGGTTGCTTCCTCAGAGAGAAAAGCCAGGGCAAAGCCACCTCTGAAGGCCTCTTGCCTTGAGAAACCCTGCAGGATTGCCCTAAGTCAGCTGTGACTTGATGACACTTTATTATTACCCTGACCTGGATGGCCCCGGCCTAATGTTGTTGGGTCTTGGAAGCTAGGCAGGGTTGGTTCTGGTTAGTACTTGGGTGGGAGACCACCAACGAAGTCCAGGGTTGCTATGCAGAGGCGGGCAATGGCAAAGCCACCTCTGAACATGGCTCGCCTTGAAAACCCCATGAGGAGTCGCCATAATTCAGCTGTGACTTGATGGCTGAGATCATCAGATCTCAGAAGATAAGCAAGCTCAGCCCTGGATGGTACTTGGATGGGAGACCACCAGGGAAGTCCAGGGTTGCTATGCAGACACGGGCAATGGCAAAGCCACCTCGGAGCATGACTTACCTTATAAGCTGCCCCTCAGTGAGAGGAGGGGTCTGACCTTTTACTATCAAGCCTATTAAGAACATAAGAGAAAATAAGAGAAGCCAGTGTTGGATCAGGTCAGTGGCCCATCCAGTCCAACACTCTGTGTCACACAGTGGGCAAAACTACCAGGTGCCATAAAGAGGTCCAGCAGTGGGGCCAGGACACTTGAAGCCTTCCCACTGTTGCCCCCTCCCCAAGCACCAAGAATACAGAGCATCACCTGCCCCAGACCAAGAATTCCTATCTGTACTTTGTGGCTGATAGCCACTGATGGACCTCTGCTCCGTATGCTTATCCAATCCAATGCTTGTAGCGACTGGATGGCACTTCACACACACAGGATTCTGATAGTATTAATAGATATGTAAAAACTGTGTTGCTTTTTGTGTGATTTCCCCCCCCCGCCAGTTTTAATATGGTAAACTGCCCGCGTCTGTAGCCTTTGATATGTTATGGTTGCCGGTTCTTCCATATTTCCCTATTCATGTGGGGCTTTCTCTCTGTGGCAGTTAATTGTATGAGAGGCAGCCCAATCTTACACAGTTGTAGCCAAACCAATTGCTGTCAAGATTCTCCCTTTTTTAAAGGCAGGAGGGGGTCAACTGTGTTTGATACTTTGTTTTTCTCCTTTTCACTTCTTCACATGTTCGGCGCGAACAGACAAGCATATCAGTGGAAAGAAACAAGTATACCATTGATGTGTAAAGTCACATGTACGCTACTGAATATGTCAGGTCTTAAGTGAAGAAGCCAACTTGTAAAAGATCGAGAAAACTGACGATATGAATGAATATGTTGTCTTTTTGGGACTGTGTGGGTCCCAACTGTGTCATGTTTACAATGAACACACATGAGGCTGCTTTATACTGAATCAGACCATCAAGGTTAGAGTTGTCTACTCAGGCTGGCAGCAGCTCTCCAGGGTCTCAGGCAGAGGTTTTTCAGGACATTCCAAGTCCCAGCTATATTATATTTATGATGAGCACACATAAAGATGTCTTGTACTGAATCAGACCAAAAAGGTCAGACTGGCAGCAGCCTTCCAGGGTCTCAGGCAAAGGTCACCTGCTGCCTGGTCTTTTTTAACTGGAGATACCAGGGACTAAACAGAGCTGCAGCCCCTCCTATAATACTTTGTGTACTCTTGTAATATAGTACTAACTCCTCATATGTGTTGAATTGTTTGTTAGACTACACCTGATGCGAGATGAGTGTCCCTGACTATATGCAATGTGCGGAGGATCATCAGACTCTGCTCGTTGTGGTCCAGCCTGTTGGGATTGTTCCTGAAGAGAGCTTTTTCAAGATCTACAAGCAGATCTCCACAGTGAGTCAGATAAACATCCGTGACTCTCAGCGTGTGTTGTACATTCGCTACAGACATCATTATCCACCAGAGAACAACGAATGGGGGGATTTTCAAACACATCGCAAAGTTGTGGGGCTCATAACGATCACGGACTGTTCCTCTGCTAAGGATTGGCCTCAGACCTTTGAAAAATTTCACATTCAGAAGGAAATATATGGCTCAACACTTTACGATTCTCGACTGTTTGTCTTTGGACTTCAAGGAGACGTTGCAGAACAATCTCGTACGGATGTGGCCTTTTATCCTAGTTACGATGAATGTGAAAATGTGGAGAAGAGAATAGAGGACTTCATTGAGTCTCTCTTCATTGTATTAGAATCCAAGCGTTTGGACAGAGCCACTGATAAGTCTGGAGATAAGATACCACTTCTCTGTGTTCCCTTTGAAAAGAAGGATTTTGTAGGTCTGGATACAGATAGTAGGTAAGTAGCTTTATTTACATACATATATCTGTACTTGACACTTTGATTAGGGATGGGTATGAATCGGCTCACGAACTAAAGTTCATCACAGATTTTGGCTGGTTTGCGGTTTGAAGCAATGTTCATGAACTGAAGAGCCACCACGAACTTCTACAAATTTTGATGCAGTTTGTGGTGGTTCATGAAGAGCAGAAAATGGTTTTAAATGGCTCTGAGCCATTTAAACCCCTGCTTTCTGCCCTTCATGAAAAACAGCTGAGTGGTCAGCTGTTTGGTTTAAATAGCTCAGAGAGCAGAAAGCAAAGATTTAAACTTTAAATGGCTCATGAACCAATACAACCTGGTTTGGTTTGCAAACTGGTCTGTTGGTTCGTGGTTCAGCCATGAACCAAACCACAAAAATGTGGTTTGTGCTGATCCCTACCTTTGTCTGGTGAATTAGGCCTGTCAGTTCTGTGCCCTATTAATGACAAAGTGGAGAAAAGATTGTTCCTGTTCCTGAAAGCCACATCATCATACTTTAAAACAATAGCTAAGTTTTAGGTTATTGAGAACCTTCCGTTAATGGTAACCTTAACAGTAAACATCTTCTGCATTACATTCGTTAATTATAAAGCTGATCAGACACTGCAGATAAATGTCATTGTGTAGCTATTCCTTTGGTTTTTCTTTTGTTGAATAGTGCTTAATTGGGTGTTATTTGGATGAAGTAACACAATTGCCGTTACTGTAGTATTTGACCAAACAGTTTCTATTTCTCACTTTTGAATGATAACTTCAGTATACATTCCCCCAGCCTCTATTTCTGTATGTATATTGGGAAAAATGCATATTTAATATGTGTTAATCCAGTATAACTTTGCAGTATCAAGATTTATGAACTTTGGCTTTTAAGATATAAACTAAAATATCCATTTATCATTTAAAATAATGAAGGAGAGACACAGGGGTGGGTTTTCCAGCTGAAAAAGTTTGGCCCCAACAGTGATATTCCACTAGAGTTTTTATTTGTGTGAATTGTTTTCGTGCCTCCCTTACTCAGTTCTCCATCTGCTTCTTTTAAGGGTCCACCTGAAAGTATTTTTTTTAAACTTGAATTGTATGCTTATAAATACATTAGATTGGGAGTTATAATGCACTCAGCTCTACATATACACTAACCTCCTTGCCAGTTCACCGCATATCACTGACAGTCTCAAAAGAATCAGGTCCTTTACGGTGGATAAACACTTCCCTGATTGGTCGAGTATAGACAGTTTTTATTTGCCATGGGTGACCAGGTGAGTGACTCTAAACTCTGATGGCACCTGAGCTGCTTTGCTGCTTTGTACCCTGTTGATGTGAAGACTTAGAGTGGGGAAAGAGTTCAGTATGTTTTTCTAATCGAAGCCCATAGCGAAGAAACAACGGTAACCTTCCATACTATCTTAAATTGCCTGTTCTTATGAGTATTGTCTGAGTGGTATGTGAATCTACAGTGACTTTTTGTGCTACTTTTAGAATACTTAAATAAGGACACCTGTCCCTGAAGACCTTGTTAATTGTAAAACATTGATATTTTCCTAAGAAGTAAATATATAACGAACCTGTGGAAGTATTTTTCCATGGTAGGTTTGAAACATTGGAAATTGCAAGTTGATATGGATTTTTCCCTTTTATGAAGACTTCGTTGTCACATTCTGATTTACTGGATTCTGTTATGGGGGTACAGATTTTAACAGTGTGTTTAAGAGTCCTGATCTGATTTGATTGATTTAGCACTATTTAGATGAAGACTCAGAAAGTTTTGTAGAAAAACCTTTTGGTTGCTGAAAATAGATACGTTGGCAGTCAGCATTGGGAAATGGTCAGGCCCATAGCTACATTGGATCATTTCGAGGCCTGGCCCTCTGATTTTCCGTCAAAGCCCCCCAACTTACTACCCTAGGCAGGCAGGCAACCAGGTGGGCCCCAAACAAGATATGCTCGCCGGCCAGCCAATGGGCAGAGTGCCTGGCAGCCCAGTGCGGCTCTCCTCCCTTGCCTCACCCCGTGGTGCTCCACTCCGCCTCTGGCTGGGTTGCTCCCAGTGGCCACCTTACCGTCTCCGGCCCCAGCTGGTCCCTCCCACATCGGGCACAGCAAGTGAGCACCCCTGCCTACCTGGATGCTGATGGTCAGGACAGGATGGTGAGTGGGTGCTGTGGACCCTCTTTCTGGGGCCCATGGCAATGGGGTGTCCGCATTCAGACCGGGCGGGTGTGCTCCTTCGTCCTGGGGCTCCAGGATGACGACTCATCCTTCAGGCCCAGATCTGAGTGGCAGGAGCAAGGGAAGCGGGGAGCTGGGCACAAGGGAACTTCAAAATCCGTCCCCCTTGCAGTGCACCAGGATACAGTTGGGGCTGGAAGTCAACTCTTTGGAAGGCCCTGATTTGAACCCTTTTTATTTTAATTTCAGTGCCCCTTGAATTATTTAAAGGCTCCCCGATTTAAGAAATCCTGGCTACAGGCCTGGGAATGGTAGATCCCAGTGGTCATCTAATGATTGATTAAGGATTTGGGTCTTGCTGAAATGAATATTGATGAGGCAGGAGGAGAAAATTTGTAATCCCAGTTCACATAAGAAAGAACTTACTGTAATATATTCAGAATGGTGTAATTTAAAATAACATTTTAATTCCAGGATTCCAGTAAAATTGTGAGCTAAATTAAACACAAATGTGATGCTTCCAGTTTACTTAAGAAACAAGTGTGCTCAAAGCTGTGGAAAAAAATCCTAGGTGTTACCACCCAATTCCCCCCCCCAGGCAACCAGGCAATCCCAGTTTCTTGGGATGTTTCAGCTTTCTGAAATTGATGTAAGAAGTGTCTTTTACTGGGCAGATTGAAGTAATTGAATGCACCTGATGAATGTGTGCATTCCATTGGGCTCATCATGAATACAATCTGCACTATGTCCTGGATGAATTTCATATCACATTGTCAGTTTTATCATTGCAGATCAAGATGCCGGTTTCTGTACTGCATCTGAGATGTTTTGGTCCTAGCTTACCTGCTTCCTTCCTCTTTACGTGGGTGTATTCCATGGCAGGACTCATGACAGTGCTGACACTGTTATATGGTGTGCAGCCTAAGAGATCAGATTCAAAAGAGTACACATAAATCCCCAGGCCGTCATAAAAAAAAATCCCCAGTCCATCATAAAAGCAAACCACAGACAGTTTAAAATAACAGTTTCAAGACTAAGATGTTATTTAAAAAATTAACCCCTGAACTAAAGGCCTGGGTAAACCAAAACATTTTGGCCTGGCACCTTAAAGAAAACGATGCAGGGACAAGGTAAACTTCAAGGCGAAGGGCATCTCAAAAGCAAGGTGCCACTACTGCAAAAGGTCCTGTCTCTGGTTGCCCCCTGTCTTACCTTTGAAGGTGGAGGCACAGAGGGGATGGCTTGGGAGGTACTTATTAACTGGGAAGTACCTATTAACTGGCGGTCTTTCAGCTACTGTGACCCAAAGTAAATTCTGGCTTTAAAGGGAGGAAGCAGCAATTAGAATTGTGCTGGGAAGGAAATGGGCAGCCAGTGTAGACCTTTCAGCACTGGGGTGATACAGTGCCTGTATCCCACTGCTGATAGTGGCTTGTCTAAAATACAGCAGCTAGGCTAAAGTTCCTAGACTGTTGTCACAGGCAGCCCCATGTGAAGCCCATTACTGTAAATCTAACCTGGATAGAAATAGATCATTGTGACAAGACACTACAAAGGTTTTGGGATAATTTCTAATGAAAATATGGGGGGAGAATTTAGATGTTCTGTAGTTAAAATGGACAAAGTGAAAGGGCTATGTAGGAGTAGGAAAAAGTAATTTAGCAATAGACAGATTAAAGGTGTAGGGAAATCTGTCTCTAGTGTATCCTGATTCTGGATGTGGAGTCCTTAGTCTGAGATATGCAAACTGACTTGGTGGATTGGATCTGAAGTCCCATGAGAGGAGTGAACCTTGAAGACTGGGACCATCATGGTGTAGCCGTTGAGAGTTATGGACTCTAATCTGGAGAATCGGGTTTGATTCCCCACTCTTCCACATGAAGCCTGCTGGGTGACCTTGGGCCAGTCACATTTCTCTCAGAACTCTCTCAGCCCCACTTGCTTCACAAGGTGCCTGTTGTGGGGAGAGGAAGGGAATGTGATTGTAAGCCACTCCTGAGATTCCTTAAGGTAGAGAAAAGTGAGGTAGGAAAACTTGCTCTTCTTCTTCCTGCCCTATTCCTGCATCCCAGCGAACCTCCCCAAATTCTGCTTCCTACAAACAGCATCGGAGGGTAAAGTGGGAGCGGAGAATCATCCAAAATTACTCCTTTCTCTGCTAGCAAGAAATTCTGTTGCATTGTCAGAAGAGGACCTTTGGATCCACTCCAGTGTTTCAATGGAAATGTGCACAAATCTGGGTACAGTCATGTGCACTTGTGCAGCCATTGTTTATTGAGCATCGACCATCACATGTTGATAAAGACCAGAAAACTAACATTTGCTTTTGCTAATCAGTACTGCTTACAGTGTGACTTGGTGTGACTTATTAACATCTCTTGTGGAATAAACAGTGTTTCTTTTTGTCCATGCCTGTTTACTTTTTATCCCTATTCCTGTGGTATTTCTAATTTTTGTTGTGTTCCTTCTTTTCTTGTTTCTTTTTTTTCTCTCATACTGCCCTGTGAGTGTGTTGTTGGGTCTGAAAAGGTAGGCTTTTCGATCACATTGCATTTAAAAACTAGCTAGTATTTTTTAACTCGTGCTGCTTTCTACTCTGCCGTCATTGCATCGTATAGCATTGCTTTTTCTGTGCCTTTATTTAATACAGCAATTGACTGTTGCTGCCTGGACTCCTACTGTAGTTTGTCTTCTTTTAACATTTGGCAAAT
The DNA here is from genome assembly GCA_029375565.1 of Gekko gecko. Lineage (NCBI taxonomy): Eukaryota > Metazoa > Chordata > Lepidosauria > Squamata > Gekkonidae > Gekko > Gekko gecko. The sequence goes on from JAPDNY010000009.1 coordinate 72,895,018, forward strand.
CCCTTTGACAGTGCTGTGGTCTCCCCCTTTTAATTTGTTTTTCCTTGGGGGGAGTGGAGAAGGAGAATGAAAATAATATGCCTAGGAAGTGGCTGGCTTTGTGTTTTGCTTTTTGTGTTCCTTGGGTTTCAAAATTTACAACAAAAAACTTGCCTGTTCGGCTTCGGAATCGAGGAGTTCTTTCATGGAACTTAAATGCTGTCTGTGATTCTCGAAGGCCTGGGTGATGTTGCAACCATCGGAGTCAGTAGTTAAGCATGTCATCTTAATTCAAATTTGGTGGAAATGTTTCTTGTGCTATTTGACATGAAAATTTCCACCAGTTTGTTTTTGCATGGTTATTTCCCCTCCTTTTTCTAATCCTTGGAAACAGAAGACAAATTTCAGTCCTCTGTGTGTGTCTTCTGGTTTAGCAGTGAACGAGGTCTATTTATTGCAATGCGTGTCTATGTATTGTAAACTGAGCTCTACGATTTCAGTGGCAGTAGTTTGTTGTTTATTAACTCTGGAAAAGAAGAACGATGAAACGACACACAATTTTGTAGCAGTACAGGTTACTAAATTAATCTCACATAGGGTTGCCAACCTCCAGGTGGGGCCTGGATATCTCCTGGAGTTACAGCTGACCTCCAGACAACACAGATCAGATTGCCTGGATAAAACAACAGTTTGTGAGGGTGGCCTCTATGGCATTATACCCCATTGAGGTCTGTCCCCTCCCCAAACCCTGCCCTTCTTACGCTCCACCCCCAAATCTCTGGGAATGTCCCAACCCAGAGCTAACAACCCTACTATATGTTCCCATCTTTCTTGTTGTGGAGTGCTCCCTGTCACTGGCTGTGCTTTTGCTTCTCTTTTGTTCTGACCCTTGAGTCTGCTCTTGCCATTCCTCTGCTGGCTCTCTGCATCCAAATCCTCACTGTTTCATTCTCCTTTTGAATCCTGATTGCTGCCACTTCTCTCAAGCTGTCTCTTACCCCCGCTTGCCTTCTTTCTATCTGCAGTTTATAATACCTAGGTCAGGGGTGTCAAACTCATTTGTTATGAGGGCCAGATCTGACATAAATGAGACCTTGTTGGGCCGAGCCATGTCATAAAACGTGTGTCATAAAATGTAATGCCAGGTAGTGGAGATATAAAGTTTATAAAGGACAAAAACACAAAGGGTTTTTTTTTAACTTAAAATAAAAACATGCTTAAAACAGCACTCTTTAAATATTTTGTTTATTTAACAGTATCTGATAACTGACACCTCTTGCTCTGAATTGTTGCATCAAAATGTCTGTGCTGTTGCTATCTTGAATATGCTGTTCAGGTAAGCTGCAAACCTACGATGATGCAGCAGCAGAACTGGAAGAAGAAGCAGAAGACAGCCAGTTCCACTGTGGGCCTGATAGAAGCCCTCCGGGGGCCTGATTCGGCCCCCGGGCTGCATGTTTGACGCCCCTGACCTAGGTCCTTTTCTGATGACACCTTTCTTTGGAGAAGAGTGTTCACGGCAACTGATTAGCCCATGTTTGCCTTATGTCGGTGTGGTATTGGACTTTGAGAAAGCACCCTACTGTACTTGGTTGCATTTAGGACTTTCTCTGCTGCTGTCATTTTTCTACATTTCCGCTACTCAAAGACATCATTTGGTTTCACTTAGATGTCTGCAGTTCCTAATGGCAATTTCAGTTTTAAATGACATTTTGATAGCTGCTGATGCAAAAGTAGAGAATCTCAAGTACACTGTAGATGAAATTTTCAGGGGGTAGCAGTGTTTGTCTGCTGCAAAAGTGTTAGATTTGAGCCCAGTTGCACCATAGAGACCAACAAGATTTTTGAAAGCTTATATGCCAACTCTCAAAAGCTTATACCCCCAAAATCTTGTTGGTCTCTAAGGCGCTACTGAACTTGACTCTAAATGAAATTTTGTCAAGCATATGAGTAGAAATTGGACTTGGCTTCCAAAAGATTTTATTTTTTTAAAGAACTATCAGCAAACACTCATCTAGTATTCATCACAATTGAAAGATAATGCTGCTGAATCCTCACTTAATGTCAGTTAACATTATTTGAACAAAACAGATTTTGGTAATCTGCATTGGTACATCTTCCACTGAGGACCACAAAATTGTCTGGTTTTAGGTAGACAAATATATCTATTTTTTCCCTGGTAGCCAGCAAGTCTTTGCTTTTTTGTTTGTTTGTTTCCTTTGTATCTACAGCCTGGAAAGGTGACTATTCAGGGGAATGCTAGTGGTTAGCGTTTTCCTGCCTTCTAGGTCATGACATGGGAACTGGGCACCATTTGGGGTTGGACTAGATGACCCTGGAGGTCCCTTCCAGTTCTATGATTCTATGAATTTGTAACATGCATCCTCCATGCTGCTGCAGCCCTTGGTTCCATGGCAGAAGTTACTACCAGTTAAGCAAAGATTCTCATGGATGCATTTTCAGTAGGGTTGGCCATGGTTGCTACTTGGTCATGGTTAGTATTCCACCAAGGAAGCCCAGGGATGCTATAAAGAAGCAGGCAATGGCAACCCCCCTGTGCATCTCTTGCCTTGAAAACTCTACAGGGTTGCCATAAGTCAGCTGTGACTTGACAGCACTTCCTACCACCAAACTATTATCTGAAAAAGTGAATTCCTCTCCATATGAGTACATCCTTTCTTTCCCAAATTGAATATCTGTCTGTCTGTCTATCTATCTGTGTTTTCAGTGTGCAACATTAAAATGGAGGTCCAAGTCCAGGTTACAAGCTTTGTAGTGCACAGTTTATTGTATAAAGATGTCTCTTAAATATCCTGCAGTTCAGGGAACTTGTAAAGTCCTCTGTAGTGCTGGTATTTGTTGAGTTTCTTCTATGAGCAGTTCTGGTAATAAGAAAAACAACAACAGTATTGTCTGCATTATTTTCAAACTAACATAAGAGGTGTCCTTCTACACCAGACCTGTGATCCTTCTAGTCCAAGCATCCTGTTTTACAGTGACCAGCTAGTTCCTCTGGAGGTCCAACAGCTAGAGACCAAGGCTTTCCCTTGATAAGAACATAAGAAGAGCCCTAATGGATCAGAACAGTGATCCATCTAGTCCAGCATCCTGCTTCATATGGTGGCCAACCAGTCACTCTGGAGATCCACCAACAGGGTATAGAGGCCAAGGGCTTCTCTTCGTGCTGCCTCCTTGCACTGGGATTCAGAGGCTGACTGCCTCTGAAGGTGGAGGGTCCCTTTAGTCATTGATGAGCTTATCCTTATTAACTTAATCTAATAGTGTTTTCAGTCTATCTTAGTGGCCATCACTGCATCTGCTAGCAGTGAATCCCACAATGTAATTAACTCACTGGATGAAGAAGTACTTCACTTTGTCTGTCCTGTATCTGCTGCCTGCTTTTGTAAAAATAATGTTGCTTGGTGCTGCTGAGTTCTACTATTATGGGGGGAGAGGAGTTCTGTCTGTTTTTTTCCATCCCATGTGTGATTTTATAAACCACTTATGTCTCAATCGTTGTTTCTCTAAACTGAAAGCCCCAGATTCTTCAGCCTTTCCTCATAAGGAAGGTGCTCCACCCTCTTAATCATTTTGGTTGTCCTCTTCTGAAGACTTTGTAGAATTGGAGGTACGACAACCAGAACTGTGCATTGTCTAGACAGTGTGTAATTGCAATAAAGAAGGCCAACGCTATGCTGGGGATTATTAGGAAGGGAATTGAAAACAAATCAGCCAGTATCATAATGCCCCTGTATAAATCATTGGTGCGACCTCATTTGGAATACTGTGTACAGTTCTGGTTGCCACACCTCAAAAAGGATATTATAGCATTGAAAAAAGTACAGAGAAGGGCAACTAGAATGATCAAAGGGTTGGAACACTTTCCCTATGAAGAAAGGTTAAAATGCTTGGGGCTCTTTAGCTTGGAGAAATGATGGCTGAGGGGTGACATGATCGAGGTTTATAAGATTATGCATGGGACTGAGCAGGTTGAGAGGTATTTTTGGCTACTGTGTGAAAGAGTTTTGGACTAGATGGGCCATTGGCCTGATTCAACATTGGCTTCTCTTATGTTCTTATGGTATTTTAAAGTAGCTGCACCATAGATTTAATGCAATACAATATTGCCTGTTTTATTTTCAGTCCCTTTCCTAATAATCCCTAGCATGTCATTTTCTTTTTTCATGGCTGCTGCTCACTGAATGATTGTTTACATCAAGCTGTCTATTACAAACGCGAGATTTCTTTCCTTCTCAATTTCTGTCTGTTCACACCCTTATCCAAATCTATTTAAAGTATGGAATTTTTTTTTTTTGCTGCAATGTCCCTCAACTGGCATTTACTTTAACGTTGTGTTCTGTCTTGTTGCCCACTCACTTGATTTCGAGAGATCCTCCTGGTGCTCTTCACAATTCACTTCAGTTTCCAGCTGTCCTGATTTTTTTTTTGTTTTTACACTCACAGTTTCCCTGAGTTCATGACATATTGTGAATGCTGTGCCTCTGTTGCATTGAATTGTTAGGAGGTACTCCTAGCATTTGGGGAGATAGAAGAAAACTTCATGTCAGCCGCACAGAGGTCACTAAGAGCCCTGTTATAGCTAGCTCTGGAACAAAATTTAGAGTCCAGTGGCACCTTTAAGATCAACAAAGGTTTATTCAAGGTATGAGCTTTCCTGTACATGAAAGCTCCTATTTTGAATAAACCTTTGTTGATCTTAAAGGTGCCACTGGACTCTAAATTTGTTCTATTTCTTCAGAACTGCATGGCTGACCACCTGGATATAGCTAGCTCTGGTCATTCCTTCATGAAGATGAGAAGGAGAAACTTCTTAAGTTCAAAGATTGTGAGGAACTTAGGGTTGTACTAAGGTGTTATCCTCCTAGCCCCAATTTACCTAAATCCCTGCTCACCATCTTCCCCCTCCCTTTTTAAAAACTGGGACAGCATTTTTAATACGAACATGGCCTGAAAGTGCAACAGTGGAGTCTTTGCTCACTGACTCACCCCACATGAGCAGAGCTCACCCCTTCTTTCTCTAGCTCTGCTAGATTTCTCCCTTTTTATTTGGGTCCTGACTCGCATAGTGCACAGGTAAAGGGAGTATACCTGAATGATCCAGGCTAGCTTAATCTCATCAGGTCTCTAAAGCAAAGCAGGGTTGGCCCTGGTGAATACTTGGAGGAGGGGAAACCACTAAGGAAGTCATGGGTTGCTATGCAGAGGCAGTCAATGGCAAACCCCTTCTGTTCATCTCTTGCTTGAAAACCGTATGGAGTTGCCATAAGTTGGCTACAGCTTGACGACACTTTCCACCTCCACATCAAGTTATGGTACTACACATGTCTTCATCCTGACACCGTTTAAAGAGCACAGTGGTTTTAGGAAGGGCAAATTTAGAGCAGAGAAAGGGCAGGAAGGGCTCCTTCATGCTGTGCCTTGTGGGCCATCTTTCTGTTCCACATCACCTCGCCAAGCTGCTTTTTTACCCTGTGAAGCTCCAGATAGGTGTGTATCTTTAATTTGTCTTTATTAAAGTATTTATACTTCACCTTTACTCTTGGCTCAAGGTGACTGACGAGTAGCTATTAAAATATTGAAATGTGTGTTGGAACTCTCTGGAGGAAGAATCTGCTTCTTGAAGAGAGGGGAGATTTTTGAGAGGAGAAAATGGCAGTGAAACCATTAAGCATCTCCTCTCCTGTTTCCTTCCTGTGTTCATTTGCTTTAAAAAAGATGATAGGGTGTTGTTATGCACATCAGTTTTATAGCATATATTTTAGTCCTCTAAAGAGGACTTTGCTTGAGAGAAAATGGCTGCGGTAAGTAGCAGAGTGGGAAGTTGTTGTTGTTGGGCTTTGGATCAAGGCCTTATGCTTGGGTCTGGGTTCAAGGGGGGTTGCCAGACTTACACCTGCCTACCCCTCTTAATAGAATTGTTTATTTGAAGAACGGGCTTCTATTTTTCTCTGGAGAATGGAAGTGAGTCTCCATGCAGACACACAACTTCTACAACTAATCATTATAGATATTTACATTGCGGTTTACCATGGTCCCCCCCCATTTTATAATACCTCAAACACTGTTCTTAAAAAGGGAGAGAGGGTCTTGTGGAGCCAGGCTTTGATGGAATTCTTTTGGCAAACATTTCACTAAAGATGCCTCATCTAGGGTTGTCAACTCTGGGTTGGGAATTTCCTGGAGACTTGGGGGTTGTAGACTGGGGAGGGGTGGGTGGGGAGAGGAGGGAACTCTGCAGGGATGTGTTGCCAAAGAGACCACTCTCCAAAGCTGCCATTTTCTCTGTTGTCATTCTGGGAGATCTCCAGGCCCCACCTGGAGGTTGGAAACTTTACCCTCTACCAAGAGGGCTGCTACAAAATCAAAATAATAGCACTCTTATCTAAAAAAGGCTCAGAGTTAGTGTTACTAAGTGGTTGTGACTGTTTCCCATTATTATTTAACATTGTTATTTAATGCTAGTCTGCTAAGGGCAATAACCATTTTTCTGATTAAATGCTTAATGTGAAGATATGTTTTCTGAGGTACAGGCAGCAACATACATCAGTAAACTTATTTTTAGTGTTTTAATACCACCATCTTCTTTTTTATAAGAAAACCTTAACTAGTTGAAAAATTTAAAATGTTTTTGCGTTCTTTCTTGGTATATTATTTAATGTATAAGACTTTGGCCATGCTAAAGTTTCTGGAATGTTAACATTTTGTTTTGAAACATGAACTTGCATCTATTCAACTGTAATACTGCAGTGCAGGGATGTGAAGTGAACTTTTAAGTAGTCCAGAATCTTGTTCTGGGATTCGTGCCTTACTTCCAGGGGAACTACATTCATACAGTAGAACTGGATTGTTTTTGAAAACAAAATAAATAAGCATGAAATTGTTTCACTGCATTTCCTATGCATAGATTTCTAAATACTGTGACAAGATGAATAGGGTGATAAGGATACCCCAGTTCATTGGTCGTGTTTCAGAAGGTAAATGGAAAGGCACTTTGTAAGAGATGTGAATATGGAAAACATTTAGAGTATCAAGGAAGGAGGCCATAGAGCCTATTCTTTGCATGTAGAAGATCCTGGACTCAATTTATGCCTCTCCAGCTAAAAGAAATGCAGACAGTAAGACATCCTGGGATCATTTCCTGCCCCGAAGTGGTACACCGGCAGTTAGGAGCCCAGGCCCCACCCCCGCCCGCAGAGAGCCTCAGGGAGGGGGGGATTTAAATGCCTGGCTTCCCTGCCTGATCTTCTCCAGGTGTCCTGCAGCTGTGGGACACCTGGAGAAGATTGGACAGGGAACCCAGGCATGACTCTCTCCCTGCTCTTCCTGTCTCCAGCCAGCCAGCCAGCTGTGGTGGGTTTGCTGGAGACAGAGAGGGCAGGGAGGCAGACATGCCTGCCTTTCCCACTGAGCCTCTCCGCTTTTACAGAGAGACTGGGGGGGGGGATTAACTTCCCTCATTTGCATAATTCATTTTGAACATCCCTGCCCTTTGTCAGGGGGTGTGGCATGTGCAAATGAGCTCATGCACCTCTTTTTTTTAGGAAATGACCCTTGAAGACATCTATCTGAAATCTTAGAGAGCTTGTTGAAGTAGAGTTTCCACCCCAGGTCAGAAAATAGCTGGAGATTTAGGGGTGGAGTTGAGGGAGGGACCTCAGCAGGATGTAATGCCATGGACTCCACCTTCCAAAACTGCTGTTTTCTCTAGGGGTACTGATTTTAGTAGTCTGGAGACGATTTGCAATTCCTGGAGAAATCCCCAGGCCTCACATGGAGGCTGGTAACCCCAGTTGGAAGTGGAAGTAGTCAACAGAGCTAAGTGAATTGACCAAACTCTGTAGTGGTTGGGAATTTGTTCTCCCCTTTTGCTAAACTTTGAGAAGCCGAGAACAAAAAATAATCACAGAATACTCCTAGTTTCCAGTGTCCTCTATTGGTGGATTATTATTTATTTCATTTGCTTCCTCTCCAGGGAACTCTGACTACACATAGGGATGCCAGCCTCCAGCTGGGACCTGGGGATCCACCAGAATTACAGCTCATCTCCAGACTGCAGAAATCAGTTCTCCTGGAGAAAATGGATGCTTCGGAGGGTGGACCTCTATAGCATTATACCCCACTGAGATTCCTGTCCTTCATCCCCAAATCTTCAGGAGTTGCCCAACCTGCATCTGGCAACCCTACTCCCAAGGGGATCTGGTGACCCTAGACTACCAAGTGTTTTTTTAAAGGCTGCATTGGGGTTTTTCCATGACCTCAAGAACTGGATAAGATTTCAAGAATAGCACACTTATGCATTACTACATCCCACCATATCTTCAAAACTAGCCAGTCTCCATATAAGTTTTAATTTAGCACATTTCAATCCTTTCATTTTTCTACATATGAGTAGTGAGGGCATGCTCTGACCTGAATGGCCCTATCTATCCGTATCTCATCATATCTTGGAAGCTAAGCATGGTCAGCCCTGGTTAGTATTTGGATGGGAGACCATCAAGGAATTCCAAGGTTGCCATGCAGACAAAGGCAAATCACCTCAGTCTCTTGTCCTGAAACCCTATAGGGTCTCCATAAGTGGGCTGCGACTTGACAGCACACTACACATAAACAGGGTTAGCAGACCCCCCGCCCAGTGGTGGCAGGGCTCTCCCACCTCCAGGCCCTGCCCTCATCTGCCGGTCAGCTGGCCAACACAGAATTTACCAGGCTAGGTGGGATATAAATCGAAAGTAATAAATAAATAAATAAAGAGGAAGGCCCAGATCACATCACCAGTATCACAGAGGAAGTGATGTCATGATGCCATTGATGTCTGTATGACACTCTGGTATTTGGCAAGAACTTTATGATAGAAGCCATTTTTACTGTTGAGTTTTTGCCCAAATACCAGAGTGTCACAGTGATGGCACAGCATGATGCCATACTTCCTGTGTGATGCTGGCAACATGGCCTGGGCCTTCCTCTTTCTCCTGGTAAGTCCCCCCCATTCCCCGCTTTTTGCCAGGAGAGACCTGGCAACTCTACATATACATGAGGACATAAATGCGTGGCCGGATGTAATCTAGCTATAGTAGTCCATCCTTAATGTGTGGAAATACTTGAGTTTAAAATGCTGCTTCTTGTCTCATGTTAGGATTTCTTAGCATATTTGTAAATAACTGATTAATTTAAAAGTGAATAAGTAAATTTTTTTTGTTCTAATCAGCTATGGTATAAAATTAAAATTTGTAATACAAGTTTTAACCATTCAGACTTCACTGTTTGGTGTACTAGTTAATTGCATGGACTCTAATCTGGGAGAACCAGGTTTGATTTCCCACTCCTCCGCTTGCACCTGGCTGGATGACCTTGGGCAAGCTGTATTTCTGATAAGAGCTGTTCTTGAAAAAGAGCAGTTTCTGTCAGAGCTCTCTCAGCCCTACCTACCTCACAGGGTGTCTGTTGTGGGGAGGGGAAGGGAAAGGAGTTTGCAAGCTGCTCTGAGACTCCCTTGGGTAGTGAAGGGCAGGATATAAATCCAATCGCTGCTCTTCTTCTAATGAATATCTAAAACAGTTTCCATTGGAGATGGTGGAGGACTGACTTAGCTTCATGTTTATTCTGAATTGCATGGGCAAAGTGGGACATAAATCAAAATTAATAAATAAATAATAAATAAGATAGCATGTGTAATACAGGGTTTTCCCCCCATAATTCATTCAGTGGGTTAGATCTGTAGTTGTTTTCTGCCAGCAGAAGGTCAGGTGACTGAAGGAGTCTTGTCAATTTCCTCTTCCTATGACCCTCCCACGCCTAGCTCTCTGTTGGGAGGCCGCATTGGGGAGGATGGAAAGTTCCATTCCATGAGCAGGGCTCTGCTTACTGTACTTTGGATCCAGCCCCATTTCTTGAAGCTGCCAAGGCACATTAGAAGAAACTCCCATCAGTCTTGCTTTGGCAGTATCATGTTCTCTTCTGCTCTGGATACTACCCAACCTACATTTTAGTATTGAATTGTGCTAGGTATAGTATTCCATCCTCCATATTGTCTTTCTAATATGTCTAACAAATTCTGTTTTTTGCCAACCCTGAATTTAATAAAGTTTTAAAAAGATGTGCAGCATTTTAAGAATATTGTTTTTTAGTGTGAGATAATTGACCACCATGACAATGTATTGAGTTGGGTCCAAACCAGCCCTTGCAAAATAAGAAGGCGCTTCCACTCCGGCAAAGGGAGAGTGGGTATTCCCTCAATTTCTACTTGGCCTTGAGTTACAGCCTTCAAGGCTGCATCTCATGCCATACCTGAGACCCCCTTGATTATCTTAAGTAGGCTTGTGGGTAGGGTTGCCAGCCCTCAGATCTAGGCGGGCCCCCCTGCTTTTGGGGGCTCCAATCCACCACCTGGGCAGTTGGCTGGTGGGGAAGCCCTGCCCCCAAGCTCTGCCTCCAAGTGCAACCACCCACCAGGACACCCCTCTCCCTCCTCTCCTGCCAAATTTAAAGGGTCCTCCAGCTGATTGGTGGGCCATGTGGTCCCCACCGGTCAGTTGAAACCCTTTAAATCTGGCATGAGGGAAGGGAGAGGAGTGGCCATGCAGGTGGTGGGACTTGGGGGTGGGGTTTGGGGGTGCCCCCACAACGCCCCTCAAATCCCCCTGCTGGAATGAGGAGGGGTCCTGGCAACCCTACTTGTGGGTTGTGCAGGCAGCTGCAGTAGGAATGGAGAGGGATCAGTCATTTATCTTGCAAATGGATGTCTGCTTGTGGTTCTTAGGATCAATCCATGATTTCATGGTTGGTGTGTTAAGAACATAAGAGGAGTCCTGCTGGAACAAACCAGTGGTCCATCTTGTCCAGTATCCTGTCTCACACTGTGGCCAACCAGTTCCTCTGTAGGTCCAGCAATGTCATGGAGGCTGAGGCCTTCCCCGCTGCTGTGTCCTGACACTGGGATTCAGAGGTTTACTGCTTCTGAACATGGAGTTTCCCTTTATTTACCATGGCTAGTAGCCACTGATAGACCTGTCTTCCATAAATCTGTCTAACCCCCCCCGCCCTTAAAACCACGTTTGTTCATACTAGGGTTGCCAAGTCACCTACTTTTCACACCGGGAGAGACTTTGTCCCATTCCGGGACATTTGCACATGTGCGCCGTGATGACATTGCCAGGAAGTGATGCCATCATGCTGGACACATTGCTTGGTGATGCTGTGGTAATCGCCCTAAAAACTCTATGGTACCATAGAGTGTTCAGGGCGATTGCTAGAGTGTCGCCTGGCAACGTCTCCAGTGTGATGGCATCACTTCCAGGTGACATCATGGCACTGGGCATGTCGGCCTGATTTGGCCACTTTGGGGGTGGGGTTCCCCCCGCCTGCCGGATCCGGACTGGCTGATTAGGGGCCCTTTTAGTGGGGGAATCCCCACCCGCCGGGGGGACTTGGTGCCCCTAGTTCATACAAGTCTGGGGAGACTGATTTCCAAATTCCTAATTGTTTTAAAATGCCCCATATGCAGTCTGTTAGTCCTCTTTAAGCAGGACTATAATCGTTTCTGTAATAAAACATTGATTTTGCTTCATTATAATCTCATAAAACAGTACATTTTGATTGGATTATGTTTTGGCATTGTATGAAAAGTACAATAAACATCAACTCTGCCTCTGCCAGAAGTCTCCGCCCCTCAAAAATGCACCATTATGATGTCATTCCAAAGCCAGTGGAGTCTGGGCAAGATGTGTGGTATTGATTTGCTTATTTTGCTTATTTTGTTTAGAATATTTCTATGCTGTCTCTTCACAGTCCTGCTTGAGGTGGTTTACAATTAAAAACCACAGTATTAAACCCAAGTCATTAAACATTAATACAGCAAAAGTTGTGTCTTGGTCTTAGAACTGCAATTTAAAACATTTCCATGTTATCTTAAGCATTCAGCTGCCTAGCCCTAGGCAGTTCTGATCCTCTTTATTTATGTTATATACGTTACTTGTTCTATTTCCAGTCTGCCTTTCTCCTGTTACTCAAGGCGGATTAAACAGAGTCAGTACAATCAACAGGAAGGGGCATTCAGTAAAACAGTGAAATACGATTAGGGTTGTAGAAGTCTGGAACTGACCAGAAATCTGGAAGAAAAAAATTGAAGCAAAGCATTAATATTAACACAGCACATTAAGTTATGCAGAAATTACATAGTAGGACCCTACATCAAGTTATATGCAGTAATATAGACCTCAGTCCCTAATCATCTATCCCAGAGGTGTCGAACTCATTTGTTATGAGGGCCGGATCTGACATAAGTGTCACTTTGTTTGGCTGGGTCATGTGTGCCATAAAACATAATGTCAGATATCAGAGATATAAAGTGTATAAAGGACAGCAGCTGGAAAGCTCTGAGTTGTATCCTCACTGCAGGGCCCCATGTGCTGGGAGGGGGTGCAAAGGAAAACCCATATGGGCAGACTGGAGAGCCAGCGGTGCAGCACTGGGCAGACGCTCCCATGCTGCTTGACTGCTACAGACAGGGTTGTTCCACCGTGCTGAAACCACAATCGGAGTGACTCCGCCCACTCCCCCCCCCCCAGCAGCCTCCTGTTCCCTCCCTTGCATTAGTTGCTCGGCGGCATAAGAGACCTGGACGGGCTGGTTCCAGCCCCTGGGCCTTATGTTTGACACCCATGATCTATTCAAGTAACTTTGTAAACTGTTCTGTACAGGGCAGCCCTATTAGCTGTGCAGAAAAGCCCTCTTGAATAGTTCAGTTTAAGGGCAGGCAGGGGAGCCTCATGAAAACACCAGCAGAGGAGTCCTAAGCAGAGTTATCCACGTCTCAATCCACAGAAGTCATTGGACTTAGAAGGGTATGACTCTGGTTAGGATTGCATTGTAGGCCAGTCAGTAGCACCATGTCAAGCAGAGAAAAGAGGAAGAAGAAACAAGAGCAAGACTTCTGAGTGAAGCTGAGCAACGCTCCCAGTCCATTGTGCTGACAGAGCTGTTGCTAGTATTACATGAAATGGGATGTATTTGCTTCATGTTTTCTGATGGTGGCGTGCCTGTTCTTGATTTGATTTGATTTTTGTGTTTCGAATGGAATTATTTACTCACCAGTGAACAACAATGGCTATATTCCAAATACAGAAGTGTGAAAGCAAACCGCCTTCTGGAACGTCAAGGTAAATGGAACTGATGGTGCATTACACATTTTTGTGTTGTAGACACTATAAGAAGCGTTGCCAGGGTCGTATGCGGAAGCACGTTGGCGACCTCTGCCTGCAAGCTGGGATGTTACAGGATTCCCTGGTCCACTACCACATGGCTGTGGAGCTTCTCCGTTCTGTAAATGACTTTTTGTGGCTTGGAGGTAGGAATGGCTGGAAATAAACCACAAGTGTGCTTAAAACACCTCGTGATGCAGCTCTGGGGGCTTTTGTGATGCCCACCTTCTGTGGCTTAGGGGGAAAAAATTAACTCAGAAATATAGGTTTTACCCTCCTTATCATATCTATTGTAGTTCCACTTGGTTTGGCTTCTGAAGTCTCCAGCTGGGTGGGATGGGTGTCGTGGGGTTCTCTGGGTTTTTGGAATGCGAGATAGCCATAGCATCCTTGAACAGTCTTTTCATAGCATTAGATGTACGTTGGAGAAAAGGTGGGTGACAACTGAATCTGTGAATGTACCTCTCAATATGAAAGTAAAATGTCACTATGAATCTTGAGTCTTTTATTTGTTTGTTAGAACACTTCTATCCAGTGTGGTGCTGTGGTTAAGAGTGGCAGGACTATAATCTAGAAAACTGGATTTGATTCCCCACTCCACCTGAAGCCAGCTGGGTGACCTTCGTCATTCACAGTTCTCTCAGAGCTCTCTCAGCCCCACCTACTACTTCGCAGGGTGTTTGTTGTGGGGAGAGGAAGGGAAGGTGATTGTAAGTTGCTCCGAGATTCCTTTGGGTAGTCAAGGGCAGAGTATAAAACCAACCCCCCTCTTCCTCCTCTTACAATAATAGTTAAAAAAAAAACATTTTCACTTAAAACCAAAAATAAAATAGCAGACCCTCTCAACAGCCCTGGCAAACAGGCTGGCCTCAGGGTGCCTCCTGAAGATCTCCAAGGAGGGCCTCCACCCCTTACCTCTTTAAGGGAGTTTATTCCACAGAGCTGTATCCATGATGGGAAAGGTCCAGGCTCTGGTTGATGCCACGTGGCCCACTCTGCATGGTGGGGTACCCAACAGATGTCTGCCTGATGACTATTTTTGGCACAGAGGGACATATGGAAGTAGATGGCCCTTCAAAAAATGGGGGTCCCAGGCCATGCAGCATTTTAAAGGTCATAACTGGCACCTTGAATTGAATGGCAGCCAATGTAGCTGTTTCAGAATGGGCAACCTGTTTCCAGAAGCTAGTCCCCTTGGTAGTTCTTTCATCTTCTGTAGATGCTTGTAGTGTCAACTACTTTGCCCTCTCCCAAGCACTGGGGAGGGGCCGTGGCTCAGTGGCAGAACATCCGCTTGGTGTGCAGAAGGTCCCTGGTTCAATCCCCAGCATCTCCAGGTTTGTTTGTTTGTTTTGAAAAAAAGGATCTGGCTAGATACTTCTGCCTTGGGACCATGGAGAGTTGCTGCCAGTCTGAGTAGGGAGTGTTGACCTAGATGGACCTATGGTCTGATTCAGTATAAGGTAACATCATGTGTTTGGATTTTGAATGCCTTACCATTCTATCTCCCTAGATCTGCCTTAGTCCTTGCCTGTATATCTGTGATATTTTGGAATAATTTGAGTGGGATGTGATACCACTACCATTTTATATTTTTTTCCCCAATCTGTAGCTGCTCTTGAAGGATTATGTTCAGCCTCTGTTATCTATCACTATCCTGGAGGCACAGGAGGAAAAATTGCTCCTCGCAGGGCTCACGGGAGCTCACTTCCTGCAGAGGCAGGCAATAGGCACAGACCAGGTAAGAACTAAAGTGTGCTCTGCGCTGCAAATTTTCTTCCCAGTGTGTTCAATAAATAATAATTTGGTGACATGTTCTAGTTTCTTGCATTGCTTGCTGGAGCGAAGGAGGTGATGGTTTAGCTCCCACGATAAGGAAGGGGGGAAAGTTATACTGATTCTCCCCTTATACTTTTCCTGTGGATGCCCTGGCCCTCAGCCATAGTATTCTGGGGATCATTTTGTCTACAGAGGGAAGTGAAGAAAGTCCAGTTTTACTGATGGAAGTCCCTTTCATCAAGAGAGATTCACAATGGGATCAAAGCCTTTCTCTTCACAGTCTGACCATACCACATGGTAACCTTTGTAGAATAGCTAGATTTGAATCCAGTAGCACCTTAAAGACCAACAAGAATTTTGGGGTATGAACGTTGAAGAATCAAAGCTCCCTTTGCTATATCTGATGAAGGGAGCTTTGACCCTTGAAAGCTCATACCCCGAACAAATTGCTGGTCTGTAAGGTGCTCCTGGACTCAGATCTAGATCAACACGACTACCCTCTGAAACCTTTGTAGAAAAAGTCACACAGATTTTAATTTGGCAATAGTCTGTCCCCATGCAATGGGCAAGGTGAGAGTAAAAAAGGCTGATTGATGTATCTTCTATATGAAGGGGGAACACATAGTCTGCAGAGAAGTGAGTGGCACTGCAGATGAAATCAACTAGTCTCAAGGAAATACAGAGATGTACCTAGCAGCCTCAGGTTGGCAGAGGCAGCCCAGTTAAGTCAATCAAAAGCTGCTTTGCTACACTTAGCCTTGAGGCCGATCATTTTCTATTTCTGTGTTAACTTGCCGTTTGCAGACTGTGCTGGTATTGGTGATGACGTCGGCACTGTACAATATGTCCTAACAACACTCACATAACTGTATTGCACTCAGCAACAGTAAGGTATCCATTTTCCTAGCAAGACTTTGTGCTAATTTGATGAGAGATATCACATACTATTAGCAACACAAGCTCCTCACTAAAGGGAAGACATCCTTAGATCATGAAGAAAAGGTCTCATAGTAAGACTTTGCCATGTGGAGGAAACAATATATATGTATGTGTTTTAATTACATCTATACCAGGCTATTAATAGTCAATAATAATTATTTTATATCTTTATTGCAACAAAAGTATGAGGAGCTGTACTTGGGATGTAAAATTAATCATGGTTTCATGACTAAGTATGCTTCTCCTGATTAACAAAGTGTGACCGAATATACTACTAGTGTGAATTAAACGATCTAGTATTTGTTCTTATTATGCAAATATACAGAAATACACCTTTGGTTATAGATCTAAAATAAATTAAATTCCATTAGGACTTCCTTTTATTAGCTTTGCAAAGCTCTCAGTGAACTGTTTGGGAGACTCTGTGAGACTGTTCCAATTCTATACGCACTTACTTGGGGAATAAGTCCCATGGAACGCAGTGAGACTGACAAAAACTCACACGGAAAAAAAGTGTCACTGAGTTCCATGGGATTTACCACGCAGATTAAAGGTTGTGGTGGATTTAAGGACTGAGAGTGGAATCGAGTACCTGACTACATGTTAGGTTTCCCCCGGGAACTTTCCTGTGTCAAGCATAGTGTTGTGGGTCCAGCTGAGGCTGACTCCTCAGATGAGGAGGAGGCAGGGAACAACTCAGCTTCCTCTAGAGACAGCCCAGAGGAAGAACCCTTAGCAGTACCTGAGGAGGAAGAGTCCCCAGCAGCTGCACAAGAGGTGCAGCCAGAAGAAGAGACCATTCCTGAGCCTGGGCCAGCAACCCCACCTGCAGACACCCCGAGGCCAGACTCCCCGCCTAGTTCCCCTGAGTGCCCTAGATGTAGGGTACGGCAGAGGCTGACTTTGCAGGAACGAAGATGAAGTGCCAGGCTGCAGCTCCAGCAACATCAACTAGAGGAGTTGTAAGTCTCTGCAGACTCAACTCCAAAGGGAGGAAGGATCTGTTTAAAAACCCTTGGTGCACCTGCTCCAGTGTGGCAACAACTCTGCAAGATCAGACCTGCTTCTGAGTGTGCAGCAGTTGCTCCTTGTCTTTGGAAACCTGCATCCTTGAAATGACTTCATGGCTATTGGACCTTTGGCTTTCTCACTGAACTCGATTCCGGCTTGTGTTTTCAGCTTCTAGCTTATCACTTCGGTGGCTCCCAGCCAAAGTCAGCACACGTAGAGTTGTGTCCTAAAGTTCCATGATTCCCAAACAATCACAGGCCCAAATCATAGGAGAGTGGTAGTATGCAGAGAGAAGGGTGCTTATCCTGAAATGGCCTGGGGAAGGGTACAGTTTACCTCATTGGCGCTACATTTGTACTGATGAGCTATACGTTTGCATTTCCATAATGGGACATATCATGCCCTTGGGCCAATTTCAGTTCAGGGAAACAATGCAGAGGCAGGGTCTCAGCGTCATTTCTTCGTATGCCATGGTCCTGATCAATGTTCCTTGTAAGCTGTGGAGTCTTATGAGCAAAAATTCTTCTTTGTGAGCTACTGGCATGAAAGTTGTGAGCGAGCAACTTGGCTGCTGCATAAATTAGTTTGCTCTGGAGCCATCCTTCCTGAGCTAAGACAAAAAGGTGTGAGCTGGAGGCTAAAAAACTGTGAGCTAGCTCACACTAACTCAGCTTAGAGGGAACACTGGTCCTGATCTGAATTTGGCCCTTGCATGCCTGGGGGATAGGGAACTTCAGAATGTGCTTCTCCACCTGTCATTTCTGGGGAAAACGTCATGTATAGTTTGACCTTCCAAATTGACATGGTTGCAACTTGTATAGACTTCTTCTATGATCTATACCTTGCAAAGTTGTATTTGCAAGGCAGACTGCATTAAGTGTTTTGAGCATGCAGGTGATATAAAATAAGCCAAGACAGATGTGTAGCCGGTTGAGTTTTATCTTCTAACAGAGGGTAGCAGTCAGCAGGCTGTGCACACACTTTTAAAGAGCCAGGGCTTTGCTGTTTCAGGATACACGCTAAGTTTTCCTCCCCACCCTTTGCATGACAACTGAACACTTAGTGCAGAATGAGGAAGGAGGTGCAGAATGTGGTTTCTGTTCCAAAGAGGTAGCCGTGCTACATCTGCCGCCACCAAAACAGTGGATTCTCCTGATGTCTTAAAGACTGACAGATTTATTGTGGCATAAAGCCAGAGCTCATTTCAGGAGCAACATCTGCATTAGATTATAATAGGTGGCTATCTCCATGTTCCAGAAGGGATCCATCAGTGAGAATTTAGGAAGTAAAGCAGATCCATCATAGAAGCAAGATTTGAACTCTGTGTGTGTGTGTCCCCTGATTCATAGCTCAGTCTCAGGAGCTCAGATCCTGTTGTCTTAAAGACCCATTATCTCTTAAGGCTTCAATATAGAGTACACTTGCATCCAGGTTTGCCACATGCTGGGGGTGAGTAGCAAATCCCAACAGTGCCATCCTAAGCTGAGTTACACCCTTCTTTGTCCATTGAAATCAACAGGCTTAGAAGCACGCAACTCTGCTTAGGTTGGCACTGTAAAGTTGACAAAAAGTTACAGCAAAGCTTGGCATTGTTATGAATTTGCCATCCTTGCAGATGAGCCCACGAGAGTTACTCGAGTTCTTACTCACATGTATCTTTGTTTAATCATTTGCAGCATATAGATGGCCCCAAAAGAAAAGAGAGAAAAGAGGGTGCTTTTGCAAAAAAACCTTCTATGCTTACTTCTCCAGAGGCAGTCCTTTACCCCCAGGAGGCAGCCAGGCACATGATCGTGGATTTCAGCTTCAATTCTAAAACGGCATAGGGACCTTCTGAAGAATTTCATATGTGGTTCTATAAATGCTGCCCGTAATAGATTTAAAAGAGTGTGCAATGGATCAGGTTGTCCCATAACGGTCTGCCTGAGGTCTGTCATGAGAGAGAGCCTGTACAGATGACCAGATGGGGAACTGTATAAATGCTGCAGGTGTTCTGTCCCCCCTCCCCTTTTAAGGCACGTCTGTGGGGTGAAAATAGTTATTGGTGTGAAGTCATCTGCAGGCCTGAGAGACCCATGTAAAACAGCTCCACTTGTCACAAGCCACACAACAACTGATGTGTTCTATTATTGCAGTCTCAATGTTTTGTAAATTTTTTTCCGCTGATTGCTTCTTTGCATTGTTAAAAAAATAGTTTAGTTTATTTTGGCAATGCTGAAGGTTAATGCTATCGCTTTGGTTTCCCTTAGGGGCACAAGAAGTTCTCATTGACCCAGGTATATATATATAAAGTGTTGTTTTAAAATATATATTTTTGTGTTAAAGTTTTTTTTCCTAGTACTGCTATTTTTTAAACATGGTACTAGCATGGTTTATCTTTAGCTGTTTCCCCCCCACTATATAAGCAGCCAGTGTATTGCCTACTCCCAAGCAATGAGCATATGCACTGGAACATTTTATTTATTTTTTAAAATATTGATTTACTAATGTGTGTGTGTGTGTATAGGGCTGCGGTGGCTCAGTGGTTAAGACCCTGAACTGCAGACCGGAAGGTTGGTAGTTCAGCAGTTCGAGACCCGAGTGCTGCATGACAGAATGAGCTCCCGTCTCTGATCCCAGCTCCTGCCAACCTAGCAGTTTGAAAGCAATAAATTGCAAGTAGATAAATAGGTACTGCTTTGGTGGGAAGGTAACAACACTCCATGCGCCTTGGCGTCTAGTCATGCAGGCCACATGACCACAGAAATGTCTTCAGACAGCGCTGGTTCTTCGGCTTGGAAACAGATGAGCACTGAACCCCTAGAGTTGGATTGGACTGACTTTCGAGCAAGGGAAACCTTTACCTTTACTATATCTATCTATATCTATCTATATCCATCTATATCGATATAAAACACACACAGTATAAATAACATAATATTGCAGATATATCTATATATCTATATATATAAAACACACACAGTATAAATAACATAATATTGCAGATATCAAAACCAGACATTGATGACAAAATCCTGCAAAACAAGGGAGATTTATGTATTTGTATCTAATTTTCATAAAATCAATAAATACCTTTTAGGCAGAACTTCTTCCCTTCCCGAAGCTTTACTTCTGCCAGTTGTGTAGTCATGGTTACTGTCTAGATTGTTTTAAAGCCGAGTAGTTTGTGCTGGAAGTTCAGCATTATACCTTTTATCTGCTGCTAGAATTCTGACATCAAAAGCTTCCAGTCAAAAGGAAGGGAGAAAGGGAGCTAAAAAGACAGAGGAAATAGAGAGAATAGTCATCTGAATTTTCTGTTTCTCTCTTCCTTTATTTTAAAGACATATGGTGGCTCCTTGCATGCTTCCTTTCACAATCTCTCTGTTTCCACCACAGTTTCATGTTAAAATAAATCCAGCCATCCATGGTAAAATAAAAGAAATCCAGACATCAGATTTTAAATTGACCCCCCCCCACAAAAAACTTGGTCCAATGGTTTGGATCCTGTGGGTCTGCTGCATGATGGATCTACTGTTAGATCTGTCATTTAGCGGAAAGGAACCATTGGATACAAGCCAGTATTCAGAAACAAAGTCAATATATCACTTAGATTTGTGGATTTTCAGTTACTTTAAAAAAAGGCCCTAGTGCCCCCCCCCATTATTAGAGGATCACACAGTATTGAAATACTTGGGTACTCTTGTTTTTATAGTTACTTTGGATATTTAAATTCTTTCTAATGCAACCTGTATAATAAAAGTTCTTTTTTTTTCCTTTTTAGTTGTTCTGTTTGCTAACAAGGAATTAATTTAATATATTAATATTGTTAAGCAGCATTTCTTTTTGTTATTTGTTATCTGTTTAATTGCCTTGACTGTCAGAAGGTTTCCCAGAAGTTTTTGTTGAGTTTTATTGGTATTTCAGTAGTATACACTGTAGTGGGGAGAGTTTCTCACTAGGATCTGGGATACACAGGTTCGAATCCCCACTCTGCCCTGAAACAGACCTTGGGCTGCTCTGTTTCTCAACCTATCCTGTCCCATAGGATGGTTGTTGTTGGGATAAAATGGAGGTGGGAGTAACAGCATTGTAAGCTGCTTTGGATCCTCATTAGGGTTGCCAGGTGGACTCATCTGGCGGGGGGGGCTCCCAGCCCACTTCTAGGAGACCATTTCCAGTAAAACTGGAAGTGCCCACCCTGATGTGCTGACATCACTTGGAAGGGATGTGTCTGCACTGTTTTTCCCCTCTTTTGTTCCTATTGCTTTGGGTCCCCCCCCTTTCCTACATGTGTTTTACTCCCTCTGGGACTACTAGAGAGAGCAAAACACATTGGTGGGGGGGGAACCCTGAAGCAATAGGGATAAATGAGTAACAAAAATGACAGTGTGGACGTGGATGTAGGCACGTCAGGGACATGTGGAGGTGATACTCTGGTATTTGGGCAAACTCTATAGTAAATTTGGCCAAATTTTCCATAGCGTTTACCCAAATACCAGAGTGCCATCCCCAGATGCCCCTGATGTGCCTATGTCACTTCCGGGTGACGTCAGCATGTCTGGGTGGGCACTTCCAGTTTTACTGGAAATGGCCTGAAAAATGTCATTTGGGGGTGGGATTCCCCCCCCCCGTCGGCAGCGGAGAAGCACTCCCCAAAAGCAGGGGTTCCCCTGCCCCTAGTGGGGTTCTGGGCATCTTAGCCCTACTGGGGAGAAAATATAGAATATAAATATAGAAAATAAAAAGCAAGCAAATATTAGTCGACTGTAGGTTCCTTATCAGTTGACATGTTATTTTCCAAGAGGTTGTTTTCTCTATGCCTGCTTTAACAACCAATATATTCTTGCTAATTCTTCTTTGCATAGTATTTAAAAAAGCGATCTTTCTGCAACAAATCAATCAGTGCATTGGGAAATTAAACATGTGCTATTCATTAGCTTCTCCACCCAATTGGCAAGTTAAAAGAAAAGCTGCCTATTAAAACTTGCCAGTGGCAGAGACGTTTAATCCCCTGACAGACAAGTCTTTGTTTTTACTCTGACCTTGTTTGCATAAAATGAGACCCACTGTTAACTTGAAAAAATGTCTGTTTCTCTTCAATACAGGTGCCCTCACTTCAAATGGTATCAATGCAGATACCAGTACCGAAATAGGGCGTGCAAAGAACTGTCTTAGCCCTGAAGACATTATAGATAAATACAAAGAGGCCATTTCCTACTACAGCAAGGTAATGCTGCTGCCTTTATATGAGGGGTTGTATTTGGTATGTGAAACAAAATCAATTAAACCATTACATTTGAGTCTAGTGGCATCTTAGAGACCAACAAGAGTTCCAGGGTATAAGTTTTGCGAGTCAAAGCACCCTTCATCAAGTATCCTTAATCAATAGTCATACCAGATGTAGTAAGTTTGATGTTAATATTAACTCATAACCTTGATTTTTCTCTGAACGTTGACATATATGTGTACCAATCTCTTCCTGTTGATTGTAAATTCTTTTTACATCAATAAAAACATCTTTAAAAAGTATCCTTAATCAGGCAACAGTTTTTCTTCAGGCCGGTTTATCCAGTGATCTTGGAGGTTTTTTGCCATCTTCTGGGTATGGAGCAGAGGTCACTGGGTGTATGTGTATGTGTGTGTGTGGAGGGGTATTTGTGAATTTCCTGCATTGTGCAGGGGGTTGGACTAGATGACACTTGAGGTCCTTTCCAACTCTTATAATTCTGTAATTCTAGGTACCTCTTTCAAAGGGAGCTTTGAGTCTCGAAATCTTGTACCCTGAAACTTCTGGTTTGTTTCTAAGGTGCTATTAGACTTGAATATTCCTGTTTTACTGCAGACCAACATGGCTACTTTCTGAAACTGAAATCAGTGCCCAAAGCTTACACTATCTCCCTCCAATGGTGTTGGTGAGAGCTGGAAAGGCAGATAACAGAGATAGGAGATATAAGGAACTGATTAAGGAGCGACAGAAGGAAAGCTCTCAATTAGATCAGTAACATCCAGCATCTCTCCTGAGGTGCCATATTGTCAAACAGCCAAACCCTTGCTGGATTTATGTCTATTTCTTTGTGGGGAAGGGCTGTGGCTCAGTGGAAGAGCCTCTGCTTGGCATGCAGAAGGTCCCAGATTCAGTCTCTGGCATCTCCAGTTTAAAAGCAGGGGGCAGGAGGTGATGTGGAAGTAGGGCCGGCCTGTCATAGACAATTTTTAGGCAGCAGCATAAGGCAGCTTTTATGTGTGTTCCTGTGTGGTGTGGCCTATAAGCACACTAATGAGTCAAAAGAAAGCTGTTGACGCGCTTCTTTGTGGTGAGTCTGTAGAGTGTTCAGGCCAGTTCCCCACAAGGTGTTGTCCTTTCCTGCTTATGGGCTTCCCAAAGGCATCAGGCTGCCTAATATGAGAATCAATGGCTTGACAGAATGGCCCCGCCTGAGCCAGCGGAACTTTGCTCATGTGTCCTTGTGACGCACTTAAAGATCTGGGACCAGCAGAGAGTAAACACAGAACACTGCTGGGTCACATGACAGAGTGAGGAGGGGGCCATTTAGCTCGGAACCCTCCGTGATTGGCAGATAACGGACAAAAGGTTCCGTTGGGAATGGGCAGTTGAGGGAAGCTGCGAAGGAGTTTGGGGTGTGTGACAGAGAGCGGAGAAGGAGTCTGTCAGAGAACTGAAGAAGCTCTCTGTGGAAGAACCTGGTTTACTGAGTTCCTCAGAAGGAAGGGGACAGTGACCAGACGGTTAAAAACTTAACACAGCATAGTCACACACAACTTTGAGACCTCTCTCCTTAAAAAGGAACTGGAGGTGGTTTAGAAAGGGCTAAAGGACGGTCTGGCAGGAGTCTGGAAAGCTGGCGTGGTGACCAGGGAGACCCAGAGGGACCTGTTTGAGAAAGCCCAAGGAAAACCACAAAGCAGTTGCGGGAGAGGAGGAGTGTAAGCGTGTTTAGAGAACTGATGAACATCTATGTATGAACTGAAAGTAGTAAACATACCGCCTAAGTGAACGTAAGGGCAAACGTTTAGCCTGAAAGGAAACAAATTATCCTCCGTATATATCTTCCATCCCCCTGTTGAGTTTTCTGAAAATAAAGTACTATTCTGTTCTGAAGTGGACAAGCCTTGGGCGCCTGACTCTTAACAACAAAAAGCAAATATACCTAGCAGTGGTCCTCAACAGATATATAAAGTCAAAACAATTACCCCAAAGAGAGCCAGTTTGGTGTAGTGGTTAAGTGCGCGGACTCTTATCTGGGAGAACCGGGTTTGATTCCCCCACTCCTCCACTTGTACCTGCTGATGTGACCTTGGGTCAGTCACAAGCTCTGGCACAGCTGTTCTCTCAAGGACAGTTTGTGTTAGAGTTCTCTCAGCCCCACCTACCTCACAGGGTGTCTGTTGTGGGGAGGGGAAGGGAAAGGAGTTTGTAAGCCGCTCTGAGACGCCTTTGGGCAGTGAAGGGCAGGGTATAAATCCAATCTCTTCTCTTCTTCTTCTTCAAAGAGACATTTAAAAATTTGCTTTGAGAACTGGTCAGAAGAAATCAGCAGCAGCTCTGACCAGGTGCCACACACAGACCCTCACAGAACTGTCAATATAGAAGGGGCGTGTGTCATAGTCCTCTGTTGGGAACCTGCAGAAGATGATCTTTGCCCCAGTTTTAATAGTGTCACAGAATTCCTCCGTCCATCTGAAACACACTTCTTAGCGATGGATGTTGAAGATTATGGGAGAACTTGTAGCTGATTCTGATAGGCACACCTGATGTCTGTGTCTTCCAAAAGGAAACGGCGCACAACGTGAGATCAAATAGGAGAACTTGCATAGAGCAAGCCACATGCTATTAAGATGTTGCGGATTACAAACTGAAATACCTTGTACTTTATTTTAAGAAATTTAACCCAATTTTCTTCTGATCGGGTGGGGGGCTTACTTCTGCTTATGACCCCCAATTCCGAGTATTCTCTAGCCTTGAAATTGCTAGAGGAAAGTGCTTTTTAATACACGCGAGCAATCTAACAGTGGATGCTATAAATCCTTTGTGCAGCATTTAAAATTACTAGGCGGCAGTAAGAGGAGGGGGTGAGTAATAATAGCATTTTGGCTGCCATCCCAGGCTTCGTTCTGTCGTGTTTTAGAGAGCTGTAGGTATTCTTTGGATATGGAGCTATTGTGAGTGATGACACTGTGGAAGAATCTTCTTTCCTAGGCTGATATGCTCTGTGTTGTTTTATCTACTTTTCCGGTCTCTTGTTATGTTTCACCTATGTTAGTCAGATTTTTTTGTCTGGATGGACAAGGAAACTATGCATGCTAGACAGGTCCTATTAAAATTTAATCAAGGTTTTAGTGCTGCAGCCACGCTTCTCTTCCCCAATTAAGGTTGCCAATCTCCAGGTGGTGGCTGGCGATCTCCTGGTATAACATCAGATCGCCAGGCTGCCAAGATCAGTTCCCCTGGAGAAAACAGCTAATTTGGAGGGTGGACTGTATGGCATTGTACCATGCTGAGGTCCCTCCCCTCCCCAAACCCTGCCCTCCCAAGGCTCTGCCTCCAAAATCTCCAGGAATTTCCCAACCAGGAGCTGGCAGCCCTACTTCCCATTGAGTCTGGCAGGACGTATAGGAGTTGTTTTGAAATGGTATCGAGGCCCATAACCGAATGGTGGTGTTTCAGTGCACTATATTTTCCTTTTCCTCTTGTTTCCTAGTACAAGAATGCTGGAGTGATTGAGTTGGAAGCCTGCGTGAAGGCCGTGAGGGTCCTGGCAATACAGAAGAGAAGCATGGAGGCTTCCGAATTTCTTCAGAATGCTGTTTATATTAACCTTCGTCAGGTGAGAGAGTAACTAGTGTACAGCTGATATTTGTAACTAGGTTTTATACGTCAGATTGCTTTATGTGTTCAGACTGCAATGGCCTTTGGCCATAGATAGTAAACTTTTTACCTGTACCTGTAAAGCCTTTCACTGATCAGCAGTTGAACTTCATTTACTTTTCTGCCTCAGGTTAGGAGAAAATGTTGAACGTATCTCTGGCATGTATCTTTAAAGGATACCCAGCCAAATGAGTTTCAGAGAGAGGAGAGTACCCTGAAGATGCTTGCCAGAGGTGAATTCCTTGATTCCCCTGCTTCTCACTGTAGTACCCGCCTGGTGATATTTTGTCCGTGAAACCCCCACAGTGCTCAGCATCAGCTTTTCAGGAGGCTTATTTATTTATTCAATTTATATCCTGCCCTCCCTGCCAAGGCAGGCTTCTGGGAGGAGAAATGGACTCTTTAAGAACTGTTGTGATTTTATTTTTTTTGCTGTCAAGTGGTAGCTGACTTGTGTCAAACTCATTTGTCACGAGGGCCGGATCTGACATAAATGTCACTTTGTCGGGCCAGGCCCTGTGTGTCATAAAATGTAATGCCAGTTGCCAGAGATATAGACTCTATAAAGGAAAGCAGCTGGTAAGCTCCGAGTTGGTGTATCCTCACTGCAAGGCCTCATGGACTGGGAGGGCAGTGCAAAGGAAAATCCACATGGGCGGACTGGAGAACCAGAGGTGCCACGTTGGGCAGATGCTCCCACACTGCTGGACTGCAGCAGACAAGGTTGTTCTGCCATGCCGAAGCCACAATTGGAGTGACTCCACCCACTCCCCTCCCTCAGCAGTCTTCTGTTCCCTCCCTTGCATCAGTTGCTTGCAGGCTGCATAAGAGCCCTGGACGGGCCGGTTCTGGCCCCTGGGCCTTATGTTTGACACCCCTGATGTAGGCTTTTCAAAGCAAGAGACATTCCAAGGTGGCTTGCCATTGCTTGCCTGTATGTAGCAACCCTGGTATTCCTTGGTGGTCTCCCATCTAAATACTAACCAGGGCTGATCTCACTTAGCTTCTGAGATTTGATGAGAGCAGACTAGCCCGGGCCATCTTGGTCAGAGCCAACCTATGAATAGAGTCAAAACTGCTGAATGGTTTTGCTTAGGGGAATTTTTTAAATAGAACTTCACTTATCAATCATCAGGCTTTTCTGAATTTTTAACATTTCTGGTGTGGTGATGTTCCTGTTTAGTTCCTTCAAATAGGTCAGAACTTTCTGAGGTACGTTATCAGTTCTATCAGTTCTGGCAGATTGAACGGCACTTGTACCGTGCATTGTTCACTAGGGGTCAGCAGTGCTGCATTCAAGACTGCCAGCAGCCCTCGCTGTAATTCTGTCAATCTGAAATATTGCAGAGAAGCTTCTGAGCTATCCAAACAAACTGGATTTCTCTTGTGGGTTTATTTCAGTCTTTTAAACATGCCTGTCAGACGTCAGAAATAATGAGCCCTGATGGGATTTGACACAACCGCTCGAAAGAGAACTGGTACTTTGTGCTACTTGTATTGTATGATGCCCAGTAGGAGTCGTTGCTCCTTACCTGAGTTGGGCTCTCGACATAATACATCCTTCTCAACAATTTATGAAGTCAGAACTTTAAGGAATGCAGGAAACTAAAATGGCATTGGGCTGTTTTCTGAATCTGGGTGGAATATCTTTCCATGATACCTTAGATGTTCTCCTCATATTTAGTCTAACTTTAAAGTTTTGATCCTACCTAGAAAGAGAATTTCAGCACTCGGCAGCAGTAATTTTTCAGTTCTCAGTGTACCGTAAAATCCAGGTTCCAAAGGGCCCATCAGGCTTATCCAAGAAGTTGAACTGACCTAGTGGAATTCCCCCTAGCTTTGAACATTTGGATCCAGTGCCATATTACAAACCTTTTTTTAAAAAAATCCTCAGTTTCAAAAGCAGGTTGCCGTGTGGCAGGGGTCTGCTAGTCAAAGAAAGGTATCTATCCCTCCACCAACTTGTGGAACTAATTTTGTAGCTGTAATGATTCCAGTTTTGGTGTGTGTGTTTCTTTAAATGCTTAGTGTGACTGCAGTTATGTAAGGAGAGTGATAGAGGGAGATAAGTGAGAAGTGATTGGCTGATGCCGAAGAAGAGAAGAAGAAGAGAAGAGATTGGATTTATACCCTGGCCTTCACTACCCAAGGGAGTCTCAGACTGGCTTACAAACTCTTCCCTTCCTCTCCCCACAACAAACACCCTGTGAGGTAGGTGGGGCTGAGAGAACTCTGACAGAAACTGCTCTTTTTCAAGAATAGCTGTGCCAGAATTTGTGACTGACCCAAGGTCACATCAGCAGGTGCAAGTGGAGGAGTGGGGAATCAACCGCGATTCTCCTAGATTAGAGTCTGCGCACTTAACCACTACACCAAACTGTGGGAGGAGAGATGTCTCTGAGGTGATTCGGTGTTCATGAAGAGATGAGTGTGGAGAGTTTTTGTGGGAGTCTGTATGACAGAGGAAGCAGTTGGAGTTTAGCCTGTGTGGCTGTGAGAGAGTGTTCAGCCTATATGGCTATATAAGAGAGTTCAGCCTAAGTGACTATATATGAGCAAGAAAGTTCAGCCTGTGTGGCTATATATGAAAGAGAGTTTCGACTGAGTGTCTAAACCTGTCAGAGTGGAGTTTTGGTGTATGAGAGACTGTGTGTGACGACAAGCCTTGTCAGTTATATTTTCTTTCTTCAACAACAGTTCAAAAATACCCAGAAACCTATTTTGTTCTTTTATAAATAAATCATTAGTTGTTTAAACTTATACCAGCATTCAGAACAGTCCTTCCTCAGGGCCACATAGCCCTCTGAAAAGCCCAGACACTGGGTCATTGTACCAAAATAGAGAGATTTGGGATTTTTAATTCCTGGTGGCAGCAGAAATCTACAAAGTTCACGTATACAGAGTGGTTTTTAAAGGAGAAACAGTCTCCCCAATAAGCAAGGACTCCACAGTCACACTTCTAGATCATGGCCATAGTCTCCAGCAGGTGTCCCCAGCATGGTGCCTGTGGGCACCGTGGTGCCTGCTGACACTTTCCCTGGTGCCTGCCAATTCTTTTTAAGAAAGTGGGCAGGCCAGATGGGGCTTTTGCCAAGCAAGGCTTCTGACTGGCCACTGAAAATGTAATGGGCAGTGCCCATTTGTAATTAATATTGCTTGGACAGCAGCTGCCAGCACAGCACAGGGATCTTCACAGTGTGAGTGAAGGCAAGTTGCAGCAGCTGCACCCACCAGGCTGTGTTAAAATTCCAAAGGTGCCCACAGGCTCAAAAAAATGTATCACAGTATCACAAAAAGGTATCACAATGTCAGATGTGTTCCATGCTGTAGTAACAATATATTTACTCCAAAATGACATTTTTTTCTTGCTACATGTCAGCTGTATTCTGTGCCATAATAACAATATATTTATTCCATAAAAACATAAGAGAAGCCGATGTTGGATCAGGCCAATGGCCCATCCAGTCCAACACTCTGTTACACAGCGGCTAAAAATAACAGGTGCCATCAGGAAGTTCTGCAGTGGGGCCAGGACACTAGAAGCCCTCCCACTGCTGCCTCCCCCTCCCCAGCACCAAGAATACAGTGCATCACTTGCCCCAGACTGAGAGTTCTTATTTTTCCAAAATAACATTTTTTCTTACAGCAACAAAAATGTACTGACCAAACTTGTTGCCATTGAATCTGTTTTGTTTTTCAAAATTCCAGTGTAAAAAAGCATTGTTTATCTGTTAATTTTTTTTAAAAAATAACTTTCAGCTCTCTGAAGAAGAGAAAATCCAGCGCTACAGCATTCTCTCTGAGTTGTACGAGCGTATTGGGTTCCATCGCAAATCCGCTTTCTTCAAGCGGGTTGCAGCAATGCAGTGTGTGGCGCCTAGCATAACAGAGCCTGGATGGAGAGCCTGCTACAAACTTCTTCTGGAGACCCTTCCTGGGTACAGTCTGTCTCTGGACCCCAAGGACTTCAGCAAAGGTATGAGGGGGGGAAGGAGGGCAGACATCAGTCTCTCCTGGATTTTTTTTAAAAAACTGGGGTGGAATATACTGAAAGAGTGTATATATAAAATCTGTGAATTTACACCGATGGTCATAAGGAAAACCTGTGCAAGCAAAGACAAATTTTAAGACATTGGGCTGGACAGGATAGAGTGATGGCTCTTCCACCCTTCCGATGGTAGGTCTTATGTAGCAGCGGATCATCTGGTATTTTCGATTTAAAAGGTTCACCCTGTGTTGGAGGAGATTATTGGCAGTAGGGCTGCCAGGTCCCCTGGGAGGGTAGAGGTTCACCCGCTAAAAGGGTCCCCAATCTGCCGGTCCGGAAAAGGCTGGTGGGGGGAACCCCACCCCCAAAGTGGCTGGTTCAGGCTGATTTCCCCGGCGCAATTACGTCACCTCCGGGTGACATAATCGTGCCGGGCACATCGCTGGCTGATGCTCTAAGCAATCAGCCTGAAAACTCTATGGTACCATAGAGTTTCCAGGCTGATTGCTAGAGCGTCAACCACTCCTGGACGAGACACAGCACTCCCCCGCTGCTTCTGAGGTAACACTTGGCAACCCTAATTAGCAAGGTGCCACTTCAGTATGGGCGATTCACAGCAAGGTTCAAAAGTACTGTACACCTTTTTGCATTCATTTTTTAAAATCAATACATATTAAGAGCATCTGCGGGGGCTTGTTTTAATACTTCATGCTAACCAGAGACAAAAATATACCTGAAGAATAATCACATGTAGTAGGGAAATCATGATGCTCGTGGGTATATATGTGTGCACGGTGTGTAAAATGCATTGCTTTTGCTCTCCTTAAATAGTAATAGATATTGGTAAAGGAATGTGATCCACGTTATAGTATCTGAAAGTACTCAAAGATATATATATAATAACTAGGGACGGGTACTGTCAGGCACTCCAGTAACTCAGTTCAACAGCAGGTCCTTAAACAGGTAAAGCTTTATTTTGATCAGTGTTAAGTGAAGCAGTCTATAAGGTTAGTGTCAGGAATGAAAGTTACAAAATGGCTATTACAATTATAGGGGATTCATACATGCCCCTCTGACATCTAGGAACCAATGGGTAAGCTGGAAAAACGGCGGGGAGGCATCTAACGGTTTGGAGGTGTGCAGGAGATTGGGGTGCCTCGTGCCTAACAGACTAAGCAGTCAAGGCCAGGTGAAGATAAGGGAGGCTGTGGAGACATTACAGCTGCAAGGCAAACCTTCACACACATACATCACACAATTAACCCATGGAAGGGCACCTGACAGGTACGGACCACATTTTTGCTGAACCACGAACCGAACCACGGACCTGTACAAACCAGAAGGTTGATTCATGAACCAAATTGGTTCATATGGGTTCATGAACCCTACTTTCTGCTCCCTGCCACTTTCTGCTTGTCCTTAAAGGACTGCATTTTACTGTAATTTTTCTTTAATTTCTAGGTCGTTCTGAGATTTTAAATTGTGGTCTTTAATGTATTTTTTTAAAGAAACTATTGTTTTATTTACATTGTAGACTGCCTTGAGTTCTTTGAGGTAGAAAGGCAGCTAATAAGTGTTTTAAATAACTAAATAAAGGTGGAATGATTTTTACTTATTTAGTTAGTGTAGTTTTACCTTGCTTTTCTTCCCAGGGACCCTAAGTTGTTTACAATAATACAACACACAATATAAAAACACACACAAATAATTGTAACTGTTCTTGCAAATCTTAATGGGGGTTAATTTGCTTTTTTTAAAAAAAAATAATTGTAGTGTTGGACCAACACTGAGTAATTAATTTTAAGTCCAATTTTCAGAGGATAAACAAATTTCTGTTTATCATTACATTAAGGCATTTGGGCAAATTATGTAACAACTAGAAAGGATTTGAGAGATAATACATCTTTGAAGTGAAGAATATCAGTGAACCTCAGATAGATTGCAGTGATTTGTGTTCAGGACCACAATGTAATTAGCTGGTATAATGGAAAATATGAGACTGATTTTTTCCCCATATGGCAAAGAGGTATATATTATGTAGCAGAAGAGTATGGTATAATGATGTAGTGAACACAGAGAGTTTTTTGCTGGATGGTTTATGGGTATCCAGGCACCTTGGGCACAGTTAAAATTGAGGCCCTTAGCTTAGGACCGGTATTTCTGCACGTATGGTGCCTTGGAATTGGTGTTTACTTCATATCCTCTTGTGGTTCATTGCAGGCTGTCCCTGCACAGTCTTATGGGAGATCTTTGGGAGATCGACCGAATGAATGCCTCTCTACTGTCCTACACCTACACCTTGCCTACTTGGCAGTCCCATATTTCATTCGTTCGTTCGTTCGCTCATTCCTTACCTTTCTCTCCAGTGGAGACCCAAGGCAGCTTATACCATTCTCCACTCCTCCAGTTTCTCCTCACAATAGCTCTGTTAGGGTAGGTTAGACAGAAGGCAGGTTAGACAGAGTATACATATGACTGGTCCAATGTCACCTAGCAAGCTTCCATGGTGGAGTGGGGATTCGAACATGAGTCTCCCAGATCCTAGTCTGACATCGGCCACTATACAACCCTGGAGCTCTATATAAATTTAAATGAATTGAGTACCTTTCTAAAAATAAATTTTTTAAAAAAATTGACTTTATATAGAGGCTGATTTGGGTATCTTGTGATGTAATGTGTTTGTACCTTTTCAAAAGGAACTCATCGCGGCTGGGCTGCTGTGCAGATGCGTTTGCTTCATGAGCTGGTGTACGCATCAAGAAGAATGGGAAACCCGGCACTTTCAGTCCGGCATTTATCTTTTCTCCTGCAGACCATGCTGGATTTTCTTTCTGACCAAGGTATATATTTATATATTTAATTGAAAATAAAGTATATGACATGGTGAATGTATAATATTAAGACATGTTTAAGACAAATGGCATAAATTGTTTTAGAAAGCATGGGATCCAAACCACTGTTTGTATACAAGCCGATTTGAAATTTGAAAGGACTTGTGTTCTTTGATCAGCAGCCTCTTCCTGTTGTATCACAAATCTGCTCTGCTTCCAGTGTGGCTTAATATGTGGCATGAGTTGAACAGGTGGTGGAGGACGTGCTTCTGTCTTTATGGCAATGTCCAGTCGCTCACTTTTACATGGTCATTGGTTTGTCAGGGTGACTTTTAACACTTAATTAATATGTTGGATTTGATTAATAAACATCTGGCTATAGTGATTGTGATGGCCAGTTTGGTGTAGTGGTTAAGTGTACGGACTCTAATCTGGGAGAACTGGGTTTAATTCCCTATTCCTCCACTTGCAGCTGCTGGATGATCTTGGGCAAGCCATAGTTCTGCCAGAGCTGTTCTCTCAAGGTCAGTTCTGGAAAGAGCTCTCTCAGCCCCACCTACCTCACAGGGTGTCTGTTATGGGGAGGGGAAGGGAAAGGAGTTTGTAAACTGCTCTGAGACTCCAAGTGAAGGGCAGGATATAAATCCAATCTCTTCTATGTAATTAAGAAGCACAAAGCTTATAGACTTTGGTCCCATACCTCCATTCCGCTTGTCTAGCACTGTCAACCATAGTGGATGCATTCCTTTGGTGCTCAGTGTTTTCCATTCATTTCCCACTTGCAAAGTGCCTAATGCCAAAGGAAGGTGCTTCACAGCAGAGGACTGCCTCCATCGCAAGTGACAGCACTGCCCACGCAAGGAGAAGGGAGATGCAGGATTCAACCCTTAAACCATATAAGCTGAAATTACTACTTGTGATATTTCAGTATCTAAAATGAATAATGTCAATGCTGTGATGTAGTAAGTACTGGGAGGATTTCAGCAGAATAAAGATTTCATTTGATACAGAAAGTAGCTATTCCTTTTTTCCCCCCTGCCGAAACGCCAGAAGTATTCTTCTTGGTGTATGCTCAGTGGTAGAGCATCTGCTTGGTCCCAGGTTCAATCCCTGGCATCTCCAGTTAAAAAGGATCAGGCATTAGGTGATGTGGAAGACCTCAGGCTGAGACCCTGCAGAGCCGCTGCCAGTCTGAGTAGACAGTACTGAGACCTTGATGGACCAGTGGCCTGATTAATTATAAAACAGCTTCCTGTGTAATATTGTAGGTGGTCGTGTAAGAATGAGGTATTCAGGAACAGAATAATCTAATGCATAACAGCCTTTTGAAAAATCACAGAGAGTAGAGATGGTTCAGATTCTACTTTGTGCAGTCCGTGCATGAAATTAAAGTCCAAAAGTAGATGATGTCCAAACACATGCTTTCTTGTGAACATAAGTGAAGTCACTGATAGTGTTAGAATACAAATAAAGTTGTCAAGTTTAACTGTTTTTGGAATTTAATCTTATAACGGTGAAATAGTTTGAATCGTGTTAACAGTTATTGAATCTGTCCTGTTGTACATTCCTTTAAGTAACAACAGTATGTCCTGTGGCTGCAACAGCACTACTATAATTATATACAGTATCATGAAATCATTGTATATTTGTTACAGATTTAAAATGTGGAATTTTGTTTATAAGAAATTTTGACTTGGTTGGTTGGTGAGTACTTGGTGACCTTTGGCACCCTGGGCTTTTTTGTACTGGTTTCATGATACTGTATATAATTTATTATATATTCTCTGCAGTTTTTGAATGAAGGAATCTGCTTAGAAGAAGGTTTCTCCTCGAAATGTGGAAATTATCTAGAAATAGATCAGGCTAGCCTGATCTCATCAGCTCTTGGAAGCTAAGCAGGGTTGGCCCTGGTTAGTACTTGGTAAGGGAGACCACAAAGGAAGTCCAGAGCTGACTAACAGAGGCAGGCAATTGCAACCCACCTCTGAATGTCTCTTGCCTTGAAAACCTAACAGGGTTGCCATAATTTGGCCGCAACTTGGTGTCACTTTCCACCACCACTAACAATGTAGTTTGCATAATGTGCTTTTTTTTGCCCTCAAGACACAGCTGACATATGGCAACCCCATAGAGGTTTCAAGTCAAGAGATACAGAGAGATGGTTTGACAGTGCCTGCCTCTGCCCTGGACTTCCTTGGTGGCCTTCCATCTGTGTACTAACACAGGGCCGACCCTGGTTAGCTTCCAATATCTGACGAGATGGGGCTATCCAGGTCAGGGCATATAAATGTATAGGGACTTGTATTACTGGATATAATTGAGAC
Source organism: Gekko gecko (assembly GCA_029375565.1). Taxonomy (NCBI): domain Eukaryota; kingdom Metazoa; phylum Chordata; class Lepidosauria; order Squamata; family Gekkonidae; genus Gekko; species Gekko gecko. The sequence goes on from JAPDNY010000009.1 coordinate 72,929,955, forward strand.
TCCTTCCTTGTTATTTCTGTATTTATTAAAAAAATATTAACCCTACTTTTTATCCATTCTGGGTCCTCAAAGAAAGGAACGATCAATAGTAAACTGCTAGAGAGAGTTTGCTGCTGTATTAGGTTAATGAAGAATCAAAGACCAAAAAAAAACACACCATATGAGCTTAAAGAGACACTCAAAAGCCAGAATTGCTACCCAGGTCAACACTTATCTTGAAATAGCAGCCTGTTGACCTGGAGGAGTCTGAAGACAACTGAGGATGGGGCCAACCAAGTCACCCAAGTTTGAGTGTTCCAAAGTCCGGGTACCTTAGCTGAAAAAAGCTTTCTGTTGGATGCGCACCTATCATACCTCAAATGGTGATGGAACACAAAACAGAGTGTCTGTTGATGACCTGAATATGAAAGTAGGATCAGGTTCATGTGGGAAGAGGCGGTCCTTAAGACATCCAGATCCCGAGCTGTTTTAATGGTCAAAATCAGTACTGTGAACTGGCCTTTGGAATTAACTGTGAACCAAAGAGGATAGTACAATAATAATAATATTCTCAGGAGTACAAGACCCAATTACTCTGGCTGTTACCTTCTGTACCAACGTAAGAGTCTAAACACTTTTTGAAGGCACCCCAGTATGGTGGGTGGGAGGTGCCAAAATTATCAGCTGATTTATGGCAACCTTGTAAGGTTTTCATGGCAGGAGATGGTCACAGGTAGTTTGCCATTGCCTGTCTCTGTGCAGAGACCCTGGATTTCACAGGTGGTCTCCCATCCAAGTACTAACCTGGGCTGACCCTGCTTAACTTCTGAGATCTGACGAGATCAGGCTAGCCTGGGCTATTCAGGTTGGGGCTTCGCTGTATAGGACCTAGCAATATAAATACAGCTAAGGTTTGTATAACAGGGCCAGTTCTACTTCCTCAAGGGGATATTTTGTGCCAGTTATTCATAATAGTATGCTCCCCTCATGACAAAAATATAATGCTGATTGTGTTGGGTTAGGGAGAACCAAATTTGCCTTTAGTCCACTTTTCTTCCATGAGCCTTTTAGGATGATTCTGTCAAGGCAGTGGCTGGGCTCCGACCTCCTGATTTTCAGAAACAGAATTACAGCAGGAATCTCAAGACCATTCTCTGAGCTCTTCCATTAGCACGCAAAATGGTACTCTGTGCCTCCACATGAATGCATCTTTGTATTAGGCTTTGAGACTGTCATTTGATGTGCTCCCCATGCCATGATTTTCAAGCTTTGTTGCATTCCAGTTGCTTTGGATTCATGCATACTCATTAACTTCATTCATAATTGGCACCTGAGAGGGGAAAAGCAGTCTCATTTCCGGAAAGTGGGGAAATTTCTTGGATGCCATTTTAGAAAAAAAGAAGTTTTGCCAGTCGGAGCATTCTGGGGCTTTATTTTCCAGCTCAGCGGTTGACAGTAGTTATGTTGTGCCATTCGGGTTAAACCGTGATTTTCACAAGTTATATTGGGTAGTTGTGAGAATCATTTTCTTTTAGGAATGTTGGGTTATTGATTCAAAGGCTGAAATGAAAAATACAATCAGACTGAACAGGGAATCTGGTATAAATTAATGCTTGGCATTAACTCATGAGTGAAAGTGAAGGATGTTTTTATCTGACACTTGGCTAATGAGTTGGCTTAATGTGCTAAAGAAATGTTGGTTAATTGAAAGTGCCTGCAACTTGTCTTTGCATAACTCATTAGTTTTTTTCCCCCCTAGTGTCAGGCAGTTAATTATAATAGCGAGAAACTAAACAAAATGCACTTTGCGATGTAGGCTTGGCTTGATAATATGATTGCAGTGAAATATTTTCTCTTTTTGTGTGAGTGCCTTTTATCTTGGAAAGGATCTGAGATATCTTGATATAGACCAGTCATCACTGTATTTGACACCTAAGTTATTAGTGCTAATATGGTGAAAAAATATTTTGTGCTATTACTTCATATTGCTTAGAATTTGAATATCTTAAAAATGAAAATGGATTTGCACTCTGAGCTTTTCTTCTAAACATCCTGATGAGGTGTATCTCTAGCTTTCCTCTTGAACATATGGGGAATTGAGGCTGATTGAGTTGTCCCATTCCGTACAGTAAGACCATGAAATGTTTCTTCCTTTCCCAAAATAGTAGAATTTGAGGGCATCCAATGATACTGAAAGGCAGTTCAGGATGGGCAAAATGAAATAGAACTTTACACAGGGAGTGATGAAAATGTGGAATTCACTGCCAGGGGATGTAGTGATGGCCACAAGGATAAACAGCTTTAAAAGGGATTAGACAGATTTATGGAGGATAAGTCTATCGGTGGCTACTAGCTATGGTGACTGAGGGAAACCTCCACATCCCAGAGCCAGAAGGCAATGTCAGGGGAAGGCCTCGGCCTCTATGCCTGGTTGTTGACCATCCAGAGGAAGAGGTTGGCTTCTGTGTGGGACAGGATGCTGGGCTAGATGGATCGTGGGTCTGATCCAGCAGAGCTCTTCTTATGTTCTGATATAATAATTTAATATTTCAATGTTAATGTTGTTTTACCTTATTGGCTTTTAATGTTGTAAGTCTCCATGAGACCTTTCAGATGAGAGGTGATTTAAACTAATAAATAAGTAAATAAATGTTACAAGTTGGCATTGGGTCAAAGTTAGTCCACATTCAAGTCCACCTCTTTATTTGTTCAAGTGTTCTTACTTACAAAATGATACACCACAACAAATGTTTCTATAACAGATATATGTGAAAGAATACAAAGTAGAGGCCACAAATAAGCAAACAAAACACATTAATGTTGGTGTGTGTAGGACAAGAACTGAAGTTCTAAAAATTAAGAGGATGCACAGGTACAAAGAAGGTCGCTCTTGTCCCGTTTCCCCTGCCCCTCAGGTCCATATAGCAACGATAACAAGGATTAAGAAAAAGGGGATGAAAGTTTACTAATAAAGTTATCTTGAAAATTGAAAGCTGTAGCATTAAAAACAATTTCCCCACTTGATTTGTTAATATAGAAGATTGATTCAAGTCCAGTAGCATCTTAGAGACTATCAAGATTTTCAGAGTGTAAGCTTTCATGAGTAGGGTTGCCAGCCTTCAGGTGGGGCCTGGGGACCTCCCGCTTTTACAACTGATCTCCAGCTGACAAGAGATCAGCTCCCCTGGAGAAAATGGTTGCTTTGAAAGGTGGACTCTATGGCATTGTACCATGCTGAGGCCCCTCCCCTCCCCAAAACCCGCCCTCTCCTGGATCCACCCCCAAAGTCTCCAGGTATTTTCCAACCCAGACCTGGCAACCCTATTCGTGAGCCAAAGCTTAGCTCTCTTCGACTCTTGAAAGCTTGTGCTCCCAAAATCTCGTTGATCTCTACAGTGCTCTTGGACTTGAATCGAGCTGTTCTGCAGCTGAGCAGTATCACCATCCTCTGAAATTTGTTAATACAGTAAATTCCTTCTTCTCAGATAAAATTATAATTTTGAGAGACACCAGAAATCATGTAATCTAAACTCCGATCCTAAGGCGCTGCTTGCAATGTGCTGAGTGTGTAGTCCACACATTACAGAAATTTGGCAGTTTTCTTTAGTGGTGCAGGAGGTGTGCTCACAATTCCAAGGACAGCTTAGTGAAGCCATCCAGCTGGCAAGAGGGGGGATCCTAGATCTTTTGCCTCATCTAATCTTTGAGAAACTCTTTTCTGACTGAGTCCTAAGCCTGACTGCTTAGACCCTCTTAATTGTCCAGAGGCAACGCATCTGATCCCTTTACCAGGTTTAATGGGATTGATAATGGGCTGAAAGAGCTATACTCAGGTATTACGGGCCATGGCTGGTTGGCTCAGGCTGAGCCGGCTGAAGCTAAACCTGGCAAAGACAGAGGTCCTGGGCCTGAGCCGGACTGGTCTGGGGTTGGGGCTCCCACTCCCGTCCTTCGATGGGGCGCCGCTCGTGCCATCGTCGGGGGTTAGGAGTTTGGGGGTGCTCCTGGATGCCTCCTTGACGATGGAGGCCCAGGTGGCAGCCACTGTCAAGTCAGCATTCTACCATCTGCGGCTGGCACAGCAGTTGGTTCCCTACCTCGATCGCGACGACCTGGCCACAGTGATCCACGCGACGGTCACCTCGAGGCTAGACTACTGCAACGCTCTCTACATGGAGCTGCCTCTGTCGCAGATCCGAAGGCTGCAGCTGGTGCAGAATGCGGCAGCCAGGCTGTTGATGGGTCTCACTAGACGGGACCACATCCAGCCAGCGCTGAAGGCGCTGCATTGGCTGCCAATAGTGTACCGGATCCGCTTCAAAGTGCTGGTTCTTACCTTTAAAGCCCTATATGGCCAGGGTCCGGCCTACCTGAGGGACCGCCTTTCCCCATATGTTCCCTCAAGAGCACTACGGTCAGGGGGGCACCATCTGTTGGTTATTCCAGCCCCCAAGGTTGTTAAATATGCTGTGACCAGGGCCAGGGCCTTTTCGGTGGCGGCCCCTACCTGGTGGAACGAGCTCCCGGAGGAGATCAGGGCCCTGCGGGACCTTATGCAGTTCCGCAGAGCCTGTAAAACGGAGCTCTTCCGCCAGGCTTTTGAGTAGGGGCTGCCACCGCTATGAGATCACTATGATACCACCAGCATATAGCCACTAGAGGCATTCTGGCCCTGGCATGGGGCTCTTAGTTGTATATGGGCACCACTGGAGCAACGCCAACTGGGTGTTTTAGTGTGACTGTGTGGTGTCTATTCTGTAATGGCTTTTTCCTGTGTTATTGATGTTTTACCGTTACCTGATATGGAGTTTTATGGTTATTTATTCATGGTTGTTTTATGTTTTATTTGGTTGTATGGCATTGTTGCCCTTGTTCGCCGCCCTGAGCCCATGTGGAAGGGCGGCATATAAATCAAATAAATAAATAAATAAATAAATGTGCCAGTCTCCCCTCCCCCATCCCACCAGCCAGTTTCTGTTCAGGGTTTAGAACTCTACGTCCTCCGGGGACAGAGGGTGGTTTTAGGGGGGCAGCAGTCCCGGAGGCACTCGCTGGAATGCGGGGTGCCCCAGGGGGCGGTGCTCTCCCCGATGCTGTTTAACATCTACATGCACCCCCTCGCCCAGATTGCCCGGAGGTATGGGCTGGGTTGTCACCAATATGCGGATGACACCCAGCTCTATCTGATGTTGGGCGGCCGGTCTGAATCTGACCCCGAAGATCTCCACCGGGCCTTGCAGGCTGTGGCTGGGTGGCTCAGGTTGAGCTGGTTGAAGCTAAACCCTGCGAAGACGGAAGTCCTGTGCCTGGGTCGGACCGGTCTGGGGCTGGGGCTCCCACTCCCGACCTTCGATGGGGCGCCGTTGGTGCCAGCGCCGGAGGTTAGGAGTCTGGGAGTGCTCCTGGACCCTGCGCTAACTATGGGGGCCCAGGTGGCAGCCACTGCCAAATCGGCTTTTACCATCTTCGCCTGATTCGGCAGCTGGTCCCGTTCCTTGACCGCGAGGACCTGGCCACGGTGATCCATGCAACGGTCACCTCAAGGCTAGACCACTGTAACGCCCTCTACATGGGGCTGCCTTTGGGGCAAATCCGGAGGCTGCAGCTAGTGCAGAATGCTGCAGCCAGGCTGTTGGTGGGCATCCCTAGGCGGGAGCACATCCAGCCGGTGCTGAAAGCGCTGCACTGGCTGCCTATAGCATACCGGATTCGCTTCAAAGTGCTGGTGCTTACCTTTAAAGCCCTATATGGCCTGGGTCCGGCATACCTGAGGGACCGCCTTTCCCTGTATATGCCCCAAAGAGCACTGCGGTCTGAGTCCCAACATCGCCTGGCGGTCCCTGGCCCGAAGGAGGCCAGGTTGGTGGCCACGAGGGCTAGGTCCTTTTCAGTGGCGGCTCCTACCTGGTGGAATGAGCTCCCGGAGGAGATCAGGGCCCTGCGGGACCTTTTACAGTTCCACAGGGCCTGCAAGACGGAGCTCTTCCGCCAGGCCTTTGAGTAGGAGCCGCCACTCCATTCCCCTCTGCCAATGTGACTATCTTATGTGGTGGAGGGAGGGGACAGCCGAGAGAGATCTAGCTATACCCGCTGTGTGCAACATCGCTGCGACCAACATCGCTGGGACTAACACCGCCATTGGACTGAGGTTGTGAAGAACTGTCGAGCACCTGGATGGTTACTTTTTAGTATGTTATTTGTTAATTGTTTTTATGGTTTTAAGTTGTTTTGTCTTGGCACATGGTTGCCCCTATGTAAGCCGCCCTGAGCCCGTTCGTGGGGAGGGTGGGGTAAAAATGTAATAAATAAATAAATAAATAAATAAATAAATAAATACGTAGCTGCAGGTTTTGCTAGAGGACAACTTCATTTGGGGATTACCGGTGAAAGTCCCTTATCTGCAAGAGGTGTGTGACTAAAGCCCTCCTGCTGCAGTGGATGTCCCAATGACAAATGTTTAGTGAACATACAGAACGTGAAACCTTTCAGACAAGTTCGCTTTAAAGAAAGATAAACCCTTTTAGCTTCAGCCTAGACTCCTTTACCCGCTAAGGGTAAGCCTAAGCAAGTCTAACTGCATTTGCTTATGTGTAGTGGTTAAGAGTGTGGTCTCTAATCTGGGAGAACCAGGTTTGATTCCCATTCTTCCACATGCAGCTGCTGGTGTGACCTTGGGTCAGTCATAATTTCTTTCAGAGCTGTTCTCTCAAGGGCAGTTCTCGAGAGAGCTCTCTCAGCCCCACCTAGCTCACAGGGTGTCTGTTGTGGGGAGGGGAAGGGAAAGGCAATTGTAAGCCACTCTGAGACTCTTTCAGGTAGTGAAGGGCGAGGTATAAATCCAATCTCCTCCTCCTCTTCTTCTGTTATTCTGGTCTCCCTCTCTTCCCATCATTTTTCTTTCTCTTCCAGTGTAAGCTCTTCAGGGCTTGGGCCCTGTGTTTATATTACTCTATAAAGCACCATATGCACCAATGATGGCATCACCTAAAAAAAAATAGTAACAAGAAACAGTCTCAGTTTTGCAGGACATTAAAATAATTTCTAACCAGTTCTACACAATTTCTCAAAAAAGGAGTTGGACAGACCTCTTTGGCACGTGCAACAAAATCACTTGTGGAATTCTGTCAAAACCATTTTTTTCTTGTTTATGTTGTTAAAGGACGCTAAATATTGTTTAACTACATCAAGGTTATTAAAACTGAGACAGGTGTTCCCTCTGTTTTTTTTCTGAGAGGGCATCTGATTCATTGTATGGATGGTTCTGTACAGACTTTCAAAGCTAACGAGAAAAAATATTGGGTAAAAGCTGTAACCTTGGGAGGAGTGTGGCTGGATCCAACCCGGAGGAAAGGGCCCCTTTTGACCATCCAAAAAAGCTATGCTAGAGATTATGAGACCTGCATGGCCAAGCAAGGAGAAGAATTAGGTAGGGCTGAGTTAAAAAGCTGGTTGCATCCAACTCTGTGTGTCCACATTTTGCAGTTTTCAGGCAAGTGTAATGGAGAATTTCCTTCTCTTTCAGAAAAGAAAGATGTGACACAGAGTTTAGAAAATTATACCTCAAAATGCCCCGGGACAATGGAATTCATTACGCTTCCAGATGGCTTGAAGCTTCCACCTGTTCCATTCACTAAACTACCCATCGTCAGGTAAGTCAGTAGTTCAGGAAGCTGTATTTACAACTCATCAACATCTGAATGGATGGCAGCCAGCCATGTTAGACCTATCCGTTTTTCATAGCTTGCTTCCCAGAGGGTTGCCTCTTCCCTGTGACGTCCTCCTGCAGATCATCATAGCAGAGCTTTTTAATGATCTCTGGAATAGACGGTCTTGTGTTTTGTAAGCACTTATTGCGCTGAGACAACACTGGCTCAAGCAGCCGTTGATACTGCATCTTGTCTCCTGACAATCTATCTCTGCCAGCTCATTAACTCCCAGACTTAGTTGGCTCCAAATAATATATGCATAGTCATGATGATGACTCAGAAGAAACAACATCATTATTAATGCAGAGCCAGTTTGGTATAGTGGTTAAGAGTGGCGGACTCTAATCTGGAGAACCAGGTTTGATTCCCCACTCCTCCACATAAAGCCAGCTGGGTCACCTTGGGCCAGTCACAAGTTCTTTCAGAGCTGTTCTCCCAAGAGCAGTTCTCGAAAGAGCTCTCTCAGCCCCACCTACCTCACAAGGGTGTCTGTTGTGGGGAGAGGAAGGGAAGGAGATTGTAAGCCGCTCTGAGACTTGAGTGAAGGGCAGGGTATAAAGCCAACTCCTCTTCCTCCCCTTCCTCTATCCCTTCCTCATTGTCTTCTTCCTCTTCCTCTTTCTGTTCTTCCTCCTCCTGTTCTTCCTCCTCCTCCTCTTCATCTTCCTCTTGCTCCTCCTCCCCCACAGGTGCCTCTCTATCTTGCTCTGCCGTGTGTCAGTTTCCATATGTGTTTTTGTATGTGTATTTTAGCTTTGGTTCACATTGTTTTCCTGTTGTGGTTTTTTGCGTTTTTTTTTAAAAAAAAGGTTTTTAAGGGTATTGTATTATGTGTTTTTTTTCAGTTCATTATCTGGCTTGGTGATGAGAGCAGAAAAGCAGGGAATAAATTTTCCCCAGTAGTTTCGGGTCAGTAGCTGTGTTGGTCCACAGCAGAAGAGCAAGACTGGAATTCAGGAGTGCCTCGTAGATTCCCAGGGTGTGAGCTTCCAAGGGCCAAAGCTCCCCTTGTCAGACGTCTGGAAGTCTTGTTGGTCTTCAGGGTGCTCCTGGACTCAAACCCTGCCCAGTCCTGTCGGATCTGACAAAGGGGAGCTTTGACTCTCAAAAGCGTATCCCCAGGAAATCTTGTTGGTCTCCAAGGTCCTTGTGGACTCCGATCTTGTCCAGTCCCCAGTGGGGCTTCCTGGAGGTCACTTAGTACCGATTTCTGATATTGTCCCATGGCGTGCCTGATTTCTTCCTTTTCAACTGCATCAATCATTTTAATTCTCTCTGCAAAGTGACAATTTGCTTATAGGGGTTTAACAAGCCCGCATTAAAAAACTGTCTTGCTGTTCATCATTTTAAACAGATCCGTCAAGCTCTTAAACCTCCCCGTCAGCCTTCGACCACAAAAAATGAAGAGCTTGCTGGGCCAGAACATGTCAACCAAGAGTCCTTTTATATATTCTCCCATCATTGCTCACAATCGTGGAGAGGAGCGAAGTAAAAAAATAGGTGAGAATATGATTCCTGGTCCTTACGAGCTTTTAAAACTGCATCCCACCTGTGCATGTGGCATGCCATTGATTCTTGTGGGCCGGCCCGGCTTTTGTTCTGCAAATTGAATCAAATGGCTATCGCCAGTTTTCGGATCAATATGCTATTTCCTCCTCTTGATTATAAAACTGACTAGACAGCTTGGCACAGATGTCTTGCATTGGTCTTGGCTTTGTTTCAGCTCCCCCCCCACCCCCGCATTAGGCCAGTGCTGTCTTTTTAAAGGTACAGGTGCCTTACATGTTTCATAGAAATCATTCAAAATGACTGCAAGAATACCAAACAATTTCCCCCCCTCCTCTTTCCTACCTTATATAAACCCAAGAACCACAAAGGTTGTAGATTGCCTGGGACAGTTCTGGGTAATGTAGCACTGCAAACTGCATTACTTGTAGAGGAAGACTTCCCAAACTATTGTTCACATTCATAAAAGGCAGAATAATTTAAGTGGGCGAGGCCAGCTGGTACCCTGTCACCTTCTCCCAAAGAACTGGCGTGCAAAGGCCTTTTCACAGCAGCCCATTCCTTAAGCTCCCCCATACTCCTCTCTTCTGTCTCCCCCCTCCAAGCTCCATCTGCATTTTTCCTGTGTAGTTTGAAAATAAAAATAAGGCAAGATGCCCCCTCCTCCTTGTGAGTTGTACCTGAATTGTCTCCAAAAATCGAGTAAGAAGGCACAGCTAATTATTTTAAGAGAATCGACAGGGGTTTCAGAGGGTAGATGTGTTGGTCTGCAGTCAGTGTTCCCTCTGAGCTGAATTAATGTGAGCTAGCTCACAGTTTTTTAGCTTCCAACTCACACATTTTTGTCTTCGCTCAGGAAGGATGGCTCCAGAGCAAACTAATTTATGCCGTAGCCAAATCGTTCTCTCCCAACTTTAATGCCAGTAGCTCACAAAGCAGAATTTTTGCTCACAAGACTTCACAGCTCAGAGGGAAAATTGTCTGCAGTAGAACCACTAGATTCAAGTCTGGAGGCACCTTAGAGGAAGAAGCAGCAGCAGCAGCAGAAATTGGATTTATACCCCGTCCTCTCGGAGTCTCAGAGCGGCTTACAATCTCCTTTTCCTTCCTCCCCCCACAACAGACACCCTGTGAAGTGGGTGGGGCTGAGAGTGCTCTGAGAGAACTGTGGCTTGCCCAAGGTCACCCAGCAGCAGCATGTGGAGGAGTGGGGAATCAAACCTGTTTCTCCCAGATTAGAGTCCACATTCTTAACTGCTACAGCAAGTTTTTTTTTAATATAAGCTTTTGACAGTTCAGACTCCCTTCATCAGACGGAAGGAGCTTTGCCTCTTGAAAGGTTATACCCCCAAAGTATTTTTGGTCTCTGATATGCTCCCAGACTCAAATCTAGCTGACAGACAGAGCTAACTGTGCTAAACTCTGAAGAATTCATGAAGGCCTAGTCAATAATTATAATCTATCTAATGCATTTTTATCCTGTCCTCCCACCACAGAATTCAAGGGAAGCATACATTGGTTTCCCTCTCTCCATTTAATCCTCACAATAACCCTGTGAGGTAGTTTATTTATTTTTATTTATTTATTTATTATCAAATTTATACCCTGCCCTCCCTGCAAAGCAGGCTCAGGGCAGCTTCCAAATAACATAAACTAGGCTAAGTGATAGTGACTGGCTCCGGGTCACCAAGGATGCTTCATGATGAAACAGTGATTTGAATCTAGGTCTCCTGGATCTTAGGACCATGCTCCAACCACTACATCACCCTGGATCAGCAAGAATAATAATACTTAGAAATGTTATAGTACGTTGACATGCAAAGTACTTGACATGCAAAAGAACCTCCTTTCCTGAGGGGGTTCTTTTGCATATGGATTGGCTGTTGAAATTCTAATCTTATCTGTAGTGCTATTGTAAGATGTAGAGCATTTTGTGTTTTTCAGGACAGGAAACCATGCCCTATTTATTTTTAAGCCCCTCCATTAGCATGTCACAGCCTGGGGAACTCCTATAAGCCCCTACCCCACCTTCCTGAGTAGATATAAATTACCTACCTACCACTTTTTCTTCTCACATTGACACAGAGAGTACTCCATCTTTCTGTGTTATACCTTTGAGGATGCCAGTCCCAGCTGCTGGCAAAATGTCAGGTCCTACAGTGCCAGGACCATGGCCATACAGCCCGGAAAATCTACAACTAACTGGCTTAAAGCTTCACAAGAATTTAATAGCAGCAGCAGAGTTTTCACCCCAGCCTCTCATATCCAAATCTAATTTCTCTTCTTCATGTTCTATGCTTGGAGATGGTCCAAGCTTGGTAATTAATTACCTAAGAACATCAGAGGTGTCCTCCTGGTTCAGAACAATGGTCCATCTAGTCCATAGTCTTGTTTCACATAAGGGCCACCCAGTTGCCAGAGAGGGCCATCAAACTGGGCATAGAGGCCAAGATCCTCCCCTGATATTCACTGCTACTCAGATGTTTACTGCCTCTGAATGTGAATGTTCCCTTTAATCATTGGGGCTAGTAGACGTTGATGGACCTCTCCTCCATGAATCCGTCCATCTCTGAGTCCTTGTTTGCCTTTACTTCTGTAATATCTTCTCCTTTCACTCTATAAATTGTCTGAATATACTGGTTGTGGGGCTACCAAGCCCCACAAAATTTCCAAATTGCCTATTAGAGGCAAGCAAAAGTGAGTGCCCAACAAGAACTTGGAAGCAAAGTGTTTTCATTCTGGAGGTTGGTGCTGTGATCTGGCACGATTCTCCTCCTTGCCCGTGTTGCTGCTTTTCTCTGACTTGCCTGGGACATGATATAAATTTTAGATCAACAGCTGTGATTCACCTTCAGAATGAAACCTTGGAAGATAGTACATGAACAGCAAGCCCAAGTAATCTAAGGGCCTCTCAGATATGCAGGTGATAGCAGGTGATGTTGCTCCCCCCCAACTTCAGTGGGTGTCCTCACATATGCTCCACTGTTGTAGTGGTCATGTCAACAAGTCTGCAAAATACACAGTGTGAACGAACAACATGTGCTACGATGGGGAGAATGTAGAAGTTTGAGACTATATGCTCTTGCATGTTAGGATGATTGCTGTTTTACCTGGAAGGTTTCCTGGAGGCAGAAAACACTTATGCATGCTCAAAAGCATACTTGTGTTGGCTTCTCCCCTTTTTGATATTTAAATGGGCTTTTGGGGAGGGGTGGGGATTGGTTTGAGGATGCTGATCACAGGATTGGGATTTTGGAGTTGGAGAGATAACGTCTCTGCCAAAATGCATAATCATACAAAACAGGTCTGTTTTTAATTTAGAGTTCTGTGCTTTCCCCTTCTGTTGCAAAACTAATCTTCTGTTTATCTTTTTTGTTTTAATATAGATTTTCAGTGGGTCCAAGGAGATGTTTGTGAAGTTCAGTTGATGGTCTATAATCCAATGCCTTTTGAACTTCGTGTAGAAAACATGGTACGTTTTACATCCTTGGTAAATGAGAATCTCGGTTAGTTCTCCACTAGACATTGGTTTTAAATATCAAATATTCTACACACCAGAGGGCAGTGTGGGCAAAATCTTGCCAAGTTCTGCTGACGGAGGTTAGTGATTATTCGTGTTCCCCACGCAGCAATCAATGGTGACTTCTGCGAACCATCTTAATTCGTTTTTTAATTTTTTAAAAAAATGATACTTATTTTAACTTTCTCTAAATCAGTACAAAGCTGCCAGCTGTTTCTATCTGAGATATTTTGTTTTATTCTGTTTTACTTATTATTTATTTATTTAATTCAGTTTATATCCCGCCCTCCCTGCCAAGGCAGGCTCACGGCGGCTTGCATTAAGAGTTAAAATACATTAAAGCACAAATTATAAATATCACATACAATGACAAAATAAAGTGTTAGTGGTGGTATGATATTAATAGAAATCCCAGTATGCCGTGATGGAATAGTCACAAGAGAGTACAGCCAGAGTTGGTAAATAGCTTATCAGACCATTTATAGAGGCTGTCACAGGCTGCTGGTGATAGTATAGGAGGTCTTACCACAGTTCGGTTGTTGGAAGTGGCTCCTGATCAAAGGCTTAGTGGAAGAGCTCCATTTGGCAGGCCTTGCAGAACTGTAAGCCTGTAAGGGCCCTGACGTCTTCTATGATGACCCTGTGAACTGCTGACCTCCAAAATGCCCTCTCATTAACAGCTTTGCTTAGGTCTTGCAAAAACAGATGGCCCCATGGCTTCCTAGACTGAGTCACCCACATGTCATGTTGGGTCTTCCTCTTTTCCTGCTGCCTACAACTTTTCCTAGCATTGCTGGCTTTTTCCAGTGACTCTTGTCTTCTCAGACTGTGGCCAAAGGACAATGGCCATAGTCATTTTGGCTTCTCGGGAGGGTTCAGCCTTGGTTTGATCTGGACATGAGCTCCCCTTCTGAAAGTCATGATCTCTTCCACCTTGCATTTTACAATGCCCTTTGCTATAGGTAAAGGTTTCCCTTGCTCGAAAGCCAGTCAAATCCGACTCTAGGATTGCGGTGCGCATCTCTGTTTTGAAGCCAAAGAGCCATCGCTGTCTGAAGACGTCTCCTTGGTCATGTGGCCAGCATGACTAGATGCCGAGGTGCATGGAACGCTGTTACCTTCCCACTGAAGTGGTACCTATTTATCTACTTGCAATTTCTTGCTTTTGAACTGCTAGGTTGGCAGGAGCTGGGGCCAGAGACGGGAGCTCACTCCATCATGCGGCACTCGGGTCTCGAATTGCTGAACTACTGACTTTCCAGCCTGCAGTTCAGCATCTTAACCACTGAGCCACTGCAGCTTCAACCCTTTGCTGTACTGACTCCCAAACTAATTTCTAGTGTTGTTAATATACACCCAGGAAGTTTCCAGTGGCCTATTAGTATAATATAATCTACTGCTTTAAAAAGCACTGACATAAACAAACAGCCAGTTGTGTTAGTTGAGGCCATCTCTTGTTATACTGTGCCATAGATCATCAGGCAGGAAGAGCCAGTGAACTAGGATATGGCAATAGTCCAAGTACATCCCATTAGAAATGGGACAGTGGCTAGGAAACATACCTTATATGTACGTTCTTCATACCATTCATTTAGAGTCATAGAATCATAGAGTTGGAAGGCATCTCCAGGGTCATCTAGTCCAATCCCCTGCACAAGGCAGGAAATTCACAAATACCTCCCCCTCCACACCCGCAATGACTGCTGTTCTTCGCCCAGAAGATGACAAAAAACCTTCAAGATCCCTGGCCAAACTGGGCTGGATAAAAATTGCTTCCTGACCCCGAAGTGGAGATCAACATTTCCCTGGGCGTGTAAGACAGCCACAAGAACGAAGCACTGATGCAACCCTTCCTGCCCTCCCTTCTTGTGATCTACCTAAGTTCACAGAATCAGCATTGCTGTCAGAGGGCCATCTAGCCTCTGTTTGAAAACCTCCAAAAAAAGGAGAGCTCACCAACTCCCGAGGAAGCCTGTTCCACTGAGAAACTGCTCTCACTGTTAGGAAGTTCTTCCTAACATTTAGCCAAAAACTCTTTTGATTTAATTCCAACCTGTTGGTTCTGATCCGACCTTCTGGGGCTACAGAAAACAATTCTGTACCATCCTCTATATGGTAGCCCTTTCAAGTACTTGAAGATTTAGTATTGAGGATCTGAAGTTAAAAGTTGCTATTGCCATGGCAGAAAGAAAGTTAAAGGCCTTATTCTTTGGGAAAAGCAGTGGCTTGTGTAGATTTCATTATTATGCAAATTTTTAGAGCAGGTGGGGGGGGAACCTAAAACAGCATCTTGTTTCCCCTTACTGCACTTACAATGAAATTGCAGTGCTATTCTTATAATTGTGTTTTCAAGGAAATGATTTGTGATGTCATATTTTCATCATCAAGATTTCCCTGCAGGATCATGCAGCTGAAGCAGATGGGTTTTTTGTAAGAGAATATTTTTTTTCATAGCCACATAATTCCATAAACCAGTAAGGAAGTTGTCGCTGAAAATTATATTTTGGTTTCCCCCCCAAAGCATTTAGCGTTGCTTAAAGGAATCAGTTTTGCCCTCCCTCCCTTAGGACACCCTTTTTAATTGCAGTCAGCTATTTCTGTAGTATATCGCTTTGTCACTGGCAATTATTTTGTTGTCATTGCTTCCTTCTGCTGAAGCCTCCTGTGCCCTGTGGAGCTTAAAAATTGAACATGGCCGATAATTCCAGATCAGTAAAAACTGTGGTGAGGGGAGAAGCACCTGAGCCCCTAAAATATGTCCAAACTGGCACATCTTTTACTGCTGTAATCCTGCCCTGCAGTGTTCCCTCTAAGCTGAGTTATTGTGAGCTAGCTCACAGTTTTTTTAGCCTCCGGCTCACACATTTTTGTCTTAGCTCAGGAAGGATGGCTCCAGAGCAAGCTTAATATATGCCGTAGCCAAATCACTCGACCACAACTTTAATGCCAGTAGCTCAGAAAGTAGAATTTTTGCTCACAGGACTCCACAGCTTAGAACAGGGGTGTCGAACTCATTTGTTATGAGGGCCGGATCTGACATAAATGAGACCTTGTTGGGCCAGGCCATGTGTGTCATAAAAGGTAATGCCAGGTAGCGGAGATATAAACTTTATAAAGGACACAAACACAAAGGGTGGGTTTTTTTACTTAAAATAAAAAAATGCTTAAATCATTAGCACTCTTGCAATGTTTTGTTTACTTAACAGTGTCTGATAACTGACACCTCTTGCTCTGAACTGTTGCATCAAAATGTCTGTGCTGTTGCAATCTTGAGTGTGCTGTTCAGGTGTGTATCTATAAGCTGCAACCCTATAATGATGCAGCAGCAGCAGAACTGGAAGAAGAAGCAGAAGCCAGCCAGTTCCACTGCGGGCCTGAGAGAAGCCCTCCGGGAGCCTGATCCAGCCCCCGGGCTGCATATTTGACAGACCTGGCTCAGAGGGAGCATTGCTGCCCTGATCTGCACAGCCCAGGCTAGCCCAGTCTTATCAGATCTCAGAAGGTAAGCAGGGTCATCACTGGTTAGTACTTGAACGGGAGACCACCAAGGAAGCCCAGGGTCACTACGCAGAGGCAGGCAGTGACAACCCTCCTCTGAACCTCTGTTGCCCTGACCTGGATTCCCCAGGCTAGCCTGATCTTGTCAGATCTTGTCATCCAAGCTGGGTGGGCCCTGGTTAGTACCTGGATGGGAGACCACAAGTGAAGTCCAGGGTTGCTATGCAGAGACAGGCAATGGCAGCCCACCTCTGTTTGCCTTTTGCCCTGAGAAACCCTACAGGGTTACCATGAGTCATCTGCGACTGGATGGAACTTTCTATCACTAATCCTGCAGACTCATTCTGACTCCTGAGGAAATGATGAGTAAGATCAAGTGGATTTGTTCTGGTCGTGCAAGTGCTTTCCACCGGCAGAACATCCATCCCAGCGTGTGAGATCACAGACTGTTCTTTAAGGGTTACATGATATACGAGAGTAAAAAAATATATGATGATTTTGGAATAATCAAAGGGACACATCCATCAGTATTTCAGTCTGACCTCTAGAAAGGGTAGGAAGAATGCACATTTACAGTTCAGTCCTATGCAGCATTATTCCTGTCTAAGCCCAATGGAATTAAGTTGGAGTAACTCTGCCCTGGAGAGCACGGCTCTTCTTGGAGGAACTTCAGAGAACTTTGATAAAAGAGAAATTATAAGCAAGGGTATAAATGGGAGGTCGTGGGAGGTCCTGCGAGAATGACAAAATTGTCATTGCATGCTTCATTTATTTGTTTACTTCATTTTGGGACTGCAGTGGCTCAGTGGTTAAGACGCTGAACTGCAGACTGGAAGGTCGGTTACATTACAGAGTGAGCTCCCATCTCTGATCCCAGCTCCTGCCAACCTAGCAGCTCGAAAGCAAGAAATGGCAAGTAGATAAATAGGTACTGCTTCGGTGGGAAGGTAACAGTGTTCCGTGCACCTTGGCGTCTAGTCATGCCAGCCACACGACTGTGGAAATGTCTCCAGACAGTGCTGGCTCTTCGGCTTTGAAATGGAGATGAGCACTGCACCCCTAGCTTTCGAGCAAGGGAAACCTTTACCTTTACCTTTACCTTACTTCATCCATACCCTGGCTTTCTCTCCCACAGGTACCCAAAACAGCTTACATCATTCTCTTCTCTTATGTTTTATCCTCACAACTCCTCTGTGGGGGTAGGTTAGGCAGATGCAGTGTGACTGGCCCAAGGTCACTCAGCCAGCTTCCATGGCATGAGTGGGGATTCGAACCTGGCTCTCCCAGCTACTAGTCTGACACTTTAACCACATGTTATGGCTGAGAAGAAATGGTCCAGATTCATGTGCTTAGGAAAGAATTCAGAAGGCCATTTGGAATTCTTCTTAACAAACTGCTAATGAACTAGAATTCTTATTGAATTTTTCCACAGATTCCTTAAAGGAACCTTTAATCCTCTTCTCATATTTCATGTTCTGTTTTCGACAGACATTATTAAGAAAAAGAGATACAGAGTAGATGGAGTGTTGTTGTTAGGGTTTTTTTAGTGTGCCATTGTGTGTGATTACAGCACAGCACTGATCAGACACAATGGGGAGGTGGTTAATTCTGAGTTACGCCGAGAACAGAACTGGTTAATAAGCGGGTGTTTGTCCCATAAACTTTTAAGGCTTAAAGGTTCATGTTGTGCTTGGAAGTTATTTAGCTGTGGTTTATCGTCTCCTGAGTTACCCTGAGTGAAAAGTTAATTTCTTCCCTGTCAAATAGCATGTGAATAATTAGCCTGGTTTTCTTCACCCCTTGTTTAGTGGTTTTTGCTTCGTGGCGCCCTGCCCAATGTTAATCTGCAGAATGCGTTGAGACGCTTTCATGCTTCCCCCAAAAAGAAGTTCTCAGCCATCAAATAGGCTGGTAGAACTGTTTTGGATGACGTGCCCCGGCAATGGGGAATGTGACCTCTTCTGATAGACTGATGCTTTGGAGGGGTCAGATTCGCTTGTTGGGGATGGTTCAACATTGGCAGAGCCTGAGAATGCTGGTGGACCCAGCACTGCTGTTTGAAATTTCAGGTTGGCACAGGGGCCACAAGCATTTTCTGTCAGCTGTAGCCAACTCTCTTGACAGATCTTCCCCTTCCTCAAGCTAAGTGATGCAGGCTTTTGCAGCCTCATGGCTAGACCACTGTAACATGCTGTCCATGATGTTGCCCTTGAAAACACCTCAGCATGGCATCTGGTTCTAAATATTGTCAGGGACTAGTTGACAGGAGGAGCTGTGGTGGCTCAAGTGGTTAAGATGCTGAAATGCAGGCTGGAAGGTCAGCAGTTCAGCAGTTCAAGACTTGAGTGCCGCATGACGGAGTGAGCTCCTGTCCCTGGTTTCAGCTCCTGCCAATCTAGCAGTTCGAAAGCAAGAAATTGCAAGTATTTAAATAGGTACCACTTTGGTGGGAAGGTAACAGCATTCTGTGCGCCTCGGCATCTAGTCATCCCAGCCACATGACCACGGAAACATCTTCGGACAGCGCTGGCTCTTCGGCTTGGAATCGGAGATGAGCACGGCAACCCTAGAGTTGGATTCGACTGGCTTTCGAGCAAGGGAAACCTTTACCCTTTACCTTTTAGTTGACAGGAATGCATCTTGCCTATTTTAAGACAGCTGTGTCAGCTGTCCCGACCTGGATGGCCCAGGCTAGCCCAGTCTTGTCAGATCTCAGAAGCAAAGCAGGGTTGTCCTTCAGGAGGGCTTAGATGGGGGACCATCAAGGAAGTCCAGGGTTGCTATGGAGAGGCAGGCAATGACAAAATACCTCTCGTTGTCTCTTGTCTGACAAGAGGTTAAACATGTAGGTCCTTTTCTCAAGCGCTTCCCCCAACCTGGTTTTGAGTTCTTAGGTCTGGGTCAGTGCTCCCTCTAAGCTGTGGAGTCCTGTGGGCAGAAAGTATACTTTGCAAGCAACCGGCCTTAAAGTTGTGAGCAGGCAATTTGGCTACGGCATAAATTAGTTTTGCTCCGGCGCCCATCCTTCCTGAGCTAAGACAACAGTGTGTGAGATGGAGGCTAAAAAACCGTGAGCTAGCTCACACTGACTCAGCTTAGAGGGAGCACTTAGAGGGATAAAAGGAAGGACTTTTTCGCCCAAAGAGTGATTAACGCATGGAATTCACTGCCACAGGAGGAGGCGGCTACAAGCATGGAGAACTTGAAGAGGGAATTAGATAAGCATATGGAGCAGAGGTCCATCAGTGGCCATTAGCCACAAAGTATAGATGGAGCAAGGGATGCTCTGTATTTTGGTGCTTGGCGGGAGGCAACAGTGGGAGGGCTTCTAGTGTCCTGGCCCCACTGCTGGACCTCCTGATGGCACCTGGTATTTTTGGCCACTGTGTGGCAGCGTGTTGGACTGGATGGGTCGTTGGCCTGATCCAACGTTGGCTTCTCTTACTTTGTTATGTTCTTAACACCGGTCTGGGTATGCACAAATCCATATTGGGAACAATAGTGAGTAAGAAGGAAGATCGGTTATTGGCTACAGAAGAGGGGGGCAGAGAAAGCGAAGAAAGAGAGTCAAATTTTAAAAATACAATTCATTCACCGTGGATTATAGCCAACCAGCTTTTCTGCTGCTGAAAAAGGAAGGAGAGTTCTCATTTGACCCCCCCCCCAGTTCTTCTGGGGATCATGAGACTTGCTTACACAAAAGCCACATGGAAGGGGGATTGTAGTAAGGAGGGAAATGGGGTGAAACTGAGTGAAGAAGCAGGCTGCTTCTGACACAAAATTCTGCGTGTGAACAGCTGCAATATCCAGATACATCTCATCCATGGCTAATTCAGTAGAGCCACCCCTGTTTGTGGTTGTGGGTCCAGTCCCCCCCCCAAAGAGGAGGGAGAGGTGTTGGAATCGGAGCGTATGAAAGGGAAAGAGTGCAAACTGACAGATGGCAGAGAGAGGGAGAAGCAGGGAGAGGGAGTTGTGTTTGAAGCAGGAAGATTTAAGTTTTGTCGGAGAAGGAGGATGGCTGCATCGGGAGAATGAAAGGGATGGGGATAAATGAGGGAGCGTTTTCGGCCAGGCTTGGCTGGATGAGATAAAAAGGAGGAGCGCAGGAGGGAGGGAGGGAGAGCTGGAGAAGAATGACTGGAGGGAACAAGACACTGAACGGAAAGGAGAGATGGAACGCAAGGGGCAGATACTACAGGAAAAAAGAAGAAAGAGATTTAGGAAAAGAGTTAAACCATATGTTGCTGGAACAGTTGTTACTCCCCCCCCCCAAGTATGGGGCCATATTACACTAAGGATATAGGGGAAGATGTCACTTCCCCTCCCCCTGAGTGCCCTGTAAGTAGAGTACAAGGGAGCCTGAATGTTAAATCAGGCACAGAACCTGTTGGTTTTCTCCAAGGAAATTAAAGTCCGATGCAATGCCGTCTCAAAGGTGGGATAGTGAGGTGTCATGTGAGGAAATATGCAGCCTTGCCTGGGTTCTTGCTTTGGGAATCTTGAAATCACTGGTAACAGCCTTGTCATTGTTTTGAGTCATCAGCACTCATCGTAAAGATACTTTACGGATTAGCCTCTGTCCTCAGTTTAATCACAGTGGTAGACCCATCTTCTGATCAAATTAAGTCCCAGAACATCCTCTGGTAGGGTTCAGTCCCTAAAACTATAATAGAAAGCCCCCCCAGGGCGGGAGGGAGGAAGGTGGCAATAAATGTCCCAGCTTTCCCATCAGATTTTCATTTAGGTAGGTTTCCATTTCAGACCAGCCTTCATCACTGTGAAGACAACATGAACTCTTCAAGAATAGGTAGTGTTATGTAGACTGGTCCCTGAGTCAGGGCAGACATGTGAAGAACATATTTTATATGTGTAAATCCAGAACCCGGATTACCAGGTAGGGAATGAGGTGACTGCAGAGTTGGTGTGATGTGTATACTCTGCCTAGCTCTTGATAGTAACTGAGCTGAAGCGTTCTGCACAATTTGGTCTTTCCACAGTGACTTTTAGGGCAGGCCCATATAGATTGTATTCCAGTAGTCCAGCCTTGATGGCTTGGATCCATGTGGCTTGGATCCATGTGGCCAGATCAGCTGGATCAAGGTAGAGAGCAATCTTCTGGGCTAAATGCAGATTGATGAAAACAGTTTTTGCAGCAGCAGTAACTTGTTTTGTCTGTTAATAATGCTGAGTCCCATAAAATCTCTAGGCCCTTAACTGAGTCAGCAAGTGTGTGTTGGACCCCATTTAAATTAGGAAGTGTGACATCCCTTCAAGACCTTAGCTTCATCAGCTAGCTTCACCTCCTTCTTTTCATGATTCAGGTTCAATGTTCACCCTTTGCCATTGAAGGGAAGCGATCAGGTTATAGTTCAGGACCTCTACAGCACCCGAGGCAGTGGGGGGGGAGGTGTACAGAGAAATATAGAACTGGCTATTGTCAGCATATTGATGTCAACTTACTCCAAAACTATGAATGGTTTCTCCTAAGAGCCCATGTTCCTAGTCCAGAGAAACCAACCCAGGGAGAAGAGATAGGTGAGGGGCTACCCTCAAAAGGACCACAAGGCACAGTGGGATAAAGGTTTTGGGAATGGATGGAAGGACTGCCTACCTAGGTGAAGATGCTGTAGGGGAAGACCAGCTAGCTGAAAGGCTGGTTGGCTGAGATTGTGAAAGAAAGAAATTAAGAGATGGGGGAGTAGATGGACAGTCATGGAGGCACCACTCAGGAACAGAAGCTGAATGGGAGAAGAAGAAGAAGAGTCTGCCTATGTCGATGAAGGCGTCCACTGATTTCCAGTAGTGGTGGGAGGAGGATCAGGAGCAGAAGGAACTACAGGAATGGATAACTTGGTGTGCTCTTGTTGTGCGCTTGGGTTTATTAGGGCACAGATAGGTAAAGCAATGCTCTTGTCAAAATTGGCTCAAAATTAGGCTCTGTGATTGTGCTAGGGCAGTGGTGAAATTTGGGTTGAAATGTAATCGGTGCATCTTTAGGGTTCTGGAGCCCAACGGTGAAAAGCTTGAAATTTGAACTCTCCAATAACAGCTCAGGCTTTCTGTTTTGAGGGGGGTACTGGTAAAAGCGAATCTAGAAGATCGAGAAGGAGAATTTGTCTGGTTACATGTAATTGAATGAACTTAGGTGGCAGGCATGACTCACAAACACTAACATTGTCACAACTCTTTAATATTTGGTAATCATATTCAAATTGAGAATAACACTTGCTTCACTAAGCAGTGAACAGTGAAAACCTTTGTCAGTGTATGCTACCGTAGAACAGGTCACAGAAGGTTTTCTTTCATACCCTGCCTTCCGTATCAGTACTAGCTTCATTTTAGCCGAGTCTAATTCTTATACATTTGTCTTCCTTCTCTCTCAGGGGCTTCTGACAACTGGAGTTGAGTTCGAATCTCTCCCTGCAGCACTCTCCCTCCCTGCAGAGTCTGGCCTTTACCCTGTGACACTTGTGGGTGTTCCTCAGTCGGCAGGGCAGATCACCATCAATGGTAAATGTCGCTTTTGCTGTTTTCTAATGTTCCCCAAAGAGTGAAAGCAGTCAGCTTTGAAGAGCCTGTACGTAGGTTCTGAGTTTCCTGTATGACCCCCCCCACCCTGCTTCCTAACTATTGTTTTCTTCGCTGTGATTTTGGCCGGCTACAGGAGGTGCCCGTAAAGGAGAAAGTAGCAATAAATTGCCCACTGTGCCTTTTTATTACTTGTTGTTAAAACTGTACATAATATTCCTTCAGGTTGAGACTGTGTAAATTGATTTGGACAATAGAATATTGAGCTAAACTAATTGCCTATGAAATTTAAATGAAAGGACTTCTTTTGTTAAAAAATCCCGCTCTTGTCTTCTCTAAAGCTGTTGAATATCAGTTGAAACAATAAAAGCAGGAGGCTTATCCCCTCCCCCCTGATAAGGATTAATTTTAATTGTGTTTTGAACTAGTTTGTTTTCTAGCAAGTCAGTCGGGAGTCTGCTGCCAGAGCACAGTCCTTTGTTGGGACTGTTGTACAGGGGAAGACATTTTCCCCTTGAGAGAATGAGCCCATTGTTCTGAAAAGGTTAACTATTTATTAAGTACAAATTACTAGATTGAAGGCAAGAAAGAAAAGGCATTTCAAAGACAGCAATAAAAATACCCAGCAAGTCAAAATAAAATACTTCATATATCTGCTTGGGCAAGTCTTAACCATTAACTAAAGTTTTTGATAACTGATGCCCAGTTTTATCTCCCTCATGGCTAAGAGAGGTGGGTGTATGCATGTGTGTCTTTGAAGACCATAGGAAGAAGGACTAGATAAGAGAGGGAAAGAGGATTAAAGATAATTCAAGGAGAAGACTTGGGGTCCTGATAGGGGAGGGGGAGGGGTGGTGGCTCAGTGGTAGAACTTCTGCTTCACAGGCAGAAGGTCCCAGGTTAAATTCCCGGCATCTCCAGTTAGAAAGGACCAGGTAGGAGGTGATTTAAAAGACCTCAGCCTGAGACCCTGAAAAGCCACTGGCAGTCTAAATAGACAATATTGACCATGATGGACCAAGGGTCTGATTCAGTATAAGGCAGCTTCACGTGTTCATGAGTTCAAGTTATGCTGGAGACATGGTCAAATAGGGAAGTGGGGGTTGCTGGGAGCCAGAGAACCAGGGGGTCTAGAGTGCGGCTCCATGATAGGAACCAGGATCAGTGTCAGAGCAGTGGGGAGGAGGAGTGTAGGGAACATGGGCCATAGCGAGAGAAAGGGGGAGAGTTTTTTAAAAAAAGGAAGAAATCAGATCATAGCTACCTGTGTTGAAGAATGTATGTTGTCTCCTTCGTGGTGGAGGTAAGGCTTAGATGGAAGAACCTGGATGATTGCGTCAACCACAGTGGTGCTTAACAGGTGTGCTGGGACTCAGATATAGGAAACAGGTTTTGCCATTATGATTAATTTAGGAAGGAGACTAGATTGCTCCCTCTGGTGTGTTAGGCATTCTTTTAAATCTCCTGTCTTTTAATGTTACAGACGCTGACCATTATTTTATTTGGCTGTAATATGAAATGGTCTTAGCTAGGCTCAGGATGTTTGCTTTCAAGGATGCCTTTCCTTGCAAATGGTACCTGAAAACCTCACTCTGCATTCTGTCAGTTTTAGTTTGCATTTTATTTGTA
Source organism: Gekko gecko (assembly GCA_029375565.1). NCBI lineage: Eukaryota > Metazoa > Chordata > Lepidosauria > Squamata > Gekkonidae > Gekko > Gekko gecko. The sequence goes on from JAPDNY010000009.1 coordinate 72,954,324, forward strand.
AGCCGCCCTGAGCCGCTTCAGCGGGAGGGCGGGATAAAAGTCCAATAAATAAAAATAAATAAATAAATAAATAAATAAATAAATAAATAAATAAATATTTCCTTGTCAGATTCTGAGTCTTACCAAGGGTGTTTCACTCCCTGGCCTTTTAACGTCTCTGGTCTGGAACTGAAAACGAGCTGGGGGTTGTCGCTACATAGCCATTCTCCAAGCCGTAGGGGGTCTTTGAGAGTCCTGGTATTAACAGGCCATGGAGGGAAGTCTCCGAGTAGCCAAAGATGGAAGAGGAAGAAGTTGAGCAGCGGGATCTCTGGTGTGGTGCGTGGGGAGGAATGACAGCCAAAGGTCAAAGAGGCACAAGGTGATTTCTGCAACATGGAAGAAGAGAACTGACATGCTAACCAGTCACAAAATGTTCTGATGTTTTGGGGTATTTTTTATATATATGCATGTGTGTGTGTGCGCGCGCACCTGGAAGACATGGTGACCCCTGGTGGCTGACTTGTATGTGCACCTGGAAGTCATGGCAACCTCTAGTGACTGACCCCTACTAGGGGCCTGGAGGATATTCAGAGAGGTGGCTGAATAAAGCCTGCCCCCACCTCCCAACTCCTGGTATTTCAAGGAGGTCTCCCATTTAGGAACTTGCCAGAATCGACCCTGCTCAGCTTCCGAGATCTGACAAGATCAGGCTTGCCTGGGCTATCCACGTCAGGGCCAAACTGTTCTGATTTCTAAGCACCAGTAATTCCTGCAGCCAGTAACTGGAAGAGATTCTTAAGTGCCCTGAATGGATAGCCCAGGCAAGACCAATCTCGTCATATCTCAGAAGCTGAGCAGGGTTGACTCTGGCAAGGTCTTGGATGGGAGACCTCCTTGAAATACCAGAGGCAGAAGGTGGGGGCAGGCTTTATTCAGCCACCTCTCTGAATATCCTCCTGAAATATCCCTATTTCTTTCTCTGACATGAATGCCGGCTTACTCCAAACACATTTCCCATATGCTTTCTCAAAGAACAGATCCGATTAAATTTTGTTCCAGGAGGATGCTCTGTTACAGTTTCAACTGGGATATAGTCCTCTGAAGTGGAGAAAGAAGGAAGATCTGTATGGTGAAAGAATTTTTTGTGGACATAATTTGAACACCTAAAGGAGTTGTTCCTAATAGTGGAACTACTGTACTCACACTTCTGTACATCCTTTGAAGAAGATATTTTGTGTATTTATCTGTATGGTACAGTCCTAGTGTGCATACAGTATTACAGTGTGCATTAATTTGCTTAAAATAATAAGAATATTTGGATTTTATATACAGTGTTGGTACCCAGTTCTTTTTATTTATTGATCTCATTACTGTGTAGCTCACCTTTTGTATTGCTGTCATAGTTGTCGGTCCGAAGCAGCAGAACAAAGTTTGAGTCCAGTGGCACCTTTAAGACCAGCACATTTTTATTCTGGGTATAAGCTTTCGTGTGCACAGGAAAGCTTATACCCAGATTGGTCTCAAAGATGCCACTGGACTCAACCTTTGTTCTGAGATAAATGTTGTTAGTCTTTAAGGTGTCACTTCTTTTGTTCTTAGAAGTGGCTAGCCTTCCTTTTTCTATCCTCTGATGTCCTCAAAATGTCAGATCACAGCTATGATTTGAGTCTTCAGAGCTACTGGGAATTCACAAACGTGCCAATTTATAGATAAATTACTAAGTGTATTTTGCAGCTGGGTGATAAGAAGAGGCCCAAATTAGTCTCCAGTGTCTTGGTCACCCAAATCATGGAAGATGCTCTCTCGTCTCTCTTGGCGGCAGGTTATCATACTTCAGTCTTCGGAGTCTTCAGTGACTGCCTTCTGGATAAATTACCAGGAATAAAAACGAACGGCTGTACGGTTGAAGTCATTCCAGCTTTACCTAGATTGCAGATTAGCACTTCATTGCCAAGGTAAGAAATTTGGAAGCTTAATTCAGGTCGGTAGCCCTTTTAGTTCACAGTAGGAGAGCAAGATTCGAGTCTAGTCACTCCTTAAAGACCAACAAGATTTCCAGGGTTTAAGCTTTCGAGAGCCAAAGCTCCCTTTGTCAGGAGCCTTGCTCTTTGGAAGCTTGAGTTTTCTTTTTGGGTTAAGAATCGGTTTGTTTCTAAGGAACTGGCATCTGCACATCTGCTGGCAGCCCCCAATTCTGCATGCCAAGCCACTTTTGAAAAGCCTTTTGTGAGAGAGCATCACAAGTAGCTGCCTTATACTGAATCAGGCCATCGCTCCATCACAAGCAGTATCATCTACTCAGACTGGCAGCATCTTCCGGGATCTCAAGCAGAGGTCTTTCACATCACCTCTTACCTGATCCCTTTAGTGGGAGATGCTGGGGATTCAACCTGGGACTAAACTGCGAGCGAGTTTGGTGTAGTGGTTAGGAGCGCGGACTCTAATCTGGGAGATCTGGGTTTGATTTCCCACCCCTCCACGTGGAGCTGCTGATGTGACCTTGGGTCAGTTACAAGTTATTTCAGAGCTGTTCTCTCACAAGCAGTTCTCGAAAGAGCTCTCTTAGCCCCACCTACCTCACGGGGTGTCTGTTGTGGGGAGGGGAAGGGAAAGGAGATTGTAAGCCACTCTGAGACTCCTTTAGGTAGTGAAGGGCAGGGTATGAATCCAATCTCCACTTCCTTCTCCTGCAAAACAGATGCTCTGCCACTGAGCCACAGCCCCTCCCCAAGGCCATGAAGGCCAGCTCTATAAATCCTCTGTGCAGCACTCTGGGTCTAGCTCATATGCAATAATGACGTGTCAGACAAGCTCAGCTGTGTGCTGCCCATTGGTGGGGGGGCTGAGTAGGTCACCATCTTCATCTTCTTGAACGCATATCTCTCCTAGCTGTTGTAGATTTTCCGGGCTGTATGGGCATACAGCCCGGAAAATCTACAACAGCTAATGAACTCCAGCCGTGAAAGCCTTCGACAATCATATCTCTCCCGTTTAGGCTCGGTGCAGACAACTTGGTTTCCCAGTTTCCTAACTGTGGTTAAGGTAGTGGGGAGGGGCATCCGGAACGGTTAGAAGCTGGCTTCAGAGTATTAGATTTTAAAACCATGCTTGTGGACATGAGAAATATTATACTGGGGAATATTTCTACTATGAAAGATCCTCTCCCACTGGAAAATAAATGAATGAAGATTTCACAGTGTTTTCCATCAGTAAGCGACTGTTGTACCCTAAATATGTGTTTGGAATTTTTGTTTGGGAAGCAGATGTTATGCTCATATTAGAAGACGGCAGTAAAACTAGATTTTTGTTGTGTAAGAAGTGAGCATGAGGGCTGCCTTATCAACCACCGAGATCACAAGATACTGTGGGCAGAGATCAGGAGCGAGGAAAGTGTGGCGCACCAAGGCAGATAACGTAGCCTTTAATGTATTAGGGATGCTGGATGCATTATTCACTTGAATCTTACTTGCATTTGTAAAGGTCTGCTCATACGCTGCAGCCTTCCTCGGGGGATGAAATCACCACCAATGTGTCAGTCCAGCTCTACAATGGAGAGACCCAGCAACTCATAATTAAACTAGAAAACATTGGAACAGAACCTTTGGAGAAGCTGGAGGTAACATCAAAAATGGTCAACACAAAAGGTACGATAAAAAGAATGAAATAATAAGATATACCAGATTTTACTCAATCAGATATGCTGTGGGTTATTCTTACAGAGTTTTTAAAAGCTTCACGCAGGAAAATAAACGCTATGATGTTTTGTGTCCAATTCAGTTCAGCACTGATAATTTGAGATTCAGAATCTTTGTTCTGTTCTCTCTGGGCACATGAAGTTGCCTTATACTACAGCGGACCTTTGTTCTACCAAGGTCAGTGTTACTTACTCAAACTGGCGGTGGCTCTCCAGGATTTCAGGTTGAGGTCTTTCACATCACATCACTTATTACCTGATCCTATTAGTTGAAGACTGAAAGTTATTCTGGTTAGATTCTTGTTCCAATAAAACTTGGTAAAACTTTCCCTATAAATGTTTCCTCTTCCCCAGAAGAATCAGTCTTTCACATTCACTTTTCTCTCCAGAGACTATTTTTTTCTTAAGAGTGAATCATATAGTAACAGTTGGTATAGGTATTTATTTATTACAGCACAGAGCCAAAATAACCATAACATGTTAGAACATAAGAACATAAGAGAAGCCAATGTTGAATCAGGCCAATGGCCAATCTAGTCCAACACTCTGTCACACAGTGGCCAAAAATACCAGGTGCCATCAGGAGGTCCAGCAGTGGGGCCAGGACACTAGAAGTTAGGATACAGAGTTTTAAAAATCTGGGTAAAATGCAGTAATATGTGTGTGTATATATATATATATATATAAAAAAACCCCTTAAAAATATTTGGCAAATCCAGTGAGAAATATAAAAGGCAAATACAATTTTAGAAATTCAGTCACACCTTTCTAATATGATAGCATGCCATCCAAAATTTAGCCACAGATTCAGTAATTATCTGATTTTCATCGGATAACAATCACCCAAAGAGTCTTCACCCAAAGAGTGATTAACATATGGAATTCACTGCACAGGAGGTGGTGGCAGCTACAAACATGGACAGTTTCAAGAGGGAATTAGATAAACATATGGAGCAGAAGTCCATCAGTGGCTATTAGCCACAGGGTATAGATGGGAATTCTAAGTCTAAGTGATGCACTCTATTCTTGGTGCTGGAGGGGGCAGCAGTGGGAGGGCTTCTAGTGTCCTGGACCTCCTGATGGCACGTGGTATATTTTGGCCGCTGTGTGACAGAGTGTTGGACTAGATGGGCCATTGGCCTGATTCAACATTGGCTTCTCTTATGTTCTTATGTTCTTATGTTCTTACTTACAACACTCCCAGTCTGTCTGGCCCGATGTTTCTTTTACAAAAGTTGTGATATATTTGTCTCAGATTTTATTGTACCTAGTAACAGTTGAGAAAAAATGAAACAGTAATGAGGAAAAACAGTCTCCCACAGGAAAAGTGTTTTTGCCATATAGCAAAGGAATCACTGATCAGATGGGAAAACTTATGAAAAAACACAACCTACAAACAGTATTCAGACCCACCAGAAAAATACAACAGATGCTATGATCAGCAAAAGACAGAAGAGACCCCCTCACCTCTGCAGGAATATACTGCTTACCATGCAGTTGTGGACAGGTTTACATTGGGACCACATAGTATAGCATTCAGACAAAAATAAAAGAACATGAAAGACACTGCAGACTTGGCCAACCTGAAAAATCAGCAGTGGCTGAACATAGCCTAACCGAAACAGGATACAGCATTTGGTTCCAAAACACTGAAAGACTGGACAACACTTCCAATTACCATGTCAGATTACACAGGGAAGCCATTGCAATTCATAAACATAAACACAATTTCAACAGGAAAGAAGAGAGTTTAAAAATAAAGAGGGCATGGTTTCCTGTCCTGAAAAACACAAAATGCTTTACAGCTGACAATAGCACTACAGATAAGATTAGAGTTTCAATAGCCATTCCACACACAAAAGAACCTCCTCAGGAAACAGGAAACCTCCTCAGGAAACAATCCATAGACAAAAGAACCTCCTCAGGAAAGCTCCTCCATTAGCATGTTCATAGCCTGGAGAACTCCTACAAGATAATGACTCAGCCCTACCCCACCTTCCAGGGTAAATATAAATTACCTGCCTACCATTTTTCTGCTCACCTTGACACAGAGAGTACTACATCTTTCTTTTTTTGTAGAAAAAGCCCAGCAGGAACTCATTAGCATAATAGGCCACACCCAACAGAGAAACTTATTAGCATATTAGGCCACACCCCCGAGTCACCAGAAGTGTGGTCATCCAGCCACACCCACCTTTTGCTTCTTATTCTGTTTACCTTGTTGTTGTCAAAACTCAGGGCTTTTTTTTGCAGCAGGAACTCCTTTGCATGTTAGGCCACACACCCCAGAATGTAGCCAGTCCTAATGAGTTTCTGCTGTTGGGTGTGGCCTGTTATGTTAATGAGTTCCTGCTGGGCGTGGCCAACTCAGGAGCCAGCTGGAACTCTGTTCCTGCGCGTTCCTGCCCCAAAATAGCCCTGCCTCTGAGGATGCCAGTCACAGCTACTGGCGTCAAGTCCTACTGGCGTCAGGTCCTACAATGCCAAGACCACAGCCACACAACCCGGAAAATCTAGAGCAACTAAGTAATGGCAATGGCTTTTTTGTTATTTACTGTTAAGAAACAACATGAATTTCATTCAGCATATCAGGACATATAATCGGCTCTTAAAATGGTGTTCTGATTTCAGATTTTTTGTTTTATCACTGATGACTTATGGCGACCCTGTGGGGTTTTCAAGGCAAAAGATATTCGGAGGTGGTTTACCATGGCCAGCCTCTGTGTCATGACCCTGGTATTCATTGGTTGTCTCCCTCCCAGGGCCAATCTTGCTTAGCTTTCGAGATCTGATAAAGTCAGGCTAGCCTTGGCTACCAGATCAGGGCAGATGGTACATTACATGTGACCAAATTTCTCTGAAGAGTTCTGCCAATATTTATTCGTGAAATTAACTGTTGTCTCAATATGTGTTTGCCCTTTCCAGTCAGTATTCCCGCCAATAGTCAATGAAGGCAGAGGGCTTTAAATTAATATTCTCTTATGAAATAGTAAAAATCCCAGTAGCACTTTTAAGACTAACAGGCTGTATTGTAGCATAGGCTTTCGAGAAACACAGCTCTCATCATCAGAGGGTACCTATGAATCTGACGAAGGGAGCTGTGTTTCTTGAAAGCTTATGCTACAATACAGTTTGTTAGTCTTAAAGGTGCTACTGGGATTTTTACTGTTTTGCAGCAACAGGCTAACTCCTCTGGATATATTCTCTTATGCTTTTTCACACAATGGCCAGTGTCCAAGGAGCCATATAACCAGTTCTTTAAACTCAAGAAAGCATTATTTATGTATAATATTTATTGTCTGGTTTTCCAAATAGGTGATGTTCAACATGTAGCTCATAGGTAAAACTATCTTCCAAATTTAAAAAAAAACACCTTTAAAAAGTAACACTACAGAATTTCTAAAGGAATACAGTGATATTTGTAGATATAAAGTGAGTGCATATGGGAGATAGAACATATGCTAAAGTGCAACGTCTCAGATATGTGTGATATTCCTTAAGAGGCAGATGTTGGATGTCTTGAGAAATGGCTCTTGATGGGCATCAATAATATTGCTGATATAAAAGTTGTTAGGTACAGTTTAAAATACATAAGACGGATAGTCAGGATTGAAAAGATAGTGTACATTGAATATATTTTCAAAAGTAATTGCGTTCTCATAAGTAGTCTTTTGTTAATTGTTGTAGATTTCCCGGGCTGTATGGCTGTGGTCTTAGCATTGCAGGACCTGACGTTTTGCCAGCAGCTGTGACTGAGGATGCTGGTCACAGCTGCTGGCGAAACGTCAGGTCCTACAATGCCAAGACCATGGCCATGCAGCCTGGAAAATCGACAACAACTAATGAACTCTGGCCATGAAAGCTTTTGATAACATAGTCTTTTGTTAATTAATAAGCAAGCTGGTAGAAAGATTAACTGGAATGCTCTAGTCTGGAAAGCGCCTAAGAGTGGCATCTGCTGCTCTCTATAAATCTCAGAATAAAGGTTGAACTGAATCTGCCTGTGGATCTGCAGCAGTATCAGAATGGGAGAATTCAGTAAGGCAACTAGTTGGAGCAAGCAACAAAATATGTTTTATGGTATGAAATGGAGCAATGTGATGAACCTTAGTTTTTAACTAAGTAGAGTCCCATTTTATTAAAGGAGAACTCCATCAAAATTAACCTTTTCTAATTGGAACCACCTCTGATTTTTAAAAAAGATGTTGGTCATTAAACCAGAAATATTTCATTGTCTTTTTTGTTGTGTCACCTTTTAAGAACAAGACATCAGAATCTGGTCTATGTTTTGATATGTTTGTGTCTTGGGGAAACATTTCTTGGAATGGGAAAAAAAATGCTCGTAATTTATTTCCGATAATGAAGGCAATATTTGGCTGTGCTCTGTAATAAATAATGCATCTTTAGCCAGCTCTTACAGGAAAGCTCAAGTCTGCTGTGCAAGCTTTAGATGAAAAATGTCTATTTGTTTATAGTTGAACAGTTTCATTGGAACCACTCGTACAATCAGTGATTTGAGCAAGTGCAAAAAGTGGTTGGTAGAACTCTTTGCACATCTAGCTGTTGATGTAAAGTCCTGCTCTGATAGATGTTTAATTTTTTTAATTGCTTCCATGAGTTTTCTTTCCCTTGTGGCTAAAATAAAATGGGAAATAATTTGATCAGGATGATTTTTTTTTGGTATAACCAGTATTAGTGCACTTTTCTTCCTGATTGCTCTGTCGCACCAACAACCTATAACAACTCTTTTGCTGATTCTGTTGCCTGCAGTCCATTGTGCTTTATGGCACCCAGACATAGATGCTGCCTTCCTGGCATCCTTCTAATATCCATCTTGTCTCCTTCCCCTCCCTGATTGTTACAATTCCATTTTTTTTTTCTGGTAAGGGGGGGCAGAAACAACCAGGGCACCAAAGGGAGGGATTTAATGGATATTCTGCTTTCAGGGGATTTTTGATTATTTGGTCATTGTCATGCTCTGCGGAAGCAATCACCATTGTTTTAGTGAATTAGATGACTGCAGACTAACCGTGTGCAGCTAAAGTAGACTCAGACAGTTATCGCTGTCAGATACAGTCTGAATTAGTTACATGACTCCCAAATGGATAAGCCCACAGTCAAGCACAAAAGAGGTGCTTAGAAACATACAGCTTTTTACACCATCATGGGATTTTTCTAATGATATATTCGGGTTAGATAGACCTACCCTGCTTTGCAGTTTCAGAATACCAAGTAGGCATTCTCATATGGGGGAGATTTGCATCCCAGATCTGTTAGGTGGAGATTTGATTCACTAACATATATCAGTTAGATTTGCAATGCATTTCCCAAAAACTGAGAGCTCAGCTTTCATGCTAGTTGTGATGTGATGGAAAGAAAAAATAAAATCTTCTCCCTTTCAGATCCTATTTTTGGAATATACGGAAATGTTTATGCTTAGCAATCTATAGCATTAATTCCCTTTAGACATGGAGAAACACTGAAACATGGTATAAAACAACATTTTCTACCCTGAATAGGAGAAAAAAATCCCATGTGGAAGGAGCCATCTTGGATGTCAGATTGTTTTATACTATGACACATAGCTGTTAATTTGTTTCTACTTGCACATGACCTGTAAATATTGATTTTGATACAGGAAAGCTGTTTGGTGATTTTCTGAGTTGGAACCTAGAAGACACGCTTTCCCAGTTCCCCTTGAAACCAGGCAAAATCGCTACGTTTACTGTGAACATTAAAGTGAAACTTGACTTCTCTTGCCAGGAAAATCTCCTTCAGGACCTTAATGACGGTGAGTTTTGGATCCTGTGTCTGAGATGGAGCTGTGCTTTTCTTTTGGGTGAGCATCGCTGTCGGGCTCAGTGAATCGTCTTCCGAAACTGAAGGGGTGAAGCATCACTGTTAGCATGCAGCCCCCAAGAGACAAGCATCAATGCAACGGCAAAAAACCCCAACAAAAACAGTAGATGATCTGAGTTTATCTGTGTGTCTGTTGTTTCTGAATGTAATGCTTGATAGAGGCTAAGCTTAACAAATTTCACATTGGTGGGTTCAGCAGGAACAGTTTGTCACAGCTTCTGTCATCATCTTCATTTAGGTTAGGAATCCCGAACCTTTTTGAGTCTGCAGGCATCTTTGGCATTCTAAGACAGGGTGGTGGGAACAATTGCAAAATGGCTCTCACAGGGGGTGGAGCCAACCACACAATATCAGGAAGTGAGGTCATGTATAATGCTAATAGTAACCCTTCAGCATTTCAGGCAGAACCTCTGGGAGGTCACCAAGAAAGGTTTTGGTGAGCAGGGGACCCCTGATCGAGAGCCAGTTTGGTGTAGTGGTTAAGTGCATGGACTCTAACCTGGGAAGAAGAAAAAGAAGAAGAGATTGGATTTATACCCCGCCCTTCACTTGGAGTGTCAGAGTGTCTTAAAAACTCCTTTCCCTTCCCCTCCCCACAACAGACACCCTGTGAGGTAGGTGGGGATGAGAGAGCTCTGAGAGAACTGCTCTTTCAAGGACAGCTCTGACAGAACTATGGCTTGCCCAAGGTCATCCAGCAGCTGCAAGTGGAGGAGTGGGGAATCAAACCCAGTTCTCCCAGATTAGAGTCCACTCACTTAACCACTACACCAAACCACTCTTCCACTCGCACCTGCTGGATGACCTTGGGCAAGCCATAGTTCTGGCACAGCTGTTCTTGAAAAAGAGCAGTTTCTATCAGAGCTCTCACAGCCCCACCTACCACACAGGGTGTCTGTTGTGGGGAGGGGAAGGGAAAAGAGCTTGTAAGTCACTCTGAGACTCCTTTGGGTAGTGAAGGGCGGGGTGTAAATCCAATCTCCTCCTCCTCCTCCTCCTCTTTCTTCGACAAACATCTGATTGAAGCAGGAACAGAGCTCTCACGAGGTTTATATACTCTCTAAGTTAATGCAGAGGTCTTTTAAGCCCTTTTGTCCATCCTCTTACAGAATACGACTAAATCAGTTGTACCAGTCAGATAAGGCATACTAGCAGGCATAAATATTTTGATGCAAGTCAAAACAAGAGGAGACTTATTCAAGGACACAGAATGTACAAACCTTAGTGCATAAAAACTGAACACACACGAGCAGTCTGACTGCTAAAACTAGGCTTCAAATTGGAAATCAGCATAAGATTTGGGAAGGAAATCATGCTTCCCCCAAAGTCTGTCAAGATGGATTCCACATGGGTAACAAACCCACATTTTAAAAATATATAATCAGAAGTTCCTTTTCCACCTATGAAGATGACATCATGTACCGAGTAATTTGGAAGCAATCTGAAAACACTTTGGTGACATTTCAGTGTGGACAAAGATGACTCATTGTGAGGAAGGGAAGGAATTCATTAACTCAGGAATGTCTCCACGGTGGGCGTGTTTGTCTCACAGCAGATTATATATGTCTTTGATTTATAGCCTGCCACTTCCCAAGGTTTCCCAGAGCATAACAACAAGTTCAGATCACAAAACCCCAATACCAATGGCTAAAATAGCCTAATTTCATCCAATTACTCCATGCAGTACATTTTGAGAACCAACACATGGTCAGATCTAGTAAGCTGAATTTGTGATCTTATCAGTATGTTGATTATCATATGGATTTGGGCAGTGGCAGTGTAGAGTACTACCAAGGTGAATTTCACCAGACAGATTCATGAGAAAGTAATGTCAACTGTATGGAGGCAGTATTTGTAGATGAGTTCAGCTATGTCCTCTTTTCCTATCCCAGTGTGTTGTGTATTAAGTGAACGTAAGAACATATGAGAAGCCAATGTTAGATCAGGCCAATGGCCAATTCAGTCCAATACTTCGTCACATAGTGGCCAAAAATACCAAGCGCCATCAGGAGGTCCACCAGTGGGTCCACTGTTGCCTCCCCCCAAGCACCAAGAATACAGAGAATCACTTGTCCCAGACTGAGAGTTCCTGTCTATAAAAAGTAAAGGTAAAGGTTTCCCTTGCTCGAAAGTCAGTCAAATCCAACTCTAAGGTGCAGTGCTCATCTCCGTTTTCAAGTCGATGAGCCAGTGCTGTCCGAAGATGTTTCTGTGGTCATGTGGCCAGCATGACTAGACGCCAATGCACACGGAACACTGTTACCTTCCCACCGAAGTGGCACCTATTTATCTACTTGCAATTTCTTGCTTTCGAACTTCTAGGGTGGCAGGAGCTGCGTACCAGAGATGGGAGCTCACTTCGTCATGCGGCACTTGGGTCTCGAACTGCTGAACTACCAACCTTCCAGCCTGCAGTTCAGCGTCTTAACCACCGAGCCACCTATCTATACCTTGTGCCTAATAGCCACTGATGGACCTCTGCTCCATATGTTTATCCAATTCCCTCTTCAAGCCATCCATATTTGTAGCTGCGACTACCTCCTGTGGCAGTGAATTCCATGTGTTAATCACTCTTTGGGTGAAGAAGGACTTCCTTTTATCTGTTCTAAACCAACTGCTCAGCAATTTCATGGAGTGCCCACGAGTTCTTGTATTGTGAGAAAGGGAGAAAAGTACTTCTTTCTGTACCTGCTCTATCCCATGCATAATCTTATAAGCCTCAACCATGTCACCCCTCAGCCATCATTTTTCCAAACTAAAGAGCCCCAAGCGCTTTAACCTTTCTTCATAGGGAAAGTGCTGTCAAGTTGCAATTTATGGTAACCCTACGAATTAATGTCCTCCAAAATTTCTTGTCATTAACAGCCTCACCTAAGTCTTCCAAACTGAGGGCCGTGGCTTCCTTGATGGAGTGTGTCCATTTCATGTTAGGCCTTCCTCTTTTCCTGCTGCCTTCAGTTTTTCCTAACATTATTGTCTCTTCCAGAGAATCTTGTCTTCTCATAATGTGACCAAAGTCCGATAGCCTCAGTTTAGTTGCTTTAGCTTTTAGAGAGAGTTTGAACTTGATTCAATGTAGAACCTGCTTATTTATCTTCTTGGCAGTCCACACTATCCATAAAACTCTCATCCAGCACCACACTTCAAACGAATTTGCTTATCCCTGACATCTGATAAAATTATAAAAGCAATAAGAAATATGTTGTGTTGTCACCCAGTTCTTTTAAAAATTATGGTTCAGCCCAGTTGACTTCAGGCACAGCACTTGTTCTAGGAGGGACTGTTGGAGCGTGCACTGAAATCCTTTTCTTTACTTCTTGGTGGCTGCATGGGCTAGTTCCCCAACGGGGCCATGCTGGAGAATGAGAAGCCAGTGTGTGCACCCCGCCCCCATATTACCAACTGGCTGGCTTCCTCCACTTGGCCAAGTAACAGCCAGGAGTGACTGGCCCAAGGCCATGCAGCAAGGTTCCATGGCACAGTGGTAATTCTAACCTGGGTATCCCAGACCCTATGCGATGCTCTAACCACCGCACCATGCAGACTCTCTAGTACAGACTGACCTTTCAGTTCCTGGTTGGCATCTGTCAGGATTAGGGTTGCCAAGTTATTTACTGCTAATAGTGGGGGAGAGTTGGTCCCTGCCTGTGACATGGATGCTCATGCGCGTGTGCCATGATCACGTCATCCAGAAGTGACGTCATCATGTTGGGCACATTGCGGGCTGATACTCCAGCGTCGGGCACATTGGCCTGAACTGGACACTTTGGGGGCGGGGTTCCCCCAACCAGCCTTTTCTGGACTGGCGGATTGGGGACCCTTTTAGCGGGGGAACCTCTGCCCTCCCAGGGGACCTGGCAGACCTAGTCAGGATACAGCAAACAATCAATCGGATCACAGTGTATGTAGTATTAAACACAGAAAAAGCATTGTGTTCAAGGCCATACCATTCTGTAAACAAAACTGACAGAAATTTATACAACAAATTAATATTAAATATTTTCTATTCCTGTAACTTACATTTACAAAAGAATCTATTCCTGCAATCAGTGTTTAGTTCTCATGGCCCTTTCTTATACGCCCAAGGAAATGCTGATCGCCACTTTGGGGTCAGGAAGCAATTTTTCTCCAGGCAAGTTTGGCTGGAGATCCTGGAGTTTGTTTTTCTCCCCCTCATCTTCTGGGCATGGAACAGGGGTCACTGGGGTGTGGGGGGATGTATTTGTAAATTTCCTGCCTTGTGCAGGGGGTTGGACTAGATGACCCTGGAGGTACCTTCCAACTCTGTGATTTTAATTACACACAACATAGAAATCGCCACATGTAAAAACAATTCAGCACTCACAAACTCTCAGCAATGTGCACAGAGTGCTATTGACAAAGCTGTAAATACAATACACAAGAACTGATTTTAAAAAGGAACAGCAAGACAGTTGGAGAAATTCCAACCTGTGTTGGCTCTATATATTGTTTGGGATTTCTCTATTCAGGAACTGTCTTGTTGTTCCTTTTTGAAATTGGTTCTTGTGTATTGCATTTACGACTTTGTCAATAGCACTCTTTGTGTATTGCTGGGAGTTTTTGAGTGCTGAATTGTTTTTACCTGTGGAGATTTCTGTGTTGTGTGTAATTGCAGGAACAGATATTTTTGTAAATGTAATACACAAATAGAAAATATTTAATATTTGTTGTATAAAGTTCTGCCAATTTTGTTTATAGAGTGGTATGACCTTGAACATGGTGTTTTTTGTGTGTTTAATACCTGTCAGGACAGGCGGTTGTCTTTTGGTTTGAAGCATATAATTAGATTGCTGGTGTCACGGCTCAGGTGGGGTGTCACCTGATGCTGCCACCACTCTGGATTTAGGATCCATTGAGAAGGCCCAGAGCACCCTCCCAAGACCTTCAGACCTCCCTTATTTGGCTGAATAATAGGCATGAGGACCAGGCAGAGTAAACAACAAATAAAAGGTTTATTTTACTGGAGGTCAGTCAAATATGGGAAATAAACAAGGTGCAAGAACAATAACAATAAGTGGGTGAAGAGAAAAGAAACCAAATGCCGTAACGCGACTAGACTCACAGTCCCTTGTCCATTGTTTCAGTTGGCCTGGGTCTGCTCACCCTTCCTCTCAGGGTGAGGGTCTCTCCCAGCGGCAGCCTTCCCTCTGGCCCTGCTCTCTTGGAAGAAAGAAAAATCAAAACCAAAAGGTCACAGCCAAATCAACTAGCAAGCAAAGGCACACAGGAAACTGTACAAAAATTGCTTATTAATATAAAAAGTGCTAAATATATGAAACATTTAAGAAACAGTCCTTATATATAAATATATTTTCTTCCAGATGAGTAGACAAAGAAGTCCTCACAGAGCCACAATGATAAAATTCTCCAGAGTAAACTTCCGTTTCGTAGAAAAACTTCCTCTGAACATCAACAGGCTGAATGGATTAGTTTGCCCGCTCTGTGAGAACCCTGTTAGAAGTTTAAGAATTTTTCCATATCATGGATTAGGATTTTGTAATACCTATGTAAAGAAAAGATTGCTATCTACACAATAAGGAATGACACAATTGGTCTATTGATGTTCAGAGGAAATATATATATATATATATATATATATATATATATATATATATATATATTCTTTGCTCATTGTTTCATATATTTAGCATTCTTGGCAGAAAGAACAACTCTTCTTCTGTACCAGCTCTTTTATTGTAAGTCCCCTGTGATGGACTTAAAGATCTGGGATCAGCAGAGAATAAAACATAGAACACTGCTGGGTCACATGACAGAGTGAGGAGGGGGCCATTTAGCTCGGAACCCTCAGTGATTGGCAGATAACAGACAAAAGGTTCCGTTTGGAATGGGCAGTTGAGGGAAGCTGCGAGAGAGTTCGGTGTGTGACAGAGAGCGGAGAAGAAGTCTGTCAGAGAACTGAAGAAACTCTCTCTGGAAGAACCTGGTCTACTGAGTTCCTCAGAAGGAAGGGGACAGTGACCAGACAGCTTTGACCAGGTGCCACACGCAGACCCTCACCGTATTGTCAATATAGAAGGGGCGTGTATCATATCCCCTTTTCCTGTGATTGGCTAAAATTGGTGCCGAAACCTCTCAGGGGCTTCTGGGTTTTGTAGGCCTAGCCTCCTCCCACTGCTACACAGGCTCCCTGGGCCTGCTAGGCCTTTGCTTGCACAGCCCAGATCATGACAGCTGGACATAGATTCAATGAAATGTTACAGGAAATGCTGTGTGCCATAATTTGAATTTTGCATTTTTGGGTGATGGTGATACATATCAGTAGTTTCAGGTGGGTGGTCATGTTCATCTGCAGTAGAAGAGCGAGATTCAAGCCCAGTAGCACCTTAAAGACCAACAAGTTTTTCCAGGGTATAAGCTTTTGAGAGTCAAAGCTTCCTTTGTCGAAGCTTCGTCAAAGCTTATATCCTGAAAAATCTCATTGGTCTTTCAGGTGCTACTGGGCTCGAATCTTGTTCCTCTATGATGTATATCCTAAGTTATACATCGAGATCAGGGCCTTGCGGGATCTTACTCAGTTCTACAGGGCCTTTTTCCCCAATATAGATAACAATGGGGGGAACGGGGGCAACCTGTTTGGGGGCCCATAGAATTGGACCCCCTGTTCCAATGTTCTTGAAACTTGGTGGGTATTTTGAGGAGAGGCTCCATCAGCTACCCTGTGAGTTTGGAACCTCTCCCTCAAACCCCCTCCCCTCCAGCCCCCAGAATATACCCTATGTTTTCACCATTGAGTTCAATGGCTCATAGGATATAATGGAGTTGAAATTGACATTTGGCTGCCTGAAAGACTCCCGGGGATGCCAGCTGGGGGTGGGGCTTGGCTCCTGAGCTGCCGGAGCTATGCTCCGGTGCGCTCCCCCACCAAAAGACCCCTGGCTATAACTACTGGTTTTAAGTGTTTATATTGCGCTTTTAAACTTTATTGTAATTGTTGAAAGATGATGTGACCCACCCTGAGCCCACTTATGGGAAGGGTGGGATACAAATACAATAGATAAATAAATAAATAAATAAATAAATAATTTTCCATGGAAAAAACATGACATACACACAGCTGGTTTATTTTGCCAAAGTTTGTTTAAAAGTGGTTTGAGAAGTTACTCCTGTTCAGCAGCCTCCTTCTCTATGTCAGTAAAAGAAGAGAATGTGTAGGAAGGGGGGGGGAAGCCCTGTTTTTTCAGCATTTCCCAGAATCTAATTGAAAATTGGTATTGCGCAGCATCTCATGAATATGACAGTTTTAATAATACAACAGAAAGCACTGTGTATATAATTTATTTACAAGTTACAATAACGAGTTCTGTTGATACTGCAAAAAATTATTTGGGCAAAAATCATGTTAAAAATTGATAAAGGCCTAATGATTTCATATTTTAATTAACTTTCACAGTATTAAGCACCTAATATTGTTGGTTTTTTAATTCACGTTATGAATTACTTAATTTTAAGCAAGAGTTAGTAAAGATATTTTAAAAGGTTTTGCTTCATTGAGCATCAGCAGAAATGATCTTTCTTCTCCTGTGACTGTCCAAGATAATAAATGCTCAGGATGGAGAGACGTCACAAGATGGTGCAGGCTGTTTATAGGTACAGTTTACGGTGTTACAAAATTAAAGTCAGTGCTTTACCTGTGGTAGCAGCAAAAAAAAATTGTGTCCCCACACAATTGAAGAGAGCAGGTTCGCTTTCACAGCAGGGCGATAGCCATCCAGAAGGTAGTCCATTTTTCTTACTTACATGGGATTTGAAAAGTACACACTTAGCACTTTGTACAGAATGCGGATTAGAAATATGGAGCAGGGAGTGCCCCCAAGGATCAGTTAATCCAACTCTTTGTATTGGTCTGGGTGACTCCATCTTTGCTACATGCTGGAGCTTAATGGTCCCAAGTCCTGAGAGAGGACAGTATTAGCTGCTTTTGGGGGAACTTTCTCCCTCTCTCATGCTTATCAGCAGCACTTATCTTCAAGGCCTGGGTTGTTTCTTTCTCTCACTGGAAGCCAGGTGCTTTATGGTCCGGCTCACTCTAGTGTTTGGGATAGCTTAATCATTCTTTGACTCGCAGCCAGTATTTAGGGTATAAGATGTGTGGTTTTAGTTATGCTCTGGGTCTTGAGGTTTGGCTAAGCTTCACTGTGCGTGTGTGTGCATGTCTTGAGGCGACTGACTGAAGGTTAGCCTTTATTTGCTTTGATAACTCTGATGGGTTATTAAAGTTCTCCTTGTAAGTAAACCCAGATCTCTCGTGTCTGTTGCTTGGGAGCTTCTGTGAACCTACGGGAGCCTCTGGCCAGGGTCTATAACACCCCTGCAGGCAATTCCCCCCCCTCCTCCAATGACCCCTGCTGTAGGCCCAGAGGAAGGCAAAAAAACCCCTCCAGGATCTCTGGGCCATTCTGGCCTGGAAGGAGATTCCAAACTGGTGATCGGCAGCAGTACCCTGGGCATATAAGAAAGGACCACGAAAGCTGAACACTGGCTGATCCCTTCCTGCTCTCCCTCTCACAATCTGCTTGAATTCACTGAATCAACATTGCTGCCAGGTGACCATCTAGCCTCTGCTTAAAAACCTCCAAAGAAGGAAGAGCCCACCACCTTCAAAGGAGGGAGGGAAAAAAAATAAGCTTTTTTTTTTAATTGGCCACCACTCAGTTTATCGAATCCCAATTATACTGATATTTGCCGATACAAACAAAGAAAATTAATAATTTGACTGCCCAGTTGTATAGATCAAGACTTAGTGGTTTGAACTGCTGGAGAAGTGAAACCCATATTTGGAAAGGAACAAAGAAAAGCTAGTTGTATTTATTTACTTAAAACATTTCTGTGCCACCTTTCCACCCAGATAAGGGTCCTCAAGGCATCAAACATTAAAACCTTGAAAACATTAGAATCAAGTTTTGAATGCATACATAAACTATTTATCAATATAGTAAATATATATATATTCAGGTGGATAGCCCTCTTGGTCTGAAGCAACAGAACAAAGTTTTGAGTCCAGTGGCACCTTTAAGACCAACAAAGTTTTATTCAAGGTATTAGCTTTTATTTGCAAGCATATTTGCACTCTGTCTGTATCTGAAGAAAAGTGCTTGCACACGAAAGCTTATACCTTGAATAAAACTTTGTTGGTCTTAAAGGTGCCAGTGGACTCAAATAAACTTAAAGTTGTTTCAGGCAGGTAATCTTTTAATGTGGTAAATATTGTCTGGATGATGAAGCACTGGGTTTCAAATTACCGTTTTTACTAACTGTTTGCATGTACTAAATTGAAGTTTACCTATGAGTCATTTTAATGTCGTCTTGGTGTGGGAAGGTTACGTGATGCTTTGTGTTTAACTCAGCTTCTTAATAAAACTGCTGCTCAGAGGTTACAGCGCAACTTATGTAGCATACCAGGTTGATTATTATACTTTGGTTTGCAACGTTTTGAAATATCCTTTGTTAAATCCCTTTTTCTGCAATATATTAAACACCAAAATGAATCTTGTGGTATATTAAAGACTAATAGGTTGATTGAATTGTACACCTTTGTGAATTCTCTGTCAGGTTATACATCTGACAACGTGGGCCAAAGCTCTCAAAAGCTCATATTGGGGTCCCCAACCTTTTTGATCCTGCAGGCACCTTTACGATCCCAACACTGCAGTTGTGGGCTGTAGGAGGCAGAGCCATCCACAGAACGTCAGGGAGTGAGGTTATGCGTAACTCTAGTAAATCTTCAGCATTTCAGGAAGAATCTCGTTTAACAGGATGCTTTTTCAAATGAACATACTATTTTGAAGTGCTTTTTGCTCCGTTAAAGGCTACATGAAGAGAGAAAGTATATCTTTAGGTATTCCTGCACAGACGCCAAATAAAATAACATATATGAGCATACAGAACTATCTTGTAGGGAGCCCACTGGTCTGTCCTAGCTTAATATTGCTATGCTAACCTGCAGCAACCTTCCAGAATCCCATGTCAAGAACATTCCTCTTTGTGTAACAGGTGTTCAGGGTGCTTTACTTTCCCTGTGAAGAAAGGTTAAAACACTTGGGGCTCTTTAACTTGGAGAAATGACGGCTGAGGGCTGACATGATTGAGGTTTATAAGATTATGCCTGGGACAGAACAGGTTGAGAAAGAAGTACTTTTCTCCCTTTCTCACAATACAAGAACTCGTGGACACTCCATGAAATTGCTGAGCAGTCGGGTTAGAACAGATAAAAGGAAGTCCTTCTTCACCCAAAGAGTGATTAATACACGGAATTCACTGCCATAGGTGGTGACGGCAGCTACAAGCATGGACAGCTTCAAGAGAGAATTAGATAAGCATCTAGAGCAGAAGTCCATCAGTGGCTATTAGCCACAATGTATAGATAGAACTCTTAGGCTGTGGCAAATGATGCTCTGTATTCTTGGTGCTTGGGGGGGGCAACAGTGGGAGGGCTTCTAGTGTCCTGGCCCCACTGCTGGACCTCCTGATGGCACCTGGTATTTTTGGCCACTGTGTGACAGAGTGTTGGACTGGATGGGCCATTGGCCTGGTCCAACATTGGCTTCTCTTATGTTCTTATGCCAAACCCTAAAAGCCCTTTTTCCTGGAGATGCCAGGGATTGAACTCAGGATCATCTGTGTGCAAAGCATGTGCTCTAACCATAGTGGCTAAAGCTTTACCCCAGCATGTACAGCTAGAAAAATTTCCAGTGTGCACCTCCCCCAGTAAATGTTGGCCTTCTCCTTCACTTTTTAGATGGAATTAGTGTCAGCGGCATTCCACTTTCCAGTCCATTTCGACAGGTGATAAAACCACGAGTGGAAAACAAGCCTATAAATCCACCGGAAACAACCAAAGCTGGTGACTTCAGTAATATAAAGGTAAGCAAGTGACATCACAGTGGGTGATTTTTAGATGCTACATTGAATGTTCTGTAATGGACAGGAAGTTGTTATGCTGTGTCAGCTGGATTGAACAAACATTTGTGGGTTTTGTTTCTCCTATGTTTACCTTTCCAGAGGACCAGATTCTTGGATAGATTTACTTTGCCTTTAACAATTATTTATATATATGATAGCTTAAAGATAGATTCAAGTGGGTAGCCATGTTGGTCTGAAACAGCAGAACAAGAAATATTTGTGCACATGAAAGCTTATACCTTGAATAAAACTTTGTTGGTCTTAAAGGTGCCACTGGACTTTAACTTTGTTACAATAGCTTAATACATTTTTAATGAGATTACTGAGTTGAAATACCTCTGTGCAGATGATGTGTCTATGCATTTTATCATTTGTGTATGTACTGAGTGCCCTGGCCTTGGGCACTCAGCGTCAATCTGCTGTGGTGACAATTCTCCTGCTTGGCTCCTGTGGGACTAACTTTTCCCTCACTGGCTGCTGCTAGGCAACCAAGCTTGGTTCTGTCAATAAAAAGGCAAAACCAAGAGGCCATTTCCAGGCCTTTGTGGAGAATTCATTGGGGCCAGTCCTGACTAGGATTGCCAGCTCCAGGTTGGGAAATTCCTGGAGATTTTGTGCTGAAGTCTACAGAAACCAGGGTTTGCCCCCCCCCCCCAAGTACCAAGAATACAGAGCATCACTTACCCCAGAGTCCCTATCTATACTTTGTGGCTAATAGCCACTGATGGACCTCTGCTCCATATGCTTAACTAATTCCCTCTTGAAGCCCTCCATGCTTGTAGCTGCCATCACCTCCTGTGGTAGTGAATTCCATGTATTAATCACTCTTTGGGTGAAGAAGTAAAACATTACAAAGCAATGTCACCCAGAATCCTAATATAATAGCATGACACAATTTCATAACTGACTTATGAGAACCCCTCGTGTGGCTTTCAAGGCAAGAGATGACCAGAGCATGTTTGCCATTGCCTTCTTCTGCATAGCAACCCTGAACATAGCCAGCTCTGCTTAGCTTCCAAGTCCTGGCAAGCTCAGGCTAGCCTTTGCCTTTCAGACTATTCAAATTAAAATATCACACAACAATAAACCCCACCAGATCTCCCAACAAACTAATTAAACTTAGTATGTGATCTGCTACATCTAATAGTAAAGTGGCTAGCTCCTGTGCCCATTATCAAAAACAGCAAAAGCGGTCCATCCAGGGACATGGTTTTAGAATTCTGGGTATTTTGGGGAGGCCCCAAATTTTAAATATTTTCCACAACCTCTCCAAGAGAAACCCTGTCTGGATGGAGAACTGCATATACACCAGGAACATATAACACTGAGAGTAGCTCTGTTTCGATTAAAGGGATGGGAGGGTGGGGAGGAAGGATGCCCCTGGTGGCTCGGTGGCTTGGAATTTTAGCTGATGGCTCGGAATTTTCAAATTGCTCCCCCCCCACAAGCTGTGATTCTTTGTGAGCCCAAATTTGTACCACACTATTTCTAAAAATGCACATGGGATTCAACTCATTTTCATCCATTGCTGGAAATAACTAAACTATAATTGCAACAATTTTGCTACTGAACAAGTGTAGGGATAGCATGCGTAAATAATATCACATTTGGTAGTTTCCATGTGAAAAAGCAAACATAATTGGTGACGTTTGAAAATCATGCAGAGAGAAAATGTACAATTGGTTCTTATTTGCTGCTATTATACACACAAGAATTGAAAATATATGCAAGTTTAGTTCCATGCAGTTGTCTTTTCATTATTTTTTCCAGTTCTCATCAGATGAGCAACTGGAACACTCCGTTTAATCGAAATATGGTTTTTTTTCCAATTTATACCTTGTGTTTTGATCCTTTCTGGTAGTTTACAATCGTATAGAATGAATTAAAATCCATTCACAGAAACACGCCACTCAGCTAAAACAATCTGATGAAAACAGAGACACCACAACATAAAAGTGTAGTATGGTAATTAATTCCTTCTGTCATCTTTGCTCAGCAGCCTGAATTGCCTTGACCATCCTGAGCTTGTCAGAACTGGGAGCAAAGCAAAGGTCAGCCCTGGTTAGTACTTGGATGGGAGACCATCAAGGAAGACCAGGGTTGTGTTAGCCGAACTGCTTATTTTATGCAGTGTCTGGACTAACTTATTATGAGTTCTGGTCTATGTATACAGAGGAAGCAACTTCGTCCAGAGAACCCGTTTCTCCAAAGAGAACACTTGACAAGGTTTCTTTAGTAAAATCAAATATTCTCTTTACTGAATAATATCTTTTTAGTACACAGGCAAACAATACTGATGCACTCACACATACACACAAGTTCCTTTAGATACAGTAGCAATGGAAAACCATATGGGGTTTTAAACTAAAGGTATTTAGGAAAGGAATACACGTGATACTTATCTGGTCCTGTAGCTCGACCTTCCACAGTGAAGAATACAAGAATTATTTCTAACTAAGGATACTACACACTGTTGGAACCTGCCAACATGTGTGAGGATTAAATGACTTACTAGCTAGTTGGGGGTAGATGTCGACAATCCAACGATTCCTCCTAACAAAAGGTGAACCTCACTTTTATCAGCTAGTATTTGGGGGCTGGCTTGGGGTCTTCTCTAGTCCGTCCCATCCCTATACCATTGGCTATAGGATGTGGGGTACCCTCCTACTAAGGTGGGGCAATATTGAAAGTCTGCACCTTACTATAGGGGAACCTTTTGGTCCAAGGTGCAAAGATGGGTTGTCATGGAAACCTTAGGAATGCAGATGACTCTGGCTTGGTCCAAGTGACAAACAGGAAACAGTCGTAACACATGCAAATGCCAAGCATCTTGTGGGTTACATGTGGAATTCAGATTCCTCAATGGTGGACAGGTTGTCATTTATACATCCTTCTAGCAGACCATAATGGAGATGCTTTCTTGTTCCCAGTGCATGTTGGGTAGATGGATGCATATGTGTGTGTCTGTGACTTCATTAGCATGAAAGTACAGTCTGCAAGCAGCTTCCTAGTGCAGGTGGTCACATCAAACAAAGCACACAGTTCTCCCAAACCAAAGACACTTTCTAGCACCATTCAGGTGTGTGTGCAGGTCAGAAAATAACAAATAAAAGCATTTTCAAAGTACATCTCCTAACAATTGCAATGCAGAGGCAGGCAATGGCCAACCACCTCTGAACATCCCTTGCCTTGAAAGCCCCATGAGGGATCACCATGAATCATTTTTAGCTTGACAGCACTTATTCTTAAGTTTAGCATAGTGGTTAGGAGCGCAGACTCTAATTTGAGAAAACCGGGTTTGATTCCCCATTCCTCCGCATGCAGCTGCTGGTGTGACCTTGGGTCAGTTGCGAGTTTTTTCAGCGCTGTTCTCTCATGGGCAGTTCTCAAAAGAGCTCTTTCAGCCCCATCTATCTCACAGGGTGTTTGTTGTGGGTAGTGGAAGGTAAAGGAGATTGTAAGCTGGTCTGAGACTCCTTCAGGTAGTGAAGGGCAGGGTATAAATCCAGTCTCTTCCTCCTCTGTCTCTGCTTGCTATCTCCAATGGCCTTCTGAAATTCAGTATAAAAGTCTGTGCTGCTTTATGTCTCATAGACTTTGGGAGGTCTGTGGAAGAAGTCTCTTGGTGAGAAGTCCTTGCTAATTGACTACGAAGTTAATGTTTGTTTTTGTTTATTTTGAGAAACAAAAGTTGTTGGAAGATATACATGCAGATTACTCATATTCACTATTCGGATTGACTAACAATACCATTAGTGAGATTAGCACAAAGCTATCATATAGAAACAAACTCAATTAATGAAGTGCAAACTATTTTAATCACCTAAGTTGTTTTTTTGGGGGGGTCTATTTTTAACTTGAAGTATTTAACATTCCAGTCTTTTCTGCCTGTTCTCTGCCCCCCTTTGAGTTTTATTGTTATAATGCTATTTACAGGGTAGACACAAAGAAGAGAGGTCAGAGAATGTCATACTGCCTGTCTCTTGTGTGCCACAGATGTTCATTTTCAGCTACATGAAGGGAGAAATTGAAATGCACCCAGTGTATGTGACAGAGTGCTTTTGAGGCCAAGTGTTCAAATGCAAGCATTGTCAACACTATTTTTAGAGCATCGCTCTCCCTACAGTGGTGTTTAAAGATTCAGTGGAGGCTGCTAATAGGTATATTTATATCTGCTCTGTCAACTGCCACAGCATGAATGCGGGTTAAGGATGATAATTCTATTCTCTGAGACTCTGCCATGGTTACCATTACCCTGGCTGCTTAAATACATGTCGTATGGCCATATGCATTTCCAAAATACCTGGTTACATATGTGTTGTGTTGTGCTTCTATACTTGCCGATTGCATATGGAAACAGGCCGGAAGTGAAATCGGCAAATTGTTGACCTGTTGTTTCTTTTTACTATCTCCACATATGTGTGCATCTAAAGTGGCTTAAATGAAAGGCTTTGTCACTTGTAGCTGGTACTATAATTTTTTCCCAAAGGTGGCATGGCATTGTTTTGTTAAACGTAATTTTAATCATTGCAACTAGCTGGTAGGTATTCCAGGAGACCGAAAGTGAGCTGGGGACAGGCAGTCACTGTAGCCCTATGCCATGAAAATAGTGTTCCTCTGTGGTAATGAAGCTTGATGCAAATTCTTTTTCTCCTTAAGAACATTTACTAGACATTCATATTCAAGGACAGGGAATGAGAGCAGCATCATAATGGCACCATTTTGGATCATGCAGGAAACGTACCCGTACATAGCCCTGTTCCCGTGCCTAATGCCTAAACCCGGGCTCTCCGTTATGCCCGTCAACAAAGTTTCCTCTAAGCTGTAGAGTCTTGTGAGCAAAAATTCTGTGAGCTAGCTCACATTAACTCAGCTTAGAGGAAACGCTGTCTGTCAACACCTTTTCAGGGCCAGGTGGTGCTGTTGCCTAGCAAGGCCACTGGATTGGCCACTGCAGATGTGTTTGGTTGCACTGATTTTTAGAAACTTTGCTTTGGCAGCAGCTGCCACAAGGATCTTCACTGTATGGCTGAAGGGAAGCTGGAATAACCATGTTGTGACTGATTCTACCATCCATGGCAGCCATTTTGTGGCTGTGCTCATTGTTTATTGTCAGAATTCCAAATGTGCCCACAGGGCTCAAAAAGGTTGAGAACTCATGCCCTTAAATGCCACCCAGTCAGTCATGATAACAACACGTTAATTCTATAAACCAAGGTCAGGTTTCCTTTGCTATAAGGAAGGTGGAAACCTTAGAGTCCTTAACCAGTTGCAGCCCTGGGCAACATCCCTTTTGGTCTCTGTCAATCAACAGCTGCCCCAGGGCCACAGCAAGGGGACTATTAGAAACACCGGCAGCACCCTGACCTGGATAGCCCAGGCAAGCCCCATCTCGGAAGCTAAGCAGGATCAACTCCAGCAAGTACTTGGATGGGAGACCTCCTTGGAATGCCCACAGTCGGGAGGCAGGGGCAGGCTTTATTCAGCCACCTCTCTGAATATCCTCTAGGCCCCCAGTAGGGGTCAGTGACCAGAGGTCGGCATGACTTTCAGGTGCACACACACTCACACACTTATGAAAAATGAAAAAAGAAACACTGGCAGCAAAGTATGAAATCCAATCGAGGGAGGGTGGCTGGGGTGGCTGGCAAAGAAACTGAGCCCCATCCATCCACCCATAGGAATACAGGGCCAGCATGCACTAAAGGGAAGGCTCCTAGACCCATCCCCCGTCTAACAGCTAGCCACCAAAAGATGGAATATCTGAAATTTTGTGTGTTATGTGCTGTCAAGCTGCTTCTGGATTCTGGTAAGCCTATGAATGAATAGGGTAGCCAAGTGACTTACCTGGCAGAGCGGGGGAGCGGGGGTCCCATTCTGGGACATTTGTGTGTGCAGTGTATGCGTGCTGTGCTGATGGCACCTGGAAGTGGCATCATCACACCGGGCATGTTGGCAGCCGATGCTGTAGCAATCAACCTGAAAGCTCTATGGTACCATAGAGTTTTCAAGCTGATTGCTAGGGCATTACCCGGCGACGTGCCCAGAGCGATGACGTCACCTCTGGGTGACGTCATCGCTCCGGGCACGTCGGCCCAATCTGGGCACTTTGGGGGTGGGGTTCCCCCTCCCAGCCAGATCCGGACTGGCGGGTTGGGGGCCCTTTAAGCGGGGGAACCCCCCCCTCCCGGGGACCTGGCAGCCCTATGAATAAATGTCCTTCAAAATGTCCTGTTGTTAACAGCCTTGCTCAGGTCTTGCAAACTGAAGCCTGTAGTTTCCATTATTGAATCGATCTATCTCATGTTGGGTCTTCCTGTTTTCCTTCTGCCTTCAGCTTTTCCTAGCATTTTTTTCTTTTCCCTCAGTGATTCTTGTCTTCTTGCCCTGACCTGGGTGGCCCAGGCTAAGCCTGATCTCATCACATCTCAGAAGCTAAGCAGAGTTGGCCCTAGTTAGTATTTGGATTGGTGATCACTGAGGAAGTTCAGGATAGCTACACAGAGGTTGGCAATGGCCAACCACCTCTAAATGTCTCTTGCCTTGAACGCCCTACTGGGTCACAATGTGAGCTGTGACCTGATGGCACTTTCCACCACCGCCTGTCTTCTTACAATGTGACCAAAGTCCTACAGCTTCAGTTTAGTCATTTTAACTTCTAGGAAGAGTAGGCTTGATTTGATCTCTGTTGTGTGTGTTAAGCGCCATCAACCTTATGAATTTTGTTGTCGCTGTTCAGTTGCACAGTCGAGTCCAACTCTGCATGACCCCATGGACCACATCATGCCAGGCCCTCCTGTCCTCCGTTGTCCTCCGGAGTTTGCTCAACTTCATGTTCGCTGCATCGATAACACTGTCTGACTCTCTCATCCTTTGCCATCCCCTTCTTCTTTGACTTTCAGTCTTTCCCAGCATCAGGGTCTTCTCCAGTGAGTGCTCCCTTCTCATGTGGTGACCAAAGTCTTAACATAATAAGAACATAAGAGAAGCCAATGTTGAATCGGGCCAATGGCCTATCTAGTCCAACACTCTATCGCACAGTGGCCAAAAATACCAGGTGCCATCAGGAGGTCCAGCAGTGGGGCCAGGATACTAGAAGCCCTCCCACTGCTGCCCCCCCCAGCACCAAGAATAGAGTGCATCACCTGCCCCAGACTGAGAGTTCCTATCTATACCCTTTGGCTAATAGCCACTGATGGACTTCTGCTCCATATGTTTATCTAATTCCCTCTTGAAACTGTCCATGCTTGTAGCTGCCACCACCTCCTGTGTCAGTGGATTCCATGTGTTAATCACTCTTTGGGTGAAGAAGTACTTCCTTTTATCTGTTCTAACCCGACTGCTCAGCAATTTCATTGAGTGTCTTCAGCTTCAGTATCTGGTCTTCCAGGGAACAGTCAGGGTTGAAAATGTCCTATGAATTAATGTCCTCCAAAATGTCTTATCGTCAACAGCCTTGCCCAGGTCTTGCAAAACTAGGGGTTGTGACTTCCTTTATTGAGTCAATCCACCTCATGTTGGGTCTTCCTCTTTTCCTGCTGCCTTCTGCTTTTCCTAACATTATTGTCTTTTCTAGCAACTCTTGTCTTCGCATAACGGCATCAAAGTACAATAGCCTCAGCTTAATCATTGTAGCTCCTAGAAGGAGTTCAGGCCTGATTTGATATAAAACTCACTTATTTGTCTGTTTTGATCATCCAAGGTACCTGTAAACTCTTCTCCATCACCATGTTTCCAATGAGGCATGGCATGTAAACTTAACAAGGTAACAGGTGTAGCATAAGATTGCTGTTAGTATTCTGGGTGGGAAAAGAAATAACTGAAGAGGCCTCACTTGCTAACAGCAAACAATAATGGGCGAACAAATAATGTAAACATTCAGATCTTCGTCGTGGTCTCTGTGCAGTCCCACACATGGGTTGGGCGCCTGCGCACGACCTCGATCGGAGAAACTTCTAGAGCTTTACCTCAGAAGAGCTTTTGGCGGGCTCTCCCCCCACTCTGGGGGAGGAGACATGCACTGCGCATGCCCAGAGCGGGAGAGAGAGCCGCCTCCCACTCAGTTCTTCTTCGACCGCCTTCGTGTTCCCACCTCGTTCCTGTCGTTCCTCCATTTACCTCAGCTGAGTATATCTTTCTTCGCTTTCGCTTTCTTTTTCCATCTGCTTCTTTCTCTTCTAAAAAATATTTTTTTTAAAAAAAAAATCTTTGTCTATCTCTCTTCCCTCCCCCTCTCCTTTCTTTGGAGGGTGGGTGGGGATTTTTGTATGGGAAAGACTCAATTCTTTAAGGTCTGTCGTCGTTGCCCTGCTAAAATTCCATCCAACGACGGGCACGACCTTTGCTTAGTTTGTTTGGGAGAGGCCCATAGAGTAGATTCTTGCCCTCATTGCGCGAGTTTCACTCGTCAGGCTCGCCGTAATCGAGAGGCTAGGCTCAAAGCTCTTCTTGTTGAATCGGCTCTGCGTCCCACAATGTCTTCGGGAGCTTCCCAGGTCTCGGTAGCGAAGAAATCGGACACCTCCTCGAAGGCACCGAAACAGAAACCTAAGCGGGCTGAAGATAAGACCCCTTCGAGGTCGAAGGCCACGCCCTCTGCTTCGGTTTCGAAAGTGGACCCCATCATCGTGACTGGGTTGTCGACGTCGATGCCGGCCCTTGCCTCTACATCTCATCAGTCTGCGGCTCGACAACAGACTCCGCAGCACCCCCACTCGTCACCTATGGGGACGATACCGTTGGGCCAGTTGACCAGATCGCCTCCGCACCTGTGTCCGCGAACAGGCTCCCGGTCTCCACGGAGGCGCTCCACTACCCCGATCCACACTTTGGACGAGGGTCTGGTTGTGCACCGCCATGCTCGGTCCCGATCTCGACTTGGTCGTCGATGCCTGATCCGTAGGCAATCCCCGTCGTCGTCTGATTCCGCCTCTGACCACCAATGCTGGTCCTGCGAAGACCGTCGGGAGCGTCCGGATGCGGCCTACTATTATTCGAGGTCTCCGACACCGGAGAGACACTGCTATGACTGAATCCGGCATTCGGAACGCGGAGATCAGGCCCACGCCCCGGTCCGCCCTCGGCGCTCGGCATCTGTGGCCTCGGCTCATTCTGCCTCTCGGGAACAGCCTTCTGACCTTCCCAGAAATCGGGACGCTCCAAGGAGTTCCCCAATGGAACCTCGACACCGTCCTGCCGTCAACCATCCGGTCGTCGACCTTGTCCAACCCCGATCCTCCTCTCCTATGTCGATCTCGGACGGGTCGGATTCGGCGGAGTTCGATCCCGAGGTCTCTCGAATTGAGGACGAGCACCGACGCTCGGGGTCGATTTCCCCTACGGAAGGCCCTAAGGCATTTTTGGAGCGACTGCCCTCCAAGTTCAGGGCTTTACGGAGTCCCCAGCAGTGACCGACGTCGTTCACCGGTTGGTCCAGGCTGATCTTCCTCCGTCTCCCGTCTTGCCTTTGCTGCCTGTCCACCTTTCTATGTTGAAAGAGTCATGGGAACACCCGGCTTCGATCCCTCCGGTTTCGAGGCGCTATGATGGGTTGTATAGGATCCAGGATGCTCCTGGCAAATTCCTTCTTTCTCAGCCACCACCGAACTCCATGGTGGTTCACTCTTCTTCGAAATCGAGGCAGCCTGCTCGCCAGTCCACGCCCCCTGACCGTGAGGGTCGTAAACTGGATCTTCTGGCCAAGAAGATGTACTCTCTGGCCTCCATGAATCTCCGGGTCGATACTTATCTGTCGTATTTATCTGCTTACGCATTCAACGTTGCCAATGCAATTCGCCCTGTCCTGGAGTTTGTTCCGGAAGAGCACCGTCCCACTCTCTCGGCTGCCTTGTCTGAGGTTTGTGCCATATCAAAGCAACAAATCAATTCCGTTCGTCATGCGGTCAGCTGCTCCTCTGAACTCCTGGTGTCTTCTGTCGCTCTCCGGCGTCATGCCTGGCTGCGGGGCACCTCCCTACAACCGGACGTCAAGTTCCGTGTAGAAGACCTCCCCTTTGACGGAAACGGCCTCTTCCACTCCACCACCGACGAAGTGTTGAAGGCTGTAGATGAGAGTCGTAAGCAGGCCCGAAACCTTGGAGTCTCGGCTGCACCTTACCGTCCCAGAAACCGTTCCTGGAAACCTTCCGCCTCCAGGCGATACCTATCTCCGGCACCTCACTCCCAATGGAGGAGGAAACCGTACGACTCCCGTCCTCCTTCCAAACACCGTTCCCAACCCACCAAAAAGCTGCCGCAGCCTAAGCAGTCTGTTTGACTGTCCCCACCGTCTCTCTCCAATGTCATTCACTCCTTCCGTCCGTACCCGCCTCTTCCCCTTTCTACCAGCCTGGGAAGAAATTTCAACCGACTCTTGGGTCCTCACCATCCTGCGGGTCGGGTACGCCATAGAGTTCGTTTCGCCTCCGATCCTCCCACACTTTGTCGTCACGCCTCCAGACCCCCTCCTCGATCTCGAGGTTTCTGCTCTCCTTGCCAAGGGGGCCATCGAGGTCGTCCCGGAGGCGCAACGAACTCTCGGCTTCTACTCGAAGTATTTCCTGGTCCCCAAGAGGGACGGCGGCTTCAGACCAATTATGGACCTTCGGGATCTCAACCGTTACATTCGGTATCAAAAATTCAGAATGGTCACTCTGCAGTCGATCCTCCCTCTCATTCCACGGGCAGCGTGGCTCGCGTCAGTCGATCTTCAAGACGCATACTTCCATGTCACGATCCGTCCCCAACATCGGCGGTTTCTCCGCTTCGCCGTTGGAGATGCCCACTACCAGTACAGAGTGCTTCCCTTCGGCCTTTCTACAGCTCCACGGGTGTTCACCAAGCTGATGGCTGTGGTGGTAGCCGAACTCCACCGACGGGGAGTCACTCTTTATCCTTACATCGACGACTGGCTTCTCGTAGCTCCAACGCCAACTCAATTGCTCCACGACACTCGGGAGACTCTCTCCCTCCTCCGTGCTCTTGGCCTTTGCGTCAACCACGCCAAGTCCTCCCTTCAGCCCCTCCAAATCCTTCGATTCCTCGGGGCTCGACTCGACACCAACCTCGAAGCGGCTTTCCTTCCAGAGTCCAGGGCTTCCGACATTCGTGCGATGGTGTCCGCCTTTCAGACGTGTCCCCAACAATCCGCCCGTTCGGTCATGAGGCTTCTGGGTCACTTTGCCTCTACGGTGTTCGTTGTCCGCAACGCCCGGTTGACGATGCGGCCGCTTCAGCTCTGGCTCCTACGAGCCTTCGATCCCCTCCGGAGGCCTTGGCACACGATTCTGTCGATCCCACAAACCGTCCTCGCCTCCCTCGAGTGGTGGGCTCAACCTGTCCACCTCCTTTCCGGGATGCCATTTCGTCCTCCTCCTCCCGAGTTGCTGTTGACCACAGACGCTTTCCTCTGGGGTTGGGGAGCCCAGTGTGGAGCGCTTACTGTACAAGGGGCTTGGTCTGCTCGAGATGCAACTCGCCACATAAATTACCTGGAGCTGCAAGCAATTTACCTGGCCCTCCGGTCTTTTCTTCTGACCCTCCGAGGCCGTGTCGTCCAAGTGGCTTCCGACAGCACCACGGCTGTTTATTATGTCAACAAACAGGGCGGCACTGCCTCTGTTCGTCTCTGCACCTTGGCGATAGACCTCTGGTCCTGGTGCCTCCGCCACTCCATCACGCTCTCGGCGATCCATATTCCCGGGGATCAGAATGTCGATGCGGACCGGTTGAGTCGTTCTGCCTCATCGGACAACGAATGGTCCATTCCCCTCCGGTATCTTCGACCTCTGTTTCGGGAGTTCGGTCACCCATCTGTCGACGGCTTCGCGTCCGTCGACAATGCTCGATGTTGCCTGTTTTTCAGCAGGGGTCCCCCGTCTGCTCGGTCGCTCGGGGATGCCTTTCTCCACAAATGGAACGGAACCCTGTTTTATCTGTTTCCTCCGTTCCCTCTCATCTCTCGGGTCGTGCAGAAGATTCGTGCAGACCGCACCTCCTGCATTCTGATCACTCCGTGGTGGCCACGCCAGGTCTGGTTCCCGCACCTGCTTCAACTCTCCTGTCGTTCCTTCCGTCCCCTCCCTGTCGTCCCAGATCTCCTCTCTCGGGCCCGAGGGAGAATCATCCATCCCAATCCGGGATTTTTCAAATTAACGGCCTGGAAGATCCAGCCCTAGACTTCCCGCCTCAGGTCTCTGAAATCCTCCTAAATGCTTGGAAGCCTTCTACTCGACGTTCCTATCGGTTCAAGTGGAACAGATTCCAATCCTATGCTACTGATCACTCCTTCGATCCGATTCGATCATCTCTCCGTGAGATCTTCGCCTACATCGTGCATTTGAAGGATGCGGGCCTGGCATATTCGTCCTTGAGGGTTCATTTGGCGGCGATCTCCGCCTACCACCCCCTCATCCAAGGCTCGTCAGTGTTCTCCCACCGTCTCACCAAGACGTTCCTCAAGGGTCTTCTTTGCATGTGCCCGCCTAGGAAACCGTTGGTGCCTTCCTGGAGCTTGTCTCTAGTTCTCTCTCAGCTCATGGCTAAACCGTTCGAGCCGATGGCTACCGCCGACCTCAGGTTAGTGTCCTGGAAGACGGCCTTTCTCGTAGCCATTACCACTGCACGCAGAGTAGGGGAACTAGCTGCCTTTAGGGCAGATCCCCCTACACCGTTTTTCATAGGGAGAAGGTGGTCCTTAGAACAGATCCTTCCTTCCTCCCTAAAGTCATCTCTGCCTTTCACCTCTCTCAGTCGTCTGTTCTGCCTACATTCTTCCCGAACCCGACTGATGTCTCTCAGAGAGCCCTGCACTGTCTAGATGTGTGCAGAGCGCTCTCTTTCTATCTACACAGGACGCAGCCCATGCGTAAATCTCCTCGGCTGTTCCTGGCTTATGGCCCCCCTCACGCGGGGGAACCCATTTCTTCTCAACGTCTCTCTAAGTGGGTGACTTCCACCATAGCCCTTTGCTATGAGCTGGCGCGTCAACCCGTTCCTACCTGTCTCACTGCCCATTCCACACGGGCGGTGTCGACGTCCACTGCTTTCCTGGCCGGTGTCCCGTTGGAAGACGTCTGTGCGGCTGCTACGTGGTCCTCGGCATCGACCTTCGTGACCCACTACGCACTCGACGTCCGAGCTCGGCGGGATGCTGCCTTTGGTCAGACGGTGCTGCGATCTCTCTTCGCTTGATCCTGGTACACCCTCAGGTAGGACCCGTGGGTGATTTGTTTTGATCACGATGCTGTGTCTTAACCAGTATTTTTGTGTCCTTTGCAGCTGCCAGCTCCCTCCTCCAACTGGTTCAGCTCTTGTAATCACCCATGTGTGGGACTGCACAGAGACCACGACGAAGATAAACAGGTTGCTTACCTGTAACTGATGATCTTCGAGTGGTCATCTGTGCAGTACCACAATCCCACCCAGCCTTCCCTGCTGCTGGCATCTCCAGATGTCCTGTTTTGGATTCTTTGGCCTTGACAGTGGCGGTCGAAGGAACTGAGTGGGAGGCGGCTCTCTCTCCCACTCTGGGCATGCGCAGTGCATGTCTCCTCCCCCAGAGCGGGGGGAGAGCCCGCCAAAAGCTCTTCTGAGGTAAAGCTCTAGAAGTTTCTCCGATCGAGGTCGTGCGCAGGCGCCCAACCCATGTGTGGTACTGCACAGATGACCACTCGAAGATCATCAGTTACAGGTAAGCAACCTGTTTTTTTGAGGCAGTGTGGGTCCTATTCCTTGAGAGTTCAGAAGAAATTTCTGGGAAAATGCCTGCACATTTCACATACCTTAAAACAGTGCCACTCACAGATCTAGTAGGGTTTCTACTTTGAGGAACTCCCCAGGATTGCAGAACCTGATGATTGCAAATTAACCAGTTAATTGATAAGGACCCCCAAATCCTATAGAAGAGACATCATGTTGAGAACAGCTATGTTCCAGTTACAGGAAAAAATGGAGAGGAGGGGAAATAATTCTGCTGAAATCCCTGAGAGCTTACAGAACCCTGGTAGGGGCAGATTTTGGGGTAAGGTTTCCTCACCCACTCCTGTAACTCCTTGTGAGTCACCAGAATGTGTATGTGTGTGAGAGGGAGTTTGAATTCCTGCACAAGAGGGAAGGAATTCCACACCTACAGGTCAGCAAGGGAGATGGGGCCGCGGTGTATGAGGGAGCAGATACAGATCGTATACTGTTACGTGCACTTACCTATACTATTGATGTTAAATATATAACAAAAGTTGTAGGGAGCAGAATCAGTTCCCGTTGATGCAGCTGTAGCCTCCGGGGCTCGTCTGTGTCAAATTTCTCCTACGGAGCCATTGTAGCCTACAAGGGATAAGAAACGTACAAATTCAATGAATTTGTATTTGAAGGTCAAGCAGCAATATAGATATTGATTAGACCATCAGACGCCACAAGGTAATGCGCCAGCTGCAAAGGAATGGCAGGATGCATTAGGCTCAAGAGCAGCTTCTCTCTCTATGCATCTTTGCTTGAAAACAACTCCCAAAGGAATCGACAAGGGCTACATCTACCTGTATATAAGTAAGGGCTGTGTCTTTTCAATTTATCTTCTTGCCAATAGTTGTATTACTGGTTAATGGTAATTAATTAATGCTTGACTGTTATTTCAGACAGGAGGGAGGTATGACACCTCTTGCCTATGCTCTGTCCTCTACGGGGGAGGTGTGAGGAAGCCAAAAGAAACAGCAGCAGCTAACAGTTGCAGAGCTGCCACCGCTGCCACCTCCTGGTCCCTGCCAGCCGCCTGTCTTTCCCTGGTGGAAGCAGAGAACACGGCACAGCTGGTAGGGTTGCCAGATTTGGGTTGGAAAATACCTGGAGACTTTGGGGGTGGAGCCAGGAGAGGGCAGGCTTTGGGGAGGGGAGGGGCCTCAGCATGGTACAATGCCATAGAGTCCACCCTTCAAAGCAGCCACTTTCTCCAAAGGAGCTGATCTCTGTCAGCTCGAAATTAGTCGTAAAAGTGGGAGATCCCCAGGCCCCACCTGGAGGCTGGCAACCCTAACAGCTGGGGAAGGGAGGAGAGAGTCTCACTGCTCCCGGCCGCTTGGGTGACCACGCGATATCTTTGGTGGCTGATAGCAGCTTTTGTTGCCACCCACCTTTGTTGGCCGTTTGCTCTGTTCTAGGCAGAACCTCCAGGAGCCACGCTGGTAGGAGTGGTGATGGGGGAGGCTTCCTGGAGACTGGTGGCTCTGTCAGGGGAGGGGCAGTCCCGAGTTTACCTCAGTGGCTGGCATGAAGGGGGTTCCCAGTGTTGGAAAAATAGGCAAAAATACTTAAATAGACTTTGCAATGGATCTTTGCTTCACTGGATAGGAGACATTTCTGTGTAAAAATCTTTATTTCTAATGGGAGGGTTCACTGGGAGACTACAAAATAACAAAGAGATATCTAGAGCCACATCTTTAGATCCTTACAGCACAGAACACATGGTCACACAACAATGGAGATTCTCCTTCTTCTTGACCCCTAGAAGGAAGTCACCTGATTGCATTACCCAATCAATGTTGCTCAGTTTTGCCTTGCTTACATTTGTCTGCTCGAGGTTTCCTTCCAGGTCAGTCTAAATAATAGCACAGAAGGTAGAACAGATTAACCCTATAATTACTGGAATCTAGACCTTGCAACCCACATGTTTCCAATACCCAGGAGGCTGGGAATGGCTTCCCTCCTGCCTCCATCACTTCCTCCTTCATCTCATTGGCTCGGAGGTTCCCAAAGCAGCAGCGCTTCCTGCTGCTCCCCTCCTGCCTTCTTCCAGTTGTGAGT
Source organism: Gekko gecko (assembly GCA_029375565.1). NCBI lineage: Eukaryota > Metazoa > Chordata > Lepidosauria > Squamata > Gekkonidae > Gekko > Gekko gecko. The sequence goes on from JAPDNY010000009.1 coordinate 72,990,592, forward strand.
GGGCAGAGAGGCACATTGCATGCAAAAATGAGGACAAACACTCCTCTATTTAGGGTGAGATTTAAACTCCCCTATTCACTTTCTAAAAGGTTTCAGATTTTTCAGCAAACCTGGTGTGTGTGTGTTTCCCCTGAGATTTGAAGGAAAGTCTCCTTTGTGTGAAAGTGGCCCTGATCTGTGGATTTAAATATCTGCAAATTGGGACATACTTGACTACTAGATACAGGATGCCTGCTTTATCAGGTAAGGAAAGTCCACACTATGAGAAACCAGTTTAATGATGAGGTGCCACCATGTCTTTCATTGCCAGCTGTGTGCAGCTTGGATATTGAAACAGCTGCTATTATATTTCTGTCTTGTATTAGTTGCTGAAACAGTTGCTATTATATTTTTGACTTATATTATATTTTTGACTTGGCCTTTATTTATACATGCACACCTTCCTCTTTCTATAAACTCTGTCATGCTACTTTAGATGTTGGTTTATGTGCACTGTGCTTGCACTTGGGAGAAAGTGCCACAATGATTAAGTCAAGGCTTGGAGGGAAATATCTTTTTTTTTTTTTAAAAAAAATATGTTTCTGTAGTCAGTGACAAGAAATGGACTAAATAAATGTTAATTAGTTTGCAGTCCATGTGGTACTTATGGAGAAAGAGCTTAGCAATGTAGAGGAGACCTGGGGGGAGAAATTTTGCATTGGCCAATATTATATTGTTGGTCCTGTTTTTGGCCATCTAGAAGAACTGGTTGGCCCCTGTGTGAGATAGGAGGCTGGAACTGATGGAACACTGGTCTGATCCAGCAGGGCTCTTCTTATGTCTTTTCAGGGGATGGCCTTGGCCTCTATGCCCTGCCGTTGGCCGTCTAGAGGAACTGGTTGGCCATTGTGTGAGACAGGATGTTGGACTAGATGGACCACTGGTCTGATCCAGCAGGGCTGTTTTTGTGTTCTTATGTCCTCAAGCCCAGAAATTTCATATTGGGCACTGTTTCATTCTTATTTTGAAACGGCATGGCAGTTCATCTCACTGTGTGACGGCAAAATGCAATACACATAATTTTAAAACCCTAGGGACTCGGAATTTAAATTGCTCCCAAGAGTTTCAGGCATTTGACAATGATTCAGGTGGGCAGCCGTGTTAGTCTGAAGCAACAAAACAAAGTTTGAGTCCAGTGGCACCTTTAAGACCAACAAAATTTTATTCAAGATATGAGCTTTTGTGTACACGCACACTGAAATCGACTCCCAGTGCCGAAGACCACCCTTCGGTGCTTTTAAAGGTTGCACTGGACTCTTCAACAGTTATTCAGTAAAACTTTGTTGATCTTAAAGGTGCCAGTGTAACTTTGACAATGATTCAGTAATCTTATGGCCAAAATTCTAGACTGATACTTTTTAAATTGGCAAAATGCTGACAGCTACCGTTCTCTGCACACCCTTAGAGTGATGTAGCATCTCCCAATGTCCAGGCATGCTGAGTTGCTCAGTCTAACACTTAGAAGGGTGTAACTCTACTTAGTGTTGCACAAGGAGCCACTTAAAGCCCGGGACAGGCCTAGTTACTGCTATATAAGAACATAAGCCAGTTTTTCCTTGACCTTTCACTTCCCCTCTGTATTTATACTTGAAGCCAAACCACTTTTCTCACTAGCATTTAGCTGAAAGTGCTGAAGTGAAAACAAGTTCAAGGCAGAAAAAGGTCACTTAGGAATAAGCAGCAAATATAGTCACTATTAAGCTATTGTGTTTTGAGGTCACCACACCTCAAAAAGGATATTATAGCATTGGAAAAAATGCAGAGAAGGGCAACTAGAATGATAAAAAGGTTGGAATACTTTCCCTATGAAGAAAGGTTAAAGCGCTTGGGGCTCTTTAGCTTGGAGAAACAACGGCTGAGGGGTTACATGATTGAGGTTTATAAGATTATGCATGGGATAGAGCAGATAGAGAAAGAAGTCCTTTTCTCTCTTTCTCACAATACAAGAACTTGTGGGCATTCCATGAAATTGCTGAGCAGTCGGGTTAGAACAGATAAAAGGAAGTACTTCTTCACCCAAAGAGTTATTAATACATGGAATTCACTGCCAAGGAGGTGGTGGTGGCTACAAGCATGGACGGCTTCAAGAGGGAATTAGATAAACGTATGAGCAGAGGTCCATTAGTGGCTATTAGCCACAAGGTACAGATAGGAACTCTCAGTCTGGGGCAAGTGATGCTCTGTATTCTTGGTGCTTGGGGCGGGCAACAGTGGGAAGGCCTCTAGTGTCTTGGCCCCACCGGTGGACCTTCTGATGGCACCTGGTATTTTTGGCCATTGTGTGACACAGAGTATTGGACTACTTTTTTTTTTTTTTTGAGTGTTGGATTACATGGGTCATTGGCCTGATCCAACATTGGCTTCTCTTATGTTTTTATGTTCTCCTCATTCCTAAACTACATGTTACTTACCTAACCATTGACTTTAGGGTGGCACTGTGGGGCATTTAAGAGATATCATTTGTAAATCCATGGATTTCATAGTCAGCTTAAAACAGGGGTCCCCAACCTTTTTTGAGCCTGTGGGCCCCTCTGGAATTCTGACTTAGGGCGGTCGGTGCAGCTACAGGAGGACTGCTGCAGGAGGGAGAGCCAGGCAAAGAATGTCAGGAAGTGAGATCGTGCATAAACGTGTTAGCAGCCCTTCCACATTTCATGCAGAAGTTCTGCTTAGCAGGATGCCTTTTAAGAGAAACATATTCTTTACAAATATTTCCTCGCATACTCACAGCTTACCTTCATTCACACACTGATGATTCTTGTGCTGTGGGGGCAGCTGCTGTCAGAGCAGCTTTCAAACAATCTGCACATTCAATCAGAAGCTCTCTTGGGCAAAAGCCCCACCTGTCCCCACCCACTTTCTAAAAGTGGAAAGATGGCAGTAGGGTTGCCAAGTGTCTTACCTGGCGCAGCGGGGGAGAGTCGGTCCCAGCCCAGGACATTGGTACCATAGAGTTTTCAGGCTGATTACTAGAGCGTTGCCCAGCAATATACCCAGTGTGATGACGTCACTTCCGGGTAACATCATCGCCCCGGGCACGTCGGCCCTATCTGGGCACTTTGGTGTGGGGTTCCCCCTGCCAGCTGGATCCGGACCGGTGGGTTGGGGCCCCCCACCCCCCTGGGGGACTTGGCAGCCCTAGATGCAGAGGGCACCATGGCTTAAAAAGTAGGCTGACTGCGTAGGTAAAGATACCCGTTCCTTGTCCATGCCTGTCACGTACACTTTACATACAAAATTGCCTATATAAGAGTACTAGCTTCTGATCCTTAGGGAACGCTTTTTACATTAAAGCTCCCCAGTATCCGAGGATGCTGGTTTAATATTTTCATTATCAGCCAAATGCAATGCGTTTCCAAGGGCCAGTAAATATGGCTAGACTTAGAAATCCAACAGCAATTCACAGTTCTTTTCTATAAAACTATCTGTTTCTTGGTCACAAAATTTTCCCTGGGGAAGAAGCATTGTGTAAATGTAGCAGGCAGATAGACCACAATTTACCACTGAGTGAAATATTCACTGGTCCAGGAACAGTTGTAGGAAATAGAAGTGGTGGGGGTGGGGGTGAGAGAAATCTTTCATCAAAGTGAAATAATTTAAGATGTGTGTGGGGGGGGGGGATCTGAGTAACGGGGCACAGTTTTTAATCCCTGCATTCACAGTGCAGTCCAAACACGGCAGCAGCTTCCTTTACAGAGATCTAAAAGGTATAACGAAGCACATGATTTCCAATATAACACAAATCTGTGACAAGCAGTAACATTACCTTTGAAATTACATTATGTAGGCATGGACAGCTCATTAAATTGCTCTATACCCGGTGTCATGTGTGAAAGACATATAATTTGTAGACAGCATTTTCTGCAGTCCGGCTGGTGTCGGCCGAGACAGTGAAAAATTGGTTTATAATCAAAATAAGTTAATACTTTAGAACAAATTACCCTTCAGAGAACTCAAGGAAAGATTTTCATGTGTTCTGAGGGGGGGTAAGCATGGTCTTTTCCTAAATAATAACAAATGAAAATATTTGAATAGGTGGACTGCATTTTCTTTCCGATACCATCTGCCAGTTGACCGTTTCTAGTGTTTAAAAAAAATATTGACACTAACGTAATTCTTCTGAAAACAGAGACTAGTCGTTAACATTGACATGGTGGTGGAAAGTGTTGTCAAAGTCCTGGCCGATAGCGTTTTCAAGGCAAGAGACAAACAGAGGTGGTTTGGGTGTAGTGCAGACTCTAATCTGAGAGAACTGGGTTTGATTCCCCCATTCCTCCACTCGCAGCTGCTGAATGACCCTGGGTGAACCATAGTCCTGTCAGAGCTGTCCTTGAAAGAGCAGTTCTGTCAGAGCTCTCTCAGCCCCACCTACCTCACAGGGTGTCTGCTGTGGGGAGGGGGAGGGAAAGGAGTTTGTAAGCCACTCTGAGACTCCGAGTGAAGGGTGGGGTATAAATCCAGTCTCCTCCTTCCTCCTCCTCCTCCCTGTTGGTCTCCCATTCAGGTAGCAGCCAGGGTGGCCCTGCTTACCTTCTGACAAGATTGGACTAGCCTGGGCCGTCAGGGTCAAGGCAAAACTGATATGCCCTGTGCCATCATAGATGGCACTGAAATAAGATTGCCCCAACCAACCCATAGTATATAAGAGTACTACTAATTAAAATACATATTGTCGTTATATCATCACATCGTGATTTTAAAAAATCTGAACTTGTTGTGAAAGGGACTCCATGTTGTGCAAATGGAAACGGGGAAATTAAAATGTCATATGCAAAGTAAGCTGTCTTGGGTTTAACAAAAGGTTTGTAGTTAAGCTTGCTTAGATGGATATGTTTTCAAAATGATCCATTGTTTTTAATGCCTGGAAATTATAGATGTGGATCCACTTGATCTTCCTAATTTGCTTAGTACAGTAAAATGGCTTCCAAAATCCTGATTCCACCTCCCCTCCACTTTTCTGGCAGGGCATTTCACAGGAATTGATGAGTCTGTTTTAAAGTATCTATGCTTAAGGGCAACTGGAATAGTGTTTCTATCTAGGGAGACTTCCTGCTTTGCAATATAGAAACTGGTGCATTGGCCTTAGAGATGCCAGATCCCTTGGTGCAGGTGGGGGTCCCCCAGTTTCAGGTGCTCCTCTCCGCCCCAAATTACCCCCCTCAAACAGGCAAGAAACTGGAAATAAACATGGCGTGCCTACATCACCTGGAAGTGAAGTAGGCATGTCAGTGACGTCAGGGGGGAGCTCCGGATTTTGGGAAAAACTCTATGGTAGAAGCTAATTCTACCATAGAGATTTTGCCCACAAACCAGAGTAGTGCCCCCCCTAAGTCACCGATATGTCCATGTCACTTCCAGGTGACGTAGACACATCACATTTCCTTCCAGCTTCTTCCCACTCCTGATAAGTTCACCCCCATCCCCCACTGGCTGGTCCGATGGACCTGCAATCCTAATTGGCCTCCAGTGTGGTCGGCCCAGTTCTGAATCCTCTAGAAATCCAGTGAATGCCCTGGGCTGAGTCACTATTTCTCTGTTTTCCAGGGTACAAGCTTGCAAGAGTCAAAGCTCTCTCTGTCAGATCTGACAAAAGGAGCTTTGACTCTTGAAAGGTTATACCCTGGAAATATTTGTTGGTCTCCAAGGTACTGCTGGACTCAAATCTTGCTCTGCTACTGCTGAACAATACAGTGACCCCCCATGAAACTATTCCTGTGTTTCTACCTCAAAGGGTTGTCATGAGGATAAAAGTGAAACCTCTGGTGTACTGCTTTGATCTTGAGTGGGTCTTCATTCTGTTTAGTTTGAAGGAGCCATGCCCTTGCCATTGTGTTTGGGGCTGAGGATCATTAGTGGTGGCCTGGAATTGTCCCCCTTTCTATCCCCCCCCCCATCTCTATAACCAGTAGTGATGATATAACTTTTCTGCTGTAGAATCCTAATGTAGGTTACTGTATGCTCAGGGTTGTGTCTCCACTTGTCCAGCCCTACATTTTGTCATCAAGAGAGAGGTGACTAAATTGTGTCCCTCCCTGGACGGAACCCACCTGACCACTGTGGTAATCTTTGGAGGCCTTGCTTTGGGAGCCCCCTCCTTCTTAAATTAGGCTGGTGGTAGTCCAGAAGAGGACCTTCTTGATCATGACACTGAAACTCTGGAACTCTCTCCCCAGGGGGATACATCTGTCTTCTTCTGTGGTCACCTTCCACCAGCAGGTACAGACTTCTTTTCATAGAACCATAGAATCACAAAATTGGAAGGCGCCATATAGGCCATCTAGTCCAACCCCCTGCTCAATGCAGGATCAGTCTAGAGTAGGAGTGTCAAACATGCAGCCCGTGGGCCGGATCGGGCCCCCAGAGAGCTTCTATCAGGCCCGCAAGGGACTGACTGCCTCCTGCTTCTTCATCCAGTTCTGCTGCTGCTGCTGCATCATAGCTTGCTTTCCCAGACTCTCTCAATCGCCCAGGAGAGATAGATAGGCAAGCTTCTGCTCCCTGCATTGAGCTGAGGCTCCTCCCCCTCCCCCTCCCAGATTGCTACAGCGCAGACATTTTGATGCAATAATTCAGAGCAAGAGGTGTCAGTTATCAGAGACTGTTAAATAAACAAAATATTGCAAGAATGCTAATTTTTCGAGCATATTTTTATTTTAAGTAAAAAGAAAATATCTTTGTGTTTATGCCCTCCATCAAATTTATATCTCCGCTCCCTTATGACACACACGGCCTGGCCTGACAAAGTCCAATTTATGTCATATCCAGCCCTCCATAACAAATGAGTTTGACACCCCTAGCCTAGAGCATCCCTGAGAAGAGTTTGTCAAGCTGATGCTTTAAAGACTGCCAGTGAGGGGGAGCTCACCACCTTCCTAGGCAGTTGATTCCACTGATGCACAACTCTTATTGTAAAAACGTTTTCCCTAAGATCCAGCCATTACCTTCCCACTCTTAATTTAAGCCCATTATTGTGAGCCCCATCCTCTACTGCCAACAGGAACAGCTCCCTGCCCTCCTCTAAGTGACAGCCCTTCAGATACTTCAAGAGAGCAATCCTGTCCCCCCTCCACCTCCTGTTCTCCAGACTAAACATTCCCAAGTCCCTCAGTCTTTCCTCCTAGGATTTCTTGGTCTCCAGGCCCCCGATCATCCTTGTCGCTATCCTCTGCACCCGCTCCATTTTGCCCATGTCCTTCTTGAAGTGAGGCCTCCAGAACTGCACACAATACTTCAGGTGTGCCCTGACCAATGCAGTGTACAGCAGGACTATAACATCTTGTGATTTGGATGTTATGCTCCCATTGATACACCCCAAGATTGCATTAGCCTTTTTTGTCACACTGGCTGCTCATATTTAACATACCCCGTAGAACTTGTTTACACACACTGCTACCCAGAAGTGTACCCCCCCATCCAGTATGTGTGTTCTTCATTTGTGTTACCCAGATGTAAAGCTCAGCAGTTATCCTTGTTAAATTGCATCATGTTTAAATCTGCCCACTTTTCCAGTGCATTCAGATCTCATTGAATTCCGTCTCTATCTTCTGGTGTGTTTGCTGCTCCTCCCAATTTGATGTTGTTTGTAAATTTAATGAGTATCCCCTCATTAAGTATTCAAATTTAATGAGTAGCCCCTCAATCTTCGTCGTGGTCTCTGTGCAGTCCCACACATGGGTTGGGCGCCTGCGCACGACCTCGATCGGAGAATCTTCTAGAGCTTTACCTCAGAAGAGCTTTTGGCGGGCTCTCTTCCTTCCCTGGGGGAGGAGACATGCAGTGCGCATGCCCAGAGTGGGAGAGAGAGCTGCCTCCTACTCAGTTCTTCTTCGACCGCCTTTGCGTTCACACCTCGTTCCTGTTGTTCCTCCATTTTACCTCAGCTGAGTATATCTTTTCTTCGCTTTCGCCTTTGTTTTTCCCTTTCTTTCTCTGACTCTTCTGTCTTAAAATAATAATAATAAAAAAAATATATATATAAAAAAATCTTTGTCTATCTCTCTTCCCCCCTTCTTTGGAGGGTAGGTGGGGCTTTTTTATGGGAAAAACTCAATTTTTCAAGGTCTGTCGTCGTTGCCCCGCCAAGATTCCATCCAATGACGGGCATGACCTTTGCCTAACTTGTTTGGGTGAGGCCCATAGAGTGGATACTTGTCCTCATTGCGCGAGTTTCACTCGTCAGGCTCGCCGTAATCGAGAGGCTAGACTCCGGGCTCTCCTTTTGGAATCCGCCCTACGGCCTACAATGTCTTCAGGGGCTTCCCAGGCCTCGGTAGCCAAAAAATTGGACACCTCCTCGAAGGCACCAAAACAGAAACCTAAGTGGGCTGAAGATAAGACCCCTTCGAAGTCGAAGGCCCCGCCGTCTGCTTCGGTTTCGAGGGTGGACCCCATCGTCGTGACTGGGCTCTCGACGTCGATGCCGACTCTGCCCTCGACATCTCAGAAGTCTGTGGCTCGACAACAGACCCCGCAGCACTCCCACTCGTCGCCTTCGGGGCTGATTCCTTTGGGCCAGTAGACGAGATCGCCTCCGCAGCTGTCTCCGCGAAGAGGTTCCCGGTCTCCAGCGAGGCAGTCTACTACCCCGGTCCACACTTTGGACGAAGGCCCTGTTGTTGTGCACCGCCATTCGCGGTCCCGATCCCGGTATGATCGCCGACGCCTGGTCCGTAGGCAATCTCCATCGTTGTCTGGTTCCCCCTCTGACGACCAATGCTGGTATTGCGAAGACCATCGGGAACGTCCGGATGCGGCCTATTATTACTCTAGGTCTCCGACACTGGAGAGACACCATTATGACCGGATCCGGCATTTGGAACGTGTGGATCGGACCCATGCCTCTGACCACCCTCGGCACTCAGCGTCTGTTGCCTTGGCCCGTTCCCCTCCTAGGGAACAGCCTTCTGACCTTCCCAGAAATCGGGATGCCCCGAAGATTTCCTCAATGGAACCTCGACACCGTCCTGCCGTCGATCACCCCGTCATCGATCTCGTCCAACCACAATCCTCCTCTCCCATGTCGATCTCGGACAGGTCGGATTTGGCGGAGTTCGATCCCGAGGTCTCTCGGATCAAGGACGAGCCTCGACGCTCGGGGTCGATTTCACCTACTGAGGGCCCTAAAGCATTTTTAGAGCTTGTTACCAGGATGGTGACTGCCCTTCAAGTAAAGTGGCTTTACAGAATCCCCAGCTGTGACCGACGTCGTTCACCGGTTGTTCCAGGCTGACCTTCCTCCGTCTCCTGTCTTGCCTTTGCTGCCTGTTCACCTTTCTATCCTGAAAGAGTCATGGGAGCACCTGGCTTCGATCCCTCTGGTTTCAAGGCGCTATGATGGGTTGTACAGGATCCAGGACGCTCCTGGCAAATTCCTCGTTTGTCAGCCGCTGCCGAACTCGATGGTTGTTCACTCTTCCTCGAGATCGAAACAGCCTGTTCGCCAGTCCACGCCTCCTGACCGTGAGGGTCGTAAACTGGATCTTCTGGCCAAGAAGATGTACTCTCTGGCCTCCATGAATCTCCGTGTTGGTACTTACTTGTCCTATTTGTCGGCGTACGCCTTCAATGTTGCCAATGCAATTCGTCCTGTCCTGGAATTCATTCCAGAGGAGCACCGCCCCACTCTCTCGGCTGCCTTGTCTGAGGTTTGTGCTATATCGAACCAACAAATCAATTCGGTTCGTCATGCCGTTAATTGCTCATCTAAACTCCTGGTGTCTTCTGTCGCTCTCTGGCATCATGCCTGGCTGCGGGGCACCTCTCTACAACCGGACGTCAAGTTCCGTGTTGAAGACCTTCCCTTTGACGGAGACGGCCTCTTCCACTCCACCACCGATGAAGTGTTGAAGGCTGTCGATGATAGTCATAAGCAGGCCCGAAACCTTGGAGTCTTGGCTGCACCTTATTGTCCCAGAAACCGTTCCTGGAAGCCTTCCGGCTCCAGGCGATACCTGTCTCTGGCACCTCACTCCCAATGGAGGAGAAAACCATATGATTCTTGCCCTCCTTCCAAACACCGTTCCCACCCTGCCAAAAAGCCGCCACAGCCTAAACAGTCTGTTTGACTGTCCCCACTGTCTCCCTTCCCCGACGTCGTATACTCCTTCCGTCCGAACCCGTCTCTTCCCCTTTCTACCAGCCTGGGAAGAAATTTCAACAGACTCCTGGGTCCTCGCCATTCTACAGGTCTGGTACGCCATAGAGTTCGTTTCGCCTCCGATCCTCCCACACTTTGTCGTCATGCCTCCAGACCCTCTCCTTGATCTCGAGGTTTCCACTCTCCTTGCCAAGGGGGCCATCGAGGTCATCCCGGAGGCGCAACAAACTCTCAGCTTCTACTCGAAGTATTTCTTGGTCCCCAAGAGGGACGGAGGCGTCAGACCAATTATGGATCTTCGAGATCCCAACCATTACATTCGGTATCAGAAATTCAGAATGGTCACTCTGCAGTCGATCCTTCCTCTCATTCCACGGGCAGAGTGGCTCGCGTCAGTCGACCTCCAAGACGCATATTTCCATGTCACGATCCGTCCCCAACACCGGCGATTTCTCCGGTTCGCCGTTGGAGATGCCCACTACCAGTACAGGGTGCTTCCCTTCGGCCTTTCTACAGCCCCGCGGGTGTTCACCAAGCTGATGGCTGTGGTGGTGGCCGAGCTCCACCGACGGGGAGTCACTCTTTATCCTTACATCAACGACTGGCTTCTCGTAGCTCCAACGCCAAGTTGGTGCTCCACGACACTCGGGAGACTCTCTCCCTCCTCCGTGCCCTCGGACTCTGCGTGAACGGTGCCAAGTCCTCCCTCCAGCCCCTTCAAACCCTTCGATTCCTTGGGGCTAGACTCGACACCAACCTCGAAGCGGCTTTCCTCCTGGAATCTAGGGCTTCCGACATTCGGGCGATGGTGTCCTCCTTTCGGATGTGTCCCCAACAATCCGCCCATTCTGTCATGAGGCTCCTCGGTCACTTTGCCTCCACGGTGTTTGTTGTCCGCAACGCCCGGCTGAAAATGCAGCTGCTTCAGCTCTGGCTCCTTAGTACCTTCGATCCTCTTCGGAGGCCTTGGCACACGATTCTGTCGATCCCACAAACCGTCCTCGACTCCCTCGAGTGGTGGGCTCAACCCATCCACCTCCTTTCCGGGATGCCCTTTCGACCTCCTCCTCCCGACTGGCTGTTGACCACAGACGCTTCCCTCTGGGGTTGGGGAGCCCAGGGCGGAACGCTCGCTGTTCAAGGGGCTTGTTCTACTCAAGATGCAACTCACCACATAAATTACCTGGAGTTGCAAGCAATTTATCTGGCCCTGCGGTCCTTTCTTCCGACCCTTCGAGGCCGTGTCGTCCAAGTGGCTTCCGACAGCACCACGGCTGTTTATTATGTCAACAAACAGGGCGGCACTGCCTCTGTTCATCTCTGCAACTTAGCTATAGACCTCTGATCCTGGTGCCTCGATCACTCTATCATGCTCTCGGCGATCCATATTCCCGGGGATCAGAATGTCGATGCATACCGATTGAGTCGTTCTGCCTCATCGGACAACAAATGGTCCATTCCCCTCCGGTATCTTCGACCTCTGTTTCGAGAGTTCGGTCACCCATCTGTCGACGGCTTCGCGTCCGTCGACAATGCTCGATGTCGCCTGTTTTTCAGCAGGGGTCCCCCGTCTGCTCAGTTGCTTGGGGATGCCTTTCTCCACTAGTGGAATGGAGCCCTGTTTTACCTATTTCCTCCATTCCCTCTCATCTCTCGGGTCGTGCAGAAGATTCGTGCAGACGGCACCTCCTGCATTCTGATCACTCCGTGGTGGCCTCGCCAGGTCTGGTTCCCGCACCTGCTCCAGCTCTCCTGTCATTCCTTCCTTCCGTCCCCTCCCCGTCGTCCCAGATCTCCTCTCTCGGGCCCGAGGGAGAATCCTCCATCCCAATCCGGGATTTTTCAAATTGATGGCCTGGAGGATCCAGCCCTAGGCTTCCCGCCTCAGGTCTCTGAAATCCTCCTGAATGCTAGGAAGCCTTCTACTCAACGTTCCTATCAGTTCAAGTGGAACAGATTCCAATCCTATGCTGCTGATCACTCCTTCGATCTGATTCGATCATCTCTCCATGAGATCTTTGCCTACATCGTGCACTTGAAGGATACGGGCCTGTCATACTCGTCCTTGCAGGTTCATTTGGCGGCAATCTCCACCAACCACCCCCTCAGAGAAGGATCTTTAGTGTTCTCCCACCGTCTCACCAAGATGTTCCTCAAGGGTCTTCTTCGGATGTGCCCGCCTAGGAAACTGTTGGTGCCTTCTTGGAGCTTGTCTCTAGTCCTTTCTCAACTCATGGCTAAACCGTTTGAGCCAATGGCTACCGCCGACCTCAGGTTAGTTTCCTGGAAGACGGCTTTTCTCATAGCCATTACCACTGCACGCAGAGTAGGGGAGCTAGCTGCCTTCAGGGCCGATCCCCCCTATACTGTTTTTCATAGGGAGAAGGTGGTCCTTAGAACAGATCCTTCCTTCCTCCCTAAAGTCATCTCTGCCTTTCACCTCTCTCAGTCGTCTGTTCTGCCTACTTTCTTTCCGAACCTGACTGATGCTTCTCAGAGAGCCCTGCACTGTCTAGATGTGCGCAGAGCGTTCTCTTTCTATCTACACAGGACACAGCCCATATGTAAATCTCCTCGGCTGTTCCTAGCTTATGGCCCCCCTCATGCGGGGGAACCCATTTCTTCTCAACGTCTCTCTAAGTGGGTGACTTCCACCATAGCCCTTTGCTATGAGCTGGCACGTCAACCCGCTCCTACCTGTGTCACTGCCCATTCCACACGGGCGGTGTCGACGTCCACCGCTTTCCTGGGCGGTGTCCCGTTGGAAGATGTCTGTGTGGCTGCTACATGGTCCTCGGCATTGACCTTCGTGACCCACTACGCACTCGACGTCTGAGCTCGACGGGATGCTGCCTTCGGTCAGACGGTGCTGCGATCTCCCTCGCTTGACCCTGTTACACCCTCAGGTAGGACCCGTGGGTGATTTGTTTTGATGGTGATGCTGTGTCTTAACCAGTATTTTTGTGTCCTTTGCAGCTGCCAGCTCCCTCCTCCAACTGGTTCAGCTCTTGTAATCACCCATGTGTGGGACTGTACAGAGACCACGACGAAGATAAACAGGTTGCTTACCTGTAACTGATGATCTTCGAGTGGTCATCTGTGCAGTACCACAATCCCACCCAGCCTTCCCCGCTGCTGGCATCTCCAGATTTCCTTCTTTGGATTGTTGGCCTTGACAGTGGCGGTCGAAGGAACTGAGTGGGAGGCAGCTCTCTCTCCCGCTCTGGGCATGCGCCCACACTGCGCCTTTCCTTTGCATGTGTGCAGGGTTTTTTTTTCATCTTCTTCTTCTGGAATGAGCCTTTAGCCCCGCAAGACCCTGCCTGCACTGTAAAATCCACAGGTTTTCTACCTCCTCTGCTGCCTGTAAGAATTAAGCCTCAATGCAACATGAGAGTATGGAGAAAGACAATTATGCTGCAGGCCTCTTCAGACTGCCCCAGGGTTAGCATCACTCAACATTATGCTCATGATCAAATCCGAGGGAGTGATCGCTTCCGAAAATCACATGTTCCTTTGGTGACTGACAGGCAGTGAGCATTTGCTATCGAAATTGCTGCTTGCCTCTAGTTTTTTTTGGTTTTTTTGTTTAACTGTGTCTTCCATCTTGGCTTTCAGTTACGTTTTTTTAATGCATATCAAATTGCTTAGTTGACATTTAAAGCTCTTGACTAATTTATTGATGCATATCTTGGTGACCTCCTAATTCCTTCTGCCATGCTGTAGGGATCTAGGGTCTTGTAATGCTCTTGTTTTGATGACCCCTAGACATTTGAAATTACAGAGCAGAAGGAATATAATTACCCATTTGGAATGTAGCCAGGGCCACTGGGGTTAATGCCTCTTCCTCTCTGGCAAAAAGTCATTGAAGAGATTTTAATGACAGTGGCAGGACTCTAGTTTTCTGTACCGTGGGGAAGATGATTCTAAATGCAATGTCGCTGAACCCTTTCAGTGCGGACTCTTCTACTTTCTCAGGCACCAGGGTCTGCATTTCTATTGCCCTTCCCTATCAGTTCTAATGCTTCTTTCCTCATGCTCTATATAGGCCTTGTTGAAATCTCAGCCAGATCTCCAAATTTTTACTCCTCTTCTTCTCCTTGTCCTTCTTCTAATTCTTTCTCCTTGTCCTTGTCCTTCTCTTTCTCCTTTTTCTCCTCCTCCTGCTGCTGCTTCTGCTTCCAACTCTATCTGTAATTGTCATGTACTGCGGGAGTCCCCAACCTTTGTGACCCTGAAGGCACCTTTGCAATTCTGATACAGGATGGTAGGCACAATCACAAAATGGATATCGTGGGAGCTGGAACCACCCCCCAAATGGCTGCCACAGGATGTGAAGCCAACCACAGAACTGCAGGAAGCGTGTCTTCAACATTTGCAGCAGAAGCTTTGGTTGACAAGATGCCTTTTAATCTGCACAGCCAATGGGCAATTTTTAAAATGTATTTAATTCATTTATACCTCTCCTTTCTCCCTAGTGGGCACCCAAAGCACCTCACATCATTCTCCTCTCCTCTATTATATCCTTAGGACAATCCTGTGAGGTAGGTCAGGTAACGTCTCACAGTGAGCTTCTATGGCATAAGCCGGGATTCGAACCCCGGTCTCCCGGATACTGGTTTGACATTTAACCATTACACCACAATTGATTCTCAAAAGCCCCGCCTGGTCCTGCCCACTTCCTAACAACACTTGGCTGGCACCAGTAAAGGTGTCGATGGACGCCATAGCATGGCAGGTGCCATTTTGGGGACTTCTGATGTATAGGGTGTATATTGACTGTGTTCTCAGCATCTGTTATGATTTGGGGGTTTGGTTGGCCTACAGTCTGCCTGATTATTGCGGTGGAAGCCTACTTCTCTGATTTGCCCTCTAGGCCTAGCCGTATGCTCAGCAGATGACATGGTTAGTGCCAGGGGAAAGGGAACTTTGGGTCTGCCTCCTTGAAAATTCGATTGATAGTTGCTGAGTCCATTTTACTGGCAGCCAGCTACTTCTGGTGGGCAAGCCTTTTTTAAAAACAACAACCTTCTTGTTGAGGGTGGTGCCTTTGGGAGATGACAGAGTGTTCCATTCCTCTGATGCCATCTTCTGGGCATGGAGCATGGGTCACTGGGTGTGTGTATGGGGGGGGGGAGTATTTGTGAATTTCCTGCATTGTGCAGTGGGTTGGACTAGATGACCCTGGAGATCCCTTCCAGCTCTATGTTTCTATGATGTGTCCCTCTGTCATCGGACTCCAGTGGGAACATATTAATGTTGTGATATCTAATACTGGGATCCATAGTGGGAGACCGGGAAATAGTTCCCTCCCGGAGGGGGTGAAGATGGTGCCCGCTGGGAATTGGATGCCTGATACATGGTGTATATTAGACTTTTAATTCAGGGGGTGCCTGGGGTGGGGGGAGGTACAGCAGTAGGGGTTGTATTGTTGGGAAATGCGCAGGGAAACATATTGTTGACTGTAGCCCAGGAAATGTGGATGGAGTGGCTTCACTCCATTTTTATTTCGGGTGTCATTCAATGCTAGGCGTGTGAAATCTAAAATCTCTAATCTGGAGAACTGGGTTAGATTCCCCACTTCTCCACATGCAGTCAGCTGAGTGACCTTGGGTCAGTCACAGTTCTCTCAAGAGCAGTTCTCAAAAGAACTCTCTCAGTCCCACCTACCTCACAGAGTGTCTGTAGTGGGGAAAGGAAGGGAAGTAGATTGTAAGCTGCTCTGAGACTCCAAGTGAAGGGCAGGGTATAAATCCAACTCTTCTTCTTGAATGAAGAATGATTTGGATCTGGCTTGCTTGACTAAAACCTGGGTGGACAAATCTGATGTCATCAGATGTCACACAAATTCAGATGCACAAGTTTATCTAAGGCCTGGGTCTTTTGGATGGGGCTGAGGTTGAGTGATAGAGCATCTGCTTGTCATGCAGAAGGTCCCAGATTCAATCCCTGGCATCACCAGTTAAAAGGATCAGGCAGTAGGTGATGTGAAAGAAGGACCTCTGTCAGAAACCCTGGAGAGCTGCTGCCAGTCTGAGTAGACGGTACTGACCTTGATGGGACCTGTGCTCTGAATCATTATAAAACAGTTACCAATGGTAACAGCCCAAGACAACTAATTGGGGACTGATTGGTTTGAATGCCCGGGACAAGATTTTCCAGTAGAATGGATAAAAGATACTTTGTAGTACTTGCTAACTCCTAATGTATGTCTTCTGGATGTGTGCATGGAGACTAGCAGGCAAGGGAGAGTACTGCCAAACGCTAGGGTTGCCAGCAGTGTTCCCTCTAAGCTGAGTCAGTGTGAGCTAGCTCACAGGTTTTTAGCCTCCAGCTCACACATTTTTGTCTTAGCTCAGGAAGGATGGCTCCAAAGCAAACCTACTTATCCAGTAGCCATGTTGCTCACTCACCATTTTAATGCCAGTAGCTCACAGAGTTGAATTTTTGCTCACAAGACTCCACAGCTTAGAGGGAGCACTGGTTGCCAGATCTCCTGGGTAAGACGGGGGATCCCCCGGTTTCAGGTGCTCCTCTCTGCCGCCTCACCCCCCAGTTACCTGTGGTAAGGGATGAAGCTGGAAATAAATGTGATGTGCCTACTGCCTACATCACCTGGAAGTGGCGTAGGCACATCGGTGACATTGGGAGGCAATGCTCTGTATTTTGGGCAAAATTCTGTGGTTAGAAGCTAATTCTGCCATAGCATTTGCCCACAAAACGGAGTGTCACCCCGATGTCCCCTGGAGGTGATGTAGGCATATCACACTTCTTCCTTCCCCTCTCCCGGAGCCTCCAGTTAAGTCCCCTGCCGGCTTGTCTGACCCATCTGGCAACCCTAACTATCATGCAAGTAGAATATATGATTGTGACATTAAGTACCACAAACCTCTGTGGTAAAGTCTGTAGAAATGACTGGTGACACCATTCCTCCACCTTTCTTTCTTGAGTGTGATGATAGGACCCTGCTTGCTGGCACCTGGCAACCTGACACCACCTCCCTGCCGAGCTCTCTCCCCTGCCCAGATTCCAGCCTCCCGCAGACACAGCCCTCAAATCTCTTGCAATTTCCCAAGCCAGAGTTGGCAAACCTAATCAGTGTGGTGCAATTGATTATCTCTTCATTTGGTGCAGTGGTTTGGCGTAATGATTAGGAGCATAGACTCTAATCTGGGATAACTGGGTTTGATTCCCCACTCCTCCACATGCAGCTGCTGGGTGATTTTGGGCAAGCCACAGTTCTCTCAGAGCTGTTCTCTCTCAAGGGCAGTTCTCGAGAGAGCTCTCTCAGCCCCACCCACCTCACAGGCAATGTTCCCTCTAAGCTGTGGAGTCTGGTGAGCAAAAATTCTACTTTGTGAGCTACTGGCCTTGAAGTTGTGAGCGAGCGATTTGGCTACTGCAAAAATACTGAGCTAAGACAAAAATGTGTGAGCCGGAAGCTAAAAAACTGTGAGCTAGCTCACACTAACTCGGCTTAGAGGGAACACTGCTCACAGGGTATCTGTTGGGAGGGGAAGGGGGAGGGAAAGGGATTGTAAACCGATCTGAGATTCTTTTGGGTAGTGAAGGGCGGGATATAAGTCCAATGTCTTCTTCTCTTCTTCTTTATTTAAAACATTTTTATGCACCCTTTCTCCCAATTTGGGACCTCAAAGTGGCAAACAGTTTTTAAAAAACAAAAACCAAGCACACATGAAACTTCTTTATCGGACCCTTTGACCCTCCAGGACTGTATTGCCTAGTCGGACTGACCACAGCTCTCCAGGGTCTCAGTCAGAGATCTTTCATTTTCACTGGAAAAGCTGTGGATTGAACCTGGGAACTTGTGCGTGCGAAGCTGTACTGCACAGGTCCTCCTCATTATAATTCAGCACAAGGTGTGAACGACTTCTTGATTTGCCATACCGAAGGACTGCCAGAAGGGCTGTGTGGGACTAATAATGTGTTCCCTTTTTTGTAGTTGTTCTGAAATATGATTGCTTATCTGTGTCTTTGCATAAAATAACAGGTACATTATTTACAGATGAAAACTGGCAAAGAAATTGTGTTCTAAAGGAAGCTGTATGGTAAATGGCCATATAATCCTAAGAACTCACCGATTTGTTGATATCTAGTTGAGCATTTTCTTGAGTTATGCCGAAGAGACTTCTTTTTAAAGTAATAAAAGCAACCTATTCCTACCAGTCCCTATTCTTTGTTCCTGCTGCTCTCCTGAATGTGGTGCTGCTGTCTTTCGTATAGCTATGTATTATCTTAATACTATAAACGCATTTAGTGTCCTGTAAATATTTGATTTCTTGCTGTGCTAATATTGAATGAAATGCACCGGTGCAAGTCTGGGGGTGGGATAGGAGTGCAATTTTGGTCTGGTTGGGGGAGCTAGGTTTCTGTAAATGTGTCACATTCAGTCTTCAAACACTTTCTCTTGCATCCTGCCTTGCAGTTCCTTCAGTTTTATTTAGGGAGGGTGGTGGTGGTATTGATGTTTATTTTTCAGGGGAAATATTTAGGACTTGAGAATGAAGGATAAAGATAATTATTTCCATATGGCAATGACTTCACTGTTTTAAACCTGCAATAAAGAATAGAGGAGAACAAAAAATATAGCCTCAATACTGGGGAAATATGGGGAAAAAATAAAGATATATAAGGAAAATATAGGAAAAACTAAGCTGGGAAAACAACATTAGCGTGAACAATTAATAAATATGAATATACTGCTTGTGTTCTTGAATGTTCATGAAGAATATTTTAATTTCCCCAGCTTTTGAGGTGTTTGGTGTGTGTTTGTGTTTCTAACGGCAAATCTCCTCAAGCTCATGAATTTAAAGTGAAGTCATATAAAGCCCCCCTATCTTGTAAGCAGATGGGCTACAGCAAGTCACCGTGTTGTGGCTAATATAGTTGTTGGCAGTGAAGCATATTGTCTCAGTGTGTCTTTAATGTTGTTGTTCCAGCCATTATGAAAATTTTAACCTTTTTGTGGCGTCTTTGCCCTTCCTATATGCTATGCTGGAAAAGTTCATTAGTGTGAATTTTACTTCTGGGCATTTATAACATTCCAGAAAGTATGGTCCAATTTTTCTTCTGTTCACGGTCAGACTTACCTGAGGTATAGATTTCACTCAGACCTGTGAAAGATGGGCACCACCAGAGAATTAAACTGTGGTGATAGCTTTTTATGCATTAAGGTTGCCAGCTCTGGGAAATACCTAGATATTTGGGGGTGGAGGGGGCTTGTTGAGGGGAGGGGCCTCGGCAGAATGCATTGCCAATAGAGTCCGTTTTCTCCAGGGGAACTGATCTCTGCCTGGAGATCAGTTGTAATTCTGGGAGAATTCCATTCACCAGCTGGAAGTTGGCAACCTTATGCATTACTGTTGCTGCCTGCTTGAGAATTCTAAAGAAATAGGGTTGCCAGATCTGGGTTGGAAAATACCTGGAGACTTTTGGGGGTGGATTCGGGAGAGGGCGGGGCTTGGGGAGGGGAGGGGCCTCAGCATGGTACAATGCCACAGAGTCCACCCTTCAAAGCAGCCATTTTCTCCAGGGGAGCTGATCTCTGTCAGCTGGAGACCAAGTTGCAAAAGCGGGAGATCCCCAGGCCCCACCTGGAGGCTGGCAACTCTATAAAGAACTGCTTAACAAAATTTCAGGCATCCACAAAAGCCAGCATGGCCCCATGTTTTCTATGGGTCCACTCTCACCTGGTTCAGCAGTAGAGGGAGAAAAGCAGCACATGAAGCTCTTAACTCAGCTTTTTGTTCTTCAGTAGAAATAACCTCAGTAGTAATATCCCAAAGTGCCAACACATTCGTAGCCAAGGCCTGTGTTTTGTCATGCCCAAATACATGTTTTGGAAAAAGCTTTACTTGACTCTACTTACCATAAGCCTGCTATCTTTCTGATTTATTATATATTTCCATAGCAGACCTTGGTGCTGAAGAGGTTATTCATCTTTAACTTTAGAGGTTCAAAAAGTGTTTCATTTTCCCCCAGTCAGCCTTATTTTGGGAGAAGATGATTGAACTGGCCTGCTTTGCTGGTACAACTTCTAATATACATTCTGTTAAAGTGAGCTGAGAGTGTGAGGGTTTCTTAACCATATTTGTTGATATCCATGCATGCACGTGTGTATGAAGGTTTTTGTGCAAATTTAGGTTTTCTTCCCCCTGTCTTTTATTTCTTGTCTTGGTTTGTATTTTTCCTAGGGATGCCAGACCCCCGGTCTGGCCGGGGGTTCCTCAATATTTTTTTTGCTGACGGTCAGCGTTACGTGGAGACACTCTGCTTTTAAAACTCTGTGGTTTTAGGCAAAAAATCCTTAGAGTTTTGCTCAAAATGCAGTGTGTTGCTGAGCGACATCCCCACCTACCTCCAGCATGTGCCCCAAATTCCCCTGGGGACCTGGCAACCCTATTTCCCCCCAAAAAAGGGATTTTGTTCAAGCTATTTTCTAACACTTCCATAAGCCACAGAATCAATAATGCATTTATAGCATTTTTTTTTTTGGGGGGGGGGGGAACCTGAAGAAAATCCTTGGATCCTTAATAAATACTGCAGTACTGTAGAATACATTACAAGATTTTATGCTAGGCTTGTCTGACATTGCGGGTGAACTTCATCTTGCCAAGATTTTCTTCCTTTTTTTCTTTGTTCACCATCATGATCTAAGTAAATCACAAAGCGGAATCCCCACAAGCTGGACAGCTGGCTTTATGATTGTGTGGTTCCTATATGCCTGATTACTTGGCTCTCTTCACATTCTGAGTAACGACTCACTGTTTGGACATTTCCTCCTGAATTTTTATTAAATTCTAAAAGAGAGCTGACTCAGTGTAATCTTTCATAAGCCTTTGGAACGGTTCATATTGTGAGGCCACACTGCAGTAGTTTTGGAGTTTTCTAGCCTCAACTTGTCTGTCCTTGCACGTCTCCCACAAAACCCCTGCCTGCCGTGGAGGATTCTAGCGAGTGTTTTGGGGGCATTAGAAGATGCTGGCCTGTGTTGGCCTCTGTAGGAGTACAGATCCGGACTTATATCCTTTTGGCCTGCCTCCATATTATACTTGACATTAAAGGCCTATAAGTTCCTGACTTCAGTCCATCTTCGAGCTAGAAGCTGTTAGCTAGCTCTGTTTGGGGAAAGGCTTACAAAATGCGAGAAGCTTCTGTCAAGTGTACAAGGTTTCTTGTCTGCCACAGTAAAGTTTATTTAAGCTGGAGTCTGTAACAAGTAGAAAAGATCCGACAGTCTGAGGAAGAGAGAGACTTCTCTTATTATTATTATTATTATTATTATTATTATTATTTTATTTTATTTTATTTTATTTTATTTTTTTCTTGGAAAAAGTTACTTTGCTACTTAAAGGGGGGGTGGACCATTTGCTTGGAAACCACTCAGTTTAGACCTGAGGTCCCCAACCCTTTTGAGACTGCAGGCACCTTTGGGATTCTGGCATAGGGTGGTGGGTGTCAACAGAAGATGGCTGCTGCAGTAGGCACAGCCAACCACAAAATGGCTACTGAAGGAGGCGGAGCCACACAAACAAAGCCTAAGGGCAGGGGAGAAGAGGGTTAATTTAGAAAAATACACAGGAAAAGGGGAATGAGAGAGAATAAACACCAGTGGTGCTGAAGCAATGTGATTTTAATTTCCCCAACCAATCCAATCTCTAGTGGCTAGTCAGAACCAGGCCCCACTCACTTCCTGAAAATTTTTGGTGGGTGCCAGGGAAGGTGAGGGGCACCATGTTTGGGATCCCTGATCTACATAAGTTGTTACTGATAGCACTAGTTAAGCCTGTTAATATTTTCATTTTTTGAACTGTTTCAAAACCTGGATGCAAGCTTGGGGTGAGTTTCCTCTCCTGGAACCTGGTTGCACCTTTTTTTTTTTGGCAGAATGTATAGGAAATGGACCTTTTGGTACATTGTCATCTCTGCAGTAGTAAGCAGTCCCTGAAGTACAGCCAATCACAGCTTGCTTTCTGTAAATAAAGAAGCATCTTGAGTCCAAAAGAAACCCAGAAACCTATGCATTTTGAACATAAGAGCATAAGAGAAGCCAACGTTGGATCAGGCCAATGGCCCAGCCAGTCCAACACTGTCACACCGTAGCCAAAAATACCAGGGGCCATCAGGAGGTTCAGCAATGGGTCCTTTGGGGTCTTTTTTTTAACACCAAGCCCATTTAACATATTGAGATAAAAATACCCTGGGAACAGTGCTCCCTCTAAGCTGTGGAGTCTTGTGAGCAAAAATTCAACTTTGTGAGCTACTGGCATTAAAGCTGTGAACAAGCAGTTTGGTTACTGCATAAATTAATCTGCTCTGGAGCCCTCGTTCCTGAGCTAAGACACATATGTGTGAGCTAGGGGCTAAAAAACTGTAAGCTAGCTCACACTAACTCAGCTTAGAGGGAACACTGCCTGGGAGTTTATTAAGAAAACGCTGATCAAAGGAACCCCTTTTTAAGTGGTTAAGCCACCCTGAACCTGCCCTGGCAGGGAGGGTAGGGTATAAATTTGATAAATAAATAAATAATAAATGTTCTGGGAGATATAGCTCCTCAAGACAACGTGATGCGGTAAGAGCATAAGAGAAGTCATGTTGGATCAGGCTAATGGCCCATCCAGTCCAACACTCTGTCACACAGTAGCCAAAAACCATTTGCCATCAGGAGGTCCACCAACATGGCTGGAATTCCAGAAGCCCTCCCACTGTTGCTCCCCAAGCACCAAGAATATAGACCATCCTTGCCCCAGACGTAGTGTTCTATCTATACATTTGGCTAATAGCCACTGATGGATCTCTGCTCCATATGTTTATCCAGTCCCCTCTTGAAGCTGTCTGTACTTGTAGCCGCCACCACTTCTTGCGGCAGTGAATTCCACATGTTAATTACTCTTTGGGTGAAGAAGTATTTCATTTTATCTGTTCTAAGTTTACTACTAATTAATTTCATTGAGTTCTCACAAGTTCTTGTATTGTGAGAAAGGGAGAAAAGTACTTCTTTCTCTGCCTTCTCTAGCCCATGCATAAATTTGTAAACCTCTGTTATGTCACCCCTTAATCATGATTTCTCCAAACTAAAGAGCCCTAACTTCTTTAACCTTTCTTCATAGGGAAAGTGTTCCATCTCCTTAATTGTTTTAGTTACCCTTTTCTGCGTCTTTACCAATGCTTAATATCTTTTTTGAAGTGCTATGACCAGAACTGTTCCTGATAACTTGGACAAATTGCCATGTTTCCTCTTGGCTTATGGTGTCTACAATATTTATTTCATCATAAAGAGATATTTGTGGGGTAGAAAATACTCCAAGGTTAAAAGTTAGAGATTATTAATTTTAGATATTTTTAGATGTTTCCTTTAAAGTTCATGAAAGCTTGTTAGTTATCTCCTATCTTTGTTTCCAAAAGTAATTTTATTCTTTCAGGTTTAATTTTATATATATATATATATATATATATATATATATATATATATATATATATATATATATATAAAGGAATGATACTGGTGTGAGATATTCAGTGTTCAAAAAAGGGTGTGTGTGAATCTATGCAAAACAAAAATTCTCATGCGCAAGAGTGTTTTCAAATTATGGATTTTTCCATACTGTGAAACACAATGGCTTCTGCCACTACAAACACTTTTATTGTTTATGGAATTTTTTCTTCCCCAATACAATGAAATTTGGCCCTGAGGTGTAGTATTTTTAATAGGGTGGTTAGAAGTTTTAGTTTACAAATAGTTTTATGAACAAAATAGATGTGTGTGGTTCTTGCTCAAAAATGGAAGGGGGTTCTGCTGATCCCACTGCAAATAAAATAATTATCCAAAAGTTACAGTGATCTAAAGCCTGTTAATTAGGGCCAGGTAAAATATCACAAAATAGTGATATTTCCCCAAACTCCTTCAGGCTAGCCCAGTACTTCCAAAGGTGGTGCCAGCGGGACCATCTGTTACATTTCCTGGTGCTCATTCACTTCTTAGGCCATATGGATAAAACCACGAGAGTCTTGAACAGGAAGAGGGAGCTTTGGGTCACTTAGGGTTGCCAGGTCTGTGTTTGGAAATTTGAGGGTGGAGCCTGGGGAGGGCGGGGTTTGGGGAGGGAGAGACCTCGGTAGAGTATAATGCCATGCAGTCCACTTTCCAAAGCAGCCATTTCTCCGGGAGAAGTGGAATAAATGTTTTAAATAAACCATTAAGCAGTTTATGTAGTCTGGAGATCACTTGTGATCCCGGGAGTCCTCCAGCCCACACCTGGAAGTTGGCAACTATAGGATCACTCCCTGATAGCTGACTGAGTAGTAAAGTGCTGAGATCCTCCCAGGCTGGCACAACCCAAGCATGTGTTCTCATAGATGCAGATGTTCTCTAGACTCGGGAATCTCTAGTCTGTGGCCATGCAGGGAGAAAACTCCCTATTATTCGTAAACCGAAACCAAAATGTGCCTTTCCCCTCCAAGGACTTCGTTCTGACTTTCCTCCACCTCCTTGATTCAGGGAGTGCTTCAGAGAAGCCTAGGAAGCATCACCTTTCTGCTTGCAGAAATTGCGCATGTGGAATAGCTGCTTCTGTTCTTGGAGTATCCCCATGTTTTGTGTCTGCCATTTTGTAATAGCGCACCCACTACCCATAGGTTCAACAAAGCCTCAAGTATGTGTTTCGTAAAGGATACAAGTAAAATGACAGGAACTTTCAGAGAACGGAGGAACAAATGGTAACTTCTAACAGCTTTAAGA
Organism: Gekko gecko; assembly: GCA_029375565.1. Classification (NCBI taxonomy): domain Eukaryota; kingdom Metazoa; phylum Chordata; class Lepidosauria; order Squamata; family Gekkonidae; genus Gekko; species Gekko gecko. The sequence goes on from JAPDNY010000009.1 coordinate 73,015,485, forward strand.
CCGGGGGACAAGAGGATATGGCAGGAGAAATTTTGGGTTCTGCCTCCAGCACTCATTAGCCGCCGTCAACAAGCTGACTCAGGGAAGCTTGTCTCCCATCATTGCTGTTTTCTGCTGAGGAACTCCAAGTTTCCTCTGAAAAACGGCTTGAAAACAGACCACTTTCAATGAATTCCTGGCCCCATAATCTTTGTGGCACTTCTGCAAAACAAATTAGACTAGGATCTAAAACCCTGATATTCTGCAACACTTCCCTTGCCTTCTAAATGTGTAAAAATCTGTATTTTAGAAGTCTCTCTCCCTCCCTCCCTCCCATTTTTCCTTTTGGAGAATGCTTCCTCATTACGTTTGATGATATGGCCTGTATCAAATGAACAGAAGCAGCCTATGGATGTTCTTTTGGTTCCAGTCGTATGAATCTATTCTTAAGTCCGCCTGTGTTGGAAATAATATGTTGGCTGTCGAATGAGCGCTGCATTTCAATTGTGAACAAAACTATTTAGTGGCTCTCTGGGAAAATGAAATTGTGATTGCTGCTGATTGGGATCTGCAGCTTGCCTTTTGTACTTGGAAGGGGGGGGCATTCTTGTAGCAGTTTTAGAAATGCACACATTAGCGGTCTTGTATACCTGCATAATAATGTACAGCAGTCAGCTATTTTTGGCGTAGCCGTAGTGCTATCATTTGCCACAAGAGTTTAAACTGCTGTTGTCCTCCAGCACTGTTTTCTCTTGCGTTTGTCTGCACTACAATGCACACTTCATTTCTGTAAAAATTGATTGGTGGTCTGCTGTATATTCAGTGATTCTCAGAGCACAAAGGTATTTTCTCCTTGGTATCATAGTATACAGATAGTATTGTGCCAGCTTTATTCCCCTTGTTTCTGTTGTCTTCCCTGAGTTGCACTAGAGATGATCCTTATTCATTGTGTTACACTTAAACAGGTGTCTCCTTCTAAAGCAGGCCAGTTAGGTTCAGAAAGAATGGAGTCAAATCAGTGAGATTTTTCAGTACTTTTTATTACCTGCACAGATAAGAGAGAACCAGCATTCAGAGTGTTCTCTGCCTTTTCATCCAGAAGACAGATTTTTTTTTTTATATAGAGTAAAATTAAAGCATTGACTGGTCATTGTCATTTTACAGGCAAAATATTAATTGGCTATCACAGATCCCATGGCATATAGGTCATAGTTATGTTACGTGATGGCACCTGCCTTTTGCAGAACACAGTAGACAAATAAACTTCAAAGTCTTCCAGCTGGAAACTACAAACAATAAACCTGTAGTGTTCTCGCCTTTTAAAATGAAACCGCTTGCATCTGTGAGCTGGAATACATAACTATGCAGAGAGGCCTTCTCAGAGAAATGTTTTTTCCAAGCAAGCAACTTTTTTGTCCAGCCTTTAGCAAAATAGATGTTATACAGGTTTATGATCAAAAAGAAATAATCAATAAGGTCATAAGGCCTAAAGCTGAATAAATCACTAATGTACCTACTACAATTGTGCCTACTAGCACTTTGAGAGTTTGGTTGCCTCCTGCTACAAGTTAATCATTGAAATGGTGCTGACCTGTGTTATTTTATATGATCTTCTTCGTGGTCTCTGTGCATCACACCCATGGGAAACAGTGCGCCTGCGCTGACCTGGTTGGTGTTGTACAAAGCTCACAACAGGATTTTCGCGCCCTCGCTCCGGGCCTGCGCGAGGATCCCTCAGCGCGCATGCCCAGAGAGGCAGGGCACGAATATCCCGCCAGTTCTCTTCTGACCACCTCACTGTTAACAGCCTGTGTTGGTTGCTCTGAGAGCGCTTGTTTTCCTCACGGCAGGGATATTTTTCTCTTCAGCTTTTTCTTTATTTTGATCTTTTTGTCTTCATTTTGTTTTTTGGGACGCTTGAGAAGCTCTCTTGCGGGGTTTCTCGCGGTCTTCGGACCTTGTCCCTTCGGTCCCCCCCCCCTAGTTTCCTAGAACTGCCTCTCCCGCGTCAGTTTATGGAAAGCCGAAAGTGGGGGTGCTTTAAACGGTGCTCTTCTTGCGGCAGCAAGTTAGCCCTCAAGGACGAGCATTCGTTGTGTGCTTTTTGTTAGGGCGAGAGCCATCGTCCTGAAGCCTGTACTCTGTGCGCTTGTTTCTCCAACCAGACGAGAAAAAACAGAGCCGCTGGGCTAAAGGTGGCGCTCTGGGAGTCAGCCCTTGTGCCCCCTTCTACCACCATGGAGACTGCGCAGTCGGGATCGAAGTCTATGCCGGCCTCGACGTCGATCCTGAAGGAACCTTCGACACCAAAGCCTCCCTGAATGGGAAAGTCCTCCTCCGATACGGGACTGGCTCCTAAAAAGAAAGCGGGCTCGAAGACGACATCCTCAGTGCCGACTCCAGTGAAAAAGCCCAAGAAGGACAAATCCAAGGGGCACACTGGCCAGTCATTAGGAGACACACGTAAGTCTCAGGGTGTGAGCAGTGCTTTATCTCCAAGAGGCTCTGCTTTACAGGCCGACGTATCGAAGCAACCTCTTCAGACGCTACGCACAACTCCGGAGCTGCCGACGGTTCTGGTGGAGCCTCCACTAGAAATCCTGGACTCCCCACCTCGACAGCTGGACCCCCCAGTGTTGATGTCTGAAACCAAGCCAAACCACTCCCGTTGTTGTCGCTCCTTCCCATCGATGTCGATCTCATTTCTGAGACTCAAGCTTTGGGTTCCCGCTCGCCATCTGCCGCCTCCTGGGCTAGTGGCCATTCTGAATGCTCCCGTCACTGTTCCAAGGGCCGCTGTCGGTCTCCTCATCGTCCACGTCGATATGGATGGGAAGACTACGATCCAAGGTATTGTCCAAATTACCCGCATGAACCCCAGGGGAGTTATCCTTACGGCCCATCTAGATACCACTATGACCATGGCCAAGACATGCAGTATTGGTTTTCGTCCGGCCCATGGCAGTATCCACGGGGACCGGGTCCTTGGGAATCCCACCACCACATATCGCGTTCCCCGCGCTGTCCTCCGCCCTCGGTGTCGCTGTCGAAAGTGCCACAGTCTCCACCACCACTTCCTACTCAGTCTCCTGTGCATCAGCCATTGATATCGATGCCTTTACAACAGCCCCCGATGTCGATGCCGACGCAGGAAATTGGATCCAATTCCGAACCCTCTCAGGATGATTCCGATGAAGACCATATGGAGGATGATTTCTCTCCCATTGACCCGCCGCCCAAGCAGCCCATCTCTGGGAACAGTCCGATATCACCGTCGGAAGATATGTCCTCTTACGGGGAACTGGTTAAGCACATGGCCCATTCCCTTGGACTCACCATAGTGCAGCCACAACCATCTGCTGCTGATGAGGTGTATGACATTATCGAGATCGATGCATCAACACCTATTGCTCTCCCTATGACAAAACATCTTCTTAAGGCAGTCAAGACTCCTTGGGTCAAGCCATCCTCGGCTCCGGTCTCCACTAGACGTCTTGATCACATGTACCGATTTCAAGAAGACGGAGCCTCTTTCCTTTATCTTCATCCTCGTCCTAATTCATTAGTCGTCTCTACGTCCTCGAAAAATAAAAGATCGATTGCCATCCCTTCCAATAGGGAAAGCAAGAAAATCAATGCTTATGGCCGTAGGATCTACTCTTCCACCGCCCTGGGCGTAAAATCTTCAAATTACCTGGCTTGTTTCGGGAGATATGAATACTCCCTTTGGCAAAGAATGTCTGCCCTATTCCCTTCCATACCGGAGGAAAAATTGGCCGAAGCCCGAACCATCCAGAAAGAGGGTCTTTTGGTTTCTAAACAAATATTGAACACCGCTAAGCACTCCTTAGATGCCTTTTCGACGTCTATGGCTTCATCGGTATCTCTTCGACGCCATGCATGGCTCCGCACTACATCCTTACCGTTGGATACTAGATCCTATATCGAGGACCTCCCCTTCGATGGGGACGGCCTCTTCCACTCATCCACCGACGCTGCCTTGCAGGAGCTAGACAAAAATATCAAGGCTTCGAAGTCGCTAGGAGTATCCGCTCCACAACGATCCTACCGACAATGATCCTGGCCCCGGTATGCTGCGCGACGTCCATATCCGCCCAAGCCCTCTCCAGATAACACCTGGAAACCATGCCAGTCTCCGATCCCGCATCACCCCTCGTATCAACCCAAGTTGAGGTCGGGAATGCAGCAACAGCAACAGAGGTCGAAGTCCAACCGAGGCCCAAAGCAGAATCTTTGACTCTCTCCCATCGATACCGTCAGAGACAACTCGTCTCCATCCATTCCTCTCCATGTGGAGAACCGTCACATCAGATGCCTGGGTCCTTTCTATCGTAACCGAGGGCTATTACATCGAATTTATCAACCGTCCTACCCTTCCTGTCTTCCGCCCCACCCTGCCTTCCACCATTCTTCTTCAGGAGGTCGACTCCCTCCTCAGGAAGGAGGCGATAGAACCTGTACTGATTTCTTCCAGGCAGAGAGGTTTCTACTCCCGGTACAAATTCAAAATGATGACTCTGCAGGTTATACTTCCCCTCCTTTCTCGAGGTGCCTGGATGGCCACTATCGACCTCCAAGATGCCTACTTCCACGTCAACATCCACCCTTCTCACAGGAGATACCTCCGCTTTGCCATAGGGGAGTGTCATTACCAATACAAATGCCTCCCCTTCGGTCTCTCTACCGCACCGAGGATCTTCACCAAAACCATGGTGGTGGTGGCGTCCCACCTTCGTCTCCAGGGGATCACCATCTTCCCTTATATAGACGACTGGCTTCTGGTGGCAGACAACCCAAAGCTTCTGAGAAGGGATATCGCCTGGACATTGCACCTCCTATCATCGCTGGGACTTCAGGTAAACCACTCAAAATCTCACCTGAAACCGGCCCAGAAAGTGCATTTCATTGGAGCTCTCCTGGACACCATCACATGCAAAGCCTACCTTCCTGCAAACAGGTCTCAAACCCTGGCTTCTTTGGCAAATACCGTTCGCACTTCTCTGTCCTCTACAGCCTACCAAATTCAGCGCCTCCTGGGGCACATGTCGGTGACAACCTCTGTCATTCCTCTAGCAAAACTTCGCATGAGGCCCTTCCAACTCTGGTTCTGAAGGAACTTCCGTCCAGCTAACATGCCGCAATCCAAATCCCTCACTCCACCTCAGGCTGTGCGGGACTGCCTTCTCTGGTGGACTGTCATCCCGAATATCACAGAAGGTGCACCTTTCACCCTTCCTGTCCCTCACTACACACTGACCACAGATGCCTCTCTATGGGGTTGGGGGGCCCACCTCAATGGCATCAGTATCGGGTCCTGATGGGATGCTTCCACCACATTTCGCCATATCAATTTCCTGGAGCTACTGTCGATAAGATTGGCCCTCCGAGCCTTCCAGCCTCTTCTCAGGGGCAATTGTGTGGCTATCCTCACAGACAATACGACAGCCATGAGCTATGTGAACCGTCAGGGGGGAACAGTATCACGAAGCCTTTGTCACCTTGCAATAGAAATGTGGGATTGGTGCGTAGCCTCCCAGATCACTCCAATAGCCACACACATCCCGGGAGTCCTGAACATAGAAGCGGACCTGCTCAGCAGAGGAGCCGCTCATCACCATGAGTGGAAGCTGAGCCTAACCTACCTCCAGCCTCTCTTCCAATGGTGGGGAACGCCCGCAATCGATGTGTTCGCCTCCAGAGAAAACAAGAAATGCAGGCACTTCTGCACTCAGGGAGGAAGAGATCCTCTTTCCCTAGGAGATGGCCTCCTCTTTCCATGGGACGGAGCCCTTCTCTATATGTTCCCTCCTTTGCCCCTACTCCTAAGAGTAGTGCACAAGCTGGCCAGTCTTCATCCGGATTGCATCCTGATAACTCCGTGGTGGCCCAGGCAACCCTGGTTCCCAGTTCTACTTCGGCTGGCCGAGGAAGGTACCACCACTTTCCCAAGGTCCCAGACCTTCTCACGGCAGAAGGGGGCACACTGTTCCACCCAGAAGTGAACAGGCTCAAATTAACGGCCTGGAGGATCCAGCCTTAGCTTTCTCTGCGAGAGTCGCAGAAGTGCTTTCCAACGCAAGGAAGGAATCCACACGTTCATCATACAAGAGAAAATGGTGCAGATTCCTTTCTTACCTCAACCCCCCTGTTGCATCACCTACTTCTGTTGGGCTTGAAAGGATTCTTGGTTTTCTCGTCTCCCTTAAAGATCAAGGGCTTTCCCACTCATCCATCCGAGTCTACCTGGCAGCTATATCTGCGTACCATAAGCGTGTAGATGACCATACCATTTTTTCCCATCCGACCTCTAAACAGTTCCTGAAGGGTCTCCTCCGCTTGCATCCCCCCGTGGCTCCACCCACGGAACTCTGGGACCTACCTCTCATACTCTGCCATCTCACCAGACGCCCATTCAAACCAATGGCAACGTGCGAGCTTCAATACGCTGCCTGGAAGACAGCCTTCCTGGTGGCCATCACCTCGGCTAGGAGGGTCAGTGAACTCTCAGCGTTACGGCATGACCCTCTGTATCTGGTATTTTTCCCTGATGGAATTCGTTTAGTGCCAGACATCTCGTTTGTTCCGAAAGTTGTTTCTGAGTTCCATGTTAATACAGAGATTTTTCTACCAGAGTTTTTCCGCATCCTGATGGGGATGAGCAGCGCCTACTGCACACCCTAGATGTCAAAAGAGCGCTTCTGTTCTATCTCAATAGGACTCAACCTTCCAGACGGGACTGTAACCTGTTCGTCTCTTATAGCCCTGCTTCCTTGGGATTACGCATCTCATCCCAGCGCCTGTCCAAATGGATTGTTCAGACAAACTGTGTTATGCCCTAGCGAAGCAGTCGCATCCTGCTATTCTACGGGCTCACTCCACAAGGTCCATGGCGACCTCTACAGCCTTTCTGAAGGGCGCATCCTTATTGTCCATCTGCAGAGCTGCAATGTGGTCCACGCCAACCACGTTAATCAAACACTACGCTCTGGACGTTCGTGCGCAACAGAAGGGTGACTTGGATCATCTGGTCCTGTCCGCTGCGGCTCGTTGAGTCTGCCAGCACCCACCTCCAGGTGAGCCACTGCTTTTTAATCTCCCATGGGTGTGATGCACAGAGACCACGAAGAAGATAAACAGGTTGCTTACCTGTAACTGATGATCTTCGAGTGGTCATCTGTGCATTCACACTGCCCGCCCATCCTTCCCCACTGCTGTCATCCTCGGCTGGTCTCATACATGGCTGGGGTTGATAGCAGTCTGAAGGAACTGGTGGGATATTCATGCCCCGCCTCTCTGGGCATGCGCGCTGAGGGGTCTTCGCGTAGGCCCGGAGTGAGGGCGCAAAAATCCTGTTGTGAGCTTTGTACAACACCGACCTGGTCAGCGCGGGCGCACTGTTTCCCATGGGTGTGAATGCACAAATGACCACTCGAAGATCATCAGTTACAGGTAAGCAACCTGTTTTTTTCCCATATAAGAACATAAGAGAAGCCAATGTTGGATCAGGCCAATGGCCCATCTAGTCCAACACTCTCACACAGTGGCCAGAAATACCAGGTGACATCAGGAGGTCCAGCAGTAGGTCCAGGACACTAGAAGCATCCCACTGTTGCCCCCCCACCCCAAGCACCAAGAATGCAGAGCATCACTTGCCACAGCCTGAGAGTTCCTATCTATACCTTGTGGCTAATAGCCATTGATGGACTTCTGCTCCATATCTATATAACTAATTCCCAAGTTGCCCCCTGCGTGCGGATATCTAAATCCGCACATTGGGGGCACCTGGGGGGCAGGGAGATTTTCCTGTGCATGTGGGATCCATGCAGTTATGTAACAGTATTGGTGGAGACAGCAGGCATACACTTGAAAAATTCTTTGAGTTGCTGAATGGTGGTGATGGCAGAAACAGCAAACTTTTGCTGTCCTTTCTAGATCCTAACATAATGTTGAATCTGTTCAGAGTCGAGTTGCCAAGTCCCCCCGGGGGGCGGGGAAACCCCCGCTCGAGAGGCCCGTTTCCCACCGGCCCGGATTGGGCTGACCAGGGGGAACCCCGCCCCCGAAGTGCCAGACATGCCAGGTGCTGTGGCACCACCCAGAGGTGACATCACTTCCGGGTGGCGTCACTGCAGTGCATGTGCAAAGTGCAGGAGGCCTCCCAGCAGCATCCAGGATTCCCCCCGCTAAAGCAACGGTAAGACTTGGCAACCCTAGTTCAGAGACTATTCTGGAAGCCTGGAAACTTTGCAGGTTCATATTTCTCGGCCAGTTCTCGTCAATCTGTGCGTTAGCAAATACACAGTTACTACAGAGACAGCACAGAGCTCTCGTATGAGCTGGTTTTGGGTGATAATTTTCCGTGAAATCATTCAGTGGGAAATAATGTCTACTCCTGTGCACATGCACAATCGTGCTGTTTATATTTGGAGATGGCCACTGTTCTGTTTAGTGCCACCATCAGAGGTTCATTTGGGCCCTCTCCATGGTGGTGCCTAGATGTTTTTGTTTTATCTGTATGCTGCCTCTCCATTTAAAAAAGACCCACATGGCTCACAGTAAATTGTTAAAACACATCACTTAACATAAGGTGTCATACACACCCTTCTTAAAATTTAGACAGCCACAAATAATAAGGCAAACTTTTACTTTTATCCTCTCAAATTGAAGCAAGAAGGGAAAAGCAAGACCAGACAAACAAACACACACAGAAGCTGGCCAGACATTTGAGACAACAGGCAAGTTTTTACCTAGCACATCTCAAACATTAGGTGGACCTCTGACTGTGGGGGGATGGAATGCCAAAATCCAAGTACCACCACATAAAAAGTCCTGTCCCTGGTTGCCACCCACATTACTTCTCAAGGTAGAGATGCTCATAATAGGAGCTGTGTTTTAAATTTGATTAAAAAAAATTAAAGGGGGAGAAATGAACCTTCCATTGGATTATAGTGGATGAGCTTGGCTGTTCTGTAGAAACATATCTCCTGTGCTGGACTGAGGAATGGGAGCACCGTGTGCTTTCAATTATTTAAGGATGTACAGTTAGGTCAGCATGATTCTGGGCTGGGTGGGTTCTTTCCCTGATGTGTGTGAACAGAAAACTGTGAGATGCCTGGAGGTAGTAGTCTTTTAAAAGAAACTATTTATGCCCACCCAGCTTCCTGTAGATCCTTGTAAACACTAGCTCTACATTTTTATGTGTGCCTGCCAACCTTTCTCTCTGTCTCTGTCTCTGTCTCTCTCTCTCTCTGTAAAAGCAGCTGTAGATTTACAGCATTACCGCACATGCTGTACGGCACGCCAGCTCTGCTTTGCAACCTGGTAGTATTCTGCTCACACTTCCAATCGTTATGAGTGAGGTTATTTTTAGCTAGCTGAAATGTAAAATATTCTCTCTCTTTCTCTCTCTCTCTTTTTTCAACGTTCAGAGGTTTTATTGAACTCTAGTACATGCCTCAAGATGGATCCTACTGCTGAGTGGTCTGGCGGGGGGGGGGACAGACGGACATTGATGCATTGTTTAATTTCCCAGATGTGGATCCTGCAGAAGCTATATTTAGTTTCCGCCAGTTCTCACTGCCACTGCGTTATTATACGGAAAAGGGGGTGATGCAATTTCATCGCTCAGTGGCTCGATAAGACATAAGCGTAGATGAATGAACTAGACAAACATGTGGAATGGCGCACATGGTGCTCCTGAAATTCAGCTTACTTGCACGTTGCGCTGCGTCTGAGGGGAAAAAAAGCTCCAGTGCTTCACATAAACTATTTTGGGCTTTGTGTCCTTAGGTCAGCATTTAGTTACTGTATGAGTTCCCACGAGGGCAGCAAATAGCACAGATGGCCTGCTTTTGCTTTAAATAGATGGTTGCAAGAGCTATTTTAAGCGGTTACGGCTGAAGCAGGCATGTAGGCTTCATTTTCTTGATTTTCACACACCGCTGTAACTTTCTTTGGGTTCCATGTTGATTGGAATGCAGAACAAGCTGTCACACTGTGCCATGCTTTGGTGTTCCTCCCTTACCTTGGCTGGCACATTACAGAAAGCAGTACTGAAGGACTACCCCAGTGCTGGCCAGGGACATTTATGCTTGGGGTCCTGTAGGGATCCATCTTGCCCCCAGGCTATCTAACATCTACATGAAGCTCCTAGGAGAGATCATTTTAGAGTAGGATGCCTCCAATATGCAGATCAGATCTAGCTCGGTCAGCTGAGATGAACATCAGAAGAGCCTTGTTCAACCAGAATAGTGGTCCATCTGGTCCAACATCTCATCTCACACAGCAGTGGTGGCAAGGCCTGAGTGGCTCACAGCCGCCGGCCTGCCAGGCCTTCTCTCTCCCCCGCCGGCACCTGCAGCGAGGCCTGAACTTGGCCTGCCAATCCTTCTCCCCTCCCCTCAGTGGCGGCGGTGAGGCCTGAGCGGCTCACAGCTGCTGGCCTGCCAAGCCTTCTCCCGCTCCCTCCCACCCCAGTGATGGTGGCGAGACAGTTGCCAGGGTGTTCTCTGCGCATGCACAGAGAACACTCTTTTACTTTTGGGGGATTTAAGAATCTCCGGTATAATTTTTTAAACTTTTCAGATTTTTCTTCACACCTGGGGATTGCCCCAAGTATTCAGGAAAATCTCTCTTCCCCCTAGGTGTCCCCGATGTGCAGATTTAGATATCTGCACGCAGGTGGAGTCTTGGCTATTAGTATATAGATGGCCAGTTGCTCATGGGCTGGATAAGAGCCCTGGATGGGCCAATTCCAGCCTGTGGGCCATATGTTTGACACCCCTGCCCTAAATGGTACCTGAAGGACCACCTCCTCCCATACTGCTTAGCCCAACCAGTTAAGGTCAACATTCCAAGTTCAGTTCCCTGTGTTTCCATGCGCAGAGTTGAGGCAAGTAGTGACTGCAGACTGGACTCTTCCAGTGGCAGACCTCTCCTCTGGAATGCCGTACTGCTTCAAGCTCCCCTACATAAATATAAATGATTCCTCTTCCCCTGAATTTCCGGGTAAGCAAAAACGTCCCTTTGTGTTTTATATTCCACTCAAATTCTCTAATCTGTTTTCCTTTGGAGCGTGTTTTATTTATTGACAACCTTGGAATGAATTACATGGTTTTCTTCTGAGCGGGGCAATTTAATATGGTTGTATTCTAAACAGGACAAAAGAGTGAGCATTACTTGTGATCTCACACAAATGACTCAGCCTAGTTATCTTTTTTGACTGGTATCCTATTACTGAATCATCCTGAAGGGTAGTTGCGAACTAAGGGAGCAACCTGCAAATTCATGCCTGTCACAAATGGTTGTGATGCTCTGAACTGAACAAGGGTTTTCAGCACCGGCCCTTAAATTAACTAAGCTTGTCAAAAATCGCATGTTAAAAACCTTTTGGCAGCCTGAAATTGGAACTTCAGCATCTGTGACGTTTTGTTTGTTCAGTCTGCTACATTTCTGTAAGAGTTTTCCTGTAGCAGCACAATCCTAAACAGAGTGACATACTTCTTAGTCCGTGGTACAGCTTCTGCTTTGCCTGCAGAAGGTCCCAGCTTCAATGTTAAGCATCCCCAGTTGAAAGGACCAGGTAGGAGGTGACATGAAAGACCTCTGCCTGAGATCTTGGACAGCTGAGTAGACAAGACTAGCTATGAATGGACCAGTGATTTGATTCAGTATAAGGCAGCTACATGTATCCATGTGTACGTGGAGGAGGAGGAGATTGGATTTATACCCCACCCTTCACTCAGAGTCTCAGAGCGGCTTACAAACTCCTTTCCCTTCCCCTCCCCGCAACAGACACCCTGTGAGGTAGGCGGGGCTGAGAGAGCTCTTTCCAGAACTGTCCTTGAGAGAACAGCTCTGACCAGAACTATGGCTTGCCCAAGGTCATCCAGCAGCTGCAAGTGGAGGAGTGGGGAATCAAACCCGGTTCTCCCAGATTAGAGTCTGCGCACTTAACCACAAACCGCTACACCAAACTTCATGAGGGAATCAGTGGGGTCTTTTATTGATTTTCAGGCAGGTAGTGATGCTGCTGAAACTTCAACCAGGTTTCTGGCTATTTCCGGTTGGATGTCTTTCTGCAACCTCCAGGTGACCAAGCCTTGTTTGTTTCTAGGATGGGTGGAATCTTTTTCACTCGCTAGAGCATTGAGGCACATCTTTAAAGATGTGGGTAGTCAGTACTCCACAACTTGTAACAATTATATTCCATCATTGACTTGTCTTGTCTGACGGCTCTTCTGATCTCTATCAGAGATCTCTATCTTCTCAGTTTTCCTTGTTCTTTCAGGTTTTCTCCCTGTTAATTTTGAAGCTGGTGTTGGTTTTCACACACTGTTTTTTAGAGCCAGCCCCATTCTTCTGGACTAAAGCATGTGGTTAGTGTCCTACAGAGGCTAAGAGGAGGCGAGCTTGCTGATAACTTTTAGAGACATTTTGGTTTGTGGTTATAACATTTCACTGTCTAGGACAGGGGTGTCGAACGCATTTGCTATGAGGGCTGAATTTGACATAAATGCGACCTTGTTGGGCCAGGCCATGTGTGTCATAAAATGTAATGCCAGGTAGCAGTGATATAAACTTTATAAAAGACACAAACACAAAGATTTTTTTTTACTTAAAACATGCTTAAAACATTAGCAATCTTGCAATATTTTGTTTATTTAACAGTGTCGGATCACTGACACCTCTTGCTCTGAATGATTGCATCAAAATGTCTGTGCTCTTGCAATCTTGAGTGTGCTGTTCAGGTGTGTATCTATAAGCTGCAAACCTATGATGACGCAGCAGCAGCAGAACTGGAGGAAGCAGCAGAAGACAGCCAGTTCCACTGTGGGCCTGATAGAAGCCTTCTGGGGGCCTGATCCAGCCCCTGGGCCGCATGTTTGACACCCCTGTCTAGGAAGCATGGTAGACACTGGGTGAAAGGGCATTAAAGTTAAGTTCAGGGTAAGTAAATGAAAGTGATGTGCATCAGACCAAAAATTCCTAACCACATGAACTTGTAGCTTGATCTAGTAGCACCTACACCAAAATGGTGTTGGAGAGTTCAAGAAGGGTGCCAAATCCATCTGGGGTGGCAATGAAAATGGCACATTTCATGCTAGCTGCTAGTGGAAATGGCCTGAAAATAAAACAATCAGTATTGAGTATCTTTTACAGTACTGTGTCCAGTATAATCTTAATATTGGATCCCAACTGGCAGGAGGAGTGGGATTTAGTTAATTAATGCATATGACAGTGGCACTCAATCTGTGGCTCACGGGGAGCCAGATTTGCAATTAGTCAACAAAAAGAGCCACATTACTATGTGACCTGTGTGCCATCACAATGTGTACACATTTGCAGTAATATAAGATGTAATTATTAATATACCCTGACCTGGATGGCCCAGGCTAGCCCAATCTTGTTCAATCTTGGAAGCTTGCAGGGCCAGCCCTGATCAGTTATTTGGATGGGAGACCACCAAGGAATTCCTGAGTTGCTATGCAGAGGCAGGCACGGCCAACCACCTCTGTTTGCGCCCTGCCTTGAAAACCCTACGGTGTTGCTGTAAATCGGCTGCAAATTGACGGCACTTTATGCATGCATAACCTTTTAAATTACTTTTTGTGCATGTAGCGTGGTCTCTCCCCACCACGGTCGTTGCTTCAGTATCCTGAGTGAAAGGAATTCTCTCTTCAAGCATGAGGCACAGCAGCTTAGGCAAGGGAGATTACCTGGGCATCTGGAGGAGAGCAAGCTGGCTGTAGGGAAAAGAGAGAGTTAAAAACACCTTGACAGTGTGGCCACATTGCTCTTTTCCTGGGTGGCTGCTATGGTGGTGGTTTTACTTTCTCTTTTCTGCAGCCAGCTAATTCTCCTCTGTGCTGCTACTGGAGTGGCTGAGATGAGAGTGCCCAGTCTGCAGAAAGGGGGAGGGGGGTTGTGGGAGGGGACAGGTCCTTGACTTCTGTCTCTGGTGTGAGACTGACAAGCCAGAGAGGCTCACTGCTTCCCTGTTCTCCAGTCCCTGGAGCAGTAGCCGTTTAAAACCCAAAAGCCCCACAGGGCAGTGGTGTTGCTCACTTGCTAGAGACACTGGGCAGATGCCACATTAGGAATTCAGAGCCCAGAAGAACCACAGGCATGAAAGAGCCTCACGTGGCTCCGAAGCCACTGAGTACCTCCAGTACATAATGCATATGCTCTGTGGTACAGCTGGATTTGGAATATCATGTTCAGTTCTGGTTGCCACATTTGAAAACAAGGTACCTTAGATTGGAAAAACTTCTGGAAAAGGACAACCAGTAGCACTTTAACCAATAGAGCTCCTTCCCTAGGAGCTTTATTGCCTTCTGTGTGACAGAGTGTTGGACTAGATGGGCCATTGGCCTGATTCAACATTGACCTCTTATGTTCTTATGTGAGGGGCTGTGTCATAGTGGCAGAGCATCTGCTTGGCATGCAGTCCTCTGGCATCCCAAGTTAAAAGCAGTAGGTGATGTGAAAGACTTCCACCTGAGACCCTGGAGAGCTGCTGCCAGTCTGAGTAGACAATATTTGACTTTGATGGACCAAGGATCTGATTCAGTATAAGACAGGTTCATGTGGCTAAGTTGTTCAGGGCTTGTCCATGTGTCGTTCAGTGCTTTTCCATGTTCATAGGCTCTCTTTCTTTGGAGATTTTTAAGCAGAGGCTAGATGGCCACCTGACAGTAATGCTGATTGTGTGAATTTAGGCAGATCGTGAGAGGGAAGGCAGGAAGGGTTGCATCAGTGCTTAGTTCTCCTGGCCCTTTCTTACATGCCCAGGGAAATGCTGATTGCCACTTTGGGGGTCAGGAAGCAGTTTTTCTTCCGGCCAGTTTGGCCAGAGATCCTGGAGGGTTTTTTTGCCCTCTTCTGGGCATGGAGCAGGGGTCACTGGGTGTGTGTGTGGGGGAAGTATTTGTGAATGTCCTGCATTGTGCAGGGGGTCGGACTAGATGACCCTGGAGGTAAGCAGTGGGGTACCACAGGGATCAGTACTCGGTCCGATGCTTTTTAACTTGTTTATTAATGATTTGGAATTGGGAGTAAGCAGTGATGTGGCTAAATTTGCAGATGACACAAAGTTGTTCAGGGTGGTGAAAACCAGGGAGGATTGTGAGGCACTCCAAAGGGATCTGTTGAGGATGGGTGAGTGGGCGTCAACGTGGCAAATGGGGTTCAATGTGGCCAAGTGCAAAGTGATGCACATTGGAGCCAAAAATCCTAAATATAAATACACGTTGATGGGGTCTGATCTGGCAGAGACGGACCAAGAGAGAGATCTTGGAGTCGTAGTGGATAACTCGCTGAAAATGTCTACACAATGTGTAGCTGCAATAAAGAAGGCCAACGCTATGCTGGGGATTATTAGGAAGGGAATTGATAACAAATCAGCCAGTATCATCATGCCCCTGTATAAATCATTGGTGCGACCTCATTTGGAATACTGTGTACAGTTCTGGTCACCACATCTCAAAAAGGATATTATAGCATTGGAAAAAGTGCAGAGAAGGGCAACTAGAATGATAAAAGGGTTGGAACACCTTCCCTATGAAGAAAGGTTAAAATGCTTGGGGCTCTTTAGCTTGGAGAAACGGCGGCTGAGAGGTGACATGATCGAGGTTTATAAGATTATGAATGGGATTGAGCAGGTTGAGAAAGAAGTACTTTTCTCCCTTTCTCACAATACAAGAACTCGTGGGCACTCTATGAAATTGCTGAGCAGTCGGGTTAGAACAGATAAAAGGAAATACTTCTTCACCCAAAGAGTGATTAACATATGGAATTCACTGCCACAGGAGGTGGTGGCAGCTGCAAGCATGGTCAGTTTCAAGAGGACATTAGATAAACATATGGAGCAGAAGTCCACCAGTGGCTATTAGCCACAGGGTATAGATGGGAACTCTCAGTCTGGGGCAGGTGATGCACTCTATTCTTGTTGCTGGAGGGGGCAGCAGTGGGAGGGCTTCTGGTGCCCTGGCCCCACTGCTGGACCTCCTGATGGCACCTGGTATATTTTGGCCGCTGTGTGACAGAGTGTTGGACTAGATGGGCCATTGGCCTGATTCAACATTGGCTTTTCTTATGTTCTTATGTTCTTATGTCCCTTCCAGCTCTATGATTCTATGTCACTAAAGTGGTTCAGGGCTAAGTTGTTTGTGGCTTTTTCATTTAGAAAAAGAAAGAGAGCTTTCCTGAAAGCCCTGATACTACGAAGAGAAAAGTGAAGGCTGAGAGATGTAGGGAGGCTGGATTAAGAACCATAAAATCCAGCATACTCCTTCTGAGGAAGAATTACAAGAACAGGAATCGGAACATATTAAGAACTGTGAAGTGGTTATGGGAAGAATAGTGTTTAACAAAGATGTCTGCAGATGACGAGATTGCTGCCCTGCAAATATTAGCCAAACAAATGCCTCTTCAGAAGGTAGCAGATATTGCCTGGGCCCTCATGGAGTGTGCCCTTATTTGTAACGGATGGTCCACTGATGCCAGTTCATAGAGTGGAGACAGTCCATATGGATACTGTCTGAACTGATGCTGCCTTTCCTTTTGAGGGGCCAGCAAAGCAAACAAATAATTGTGGAACCTTTCTGAATTTCCATGTCCTCTTTAAATAAAATAATAATTTTAAAAAATAGAAAAAGAAAGAGAGCTGTGACGGGAGTCATGAAAGTACCGTTAAAAACATGAACAGAGAGGAGCTGCTGAAGTGCTAAAACATCAACTTCAAGTAGCCTGATCAGCAGTATGACACGTATATAAGAATTATTATATTGTCTAGTTTGCAGACCATAAGCTAAAATTCTGGCCAGAACACTTAACTTTGTCAGCAAAATAACCCTTATTTATCTCTTTGTTTTTTTCCATATAAGAATGGACTAGAAGGTCTAAATGTTATATAATGTACGGATAAAATACACCGTTCAAAGCATCAGTTGTGGAGCCCACCTATATCAATAGAACTTACGAAATATACTATATCTGACAACACTTAGAATAAATTGTGAAAGTAATTAGTCTGTATTGTTTTTAAGAATGTTAAATCCATAACCAAATGTGAGCATCAGCTGTGAGTATATTCTAAGAATGATGGAAATACAGCCTCAAACTGTTTTGATCACTATATACTGAAAATATTAAGTAAATGATCATGATTTTCATATAAAGACTTCCTGGGTCAAATTGTCCTTAATATTGCCAAGAAACAGGCAAAACAGTTTTAAAAATTAATATTATTTTAATGATAAAAATAAATATATATGACAGTAGTACATGGTCAAATTGAAAGAATTATACAAAATATGAAAGAGCACAGAACAATCTCCTGTTGCTCCTTCACTATCCTCCGGGGTAGGTTTGATTTCAATCAAATTAATTTAAATCAGGTTTTAAATCACTAGTCACTAAATCTCTGGATAATGGAAGCTCTATACACACCCGCCCCTCTAATTTCTGAGACCCTGCGGCTTTGCTTGCTTGCTTCTTAAAGGAGGCAGGAATAGAACTGGAGATGGACTATTCCGGAGGCGCCAACAGGAAGGGGAAAAAACTATTTCCTGCCTCCCTAAAGGCACAGTGGGAATAACCCATTGGAGATGTCCTCCACCTCAGAGGGAGAACAACCAGATTTTTGGCATATAAGTACAGGAGGGACTGTGGCTCAGTGGTGAGCATCTGGCTGGCGCGCAGATGGTCCCAGGTTCAGTCCCCGTCATCTTCAGTTGAAAGGACCAGGCAGTAGGTAATGTGAGAGACCTCTGCCTGAGACCCTGGAAAGCCGCTGCCAATCGGAGTAGACAATTCCGATCTCGATGGACAAAGAGTATGATTCAGTGTAAGGCAACTTCATGTATTCAAGTTTTCGTGAGCCAAAGCTCCCTTTGTCAGGTATGAGCTCTGACTCTGGAAAGCATATACCTTGAAATTCTCAAATTTAGCTGTTCTACTGCACACCAGCACGGCTAACCCCTGAAACTTATTTTTGTTGTGCTCTTTTTGAAAAATGAAAGCTGAGTTACTCTGTAAAATTATGTGCTCAATGTAACACACTTTTTTATTTATGTACCAGTCTCTTAGCACAAAATGAGAGCTAGAACTTGATTCTTTAAAAAAAAATGAAGAGAGATTGGTTGCAGAAATTTAGCTGAAAGTGCCGCATTTTCTTTATTTTGGCGCTTCACAGAATTGCAGTGTACACAGCCTCAAGTATCCTTTTCTGAAGAAAAATAAATACTTCCAGCATAATGGCAAAAATTCAAGAGACAGAAAAGTAATGATGCAGGAATAGCTATCATTAGCAAATAGTGGTGTGAATGAACAAAATAAGAACATAAGAGCCCTGCTGTATCAGAGCAGTGTTCTATCTAGTCCAGCATCCTGCTTCACATAGTGGTCATGCAGTTCCTCTGGAGGGCCAACAACAGGGCACAGAGGCCGAGGCCTTTCTGTGATGTTGCCTCCTGTTTCTGGGATTCAGAGCCTTAGTGCCTCTGAATGTAGATGTTCTGCTCAGTTACCATGGCTAGTAGCCATTAGGGATGGGTATCACCCACATTTTTGCGATTCGGTTTGGTTCATGACTGAACCACAGACACCGGTATGCAAGTTCATGAACTGAACTGGTTCGTATCAGTTTGTGAGCCATTTAAAGTTTAACCCCCTGCTTTCTGCTCCTTGTGACTTTTTTACAGGGAACAGAAAGCAGGGGTTTCAAAACAGCTGAGTGGTAGAGAGTGCTCTGAGCCATTGAAACCAAAGAGCTGAGTGGTAGGGAGCTCCCTGTCTCTCAGCTGTTTGGTGTGACCACCACAAACTGTAACAAAATCCGTGGATGTTCGTTCTTCAGCTCACAAACACTGCTTCGCTAACCAGGAACTGGCCAAAATCTGTGATGAACTTTAGTTTGTCAGCCAGTTCGTGCCCATCCCTAGTAGCCATTGATAGACTAAATTTTCCTTTTTTTAATGGTGATTTTAAGACATTTGATCTAAAGAGAATGTAAGAATGGAAAGAGAACAAAATATAGCCAGAAATATAGCTCTGACTCCGGGCAGCTATTTTGTGCTTTGCTGTGCCTCTGCTCACCTTGCCAGTCCATTTATGGTGGTCAGCTATTACGTATTCTCAGAATCCATAAGTGTCCACAGGCTCAAGTGGGAAGAACCTTGGTTTGAAACATGCTTCTGTATCGGTATACCTAAACAATCCATTGTACACAGATTTAAAAATAGCTTTGTAAATAAAAAGAATACAGTATGTTTTTTTCTGAAATAGACTATTTTTACATCTAGCCAATGTTCTGTTGTTGTTGTTTTAAATTGCTCAGAACCTTCTTGTGTTTTCTGTGTGAAGTAAATTTCCTTGCCCTCACTATCAAATCTGTAGTTTGTAGAACTAGCCAGGAGGATGGATATGTATGAAGAAAATCCACATTAGTTCCTGTGGTGGTCTGTTAGGTCTCAGGATTTCCATTGGCCTGCCAATCTGCTGGGAATACTTAGGAGCCCTGTTTTGAGGAGGCTGAATGGTTGGTAACCATATGCAGACTTGATAAGGGGACACAAGTGATTTCTGTTATGAGATTTGGATTAAGATCTGTTCTGTTCATGTTTGCCACGATACCTCAGTGGCTGGCTGTGTGATAATAAGGCAGTAGATGCAAGCTAAAATCCACAAAGAATCACCATGAATAGGTCTTTTTTTTTTTTTTAGTCGGGGGGGACACGGACATTACAGAGATGTTTTCAACCAGTTAGTTGATATCGTACTTCTTACAGTTTTAAGTATGCATTGAGCTCTTTCCAAATGCTTCAAAGGGGAGACAAGGGAGTCTATGGAGAAGCCCAGCAAGCATCCTGTCAGTCATTGCTCAATTCCAGTGAGATCTGATTAATCCAGTTAAAAAGAACAGACTTGTTACTAATATGTAAATAAATGGTTTTATAAACTAGAGAGTGTAAATCTTCTCTACGTGTTTCTGTGAGTCATTAACACCTGGGAATTATGTGCGTGCTGGGGGGTACAGGCTGCCATTCATCAAATTAATCATGTTTCTGTCAATTCTTTTAATAGACTGTGGTTGGCTATACTTTGAGTGCAATGAATGGGCTTCTGGCTGCGAGGGTTGCATTAAAGTTAATGGACGCTGCACAGCCAGATCATCCACGCTTTCACTGCAAATTTACCTCTCTGCTGGTTACCGTTGTTCAGTGAAACAGTTGGAGGTACCTTGGAAATAAGATGTGGTGTCTAAAAGTGCTGCTCCCCCCACACACACATAACTTTCCTGTCTTAGAAAGCTGCTAAGCCCTTTGTGGTTATATTTGCATGGCATTGAATTTCCTTAAATCACTGTGAGGAATTAATAAAAGCAAATTCCTTTAATCCCTTCAGAATATCCAATATTCTATGATAGGTTTGAGGGAATTCAAGAGTTGTCTGTCCACATCACCCCTTCCTTCTAGCTCAGCTACTGGGTGATTGAATTGTGTCCCCTTTTGAGATAATGGGTCTTGTTGCTTTCGCTGTATATGCAAAATCAGAACTTGTGTTTTGTGTTGAGTACAGGGATTCATGAGTCCTGAAGGGCTGAATCCTTCAGCAGGCTTCTTTTGGGAGATAACTAGCAGAGAAGTATTCAGGGATGATGGAATCTTGAACACATGAAGCAGCCTTATACTGAACTGGACCCTTGGTCCATGAAAGGACAACATTGTATATTCAGGCTGGCAGTAGCTCTCCAGGATCCCATGCCACAGGTCTTCCACATCACCTACTGCCAGATCTGTTAATGCTAGCTAGCGATTGAACCTGGGACCTTCTGCATGCCAAACAGGTCATCTGCCATAGAGTTGCCAGAGATTCCTAGAACTATCCTTTTTCCCTTCTGGTAAGAGCTTCCAGTGTGTTGTTGTTTTTTTCTTTTGTTTTGTGTTTTTGATTCTCCTGGTAAGACCTGGGGGCTGAGGCTTCCTCTCTCCCACTGAGGGTTTGGCAGCCCTGGGTGCAAGCCAGAATTTTACTGATGAGCCTCCTTTTCAGTCTAAACAAAGAATGCACATCAAAGCAGTCCATTTTTTCCCTTGTGTTTCTATATAAGTGTAGGTCATCCTCTGTGGCAATATCAATTGCACTGCACAGAAGCAAAGAAAGGAAGTTGCCCTTTCGTACTTTAGTAAACATAATGTCATAAATAAATTAGAAATAAACTGGATCACTACTTACTTTGCAAAATAAAGCAGCATAAATTTGAAATTATTTTTTCACAGTAGAAGCTCATCTTAAGCAGCGTCAGCTTCTGGTGCTGCTGATTCCAACTCAGCGTTTTGTTAATTAGACCAGCTGGAAATGTGTGTGCTTCGAGTGACTCAGTTTTTCTCCCCTCTAATTTTTGTATTCCCTATTGATTATTGAGTGAGGCTGTAGATCAGTAACAAGAAATTAGAAAAATAGGCGTTTGTACAGGTTCTCCATTTTTTTTAAAGGGGTGTGTGTGATGTAACAGCTGTCTGTAAGAGTACTTTTGTTGAGATGCACGGAAAGCATGCTTTTTGCTGAGATGTACGGAAAGCGTGCCTACGTTGTCATAGTTTTATTTTCTACACCATTGTCATTATTAGGTAGTGGACTTATGAGTAAACAAGCAGTGCCCCATCCATAAGTTGAGGGTGTTATCTGAAGAAGTGAGCGGTGACTCACAAAAGCTCATAACCTGCCACAAATTTTGTTAGCCTTTAAGGTGCCACTGGACTCTTGCTCTTTTCTGCTGGTACAGACAGACTAACATGGCTACCCTTCTTGATCTATCTCAAGCAAGGCCACCTTTAGAGAAGATGTATTAAATATGCTGATTCACGGTTGTGCTGCCCTAGTCTAGATAGCCCAGGTTAGCCTAATCACAAAGCTAAGACATATTGGCCTGGATTCTGTTTGGATAGGAGAATGCCAAGGAAGTCCAGGGCTGCAAAGCAGAGGTAGGCACTGGCAAACCACCACTGTTCATTTCTTGTCTTGAACACTCTATGGTGTCACCATAAGTCGGCTGCGACTTGATGGCAGTTCCCACTACCACAGTCGTGATAGAGTGCTAAGTGTCTGTAATAGACCTGCTGAGTTTTTCATTGCTTCAGTGTAAACTGGGAAAGCAGTATTGTAAGATGAACTGTACTGTGTCTGAGTAAACAGTAACATGTAATTCTCTTTTGTGAAACCTGGTAAATAAAGTCTACTAAATTATAAGAGAAGAGCAGAGGTGGCTTGCTGTTGCCTTGTTCTGTGTAGCAGCCTCCATCTTCCTTCAGAGACTCTCATCCAAGTACTAATGGTGGCCTGGGCAGCCTTTCTTAGTTCTGATGAGCTTTGGATATTTGGGCCGCTGAGTTATGATGGATGCATGCAATTGCAATATGCAATTCTAATGTTCTCAAGCAAAGTATAATTACATCTGAAGCATGAACCAGAATAAGTTTTCTGGTTTGTTTCTTGTAGCACCAGAAGTAAATAAAATTGTTAATACCAAGTTTGACTGGGTTTTTTTTATGAGAAGCTAGCACAAGCATAATTGTAAATGGATCTCTTTATTTCTACCAGGATTGCCTAGAGAAATACATGATTATACATGGCAGAAATTGTATAGTTAAACTCGAGAGAGAGAAAATTGACTGATCAAGAAATCTGTGTACTGAATGACTGTAATTTCTTAGAACAGGCCTGTGACCTTCCTAGCTGAACACAGCCTACCAGCCTTGGTTAGAGGCTCAATAAACAATAATAAATGACTTGTTCAAGCTCTATTGCATGCCCAATGCAGTAGATAAGCTACATTTGCCTTGATAGGTCACAAATTCTTCAGACCTCTTGAACAGGCAAGGTGTAAATTTGCCTAACCAGTTTGGAAATCAGCTGCATTTTTGTAGTAGAAACAAATAGACTAATGTGTGTGTATCTTTTCCTCTCTCTTATTTTTCTAGACACTGGAAGCTGTCTTGAATTTCAAATATTCTGGGGGTCCAGGACACGTTGATGGATATTACAGGAACTTGTCCCTTGGGCTTCATGTGGAAGTGGAACCATCTGTCTTTTTTACACGGGTGAATACCCTGCCTGCAACAAGGTGTGTTCTTGTGGAATTAGATCACAGCGAGTTGGATCCAAAATCATTGAGAAGAAGGGTGGCGTTCTTTTATCAGAATTTCTCTCCTCCCATTGTAGACTCCCATCTCCTACAGTTGGCGAGGGCTGAGCTATACATTGCTGTTTCCCCAAAGATATCCCTGGGATAGGTGGAGATTGCTGTTCTGAATTCCTGAGCTTCCCAGGCACGTGCGTTTGGGTTGGGACCACAGTGTGTGAACATAAGAACAGCTTTGCTGGATCAGACCATTAGTCCATCTAATCCAGTATCCTGTCTCACACAGTGGCCAACCAGTTCCTCTGGAGGACCAACAACAGGGCATAGAGGCTGAGGCCTTTCCCCGATGTGGCCTCCTGGCCCTGGGATTCAGAGGTTTCCTACATCTGAACATGGAGGTTTCTCTTTAGTCATCATGGCTAGTAGCCACTGATAGGCCTATCCCCCATGAACCTATCCAATCGCCCTTTAAAGCTGTCTATGCCTGTAGCCATCACTACACCCTCTGACAGCGAATTCCACATGTTATGGAGAGTAGGGCTTCCAACAGGCCTTGAGAAAAATGTCTTGGCCCTTTAATGGAAGCTAAATGGGATGCTAGTTACCAGTTGATGTTATTTACCTCCATGTCATGAAAAGCTTCAGCAGTCCCTTTCTACACACAAAGCCTCTGTTAAAAGGACAGGATGCTTTTTCTTCAGGCATGTTGGTGGCCATAATGGAGAAGGTGAGCTTAGATCTCCCTGCCCCAAAATAGCTGTTTTCCCTATCTGAAATAGCCCTATTTGTCCCATTGTGGAAACATGAGCTGTAACCCCAACATGGCAAATAGCACCTCCTGGCCATTTCAAATTGGGAAAGTAGTGTGGGCTAGGGTTGCCAGCCTCCAGGTGGGGCCTGGAGACCTCCTGCTTTTACAACTGATCTCCAGCTGACACAGATCAGCTCCCCTGGAGAAAATGGCTGCTTTGAAGGGTGGACTCTATTGCACTGTATCATGCTGAGGCCCCTCCCCTCCCCAAATCCCACCCTCTCCTGGATCCACCCCCAAAGTCTCCAGGTATTTTCCAACCCAGACCTGGCAAGCCTAGTGTGGGCAGAGGGCAATCTAAGACTCCCCTTTTGAGGCACCACAGTTGGAGTCTGAATCAGGCTCCGGTGCACCAGGGAAATGTGAATTTCATATTCTCTCTCCAATCTGGGGACATCCTCCGGGGAAAACACAATATGTAATTAGGCCCTAAGACTTATCTGACCCCCCCGCGGTACAAAGCTGGGCATTGCAATTGGAAAAAAGGGTGCAGAAAATATTCATTCTTCACTACTAGATCTTTGGATATAAATAGCATTTTATCCTACTCATCCTCCAGGAACGTAGGTTCTTCCCAGTTCTATATGAACATATATGAAGGTGCCTTACTCTGTATCATACCCCTGATCCATCAAGGTCAGCATTGTCTACTCAGACTGGCAGGGGCTCTCCAGGGTCTCAAGCAGAGGTCTTTCACACCACCTACTGCCTGATTGTTTTAACTGGTGATGTCAGGGCTGGAACCTGGGACCATCTGCATGCAGAGCAGAGGCTCTTCCACTGAGCCATATCTCCTCCCCATATTAGTTTCAAAGCAACCCTGTGAGGCAGGCTAGTCTGAAAGATGGTAACTGGCCCAAGATCATGCAGTGAGCTTCATGACTGAGTAGGAATTTAAAACTGGTTCCCCCCAGTCACAGCTGTAATACTAACCACTACCACACACTGGCTTCACAACTAATCAAGGAATAGCCCTACCCCACCTTCCATGGTAGATATAAATTACCTACCATTTTTCTGCTCACCTTGACACAGAGAGTACTCCATCGTTCTGTGTTATACCTCTGAGGATGCCAGTCAAAGCTACTGGCGAAATGTCAGGTCCTACAATGCCAAGACCACAGCCACACATCCTGGAAAATCTACAGCAACTAATAATCAAGGAATCATGGTTCTTTTGCATGCTTTCTGAGATCAACATCTGGATACAACTAAAGGCTGACCAGTGACTAATATTCATGTTTCAGGGAGGTTTTTCTTCTCTCTTATTTGAATCAGTGTACTCTTAGGCAGCTCCTATCTGTTTGTGTGGGACTTTGCACAGAGCCTATGGGTGGATCCTGTCTGATGCATGTAGTGGCCATACGTTACGTTGAACACCTATAGTACTGAGGCACTTTAAAAGCTTTAAATGCAATCTATTCAGTAGCAATCTCTTTTAAGTCAATATATATCTATTAGCAACATGTGGCCCCCATCTGTTGATAGCTAAATCTGCAGATCAGGGCCAACTGACGCTAATCCTAGGGACTCCCCAGGTTTGCAGGAAAACATCTGTAATATTTTTAAAAAATACATTGGGGGTTTAAATTCCCCCCAGATTAAAAAGAAAGCATTGTCTGCACATGCACAGACATTTACCAGTTGAACTAGTGGCCCCTAGCACAGGGAGCCACTATGGGACCAGCCACGGTGGCAGAGGACTCTGGGAGAGGCTCCAGGCCCAGGCGTAGCATCAGTGGACACCAGGAGCTGCTCACTACCGGGCTCAAAGGTGGGTGGTGGGGCCTGGAATCTCACCAGGCTCAGTGATGGAGGATGGGATTTCCCCCCATGAGTCTTGTAGACCCCCTACATATAATAATTCCAAAGGGGAGAGTTGAGCCTAATGTAAACATGATACAGGCAAGACGAAATACCTTACCCATGTGATTTTGCACAGACCTTACATATTGCTTAACACGGGCTGTGCACATGCTTGGTTAGCACATGAGTGGCTGGGAATTCAAGTGGTTATTGTGCTGGTCTGCTTTCAAAGCCAGAGTAGATCTTTTGCATGTATAGCAGCCCAGTTAAAAAGAGGTGCTGGGCCTGTGTGAAGCTGCATGTTTTTAATCTTACCAGCCTCCCCTTTAAACCAGTCATGAGAACATAAGAGAAGCCAATGTTGGATCAGGCAAATGGACCATCCAGTCCAACACTCTGTCACACTGTGACCAAAAATACCAGCTATGTGGTTAACTCTTCCACTGAAATAAATGGGATTCAGGTGATTTGGATTAGATTTTACCCAAGATTTGTTTTGTTCTCCAGTGATGCCACCATTCTCTAGCTCTTCTTTGTATTGGTGCTTATACTTTCATAGTGATGACCCAAACAGGGTTGCCATACCCCTGCTGGGGTCAGGAAATCCCTCACACCAACTCCTGTTTATTGCTGTTGCTGTCAGGCCAATGTTGAAACTCAGAACTGATGTCAGCCCTCTCTATTGTTTTAACATAGAGTTTCTGACTATCCTAGAGAGGCACAGTGTAACTTCCAGTTTTGGGGGGAAGTGATGTCACACCATCACCAACAGCCATCCCCTCATGCTCTTCCCAGTCTCCCGCTGGTTGCCAGATTGCCTTGCCTTGCCTGGCAACCCTAGAACCAGTGAACTAATAAGCCGCAAATGATGGCCACATACTGGCTTTTGGAAATACCCTCTCGTTTCTTTGAGAATGTGTTTTATTGGCAGTTAACAATTCCATGAAGTCCAATTCAGTATTGCGTTTTGCATAATAGGCGGTATTGGATGGAGACACTGCTTCTTAGCAAAGCACATCATTGGAAGATGAACTGTGTTGCCATTCAGTGACACACTTAGGCGACATGTGTGAGATGGAGACAGCCCTTGAACTCCAGCTTGTCGCTCAAGTAGTGGGACCTGCTTTGGTGAAAGCATCGAAACGAGCCCTGGCTCTTACTGCTTTTTTGGATTTTGGCCTTAAGTGCATGCAGTCATGTTGTGGGCTTTGTTGGTGGCCAAGAATCATCTTAGAGGAATTTGTTGAATGAGCTCCAGAAATTATTGGGATAAATAAATCACAAGGTGGAGAGAATACCAGAAGATTCATTATATTCCTTGTTCTCCATCTTCTTTTGTAAATGTGCTTTTGCTGTACAATCATTATGGCAGATTTATTTTCAAATGTTCTTTTTCTTTTATTGTGTCTAGCATGCTTTTTTTTTTTGATCAACAGCAGTCTTGCATAGCACTTGTACTTCATTCTATTGATCTCCTATTGCCAAGACCTGTGTTATCTCATTACTATACTACTTTCAAGTGATAAATTGTACAGGGTTGCTATTTTCTTTCCCTACACACCTATGAATAAGTATAATTTAGCAAAAGAACCTGTTTCTTGGTTATTAATCTGTTCCCTGCAGGCTCATATGCTTAAATTCTATGAACTGGGAATCGAAAAGTTCACTGTTCCCTTTTCTTGTTCAGTCTTACTGGAAATTAATTTTGCTGGGGCATTATCACACATTTAGATGCCTCTGATTTTTTGGCTTCTTGCATACCTGTAAAGTTGTGCCTATGTTTTAGGAGATAGTAGTTGTAGAGTGAGTGGTTGGATAACTTTATTGCCAGTTTTGACCAGCGACTGTGCCAAAACATGCTCGTCAACTGGCCTCCATTTGAGTATACGTACATGTCTCTCTGTCATATAGTCTAAAGTTAGTCGGCACATGGTTGGATTAATCTTTCTGGGCTATATTTTTCTAGGTGTGTCTTTAGCCTGAGACTCAGCTGAAGTCCAAACCAATGATTTTTTAAAAATGTATTTTAAATGTCAGTGTTTATAACAAGCCATACTTTCAGCTCCCTTGCACTTTTAGTTTCTGGTTGCTATAAGCCTCCATGTCCACTTCCTAAAATTTAGTTCTTTCCAGACCTGAAATCTAGACCTGAATTACTGGGGCCCTTCCAGTCCAATGCAGTGTTATTCCAGTCTAAGCCTGGGTCTGCTGCTTGCTGCAGTGCTATACCTCCCAAACTTGCCCCAGACCCGGAAGCAGAGAAGGGCCCCGCCTGCTGCCTGAGTGTGCTGGTGCAGCCACCATACCTTCCAGTCTCAGATCTGGTGATGAGTTGTCTTCAGTGGTTCCACAGCTCCTGATCCCATGCTGTCATGGGCATGCTGACTTGGCGTCCCTGCAATTCTGGGACAGACGGGTGCCGTTGGGGATTGCTTAGATATGCCTTGTGGATGGGATGGCTCTGGCTTATGTTGGAGTTTTTGAGTGTTGTGATTTCTGACGTCAGATTTATGCCTATTTAATATTTTGTGTGGGGGCTGACCAGTTGTCAGATGTAGAGAGTGGAAGGGCATTGTTGGCACTTGATGGCATATATAATGCTGGGAGATGAACAAGTAAATGGACCCGAGATGCCGTGGCTGGTGTTGTTATTAGGTCTGGTGATTGTGTTGTCAGAGGGGATACGAGGACCGAGTTGGCATCTTGGTTTGTTGCAGGCCCTGTGCGGAGTCTGTGCCCGTGTTAGGAAGGGCATTGTTTTGGTTGAGAAGTTGTTTAAGGTTAGGATGCTTTCTGTGGGCAACAACTGGTCTGCCTCCCAATGCCTGTGAGATAAAGGAGTATCATTGTATACCATAGGCTGTAGCTTGTTAATGATGTGCTGAACTGATTTGAGCTGAGAGCTGTACATGACCACCAGTGGTGTTCTGTTTTTGTTTGTTGGTTTGTTTGTTTGAGCTGGTTTGAGCTGAGAGCTGTACATGACCACCAGTGGTGTTCTGTTTTTGTTTGTGTTTGTTTGTTTGTTTAAGCTGGTTTGAGCTGAGAGCTGTACATGACCACCAGTGGTGTTCTGTTTTTGTTTGTATGTTTGTTTGAGCTGATTTGAGCTGAGAGCTGTACATGACCACCAGTGGTGTTCTGTTTTTATTTGTTTGGGCCTGTCTTGTAGCAGGTTATCTCTCAATATCATCCTGGCTTTGCTGTTCAGTTTCCTCACTACAGCAGATGGGTATCGTTAATCCAAAAATGTCTGCTTATAGATCCTGCAGGTGAGAATCTCTGTTTGAGAGATCGGAACAGATGGGGCTGTAGTTTAGAGCTTAGCTGTAGACAATAGATTGTTTGTTTAGGACGGTGACTGGAGTCATGTAGATATGTCTGGTGATCGGTAAGTTTCCAGTATAAGGTGGCTTTTATGCTCCCATTATGTATTTGTACAGTGGTGTCTGGAAAGTGTATTTCTTGTGTGGATTGGTTCATAATTAGGTTGATGGTGGGGTGGAAGTTGCTGAAGGCCTGGTGAAATTTCTCCTGCTCTTCCTTCCCATGTGTCCAAATGATGAAAATGTCATCAATAAATCTCAGGTACAAGAGGGTAGTTAATGGATGGGAGCTGAGGAAGCGTTCTTCCAGGTCAGTCGTAAAAATGCTGACATACTGTGGTGCCAAAAATCTTGTTTGTCTCTAAGGTGCCACTGGACTCTCACAGGGTGTCTGTTGTGGGGAGGGGAAGGGAGAGGAGTTTGTCAGCCGCTCTGAGACTCCTTTGGGTAGTGAAAGGTGAGGTATAAATCCAGTCTCTTCTTCTTCATCATCTAGCTGTTTCTTTTTGTTTTTTTGGTGAAGCAGCAGACGTTGTTACAGGCTGCGATCGTACGCAGAGTTAGGCCCAACATAGACGTGGATGCCGGGTGGATCTAAAGGGAATGATCAGGCAGCAGCATCTGGGAAGCATCCTGCAGTCACTGGCAATCCGTTTTTGCTCTGCTGCAGAAGCAGAGTTAAAAGACACTAGGGAAAATCCAGTAGTAAACAGGTTGCAACAGGTCAGGGACGGACTTCCCTCTGTCTGGTTGCTCTAGCTCGCTCTCATTCCATTGGGATGGTCTGATCAGGCCATCCCAACTCTGTGCTGTTGTCCCCCCCCTTCTCAGTATGCGCAGCATCACAAACTCCATAGGGAGCCCTCAGAGCGGAGGTGTGGTTCATCGATTCCTCATTTAAGCGCATGGGAAACAAACAGCCCCCCCCAAAAAAAGACCCACCCACAGCTGTGTCTGATCACGCACTGATGGGCTGTGCCCACAACGTCAAAGGGAGGTGTGATCTCACAACTGCGGGTTAAATCCTTCCGGAGGAAATAGACTCCCCCCCCCAGCTTCATCTGGCATGTGTGATCACAGCCATATTCTCTCTTTGGTCTGTTCCTCTTGAGAGCTCCAAAATTCGTGAATGTTGCATGAAAGTCTGGCAACTTAACCAGTGGTTTTTGGGGAGGGAGCATGGGAGGATGAACCAGTAGCAAAATGCAGCCTAGCAGTTAGTTTATCCTGAGTGTGTGTTTGTGTGTGAGAGAAAGATCTACTTTCACGGTTCACTTATTCCAAGCAAAGCTATCTTTTTTGCATCAAGAGAAATTCTGGTAGAATTCATCAGCTTCTTTGAATGCCAAAAAGCTTCCTCCCCAACCCCAACCCCCTTTTCAAGTATTAGCCTCTTATTTGGTTGAATGAACTCTTATGTGTTTCTATTTTAGGGTTACTCATGAATAAAGGAAGAGCATTTGCCTCTCCTCAACTGATTTTAATCCCCCCTTCATTCCCATGATAAATACTTTTTCTGCATTCATCATGGAAGGCTTTTCAATGATTAAAGATCTCATAAAGTTATGATAGCGGAGTAATAGATTTTCATTCTTTAAGATTTGTGCGTTCTCAGAATGACTAAGTGGCTGAACCTTGAAGGTGTCAAGACGTGTGCCGGCTCTTCCTCTTTTATTTTGTAAGCCCCGGTACTGACTCATGTAGGAACAGAAATGGATCTAAAGTCCACTGAGAAGACGGCGACGAGGCATTTAGCAGCAGTATTATCCAGAGCTGAGCTCTCTGGAGCGGCAGTGCCACGTGTTCTTTTAACAGACATTTATCGTAAACAACTTTACAATTAAAGATAAAAAACTGAATGATGCCGTCTATGGACATAGCAACATTTGAAGAGAGAGGAGCTTCAGTGCACTCTGAACAAAGGCAAACTTTTTAGCAAACAGTGCCCATTAACACAAGGAAAAGAGAAATTCTAAAAAGTTCACTTAAAGAAATGGAGGGCTGCCTTTCCATATGCTCTTCACTGGTGCTTGCTTCTCCTGCTGTTCTAGACGCTTTCTGTGGCTTGACCTGCAAAGAAATTAGCAGTTCCCCACAGTCAAGCTCTGGGCCTTCTCTCCTGCTGCAGGCCAAGCTGCCTCTGGTGGGGAAAGAGCTTTATACCATATCTTTAATCACAGCTCAGCTTGACAAACCCTTTCTTTATCAGTCAAGATGGGTAGCCGTGTCAGTCTGTAGCAGAAGAAAAGAGCAAGTGTCCAGTAGCACCTTAAAGACTAACAAAATATGTACTGGGTTTCTCCTTAGTGGCTGTGATTATCTTATCCCTTATGGATTTCATGGCCTATGGGCTATTAAACTTGAATAAACTAAATTAAACTAAACTAATAAAATATGTGGCAGGGGATGAGCTTTCGTGAGTCACATATTTTGTTAGTCCTTAAGGCGCTACTTGACTCTTGTTCCTTTCTTTACAACAGCTCCTAAAGGGGAAATCCTAGGATGCAATTTCTCCCTAGTTGTCGGGCCCATCACACATCTGCAAGGAAATTAGCCATTTCCCTCAGTCAAGCCCTGCAGGCCAGACTGACCGAAGGGGTGGGTCTCTTGCAGCTTTACCAGCTGCCCATGCTTTGTGACCTTTTGCTCCCTAGGCCCTGAATTCTAAACCTTTTAGTAGAAATAAAAGATTAAAATGAAAATGCCGTGGGTCACATTATGATTTATACCTTGATACTGTTCTCCGGAGGGATCCAGAATTAGTGCCACCCCCCTTGTTCCGAAATTGCCATCCCTAACATAGATTAAAATCTTCATGTGACCCATACAACCTTTCTGTCAAAGCCCCCTTGCCGCACAAAGAAGGCTTTGGGTGAAGATCAAGAACAAAAGGCATAATACTAAAAAAAATCTTAAACAAGTTCAAAATTTCTGCAAATGTGTCAGTTCTTTGTCAGCCGTCCTTGAACTGGATATGAAAGGGTAATCTTACTAATTAAAGCTAAGTATTCTGCTGATATAAGGGCCGCGGTGGCTCAGTGGTTAAGATGCTGAACTGCAGACCGGAAGGTTGGTAGTTCAGCAGTTCAAGACCCTAGTGTCGTGTGATGGAGTGAGCTCCTGTCTCTGGCCCCAGCTCCTGCCAACCTAGCAGTTTGAAAGCAAGAAATTGCAAGTACATAAATAGGTACCGCTTCGGTGGGAAGATAACAGTGTTCCGTAAGCCTTGACGTCTAGTCATGCCAGCCACATGACCACAGAGATGTCTTCGGACAGCGCCAGCTCTTCAGCTTGGAAACGGAGATGAGCACTGCACCCTAGAGTCGAATTCAACTGGCTTTCAAACAAGGGAAACCTTTACCTTTACCTTTAGTCTGCTGATACATTATATGTAGCACAGACTAACCAAGACGCAAGTACAAGATGAAACAGAAGTATTTACTGCTTACTAAGAATGGCGCCTTCGAAACAGGTTAACAAATGGAAGATAAGGGTAAATGTAATTTCAAAAACTGAATTACAAGATTCTTTAATTTATTTGGCTTTCTCATGCAACCACCAACATTGCTTAAAAATGGAACATCCTTATCTACATTTCTAGCATATTCAATTGCAATTCCTGTACATTTTAGATAGCCTGTTGGCAGAAAGCCCTGTCAAATCACAGCTGACTTATGGCGAAAAGGCAAGAGGCATCCAGAGGTGGCTTTGCCATTGCCTGCCTCTGCATAGCGACCCTGGACTTTTCCTTGGTGGCCTCCCATTTAAATACCGACCAGGGTCAACCCTGCTCAGCTTCCAAGGTCTGACAAGAGCAGGCTAGCCCTGGCCATCCAGGTCAAGTAGGAGCAGGATTATGGAACTAGGAAACAAAGCAAATGAAAAAAAAAATAGTCTAAGACATGATATACTATAAAAATGCAGATGTGCATCACAAAAGAAGACCAGTGCAGTGAAGGCAGGATGCCGTAACCCTTGTAACAGATGACAGTCCTGTTTTCCTAGAAAGCTGCCTTCCTGAACCATTCCATTATAGCATAGCTCTAATCCTATTTTTAAAAAGCCTTCTCAGACATTTCTGTTATGCCAGTTCTGCTGAATGATAGAGGTGTGGGAACCTTTGTGACCTCAGGCAGCTTGTTCTACAAGATGGAACTCAGGCTAGGTGACGTCTTGGTCTAGCTATTAATTTTCCATCAGAGTTAAGGGTTGCCTAACAGATTCCGATCTCCTTAACTGATCTGAAAACAAGCAAGCATTCAGGGTCCCCCCCATCCATTCTCATAATTGATTACGTTCAAAAATTTGATCATGATCTAGTCAGCTTTTTTAAAAAACAGTCTTGCAAAACCCAATATAAGGAAAAGGTCAAGAGATCTTTTGAAATTAAGATTGTCATTAAATAACACCATCCTTCAATCTCTTCCAACAGTACCCGTCAGTGCCATCTTCTGCTTGATGTGTTCAATGCTACAGAACATGAGCTCACAATTAGCGCCAAGAATAACGAAGATCTAGTTCTGCATGCTGCAGAATGCCAGCGGTAAGTTGGAAACAAAGAAAGATTACATAATTATTGTTCGTATTAGTCATCATTGACACTGAGTTACAAATTATGCATCAAAACCAGTTTTAAAGGTTTTTCTACATGTTCCTGATTCCTTTTCTGTTGTATTTTTTTTAAAGGGAAGATTAATTCAAAGAGGTATTGCCTATAACAAGGAAGTACATGATCTCCAGGAACGGTGTTATTCTATGTAGAAGCTGATATATATATATATATTTGGTAATTACCAAACCATTGAAGTTAGATTTCTTGATAGCCATTTATAATTCAGAGTAGTAAGATCTAATCCCATGTCTCAACATGTCTGTTTTGCCTCAGCATTTAAATTCTGCACACAGGATGTCTGGCATTCAGTAGTCTTGAACTATCTCATTAGTGGAAAGATTTATCAAGGTGATGATCTGAGGAGATGAGCCCCATCGTTTGTCTTTTGTGGTGTACCTCAAGTGAGCGATGAAACTGTTTCATGAATGCGCAGTAAACTGTTCCCAGACACTAACTCGGAAGCTCATTATATTTGAGACTTTTATTTCCCAACTTCTCTTTATTTAGCCAGATGCTGTAATATTAGCCATGTTGTGGCTTATACAAATAATGTCTTTCCATGTACAAGTAGAGCAGAAGAAACAATGCATCTTCTTAAGCCGGCTGTGTGATTCATGTCTGTACTGCCTGCGTTTATCTAGAGGGATTTTTTTGTCTAAAAATATATTGCGTTCAGACCATGTTGGGCTTAGTTTAAAAGCTACGGTCAAGACAGAATGCATTTTCTGAAGGTGTAGGGAATGCAATATTTTATAAATAAGTAATTAAGAAAGGACTGGGCTTCATACATATACCCTTTGCAGCATCAATATTGCTCTCCAGATTTCGTGTGTGTAGAAAGGGAATCCATCTCTCTCTCTCTTTCTCTCCCTCTCTCTCCCTCTCTCTCTCTCGTGAGTCAAATGGCACTTACATGACAAAGAACCAGGGCTCTTTTCGTAGCAGGAACTCCTCTGCATATTAGGCGACACATCCCTAATGTAGCCAATCCTCCAAGAGCTTACAGAGCTCTTCTTACAAGGGCTACTGTAAGCTCTTGGAGGATTGGCTACATTAGGGGTGTGTTGCCTAATATGCAAAGGAGTTCCTGTTACAAAAGAGCCCTGCAAAGAACTTTGTGTTGTATTCCTTAAATTTTGTGTATTCCTTAAAAAAAATGGAATTTTGCGTATTCTTTAGGAATTTTGCCTGTTCTGTAAAAAAAATGCCAAGAGCAGCATTTCTGTTACATAGGATGTTCCACAATCATCTTGACACTCAGTCGTGGCTTGGATCCAGGTATGTGTTCAGTTGGTAAAAAAGGAAGGCGGGGTTTTCTTTGACTGCACATGTAAAAAAGTCATGTGGGTAAGGTACTCTAGTGAGGTAGGGAAGGAGGTGAGAAGGGGTGAAAATGCTGTCTGGATCCAACCCGGTGTGTCCTCTCCAAGGTCTGTTCTGTCAAAGGCCACAGTTCAGGTAGGTGATAAACTCGTGTGCAGAGTGGCTGTTTCCTGTTGCCAAACTTCAAACTTGATTTAAATCAGAGAATATTTTTAAAAAAGGTCTTTCAGTTTGGTTCTGGGAGAGGCTGCCGAAGAGGAAAGATTGTGATCTGTATCTGGATCAGGGATGGAATCCTACCAGCTCTTCTGAGCTTGTGATTGCCAGCCCCAGTTTGTATCAGAGTAAGTAAAGTAAAAAGCTAGTCGAATCCGACTCTAGGAAGTGGTGTTCATCTCCATTTCCAAGCCAAAGAGCCAGCGCTGTCCAACAATGTTTCTGTGGACATGTGGTCGGCATGACTAAATGCCGAGGTGAATGGAACGTTGTTACCTTCCCACCGAAGCGGTACCTATTTATCTACTTGCAATTTCTTGCTTTCGAGCGCTTAGATTGGCAGAAGCTGGAGCCAGAGACGGGAGCTCACTCCGTCACTCAGCACTAGGGTCTCAAACTGCTGAACAACAGACCTTCCGGTCTGCAGTTCAGCGTCTTAACCTCTGAGCCACCGTGGCCCACCTTGTACCAGAGTAGTTATTGCTAAAAGGAGACAATGGAACCCCGCTTCCTGGTTGTCAGTATCCATGAAATATCGGTATGAAGCATAAAAGTGCTGATCAGGTTGATTTCTTTATTGACACTTTTATACCTTACCCTTCCTCATGGTTTAAGGTGGCTTACAATTATTTATATGTCACTTGTCACTCTGTGTGATAGTCCGAGTGCCCTGATGATACTTACCAGGCTCATGTGAAGGCCAAATGAAAAGTGACGACATCCGTGGGTCCTCCCTGTGGACACCACCACCATTTTAGAGAGATTTTAAAATGCCGTGAGGACTTGGTCCTGATGGGGCCTGCAGCACAGCAGGCTGAAGCTTAGTTGTCGTCTCTCCCCCCCCCCGCAATGCATTCCAAGTGGCAAACGAGCCATGGGAAGGTGAAGCCATTTTGACACTGAGTCCGCCATGCTGCACATTCTAAAATCTCTTTAAAATGGTGCCTTCTTCTAACCTGCAGGGGCCGTCATATCTTGTTTGGCTCTGAATCTCCTTGGTTACTCAGTTGCTTCAAGTTCTTCGCCCATCCTGAGCAGAGTTGCACCAGTCTAAGTCTACCGAAGTAATTTATTTATTTATTTGTTTGATTTTTATCCCGCCCTTCTGGCCTGGGCCGGCTCGGGGCGGCTTACAGACAAACTAAAATCCCTACAGTACAATAGCATAAAGTCACATCAGTTAATATAAATACATTGTTAAAACCAAGACATAATAAAGTGCTAGCAAACATTCCTCATTTTATGGTCAGCTCCTTGGTCTTCTTCAGCTGTCTCAGGTGATTGGCTCAGGCAGTATTGAAGGGTCCAGCGAGTCATGGTTCCTCCAACGTAGATGTCAATTGTTGGTGGTAGAGCAGTAGTGGTGGCAGTTCCAAAAGCCTGGCAGAAGAGCTCTGTTTTACAGGCCATGCAGTACTCATTTATTATTTATAGCCTGCTTCCCCCACCCCCCAATGGGGACTGAAAGCAGGTTACATTGCTCTCCTGTCCTCCATTTCCCCCCATAACAACTCTGTGAGGTAGGTTAGGCTGAGAGTATGTGGCTAACCCAAGGTCATAGAATCATAGAGTTGGAGGAGTCCTCCAGGGTCATCTAGTCCAACCCCCTGCACAGTACAGGAAATTCACACATACCTCCCCCCCCAAACCCCCAGTGACACCTGCTCCACACCCAGAAGAGGGCAATCATCCAGTGAGCTTCCACGGCATGAGCAGGGATTCGATCCTGGATTCCCCCAGATCTAAGTCAGACCCGTCAACTGTGCGGACTCTCAAATGTTACATCGGAATTCAGATTTATTTCAGCGTAAACAGTAGAGGTGTGCTTATAATGTACTGGGGGAGGGGAATAAAGCAACAAGCTGTTGGTCATCTGTGTGCATAACAACTTCCTTTTGTTCCGTGTTTTCCTTGTTGCCCTCGTATTCTAATAACATCATAAAACTGGCCAAGGGAAAAGCCACACTTAGGCGAGAAGCCAGTTATCGTGGGACGTTTGTGTGCCGTGTGGCGTTCCCCAGACGAGGACTGAATGTGGAGCTTTAATTCTTGCCGTAATCCCCATTGTATAACCAGGGCTGTGAATGTCTGCAGATGTGCCTCATTTCATTTTCTAATGCGGCTAGTGAAAGAAGAATGACTGACGTGAGCGGGTGCCTGTTACACATCATTTAACACCCCGAGGATTTATTGAAATCAATGCTTTCTCATCTCCTCCCATGTTTATAAACTTGGGTCTCCTTCAAAAGGCTGTCCACGTATAATATAGATTTTGTTAAGTTCTGGGCAATAATGTTCTGATTATATTTTCTGCAAAATGATCAAAAAGAAAATGGAATTAAAACCACTGCATTGGCTGACTTCCTTTGCCAAGGAGAAACGCCATTACAGATCAGTACTGTGTTGTTGCTGGATTCTTTTTTGGTCCTGACTTTTCCCCTCCCTGTTCATTAATCGGGTTGGATAACACCTATTATAGAAGTGTTTAGTTCAGTGCTTTTAACCCGGAGGTCGAGGACTGTACCATATTTAGTGCAATCTGGAAAAGCAGGCAGCCTGCTTTGTTAATAGCATCGGATCTTTTAGTGCTTCTCCCCTAGGGTTGCCAACTCTGGGTTGGGACGTTCCTGGATGTTTGGAGCCTGGGGAGGGCTAGATTTGGGAGAGGAGGATACAGTACTATAGAGGGGGAGGGCGCAGTGCCATATAGATGACCCTGCAAAGCAGCCATTTTCTCCAAGGGAACTGATCTCTTGTTGTCTGGAGTTCTTGGAGCTCCAAGACAACTCCAGGCCCCACATCGAGCCTGGATATCCCATCGTGTCAGTCATATTGCCTCACTCTGTGTAATCTGCTTTGAGTACACTATAAATAATATACATAAATTTTACTTTTCTCCCTAATGGGGACTCAAAGCAGTTTACAGAATGCAACTTGAATGTACAAGAGGAGCCAAGGAAATAAACAGGAATACTGTAGCTCTTGAAGCGGTCCTGAGTCCAGTGGCTCACATGGATGCACATGGGCACATGAAGCTGCCTTCTACTGAATCAGAGAATCAGTCCATCAAAGCTAGCATTTTCTATGCCGCCTGGCAGCAGCTCTCCAGGGTCCCAAGTAGAGGTCTTCCACATCGCAGGATACCTGATCCTTTTGGAGATGCCAGGGGCTGATCCTGAAATCATCTGGATGCCAAACAGCTACTCTACCACTGAGCCCTGCCTGGCTGCTTTCTTCTTCAGCTCACTTAAAGGCCTCAGGCTGAAAGCTAAGGACAAATAATTCTTTTCTGGCCCTGCTGGTGGACCCCCTGATGGCACCTGGGTTTTGGCTGCTGTGTGACACAGAGTGTTGGACTAGATGGGCCATTGGCCTGATCCAACATGGCTTCTCTTATGTTCTTGTGTTTTGGCCCTTTGGCTCCTCCCACTACTAGAAGAGCTTTTTGGCTCCTCCCACTACTAGAAGAGCTTTTGCAGAAGGGGGAGGATTGTGACGTCCTTGCTTACTGGAGAGATGGTTTTACCTTTAAAATACCCTCTGTGCACCTAAACTTGTAGTAGATTTCTGCTGCTACCAGGAATTAAAAATTCCAAATCTCTCTCTTTTGGTAGAATGACCTAGAGGACTATGTGGCCCTGAGGAAGGACTATTCTGTTGCTGGGATAACTTTAAACAACAAAAAAATGATTTATTTAATAAAGAACAAAATAGGTTTCTGGTTATTTTGAACTGCCGCTGATAAAAGGAACTTGTAAATATTAACTGGCAAAGCTTGGTGTCACAAACGGTCCCTCAAACTCCCAAAACTCCACTCTGACAGGCATAGACACTCAGTCTAATCTTCTCATCTATATAGCCACACAGGCTGGAAAGGTTTCCAGTACATCACCGTGGGACTCCATCTGTGGAGGACATTCTGTGTGGAAAGGGGGAATCTGGATTTCCCAGCCCTGCCCCCTGGCTTGGTGCTCCATCCTCAGTGGTGTAACCCTAACATGGTTACTGCCTCCCCAGTCTCAGACCGGGAGGAGAGGAGTTTGTTTGTGGACCTTTGTCTTCCTCCTTTCGTCAGCCCTACACTGCCTGTTGTGGCCAGCTGATTGTGTCCCCGTCCATCCCGTTTGTTCAGTCGATCCACTGGCATTTCAGTGGTGGATATGGCCAGCTCCGCAGTCTCTTCCTCCAATGGCAGCAGCCAGTCAGGGCAGGGAACCACCTCAACACTTGGCAGTACTCTTCCGGATAGCCCTGCACCATAAACAGCTATGGCGGAAACATAACTAACTGTGCTTCCATGACCGCAGCAGAGTTTTAGGTGTAGTATCAATTCTGCATCCTGACCACATCCTCCTACTTTAGCTGCCAACTCAAAAGTGCTTTAAGGACGACAGAAC
The DNA here is from genome assembly GCA_029375565.1 of Gekko gecko. Taxonomy (NCBI): domain Eukaryota; kingdom Metazoa; phylum Chordata; class Lepidosauria; order Squamata; family Gekkonidae; genus Gekko; species Gekko gecko. The sequence continues at coordinate 73,055,119 of JAPDNY010000009.1, forward strand.
AGTTGCTTTCCAGGTTTCGGTTTCCGGCGTTGCGAATGGCGGCCACCTTTCGGGAAGCTCCCGGAGGTGGTTAGCCCACACGCAGTTTGGGGGGGTCTTTGCATGTTTGCAAGACCCTAGTGAGCCTTAGGCAAAGGCTCCAAACCGGGGGCGCTTGGGGAGTAGCCTCTTTGCCGGCAGTCAGCCGGGAAATTGAGGCTTTCTCCCTGCCCCAATCGGCCCCGCTGCGGCGTGCCCGTAATGGGACTTAGCAACGCCACCGATTTCCAACAGGAGTGAGGAACAGCGATGAATTAAAGCAAAAAGAAGAAACGGCAGGAACCGTGAGTTGGAGGTCTGAATTTGAAGCGAAACCCGAGCCCTTCCCCCTAAGCGAATAAGCGGCTGGGAGGAGGGGGAATCCTCCCCCACTGAGAAGCGGGACTTGTATAAGAAAGCTAAGGGGGACGAAAGGGAAGAAGGGTTGGTGAAATTACCTTTGGGGTGCCATTGAAGCGAATGAGTCAGCGGGACTCCTGAGCGACGCGTCACGAACTTTTATAAAGTAAACAAATACAAGAAATGTCAGCCATGAAGAAGGTCCCTTTGAAAACGGAGAAGAAGGGAGGCGGGACTTCCGGTCCGGGTAATCCCCTCCAGAGCCGACTGTCAGTCAACAGACAAGCGAGCTACTGCACCCTCTGCTGGTCCAAATACAGAAAATCAGCGAAACCTTAACTAATATGGAAGGTGTTCTCAACAGTCAACAGAGGCAACTAACAGAGACGTCAAAGAAGATGGAGGAGATCGCACAGAAATGTTTGGTCTCGTCGGAAGACATCGGAAAAGTGAAGAAAAGGGTCAACAAGTTAGAAAAGCATCAGGATGTGCAAGAAAAAAGAATTTTGATGTTGCAAATGGAAAAATCGAATCTGACTCTTCGATTTCAGGGCATTAAAGAAGAAGAGAAGGAAGATCTCAGATCTATACTTGCGAATGCCTTGGCACCCGTAACTGGCAGAGATCAGCGTGAGTTAAAAGAAGAAATGGATAAGGTCTATAGGGCCTACTCCACTTTCACAAAAAAAAATAATCTGCCAGCAGAAGTGGTTGTCAAGTTTGTCAAGCAGAGTACCAGAGATCAAATCTTGTGTGCAGTTGCAGCGGTGCCCTTGAAAATTGGGGAGCAGACCATCAGAATATTGAAAGATGTGCCTTACGAAATCCGGATGAAAAGGAAAGCTTATAAAGGATTGACCACTTTTCTACAAAGAAGACAGGTCATATACAGATGGACCTTCCCTGAAGGCCTTTTGTTCAAGTACAAGGATAAAAGAGAGAAGATTGACTCCATCTTCAAGGCGCAGGAATTTCTGAAGAGACACGCCAGTCCAGAGGAAGAGGCAGCACTCGCAACGTGGACAGATTTGATTAGTGAAGATGACAGCGGCCCAGAGGAGGGAGGTGCCGGAGCGGGAGAAGTGAAAACCAAAGGTGGCCCATCCTATAATTTGAGGGATACCAAAGGAAGACAACTTAAGAAATAACTGTTCGGGAAGCGTCAAAAAGGAGATGACTCACAACTAACCCCAAAGGACATTACTAACCTCATTAACAGAGTTATTTTGAATTTTTGTTAGATGAAAAGAAGACTCTCAAATCACAGAGATTGCCAAAAACTGTAGCTATATTGATTTAAACTAACCTTTATTAACAGAATACTCACTCCGCTCTTTTCTTTATCCCTTTATATACCCTACCTTTTTCTATTTATAAAAAGAATAAATTCCTCTCCTTTTTAGGAGGGTTTTGATAAAAAAAAGAACAGTTGCTTTCCACCTTCCTTTAAATTAATTCCTAAACCCTCTGTCGGTGAAACTTGCCCCAGAGTTACAAGAATGGAAGCATTCTGCACCCTTCTGCCTCCCAAAATTCTTGGCTTCTGTTGTGCACTATAATGCAGGGACAATTCGATAAGGAGTTCCTCTCCACTGGCAGGACGTTGAATAAGCCTGCAGTTATGCAGAGGATTTATGAGTGCCCTGCTGGTGTACTACTAGCTCTCCCATTCATATTTAACTGATGCTAGGATGATTGCGATCCTCTCAGTTGTAGGGAAGTCACTGGAGGTGCATGGAATCAAGAGACTGAAGCCTAGTCATGGCCCCATTTGGTGGTGGAAAGAGGAAAAAAGGGGGGGACTTAACCCAAACAAATGAATCAAGTATGTGAAAGGTTAATAATAATAATAATAATAATAATAATAATAATAATAATAATAATAAGAGTTTGGATTTATACCCCGCCCTTCACTGCCCAAAGGCGTCTCAGAGCGGCTTACAAACTCCTCTCCCTTCCCCTCCCCACAACAGACACCCTGTGAGGTAGGTGGGGCTGAGAGAACTTCTGACAGAAACTGTCCTTGAGAGAACGGCTGTGCCAGCGTTTGTGACTGACCCAAGGTCACATCAGCAGGTGCAAGTGGAGGCGTGGGGAATCAAACCCGGTTCTCCCAGATAAGAGTCCGCGCACTTAACCACTACACCAAACTGGCTCTCATACAAAGTAAGGGACCAGTAGCTAAAAACTATAATTATAACTTAAATGTAATCAAAAATGCAGGTATCGATTCTGGCGAATACTTGGATGGGAGACCTTTTTGAAGTTGGGAGACGGGGGCAGGCTTTATTCAGCCACCTCTCTGAATATCCTCCAGGGTCCCAGTAGGGGTCAGTCACAAGAGGTCGCCACGACTTCCAGGTGCACATGAGCACGCGTGCGCGCACACACACATAAAAATACAAAAAAATTTACATGTATTTATTATCAGTTAGTTTAAAGCAATTATGGGTCCAGTTGTAGCCTCAGCACAGAATAAAAGTATACAACATACACAAGTGGGACCTACATACACAAGTGGGACCTATTGCGACCAGATGCATTTCAGCCAAAGTGGCCTTCTTCAGTGGTCAAGCAATAATGTTACTCATAGGCTCAATGATACAATAATAAGACAATAAATTAGTCAACATAGGACCCAAACAGGAGTTCTGTTATAGTCACAATCGATTGACGCAAGGTTTGAAAAGATCGATGAGGTCAGGTGTATGTATCTTAAGTAGTACTGCTATTGTAAACCTTCCTGATTTTGGTCCAGAAGGTACAGTCAAATCAGAGCCAATGTACCAAAGTGCTGAAGTAAGTGTTGATATTAATGAAGTAATGAAATTATGAAAATAAGGAAATGCAATTGGAAGAGGTCTTCCTTAAGGAGCAAGTGGAAGATTGATGTTGGTTCCATTAGATATTTTTTGTTCATTCGTTTTGTTATTTGGCTGCAGGCTAGTTTGTGTGTCATTTGTCAAGTTGCTTTTGAAAGGGTGGTTGATTTTTTTTTTAAGTAGGTGATTATTTTTAAATGGAAAAAAACAAAACAACTTTTCAAAATACTTTAAGGATTTTTTTAAAAAAACTACTGATTAATTTCTGGGCTAACAAAACTTTTTAAACTGTCTGGTTTAAGTAGAGGGTATTCTGATGCAAGATGCTTTTAACAGAATGGCAGCTTAAATGATAATTATTATTCTCTCCCACTACCCCAGAGTGCTTTGAAATTATACCTGGATGCTTATTATGTAAAACTGAGCAGTCAAGTGAAATAACAAAAATGTTATGAAGCTGTTCTAACTCATTTATATTTTGCTTTTTAGGCATGCTCTCCTTGTTTGTTTGTTTTTCTTTTCCCTTTCTAAACTGGATATTTGTTTCATTTGGTGCTATATACAAGGTCATTTTCTTGAACATTTGCACTTGATTTAGAATTTGGCAATGTGTATCTAGTATATAACTTTGATGTTTATCCCAATGTTTCTCCAATAAGTTCAGGGTGGCATTAGCTCTGCCCCCTATTTTATTCTCACAACAACTTTTGGGAGGTACATTAGGCTTACAGAGAGTGACTGGTGGAAGATCAATTCATGGCAGACTGTGTATTTGAACATGGACCTCTCTGGTCATAGTCCATCCATCTAACCAGCACACCACACTGGTTCCTGCTGGTATCTAGCCAAAAGCCGAATGGCAGTAGAAGGCAGGGTCAATTGTAAATATGTCTTTTATTTAGTTATATTACTTATAGTCCAGTGTGGTATTTTGCTTTTAGTGTGTTTTATTTCTATGATTTAATGTGGGGTTTTATATGTATGTTACTGTGGATTGAAATGCAGGCCTTTAAGGTAAAAAAGAAGGGGTTTGGATGGTAGAGGAGTGACGTGAGTTATGATTGGTTTTAGCTGTACCATAGGGGGTGGATGACGGGGTGGGGGGGGGGAAGAAGGAGATGAGTGGGTGAAGAGATTGAGTGAGGTGCTGTGGGGAGTGAGAGAGATCTGTATTCTTTGTGTGGAAGTCATTAGCCTAAGGGGCAAGTGAGAGGGGATGATTCCTTTGTGTGGAAGTTATTGCCCTAAGTGTACAGTGAGTAAAATAAGCCTTTGTGGCTAGGTCTAATTAAACTCTTAAGGAAGAGGGAGAACTGTACCATTACACCTATGAACCATTCTGAAACCACTGCACTGTTTATTTCTAAATGAACACTATGTCTTTTTAAGTTAAAAAAAGAAATTTTATTTAGAATAAAAGATCCCCTTAACCTCACAGCCACCCTCATGTGCTGAACATTCTGTCTTTCTACCAAATATAACTAAGCCATGCTGTTCTTTGGGTTCAGCTAAGAAGCCTAAGGTGAGAGAGCCTTTAGTGACAGGGAAAATAAGTAGGAAACACTAAGGACAAGAAGGAGGCAGCATAACACCCATAATCTCAGAGCACTACAGAGATGTGCCATTACAGGTGTTACCTACTAGGGAACAAAATGTTATATCTGCCTTTGTCACTGAGACTCAGGGTAAATCACACAACATAGATCAGTGGAATCAATAGGATGTTACAGCTAATAAAAATGTAATTAGGACTAGGAAGTCCAGAATTTTGAAACAGAGCTGTCATCTGAAAAAAAAAAACCAAGTATTAAACATGATGTGTTAAAGAATGCAGAACATGGCATTACATCAGTAGAAACATGGTATAGCCCTATTTACTTTATTAAAATATCTTCCTGAACAGTTCTGTTTTGTATAGTTTGCAAAGTGCCAGGAGCATTTTGTGATGAGGCAAATGGAAAAGGGAACACAAATCTTCCTGTTGTTTCCGAATAATATTATGTGATAAGCTCATGTGACATCACTAACAGAGAGAAACTTTTGATTCTGTTTGTAGCCTGGGCTGTTGGGAAAATTTACTTTGTGTGTCAGTTTTGTACATGGTAGTATTTTGTTTTGGTAAATTAAAGCTAACAAACTGTAGGACTGAGAATCATTGTTGGAGGTTTGCAAGGAGCAGTATGATTCTCTCAGTAAAACAGAGTTCTTTCCCTCTGATAGTTTTACTGCACAGTGCCCAATGGGAAGTCACCTTGTTGTGGGAGATCTGGAACCTGATCTTCAGAGGGTTTGATTTCCTGCTCCCGTCCCACATGCCTGCCCCATTGTGACTTTCTATCCCCATCCTCTCTGAAATTATCTGTGCAAACATCTTTTCCTAAGGATATTTCTGTGCTTTAAAAATTAACAAAGTATGTGAAAACGTATAGTAAATAGTTAACCTAGCAATTTTTGTTGTTGTTAGAATGGGACTGCATAGATCAGTGGTCCGCGACATGGTGCTTGAGAGTGCCATGGTGTTTTGCTGGCACCTTTTCTGACTCCAGCCAGATGTGTTGAGGAAGTGGGTGGGGCCAGGTAGGGCTTTTGATGATCACAGCTTCTGATTGATTATTGAAGATCTGATTGGCTGTGCCGATTTTTGTTTTAAATGTTGTTTTGGCAGCAGCTGCTACCACAGCACAAAGAACTATATTGTGTTACTGAAGTTAAGCTGTGGCAATACTTTTGTGGCTAGCTCCACCTGCCGTGGCTGTCATTTTTTGGCAGGCCTTTTTTGGCTGTGCCCACCAGCTGTGTCAGAATTCCAAATGTGCCTGCAGACTCATTCTTGAAAGTTAAAGTATGTGCGAGACAGTGTTGTATAGTGGTCAGAGTATTGGTCTAAAATCAGGGATATCCTGGTTCAAATCCTATCTATATGCTGGGTGCTTGCTGGGTCACTGTGGATCAGCCACTCCATCTCAGATTAACCCACCTCAGTGCCATTATGAAGATGAAATGAAGAAATGGAGAAAGGGGAGCCATGTATGATGCCTTGATCTCCTTGGAAGAAAGGTGGGGTATAAGTGTACTGACTAATTTTTATTTAGCCAGTAGATTTATATCCCACCTTTCCTCCAAGGGACTCAGGGGAAACTTGAGTTCAGTCTGCATAGAGGCATAAGCTAGGCTTAATTGAGATGCAAGAACTCGTGGGCACTCAATGAAATTGCTGAGCAGTCGGGTTAGAACAGATAAAAGGAAGTACTTCTTCACCCAAAGAGTGATTAACACATGGAATTCTCTGCCACAGGAGGTGGTGGTGGCTACAAGCAAGGACAGCTTCAAGAGGGAATTGAATGAACTTATGGAGCAGAGGTCCATCAGTGGCTATTAGCCACAAAGGAACTCTCAGTCTGGGGCAAGTGGTGCTCTGTATTCTTGGCAATGGTGGGAGGGCTTCTAGTGTCCTGGCCCCACTGCTGGACCTCCTGCTGGCACCTGGTATTTTTGGCCACTGTGAGACAGAGTGTTGGATTGGATGGGCCACTGGCCTGATCAACATTGGCTTCTCTTATGTTCTTATGAGCCATAATCTCTCAGCCTCATTCTCTCTTTGGAGTATGGATAGTGCTGCTGGTTGTAAATAATAGTTGTTGTAAATAATAGTTGGATGATGTCTGAATGTCTGAAAGGTGCTAGATCATGGGTCCCAAACCTTTTGAAAAATGTGAGCGCCTGTAGAATTCTGAAACAAGCTGATGGATGCAACTACAAAATGGCTGCCCCAGGAGGCGGAGCCAACTACCAAATGTCAGGGAGCGAGGTCATGCATAACTCTAATAGTAACTCTTCAACATTTCGGGCAGAAGTTCTGTTTCATAGCATCCTTTTTAAACGTACGTATTGTTTACAGATATTATCTTGGATGTTCATAGAGTAACTCAGTGAAGATCCTGGTGCTGTGGTGGCAGCTGTTCCTGAAGCAACTTTAAAAGAATGCACGCCCAAAGAGATCTCCAGTGGCCAATCAGAAGCCCTGCTGGGCAAATGCACCAGCTGCCTCCGCCTACTTCCTAAAAATGCTCAGTGGGTCCCAGGGAAGATGGTGGCCTCCACGGGGACTCCATACTAGGTAACATTTCCAGCAAGTCACAGAAGTGGCCATAATTGGTCCTCAATCCATGGGTGCTTTCACAGAGGCCTTTTGTGTGCCACACATTATAAGACGATTTGTGCAAATGCTTCTTCTTCCCATAACTCATCATGATGACCCCAGAACATCTCACTTAAACTCTGCAAGGTTATTCTTTTTTTGGGGGGTATTGGGCAGCTCCTGAAATCCAGTCTGTGTAGGCTGAGCTGCTGCACACTAACATCAACACATTTACATAATCTGTTTTAACATGGAATGTGTGTCATTAACATTTTGAAAGCTTTGATGTGTTTCCCCACCCTTTTTTGGCTGTAGGAGAAGCACTTTCCAAAGACTTTTCCCTTGGCTCTCCTTTTGGCATCACTGAGTATAGTCAGGTTAGGGTTTGTTTTGTCAACAGCCCTGTGGGACCAGAGAGGTGTTTGCTGTTTTCCTTCCGCACGGGGTACATTATCCAATAAAGAGGCCATCTCGAGCCCTTTGTGAAGCAGATATTAAGTGCTATGCAAAGAAGCGACACAATTAGCTGTCAGAATGGAAACTCTGGGCACACGCTGCGTCTTCAGCTCGCCTTGCTTTTAGCACAAAGAACGTAATTTCAAGGCACACACAGGAGAAGGCCTGTCTTTCTCTCACTGCTGAATATTAAGTGCTCCAATATGCTCATATTTTGAACCATTGAATAGAACTGTGACAGCAAGCGAAGGCTTCGTCTAATAGCGCTAATTGTTCTCTCTGCTTTGCGTATCCTGCATTGCCTGAAATGGAGCTTATCTCAGGCTAATATCTGGTAATCCAGATATTTGTGTCGTTTATACACTCATGCCCCGTCTCATTTTTATAAAATAGCATTGCACTCTTTTATTTCTCTCTCTCTCTCTCTTTTGTTAAGCAGTAACGATCTTTTCCCCCCCTTGTATGCCAATATTTGCTCAGCTTTGCTCATTGTGTTATAATGGAAACTTCAGCTCTAATAGGTCCTGTAGACGGAACCTTACAAAATTGCTCAGAATTATGTTTAGTCTTCCAGTCTTTTAAAAACCCTTCAGGCATGTAGAGAAGGGTTATGTTTTAAAGTACTAATTTTAAAAAAGAGGTGGAAAAGCATACCTAAAAATGTCATAGAAATCTGAAGTACATTCTGTACTCATTTTAGAAATGTTCTGGCTCACGATACTTTCGTACCTTACCACGTACTGAGATGTGTGTATGTATCTGTACATTCACAATTTGATTTGGTACAGGAGCCTCCAGTGTGATGCCTGACAAGTGTTTTTAGAAAGTGGGTGAGTCCCAGTGGGGCTTTTATTTATTTTATTTAATTCATTTGTACTCCACCTTTTTCTCTAAAGGGAACCCAAAGTGGCTTACACCATTCTCTTTTCCTCCATGTTGTCCTCACAACAGCCCTGTAAGGTAGGTTAGGCTGAGTGTTTGTGACCAGCCCAGGTCACCCAGCAAGCTTCCATGGCATGAGTGGGGATTCGAATCTGGGTCTCGTAAATCCTGGGTATCTCAGATCCTAGTCCAGCACTGTCAACCCACTACACCACGCTGGCTTTTGCTCTTCAAGGCTTCTGACTGGCTACTGGAGATTTGATTGGCTGTGCAGGTTATTTTTTTTTTAATGTTGCTCTGACAACAGTTGCCACCACAGCACCAGGATCTTCACTGGGTGGCTGAAAGTAATCTTTGGCATCCATTTTGTGGCTGTGCCCATCACATTGTGTCAGAATTCCAGAGGTGCCTGCAGGCTTATAAAGGTTAGGGACCCCTGATTTAATGTATCCCTCTTATTATAGCATGTAATGATATTAATAGCGTTGTGGTTAATAGTGTCGTGTTATCCCAGTTAACCACAGAGACCTGCCTTTTCTGTATGTTCGGTTTGCATGCCAGTTGCCTTCTGTGGATCAAGCCCTGGTCCCTGTTCCCTCTTTGTAGGGAATTTGATCCTGGTGCCCTTGAAACATGTCCTGCACAGTTGTGGCATCAGGACTATGGAACAATCTGACTGCTGAAATGAGAGGTTTGAGCTCTGGACCTGTCTTCAGGAAGGGCTGCAAGACTTGGTTATTTTGCCAGGCTCTCCTGCTTTGTGGCTTGTTGTGAGCTGATGAAGCATGACTTGTTTTTGGCTCCCCCTCCCCAAGCTTTGATTGGTTCTTGTATTGTGCCTTTCAACCTCTGTAGAGCGCTTTGCCTGTATACTCATGTGGCCTATAAATCTGTTTAAACAAACTTCTTTTTTAAAAAAAACCTTTGCTGGAATTGGAGTGAGGAGCTGTGTCAAGAATATTAGGGTTGTGATATTAACAAAGAGGAGTGAATCTTTATGAAATATTATGGAAATGATGGATTCAGCGGTCCAAAAAGAGGCGTTTCATTCTGGGGTGACAGTGCTTGAAATACGCCAGAAGCATCTCTTTAGCAAGTTGGGCAGTTGCTAGGGCAGCCGTGTGACACTTAAGCGATTTTGATTAGGGACTTCACAGTGGTGGTGCCTAAATTAATTCATCTGATGAACTTTCAACAGTTGGGAAAAGATGCTTTTAATACAGCTGCTGGCCATATTTTTCATTCTGAAGTTTTAATCCACTGTTGATTTTGTTTTAATATAGGATTGGTAGCTTGCTGTACGTTGTATTTGTTCTAGGCTGCTTTGAGCACAACAATTTGTAGAGAAGCAGGATTTGAGTTCACTAGCATCTTCGAGATCAACAAGATTTGCTGAGACTTGAAAGCTTTTACCTTGGAAATCCTGTTAGTCTCTGAAATTTTGTTAGTCTCTAAGGTGCCCTGGACTCAAATCTTTTTCTTCTGCTGCAAACCTGCAGGGATAATCACTTGCAACTATGATTCGTAGCTGGGTTTTAAATAATTATATTCTAAATATTTTGTTTTCATTTTTGTTAATAGCATGTGCTAGTGCTATTAAATGTAATTCCAGAAAGCAGCACACTTGAGGGAACTGTGGGTGTGGAGATTGGACTGTTGGCTAAACCGACATTTAGGCCAACCCAAATCGATTTCCACCAGAAATTAAGGACAGTCATTTCAATTTCCACCAGAAATTAAGGACAGTCAAATCAATTTCCACCAAAATGAAGTACACACAACATTCATACCTTTTCTATTCCAGTTTATTTCCCCCCCTACCTCTGTGGAGCTTCCTCTATGACCCTGAAAAATATTTTGGATGCCAGTTGTTGCCATGGGCTAACTTTTTTTCAGACACATGAAGAAGATAGTCACCCAATTTAATTGAAAAGGAATACAGACACGAGAATCTAATCTAATAGCCTAAGCTAAATGCTGTATGCTTTTTTAAAAATAAGTGTTCAAATAACAGGTCTAAGTATTTTTTTTTGGTTTTGTATTATGAAATATTTAGAAGTGTTCTAATATCCAATTTTTCATACATACACAATGACAAAAATAATAGAATAACATAAAACAATCACAAGATAGAAAGTTCATAGATTACAAGACCGGGGTGTGTGTTTACAAAGTCACCGAAGTGAAAAAGGTCCTTTTTAAACAATTGGTATCAATAAAGATATAGACCTTGAACCAGACCAATATTTTCAAAAGCCATGGAGCCATGGAGCATCCTCTAAATGCCAAAATGAGCTTGTCAGCTCCACAATATGTCCACATAGATGTGGCAATCCTTAAACTCTTTAAACTGAACTGGTACTAACGCAGGTCCTAGGTAGTCTCAAGTGTTTCATTTCTTCATCAGATAGTATAGTTAATGCAGTCTTCCTTTGATAATTCTGTATTGGAGCTTGGCACTGTTCCTCGTGGGTTTTTGAAGCTTTGATGCTTCTCGGAGGTGTAAAGTGCTTTTGATGTTTAATGATAAGCTCCAATATTTATATGAAATGGTGACAGATTTTTTTAAAAAAAGTTAATCAAGCATAACAGAACATAGGTATCAAAAGTTTCAAAGCTTGGTAATATTTAGAAATGTATGGATAAGTGCTATTATATAGATACTTGCACTTTCAAACTCCAAAGGATGGTGTGTGTTGATGACATTGCTAACTTCATTGACGTGGGAGCCACTGCCAGGGAAGACTGAGATTGGGAAATTGTATCGGATTTGCTTCTCTTTTGGGATCGATAGAGCCTCTTTTTCTGCCTATGACTTTTCACAGGAAGAAAAAAATCATTGTACTATATTTTATAGTAAAGTGGATGGCTCATGCCAATTCTGAAAGCAGGCCATTCACAAACAAGTTTGGGAACTCTGTATACTTCTACATATACATGAAGTAAAATGGAAAGTATGACTTAGTTCAGGGGTGTTAAACATGCGGCCCAGGGGCTAGATGAGGCCCCCGGAGAGCTTCTATCAGGCTCACAGTGGAACTGGCTGTCTTCTGCTTCTTCTTCCAGTTCTGCTGCTGCTGTGTCATTGTAGGTTTAAGCATACAGATTACACACCTGAACAGCATACTCAAGACTGCAACAGCACAGACATTTTGATGCAGTAATTCAGAGCAAGAGGTGTCCGTTATCAGACACTGTTAAATAAACAAAATATTGCAAGAGTGCTAATGTTTTAAGCATGTTTTTAAGTAAAAACAACCCCTTTGTGTTTGTGTCCTTTATAAAGTTTATATCTCCACTACCTGGCATTACATTTTATGACACACATGGCCTGGCCCAACAAGGTCTCATTTATGTCAGATCTGGCCCTCGTAACAAATGAGTTCGACACCCCAACTTAGTTGATTTTTATCATATTTTCCTCTATACCTGACAAGTATGCAGAAGCATATAGAAACCTCTACCTTGCCTGTGGGTGGCCTGTTTTCATAACTGCCATGAACCATCCCCTTTAGTGTAAAACCACATCCAAAAATGGCTTACTGCAGCCTGAGCATGCTCCAGAAGGCATGGAATATTGAAGGGATTTGAGGTTGAAGATATCCAGACAGAGAGGCTTCAGGAAATAGGCCTACTTGAGGCAAGCGTTTATAGAATCTTGGAGGTAAAGATGTGGTTCACACGGAGATTTTGCATGTACTTATTCCTATCCTAATGAATGAGTGTGCTATTAGAGGAAAGAGACTGGGACTTGTTAATTGCAAGGAAATAAAGTAAAGGAAAATATACCTATTCTCCTGGCCCAAATCTCTCCTTCCAGGATGTTATTGTAAGTGATTAGGGGCTATAGCTGGCTAGTCTCCCTGTCCACCATAATTCCATGCTTCCTCAAACATGCTCAGATCTTCGTCGTGGTCTCTGTGCAGTCCCACACATGGGTTGGGCGCCTGCGCACGACCTCGATCGGAGAAACTTCTAGAGCTTTACCTCAGAAGAGCTTTTGGCGGGCTCTCCCCCCGCTCTGGGGGAGGAGACATGCACTGCGCATGCCCAGAGCGGGAGAGAGAGCCGCCTCCCACTCAGTTCTTCTTCGACCGCCTTCGTGTTCACACCTCGTTCCTGTCGTTCCTCCATTTACCTCAGCTGAGTATATCTTTCTTCGCTTTCGCTTTCTTTTTCCATCTGCTTCTTTCTCTTCTAAAACTATTTAAAAAAAAAAAAAAAAATCTTTGTCTATCTCTCTTTCCCCCCTCTCCTTTCTTTGGAGGGTGGGTGGGGATTTTTGTATGGGAAAGACTCAATTCTTTAAGGTCTGTCGTCGTTGCCCTGCTAAAATTCCATCCAACGACGGGCACGACCTTTGCTTACTTTGTTTGGGTGAGGCCCATAGAGTAGATTCTTGCCCTCATTGCGCGAGTTTCACTCGTCAGGCTCGACGTAATCGAGAGGCTAGGCTCAAAGCTCTTCTTGTTGAATCGGCTTTGTGTCCCACAATGTCTTCGGGAGCTTCCCAGGTCTCGGTAGCCAAGAAATCGGACACCTCCTCGAAGGCACCGAAGCAGAAACCTAAGCGGGCTGAAGATAAGACCCCTTCGAGATCGAAGGCCACGCCCTCTGCTTCGGTTTCGAAAGTGGACCCCATCGTCGTGACTGGGTTGTCGACGTCGATGCCGGCCCTTGCCTCTACATCTCATCAGTCTGCGGCTCGACAACAGACTCCGCAGCACCCTCACTCGTCACCTACGGGGACGATACCGTTGGGCCAGTTGACCAGATCGCCTCCGCACCTGTCTCCGCGAACAGGCTCCCGGTCTCCACGGAGGCGCTCCACTACCCCGATCCACACTTTGGACGAGGGTCTGGTTGTGCACCGCCATGCTCGGTCCCGATCTCGACTGGATCGTCGATGCCTGATCCGTAGGCAATCCCCGTCGTCGTCTGATTCCGCCTCTGACCACCAATGCTGGTCATGCGAAGACCGTCGGGAGCGCCCGGATGCGGCCTACTATTATTCGAGGTCTCCGACACTGGAGAGACACCGCTATGACCGAATCCGGCATTCGGAACGCGGAGATCAGGCCCACGCCCCTGACCGCCCTCGGCGCTCGGCATCTGTGGCCTCGGCTCATTCTGCCTCTCGGGAATAACCTTCTGACCTTCCCAGAAATCGGGACGCTCCGAGGAGGTCCCCGATGGAACCTCGACACCGTCCTGCTGTCGACCACACGGTCGTCGACCTTGTCCAACCCCGATCCTCCTCTCCTATGTCGATCTCGGACGGGTCGGATTCGGCGGAGTTCGATCCCGAGGTCTCTCGGATCGAGGACGAGCACCGACGCTCGGGGTCGATTTCCCCTACAGAAGGCCCTAAGGCATTTTTGGAGCTCGTTACCAGGATGGCGACTGCCCTCCAAGTTCAGGGCTTTACGGAGGCCCCAGCAGTGACCGACGTCGTTCACCGGTTGGTCCAGGCTGATCTTCCTCCGTCTCCCGTCTTGCCTTTGCTGCCTGTCCACCTTTCTATGTTGAAAGAGTCATGGGAACACCCGGCTTCGATCCCTCCGGTTTCGAGGCGCTATGATGGGATGTACAGGATCCAGGATGCTCCTGGCAAATTCCTTCTTTCTCAGCCACCACCGAACTCCATGGTGGTTCACTCTTCTTCGAAATCGAGGCAGCCTGCCCGCCAGTCCACGCCCCCTGACCGTGAGGGTCGTAAACTGGATCTTCTGGCCAAGAAGATGTACTCTCTGGCCTCCATGAATCTCCGGGTCGATACTTATCTGTCGTATTTGTCTGCTTACGCATTCAACGTTGCCAGTGCAATTCGCCCTGTCCTGGAGTTTGTTCCGGAAGAGCACCGTCCCACTCTCTCGGCCGCCTTGTCTGAGGTTTGTGCCATATCAAAGCAACAAATCAATTCCGTTCGTCATGCAGTCAGCTGCTCCTCTAAACTCCTGGTGTCTTCTGTCGCTCTACGGCGTCATGCCTGGCTGCGGGGCACTTCCCTACAACCGGACGTCAAGTTCCGTGTAGAAGACCTCCCCTTTGACGGAAACGGCCTCTTCCACTCTACCACCGACGAAGTGTTGAAGGCTGTTGATGAGAGTCGTAAGCAGGCCCGAAACCTTGGTGTCTCGGCTGCACCTTACCGTCCCAGAAACCGTTCCTGGAAACCTTCCGCCTCCAGGCGATACCTATCTCCGGCACCTCACTCCCAATGGAGGAGGAAACCGTACGACTCCCGTCCTCCGTCCAAACACCGTTCCCAACCCACCAAAAAGCCGCCGCAGCCTAAGCAGTCTGTTTGACTGTCCCCACCGTCTCTCTCCAATATCGTTCACTCCTTCCGTCCGTACCCGCCTCTTCCCCTTTCTACCAGCCTGGGAAGAAATTTCAACCGACTCTTGGGCCCTCACCATCCTGCGGGTCGGGTACGCCATAGAGTTCGTTTCGCCTCCGATCCTCCCACACTTTGTCGTCACGCCTCCGGACCCCCT
This sequence comes from Gekko gecko, assembly GCA_029375565.1. Classification (NCBI taxonomy): domain Eukaryota; kingdom Metazoa; phylum Chordata; class Lepidosauria; order Squamata; family Gekkonidae; genus Gekko; species Gekko gecko. Next base: position 73,070,295 of record JAPDNY010000009.1, read on the forward strand.
CCTCGATCTCGAGGTTTCTGCTCTCCTTGCCAAGGGGGCCATCGAGGTCGTCCCGGAGGCGCAACGAACTCTCGGCTTCTACTCGAAGTATTTCCTGGTCCCCAAGAGGGACGGCGGCTTCAGACCAATTATGGACCTTCGGGATCTCAACCGTTACATTCGGTATCAGAAATTCAGAATGGTCACTCTGCAGTCGATCCTCCCTCTCATTCCACGGGCAGCGTGGCTCGCGTCAGTCGATCTTCACGACGCATACTTCCATGTCACGATCCGTCCTCAACATCGGCGGTTTCTCCGCTTCGCCGTTGGAGATGCCCACTACCAGTACAGGGTGCTTCCTTCGGCCTTTCTACAGCTCCACGGGTGTTCACCAAGCTGATGGCTGTGGTGGTAGCCGAACTCCACCGACGGGGAGTCACTCTTTATCCTTACATCGACGACTGGCTTCTCGTGGCTCCAACGCCAACTCAATTGCTCCACGACACTCGGGAGACTCTCGCCCTCCTCCGTGCTCTTGGCCTTTGCGTCAACCACGCCAAGTCCTCCCTTCAGCCCCTCCAAATCCTTCGATTCCTCGGGGCTCGACTCGACACCAACCTCGAAGCGGCTTTCCTTCCGGAATCCAGGGCTTCCGACATTCGGGCGATGGTGTCCGCCTTTCAGACGTGTCCCCAACAATCCGCCCGTTCGGTTATGAGGCTTCTGGGTCACTTTGCCTCTACGGTGTTCGTTGTCCGCAACGCCCGGTTGAAGATGCGGCCGCTTCAGCTCTGGCTCCTACGAGCCTTCGATCCCCTCCGGAGGCCTTGGCACACGATTCTATCGATCCCACAAACCGTCCTCGCCTCCCTCGAGTGGTGGGTTCAACCTGTCCACCTCCTTTCCGGGATGCCATTTCGTCCTCCTCCTCCCGAGCTACTGTTGACCACAGACGCTTCCCTCTGGGGTTGGGGAGCCCAGTGTGGAGCGCTTACTGTACAAGGGGCTTGGTCTGCTCGAGATGCAGCTCGCCACATAAATCACCTGGAGCTGCAAGCAATCTACCTGGCCCTCCGGTCTTTTCTTCCGACCCTCCGAGGCCGTGTCGTCCGCGTGGCTTCCGACAGCACCACGGCTGTTTATTATGTCAACAAACAGGGCGGCACTGCCTCTGTTCGTCTCTGCACCTTGGCGATAGACCTCTGGTCCTGGTGCCTCCGCCACTCCATCACGCTCTCGGCGATGCATATTCCCGGGGATCAGAATGTCGATGCGGACCGGTTGAGTCGTTCTGCCTCATCGGACAACGAATGGTCCATTCCCCTCCGGTATCTTCGGCCTCTGTTTCGGGAGTTCGGTCACCCATCTGTCGACGCCTTCGCGTCCGTCGACAATGCTCGATGTCGCCTGTTTTTCAGCAGGGGTCCCCCGTCTGCTCGGTCGCTCGGAGATGCCTTTCTCCACAAATGGAACGGAACCCTGTTTTATCTGTTTCCTCCGTTCCCTCTCATCTCTCGAGTCGTGCAGAAGATTCGTGCAGACCGCACCTCCTGCATTCTGATCACTCCGTGGTGGCCACGCCAGGTCTGGTTCCCGCACCTGCTTCAACTCTCCTGTCGATCCTTCCGTCCCCTCCCTGTCCTCCCAGATCTCCTTTCTCGGGCCCGAGGGAGAATCATCCATCCCAATCCGGGATTTTTCAAATTAACGGCCTGGAGGATCCAGCCCTAGACTTCTCGCCTCAGGTCTCTGAAATCCTCCTGAACGCTAGGAAGCCTTCTACTCGACGTTCCTATCGGTTCAAGTGGAACAGATTCCAATCCTATGCTACTGATCACTCCTTCGATCCGATTCGATCATCTCTCCGTGAGATCTTCGCCTACATCGTGCATTTGAAGGATGCGGGCCTGGCATACTCGTCCTTGAGGGTTCATTTGGCGGCGATCTCCGCCTACCACCCCCTCATCCAAGGCTCATCAGTGTTCTCCCACCGTCTCACCAAAACGTTCCTCAAGGGTCTTCTTCGCATGTGCCCGCCTAGGAAACCGTTGGTGCCTTCCTGGAGCTTGTCTCTAGTCCTTTCTCAGCTCATGGCTAAACCATTTGAGCCGATGGCTACCGCCGACCTCAGGTTAGTGTCCTGGAAGACGGCCTTTCTCGTAGCCATTACCACTGCACGCAGAGTAGGGGAGCTAGCGGCTTTTAGGGCCGATCCCCCCTATACCGTTTTTCACAGGGAGAAGGTGGTCCTTAGAACAGATCCTTCCTTCCTCCCTAAAGTCATCTCTGCCTTTCACCTCTCTCAGTCGTCTGTTCTGCCTACATTCTTCCCGAACCCGACTGATGCCTCTCAGAGAGCCCTGCACTGTCTAGACGTGCGCAGAGCGCTCTCTTTCTATCTACACAGGACACAGCCCATACGTAAATCTCCTCGGCTGTTCCTAGCTTATGGCCCCCCTCGTCCGGGGGAACCCATTTCTTCTCAACGTCTCTCTAAGTGGGTGACTTCCACCATAGCCCTTTGCTATGAGCTGGCGCGTCAACCCGTTCCTACCTGTCTCACTGCCCATTCCACACGGGCGGTGTCGACGTCCACCGCTTTCCTGGCCGGTGTCCCGTTGGAAGACGTCTGTGCGGCTGCTACGTGGTCCTCGGCATCAACCTTCGTGACCCACTACGCACTCGACGTCCGAGCTCGGCGGGATGCTGCCTTTGGTCAGACGGTACTGCGATCTCTCTTCGCTTGACCCTGCTGGACCCTCAGGTAGGACCCGTGGGTGATTTATTTTGCGAGTGATGCTGTGTCTTAACCAGTATTTTTGTGTCCTTTGCAGCTGCCAGCTCCCTCCTCCAACTGGTTCAGCTCTTGTAATCACCCATGTGTGGGACTGCACAGAGACCACGACGAAGATAAACAGGTTGCTTACCTGTAACTGATGATCTTCGAGTGGTCATCTGTGCAGTACCACAATCCCACCCAGCCTTCCCCGCTGCTGGCATCTCCAGATGTCCTGTTTTTGGATTCTTTGGCCTTGACAGTGGCGGTCGAAGGAACTGAGTGGGAGGCGGCTCTCTCTCCCGCTCTGGGCATGCGCAGTGCATGTCTCCTCCCCCAGAGCGGGGGGAGAGCCCGCCAAAAGCTCTTCTGAGGTAAAGCTCTAGAAGTTTCTCCGATCGAGGTCGTGCGCAGGCGCCCAACCCATGTGTGGTACTGCACAGATGACCACTCGAAGATCATCAGTTACAGGTAAGCAACCTGTTTTTCTCAACAACCTGTTCTGGAGTTCTCCCTCATTTTTAAATTTATGAAATACTTTTTTTTTTTTTAATCTGGGGAATATGCAGAAACTGCTACACTGCCTGTGAGTGGTTCTGTTTCACTGCCCTCGATCATGACGTTTGGTATTAGAGGGAACAGTACTGAGGAGGTCTCAGCCTTGTAACATACAGGCTTCTGTGAAGAAACATGGATTCATGAGAAGTTGCTTTATGACCTGTTACCTTCCTGTTCTGGTTGGTGCACAAACTCCAAAGCTTAGATTCATATGTTGTGGGTCATCAAAATTATTTTTGATATATCTGTATAGAAAAAATACTTTCCTGATTCAGTGACTAGGCCCAAATGGCTTAGCTGAGAACATGTTCCTGTGACTTTTGACACCTGACCAAATGGCATGCCCAGATGCCAGGCTTAGATATCCATTTCAAAAGCCACTTTGGCACCTCTGCGGGGAAAGCCAGACATTGAGGTTCTTCCCAAACTTCAAAGCCCAGCGTACGTGCCTTCCTCAGCATAGGCATGGCGGCTAACCACACCTCTTAAGTCCCTTGCGATTGGATAAATGGCCATATCCAGTTGTGACGGAAGAGGGAGGGAGTGGGGATCACCTATGAGAATGGAGACAGAGTTTTCTTGAAAAGCTAGCTTCTTTCTAAGAGTTAGTCTCTGTTTGGACTACAAACCTGCAACATGGAATTTGACTAGTGAGCAGTGAAGCTGGACTTAACTGCTCACTGCAAGCATGGCTTTCATCTTGAAGATTCCCTGGGCAATGGACTTTATTCTACCTGGTCACTGGACCAAGGATTGGCAATTATGATATATTTTTATGTTTAGTGAGAGCTGTACAAAGATATAGAATTGTTCTTGTTTTCTAATCCTTGCAAGTCTCTTGTCATATAACTGCTTTGCTTAATAAAGATCTTATATAGATTAAACTGATCTGATTTGGATTAATGTGTTGTACCTGGATCTCTAGGGCTAAATCTAGAGCCTAAGCTGCACGCCTAGAAAGCTACTACTGTGTGTTAATTATCTGCAGCTCTAGCCCAGAGCTGATAAGTTGTTAATTCCCAGAAACCTGGCAGGAGGTGGGACCTATTCTCCTGTCTGAGTTGGGAACGTCCTTAAATAGGTCCTGGTGGCAGACTACTGATTTCAGTGTCCCTGAAGCACGTGGGTCTTTGGGTGTATCTCACTCCTGGAGGGGTGTGGGACAGACGTGAGATACTCCACGTGCTGGCATAGTATCAAAGGCTTGCCCCTTTCTTATCTCCTGGACTGGAGGTGAGAGGGTGCAAGTAGAGAGAACAATATCGTATTTTGTAACTTAGCTTATTTGCCTACAGTTGACGCCATGTATGGTGAAAAAGGTGTGTGATATCTTTCTTCAGTCTGAGTTCTGCAGACTATTGGTTTGTTCTTCTTTCACTTTCTAAAACATTTTCACACTAAGTAAAAACTACTTCAGATGCGTAACTTGAAAGGAGTCTATCTGTTTGGCTGGATCCAGAATCCACATGAGAAATTATAATTAGGAAATTTTGGAAGGGGTTTATTTGTTTACTCCATGCAGAAAGAGAATCACTTCTCCTTTCATCATGGAGAAGCCTGGCAAGAACAAGGGTTTTGATTAAGAAGAAATTGGAATGGTTGAAGATGTTCTGTTCCTTGGCTCCATCATCAGCCAAAAAGGAGACTGCAACCAAGAAATCAGATGGAGACGAAGACTGGGAAGGGCAGCCAGGAAGGAGCTAGAAAAGATCCTTAAGAGTAAGGATGTGTCACTGGTGACCAAGATCAAGTTCCTGGGATCCAAGGTCACTGCAGACGGTGACTGCAGCCATGAAATTAAAAGATGCCTGCTCCTTGGGAGGAAAGCTATGGCAAACCTAGACAGCATAATAAAAAGTAGAGACATCACCCTGCCAACAAAAGTCCGTATGGTCAAAGCAATGGTATTCCCAGTAGTAATGTATGGCTGCAAGAGCTGGACTGTAAGGAAGGCTGAGCTTCAAAGAATAGATTCTTTTGAATTATGGTGCTGGAGGAGACTCTTGAGAGTCCTTTGGACTTCAAGGAGATTAAATCAGTCAATCCTAAAAGAAATCAACCCTGACTGATCCCTGGAAGGCCAGATCCTGAAGCTGAAGCTCAACTACTTTGGCCACCAAATGAGAAGGGAGCATTCACTGGGGAAGACCCTGATGCTGGGAAAGACTGAAGGTCAAAGAAGAAGGCGACGGCAAAGGCTGAGATGGTTAGACGGTGTTATCAATGCAGCGAACATGAAATTAAGCAAACTCTGGAGCATGATGGAAGACAGGAGGGCCTGGTGTGATATGGTCCATGGGGTCACGAATAGTCGACTGTGCGACCACAAAACAACAATCCCCCATTACTATATATGGCTGTGAAAGTTGGACGATGAAGAAAGCTGACAGGAAGAAAGTTGATTAATTTAAAATGTGGTGTCGGAGTTCTACAGATACTATTGATTGCCAAAAGAGACAAATAAGTGGGTTCTAGACCAAATGAAGCCTGAATTCTCCCTAAAAATTAAAATGATTAAACTGAGGCTATTGTACTTTGGTCACATTATGAGATGACAAGAGTCGTTTGAAAAGTCAGCAATGCTAGAAGTAGAAGGCAGAAGGAAAAGAGGAAGATCCAACATGATATGGATTGACTCAGTCAAGGAAGCCATGATCCTCAGTTTGAAAGACCCCGAGCAAGGCTATTATCAAAGATGTTTCAGAGATCATTAATCCATAGGGTTGTCATAACTTGGAAGCAACTTGGCATCATTTAACACGGACAAGCACAAAGTGAATTGGGGAGATAACTATGGATCTGAAATATTAAGGCCCTTTAAGATTGTCAGTGTTGGTTTACAACATAAGAGCAATATTTGAGAGAGACTAACAAGATTTCCAGGGAATAAGTTTTCAAGAGTCAAAGCTCCCTTTGTCCAATATCTGATGTTGACTCTCAGAAGCTTATGCCCTGGAACTCTTGTTGAGCTTTATAGTGCTAGTGGACTTGAATGTGGCCCTCTAAGTGGTGTAAAAGAGCATTGGTTGGAACAAAATTTTAGCACCTCTCACTGACATAGAAGTATAGAGAAAGCTGTGTTCTGAGAATAAAAAAAATATTGGTTATGTAGTCGATGCATTGAATTATTCTGTCAAGCTGTTGTCTCGTACTCTTTAACCTCTGTTAGTCTGTCTACCTAAGGCACTTTCCTGCAGTTACTGAGTTAAAGCTAGTTTGGTGTAGTGGTTAAGTGTGTGGCACTTTAATCTGGGAGAACTAGGTTTTTCCCCACTCCTCCACTTGCAGCTCCTGGATTACCTTGGGTAAGCCATAGTTCTGTCGGAGCTATCCTCTCAAGGACAGTTCTGGAAAGAGCTCTTTCAGCCCCACCTACCTCACAGGGTGTCTGTTGTGGGGAGGGGAAGGGAGGGAGATTGTAAGCCGCTCTGAGACTTCGAGTGAAGGGTGGGGTATAAATCCAGTCTCCTCCTCCTCCATCTTCTTGTGGTTGGTAAATCGTTACTGAGCAGGCTCCATGACTTACAATACTTCTGTTACCAAGACAATGGCTACATGCAGCCAAATGCTGGGGGATGTTTGCAGACCTGGAGACTTCTGTGGGTATAGTTAGGAGTTTAGTGAATTTGTGTGAGAATATCCCCGAGTTTGCTCTTCCACACTCCAGGGAGGAAATAGTTATTTCTTTATGAACGAGTAGGTAAACCTTGGAAAGGCTCAGTCAACCATACATTCACATGGGAAAAAATGTCTCAGAAATAATTGGTGATGACATTGGAAAGTGCCATCAAGTCACACCCAATTTATGGTAACCCTGAGAATGAGGCCCGGCTGTGGTCACATTTGGTGGTAGAAAGTGTCATCAAGTCTCAGACAGCTTATGGCAACCCCATAGGGTTTTCAAGACAAGAAACATTCAGAGGTGGGTGGCCACTGACTGCCTCTGCATTGTGACCCTGGATTTCCTTGGTGGTCTCCCATCCAAGTAGTAACCAAGTTTGACTCAATTAGCTTATGAGATTGGGTTAGCCTGGGCCATCCATGTCAGGGCTCAGAAATAATTAGTCTCCTTAAAAAAAATCAGTCTTGGTCTTCCTGTTTATCATGAGAGCTAAGATTTTATTGAGCTGAAATAACTCTGTATATATCTTGCTGGGTTGACTGTTCTGGAGCTCATCATCGTCATCCTCATAAAACATATGAATTGGTAGGAAATACCTGGCCACGCTGTTTTGTTTGTACTCTTGCAATCCATTTAGAAATGTTCTGTCTTTAGCCATTTAGGGCACTTCTATCGCTTGGCAAATCCAAGAGGATTTGTGTAATCTGTCACTGGACATCAGAGAGCGAAGATGGCATTGGTGGTTGTTTCCTTGAAGGAAGCCTATAATTCTGCTCCACGGCGGGCACAGCTTGCCAGGTCATCTGTATTCCTTCCGAATGACTTATTCTCCCTTCTGCATAACTAGAGTTTTTCTTTTTCATTTGTCTCCAAATTGAAATGTATGTCAGCCAGCCGAGCAAGTGGCAGGATGGTATTAATTTATCACTTGCGGCAGCAGGATCAACCCTTTGGCATCAATATGCCTATGCATTTTATTGGAAGGTATTAGATGTTACCAAGGCAGAAGGTTGCATCTGATTACGGAAAATTGTGATAAACGCGGGCACTGGATAGGGGTTATGCCTCTTCTGAAAATAATGAACTCCCTTAAGCCAGATGGCCTCAAAGACGATCCAGGACAGGATATTGCATATTGACGCATGAAGATTCTTGAAGGGTGCTGTGCGTTATGTGGAAACAGCTGGTGTAGACTGCATGTAATCCTGATAGGATTCCCAAACTGGGGCTCTATTTAAATGTCTGCCCCCCATTGGGAAAATGTACATCTCCTTAATGAAGTAATTGCATTCCTGGCTGTTCTTTTTAGGCTGTCTGACTTATATGCCCCAAGGAACAGTTCTGCATGCAAATAGGCTACTGTGTCAACTGGCAGGTTGTAGCTCCCCCTTTTACAGGTAGATTAGTATTTTTTTTAGAAAATTTGTATTCCACCTTTCTACCCTTACAAGAGCCAGGAAGGTGGCTAACAATTTAAAATATGCATGATCAAATCACGTTTTCAAACCATTAAAATCAACCCCTCCAAACAGACATCATTAAAACAATAAAGAGGTAAAATACATACAAAGTATCTGGCTTTACAAGGAACAAGAAGGTGGCTAATAATTTAAAACATATATGATAAAATCATGTTTTAAAAACACTAAACAACCTGAGGTTGCTGTCACCCATCTATCACCTGTCTACTGACCACCGGAACTGGCCTTTAATCCATTGTACCATTAGGCCAGAATTTTATAGCCAGCTTATGCTCTTCCAAGCTGTATTCATTGTTTTAATTGTTATAATGTTTTATTGTGTTTTAATGTTTAATGTTTTAAACTGAAATTGTATTTATTTCAATGATGTTACCCGCCCTGAGCCCACCCACGGGATAGGCAGGATATAAATGCAAATAATAAATAAATAAATAAATAAATAATATCATTCCCTCCCAACAGACATCATTAAAACAACAAAAAACAAGTAACGGCAAGTTTGGTTAGGAAGGAGAGAGCACTGAAGGAATGCCAAATGAAACAACAAAATAAAACTTTACCTGTTGGTGGAACACAGCAACAGATGGGGACAGATGGATCTCCCTGGGGAGAGCGTTCCAGAGCTCTGGGGCCATGACCAAGAAGGCTCTCTCTAGGGTAGCCACTCACCTAATCTCAGAAGGTGGGGGATGTCTGAAGCAGGGCCTCTGAAGATGACTGTGGTGGTCAGGCAGGTTTGTAAGGGAGCAGGCTTTTGGTATGTTGTATGTCAGGTATGCTGGTCCCAAACCATATACGGCTTCAATTGACCGAGGAGGAGCTCCAGTATGCCTTTTTATGCAGCAGGTAGCAATTCGGCCCTATACAATATCGATCTGGGGAGGGGGTAGCAGATCTTAATCTACACCCTGAACAGAGTGCAGGGTGCTCCGGAAGACTGAGCGGGATGCTAACATACTCCCACTTCTTCTTCATGAAGCCACTCTCCTTTTCTTAAAGTATTTCAGCTGATAATACACAAGCAGCGGATCAGCCTCAGAGAGATAAATCCCTTCATTCAAGAGGATCTCCGTCCCTGGCCACCTCCTCTATGGCATATTCTTCCCATCCCTCATAACCCCCCCACCCCCTGGAGGTTGGGGAGCTGAATTTTCTCTTTTCTTTTTGCCATTTTGTAATGTATGTTGTTTATTTATTGACTTGTTTTTAGGGAGGTTTGATGCTGGTTTTAACTGTTTATTGTATGCTATCTTGTCGCAAGCCGCCCTGAGCCCTACTTGTAGGGAAGGGCGGCCTAGCAAATGCAGTTTAATAAATAAATAAATAAATTTGGTTTGCTGCAACTGCTGACCAAGACCCTTAAGTGTTATTACCAGTCTTCACAGGCGATGGTTCATCTGTTTGACAGCTGGCTTTTGCCGTTTACAATACCAAACATTGCAATATTGCCATAGCTCCGTATGGAATGTGTGGCCATAGTCACAGCTTACCTCTGCTTGCAACTTACATTTCTTTCCCTATGCTTTGACTGCTTGCTTATTTTCACCACCTGTTCAGGACATCAGCTCCACAGTTATCTTCATGTTACACTGTCGCTGCTGTCTTCCTTTGGGCTATGCGTCAGCAAGGAAAAATCCACTTTGACGCTAACACAAAAAGTTCCAGTTAAATGGTGACACACTGGACCATGTTAGGCAAATCCACTTTTCTATTTATCAGCACCTCCCATATTGTCACTATGGCACTGCCGGTCATTCACTGGCTGTGACAACCTGCAATAACAGTTCAGTAACTATCAGGCTTCATAGCTGCTACCATCGTAGGAAACAGATTTGCAAAATGTCATGTGCTCCCTCTTTGGCTCTTCATCATTTATATCCCCACAGGGACCCCCAATATAAAGGACTTGCTGCCTCCTTCCCCCAGTTCTTGCCTTGTTGCAGTAGTAGTTTCACATTCCTCACTTGGCATTGAGTGCATATAAAGATGGAACACTGTACACAAGGTATAGAGTGAACACTGCATCTGGGGTAGTGATGCTCTGTCTTCTTGGTGCTTTAGGGGCTTCTGGAGTTCGGCCCCCACTGGTGGACCTCCTGATGGCACGTGGATTTTGGCCATCGTGTGACAGAGTGTTGGGCTGGATGTGTCATTGGCCTGATCCAACATGGCTTCTCTTATGTTCTTCTTATGTGCCCTTTGATTGTCTCATCCCTTACAATAACTGTCACCACAGACACATCTCACTGGGAACAGGGACTTCATTGCAGCTCTAACCGCACCCTCCCAACATTTAGGACAACAGTGTCAATTCCCTGGAACCCATGGCCCTCTGGAAACTCTTATTTTGTTTTCCCTGTATCCTTTCCATCCAACAGACAACATCGCTACTCAATTCAAAGTTAACAAACAGGGTGGAATCACATCCACTGTTCTGTGCTTGCTTATCACCACTTTGATGTATAGAACACAATTTTCCCCATGGCAACTTACCTTCCTGGCTAAAGCAACATTTGAGCAGGTGCAGTCAGCAAGGCTAGACTTGCAGCAGACAACTAGATGCTCATCCAAAATTACATGGGCATGCTCTGGTCTCCCATATGAGGAACTGCACAGAAACTCCAAAGGAGAAAAGCACATTGCTCATCTGTAACTGATGCTCTTTTAGTGGTCCTCTGTGCAGACTCACAATACACTCTCCTTCCCCTCTGAGAATTCCAATAGTCAGAAGGAAGTGAACTGGAAAGTGCAGTAATTTGGAGCATTCCTTTTTTTTTTTTTTTTTGGGGGGGGGGTGTTGGGATCAGAGTGACAGTTCTGGGACTTCCATGAAGACAGTTTCAAGTAGACCATATTGGTCTGCAGTAGATGAGGAAGATTCAAGTCCAGTAGCACCTTAAAAACCAGCAAGATTTTGCAAGATTTCCTTTGGGAGCTTTGACGTTCAAAAGCTTACTCTCTGGAAATCTTGTTGGTCTTTAAGGTGCTCCTGGACTCCAGTTTTGGAATCAAAGTCCTAGAACTTGTTTGTGCAGCTTTTGTGCCACTGCAGAATCTCATCTTCAGAGGCTACTGGAAGAACATCAATTTCAAGAAAGCAGCTTGTTTCTATGTATGTCACAAATTAAGCTTAGTGAAGCCAGCTGTTAACTTAGAAAGCAACTGTGGCATGACCTAGTATTCTTGCAGGCAGCTCAGCTTGGATTTAGTTGCTCACGTTCTGCAAAACGGATTCTATTTATTTATTTATTTGGACTTCTAACCTGCCCTCCCCACAAGTCGGCTCAGGGTGGGTTCCAACAATGCAATATATAATGCAGTTAAAACCACTTAAAAACAACAGTATAAAATAACACAAAATCCTAAAATACCAAGTAAATTCTGATGTCTTAGTGATTGAGATGGAATTAAGAATCCAGGCCCCTGACCAGGGGGCCAGCCAGATGGAGGAGACATCCGCTGTCTCAACCAAAAACCTGATGGAAGAGCTCTGTCTTACAGGCCCTGCAGAATTGCAATAAATCCCTCAGGGCCCTGATCTCATTCCACCAGGTGGGACCAGGGCCAAAAAAGCCCTGGCTCTAGTTGAGGGAAGTTGGACATCCCTGGGGACAGGGACTACCAAAAGATGTTGATTAGTAGACCTCCGTACTCTATGGGGCTCATCTGGGGAGAGGCAGTCCCAAAGGTATGATGGCCCCTGGCCCTACAGAGCTTTAAAGGTAAGTACCAGCACCTTGAAATGGATCTGGTATTTAATAGGCAGCCAGTGCAGTTTGTGCAGCCCTGGGTGGATGTGAGCCCGCACAGGCATCGCCGCCAACACCCGTGCTGCTGCGTTCTGCGCCAGCTGCAACTTCCGGAGCAGAGTCAAGGGCAGCCCCATGTAGAGAGAGTTACAATCACCCAGTCTGGAAGTGACCATTGCGTGGGTCATTGTAGCCAGCACATCCTGCAGATTGCTCCTGGATATAATCTGAAGCCCTGATTTGGATGGCCCAGGCTAGCCGATCTTGTCTGATCTTGTAAGCTAAGCAGGGTCAGCCCTGGCAAATACTTGGATCGGAGACCACTAAGGAAGTCCAAGGTTGCTACGCAGAGGCAGGCAATGGCGAGCCACCTCTGAACATCTCTTGTCACCGTAAATTGGCTGCAACTTGATGGCACTTTACGTGTGTGTGTGTGCACGCTCACACACACACACACACACACAATCTGAAACCATTGCAATGTAAAGTGTAATTGAGTCTTCCTGGCTCTGGCCCTTCATTTATACTTGGAAGGTTCCCATGAAGCTCTTTGCTGTGATCCAGTACAGCTCTTTGGAAGGCGGGCGATGCATCAAATACGAATGAAGATGTTAAACATTCTTCTACAGCATTTTTTGTGTGCCATGACTTGGAGTAAAAAAGAAAAGTCACACTCTTTAAATTGTGTCAGGCTTCCAACCGCATCTGGCTTCTTGTGTGACAGAGACTGCATTTCTCATTAATGGTGACTTGAAATTGCCTTCAGTTGCTATAGTAACTATCTCAGCCTTACACATAAAATTTATTCTGAGAAAAGGTTATTGTGGCAAATGGTACTAATTGGGAGGGGTTTCTCTCTCTTTCTCCCCCCCCATGTTACTATTTTTAAACCATGGCAACAGAAGTTCCAAATGTTAAATATAGCCGGATGGCAGATGAACTGCAAATGATAATGCTTCGTCGCCATTGTTTGTTTTAGAATTTAATATTTTATGTTGATTTAGTGCCAACCGACTCTGTTCTGGCTCTTTTAACCAAACACATAGAAGAAGAAACTAGGGCTTTGCTGGTAGAGCACACGTATTGCATGTGAAAGGTCTCTGGCATCTCCAGTTAAAATAATCTGAAGGAGAGGATGCTTGTGTAGGTTTTTCCTCTTTTCCTGCTGCCTTCCACTTTTCCTAGCATGATTGTCTTCTCCAGTGACTCTTGTCTTCTCAGGATGTGACCAAACTACAATAGCCTCATTTTTAGCCATTTTAGCTTCTAGGGAGAGTTCAGGTCTGATTTGGTCTAGAACCCACTAATTTGTCCTTTTGGTGGTTTGGTGTTTATAGTTTAAGGGTTTTTAAAAAAAATAAACAGAAAATCTTTAAGGAAAAAGTAACGGAGGCTAGCAGGGACATACATGTATTGACTGGGCAATTTAATTCAGGTTTAGGAGGAGAAACGTACACCTGTTAATGTGTACACTTACATTTGCACATTGTGCTATTTCTAACTTGAATTGCCAGTGCAGCAAGGGAAGAGTAAGATGGATAAGCCATCAAAGCAAGATATATTTTTTTCTTATATACTTAGCATCCTTTCAGGACATTTCTCTTATACCCCAAAGCCGTACATTTTCCCCACTCCTATGAACACCATGGCTTCAATCAGTCTTCTCCAGCAGGGAGTTCCAGGATCTTGACAGCCTATATTGAATTTTGATCAGAGACTGATTTCTGGACTATTAACTTTACATTTCTTTTATTTTCTCTGTGGAGGTTAGCTTGTTTTTATTGTTTTCTCCACTTTTGGTTTCATTGACAGTCGCACTGACTAGTATTGCTTAGGACAATAAAGGGGGCGGCTGCTGCGAAGTCTTTGCCATCTGGAATCCAAATGTCTGCGGACGTTAATCTTACTGGATGTTGCTACGGCAATGCTGTTTTCGGGACAGAGATAACAAACGAGGATCTTTAGCTTGAGTTGTTCCTTTTGAAAACCAATGTAGTACCTGCTGCAGCGTTGTAAACCCAGTGGCTCGATGTAGGTGGGTTGTCTTAAGATTTCCCAGAGAATAAAGAAATATGCAGCAATATTTATGGGCATACTTATTCTTCAGAAGCCTTGATACTGAGAAGATATCAGATGCCTCCTCCCCGCCCCAGTACAACTATGGAAAAGTTAGATCTCATCCCATTTCATTTGTGTAGTTGCTAGGGCCGATGCAATCCTGAAGGTCTGAAATGCGGCTTATTAAAGCATGTGTAAATGTGTGATCCCTGTGGCCTCAACTGAGTTCTGTCTGCCCCCCTCCCCAGTGATTCCTCATAGATCCAGAGCCCGTTTGGTGTAGTGGTTAAGTTTGTGGAATCTAATCTGGGAGAACTGGGTTTGATTCCCCACTCTTTCACTTGCAGCCATTAGATGACCTTGGGCAAGCCATAGTTCTGTCCAGGGCTATTTTGGGGCAGGAACGCACAGGTACAGAGTTTCGGCTGGCTCCCGAGTCGGCCATGCCCATCAGGAACTAATAGGCCACACCCAACAGCAGAAACTCATTAGGATTGGCTACATTTGGGGTGTGTGGCCTAACATGCAAAGGAGTTTCTGCTACAAAAAAAGCCCTGGGTTTTGACAACAAACAAGGTAAACAGAATAAGAAGCAAAAGGTAGGTATGGCTGGATGACCACACTTCTGGTAAGATGGGGTGTGGCCTAATATGCTAATGAGTTTCTGCTGTTGGGTGTGGCCTATTTTGCTAATGAGTTCGTGCTGGGCTTTTTCTACAAAAAAAGCCCTGGTTCTGTCAGAGCTGTTCTCTCATGAGCAATTCTCAAGAGAGCTCTCTCAGCCCCACCTACCTCACAGGGTGTCTGTTGCGGAGAGGGGAAGGGAAAGGAGAATTCTAAGCCACTCTGAGACTCCGAGTGAAAGGCAGGATATAAATCCTCCTCCTAGTAATTTAGCTGCCCTGCTTCCATTGTGGTAATAAAAGCAGCACAATTGGTCCATCCAAAGAAAAGATCTTTGCATACTTCAGGAACTTTCCAGCTATGTAGACAAAACAGGACTTTGCAAATTAACCACCGTGAAAAGGATGTCCCCCTGCAATAAATCAATCTAATAGAGGACTATATATGTGCTGTGAGCATGGAATAAAGCCCCCTCCGCATTTATCCCCCAAACTTGCTTCCCCCAAGATCTGTAGGTAAGCCCATAGGGGGCTGTATGGTCCCCGATAAGAATCACTTTTTAAAGGGTGGAATTAACAGACTGTCCTCACTTCCCATGATTCCTCAGACCTCTCTTCATTATTATTAATACTTCTGCAACAATAAATCTTGCTTTTGCATCTGAAAAAGCAATTTACAACAGACCTTGACATTTGACTCAAAAGTTTGCAAAACTGGCTGAAAGTATTTATCGGCCAGCTACTGCTACTGGTATACCTATGTGCACATCAATAGTTTAAAAAGTGTTTTATGACTTATACCATCAATTCTCTGTGGGGAGTCTGTGCTTGAAATCTAACCTTTTAAGAACTTGAACTCTGAAAGTCTGAGATCAAAGACATGCCCACAACTGCCCTGATCTTCAGCACTTTAGCACTCCTGTACAGCTACAGAAATCCTTAGGATGAAACAGAATAATGCACACATCCCTGCAGATGAATGACAATGCTAAAATGCAGACATTGTTTGCAGAAGGTCCCCTTTCCACTGCCCCCATTTTCTCTTAAAGGCTTTCTGGGTGTGGAAGAGACCTTTTTTTCTCTCCTTTGCCTGTGATGTCAAAATGGCACCTGCCATTCAGACTAGACTGTAGTGAATTAGATGGACCCATGGCCTGAAGCAATCTATTTATTTAGAGATTTTTTAAAAAATGGTGACTTTCCACACAAATAGGGTCCCCAAGGTGGTAGCATGTAAATGTTTGAACATTAAAACAGCATTTGAAATCATATATAAAATCTCTCTCTCTCTCTCTCCATCTTATCTATCTGTTATTTAAATAGAATTTATTGCAAATGCTTCACCGAGGGTGGTGGTGGTGGTCATGTTCAGTAATGATGGGTGCCTGGTTTGGGATTTTTAAGCTCCATAACCAGCCCCTACCATAATGACCATTTTCTAGAAGCCTTTGTGGCCATTATTAAAAGAAATTATGAGAAAAGCCAGGGGATCTAAAATCATAACGGATAAAATGGATCCAACTTCAGTTAAAGCTGGGTTTTTTCCCATCAGGAAAGCCAAACCCCATTGGAACTACAGACCCCATGAATGAACACAAAAATAGGAACCAGATGGGCCTTTCATATGGATCAGGAGATGAAAGAAGAACCTAACCCATTTTCTGAGTTCCATAGGAACTAGGGAAGGGGTGGAAGCTACAAGAATTATGACTGGCTTCAGGATAGGTAGCTGTGTTAGTCTGTCTGTAGCAGCAGAAAAGAGCAAGAAGAAGAAGAAGAAGAAGAAGAAGAAGAAGAAGAAGAGATTGGATTTATACCCTGCCCTTCACTTGGAGTCTCAGAGCGGCTTACAAACTCCTTTCCCTTCCCCTCCCCACAACAGATACCTGTGAGGTAGGTGGGGCTGAGAGAACTCTAACAGAAACTGCTCTTTCAGGAACAGCTGTGCCAGAGCTTGTGACTGACCCAAGGTCACAACAGCAGGTGCAAGTGGAGGAGTGGGGAATCAAACCCGGTTCTCCCAGATTAGAGTCTACACTCTTAACCACTACGCCAAACTGGCTCTCATAAGTGTGTCATAAGAACATAAGAAGCCAATGTTGGATCAGGCCAGTAGCCCATCCAGTCCAACACTCTGATACACAGGGGCCAAAAATACCAGGTGCCATTATCAGGAGGTCCATTAGTGAGGTCAGGACACCAGAAGCCCTTAGAGTCCAGTAGCGCCTTTAAGACTAAGCAAATTTGTGGCAGGGTAGGTGCTTTTAGGAGCTGCGTGGCTCAAGTGGTTAAGATGCTGAACTGCAGGCTGTGGAAGATCAGTAGTTCAGCAGTTCAAGATCCGAGAGTGCCGCATGACGGAGTGAGCTCCCGTCTCTAGTTCCAGCTCCTGCCAACCTAGCAGTTCGAAAGCAAGAAATTGCAAGTAGATAAATAGGTACCACTTCGGTGGGAAGGTAACAGCGTTCCGTGTGCCTTGGTGTTTAGTCATGCCGGCCACATGACCACGGAAAGGTCTTCGGACAGCGCTGGCTCTTCGGCTTTGAAACGGAGATGAGCACCGCAACCCTAGAGTCGGATTCGACTGGCTTTCGAGCAAGGGAACCTTTACCTTTACCTAGGTGCTTTTATGAGTCAGTGCTCACTTCTTTGATGACAACTCACGAAAGCTCATCCCCTGCCACAAACTGTGTTAGTCCTTAAGGTGCTCCTGGACTCTTGCTCTTTTCTGTCTCTGGCTTGTAAATCAGGGCAACATTCATGCACTCCACCTGATAATCCCTTTGATATTATACTATCAAAGCAATTTGCACTTGAGTGGCACAGTGAATGGAGTACTGTTTACTCTACATTGAATGTATATTTGTGCACAGGGCTCTTTTTGTAGAAAAAGCCCAGCAGGAACTCATTAGCATAATAGGCCATACCCATCAGCAGAAACTCATTAGCACATTAGGCCACACCCCTGACTGTACATCTCATTAGCATATTAGGCCACACCCCTGGTGTTACCAGAAGTGTAGTCATCCAGCCACACCCACCTTTTGCTTCTTATTCTGTTTCCCTTATTTATTGTCAAAACCCAGGGCATTTTTTGGAGCAGGAACTCCTTGTGTTACGCCACACACCCTTAATGTGGCCAATCCTAATGCGTTTCTGCTGTTGGGTGTGGCCTATTATGCTAATGAGTTCCTGCTGGGCGTGGCCAACTCAGGAGCCAGCCGGAACTCCGTTCCTGTGCGTTCCTGCCCCAAAATAGCCCTGTTTGTGCATAATATTTAGTGGGGAGGAAATTTACTTTGCTTGATCAGATAACTTTGTCCAAAACTTGCATTTAATAGAATGAAAACTCTTAGGGCAAATATGACTGAGTAAATTTAATTTCTTAAAATTCAATTAATAGTTATCTTCAGCTTTAAAATGCCTTTAAATATTTGCACAGTTTTATGCTCTTTGTAGATGACAAGGGAAAAAAATGAAGCTAATTAACAACTTTAGAATTCAATTCACAGACCATTTGAGACACGGTGAGGCTAATTTAATTATCACTCCCCCCCCCTTTAAGTTGTTTCATTATTCGCATTCTGAAGACAAAAACAGGAGTAAATAATCTTTTAACTAGAGAGTGTATTTTCTTTTAAATTTATATATCATTGAAACAACATCGAACAGGATCAGTATTATTATTTAAGATCCGTCAGTTTTGGTGAGCAGTGACTCACGGAAGCTCATCCCCTGCCACTAATTTTGTGAGTCTTTAAGGTGCTACTGGACTCTTGCTCTTTTCTACCGTTACAGACAAACTAACATGGCTACCCATCTTGATCTATCCCTTCTACCTTTGCAGAGGCCATAGCAATATTTCAAAAAGTTAGCTTTATTCAGTCTTTGGGTGATTTCCCACTAAAGCTGCCACGGGGTTGCGCCGCCGTTTGCCCCGAGACTATTAGTCAATTTCACACCCGAAGCCGCGGGGCTGCATTTTGACCCGCGGCTTCGCCCGATTTCCCCGCAGTTTCGTAATCCTGTTTTTTGAGGATTACGAAACTGCGGGGAAATCCGGGCAAAGCCGCGGGTCAAAATGCAGCCCCGTGGCTTCGGGTGTGAAATTGACTAATAGTCTCGGGGCAAATGGCGGCGCAACCCCGCGGCAGCTTTAGTGGGAAATCACCCTTTGTCTTTAGAAATCAGTTTGGGCTCCTGAACTGAATTATGCTGTAGTCTTGACCAAGAAACATACTATGTGGGAACTGGCTAACTGGATTTCTCTGTATTCATGTTGTGTTCTGTGTTGCTTCTTACACTCAGATGACCCTCCACTTTGGTTGCTTGCAAAGAAAGAGGGACCCATAACACATATTTCCATAACAATAATATACCTTCTGAGTCATCAGTCTTGAGTTCCTTGGTGATTTCTTCTCTTAATCCCTACCCATCAACACGAAGCTGATTTCAGGCCTAGAGGGACAAAGCTTTAACTCTGATGACTAATTCACAGATTTCAAGAAAGTATAGCAGAGGTCATCCTATTCTCAATCCCCTCTCCACTTTTCAGTCTTAGAATGTGAGCAAACTTTCACATTTACCTGAGAAAATCTGAGTCAATGAAGTTGTCTTGAACTTAGATTCTTTATTGCCACAGAACTCAGATATGTGAATGAAAGAGCTTTCATTTCTGTCACAGATGCCCACTGTAGCAGCTCAGATTCTTTTATGGCTTCGGGGTGCAAACTAGGGTTGCCAACTCTGGGTTGTGAAATTCCTGGAGATTTGGGGGTGAAGCCTGGTGAAGGGACCCCGGTGGGTTAATTACACAGAAGTCAGCTCATGTGAGCCAGTTGGGTGTAGTGGTTAAGTGCACAGACTCTAATCTGGGAGAACCTGGTTTGATTTCCCACTTCTCCACTTGCACCTGCTGGATGACTTTGGGCAAGCCATACTTCTGTCACAGCTGTTATTGAAAAAGAGCAGTTTCTGTCAGACCTCTCTCAGCCCCACCTACCTCACAGAGTGTCTGTTGTGGGGAGGGGAAGGGAAAGGAGTTTGTAAACCACTCTGAGACACCTTTGGATAGTGAAGGGTGGGATATAAATCCAATCTCTTCTTCTTGAATCATGGGATAGTGTTTCCCCACTTCTCAGAAAACAAAAATGTAGTTCTCACCTTATGTACCTGCAATTTCATATGAAGTATGAATTCAATTGATCTATATTTAAGTTGGGACTTAAACTGAAGTTTCCAGTGTGAATCTTTGCAACCATTGTCCCTGTGTGTGTTACCCAAAATGGACCCCAGTTCAGAATCAGCACATATGGGACTTCCGGTCGGAGAAAATGGCGAATTGACACACTTTGCGAGTTGTGCAGAGTGTACTGCGGCATCTGACGACAGTCTGGGCTCTATTTGGCCCAGCGCAGCACTCTCCAGGCGGGGGAGTGGCAAGCAAGCAGCGAAGCCTGAGGGGGGGTTGAGATCGGTGTGGATAAGCTTCGGAGGAAGCTTGTTTACACTTTGATCTCCCTCCGTGAAGAGGGCAGTTGCAAATCAACTCTACAGATGCCAGCCGGGCTGAGAATTCAGCATAAATTCACCATCTACCGATCTCTTTATCATCTGATTAACATCGTTTACAGAAGAAGCACCGCGAAACCCCGAGACTACAAGCAAGGTAACAAACAAACGATTAAGCGCTTACCGGTTTAAAGGAGACTGTGATATTGAAACGTACGGATAAGCGTTGAAACCTTTAAGGAACTATTTCGCTTGAATTAAAAGTAAAAAGAAAGCTTTCCGTTAGAGAAAAAGGCTGAAAAGAGACTTTGTTTTGCATTCCTGTGGTCAGCCAAGTCTAAACGTTACGTAGTAGAAACGAAACTAACTGTGACTCTGTGATACAGGAAGTGGGCTAGAGTGGAGGTTTTTAGAGGCTGCTGTGTTTGAAGCGGATGGACATTTTATTGTGTGACACCACCTTTACCGGAAGTTGGATTACAGAGACGGACAGGTGAACAGGAAGTTTGAAAGGAGCCTACTCTAGCCGGAAAACGATAGAGAAATTGCGCCCGACATTTTGGGGAGGACTAAAATTTAAAATGTTATTTTCAAGCCGAAAAAGTGCTTAAACAAGTTCTAAAGGTGGCGATTTGGCTTGAAGATTGCTAACATAAAGTCTGACTAACATTGAAGTGACCTCCAAGACGGATTTGAGAACAAGACCTAGAGCTGCTTCATCACCCAGCCCAAGAATGACTGCAAAGGAAAAAAAGAGTGGCAAGCAGCTATGGAAGCGATGGAAAAACGGATGACTGAGAATCTTGGAAAACAAATAGAATCACAGCTGCAACAACAATTGGAGCAAATAGAGCAAGTGCAAATCCAAGTACAGAAAAAAAATATGGAAGAATTGAAAGAACTGGTACTTACAGAAGTGTCAGGGATTAAAAAAGATACAGAAGAACTTAAAAAGGAAGTCAAAAGTCTGGTGACAAAATCTGAAGATATGGAACAAAAGGTTAAAAAAACCTTGTCAGAAAATGCAAGACTGGAGACCATGATGGACTACAGGGCTACTCAGAATCACTTGAGATTGAGAGGGATAGAAGAGGAGGAAGATCAAGATCTACGGGCTCTAGTAATTAAGACATTGACAACTTATATAGGGGAAGATGAAGGAGATTTGGATGCAGACTTTGACTTGATTTACAGAGTAAATTCAGCTTATGCCAAAAGAAAGCAATTACCTAGAGATGTAATTGTTCAATTTGTGACAACAAAGATGAAGGAAGACGTTTTCAAGAAACAATTTACACAACCGTTGGAAATTAATGGAAAGAAAATAATAATTCTGAGAGAAATTCCGAGATCGATTCTACAAGATAGAAAGAAATTCAAGAAATTGACAGACAGGTTAAAAGAAATGAATATTAGGTTCAGATGGGAGATTCCATATGGACTTACATTTATGTACAACTCGGTGAGATCAACTCTTAAATCTGAAGGAGACTTATATAGATTTAAAGCGAACAATCTGGACGATTTTAAAGATATTTAATTTAATACCATTATGGATTACAAATTTTTATCTTGGAACGTAAATGGATTAAATTCACCAGGTAAAAGAAGACTGGTGAATCATTGGCTGGAAAAACAAAAATGTAATATAATTTGTTTACAAGAAACACACATAAGAAAACAAGATGATAAATATCTGATTAATAAAAAATTGGGAGAAGAATTTCATTCTTCAGCAGTTAACAAGAAAAAAGGAACAGTGATTTATATTTCAAAAGATTTGGATCCTAAACAAATTTTTTCCGACAAAGAAGGAAGGTATGTTGGCGTGGAAATCTGTATGGATAGAAAAAAGACATTGCTTGTTAATATATATGCACCCAATGGTGCAAAAGAGACCTTTTTTAATGATCTGACTAAAGAGTTGGAATGTTTAAACTATGACCAAATTGTTCTTGCAGGAGACTTTAATGGTACAGTGAACAACACATTGGATAGAAAGTCCAAAGCAAGTGGAGAGACAGTTGGAAAGTTACCAAAAAATTTCTTTCAATTGATGAAGCAAGAGAAATTAGAAGATGTTTGGAGGAAGTGGAATCCTAAGACTAAGGACTACACGTTTTATTCGAATAGACATAATTCCTTTTCTCGAATTGACATGATTTGGATGTCAGAGGAGATGGCGCAAAAAACTTATAAAATACAAATTTTACCGAAAACTAACTCTGATCATAATCCCCTACTTTGGATATCTAAAGCAAAACCTAAACAGTTATTTTGGAGAATTAATGAAGATTTACTGGATCAAAAACAAATTAATGAAATCTTAAAAAAGGAAACGAAAAGTTTTTTTGAACTGAATTTGAATAAAGGCACGGATATACAAGTTGTATGGGATACATACAAAGCAGTAATGAGAGGTATGCTTATCTCTCTGAATTCCAAAGATAAAAAGCAAAAGATCCAGCAACAGAAAGACCTTCATGAAAAAATTCGACAAAAAGAAAAGGAATTAAAAAAAAGACCAGGGAAGAAGAAAATTATTAAAGAGATCCACTTCCTGCAAGATCAGCTGAATGTTCTTTTAAACAGAGAATTATATTGGAATTTAAAAAAATTACAGCAAAAAGCATTTGAGGGTGCAAATAAACCAGGAAAGTTTTTGGCATGGCAATTGAAAAATAGAAAAGATAGGAATTTTATATCTAAGATTGTTGATGATGGAAAGGAGGTGATGAACCTGAATGGTATAAAAAGAGTTTTCTTTAAATACTATGCCAAACTATTCCAAAAGAAAGGAATTGACCAACAGAGAATCAAGAAATATTTGGAGACGATTGAAGTTCCAGAGCTGGGAAAACAAATTAAAGAACTACTAAATGGTTTAGTAACGAAAGAAGAAGTGACAATGGCGATAGAAGACGCAAAGTTGGGCAAAGCTCCAGGACCAGATGGCTTTACAGCAAAATTTTATAAGAAATTTAAAGAGGAGCTAACCCCTATTTTAGTACTTCTGTCAAATGAGATAAGACAGACCAAGCGGATCCCAGATTCATGGAAGGAAGCAAACATTTCATTGATACCTAAAGAAGGTTTGGATTTGACTCAAGTAAAGAATTATAGACCAATATCGCTATTAAATAATGACTATAAATTATTTGCAAAAATAATTTCAGAGAGATTGAAAAAATATTTGAAAGATACAATAGCGGAAGAACAAGCGGGATTTTTACCAAATAGACAAATTAGAGACAATCTAAGAGTGGTGATAGATGCAATTGAATATTATGACAAGCATCCTGAAAAAGAAGTTGGATTCCTCTTCTTAGATGCGGAAAAAGCTTTTGATAATTTAAATTGGGAGTTTATGCTACAAGTTATTGAAAAAATGAATATTGGACAGTCCTTTTTAAACATGATTGTGGCAATATATTCAGAACAAAAAGCGGCTTTGAATATAAACAAAGAAAAGACGGACTTCTTCCGAGTCCAAAAGGGAACACGTCAAGGCTGCCCGTTATCCCCGTTGTTGTTTATTTGGATATTGGAAATATTATTGACAGCGATAAGAAAAGATAACAGTATTGAAGGACTTACAGTGAAAGGTTTCGCCTATAAATATAGGGCTTTTGCAGATGACGTAATGTTTATGATTCAAGACCCAATTGAGAAAATACCACAATTGATGGAAAAAATTGAAGAATTTGGTGCAGTTGCGGGTTTTTATGTTAATAAAAATAAAACTAAAGTGATGTGCAAAAATATGACGAAACAAAGACAAACAGAACTTCAAGAGAAAATACAATGTGAAGTAGTCACAAAGACTAAATATCTTGGAATTGATTTAACCATGAAAAATATTGACTTGTTTAAAAACAATTATGAAAAGGTGTGGCATAAGATTCAGCAAGATATGAAGAAATGGGATACTTTGAATTTATCATTGATGGGAAGAATCGCGACTGTAAAAATGAATATCTTGCCGCGTTTGATGTTTTTGTTTCAGACTATTCCAATACTAAAACAAAGGAAAATATTGGATTCGTGGCAGAAAGAATTATCCAAATTTGTATGGGCAGGAAGAAAGCCAAGGATTAAAATGAAAATCTTATGTGATGCAAGAGAGAGAGGAGGCTTACAACTACCAAATTTAAGACTGTATTATGACGCCGTCTGTTTAACATGGTTGCAACAGTGGATTAATTTGGAGAATAAGAAGTTATTGGCCCTCGAAGGACATGATAATAAATTCGGATGGCATGCATATTTATGGTATGGAAAAGTAAAAATGGATAAATTTTTTAAACACCACTTTGTAAGACAATCACTGTTCGAGACATGGACGAGATATAGAAAATTCTTCTCAGAAGAAAGACCACTTTGGATTGTACCAGCTGAAGTGATTAATCCATATTCAAGAAATCAAGGACTAGACTGGCTACCTTATAAAAATCTTTTAAAATCTGAAGGGAAAAATTTTGTGTTAAAAGACAGATTTGATGTTGAATTTGAATATGATTGGTTGAAGTATAGACAGATTTATGATTTATTTAAGACCGATAAAAGAGAACATGGTTTTAGAGAAAAGAATATTGAAATTGAAACTGTATGGCTTGAGAAAGATAAAAAAATGATTTCTAAATTGTACAAGGTGTTATTGAAATGGTATACTGAGGATGAAGTTGTAAAGGAGCAAATGATAAAATGGGCAGTAAATGTTAATAATGAGATATTAATGACATCTTGGGAATACTTGTGGAAAAAATCAATGAAAATTTCAACGTGTGTAAATGTTAAAGAGAATTGTTATAAAATGATGTATAGATGGTATATGACGCCTAAAAAAATTGCTATTATAAATGAAAGTATGTCCAACAAATGTTGGAAATGTAAAAAACATGAGGGGTCTTTTTACCATATGTGGTGGACATGTGATAAAGCAGTAAAGTATTGGACAGAGATCCACAATGAGATACAAAAAATTTTGAATTGTACTTTTAAGAAAGACCCACAGATGTTATTGCTAGGTCTTAAAATGGAAGAATTAAATGTAGCCAAGAGAACACTACTATGGTACTTGATTACAGCAGCAAGACTGACTTTTGCTCAATGTTGGAAACAAGATAAAGTACCTGAAACATGGGAATGGATTAAAAAGACGTTGTTTTTAGCAGAAATGGATAAATTAACAAGAAAATTAAACAACGAAGAAGATGAAACTTTTTTTGAAGACTGGAAAGACTTTCAAAAATACTTGTTGAAAAATTGGGACATTAAACGTGGTCTGATTTGTTTTGATAGTTATTAAGTGGAAAATGAAATAGAATTAGATTTCTGAATTGTTACCGTTTGTTAGAGAAAATAAGTTTAGAAATAACTGTAATAGAATAAGAGTGATATTACTGGGGTTGGAGCGGTGCGGGAAGTCTTGTTTGGGGGGGGGAGAAGGGAAATTAGAAAAATGGGTATGTAGGTTGGCTGAAAATGTTTGAACATGTGATATATCCAATAATAAAGTGTATTTACCAGAATCAGCACATATGAACATCCTCACACATGTGGGACTCAAGTCTGAGTCTGAGAGGATCTTTTAAGTTTATTGTATACACACTTTTGGCTATAGTTTAATACCTGTGTTTGTGTGGGGTAACTTTATTGTCTTAGCCCCAGGTTGTAGAATAAGAAAGGATGAATTGATACTAAGATACTAATATAAGACAGATTTGAGTCTAGTGACATAGTCCAAGATTTTCGGGTATGAGCTTTGAAATAGCTCCCAAATCTCTCAAAAGCTCAGCCCCTGAAAATCTTGTTTTTACTGGACTCAGATCTAGCTGTTCTACTGCAGACAAACCTGGGTACCCTTGGAAACTAATATAAGACAGCCAAACTGACCCATTTAGTGATAAAATACAGTTACAATTAACTTGAAGCAAACCAGCAAACCATTTACTTTGCAAAATGCTAGTTTCTAATTGTGCTGCCTTTAAATGAGGGCCCAGTTACACTTCTAACCCCTCAAATGTGTTTCTCACTGCAGTGGCAAAGATACAGGGAGAACAGAAAGATGTTGGGATTTCCTGCGAAGGGATGCAAAAACGTGAAAGGCAGAAGGGAGAGGGAGCTTGGATAAAAAGGAAACAAGGAATCCTGAGGAAAGAGAACAAGGGGGGGGCCTATGGAAAGCTGGTCAGCCTGGGGTTTTGGGGGCACTTGGCAGAGAGTTCCCAGGGCCCTCTTCCCCTCCTCTGCCCACCACTAGGCCTTACTCACACCCACATCCCCTCCCACCCATCCTCTTGTCTCCCACCTGCCCGTGGGTGTTTCTGATTCTAGCATTCACTCCACATTTTCTCAACTGGGAGGAAAAAGTGTGGCTCAAAACCACATTCAGATACCTCCAGGCAGGGCTTTTTTTTTGTAGAAAAAGCCCAAGAGGAACTCAGCAGCATAATAGGCCACACCCAACAGCAGAAACTCATTAGCATATTAGGTCACACCCCTAACAGCACTACTAATTAGCATATTAGGCCACACCCCCGTGCCTTCCCTTGGCTTGCCTGGTGTGGGGAGCCTGGGCAAGCCAGCCTTTGGACAGGCTGGGGAAGGCATGGGGAGGCATTTAAATGCCTCCCTGATCCTTCTAGGGCCCCCCCTGGCCTGCCTGCCTTGGAGTGGCCAGGGGGTGTCACTCTCCAGTCCTTCCTTCTGTAGCCACACATGGAGAGGTTTTGGCTGTAGTGGGTGTGGCCAACTCTGAAGCCAGCCGGAACTCCATTCCTGTGTGTTCCTGCCCCAAAATAGCCCTGCCTCCAGGCAATGCCATACTGACTGCGAAGTGACCCCCGGGTGGCCATAAAACAGCCATAAATCTATGCAGAAGAAACCGTAAAATCTGATCATCAAAGAAAGTCAAAGCGACATGCAGTCTGGAGGGTAGCATGAAATCCGATGATCAAAGGAAGTGAAAGCAACGTGGGTTTCA
The DNA here is from genome assembly GCA_029375565.1 of Gekko gecko. Taxonomy (NCBI): domain Eukaryota; kingdom Metazoa; phylum Chordata; class Lepidosauria; order Squamata; family Gekkonidae; genus Gekko; species Gekko gecko. Next base: position 73,097,637 of record JAPDNY010000009.1, read on the forward strand.
TAAAACAATGGAGGGAAAAGCCAATGCAGAATCAGCCTATGTCTCCTTCGCCTGCCTGCTTGTGAGACCTCCCACAGCCAGTACTCCCAGGACACCTGCGCCACCCACAACCCTTTTCCTGGTGGCACTGAGAAGTTCATGCAGCTGGGAGGATGAGTGGCAGAGCACTAGCAATGGAGTAGGAGGGGAGGTTGGCAGCAGTGGGCCCTCCTAGAAGCCCTGGGCCCTGGCAGTTGCCCCACTCTAGGGTGAGCTGACGCCAGCCCTGACGGGAAGCCAGAGTGCTATAAAGCCAAGTGGCAGAGGATGGGTGGCGGTGTAAGCTAGGAGCTGAGAAGGGAAGGAAGGTATAGGAGGAAAGTTTTTAAAAGACCATGGTGGAATGGGGAATATGAGCTCTTACTCTGCCTCTTACTGACAAGAGGATCCTGTTTCATGTCAGCAATGGAAGAAGCTATAGGAGAGTTATCTTATTCTAGAATCCTCCTCCTCCCCTTTTGGGTGGTTTTTTTTTTGGTAGTACGCCACACTTAGGAGTTGCCATTCAGCCTCAAGAAGGTTAATCCGTAACATTCCAACTTTAATAAAAGAATGCATCTTTGTGGCATGGAAACCTCCGAATAGCAGAGTCACATTCTTACAGGGAGCTTAGCTTTTTAATGAAATGCGGTGCCGAGGGAATGCCGAAAAGGTAAATAAGATGCTCTTTTGACAGGTCGTGCTGTTTCTCGTAGATTGATTCCAGCCTGTAGCCCTGGAATTCTGGTAATCAAATACCTTCTTTGTTCCCTTGGTAAAGAAAAGCTACCCCCCCCCCATCTATTGGGACAACGTAAGTAGAGCCAGAGGAAATGGCAGAATTCTTTCACCTTCTCTGTTTGCCTCCTGACTTTGAATGAACCACAAGTCCAGCTCTCAGCAGAATTAAACTCATCCCTTTAATCTTCTGTGAGCCAGATTTTTAAAATTTATTTATTTATTTATTCCGGCTTATATTCTGCCCTCCCCGCAAGCGGGCTCAGAGCGGGTAACATCAGTAAAAGTTAAAACATTCCACAGCAGAACTTAAAGCAGAATATAAGAAATCATTCACACAGTAGCTAAAACAAATTACAACAGACAAACTGAAGTCCACATACTCTTGTGTGTGAGTTTTCAGGATGAAGCAAAGAATAAAGATACCATCACACTTCCCTGGAAGCACTGAGGCTTGTTTGTGACCAAACCTTTCCCTCAGATATAGACCTGACTGTATTTATAGTGTACTTTCCACTTTCAGCCAAGGTGCGCAAAACACATTTTCCCTCCAAGTGTTGCATGATTTATGTACTCTTTAATATAAACTGCTTTCCCTCATAGCACCGAATAGGATGCAAGCAATAATGAGCTGGATCCTGTTCCTACACAGACCATAGAGTTGGTGATGGAAAGTGACATCAAGTCGCAGTGGACTTATGACAACTCTATAGGGTTTTAAGGCAAGAGAAAGTTCAGAGGTGGCCTGCCATTGCCTGCCTCTGCCTCAGAACCCTAGTATTTCTTGGTGGTCTCTCATCCAAATACTAACCAGAGCCCCTGCTTAGTTTTCAACATCTGGGCTAGTCTTGGCTGTACAGGTCAGTGCAATAGAGTTATTCTGTACTGGATGAGTCACAAAGTTGCTTGGAAAAATTAGTAGAGACTGTGGTCCATACCAGTGCATATAGCTTGCTGGAACTAGGATCAGATACCTCCGGGGAGGGGAAGGGGGAGAAGGGGAAGGGAAAGGAGTTTGTAAGCTGCTCTGAGATTTCCTCGGGTAGTGAAGGGCGGGGTATAAATCCAATCTCCTCCTCCTTGTCTTCCTCCTCTTCCTCTTCCTCTTCTTCCTTCTGTGTAATTTTTGTAATCATGTCATGTTAATACTTATTCTTTGCTTCAGTTCTGTTTATTGAATGTCCTGTTCTGTCTATTATATTGATTCGCTCTACATAGTCTGCCTTGAGTCCAAGTGAGAAAGGCGAACTATAAATAATGCAAATAAATAATACAAAACCAGCATGTGAACAATAATGGGTTGAATCTTGTAGATTCGTTCTGCTAATGCTGGGTTTTTCCTCTGACACAAATAGCTTTGTTTGTTGGCTATCTAAGATTGAATTGTTCTATGTATCTTGTAATCCATCTTCACTCTCAGCAAGAATAAGCAAGTGTAATAAAGCAAACCGAAATGGAAACCTCAAAAACAATTACCAAACGATGGAAGCAGCAGCCAGTTTCAGAACTGGTTCAACCCTTTGGTCTTTTAAAATTGCCTCACCAGATGACGAAGTAGCCCGGTGGGCCCCTCTCGGGAACCACGGAGCCACATTTCAAATAAAATGTGTTTGTTTTGTTGTTGTCATTTTGCAGAAATACAAATATAACTTCCTGAAATTGGATTACTATAGGGACAGAAAGCAGGGCTGCGGGGGGGGGGAGGGGGTATTTATTCCAAAAGGTCTCCAAGCAACTTGCTGCATTGCCTGATTTATTTTTCAGTAAGGGCATTGTTCCCTGATATTTGTTCTTTTCTTTGGGGGGGGGAAGCTGCTGCTCAGATGATTCCCTCCACCAAATCTTTTGTCTAAGCTTCCAGAGCCATTATTCCTTCAGAGCTTTGTATGTTTCAGTCAACCTTCAGTGACCCTTGTAGGCTGAATTCCTGACGTTGGTTTCTCCTGTGAATCCATTTACAGGAGAAACTTCTAATTGTCCTGGATTCCTTTCTGTCTCAGAGAGCGAGAGCTCAGAGCCCTGCCTTACCCTGTGCATGTGTGTTTGGTTGCTAATGCTGGAGATCTGGAATGAAGCTTTGAATTTTCAGTCTCTTAAAGTTTATGTTGTATCACTGTATCCTTTAAAGCGCGAGAAAAATCCCTGGTAAAGGCTGCAATGATTTAGGTTTCAGTCAGCAATAGGCAGATGCAGGGTGACAGTTCTTCTCTGGACTGAAATCCTGTGGCAGGAACAGTTTTAAACTGGCATGGATTTGTGTGATGTTGGTTCTCCTTTGGGATGGCAGGTTCTCTGTCGAACACTGGAATAACCACAAATAATACTTTAAAAAAACCCACAACAACTTGGAACACCCTTGGCTGTTTATCTTTCGCAGAGTCCGCCGTATGGTGGTTCATCATCACTTGTTGGTTTGGATTGGCTACGTCCAGGCGCCTAACTGTGCAGGTCTGTGCCAGTGATGATTCCTGTGCTGGGGGCAGTAGAGGATTCTTCATGCAGAGCAGTCCCCGTGGAAGCAGACAGGAGCCTAATTTCAACATGATACCGACAAGGCAAAATCATATGCCTATATGGGTTTGCATGGATTCCACATCTGGTTCAATTTTAACAATTTCAAATTATTAAAATTATTTACCAATTTAATATCAATAATTAATAATTTATTTTTTATAATTTAAATTTAAATAATTTTAACTGCTCATTGGTTTATTGTATTTTACCGAAATATTGTAAACCGCCCTGAGCCCACGCATTCCTTGCGCCCACAGTGGCTGAAGAGGCATGTTGCAGCTCCTGGGTCTGTCCTTCCTGGGTCCTCTCTGCTGTGGTCCATGGGGATGCTGCAGATTTGATAGGGGCACAACCCCCAGTGCGCCCCCTGCTGGGTATGGGCCTGCCCTGTAGGGTTTTAAAGACAAGAGATGAACAGAGTTGGTTTGCCACTGCCTGCCTGTGCTTAGCAACCCTAGGCTTCCTCAGTTGTCTTCCCTCCCAGTACAAAACAGGGCTGACCCTGCTTAGCTTCTGAGATCTGAGAAGATCAGGCTATCCGGGGCTATCCAGGTTAAAGCTCAAAGAGGTTTACCATGTCCAAAAGAAACAAAAAACCAACAACTCCACAACAGAAGGCCATGAAATTTCACAACTATTACTTGCCATTAACTGACTAATTTGCAAGGCAGACAGAGAGAAGAACCCTGATGAAAACAGTCTCTCTTCATTGTGCTTACCTGTTGTTGTTGTTGTTGTTGTTGAGGAAAATAGGCAAAAATACTTAAATGCTCAGAGTTTGCAATGGATCTTTGCTTCAGTGGAGAGGAGACATTTCTTTCTATGAAAAAACTTTATTTCTAACGGAAAAGGATACACAGGAAACCTACAAAATAAAAGAGATATCTAGAGCTACATTTTCACATCTTTACAGCTACAGACACATGGTCACACAACAATGGAGAATCACCTTCTTCTTGACCTCTAGAAGGAAGTCACCTCGGATTACATTAACCAATCCGTGTTACAAAGCAGACCTCAGTTTTCCTGGGCTTTGCTTGCACTGGCTCTGTGCCAGCTTTCCTTCTCATTCAGGCTAAACAATAGCACAGAAGGTAAACAAATTAACCCTGTAATGACTGGAATCTAGGCCTTGCACCTCACATATTTCCAACAGTTGTTTCCTGAGGATATATGTACCATCACATCTTCTACTAACTATAAACCAACTTCTTTTCCTAAGCATTGTAGTTTGGCTATGTTGCTTTCAGCCAGACAGGCCCTTCATCTGCTAGAAGATGCTCCCTTTGCCAAACTCAGAAGGGTCTCCCTTTTTAGGCATGATAGATTATGTATCTATCACAGACAGGTGCTCACTTCCTTACCATTAGTAACCTTCCTTTCTCCACACCCAGCCCAGCTGCACATATCTGACATGCTACCGAAGCACCTTGAGCTTCTCAGCTAAAACAAGACACTGGGCCTGTGCAAAGTCTCATGGGTAAGTCTTGTTGCTTCACTGGCATCATGTTTAAATCAAGCCATGGCAACAGACAAGCAGGGGACAGGGGGCATTGCTGACAACAAGGGTTTGTGGAGTGGCATCCTCAGAATGAAGAGCTGAGGAATGCAAAAATAGAATTCCAACTTGTCCGTGTTTATATTCTGCCAGGGAGCTGTTGCTCTGTTGGCATCACAGCTTTGTCGTTTGCAGGCTGTGTCAGCAAAAGTTCTGGCCTTCTCGGGTGTCTTTTTCTGCTTTGGCACATAAGTGAACTTCCTCCTCGGAGACGAGTGTTCATCAGCACAGCGTTATGCAGATTTGAGTGCATGCAACGGTTTATTGAAATTTCTGCTTGTTCATCATGACACTGTGTTAACTGAAAACTTCTGTCTCTGGAAAACAGAACCCATTCTGCTGAATCACTGGATCCTAGCTTGATAGAACCTTCCGTTATGTCATCTCTGGTATTTAATTAATGGGGCAAAACTGTATTAATGGCAAGGCATTTCATAGCCTCTATATCAATTTGGGATAGTTTCTCAAACTGAGTTGCAGAGGATAACCATGTTGGTCTGCAGTAGAACTGCTATATTCGAGTCCCATAGAACCTTAAAAAAGGAAGCCGCAGTCTGATGACGCAAGTTGACTTTACAGGGTGCTAACCGGGGGGAAGATTCCTTCCTGCTTAAAAACATGAATCACGTTCACCCCATGATCAAAGAACTTCTTTTTCTTAGCCCAGATAGCTCTAGTTATTTCTGTGGGATAAAAAGAGAGTAAAAATCTCTTCACTCCTAATGGGCTCGGTAGAAGCACCACAGATCTCAGACCAGTGGCATCTATGCGTGGAAGCCACAGTTCTCAGTTTGCAAGACCTGACAGTAGGATGTTTCCAAGATCATTAATTCATAGGGTTACCATAAGTTTGAAGTGATTTGATGGCACTTCACACACACGCACACACACACGCATGCACACACAGCACCTTATAGAGCAACAAGATTTTTGGGTATCAACGTTAGGAAGTCAAAGCTCTTTTTGTCAGATACCCATTGAAGGGAGTTTGACTCTTGAAAGCTTGTACCCCCACAATCTTATTGGTCTCTAAAGTGCTATCGAGCTTGAATCTCACTGTTCGGTCAACTAGAGTTTCAGGTTTGGGTTCGAGCAGTGGTGCACTGCGCACAGTGCAGGTTAGACCTTGCTTGAAAATTCAGCCCTGCTCGAGAGCCTGTGTGTGAATAGCTTGTAAGTCCATGCCTTCACACAAGTCAATGCACTCAGTAGGATAAGACATCTAGTAATGCTCACTAGACACCCTGATAGAAAATTAGACTTTATTTCCACCCTAAAATTTGAAATACGGTTGCCAACTCCAGGTTGGGAAATTCCTGGAAATCTGGTAGCGGACCCTGGGGAGGGCAGGGTTTGGAGAGGGGAGTGACCTCACCAAGGTATAATGCCATAGAATCCACCCTCCACACCAGCCATTTCCTTTCCAGGGGAGTTGATCTCTGTTGACTGGTGATCAGCTATGGTTCCGGGAGATTTCCCGGCCTCACCTGGAGGTTGGCAGCCCTGTCTGCAAATGCCCAATCTGCATATTTGTATAGATCAGTGAAATGCAACATGAAGAAACTAGCCAAGTTCTGAAGTACATTATTACGTTGGGGATAATATGCAAAAGTAAATCAATTCAAAATTAATCAGAGATCAAGCGTGCATAATCTCTCCTTTGCATGCTGTTTAAACCAGGAACAGTGACTGCTTAAGGCTGAATTATCAGAACGATAAACCAGGACCTTATCGTATTAAACACTACCTTCTTAGATGGCAGGTGCTTAGGGGCTATAAAGTATAGGTTCATCAGCAATAATGTAAATGGATTTTACTGTGAGGCAGATTTTTAATAAGCAGCTGACTTCAATTGCCTATCAGCTCTTCAGATAGATTTTGATCTTGTTCTTAATTGAAGCTAGTCTTAATTGTGAAAGGCATCATGAAAAACACACTTGTAATTTACCAGTCCCATCACAATTATCTTTGGCATGTTCTTTGGTGGAGAAGATTTTTCTTCTCACTTGTGAGGCTTTGTAGAAATACCTACACAGCAAAGCTGGTCCATGCCGCCAATTTGTAGAGCTCTCAAACTGACCTTTTTTGAGACCCGTGGTATTACAGTTCCAAGTATTTATTGTAGACAACAGAGCTGACCTCTGATATTTCATGGTTGTGGGTTCTGTGCAGGCACACATGGGACTACACGAGTGCAGGTCAGTGGTGGAGAAGAGCATCCAAGCATTTCAGAAGAAGTTTCTAGGCTCTGGAGTATTCCCCCTCCTCTTTTCCCTTTCCTCACCCAAAGGGTCTTGTGACAGAGGCGGGGCAAGCGCTCCTTCCCTCATTTCTCTTCTTGTTGCCATGAGGAGAGGGTGTGCTTCTAAGTTGCTGCTTTGTGGGGCTTCAGGGATAAAACAATGAGGATTTTCCATGGAAAACAGTGAAGAGTTTTACCTACAAATAAGTAGGATGGCTCTATTTAAGAAGTGTGGGGAGTGCAGAGTGAAAATGGCCCAAAGTGATAATCATTCCTCATGCCTCCTATGTCTGGGAGAAGGCCACAATATAACCACATGCCCAGCTTGTAGATGCCTAACTCCTAAATCACACAATGGAAAAGTGGCAAGACTTAAAGCCATGCTTTGGGAAGAAGCTTTGGGCACCCCAGACCCCTGTGGGGAAAAAGGGCCCAAATGGATAAGGACGCAAGGGCCCATTCAGTGTTTTCAGCACTGACACCCTCATTATCAGAGCTGCAAACTCATGTCTCTGCCTTGAGATCAGCATTGGAACTGCCTCCAAAAAAAGGCTAAAAAGAGAGCCAAACACTCACATCGCAGTCTGGCCTGATTGCCATTGAGTTGGTGCTGTTCAAGCACCTCTTGAAATCAACAGTCTCCATTCCCACAGACTCATAGCTCACCCACTCGAAGTCGTCAATCCTCCTCACCCTACCCCCGACATTCAGTTTCTTTTTGGAGCTAAGAATCAACACCAACAATCTTCAAAACAAAGTCTCCCTAGTGCCACAATTTGCCATTGGGACTTGATGTCGCCTCATTCTCACATCTGAAGATGCCCTCACCATCAAGAAGGGTATCAAGGTCCCCAGAATCTTCGGAAGATGAGATCTTTGAGGTGCCTCCCATGGACTCATTGGAGTCACAAGACAAACGGCAACCAGATCTACAGCCACCAAATTAGTGACCCTCCCAGCGAAACCCATGGGGCCCGTTTTCATTCATGATGCTACTGCAGTAGGCACAGTCAGGGCCGGCCCATCATTGACAAAATTAAGGCAGCTGCCTATGGGCGCTGGCTTGACAAGGGTGCCGCTCTGACCTGTCTGCTGCCCTGCCTTCTCCTCCTGCAGAATCCAGCCGAGTGAGAGCTAGGCGTGAACGTCAGGGTGCTATTCCTATGGTGCAGTGGTGGGTCTTCTGGCGAGGAAGGCAGTCTTCACCACCAGCATGGATGCCGTTTTGGGCCTCTGAGGACGTTGGGAGGTGAAGCGTGCATGTGGAAATGTCCCCGTGGGGTGGAGGAAAGGGGCCCAGGGTCCTGCTGGGCCACGCATTGTGCGTGGCCACCTCTACCCTCCTGGCAGCTGCCCCGGGTGGATGGAACTTCCTCTGGCTGTGCTCCTGCTCCAGAGCCATCATGCAAGTGGCCCTGTCCCACGGTCCCAGCCAGGAAGGACTACAGCAGGAGCGCCCGTCACCCTGCCTTTGTTGTGCCTCTGAAACCAGACTGCCCGTCACAGAGGGGGTGGGGGGTGCCAGAAAATTGGTGGGCACATGGGGGTGGGTACCTAGTGTGCAAAAAAACCTGGGGCCGGCCCTGGGCACAGTGAGCATCCCCACAAGCTCCATACCCATGGTGACCTGTATAATATTCCATGAGACCCAGATGAGACCACCAGGGTTCCCCACATCATGGTTCTGACTCAGAGGATGCAATCTACCAAATTTCAGAAGCAATATGGTCAGTGACTCATCAGCTCCCTCTCCAACAGAGGACCTTGAGATATATTTGGAGCAGTTGATCTGAATGGTGAAAGCCCTAGGTCTAGAGTTTAATACTTCAAAGCTGCAGCTGTCTGATCCTATAATGAAGGCTTTATATAGCCCTGACTTGGGCCCTGTGGCCCTTCCGCTGTTGCAAGGGATATAGAACACAACTTTAGCCACCTGGGCTAAACTGGACTCAGCACCAGAATGATCAAAGAAGCTGGAAAACCTCTACATGATCAGGGAAGAAGGCTGTGACTACTTGTTTCACTGCCCTCAAGCAAACTCCATAGACTCAGAGGTCTTAACAGCCAAGGGAAGAGCTGAAAGCCAAGAGGTTATAACTGCCTCTCGTGAACCCACAATGAGAAGTTGTACAGTTATAAACTGAAAAGGATTGTGTACTGGAGTGACGAGCATGGCCTTGATCCACAATTGTCCAGCTAAAAATGAAAGGGATATGGACTCAGGGAAGGTAGAAGGCGTGTTTGCATGCCTGCCCTCTGTTTTCCCAGCCTGCCCACTGAATTCCGTTCCTGATCTTCTCCAGTCAGGGAACTCAGGCATGTTTACAATGTTTACAATGCCTCTCTTTCCCTCCCCAATTTCAAGGAGGGAAAGAAAGGCATTTAAACATCCCCCCTTCCCCTAGCTTCTCCGCAATAGCAGAGAGGCTCAGGAAAAGAAGAGGGCATATTTGCATGCCTGTCCTCTGTTTTTCCAGCTTGCCTGCTGGAGACCCTGAGGGCAGGCATGCAAACATGCCTGGGTTCCCTGCCTGATCTTCTCCAGGTGCCCAGCATGCATGTTTACAATGCCTGCCTCTCCTTCTCTCCCCATTTCAGGGAGGGAAAGAAAGGCATTTAAAGAAAGAAAGTCACTTCCCCAAGCTTCTCCACAAAAGTGCAGAGGCTCAGGGAAGGAAGAGGGCATGTTTGCATGCCTGCCCTCTCTCTTCCCAGCCTGCCTGCCCCATGTTTAAAATGTCTTTCTTTCTCTCCCCCACATCGGGGAGGGAAAGAAAGGCATTTAAACCCAACAGCTGCCTGGTAATAATTATGGCTTTTTCGGGTTCAGCTATACCAGTAGCTGAATACAGTTCTGTATTCGGCTTATGTGATACCCGAAAAATACTTAAAGGTTGATTTAATATTATTAAAGGTTTATTTACTATGTTACCACCTGTTGTACCCCCAGATCCTCAAAGGAGTTTGTCCTATGGCCAGTGCTGACTTTTCTTTTGTCTCTTATAAAACCACCTTTTTGGTACCGATTACCTCCACCAGAAGGGTAAGCAAACTATGGGCACTGCACTGTGACCCTTTTTTATTAAATTCCACCCAGACAAGGTAGTAGTCAGACTTCGTGTAGAATTTCTCCCTAAGGTGGTATCATAACTCCACCTCAAGCAAGACATCACTCTCACAGTACTATTCCCATCCCTGACATCATTGGAACAAAAACTACATACAATAGGTGTATGGACAGCATACATCTACTCGATCAGCCCACACCCTCCTCCTAAGGTAAGTGAACTTTCTGTGCTCCCATGTGGGGCTGCACAGAAGCCACAACGATGAAAACAGGGTTGCATTTACCTGTGACTGTTGTTTGTCGAGTGGCCTTCTGTGCAGGCACACATCCCTCCCTCCTTTCCCACTGTGGGCTGCCAAATATGCATGGCCTTCCTCACAGTGGCGAAGGGAACTGAGGGAAGTAGTGCTCACCTCACCTCTGTCACGTGACCCTTTGGACAGGAAAAGGGGCCTCTATAGACAGAGGGGAGGGGGAGTACTCTAGAGCCTTGAAACTTCTTCAGAAAAGCTTGGAAGCTCTTTTCCATGGGTGGCCTACAATCATGCAGAACATCTGCTTGGCATGCAGAAGGTCCCAGGTTCAATCCCTGGCATCTCCAGTTAAAAATACCGGGTAGTAGGTGAATGTGAAAGACCTCAGCCTGAGACCCTGGAGAGCTGCTGCCAGTCTGCGTAGACAATACTGACCTTGATGGATCAATGGTCTGATTCAGTATAAGGCAGCTTCATGTGTTCATGGCAGAATGGGGATTTGAACCTGGGTCTCCCAGATCCTAGTCCAGTATTAAACACTACACCACATTGGTTGATATCCATGCATCTTTTTGAGAATCTTTCATGAGAGGTGGAGAAGCAAAATTTCTAACCATTAAGTAGTGAAAAACCAAAAGAAAAACCAACTGGGAGGGGGTAATATGCCAAAAAGGTAACGTGCCATAGGCACAGGGGGATCTGGAAGGGATTCTGGTATTTGGGCCTCTCACTTGTATGCTCACCAGCTTTCTTTCTCTGTTCCTCCCAAGGCTCTTAGTCTTATACCTGACCCCCCTCCACCAGTCCTAATATTCTTTATTGTCTTAATTGTTACTAAAAACCAAAATATTGTGTGGTTAGCCAAATGTGGCAAAATATGCCAGTTAGCAGTATTTATAAACATTTATATTGTTTATTATTAGCACAGAGCAGAGAGATTTTGTCCATTGTTTTATTTTCCTGCTTGGTGCAGTGTGAAGAGCCAGTTTGGTGTAGTGGTTAAGTGCGTAGACTCTAATCTGGGAGAACTGGGTTTGATTCCCCACTCCTCCACTTGCACCTGCTGATGTGACCTTGGGTCAGTCACAAGCTCTGGCACAGCTGTTCCTGAAAGAGCAGTTTGTGTTAGAGTTCTCTCAGCCCCACCTACCTGTCAGGTTGTCTGTTGTGGGGAGGGGAAGGGAAAGGGGTTTGTAAGCAGCTCTGAGACTCAAAAGTGAAGGGTGGGATATAAATCCAATCTCTTCTTCTTCTTTTTCTTCTTCTTCTTCTTGCAGGTATTTGGTTTATTTTATTTGTAGATTCTTGGATTCATATTCACGAGGGTGGCTGTCTATGGAAACGGAGTCAGAAATGCGTCTTTCCTTAAGTTTTCCTCTATAAAACTAAGGAACTTCTTGAGATGAGGACCAGACTCAACATAAAGTATCCACTTAACCCATATATTACTAACCCACTGCCACCTTCTTAACTACATTAATTCAAGTATTGCTTTATTCACTAACATGGGTTTTCAGTTTACTTCTTCAGTGCAATCCTAAGAATACTTATCTGGGAGTAAGACTCACTGAATTGACCTGAGTAGGATCCTGAATACACCTGTTTAGAATTGCTCTCAGGTGACAATCTAAGCACCCTTGCAAGGAATTAAGTCTTCTTGAACTCTGTGAGACTTATTTCCAAGTACGCCTTCAGGAATGCAAAGTCCTTATCAGAAACCTTTTTAGAAAATGCTCATGGTATACATACTAATTACAAAGAATCTGGGAAGTGTCAGCATTTTGGCTAAAGATAATTTTAAATAAATAATTATGTTGTACGTGCAGGTTTTTGTGAAATTAATGGGGAGTTAACCCCCCCCACCAGATAGCTCTTGTGTTAATGCTATCCTTTCTTTGAAACCAGACTGGGGTGATGAGTGGCAAATCTTTCCTGTGGGCTGCCTGAGTAATTCCATTCTACAATGGCACTTTATTATATTTTGAAGCCATGGGAGAATTAAAAGCTCCACACTAATTTTAATAATGCGCCCATATAATGATCAATTATCTGTATTCAAGAGTTCAATTTAATTAACTGTTGATGGCCCCCTTTCCACACACAACTCAATTTCTAAGTGAACGTTATTACTATCACTTGAGTTGATGTTTTGCTTGCATGTGTTAAAGCCCTTTTCGCACAAGGCGGGGAAACATAGATTTGTTATACATGGGAAAAACTATATAAAAAAAAAAACTAAGCAGGAAAGATTGCTAGAGGCGTTGTGTCCATTACATGCTGTCAAGTGGCTCTGTTATGTGCTGAAAATTGGATCTGTTAAGTGGATTAATCTACATCAGGGTATATAAAAAAACAGTGAATGTTGCAGTGTGGGAGAATATTCTTAAACTTATGTATCACTGGTATATGATGCCCAATAAATTAAGGAAAATAACTCCCTCTATAAGAAATTTATGTTGGAGATGTAAAATGTGGTGGCAGAATGGGCCTGCTGTGACCTGCAGGCCCTATTCCACCTTGCCCTACAAGGTTTTCCCAACACTTGGAGAGGCTTTTCTTTCTCTCTCGGATAATCCACTGCCACCACCTGACCTTTGAAAGGAATTGCCTGCTGAGAGGGTCAGGATTCCCAGCTTCCCTTCCAAGATCTGAGGCCTTGCCTCTGTGTCTCCTGCTGATCAGCACCTGGTCACCATGGGGACAGTTTACTGCCTTGTGCACCCTTGGAGGAGTAGCCTCTTTCCAACTGCCTGCCTTCCCTCAGGGTTTGTTTAAAATAGCATGTCCAAGTTGGTGGAGGTCTGTGTGGTACAGAGAACCACTACCAGCATCAAAAGTTATAAAGTATTTATTAAAAAGAAAATGTCCGTAAGTGTACTTTTAGCACAGAGTGAGGGATTCAGAAGAAATGGGTAAAACACATTTCTTCTGTCCCTCCCTCTATACATGCCCTAAGTTTCCTAAATCTTAGGGAGTTGCAAATCTCTACTGACCTTGGTTATCTCCACGATAGTACATGGTCAGTTAAGAGTTCTGTCTGCTCTGATGGGCCCAACATGAAAAAGAGCTTCCTCCTTGCTCCCCTGAGTTTTATTGCCTCTCTTTTCCCCATCTACTAACCAAGTCAGACCAGCTCAGAGAACTGCTCCTTGCAGTTTCTTCTTGGAGATTATTCCTGGAGCCTTTCTAGTCTCTGTTCCCCGGTTTGGAGAAGGGGGAGAGCTTGACACACCCATTATCTCTCCTGCTAGATCTATTAGCATTTGTATGAAGGCGGGAGACACAGGTACGTCTGGAAAGCAATTGAACTGACATAGCCCCCTTCCTGCCTGTTCTGTGCCCAGAGAATATGAGAGAGAGAGAGAGAGAGAGAGAGAGAGAGAGAGAGAGAGAGAGAGAGGATTTTAAAACTCAGAGTGAAGGTTTTGCTCATTTCAGACCTCCAAAGGAAAAATGCATTTCTTCATACAGGCTTCATAGGGTCTTTTATCCATATTTGGTGGCAGTGCCCAATTAGAAAGATCTTTTGGAACAAAGTATTTAAATTAGTAAGAGAAATTACACATATAAAATTACAATTGGATCCTGGTACAGCACTTTTGAATATTATGCCAAAAGGAATCTCCATTAATAAGATTTATTTGATAGGTACTCTATTATCTTCTGCCATAGTGTTAAATGTGCAAGGACGAAAACGCACCCAAGGTAGATAAATAGTTAAGGAAAGTGTGATCTTAAGTGTTAATGGGTAAATTTCTATACATAAGAAAGGAAGGAGAAAGACAATCACAGTATAAAATGCTTAAAAGTTTGGTCCTCCTTCATTGAATACTGGAATAAAGTTAAACCAAAAGAATCAGTAAAAATGGAAATAATGGATTGAGTTTAGATTCTCCCCCTTTCTATGAATGAGTTGTTTATAGGCTGCTTATCTCACTGAATTTAGGTGAGATATGATATATATTATTCATAATCTGTCTGACTCATTGAGGTTTAGGTTTTGTAAATATATGCTTTCTATGTATTGTATTGTTTACTATGTCTGTGCAGAAGCTAATAAAAATTTAATTTGTTTATGTTCTTAAAGTGAAAAGCCTGAAATTCTTTCCCATTTTTTTCGTTTTAACCTCCCCTTCTCCACATCTATAATATATATATGTGCTATATGTGTGTGTATACACACACATATACATATATACATATACATATATATATATATATATATGTAAATATGTAAACATATGTAAATATGTAAACATATGTAAATATATAATGAGAGAGATCATTAAATTTGTCTCTCTCTCTTGGGGTTGTTTCTGTAGTTCCTTGGAGGAGGCTGTAGTTAGACCATTGTTGGAAAAGTTTTCCTTGGATAAAAAAGGAACTAGCCAATTACCACCCAGTGTCAAATTTACTGTTCCTGGGAAAGATATTGGAGAGAGAAGTTGCTGAACAGCCTCAGATTTTTTGGATGAGACTTCTGCACTCGATTCATTCCAGTGTGGCTTCAGGCCTGGTTTTGGAACAGAGACACCCCTTGTAGCTCTTCTGGATGACCTCCAGCTGCAGTTGGATCAAGGTAGCTCAGCACTTCTGATCTTGTTGGATATTTCTGCAGCATTTGATATGGTGGACCACTCAATTTTGGTCCACTATTTTGCTTCCATTTTGGATTCGTGGCATGACCTTATACTGGTTTGCCTCATTTCTCCAGGGACACAGTCAGAAGGCATTCTTTGGGGCCAGGGGTTCTTCTGGGCAGCCCTTGGTCTGTGAGGTACCCCAGGGATTGGACCTGTCCTCTATGTTGTTTAACATCTATATGTGCCCTCTAGAGGAGCTCATCAGGAGGTTTGGGTTTGGTTGCTACCAGCTTGCTGATGACACCCAGCTCTTCCTCCTGTTGGTTAAACTACCAGAAGCAGCTCTGTCTTGCCTGGACACTGTGGTTGAACAGTTGATGGAGAGCCGGTTGAAACTTGATGCAACTAAGACTGAAGTAATGTGGCCAGGTAAGACTAGACCTGTGGGCAGATTGTAGCTTCCAACTTTGGATGGGGCCCAGCTCTCATTAGTGGATTCTGTGAAGAGTCTGGGGGTGTCTGGCTGGATGCCTCTCTTATCTTGGACAAGCAAGTGTCCACAGTTGCAAGGCAGGCTTTTTTGTATCTACACCAGGCCCATCAGTTGGCCCCCATCTGTCCCAGCTGGACCTGGCCACAGTGATTCATGCCACAATTACCTCCAGAATAGGTGATTGCAATTCACTCTACACTGGGCTGCCCTTGAAGGATCTTTGGAGGCTTCAGGTTGTCCAAAGTGCAGCTGCTAGTCTTCTGAACAAAACATCTTGGTCTTCACGTATACAACTTTTCTTGAAGCATCTACATTGGCTGCTTATTGGTTTCCAGGTCAAATTCAATGTGCTAGTTTTGACCTTTAAATCCCTAAATGGTGTGGAACTGCCATACCTAAGGGACCATGTGATGGACTGCATTTAAAACACTGTTTTCCTAATGCAGCAAAATCAGAGAAGGGAGGTAAATAACTCTGCTCTAGAATGTTGAGCTTGAGTGGCAGGGTGCTCTTGTTCTCTGGCCAGTGCTAGCTGAGAGAAATATAAGATTAGCTGTGTGCTTGAGGAGAGAGGGAGTTTGTTTTGTGTTCAGCAGTCATTACTGTTCAGTAAAGTAAAAAATTCAGCTTCAGGAGTGGGTGTCTGAAGAGTTCGACTAAAAGTCTGTCAGTCAGGTCCACCTTTTGAATAAAGGGAGAGACTCCTGGTCTTAGCTGTGTTCAGCATAACCTGAGGAAGAATTCCATCTAAGAATTCAGAGTGTAGTGTCAGCTAAAGCTGAAGTATGTTTTCACACAGACGCCAAGTACTGGGGTTTGAGATTTTTGGCCAAGAGTGACTGGGCAGCAGGCTGAAGCTCTCATTCAGGCCAAAAGGATTATATTTTCAGGGAAGAAATATAAGTCCTGTCCAGTTATACAGGGAAATGGCACTGAGGTAGTCCCTGATCTGTTGTGAAAGGAAACGATTATAGACTACTCAGGGGAAAGAGGAAACGTGATTTCAGAAGAGGGGAAATATTTTGTTACACAAAAAGGGGGCTCCTGTTTTCTTTGAACAAGTTCCTGGGCTGGGCAAAAGCCAAATCAGATTCTGCCAAGGGGTGGGACATTTTGATTTATAAAGTCACAAATATTATCATGCTACTGGGGGCCAGCTCAGTACTTGAAGGGAACTAATAATTTTGGCAGAAAAAATCTGCCTCAGAGTGGGGATAATAACAGGGGGTCCATCATAGACCACCTCTCCCTTTACAACCCCCTCAGTGGCCACAGTCATCATCTTGTGGCCTAACTGGTGGTGATGGGCCCTTGGGACCCATTTGGTGTTCACCAGGGTGAGGGCTTTTTCAGCTGTAGCCCTGTCCTGGTGGAATGCTTCTCGGATGAGACCTGGGCCCTGCGAGACCTCCCCAGCATCCACATGGCCTGTAAGGCTGAGCTTTTCTGTCAGGCCTTTCCCAGGTACGTGTATTTTGGGGGCTTAATCCTGGATCCACTGCTCTCAGTTGTAAATTGTTTGCTTTTTATACTATGTATTTTATACTGTTTTAACTATATTTATCACTACTTTTTTATACTGCTGTGAACCACTCTGAGGTATTTTTTTCAGGTATAAAAATAAATACATAAATAAATATACAAAGGAGAAGCTTCATTTGTGCTCAACTCTGTTTACTGATGCAAACACATTAGATTGCTGCAGTTTTACTGATGCTTTAGTGTTGTGACGAAATTGTGTTGTTTGACCTGGAAGCAGGGTTGCCAAGACCTACCCTGGCAACCAGTGTGGGGGGGTTGGTGGGGGGACATATGTGGGGATAGTGTTGTGAATATGATGATGGCAATTCCCAGAGCTAACACCATTACTTCCACGTTTTGCTTGGAAGTGATGTCATCATGCTCGTGATCGTGTCATGATGAACACCCCCCCCCCGGGTAAGGAGAGGTCAGTGTGGGACATCTGCCACCCCAATCAGGGGCTAGGTAGCCCTACATTCAGATTGTTTTTTCATAGTATTTCAATAACAACAACAACAACAATAGTCCTTCTTCTTTGTCTTCTTCTTCACCTGCAGTATGGCTATTCAAGTTGACAAGTTCAATTTTGAGAGTTACCCAGACTCGCCTGGTGAAAGAGCACAATTTACAAATCCAAGGCAGCTGGAAGAAGAGAGACAACAGGCAAAAGGTCTGGAGATCAACAGCAAGCTGGACATTCTCTGGAAAATTATATCCTTTCAGAATCATCTCCTCCCCCGCCCCCTGGTACACTCTTGCAGCAGGCCCGTGACCTTTCATTCAAATTATTTCTAGGAAGAGGAAAGTGTTTGAACTGGAGTATTTAACAAAATTATAGAATTCTTAAATTTAATTGCATTCTCAAGTACTTAGGTCTTTCACTGTGTTTGGTATAAGACCTTGCTATTTTCTGATTCAAGTGTGCACATTCCATGGTTTGAGAAATGAAGAGAGAAAACTATACCATGTACTATTTTTGTAAATTTCAGACTTCCTTTTTTTTTTTTAGAGAGAGTTCAAAGGCAATATAGTACAGGGAGATGAGGAAAGGCTGTGAAGGTATGGGAATTTCTAGTTTAGAAAAGATGCAACTTGGGGAGGCAGACATGATAGAGGTTTATAAAATTATGCACAGGATAGAGAGAGTGGACAGAGAGAAACTTTTATTCCTCTTTCAAAATACTAGAACTCAAGGTCATCCAATGAGGCTGATGGGCAGTAGATTCAGGATGGACAAAAGGACTGTGTCCAGTTTTGGGCACCACATTTTAGGAAGGATGTTGACAAGCTCGAGCGTGTCCAGAAGAGGGCAACCAGGATGGTCAGAGGGTTGGAATCCAAGTCTTACGAGGAAAGGCTGAAAGAGTTGGGTCTGTTTAGCCTGGGAAAGAGAAAGCTTAGAGGGGACATGATTGCAGTCTTCAAATATCTGAAGGGCTGTCATGTCGAAGATGGACCAGATCTATTCTCTCATGCTCCGGATTGCAAGACTAGATCTGATGGGTGGAAATTACAAGGGAGTCATTACTGGCTCAATATCAGGAGAAACTTCCTAACTGTAAGAGTGGTTGAGCAGTGGAACAGACTGCCTTGGGAGGTGGTGGATTCTCCTTCGCTAGACATTTTCAAATGGAGGCTGGACGACTATCTTTTGGGTATGTTGTAGGGCTACATAAGAACATAAGAACATAAGAGAAGCCAATGTTGAATCAGGCCAATGGCCCATCTAGTCCAACACTCTTTCACACAGCGGCCAAAATATACCAGGTGCCATCAGGAGGTCCAGCAGTGGGGCCAGGATACTAGAAGCCCTCCCACTGCTGCCCCCTCCAGCACCAAGAATAGAGTGCTTCACCTGCCCCAGACTGAGAATTCCCATCTATACCCTGTAGCTAATAGCCACTGATGGACTTCTGCTCCATATGTTTATCTAATTCCCTCTTGAAACTGTCCATGCTTGTAGCTGCCACCAGCTCCTGTGGCAGTGAATTCCATATGTTAATCACTCTTTGGGTGAAGAAGTATTTCCTTTTATCTGTTCTAACCTGACTGCTCAGCAATTTCATGGAGTGCCCACGAGTTCTTGTATTGTGAGAAAGGGAGAAAAGTACTTCTTTCTCAACCTGCTCAATCCCATTCATAATCTTATAAACCTCAATCATGTCACCCCTCAGCCGTCGTTTCTCCAAGCTAAAGAGCCCCAAGCATTTTAACCTTTCTTCATAGGGAAGGTGTTCCACCCCTTTTATCATTCTAGTTGCCCTTCTCTGCACTTTTTCCAATGCTAGAATATCCTTTCTGAGATGTGGTGACCAGAACTGTACACAGTATTCCAAATGAGGTCGCACCAATGATTTATACAGGGGCATGATGATACTGGCTGATTTGTTTTCAATTCCCTTCCTAATAACCCCCAGCATAGCGTTGGCCTTCTTTATTGCAGCTACACACTGTCTAGACATTTTCATTGAGTTATCCACTACGACTCCAAGATCTCTCTCTTGGTCTGTCTCTGCCAGTTCAGACCCCATCAATGTGTATTTATATTTAGGATTTTTGGCTCCAATGTGCATCACTTTGCACTTGGCCACATTGAACCCCATTTGCCACGTTGACGCCCACTCACCCATCCTCAACAGATCCCTTTGGAGTGCCTCACACTCCTCCCTGGTTTTCACCACCTGGAACAACTTCGTGTCATCTGCAAATTTAGCCACTTCACTGCTTACTCCTACCTTTTGGCTATGGTCTTGCAGAGTGCAGGGGGTTGGACTAGATGACTTACAAGGTCCCTTCCAACTCTTAACATTCTATGATTCTATGAAATATTTCTTTACACAGAGAGCGACTGCATTGTGGAATTTGCTGCCAGAGGCTATAGTAATGGCCACAGGCATAAATGGTTTTAAAAGCCCTATTGAGTTGCTTCCAGGAGGATCTTGGAGCATGTTTACTGCTTCCTAAAGAGGACAGCAGGCTTTTTTGATTATGGGTCCAGGAAGTTTGAACATCACAGTGGCCTGCTGGCTGGTTGGCACCCCGCTCTTCCAGTTGTCTGCCCCTTCACAAAACAGTTTCATAGGTTTTTCCTGTGTTTCAACTTTTTACCAGTCAAGAATTTCCCTTGGGCTACTTTTTAAAGGAGCAAATGATGCGGCTATTCCAGCTGCTGGTGCCAAAGTCCACAGAGGGATGGCAGTGCTCCTCCACAAAGGCCCAGACAGTTTCTCTTGCCATTCACCAGGTCCATCATGGTCTGCAATTCTGTTGGTTAATGAAGAAGAGAGATGTTTAGCTAAGAAGGTGTTCCTGTTCACTTCACTGCTCAATATATGCAGAGATGCTCTCTGAGGTTCAGGAACATTATGCTGTAATTTAAAGGAACAAGATTCTAATTTTCATTCAGACTGTATTATGTAGTGTATTTTAATGGTCTGAGAGAAGTTATATTAAGAAACCAGTTTTGGGAGCGTGATTTAGGGGGGGAAAATCTTAAGCATGTGCTGATCCATCTGCTGTTGTCTCTGCTCCGCAGAATCATGTTGCTGCAGTTCATTATCTGAACAGATGGCACACAGTTTTTAGATGGGCTAATATTTTTCAGCCTGTGATTCTTTTTTTATTAATATTTTCTAAATATTTGGGGGGGTATTCAAAATAAGAGCTATTTCTGAAGCACTTTGGCAGCTCGAGTCATGTTCTTGGCAAGCAAAGGTGGCTCTTCGGCAGTTAGAAATGGGAAATTCTTGCACTTGGTTGTTTAAAGGAGTGGGGAACTGAAATAATTGAGAAAAGGGATTGTTCGTGTCAGTGCTTCCAGTTCAGACCCGGCAGAGGAAGACGCCTGTGAAAATTGGTTGTGCATGGCATTATTCATTCCAGTATCTATCTCTTCCTTTCCCCCTTCTTCCCTGCCATATATATATATATATATATTTGTAGCAGGGGTCCAAGTTTGATATGTTTATTTACTATGTCGGGGTTCACTAACATGGAGGTTTGGGTTTGTAGATAGATGGACAGTAGCATTGGAAGGGGGCAGTTAACAGTGGAGAAGCAGCTGCGAGAAGGGGAGAGCAGTGCACATGTGGTAATCTGTTCATTATCCCTGAAACGGTTAGGAACATTTATGCATATCATGATCTTCATTTTCATTGTTCATTTTCCTGTATTCACTCCACTATTTATTTATTATATTTATTTATTATATTTTTTAAAAAAATGTATACTACCTCTCCAGTCTGGCCTGAGGAAGCTCACAGTTAAAATAATAGGATAGTTAAAATGATACCAACAAAAGCAAGATCAATATCAATTAAAACAGCAAATAAAAGTAAGCCAAAATGTAAAAGTGCTTAAAAAGAGCACTCTAAAATGATGTTGATGAAACAGTCTCCTTTTTGTGTGACAAGGCTAAGAAAGACCCAGAAATGCACAATGTGTTAATTTGATAATACGGGCAAGTGTGCCAAACCAAGGAAACAGAACTTGACACAAGAAGGCCATTTTCAACGGCAGTTCCAACTGCACTGAGCTTCTCCATTCTAGATTGATCTACCATGCTGTGTTTTCCCACAGAGGGAGTGTTTGCAAATATATGTTTGGGACCTTCACGTAAAACAGTTGGGCATGTTCTGCTAGACTGCCCCATCTATGATGATCTCAAAAAGAAGAAGAAGAAGAAGAAGAAGAAGAAGAGATTGGGTTTATACCCCGCCCTTCACTACCCAAAGGAGTCTCAGAGCGGCTTACAAACTCCTTTCCTTCCCCTCCCCACAACAGACACCCTGTGAGGTAGGTGGGGCTGAGAGACCTCTTGAGAAAACTGCTCATGAGGGAACAGCTCTGAGAGAACTTGCGACTGACCCAAGGTCTCACCAGCAGCTGCATGCGGAGGAGTGGGGAATCGTACCTAGTTCTCCCAGATTAGGGTACGTGCTCCTAACCACTACACCAAACTGGCTCTTTCAGGAAAAACACTGATGGCTTCCTAGAGCCAGGTAAAGCTTGCTTCCTTTCCAGCATCTGTATCTTTTTTCTTGCTTTTTTCGAGTTGGCGTCCATTTCCAAAACTTTCTCATCCACCTGCTCCATTTTTTTTGTAGTTTCTGCAAGTTGGAGTTGCTGTGCTGCACAGTTCTGGTTTAAAGTTACTAATTGCTGGCTGATGTTAGTCATCTGGTCCAGTAGAGGGTGTAAAGAATCTGCTAAGAGCTTGGAGAACTCTGTGGTCTCTTCCACTCTTGGATTCATGCCGCTTGCTGGTTTCAGTTTCGATCCTTTCTCAAGCCTTTTCCCTGCCATCTTTCTGGGTTGTTTACTTTTACTGAAAGTTGTTAAAGTCTCTGAAAGTCTCTAAAACGCTTAGACGTGCTCTGGTAAGGTTCTTAAAACAGGTTTCTTAGCTTTTATCTCCATTCCCCCCTTGCTGTGCTGCTTTTAAGTCTCTGCGTCTGGGAGGGGCCCCTCCCCCGCTTGCTTCCCACTCCGATCCCAAGGGGGGGTGCTTTCTTTTTAAAATACCTTCTTCTCGCCTTTACTCAACTTACTGCTCATTGCCGGTCTTGCGACCTCGCTTCAGTTCATTTTATCGCTCGATCTCCGATGCTTGTTTCGGCCAGCAGCTCTAGCTCCGTACAGACACATAGTGGCTGGACCATCGGGGCGGAGGAGCGCCTCAATTCCCCAGCATCACGCTGGCGAAGAGGCGACCCCTCAAAAGCCCCATGGCTAGGAGCCTTTCCGCAAAGGCTCCCGGGGGTAGCGGACGATCGCCCCCCCTCCAAACTGCTAGCGTGCAGATTGAGCCCCCGGATCGACCTTCGGGGGCCAAAAAAAAGAAAGCATAATTGCAGTGAACGGTCTGATTCAGCATAAAACAGATTAACTGTGGCCATGCGGACATAAGAACATAAGAGAAGCCAATGTTGAATCAGGCCAATGGCCCATCTAGTCCAACACTCTGTCACACAGTGGCCAAAAATACCACGTGCTATCAGGAGGTCCAGCAGTGGGGCCAGGACACTAGAAGCCCTCCCACTGCTGCCCCCTCCAGCACCAAGAATAGAGTGCATCACCTGCCCCAGACTGAGAATTCCCATCTATACCCTGTGGCTAATAGCCACTGATGGGCTTCTGCTCCATATGTTTATCTAATTCCCTCTTGAAACTGTCCATGCTTGTAGCTGCCACCACCTCCTGTGGCAGTGAATTCCATATGTTAATCACTCTTTGATTAACATGAAAGACCTCTGCCTGAGTCTCTGGAGAATCACAGCCAATCTGAGTAGACAATATTGACCTTGATGGACCGATGGTCTAATTCAGTATAAAACAGATTAATTGTGGGCATGTGGACATGAAAGACCTCTGCCTGTGACCCTGGAGAGCTGCTGCCAGTCTGAGTAGACAATACTGACCTTGATGGGCCGATAGTCTGATTCAGTATAAGGCAATTCCATATATTTCCACTGCGATTTATTTGTTTACTTATTTAAACCACTTATTAGCCACCTTTCTCCCTTGTGGAACTCGATTCAGCTTCCAATATAAATGAAACAATTATAAAAAGTGAGGGGGAAAGAACAATATAAATAATACAACAACTCTAAAAACATAAAAACTCACAATTTAAAAACTCCTATTGGGACTGCCAATAAAAAAATAAATCAGTCAGATGTTATCCTAAGCAGTGTTCCCTCTAAGCTGAGTCAGTGAGAGCTAGCTCACAGTTTTTTAGCCTCTGGCTCACACGTTTTTGTCTTAGCTCAGGAAGGATGGCTCCAAAGCAAACTAATTGATGCAGCTACCAAATCGCTCAATCACAACTTTAATGCCAGCAACTCACAAAGTGGAATTTTTGCTCACAGGACTCCACAGCTTAGAGGGAACATTGGTCCTAAGTACATCTGTCTTCAACTGCCTCCTGAGATTGACAGCGAGTGTGCCAGGCGCACCTCCCTGAAGATGTTCCATAATAATGGGGCTGCCACCAAAGAGGCCCCCCTCTCACGGGCTCACTAGATAAGCTTCTTTGATGAGCGGGACACTCAGGAGGGCTTCTCCCCGCAATCTTAATCCCCAGGCAGAAACGTATGGGAAAAGATGATCCTTCAGATCCCACGGTCCCAAACCATATCAGGCGTTAATGTTGCACTAGACGTTGTGGAACTGGAGGACACGGGAGTGGAAGAGTCTGAGACTAATGCTGCCTGGCTCCTCCATGTGGGAATGTTGTCAGTCCTGGAGAGCAAAGGTGTTGCGGCACGGCAACACCCCCCCCCCCAACAAATCCATTTAGCCCGATGAAAATGCCACGGCAATCAGTATTTCCCAAAGTTCAAAAAAACCAAACGAGAGGAAATGCTCATGGCAAGCTGTATTCATTAATCATTTTAAGCAGTTTTCCATTAGTATAATTTCTGTTTATGAAAACGTGCTAATTTATTTCTGCTGAGGTAGCATTGGGATGCCTTCATTCGTCTGTATTTATTCGCATCGGAAGTGACAAGACAGGCAGAGAGAAATGTCTCCGTAGCATGATGCCTCAGGTAAAGCTGCACAGTAAAGAGAAAGCAATTAAGGGATGTGAAGCTCAGTGTAATTTTTTTTTAAAGTCTCTAAGCAGATGGTTATTTCAGTTATCTGACAACTCCAAGTAATGTTGCTGGTATGGTGGTGGAAAGTCAGGCCCATAGCTACATTGGGGCATCTCGGGGCTAGCCCCCCCCCCCAATTACTGGCAAGGCCCTACAACTTCCTATCCAGCCCAGGGCACCTGAGCGGCAGCAGGTGCGGGAAAGGAGCCAGATATTCCTGCACAGCTGTCTGGCATGAAGGCCTGACTACGGGCCCATGGAAAGCGCCATCAAGACACGGCCAACTTAGGGTGACCCCTGTAGGGTTTTCAAGGCAAGAGGCAAGCAGAGGTGGCTTTGCCACTACCTGCCTCTGCATAGCAAGCCTGAACTTCCTTGGTGGTCTCCCATCCAAGTACTAACGAGGGCTTCTTAGTTTCTGAGATCCAATAAGACGGGGATAGTCTGGGCAAAAAAAATAGCAATGTGTGCTTGGCGGTGTAAAGTGTCGTCAAGTCGTAGCTGACTTACGGCGACCCCTCAAAGGGTTTTCGAGGCAAGAGAGGGACAGAAGTGGTTGGCCATTGCCTGCCTCTGCATAGCAACCCTGGACTTCCTTGGCTGTTCCCCATCCAAGTGCCAACCCTGCTTAGCTTCTGAGGTCCGACGATGTCGGACTAGCCTGGGTCATCCAGGTCACACCGTCATTGCCGTATAGATCAAGATGGGTAGCTGTGTTTATCTGTCTGTAGTAGCAGGAAACATCAAGAGTCCAGGAGCACCTGAAAGAGTAACAACATTTGTGGCAGGAGATGAGCTTTTGTGAGTCACTGCTCCCTTCATGCCCTGCCCAGAGTTCTGTTAGTCTTTAAGATGCTACTGGGCTCTTGGCTCTTTCCTATTACTGGTATAGTATGCTATAAACATATTCCTACTTTTCTGCAGTTTGGTGTAGTGGTTAAGTGCGCAGACTCTAATCTGGGAGGACCGGGTTTGATTCCCCCACTCCTCGACTTCCCCTCTCCTCTACTTGCAGCTGCTGGATGACCTTGGGCAAGCCGTAGTTCTGGTACAGCTGTTCTTGAAAAAGAGTGGTTTCTGTCAAAGCTCTCTCAGCCTTAAATTTTAGGTACCATGAAGGGTCTTTGCACACTTATTACTTCTAAGAGATCCTCTTGAGAATTCAGCTAATTGTGCATCTGGAGAAGGCAGTCTGTTGGACTGCAAGATCTGAAGGCTGCATGAACAATCTGAACAGGAAGCTGGATTTGTTTTCGTTTGCCCTTTGTGCTGTCGTTAATGTCAGCAGCATGGACAAATGGTTAGAAATAGGCTTGAAAGAACCAAAAAGCTCATCTTATAGGAATCCATGCTTTGCATGCCGAATGTCCCAAGTCCATTCTTTGGCATCTTCAGTTAATAAAGGATCTCTGGCTGTAAAGACTTGGAAAGGGCTCTGCGTGAGAACTGTTGTCAGCAGAACAAATGCTATTGAACAAAGTGGACTGATAGCCTGATTGAGCATAAAGCCATCATGTCCTTACAATAACCTTGGGGGCAGAAGACAGATTCAATTAGGGTTGCCCGGTTCAAATGAGAAGCCGGCAGGGGACTTACAGGAACGCTCTGGGAGAGGAGAGGGAAGAAGTGTGATGTGCCTACATCACCCAGAAGTGACGTAGGCACATTGGTGACATTGGGGGTGACACTCTGTTTTTTGGGCAAGACTCTATGGTTTGAAGCTAATTTTTCCATAGAGTTTTGCCCCAAAACCAGAGCATTGGCCCCCGATGTGCCTACATCACTTCCAGGTGACGTAGGCATATCATGTTTGGGGTGGTTAACTCTCCCCAGTGGCTGGCGCTGGGGGGGAGCGCCAGAAACCAGGGGATCCCCTGCTTGCTGATGGGACCTGGCGACCCTAGATTCAGTCATGTGATCAGAAGATAGTTCCAAGTGGATCATCATGTTGCCCAGTGGTAAAAGAGCAAGATTTGGGTCCAGTAGCCCTTCAAAGACCAACATGGTTTCCAGCCTATAAGCTGTTGAGAGTCAAAGCTCCCTGTGTATCCACCAAAAGGAACTTGGGCTCTTGAAAGCTTCTACCAGGAGTCCCCAGCCTTTCTGAGCCTGCAGACACCTCTGGAATTCTGACACAGCGTGGTGGGCCTGGCCACAAAATGGCTGCTGCAGGAGGGGGAGGCAGTCACAAAATGCTGCTTCAGCTTCCCTTCAATTACAGAGTGAAAATCCTTGTCCTGCGGTGCCAGCCGCTGCTAAAGCGACATGTTTAAAAATGGGCACAGCCAATAAAATCTCCATTGCTCAGTCAGAAGCCTTACTAGTCAAAGACCCCACCTGGCCTTTCCTATGTTCTAAAAACACTTGGCGGGTGCCAGGAAAGGTGTCACCCGGCGCCATGGGGCCTGCGGGCACTACATTGGGGACCTCTTGCTCAGACCCTGAAAATTTTGTTGGCCTCTGAGGTGCTACTGGACTCGAATCCAGATGTTCCAAAGAGACACTCCAAACAGTGAAGCCAAGTGTCCATCCACATCTAGTCATTTACGCAGCACTGAATATTTCATTAAGGTCCAAAGTCCGCATTCGACACTTAAAAGTAGTTGTGCAGACATGTTGTCTTCCCCCCCCCCCCACAAGCCATATTTCTCTCCGGTGTTCCTTGACTTCTCATTTACCCCTCTTTGAAGCGTGAAGGGGAAGCCAGCGTAGAAGGAGTTCTCAATCAACTAGTGCTGGAGCACCTGCAATTGGCTCCTCTCCAGTGGGGTGAGTAATACTGGAAAGATGGATGATTCTGTAACATTCGCCTCCCGATACAGTGCTTCTTACCAAAGCGAACTCTGCAAAAATCGCTTGGTAACCACTTGAAAAATGTTCAGCAATGCATATTGCGTCGCACAGCTTTCTTTTATTTCCGCCCCCCCGTCGTTTCTTGAAAATCACTGAAGTGTAATGCATAGCATGAGACCTTTCTCCTGCTATATTGTGTTGACTTGGCTGCAGAAAATAATTTAGGGCAGACTTTTATTTTCTGAAAACTTGTCATTAGTGTCGGGCTATAGCTTTGCTGTCTCGTACCTGCCGGCAATGGAGCAGAGATTTGTTCTTCCAGCCCCGCCTCCTCAAACGCACACTGCTAATTATTTTATGCAAAGCATAACTCTTATGCATTGTAATGCATATGGTTGAGTAAATTATCCAACACAATACATACTGATCTACGATAAAAGCTGTGTTCTCAATTACATTTAGTAATCTGCAAGGCTTTTTTATGTTCTCTCTGTGCATACAGTCAACACAGGAAACACTCCCTTCGTGAATTGAAAGGGGATACGGTTCCCTAAATATGTGCTGAGGAAGGCTGTGTAAGCAAAATGAGAGCCACATTACATGGTTGTGTGGGCAGGCCCTGTGTAACATGTTCTTGGGGCGTTTGTATATGTGCGAAGAGTGGCAGGCCGTGAATTTGAGCGAGGGGAAGGAGAAAAGGAGACCGCATGGTTCTTTCCCCTCTCGCTTTCCCCCACAGGTTTTGGGGAAGGGAGATGAGTGGGGAAATGTCTGGAGGAGAAGGCTTTCCAGTTG
Organism: Gekko gecko; assembly: GCA_029375565.1. Lineage (NCBI taxonomy): Eukaryota > Metazoa > Chordata > Lepidosauria > Squamata > Gekkonidae > Gekko > Gekko gecko. The sequence goes on from JAPDNY010000009.1 coordinate 73,125,811, forward strand.
CTACGCCCACCCACCATTGTTTTACTCACTGGCAGCTTCCGGTGACTGTTTTTGGGTGCATCTGCCATGTGCAATCTCTGCTTTGGACTGTAGTTTGATTACAGGTTGGCTTCTGCAGAAAACTAATTAACAGGTCTAGGTATATCAGCTTTTGAGTAGAGACTTCATATAAACTCAGAAGTTTAAATATTAAATACTTATCTTTTACTGTGTTGGGAAAGGATGCTTATTTTTAGATGAGAACATTGATGATGTCATTTAAGGATTTCTAACTACATAGGCATTGGTCGGAATCAGCATGAGAAAGATAATCCCCCCCTCCCCCAGTTTCATTCTGTTTTAGCATAGAAGTTTTACCTGTAAAGTTCCCCTGGTCTGGTGTAAAAAAGTAACTTTCAGCCAGAAACAATGGCTACTGGTGGTTACTTGGTAAGGTCATTGCTGACTTTGAGATGAATTTATTTATTTGTTTATCGAATTATAGATTGTCCTCCTCTGAAGGGCTCCGGCTAGTGCACAGCATTTTAATAGATACATATATTAATAAATTATAATTAATTAGGTTAATTTAAATTTAAAGCCAGTGAGGTACTTTTCGGGTATTTTTTCAGCTTGGTTTAAACCAATTGCACACCCCTAGTATATATTGAAAAAGGCAAATGCTTTAAAGATACAGGAAATATGCTGCAGGCTAATGCAAGAATTTTGAGTTTCTTGTTAGCAAGTGATTTTTTTCAGCTCAAGTCCTTTGTTTTTTAAAATAGATGTCTATTTAAAATGTGCAATAAATCGTGACTAATCTAATTGAACATCTTCAATTACAATACACTTTCTACCATTTGTAAATTTCTTTTTTAGCATCAGGCATCAACTCAAATGTAGAAATAGACTTGTGTTTAATGTGCACAAGCAATTCCGCCAACATATTAAAAAATAACCAAAAAAGCAATAAGAACATAAGAGAATGTAAGAGAAGCTATGCTGGATCAGGCCAGTGGCCCATCCAGTCGAACACTCTGTGTCACACAGTGGCCAAAACCCAGGTGCCATCAGGAGGTCCACCAGTGGAGCCAGAACTCCAGAACTGTTGCCTCCCAAGCACCAAGAATACAAAGCATAATCTTTATGTTCAAAATCTTTACGTTAAAAAAGGTTTTTTGTGAAGCACATTAATGCAAATGTTAGAGATGGATTTGTTAATGATTTTTCCCGAGTTCTCCATTCAGCTAACTTAAAGAAAAAATCATACAAAGGAAGTCATTAGCTAAGAAACTGGGAATATTATACCCGCATGGGCCTCTGGCTTTGACATGTAAAATATATGCAGCCAATAAGTTAGACATTACATTTATTTATAGATTTGTCTCAAGTGTTACTTGATGAGTGATCATAGATGTTAACAGAAGAGTCAAACTCTCCTTCACGTATCCAGCCTTTGTTGTTTGACATTCATCTGAATTTGGGAGAGGGCCTGAGTCACATAAATGTAGCCGACAACTGTTTGAATTTGGACTCAGACGCAGAAAGCTGAGAGCTTTTAGCTGGGGTTAGCTAAAAATCAGGCTGCAGTGGGGGTGCCAGCCTCCAGGTGGGTCCTGGGGATTCCCCAGAATTACAGCTCACCTTCAGACTTCAGAGGTCACTTCCCCTGGAGAAAATGGATGCTTCAGAGGGTGGAGTCTGTTGGCCTTGTACCCCACTGAGGTCTCTGTCCTCCCCAGGTTCTACTCCCAAGTCTCTAGGGCTTTCCCAACCTGGAGCTGGCAACTCTACCCTCTCACACACACCCCCCCCCCATCGGTGGCTAGGGGGAACCGGAAGCCCTAGACTGCAGACTGGGTGGTGGTGGTCAGCAATGCCCCCTCTAAGCTGTGGAGACTTGTGAGCAAAAATTCTACTTTGTGAGCTATTGGCATTAAAGTTGTGAGCAAGAGATTTGGCTGCTGCATACATTAGTTCGCTCTGGAGCCATCCTTCCTGAGCAAAGACAAAAACATGTGAGACAGAGGCTAAAAAACTGTGAGCTAGCTCACACTAACTCAGCTTAGAGGGAACACTGGTGGTCAGTGATTGTTCTTTGGGAATACGATGGAGATTCAGCAGTTGTGTATGAATTAGGGTTGCCAGCCTCCTGGTGGGGCCTGGAGATCTCCCAGAATTACATTTGATCTCACTACAGGGATCATTTGCCCTGGAGAAAATGGCTGCTTCAGGGGATGGAGTCTATTGGCATCATATCTCGCTGAAGTCCCTCCCATCCCAAAGCTCCACCCCCAAATTCTCCAGGAATCCCCCTGTCCAGGAGTGGCAACCCTGGTTTGAATCTGTTTCTCCTGTATGCCAGTTTTATATTTCTGAGTAACCATATTGCCAGGAGGCCTCAAGAGCTCTTTTGTCTACAGGAAACAAAACTCAGTAGTTCTGTTCTTGAGCATTTCAACTGTGGAGCACGTAATGAGGTAAATAAATTGTTCATCTCCAAATTTTTTAGTAATTCTTTATTTCTTTATTCTTTATTTCTAAAGCTGGTAAGGCATGCACTGGTGTTCTAAAATACAGTGATCAATGTAGTGGTTCTTTGAACTTTGGGTTGATTATTGACCTCAGAAGAAAACTGAAGGGAAATCTTGCAGAGGGGGAACCGTCCCTCTTCCTAGCTAAGGTACGGTGATTAAAGTAACTTGCTGATCTTTCTCCCCACCATAACCACGGGGGGATTCTTGGGCCGTATTTCAGAATCCATATTTGCATGTTTTAATAATTCAACAAGTTGATCTTAATTAGTTAAAATGCGGGTGGCACTTTGCAGATGCTGCAAATGGTATATGTTTAAGTGATTGCTTAATGGCAACTCGTGCTTAAAATTCAGCAAGCATTTAATTATAATAAAGTGCACAGTATGAAATCAAATAGAACCTGAAGAACTAAAATATTGAGCTTCATTTGCTCTGTAAATCCTCACTTTCGGGCTTTTTAGGGCAACACACTTTTGGAAAGGTTTTTTTTTGTTTGGCAAAGGGAGGGCTGCAGGATTAGCAACTTTATACCATTGAGAACTGTGTGGCAAAATGTAAGGATTTTAAAATGCGAGATTGATAAAACAAATGACAAAGTCAATGTAACCCAAAGTTGGTTCCAGAATTGGGGGGGGCGCTTTCAGGTGGCGAGCTACTATGGCCTTTCCTGGATTTCCTTTTAAAGATCTCAACAATTTTCAGCACACTGGGGGAATCGTCAAGGACAGAGATTGGGAGAGAGAGTCATCTTCTAAGGAAATGCATTGAATTATGTATGTATGTAAAGTGCTGTCAATTTGCCGCTGACTTACGGCGACCCCAGAGGGTTTTCAAGGCAAGAGACATCCGGAGGTGGTTTGCCGTCGCTAGCTGTGTGTGGCGACCCTGGACTTCTTGGCGGTCTCCCATCCAAATGCTGATCAGGGCTGGCCCTGCTTAGCTACCGAGATCTGATGAGGCCAAGGTAGCCCGGGCAATCCAGGTCAGAGTGCACTGAATTAGAAATTAGGAGAATTTTAAAATACTTCTGTCAATTAGTAGTGCTTTGCAATGCACTTTGGACCAGCTGACGACAACAGGACACGTTTCATCCCCCCCCCCCCCCGCTTTATGAACTTCTGGTCTCTTGACTCTTTCGTCAGCATTGGCATCTCAGGTTATGGGTGCTTTTAGAATACTGCTTAGTAAGATGTGAAGGGTCTGATAAGCTGGCCTTACTTCTGCGACCGGCGGGAGGCTAAATTGTGAAACGGAAGAATTTAAAATGCATCCGTGCATCGTTAAGTGCTCATGAAGTGCACGTGCAGAAATGAAGATACACTTAGTCGAAAAGATAAACGGTTTGGGATTCAAGCTGCAGCATCTAGGCAGAGGCAGTTGTGAAAGATAAGCAAAGTAAAAGTTTTGCCTTGAGGAAAATAAAGGTAAAAATATTTTGGCTGATGTAGCAGAACCTCTGTGGACTGTGGCTAAGAACAATAACGCTGGGTTTATGATTCCCATAAGATAACAGGCGTAGAGGCAGAATATATATTTTTAATTCACAAAACAGTACAGAATGTACACAACTCAAGCAAGACTTTTGATCTGAGTCATCAACAGCTGAGTGATAAGTATTAACAGTAGTGGAAAAACTGATGTGTGTCCTACCCTTGAAGTGTTTTCAGAGGGCTGCAGCTAGTGTGAATGCCACGGCTGAACTGCTGGTCAGGGCCAGCTATCAGGAGCATGTGACCCTGGTAATACAGCAATTCTGCTTAGCTACCCATCCACTCCCAAGCCCAGTTCAAGGTGTTGGTGTTGACCTTTAAAGCCCTACATGGCTTGGGACCGGGGTATCTGAAGGACCATCTTCTCCATACCTTCCCACCTGGAAATTAAGGTCACAGGCAAGGCCCTTCTGACCGTCCCATCAATCAAAGAAACTCATTTGGTGGGCACATGGGAGAAGGCCTTTGCAGTGGCAGGGTAGAATGCCATAGAGTGTACCTTCCCAAGCAGCCATTTTCTCCAGGTGCACTGCTATCTGTTGTCTGGAGATCAGTGTAATCCTAGAGGTACTCTGGCTGCTACCTGATGGTTGTTAACCCCACCAGCAGCTCATGGAACTGAATTGTGTTATTGTCCCATATATTTTCTCTCTCTCTTTTGCTCTGGTGACATACAGACTTCGAATATGCATCTTGGGTGAAAAAGTGCGGTCAGGTCAGAACCGACTTGTGGTGACCCCATAGGGTTTTCAAGGCAAGAGACAAACAGAAACTAGTGATTTGCCATTGCCTGCCTCTGCATAGCTACCCTGGACTTCCTTGGTGGTCTGAGATCCGATGAGTATGGACTAGCCTGGGCCATCCAGATCTGAGTGTTCGTTCGTTTTCTCTGTCTGTCTGTCTGTCTGTCTGTCTGTCTGTCTGTCTGTATCTATCTATCTATCTATCTATCTATCTATCTATCTATCTATCTATCTATCATCTATCTATCATCTATCTACCTACCTACCTACCTACCTACCTATTCTGGAGAGTCTGTCTCTCCTAGTCTAAACTTATTTATTAAGTTATTGATGCTGAATATTGTAGCAGCTTTATGCTCAATTGCCTCTCTCTTCTCTTGGCAGCTCCGACTTTTAGTAACCAAGACACTGCAAGTAACGATTTGCTCTAATAATGCTGACAATAAGTAAACAACCTTCACATTTCTCCTAATTAGGTAACAAGAGTTGTTTCTGTTTCTCTCCGAGGAGCATTGTGCTCATGAGATGGAAAGAGGTACTAATTTTTATGCACCACTTCAGATCCTACCTGTCGAAATGACTTCGGAAGATCAGAACTGTGATCATTTGAGCAGATAGTCTGTATCACTTAAAGGGCTGGGGGTGCTAATCGAAGACTCCACCAACTGCTTGTTGTTCTGAGGATATCTGTGAACTAGCTGATGAGGGCAGGAAAGCTTGCATGCATTCCGGAGCTCTGGCATTGTCAAGGCATCGAAAGGAGTTGTTTC